>CM035141.1:41988276-43363276 GCA_020205605.1 Panax ginseng | reverse complement strand
TTAAAAAAAAAAAGAGATTTCAACGTCAGTTAAAATGATGTTACATATTACTCTCTTTTTTTTTACAAATTTGCTAGTAGAAACATAAATTAATAAATCTAATAATTATTTTTGGCCAAATTAGAAAAAAAAAAATCTCAATAATTTTTAAAATATTATCAAAGAGACAAGAAAGAAAATAAGAAAAGGTCATTATGTTATAGTAAAATAGTTAAAAAAGATGAAAATGATATAATATAAAAAATGAAAAATCTCTTAAAAATCTAAAGAAATGGAGGGAATAATTGGTAAAAAAAAGAACTTTTTTTTATTACTTTTACAAATAAAAATTAAGATTTTTACAAAAGCTCTCATATAAATTGAGACTTATTTAATAAGAATATTGTTAAATTATTAATTTTACTCGTTAAAATATGAATTCCAAAAAAAAAAATCATCATAAAACCCTCCCCGTTTCTTACTTCCCAAAAACCCACTTTCCCAAATCCGCCCTTAAATCCCTTTATCTCCTCCGTTTCTCTCTCCCACCACCAAAAAGCCTAAGAGCATCTCCAGCAGATGGACTATCTGCTGGACTATATTTAGTCCATCTGACATCAGTAAATGTCCTTTAGTCTTCACTCCTTCCAGCAGATGGACTATCCTGTGGACTATCCCGTGGACTATAATATAAAATAATTAAAATAATCAATTAATTCAAAAAAACTCCAACGGACATAATCCAATGACCATATTCTAACGGTCATATTTCAACGGCCATATTATAACGGCTATATTTTAATAAACAAATAGCATCTATAAATATAAGTCATATCTAGTCTCTCATATTCACTCATCTTAATTTCATTCTTCCAGTCAAATAAGGTATTTTAAATATGTCTCATTAATTCAATTATTATGCTATATTTGCGTGGATGAAGAAGAAGATGAAGAAGCATATGGATAATTATTAGGCATGGCGGCTATTGAAGAAGAACAAAATGTCAATAGGCATACATCACGTCATCGTGGTTCTGTGCAAGGTCGTATTACCATTGATCGTGGTAGACATGAAGGTCATAATCGACGTTTTCGTGATTATTTTGCAGAACATCCTACATACCCCCCGTATCTATTTCGGAGAAGGTTTAGAATGCGGCGCCCGCTTTTCCTCCAAATTCAAAGAGCAGTTGAAGCGTATGATTCATACTTCGTCCAAAAAATAAATGTTGCAGGACATCTCGGTTTATCTTCTCTACAAAAGATAATTGCCTCAATGCGGATGCTTGCTTATGGTGTTTCAGCAGATTCCGTTTATGATTATGTGCGAATCGGTGAAAGCACGGCTATATTGAGTCTTAAAAGGTTTGTAAAAGCAGTCATTTCAATTTTTGGTGATGAATATCTGAGATCACCCAATAGTAATGACATCGTTAGATTGCTATCAAAAGCTGAAGAGCGTGGTTTTCCTGGGATGTTGGGGAGCATCGACTGTATGCATTGGAAATGGAAGAATTGTCCGGTTGCGTGGCATGGTATGTATTCTGGACATGTGCATGAGCCAACAATTAATTTAGAAGCGGTGGGCTACATCGATCTTTGGATATGGCATGCATTTTTTGGATTACCAGGCTCTCATAATGATATTAACGTTTTGGAGAGATCATCTATCTTCTCTGCTCTTACTGAAGGTCGTGCTCCACCAGTGAACTACTCAATTAATGGAAATGAGTACACGATGGGATATTACCTTGCTGATGGTATATATCCCCACGGGCAACATTTGTTAAAACCATTTTTTGACACCTCGAAATAAAAGAAAACTATTTGCTAAGACTCAAGAGGGGCTTAGAAAGGATGTTGAAAGCGAGCATTTGGGGTGTACCGCAAGCACGTTTTGCGATAGTTCGTGGTCCCGCATGCGATTTTGGGATCGGAACAACACTAAAAGAAATTATGATCGCATGCATAATATTACATAATATGATCGTTGAAGATGAGCGAGATGAAAATCAAGAACCAACAACCCACTGAAACACATGGCGAGATTCCAATCTGTAGAAGTGTCTCATGAGCGTACCCCACAATTACTTGAATTCATTGAAGCAAATCATCGCATAAGGGATAAACAAGTTCATTCTAAACTACAAGAAGATATTATTCAACACTTGTGGTCACTACATGGCGGAGCCTAATCCATTACATTCTACTACAATAATAAGCAAATTAAGCTACTTCAGGCTCCATTACATTCTACTACAATAACAAGCAAGTCAACTATTAGATGTAACTCTTTTCATGATTTCTTTCTTACGTTGTTTGTAATATTCAGCTACTTCAGGCTCCATGTTAGCAGTGTCAATCATCATGATCCTTTCATCCTCTTGTGCTTTCAGTATATTCAACTTCTCTTGCTCTTGAAAATATATTCTGTCCATGTTCTCTTGTCTCTTTTGTTGGTTCAATTTCATCTGATGCTCGAACTTCTCAAACCTCAACTCCATAGGTGTACTAGTATCACCAATTCCTTTGCCCTTTTTAAATAATGCTTTCGAAGCCTTTCTTCCCATTGGCCTCTCTAATCTTGTAGAGATTGTATCTTCAATACCATCGTCTTCACCCAAACTGACTTCTTCTGCGGTTGATGGAGAAGATCTTCTTGGACTTGATTTTCTATTACTTTTCGCTTTTTTTCACTATTATCCTCATTCTCCATTTGATTGCATCCTTTAATATTCTCCAACAATGCATAAATCCAAATGGTTGATTTTGCATACTTTTGAACATCTCTAATGCTTAACATATCTATCGAAAAATTATTTAGAAAGTATTAAATATAAAATATAATAATAAAACTTAATGAAATGTTACATGAAAAAATTGAAATACCTTATCTTGTTCGCCTACACCGCTTTGTTGCATTCTTTCAATTGAAGCATAATATCTACAAAATTTGTTCATCGCGAAATTTGAATTGTTGACCAACGTTTATGAAAGCAAGTAGAATTGCGTTCGGACTCAAAATTTTGTATTCGTGAAAGTATTCGTGAACTCTTTCCCAATATCTTCCATGTTTCTGATCGTTTCCTTGAATCGGATCCATACTTACATTAAGCCATCCGGAAACAAGAAGAGCATCTTCTTCAATTGTGTAATTTCCCTTTCACCCTGTTCTTTTATTGGACTCATTTTCGGGAGTCTGAATTGGTACATCAGTTTGAATTGAAAATTCATCCAACAAATTTGGATCATCAAGTGAGAAACCTTCAGATAATAATGAAGAATAATACATCGGATGATCATGATTTTCCATCTAAAAAATAAATTAAAGAGATATTATCAATAAAAAACAAAAATCAAATATAATAAAAATACAAACTAGTATTAATAGAATATTTACAATTGTTAAATGTTGAAGTAGTTGATTGAAAGATATAAAATAAATTGAATTATTATACATATTTATAGATTTTCAATTAAGCTCCCAATTTCTATCCGTTTGTACTCTTATTTTACCGTTCTGAATTTTTTTTTTTATCAGTTGGATTGTACTTTATTACCGTTCATCTCTTCTTCATCCACTTTCAGTTCTCTCACTTCATCTTCAACAGATCTTCTTCATCTCACTTCATCTCCTTCTTCTTCTTCCACAGACTTCTTCAACAGAGTTTCTCTTCTTTTTTTTCTTCAATTTCTTCAACAGAGAGTTTCCCATAAAATAATCAATTAAATTATAGTCTGGCTCCTAGTTCGTTCGCAGATTTGGTCGTTTGGAGCGGCCGGAAAAGTTGATCGACTAAATATAGTCCATCTGCTGGAGCGATTTTGGCGTCCCAGACTAAATATAGTCTACGAATTTGGAGACTCCGGCCTCCTGGAGTTGCTCTAACCAGAAAACCCTTCTTACCTCACCCTCTCAAATCAACGCTCCACATCCCCTCCCTTCCCCGCTCCGGCTCCATTTTCGGCTCCTGCTCAGACCCAAATTCCGGCTCCCGTTTCCGCTCGCAGCAGCCCCATCTCACTGCCATTGACAGCCTACTCTCTGCCGTGGCCTACTTCTTCCCTTTCTTCAACGGCCTCCAATACGGCCGCTTCCTCTTCGCCCAGTACCCTCGGATCCTGGGTCCGGCCCTAGAACCCTTTCTGCCCTTCCTCGGCCTCTACCGCTCTATCCCTTATGCCAGCTACGTCGCCTTCCTGGCTCTGTACATAGGCGTGGGCCGAAACCCGAATTTGAGCCGGTACGCGAGGTTCAATGTGATGCAAGCGGTGGTTCTTGATGTTCTGTTGGTGTTGTCGATGCTGATAGAGCGGATTTTCAATCCTGGTCGGGCTGGAATAGGGTATAAGCTGATGGTGTTGGGTCATAATGCGCTGTTTGTGTTTGTTGTGTTGTGTTTTGTTTATAGTTTGGTGTATAGTGTTTTGGGTCGGACACAATTTTCAGATGTTGGTCTTTCAGTATTGAAAAGGTTCCTGAATCCCAACTCTATCAGGACAAAGGTATTGCTGAACCTGTGAATTTATTGTCCTTCGTCTCTTTTTTCCACCTAAAGCCATCTACTAACAATATTCAAACTTATCTGAAGACAGAAGCTAGCTGAAGGGAAGGCTTCAAAACTTGCAAAGAGGGTATGTTGTTATTTTTTTATATATTCAATAGTGATGAATTTCATTTTAATGGATGAGAACAGAATATAGATGATTAGTAGAGGGGCTGTATTAAGCAATCTTACTACTTTGTCTCTTGCCTCCAATTTTCAGTTGCACAAATAACAGATGCTTGAAATGTCAGCATGTAGAACAAGTTTATTTTCTTGATGGTTGTATAATGCTGATGCATTTAATATTCACAGAATAATGTTTTGAGCAGGGCAAGTTACTACAGAGATTAAATATTGATAATGGGCTCTGGAGATTGGTTCAAAAATATAATCCGCTTAAAGAAAGAGAAGAATGGGAAGACAAAATCACTAAAGGTACCTGTGAATGGATCAACTTTTTGCAATTTATTACCAATCTATCATATTTATTTTTTTCTTTTTTTCTTTCAGGATCTTGGGGTTTGGGGGTAGGTTTGGTGCCTGAATGTGTTTACATGTATGAAATGAAACTTATCTTTTTGCTGATGTAATATATGAGGTGAAATTATTATTGTTTCCTGCGATGATTCTTGCTGTGGCTAGAGAAGTGCCAGGTATAAGGCATTTACAATCTGTGATTCAGCTCCTTATTTAGCATGTGCATTCATCTCAATGCTATAGTCTACGCTTAGTTTCTATATAGTTCATAATGATTCCATGTAATAATCACAAAGCTTATGTGAAATACCTGTCATGTTCTCTTTTTCATTCGGACCCATATGCTCCATGAACACAAGTCATTTTCTCGTTGTGGTTCTAAATGGTTCTGCAACGTCTTTCGTAGGATATCTTATGGTTAGTAAACTTAGCATCACTACAGGATTGATTTTTTATTTGTTTTTCTTTGCACAGGGATCTTCAGCACCTCAAAATTCAAATGGGATCAATAAGGACCCCCACTCTCAGAAAGAGTCCACTACTCTTGCTAACGGTAATTCTAATGAAAATCATGTGGCTCTTCCGATGCTAGATGAGGATATAGCAGCGATTAGGATTCAAAGTGCATTTCGAGCATATAGGGTAAATCTTGTTGCAAGTTATGCTTGCTACTGCTATCTTGTTTCTTACAACACTAATTTAGAACTTAAAAAGTATAAAGAATTTTATGGCGGGTGCTTAGTTTGTCCCATCAGATATCTTTATTCACTTGGTAATGTCTTACATTATGTATTTCTTAATTTCATAGAGAATTACACTTTTACATACTTTTCTCTTGTTGCTGGCAAGAAAAATTCATCGTCATTTAAAAGGGACTTTAAGATTGCGAACCCTGACTCTAGGTGGTTCTGCCAGAAAGCAAGCTTCAACTACGCTGAGCCACCTACACACATGGAGCAGGATACAGGCCGAAATTAGAGCTCGCAGAATTGCTATGGAAACAGAAGCTCAAATCAGACAGAAAAAGCTAGAGAATCAATTAAAGCTCGAGGCAAAGCTTCATGACCTAGAGGTAAGAGATCGTTTCACTCTTGTTAGAGCAGTGTTATTTGAGCGTCTGTGATAATTAGAGGTTCTTATATGACAATCTTTTTGAGAATATTCCAATTAGCAACAAAAATATCAACAACAAAAGCATAAACGTTCGTTGCGGAACAATTAGCAACGCTCATTGCAAGAACGAAAGACTTAACGACATTAAAGTCGTTGCCAAAACCCTTTGCAACGCGAAATTTGGTACCTTTTAGCGAAAAAAATTTGTTCTTTGAAGCCCCATTTTTTGTAGTGTATATTTTGATAATATAAACATGCTTGATATGTGTGTAATGTTAATGTGTGGAGCAGCTTTTAGTAAAAGCGGTGCAAACCACGGCGTTCTTGATAAACTATAGTACATAAATCAATTACATTGTAAAAATTATTAAGTTATGTGTTATGTAATTAATAACAATTATTATTATATTTAATGTTAATTAGGTAAACCCTAATTAATATTTAGAAACCATAATTACTAAATTAGAACCCTAATTACTAAGTTGTAAACCCTAATTATTATTTTAGCAAGGTAAATGGTAATTAGAATATTATAAAGTCTAATTTACAAATCCTAGGTAATTAGTAAACCTAATTTAATTAGGGAATCCTAATTCACATTTTTAGAAACTAAGATTCCCATTTTAGCCCTAATCTCAAAATTCTAGAACTTGGACTTTTGAAACTCTAGGGTTAAACCCTAATGGGTGAGATGAAATGTTAACCTTGCCACTAAAAGTAAAAGCTAAATAACCAAACTACCCTTTTGATTATTTTAATAAGGTGGAGTGTAGATCTAACCCTATTAGGGAGTTGGTGACCAACTCTAGCTAGCCATGTGGTCTAGAAGTAAGCTTTAATCATTCAATCTCAGCCATCTTGCATCACAAGTACACTAGATTCAAGTATTATATATAGATTGAGAGAGAGAAATGTTACTAGTTTGCTCATATTTTTCACCAACACTCAACCAAGCCTCTCTCTCTCTCTCTAACCCACGAATTTCTTGAGC
The DNA here is from genome assembly GCA_020205605.1 of Panax ginseng. NCBI lineage: Eukaryota > Viridiplantae > Streptophyta > Magnoliopsida > Apiales > Araliaceae > Panax > Panax ginseng. The sequence continues at coordinate 43,356,169 of CM035141.1, read as the reverse complement.
ATTTCAGTCCCCAAGAGCAGCCCCACTAACAACCACAACAAAATCAGTAGCCAAGAATCAGATTTTGTTCAAGAAAGGTAAAACCCTAAACCTAAAATTTCATTTTTGATTCCATGTTAGATGTTAGTTTTTGTGTGTTAAACATGTTGTTTGTAGTCCATATAGTTGATATGGGTTGGTATAGGATAGATCAATAACATCTAAGTACACGAATTAGAAATTTTTCAAAAATCTGGGAAGTGTTCATAAGTGGTCTGACAACCGAATGTCAGACCACATAGATCTTTATCTGGTTATCATGTTTGTTGTTTAAATGTTTGAACCTGTAGTATGCTGTAAGGACTTTAATCTGGACTTGAAATTATGCTTATATCATGTGTAGATGTTGTGTTATTAATGGTCAAACCTCGTTCACTAAGCATGACCAACGGGTTTCTAGGTAACCCAGAAACTCATTATCCGAGTCTGATAACGATTTCAAGCGTCTAGATATGTCCGTGTGATGTTGTTTTGATTCTGTTATTGTAACTAGATTATAGTTTGTTATATATTCTACTTATGCATGCCCTCAGAACACCAAAACAATAAACATGCTTCTTGCAGTAGGCGGTCAAACTAAGAAAGAAGTTCACGAAATGAGTTTTTTGGGTAACCCAGAAAACAACCGTGACTTCTGACATGGTTTGACCGGGTTAGATCTAGCGTTTGTGTTGTTATTATGATGATTTTATGTAATCAATCTGTACAACTACATGTTGTCTACACACTGGAAGCTTAATATCCCAAAAACATTACAAGCATAGCATGTAGTGGAGGCCCAAAGTAAGACCCTCATTTGTTCTTCATTCAGGTAACCCGAAATGAAGAAACGATCTCAACAAACCACTTTGATGGCTTATATCTCTCGGTTGTATTATTGTTTGACCTTGTTAGTTGTTGTTAAATGTAGTGTTACACTAGTACTACCAGATCTAATCAATGGCTAGCCCAGAAACACAATACACATTGAATTAAACTTGGTCAAACGTACCCCCTCGTTAACTGCTTTTGAATGTTCTTGAGCTCAAGAACACCAACAGCGACAGAAAGTGTCGCTATAGCCTATAGCGACAGTTTCTATTATTTTTTATTTTCTAATTTCCGAAAAATGATTTAAAAATAGAAATAAATTCTAAAAATTATTTAAAAATAGTAAATAAATTTCAAAAATTATGAAATCAGTTTTTAAAATTATTTTATGTCATAAAAATTAACTTTTAATAATTTGGCAGATTTTTCATAAATATTAGTAATTATTTGAATAATATTTATTTAATAAATGCACTAAATAAATTAACTAAAATGATTTTATTATGTTAAAAATTATTTTAAATGATAATAAGGTATTTAATAATATTTTAAGTTATAAAATGTAACTTTCAATATTTTAAAGTAAATTTCATTACTTATTTAATATTAATGATATTAGATTTATTTAATAATTATATTAAATAAATAGATTAAAAATGCTTTTATTGATTTAAAATCATTTAAAAATATTTTAAGTAATTATAAATGACTTTTAATATTTTTGTGAATAATACCTTAATATTTTAATATTAATGGTAATTGTTTAAAAATTATAAATAACTTTGATATTTTTAGCATGGATGGTTGCGGTAATATTTTAATATTATTTAAATATTAATGATAATAGAATTATCTAATCGTAAATCGTTTAGTAATGATTCTAGAGTTTAAAAATCAAGATAAATTATAATAATCATTTATAAATTATTATAAGTTATTTAAAAATAAGATGACTGGTATTTAAAATATCCAGGATAATATTGAACTTCTTGATAGAGTTTTAAACTCGATAATTGCGATAAAGCCGCTTTAAATAATAGAAATGCTAGAAATTGATCCAAAACTCTATAGTTTGACTGTATAAGTATTTGTTTATGTCTTAATGATTAATATAACTATGAGACAATGTGATTAGGATATGTGTTGACTGTAAATAATAGTACTATATGTTATATGTTATTCTAATCATTAGAACAATCTTATAAATGATAGGTCGTTGAATTAAAGATATAATTAAGTTGTGTAAGTAGCAGACCAGGCAAGTATCCTAAACTCTTGTTTTACTTTATTCAACGGATATCGTAAGCAAGTATCTTTACCTTTGCATTTTCTTTATGCAATGGACATGAGTAATGAAGTTTTAATTATATTATTATTGTGTTTAGAATATTAACCCTATTGTTATATATGCTATATCCGATCATTGATTATCAACATGGTACTATATTGTAATTCAGCATATATATATTACATTAGTTATTTTCTAAACATGGTTATACAAGTGTCCCCACTAGGATAGTCATTGTATTTAATCACATGTTGATATATATATATATATATATATATATATATATATATATATATATATATATATATATATATATATACAAAGTATGTATACATGAAGTAAGAGTCGTCTAAGCTATTTGACATTTACATACTGATTTAGAAATATCGTTGAATATATAAAACCTTTTATATCCAATCAAATTGTTTTGGTTCGGATTCCAGACTAATTATGAACATCCCGAACATGGGAAAATGTTTATGCGCCCAAGGCGGACAGAGTGAACGATAATATCGTTCTTGCATGTAGTATTGCTCAATCTGAGGGCATACCGGCCGATCACCCCGTGCCGTAAGTTATAACAGTTTTGCGGATGAAGTTCGCTAAACCTATTCAAAAATTTAGAATAATGTTCATAGTATGTCACCTTAACCCTATTTATAGTCAGTACGTAGTTTCAAAAATTTGATAGAGAGTTGTTATGTTATTATTATCGGTTCAGATTACTTCACAACCATTGATTTGTTGTAGAAGGGTAGTAGAAAGAAAATATTTAATCCTTTCAGCTAATATTTATAATTGTTATTACTTGCTGGACACTCAAATGCTCATCCTTGCTTAAATTAAATGTTTTCAATTAAGTATGACCAACCAGAGGGCTCTGTCAGGAACAAAGGGAAAGGAAAGCTGTCAGAATAAGTTTGTGTTATCTTATGTAATAGCTAGACTTAAATAAGATGATGTTATTTATTATCTATCATGTAATGAAATGTTTTAAGGTCGCGTAACTGGGATTTAGAAAACTCTGATATGTAAATTAAGTTTGATATTTATGACATTATTATTATTATTCCGCTCAAAGAAATGGTATCGTGAAGCACTGAATTCGGGTTTCAAGTACCTAAATTTGGGGGCATCACAGATGCCATAGCCTATCGAACGGCTTACAAGAATCCAATCGGTATGTCACCTTACAGGATGGTTTACGGCAAAGCGTGTCTTCTCCCGGTCGAATTAGAACATAGTGCATATTGGGCCATTCGAAAACTAAACTTCGACCTACAAGCAGCTAGTGAGAAGAGGCTACTTCAGTTAAATGAGATGGACGAATTTCGGCATAATGCATACGAGAACGCCAAAATGTACAAGGAGAAAGTCAAAACATGGCACGATAAGAAAATCCTTGATCGAAAATTTGAACCGGGACAACAAGTATTACTCTTCAACTCTAGACTGCATTTATTTCCTGGGAAATTGAAATCTCGCTGGTCAAGGCCATTCGTGGTTATATCTGTCGCTCCACACGGAAATGTTGAAGTTGAGGATCCTAATTCGAAGCGCACATTTAAAGTGAACGGCCAACGACTCAAGCATTATTGGAGTGGATCTGTCGATCGCCAACCTACGACGATGTACCTCGCTGATCTAGTAAGCAATTGAGTATCACCAGCTAAGTCGGGCTGACGACTATAAACCAAGCGCTATGGGGAGGCAACTCCAGAGTTTTTAGTTTACTTCATTTTATTTTGTTAGGGGTCGTTTTCTTTTATTTGTCTTTTCAGTAGTTGAACCGAGTTAATTATTCATTGTTATTGTTATATTTTGTCGCATGATCTTTAGGCATAAGTACAATATTAATAATGCGGAATTGATTGTTTATTTTATGCTAGATTGCATTGCTAAGGAGGATGTGCCAGACAAGGGAAGACAACAACCCACAAATCCAAATAGAGCAGCGCCCCGACACCCAATTTCCATATGACTCAAGCGCCCCGGCGCTAAGGTGCTTCCATATGTTCGGACATCGATGCCTTGGCCCAATTCATGTTACAACTTAAGCGCCCGACGCTGGGGCTGCACTGACCACACTCGATGCTCAGTACCTCACCTCTTGTACATGTACAACGCCCCGGCGCTAGGGATGCCCCTCAGTTATTGCTACACATCGCCCCTGCGCTCCATTCCTTTTACAACTCAGCGTCCCAACCCTGGGGACCGGTTAAGAGTCCAAATTGGTTTAAACTGCTGTTCGATTCCCACTTTCCTAAAATCTTTCAACTTCTCCCCACGTTCAACAACATGTTATTACTCTTTCTGTAGTAACTGCTCTTATATTTAATTGGGCTGCAAGTTGTATGGCTCTCTAAAATTTCAATTGCTCTACAATTTCTCATCTCCAAGGTAAGATCTGGCTTACACACACACATCTGATCACCAAGGTAAGTACGGTTTTGTGTACATACATGTTCTGATTTGCTGGTATCTGTGTCCAAATAATACTCATTCTGATACTAATTTCTTTTGGCATGATATACCATTTGAGATGTCTAGCACGCCCAACATATGTTTGTTAAAATGTCTACATGGTATTTTATTGATACCTTCATTTGGTTTCCAAGCTATTACATGTCATCCATACGTGTCGGATTAAGGTAAACCAGGATTTACATTTGTACATGCATTAGTGGATCTTATATGAATTCCATACCTACATGTACTGCCAAAAATTTATCTGGTCAGATTTTTCTTCAATGGCATTGTGCATAATCTTTGGCAAGTGACACCATAAAGTTTATTTGGCCATGTCTAACTTGTTGGAACTTCCCGTGTGCTTCTTTAAAAACCGGTGATATTTGCATCTGTTTTGGACAATTTAGGCTAATCAGTTCACTTTTGTACTTGACTGCTATTGTGTGCCTAACCATACACCTGGCCCTTTTATACACTGCCATACTATTTCTTAGTTTTGGGGTCGTGTTTTGATTAGGAAATTCTTTATAATTTGAACAAAATCTTAACATGTACGTTTCATTTTCAGATTACTCAAATGGCTGTGAAGCATCAACGCGAAGAAGGGTTCCGGTCACCTCAAGACCCCAAAATTTAATACAATCGTCGGCTCGTCGGTAAGCATATAAAGATAAGAATGCTATAACTGCATGGCTATCCGATCACTAATACCAGAACGAGGTTTAAGGCCCGACCAATCAAAGGATGGCGACATGGTTGTGATTATTGCGGAGAGAAATTGGTTCACGTTCACTGAACAACCGGACCCCACAGTAATTGCCATCGTCAAAGAGTTCTACGCGAACGTTTCGGAGCACTACCACTATGGAGTGTATGTGCGAGGCAAAATAGTGGAATTCGGCGAAGAGGACATCAATGGTTCTTACCAGCTGCCTTTGGAGGGACAACACAATGAGTATGCCAATCTTGTTAGCCAAGGACCAGACTATAAAGCCATAATTCGCGAGCTGTGTCAGTCGGGCACAACATGGATAATGCATGAATGTGGCAGCATGACGTTCCCTCTTTCGCACCTCAGTTTATATGGAAAGGCTTGGTATGCCTTTATATGCGCCAAACTTATGTCGTGCACACATGTTAGCCATGTCACCAAGGAGAGGGCTGTGCTACTATACTCCATAATTCAAGGCTTGAAAATTGATGTCGGCCTCGTCATTCAGCAATTAATTCTGCGAGCTGCACGAGGAGGTACCACGGGAGGTTTACCCCATCCGTCTCTCATCTGTGTTTTATGTGCTAAATTTGGGGTCAAATGGAAGTCGGATGAGATGATTTAAACCCCAATGCCAGTGTTGGACCATAAACTGATCAGCAGGTATAGGGTCTGTACTGGTGGTGCGAACCACCCCCGGGGATTGGGTATTATAATTCCTACAGTTGAAGCTCCACAAGCTTCACCACCTCCTGCCCCACCCACTTATGGTCCTTCCTCTGCAGCTCACCGTGGTGTTGTTCCTGAGGCCGTCCAGCGTGAAATTGACGGTTGGTTCTATAATCTCGAATCCCAGAATGTCCGCCTGTCTGAACGTCTAGATGTGATATACAAATTTTTAGTCCACCAATTCACCGCCCAGAATGCTATATATGCTCAATTGTACCCGGGAGTTAATATTAGCCATTTCCATAATGCTCCTGTTCTGCCTGTTTTCCCCCCTTTTAATCAAGAGATAAGCGAGGATGATGATGCTGCACCCGAGGAATAAGCTCGGCAGGGAAGTCCTCTGTTTATATTATTATATTTTTCGCATGAGGACATTGCTCTTTATGAGTTTGGTGGTAGTTTAGTTACTATTTGCTTAGTAGATGCCATGTTTCTAGTAGTTTGTGGATAGTATGTTTTTACTTTTTGCTAAGTGTGCATTTAGGATTTCACATAATTCCAGCTGTTTAATAGTTAGGTATATTTGGGGCCAATGATGAAACTGAAATTACATATACAAGTCTAGTAAGGATTGTTAAGCCTGTGATGTGCCTTTTTGATATGATTTAAATCTTTATCTGGTTGAAACTGATATTATCATGATAACACTTGTTAAGAAACGACCATGTTGGCTGAGTAAGTTTAAATTGATAGATAATAGACTTCTAAAGGGTAAATACTAGTCGGATGAAAGAATAACATGAATAACTAGTGATGGCTGAAGTTAGACATGAATTTAAGTTTAGGGGAAATATTTGGAGTATATAAGCTTAAAAAAAAAATCGTGGCTAGTTTTGTTTCGGGGCCTTTGTTACTTGAGCAAGTAAGCCCGAGGGAGTGTCACTACACCTAGCGCCCTAAGGTCTTATATGGTCTGGGAGTCGTTGGTCGAAAGCTCGCTAAGGGGTAGCACTGTTAGCGTAATGGAATGAGACATTGCATAGTCATGGTAAATAAAAAAAATGAATAAGACGGGAAAAAGTGCAAAATGCCCCCGTTTGTGAAAAAAAAAAAAGATAAGTATAAAGCATAAGTATTCCATTTTGACCCTTGGACTTTGGTAATTTTTTGATTTTAGCCTAAGCTATTTTATTTGAGGAGTTCTCGAGTTTACACTGTATGATGCCTTCTAAGAAATTTATTAAGTTTCGTATTTTGCTTTTCCTCAATTAGCATGGTTGCTGAGCACACACACACGATATCAGTAATAGCATGTTTAGATTTGATGATTGTCGGGATATTATTGATCTGTCTTGATATGATGTACTAGCATGTTATTGTGATTTTTCTGAGGCATAATGAATATACGGTGTGCTATTCGATTGCTGGAGTTACAAACATGTAGATAATTTTAGGTGCATTTGCATGGTTTGTTTAGTTTTTCGTGTTTTCTTGTGTTTTGTTGCTTGAGGACAAGCAACGATTTAAGTTTGCGGGTATTTGATGATTGGGTAATATACCCATGAATTGGATATACGTGTGCTTAAATTATTGTATTCTCGAGTCTTTTAGAAGCATTTTTACTGTGTTTAGTTGTTATTTTGCAGATTCGGGAGATGCAGGGACAAATTTGTGATTTTAGGCAAGTTAATGGCAATTTTGTAATTTTATTCGGTTCAGTACGGGTATACTCCTAGTCTTAATCTCGTGGCAAAATACTGAGGCGCTATCCGATTGACAAAGTGCATGCGTGGACCAACAGTTTGACTTGGATTTGGGAATTAACAAGGATGTTGACTTGGATTAGGATTGTGGTTACATGGAAAGGAGTATATAAAGGCTATTTAGCAGATCACTTGGGAGAGACTAGAATAGGAGGCTAATTGAGGAATCACTTGAAGATTGAAGATCAAAGTTTGGGAGATTTTCTTTTGAGTTTCTTCTTCTCCTTATTTTCAATTTGTGTAATTCCTTAAGGATGATTTTCATAATATTGTTGGTTTTATTATTCGTTATGAACTAATTCTTTTATTAAGACTACAAATTGAACCTTTTATCTCTATGAATTAATTATTTAATTTATTTTAATTATTTATGTCAAGGTGAATTGTTTATTATGTCTTGTGCTTATTGATTAATTATTTGGCCAATAATTACCTTGTTACTCTAGAAGGATTCGGAAGATGAAATCTAGGGTTAGAACTGGATATGATAACATGTATGTTTGATTATTTGCATAAGATGAATAATTAGGGTCGTGAATTGAATAGGAATATATGTTCACTGCATGTAACAAATTGGGAATTGGAACTTAATGGATTTAATTTAATTATTTTGCATAGGAATATCAGAAGATTAATTGAATTGAATAAAAGTTAGTTGATCACTACGAAAAGGGCTTTTAACACTTAGAATTCCTATTAACAATTCTATAGGCATAGTAATTGGATTAGTTGGATAATTGATTTATAATTCATAATTGGGGATATTGTAGTCTTAACCTTTATTTATCTGAATTCATTCATTTAGTCTTTATCTTTATTTAGTTGAATTAATTTTACAGGTAATTTAGTTTTATTTGGGTAATTTAGTTTTCTTAATTAGAAAGACCATATTTTTTAGTTGTTTAAATAAAATTGAATTGGTATAGTACTAGTAGTTGGAGTTTATTGATTGGAATTCTCTGTGGGATCGACACTTAATTTTATCACTTTATTACTTGTTGACCGGGTACACTTGCATGTATTTATTGATTGTGAAATCAACCAACAAAGTGCAAGGCTCAACTCTGAGTCGAAGCTGAGGGACATCACAGTTGTCAAAAGTCCCCTAAGCTTAACCAGAGGCTTGATTCATACCCTGCGATGTAGTTTGCCTATTCTGTTTGTGATCTTAGATTTGATGCATGCTTGTATTGTTGTCTTAATTTGTAATACATGTCTAAATACAGTATTCAAAGTATCAATAAGCATGATAACGATAGAATCATATATTTGACAAGTGTTTATAAACTTTCAAACGTTAAGTCAAAAGGTGATTACAAACTATGTTATTTGATTTCATAGTGTCTTACAAACTGATTTTGTGTTATGTGTATGTAAGGTACGTGATGACATACACATGGAATTATAAGACTAAGTTTGACTCTTATATATGCGTTTAAACTAAATATCAAGTATGAGTATTGAATATACGTAATTAATGAATATCCTATACATGTAACTATGTTATAATAGGATTCAAAAAGTGTTGATAAGCTATACTTTGGTAAACTATGCTTGAGGCAAGTCTCCTAACTTATACACAACCTTGAATTTTGTGCAAGTTCTTTAAAACTCTTTACAATATATATGTTGTATAATTCCGAATTATTGTCATCCAATCATAGTTACATCAAGTAAATATCTATTGCTATTCGAAAATCATTTGTATATCTTGATGTAGTTGCAAGCATTGAAATTATTGTTTTTAAATGCATTATAAGCATTGTCTAAGCCATTTATTCTGCTAGACTATTATCGTATGTTGGAGAGCTATCTAAACCAAATTTACTTGGTGCGGACTCGTAAATCTACTAAGATGAACAATCCTCATTGAAAGGGGAAATTATATAATTGTCGAGAAATCGACGTGCGCATATACTATCATGTTTAAATGTTATGCATAACGTAGGGTACCTAGGCTAATCACCCGTTGTACTCATTTTATTGAATTTTTAGTATAATACTGTTAATTCTAGTAGAAGTTTGTGGTCCTTAGTGACTGCTCAGTGTTCTTTATTCCTGAACCTTGACATGATTTATTTTTGAATCTTATTGATATCTTTCTGTCCATAGCGACCATTATTGAGAATTGTTGATGATTCCTGAACTACTATTCACTGTCATACCCTTGAGATTTGAACTTATAACTGTTCACCCTTATTGCGATATTACTTGCTGGGCAAATTTGTTGCTCATCCTTTCTTTCCTTAAAACTTTCAGTTAAGGCAGAACGTGGTGAACCCTCAGGCAATGACAAGGGTAAAGAGAAGGCTTCAGAATAACTTTATTTCCTAGTGTTAAGAATCTATCATTATTATGTTGTATAGAGACTTATTTATTATGATGTAATAAGTTATGTTTAAATTAAGATGTTGTAGTAGCGGTTCGAGACCTTGGGACAAGAATAATTATATTATGACAATATAAATTATTCTATTTTTCGTTGTGTGAGATTTGATTTATTATTATTAGAGTTAGAACGTGATGAACCAAATCTGAGATATGAGTGCCTAAATTTGGGGGTGTCACAACTTTCTCTCTCTCTCAATCAACCTACTTGGCATATTGTTGCTCTCCATCATTATCTCTACATGGCTGTTCTCTTTAGCTCATACCCGGCCCCTACATTGGCCTTTATCATTAGCACTACCTAGCACCTACAAGGCTTAGCAGCCTCCTACTATTCTACAGTCTACTAGGCCCCTATGTTGGCCATTATTTAGTCCTCTAGTAGCCGCTTGGCTCATGCAATGAACTTGGCTCCTACAAGGCTACAACCACTCTACACCATATAGCTATTAACTAAATTGTTAACTAACTGTTAGCTTACTGACTGACCAACAACCATCTCACTGCTCTTTTAATTTGAACTAATAGTTCATTTTCTCTCCAAGATGGGCTACCAAATTGGGTCTAATGCAAGGCTGGGCACAACTTTATTTTGGGCTTAATGCATTCATATCATATTAATAAAATAAAGAAGGCTTGAATGCATATATAGAAAAATTAATTTGGGCCTAATTTATATAACTTGGACTCTTATTACACCTCTTTACGTAAGGCAATGGTCCATAACACTAAATTATTGGGTTCTTTACATAAGTATACAACAAATAGAAAGTAATTACAAGAAAAGTGCATCAACCAAATAATTACAAAAAGAGTGTAATTACGACCCATATTACAAAAATAGTACAATTCACATTAATAAGGAAACCTAAAATCAAGGACAAATAACTGCCATAATTACTAATTCAAATATTTGGATCTAACAAAAAAACAAATTCAAATTCAAAATAATAATTCAAATTTAAATATTCAAATTCAAATCTTCATCTCCCTCACATACACTTTGAAATAATAGTCCGCCGCTACACCGCCGCGAATCTCTGTTTGTCCAAAATGCCAATGAGAATATGAAGAAGATTCGCCCTACAAAAAGTTTAAAAATAAATAGATGTAACTTTTAATGTTCTGAAATTTTTTTTATAACTATTTTGTTACTCATAAATAATAAAATGGTTACCTTTGTATGAATGGTTGGCTACCAACTGCATCACATTCAAACAAAATTGGTAACTTAATAAAATTGAATTGGTTACCTTGGTCTGAAGGTTTGGCTACCAACTGCACTATGAAAAAACTGCAGGTGTGGATGTGAATTAGTTACTTTGGTACGAAGGTTTGCTTACCTTGATCTGAAGGTTTAGTAACCAACTGTACTAAGAAAAAAATTTAAAGTGTGGATGTTGATTGGTTACTTTGATATGATAGTTTGGTTACCTTGGTATGAAGGTTTGGTTACCATCATCCAGTATTCATATCCACCGCCTGAATCTTCATACCCACCTCCATTCCTTCATTTTGAGAAGCTATTGGAGATATACAGTTGGTTGACTCATATATATATATATATATATATATATATATATATATAAGGAATCGCGATTGCCATCCCATGGAAGCCATCCATCGGGGTTTATTAGATCATCTAAGAAGGACCGCAGACATTACTCATCGTTGATAGTGATCTCCATGGCTTTGCCAAGGTAGGTTCTTATTCTGAATTAGGCTTCAAGTCCTTTCTTTGCTTTAATTATGCGATTATGTATCGATATACCAGTAAGCACTTGACTGTTTTCCCTTGATTGTGCTGTTATCACACAATCACCACCATTGGGAGGACTGTGATTGGAGAAATGATTAATGAAGAAGACAATGATTTATGAGAAGCATGTACGACTAACTTATATATATATATATATATATAGAGAGAGAGAGAGAGAGAGAGAGAAATAATACGTTGAATGAAGAAGAAGGGTGATGACTAACTGCAGTTGTTATAGATGGGGAGAGAGAGAAGAAGCCATGAGTATAACTAATCCCTAAATTAAGGAATTCTAATTGAATACTAATTCCCTAAATTAAGGAATCCTAATTGTACTAATATTGTAAATAAATATGGAAGTGTATTAGTTGTGTAAAGATTTTATGAGTGCACTATTGTTGTAATTATTTTTAAAAATATAATAGAATATGTAATTCATCCTAAATTATTTGTAAGCACACCTACCAAATTTGATATGGTCCAATATTTAATATGGGCTTATATTACATATTAATGTACCTGGATTTTTTTACCACCATAGTTCTTTAAGCTAGCAAAATACCTAGCACATACAACATTACTTCATGGTAATACCCATAATTTTCCTTATTTGTCACTAAATAATACTCTCTCCATCCCATTATATCTGACGTTCTAGAGATTTTAACATAGATTAAGAATAGATGGAGTTTTACTATTTTACCCTTAATTTAATACTTTGATCTCATTTAATTCTCCATTAACACCAGACTTGATTTCACACTTTCTATCCTAATTAATTAAGGACGTTTCACATCTTACCATTAATGGTGGTGGAGAAGGAAGGGTAGAGAAGGAAAAAAAATAGGCAACATATTCTTGGTATTGTAGAACGTCAAATATTTTGGGAAGAAAAAAATGCTCTAAAACATCAAATATAAAGGGATGGAGGGAGTACTTTTGAACGAAATTAATTATATTATAATATAATTATTTCATTGATCTCATATGTGGATTTATGTCAAGAATATTTCTCAATTAAGCTATATTGGCTTCCCTTTTTTATTTTGAACAATCAAGGTATACATTTAGTAATACCATTGCTTACTACATCTCATAATAATTTTTCAACTCCACATATTACTTTCTTTTCATTATGAGTAAGTAATATTTATACTATCTTGTACATTCTTATTTAGAGTTTTTATATTAAAAATGTCTCTTTCCAATCATTTTATACCCTATGGACTCTTTATAAGCACATAGATAAAAAAAATTAATCAACTCTTTTCACATTTCCTTTATTAATAATTAGGTTAAATATCTAACCTTTATTTAATCATTTAATATTTTTCTTAAAAGAAATATTACTAATATTCGGGATATCACAGTCATCTTATTCCCATTTTATTTGAGTCTTCATTTCTGTCGTATCTCATTTTCCTTCATTCAGCACATGAGAGAGTTTTAATGCCGTTAAGCAAAAATACTTTTTACTTTTCCAAAATCTGAAGAATAATCCATCAAACTTCTTGGGTTATTAATTTGATTCAAGCAATTTTTTGCATTGTTGTCCTCCAATATTGTTAATATAATCTTAAGATTGTTGTAACCCGCTTCATAGTTTGATGTAGAACAACAATATTACCGCCTGAATCGAATGGTTGACCACTTTTTCCTTGAGACTATATTCTCCCCTTATTTTTACTATACATGATTACTGTGAATTAGTCTCTCAAGATAAGACAGACCCAAATTTTACTTTATACTAGAATTTATTGTGCAAAAATAAATTTAGTACAAAATTATAAATGAGAGAAAAAATAATATTAAAATGATTTTTTTAAGAGCTTGAGAAGTATTTGAAATGATTTTTTTAAATACAAAACTTAAGTGAATTTACAATCTATTTATAGGTTTCCAAGTATCCTTTTTGATGAGATACATATCCTTTTGAAGAGATACATCCATTTGAAAATGTATTTAAATATTAAATATATATTCCTTTGAAATGATAAGTTCACCCATTTAAATATTCTTCCAATTGTCTTATCAATTTGAACCATTGCATCAATACAATTGTTTTATCCCAAACCATAGCATTGGTTATTGTTTCTTAGCCCGAGTTAATACATCTCTTGTCTAAATAGATCTCTCTTGGTCAAAGAATTATAATCTTTCAAATCAAACCAATTAAACTAACACATCTATTTGGTTTTAATTGCAACATATAATATATTTATTATATACTTTTCAGATTTAAAAATATCTAACATATAAGAAATTAATTAAGTTATTTATAATAGTACCTTCAGTTATGATCTTTTGGGTTTTGGGTGAACATGTGAACCAAGATGACCTAAGAACATACTATTGAGCTAGTGGCTTAAGGTATTGTTTGAATGAATTTAATTCGATTCAGACTTAAGATTTGACCCAAGATTTATTTCGGACCGGAGATTTGACTCAAGTTGTTTCAATAATCAATTATATGATATCTACTCAATTAATGTTATGATAACACATCATTGGAAATATTTTTTGAAACTAAAAATTTAAAATTCGTAACATTATATCAGATATTTTTTGAGATTAAAATTTTGAAAATTTTAATGTCACCCAATAACAATGACATATAATCTCTTCACGAAAGCACTTGAATCTAAAATACCGTAAATCTACATATTCAAAGTAACTCCACACGCAAAATATTTGGCATGATTCTTTCATAAAAATTATCGTACAACACATATGTACAAGAAGAACACCTACAATGTTTCACCAAAATAAACTTTCACAGGCATAGTTCAATAATTTCAAATATATCCGAACACTACATGCCTAGAACCTTAGCGTGCGAAATGATACCTTTTATGATTTTATGTATTGATTTTTTTTTTGGACAATTACGTAGATAATATTATAATAATATATATGACATAGTGAGTCAACCTTATAATTTTATATAAATGTATTGATGTAGGTTACAATGTAAGTAGACATAAAATTTTAGCAACATATAGGGGGGAGTCTAACAATATTTGCATCCCAATATCAAAAAGATCATTAAGATGAAATATCATAATCCAAAAAAAGCATATTTAGTGAATAGCTGACTACTAATTAAAAAGAATAAAAAGATCTGACCCTGTCCTCTGCATATATCTGATGATTATAATTAAAAGATAAAACAGTGTTATAATTAAAAGATAAAACAGTGTTCATAGTGAAAACTACACAAGGTTTAGATGGAGTAGAATTTAATTAGAAGATAATAAATTGACTCAAATGATAAAAATTTTGTTCAGAGTACAATACAAAATACAAATGTTTAAAATGAACTGCATTTACTGGTTCTAAGCTTACAATATCAAAAACCTATCACATTATCAAAAAGAAAATAGTATACATGTCGATAAATATTTGATGAAATTGGATTGCCATCAATGTGGAAGAATATGCGGTAAAATAGAATAAATTAAAATAAGACTCTTCTTAATTTCTATCTATCACATATAAGTATATACGCCGAAATTATAATTCAATTGAAAATTTCCGAAAGGTAAAACATGACTCTTATCAAAATACTAAAAAAAATTTATTAATTGAAATAAAGTGTGCGATCATCATGCTATAACATACGAAGTGAAGAGATGTGAAAATTTTAATAACTTTTTCAGTAATTTCTCCTTTATATTTTGACTGTAAGTGCAGATAGTAAGTTTTATCTCACTAATATAAAAACACACATACATGTACAATAAATTTTAAACTTTTTCAAGCTATAAATTCCATATTATAAGATTCCGAAACCAACACAATATATAAAGAGAGTAATTAAGTATTCAAAAATAATTATAATTTAATTTTACAAATCAAAATGTCAGATCCAAGAGTAAACTTCACACACGCACTCATATATATTGAAGTTGATGTTTTCACAAATAAAATATTAGTTCTATGATATATTACTCACATATCACATAAATAGTAAATGAGATTTTCATGTTAGAAAGGATAATTTTGTGTAACAAATAATTTCACTTATAATTGAAAATATGAATTTGATATATATATATATATATATATATATATATATATATATATATATATATATATATATATATATATATATATAAGAAACGCACCCAATCCCAATTTTCAAAAAAGAGAAGAAAAGAAAAAGAAACAGATATATTGATATTAATGTATGCATAACAAAGAAAGCATAACAAAGAAAAACACATCTACCGCATGTTATTTGGCCTAACAGTATGATATTTTTTTTTGTTAATTTTCACGTGCACACATCCAAGAATCGAACTCTTAACCTCATGAAACTATAAGACAAGAGTTATCGCTAGGTTAATAATCATACGGCACCAACGGTATAACCTGCCTCATGGTTTCTATAAATTGGAAGATTCGATCTTTGGTGGCATCATGAGTGTGATGTGCGTTAATGTAACAAAAAAAAAAATAAAAAAAATAAATAAAGGAAAGCACATGCATCTAGAATAATTAAAAAAAAAACTCGACCCTCAATGCAAGAGGAGGGATCTGAAAAAAAGCACTAACAGCGTTAAGTCAGAGAAATTCTGTCACTCAAAACGCTGACATCTCTCACCTGCTCACAAGATTCTCTGCATATCAACATTTGACACCAAAATGAAGGAAACCATCAAAAATCATCAATATATATATATATATATATATATATATATATATATATATATATATATATATATATATAGACACACACATATATATTACCATAAAAAGAAAAAATACTATGGAAATTAGGGTTTAAAAGTGATGGAAAAAAACCCATGGAGATTATAGATTACGGTTTGTAGTGATTTGGGATTTTGTTTTTCATGCTCCCATCTGCAGGTGAAGCTGCCACATGATCTATTCTTTCCGATAGTACAAGGAAAGCTCAGATCATGCTGGCAGCTTCAACTGCCGGTGGCGCACGGTAAGATTATATGCACCCTTGTTGTATGATAGTACAAGGCCCTTCTAATTCCTCTCTTCATCTTCTCTCCTTTATATGCAACCTTGTTGTATTGGTAGATAAGAACAGATGTGAGGGTATAAATAGAGAGATAGGTGTCATTGGAGGTGGTCTAATATCTACTTATTCCAAGTTTGTTTTTTCTATTTCCACCCACATTTTTCCTTTAATTGCTCTATCTTTAATTTGTTTCTCTTGTGGTATGTATTACTGAAAGATTTTCTTATAGTTTTCATTTTTTGATCCAAAACGAGGATGACATAATTAAATTAGTCATAGTGCGAATTCAAAACTGTTGTCACATCTTTTGTCTTATTTGTTGTTTCATCTGAACTTTCCGTATATCAGTTACAAAATTAATTATAGATAAATAAATAAGATCAATCACAACAATATATAGATTCAGACAACAGATTTGATATTTGGTATGGGATTTGTTGTTGAAAGATTTTTTTATTTTTTTAACATTCAACTTTGATTGAAAACGTGCACACTGCATAAATTACAGATTGCGCACACATGTTGAACAAAATATTTTTTATTTTTTAATTTGAACTTATAATTGTTGAAGTTGTCTAAGCAAAAATGATATTGTCCGATAAAAATATACACAACACTTTTGTAATTATTCTAAAGACACTTGTCAATTTTAAACTATATTTATTACTTTGAGAATATCAATATTTGTTCTAACAATAGAAACTGCAGAACTTATATTGGGGAACGCAGATGGTGAAAAGTGGATTGTATGTATAAACATTAATATTTGTTTGTATATTATAGAATTCACCATATCTTTATAGAATTCACCATATCTTTCAAAAATTTACCATGTTTTTATTATGCTTGATACTAATAATCTATACCATATCACAATTAACGTTGTTGGAGATTGTCATAATTTCATGAAGATTATATCATAATGCAATTATTTACAATACAATGCATGAGTTGTAATGAATTTGTTTTAGAATTTTCTTGAAAGTTCAAAACAAGATCCATAATTGAATGCATTATCTGTAATATGATAATTACCTCCTGAAAATAATTGTGGATTGTGCTTATTATAATATTAATTATAATTTAATTAGTTTAATTGTACAATTTCTCCCAAACATGTATTCTTGATATTGTAATAATAATGATGTACTTAAATTATAAAATTATATTATATTTTTAAAAACGTGCAACTTTCAGAAAAGAAATAAATAATATCTTAGTAAAATGATTTTACTAGCACAAATGTGAAAGAAAGAAAATTGAAAAAGTGATGTTCAATTAGAATTCGATTTCATAAACATTTTTTTAAAAGTTCTTAAATATATATTTTTGATTTAATTTAAGAGTTAAATGCACTTTTATCTCCTAAGTTTATCTTGAAAGTAGTATGCACACAAGTCAATCATAGTTGATATGATGAATCATATACTTTGTAACAATCTTATTCGTTTATTAATAAAAATATTAATTTATTAAAGGCTTTAATTTATTTACATTGTGTTGTTATATAATATGTGATAAACCCATAATTTTAAGCAATACTTTTAGAATCATGATGATAATCATGCTAATGAGATCTAAATTCTTAGCTAACTTAAAACTAAAATTGTTCCTAATCGTTGAATTACTAAAAAGGAGATTAGTGAATCTGGATAGATTGATATATACGTTGCTTGCTCATTGGATGAGAATGATTGATCTGATGATCATTTGTGTGGAGGCACTAATGTGACACCTCCAAATCCGGGTATATTCCAACCCGACAAATGGTGCTACACGGTGCTACAGTCCACACATACATTCAATTGAAATACCTCAAAAGAGTGTGTTAGTTCCTAGAGGGCACAATAGATCTAGAAGGGGGGGTTGAATAGATCCTTTTTATTTCAAATACTTTTCAGGTTTATTTTGTATAGCTATTAAATTAGCATATGACAAACATAAGAATCTTTTCAAGCACAGCGGAATAAGTAAAAGACCCCATTCATTGATATATTCATAATCATACATACATTGTTCGTAGAGTAAGTTTAGTTGTAAGCAGTTAAAATATACATAGCAGTTAGAGCAGTTATAGTACATAATGTAAATGACATAATATAAAAGACACAAGGGGTTTTAAGTGGTTCAGAGACTCAAGCTCCTAATCCACTCTTCGCTTTTCGGTAGCAGGATTTCCACCAAAGAAAGGCACCACAGAATCACTAAGATTCCTTGAGGCCGGCTGACCTTGGGACTCCTCTAGTTCCCTAGGAACTCTTCAAGCCCAACAGGCTTGGAACTTCGTTTAGTCCCTTCAGACAAGGACCTTTTTGGCCCTGCTTTGTCTAGTCCCTTCGGACAAGGACCCCTTAGGCCCTGGCTTTGTTGAGTTGTTTGTTTGTTGTTGTTGGAGTCGGTGCTGAGCTACTAAGATGTCTTCATGCTCTGAACATCTTCTATACTTAGCAGCTTGACTTGATCATCCTTGAAGTGCAGCTGAGTGTTGCATGATGCTCAGCTTCTTCGGTTACTCAACCACTTCGGATGATCCCTTTATGAAGCGCCTTGAAGATCCTTCTCCTTGGTACTTGATGGTATTTTTGCATGATAGGCTTCCAAGATGGTATAAGCTCTTCATTAGGTACTTAGAAGCTTTCTCATGCTTGACACCAAGATGGCATTTGTGATCTTCCTTCTTGCTACTTGATGCCTTCTCATGATGGACTTGCTAAGATGATAGTGAAATTTTGTTCTCTATTGTACTTAGAGTCTACCAATAATGGACATCAAGATGACATAATGCTCTTCTTTCTCTCGGCAGTTCAGAACAATCTTCATGTAGTAGAACTTTCACTTCTACATAGTAGAACTCACGCTTCTACTTCTTTCTTTATCTAACCGAGTGTTCTTGGTGGATCGTAGAGTGAGCCTTCTGGACTCCTTTGTTTCACATGGTTTAGATCAGTCCACCTTCTCTCCAAACTTGGCAACTCCAGCTCAACCTTTGATCTTTGAAGCTCTTTCTCATTTATACTTCTTCCCAATCCTTCCGTTGGAAAGTAGCCGTTGAAGGCTATTCAAATCTCTTCACAGATCTCGAGTTGCTTGAGGTAGGCGCTTGATGTGACATGTCATACTTTTTACGACATTTGCGCATCTCTTTGTTTCACCTACTGTCGGATGTATCACTTTAATGTCTTTGGCGGGTTGAAGACTTTATTACCTCTTTACGATTTCTCGATCGAGGTTGTCCTATTACATCGATGCTCTCAATAAGCACTTATCCGAATATTACCCTTGATTGAACCTTTTGCAATGCTTTGGTCTTGACTATTCGAACTCTATGATTTCGATGCACGTCTTCAAGGACCTGATCGAAGTGTCTTGTTGAGTGTTGCTCATTGACTGGTTGAGTTAACACTACGATCTTGAAGAGTGTTGATTGGATCTTCAATGTAGAACACCTCTTCCTTGTATTGTGCAGTGCTTCAATACTTCTATTTGCTTCGACTGTTCTCAGAGACTGATGGCCTAATTCCTTGCTTTGGTCCCCTTCTGAATATCAAGACACTTCAGATTTGTGGCGCGTCCAGCTTGCTTTCTCCTTGTGATCTCCCATTCACTTATCATCAATGAACTGACCCTGCACTTAATCACTTTAGCCTTGCTCTTCAGAAGCTGAACAGTATCTCGGTTCACCTTCCATCAGTTCCTTCTCTGTTTGGCAAATACTACGATCTTGGTTGCTTCCAAGATCGTTGTCTTCTGTTCACTTGATAGCTACTCCATGGTCGACTTTCCTTAGTCGCCCACAAATCTTCTTTGGATCTCCTTGTGGAAGACTTCATCATGAATGGCCTTACAACTCAATCTTGATGCTGATTGGGTTGGTGCTTAGATCTTCTGTTAGCCTGCATGCCATTTGTTTAGTGCTCTCTGGTTTCCTTGGATGTAGCTTGCAGCTTGAGCCAGAGGCTTCGTTCCTTTGGATATTCTGGGAGTGGTCATTTGTTGAGAACCGTATATGCTCTATGATTCAACCTTGGCATTGAGTACTTCTGCTTAGGTCGTAGTTCTGCACTCTATGATGCATCTTTGGCTTGTGCAGACACTACGATCCCGAGATCAGATCTTGACACTACGATTTCTGCCTTGTGCTTGTTGTCTTCATCTGATCTTGCTTGACTACGATCTCTGCCTGTAATCCATAGGCTCTACGAACTCAGAGTGTGATCTACGATCCTTGACTCTACGACTCTGAGTGTAGTCTACGTTTCTATCTTGGCTTCGGTAGATGATCGGTCGGCTCGTAGGCAGGTTGTCTCTACGAATCTGAGCATGACTTCCTCAGCACACTACGATCCTGAGGAAGCTTTACTCGATACACTACGATCCTTCTTCGTTTCCCCTGGAAGTCAACGAACTCCAAGATTTACTATCTTGCATACTCCTATTCTGCCTCGATAGCTCTCGCGTTAGCCTTAACTCTCCTGGCAGACTTCGACTTCTGGTGCAGTGCTCGACGATCAGACAAGCCTATCTATTACATCGTAAGATCAACCTAACAAGCTTGATCTTCCTATATTTATAGTCCTTGTACATCATTTCTTTTTAAGGACTTTACAAAGCTGTTTTGCTTATGTAGGATCAACCTAACATATTTGATCAATTCATTCTAAGTCTTTGTATATATATTTCTATTATCTATCAAAGGACTTTACAGCTTTTCGTAATGCAAAAATACTTGCATATTCATTCATATATATATATATATATATATATCATAATCAAATCATATATTAAATAGGAATATCATTCACATGTTTATTTCTAACAGAGTGAATATGTCTTCTATATATTACAAATTAATATTTTCCTTCCCAGATTCTTTGTAACCATTACATATGTTCTTTGTCATAGTATTAAATAAATACAAAATTCATATTATGCTATTACAAGACAACTACTTGTCCGCCTTAGCCTTTCCTTTATCTTTAATAGATCCTTCAGTCTGTTCAGTCTTAGCTGCATTCATATGGTTCAAGCAAGAGTGATCATAATTAGCTCAGCAAGTATGACAATTTCATTTAAGAAATATGTTCGAATCATATGAATACATATATCTTCTATAACTGAATCAATAGTTATGAAGTACTATAGATAATTTGAAATAACACTTCTCTTTTCTTATAAAATGTTTAACAATGCACAACATATGTTAAACATTGATTTTGGTCTAAGACCTTGAGCATTTCAATCTTTCTTTGAAAAGGACAACCCAACACCAAGTCTATAAGTCCGACATTTCTTACGAGCACGTCTAAGTGATCAGCCTATAGTACTCTATGTTGTACAACACTACTTCATTAAACGTTTCTACGTTTAAGTTTTGCCAACCTCACGTGCCTGTCGTTTGACGACAAAACATTTATTTATTCATACTCAGACTTTCTTTGAAATCCATACCAAAACAGTTGGCAACATATATCAACATTGATAATAATTTGATAGATTATAAGGAAATCCATAAAACACATTAAGTCTAGCCGAAGGAATTGGCTTCGACTTCGTTATACATCAATTCATGCGTCAAATACATGATTCACAAAGCTTGTCTAAAAAGAACATAAATAAGGGTTTAGAACACTTGCCTTCATCGTCTTCTATAGTTAATTCACTTCTCTTTTGTGTCTTTAAGGATTCCACAATACATAATTACATAACATACTATTAGAGTTTATGCCCTAGATGCCAATTATTTGATATAATTGCTTAACATTTTGATATTATATTTGATTGAATAAATGAATAATTTTATTATGGTTTTATTTACTGCGTTATATAAATGTTAACATAATAAAATTCCTTAGAATAGTGATACAAATTATATAGTTTCAAGTATGTGACTTGAACATGAGATTATATAATTACAATTAGTATCATTGCTCTTAAATGTCCCTAGTCGAGTATCATTGTTGATAGGACAACAATGATGCATTGAAACTAGTATGTGGATTGACTGATGACCAAATCTCATTGGTCATAAATATATGAGATATTAAGTCAATGCATAGGTACTTGTTAGAGAACAATGTACTGGACATAACCACCATGAGAATTCTATGTGGAGCATTATGCGAAGTGTCATTAGCAATTCTCATAGTGACAATGATGTAATGGTCCTCCGACCTGAAATCACTATATTTCTTCACGAGAATTTATGTACTTTGATATCATCAAATGTCACCTTTAATAGGGTGGACTATAAAGGTGATTATTGGGTACATCATTAATCTTGTGAGGAATATGAGTGATCTAGATAGAATTTAACCCTCCTATATATTAGGGGTGATATCCATAGGCCTCTTGATTGAGTAGAACTATGAAATGCATGGCCATGCTCAAATAGTAATTTGTTTCATATAGTCTACTCATTGATCAAGAAAAACTAAGATTAAATTATGAAGAGTATGACACATTCCATAACAAAGTTTAATCTAGGATATTAAGGTTAAAAGAATTAAATTACATTGAAACATTGGTCACTTAAAAGGTTGCATCAAATCATCGATCTTATTATTACTTGGGTAGCGTTGATGCATTACTAGATGCAAGCTCACATTGTTTATAATTTTATAATATGATTTTAAAATTATTGCCAATGTAATAATAACTTATAGGGTCACACACATAGAACGTAATTTAAAAAAGAAATTAATTTAAATTGTAAGGATTTAAATATATCAATATGATTGATAGTATTTTAAATCACGAATTTAAATTAAAAGGGATAATTTATATATATGTATATTAATTAAGTAAGACTTAATTAAGATATATATATAAATTCGGATTTTAATATTATTAGGTTTTGATTAATTCCTCCTAACTGCTATATATATGATATATATATATATATATATCAGTCATTTTAGGGATTACGTCAAAATACAAAACCCTAGCCGCTCTTAGAGAGAGACTAGAAAAGCAGATTTCAAAAATCCTCATCCTTGGTGGCTAATCTGCGGTTCCTTCTTACGCATATATCGTAGGACGATTAGCGGGGCGTTCAGCGTGAATACTAGTGAGAGACTTGATTCGTTTGGATTGTGTTGGAGATTCGACCACATCGATTCAAGCTTTTCATAATCGGTATAATCTCTTAAACACTGAATTGATGTCTGTTTTCGCATGGATCCTATTTTAGGGTTTTGGATTTGGCTTTATAATTTTTATTTTCCGCTGCGTTTTTATGCCGAAATACCTACAGTGGTATTAAAGCTACTTGCGAAAACCATTAATTCAGATTATGTGTTTTAATTGTATTCGATATATATGATATATGATGATGCATGTTTACCGATCTGAAATTGAATATATGATATTCTGCTTTATGCATATTCTGGTATTTTGATTTATATCTGTAATATATATGCATGTATATGATGTTCTGTTAATCATAATCGAAGGTGGAATAACAATACATCTTCTGTTCTAATTGGAATAGAAGCATGAAGATTCAGTATTAATATGATTAATCGGCCTGGACATATATGATATGTTCGGGTGTCTTTGTTATTATTGTGTGTGTTATGGCGGATTTGATATGATTTTGGAATAATGTGCATGCCGGACCACCGCCAGGGGGGAGACACCCCCTTGGACCCCCCCGTCGTTGCGCACGATGGTCGTGACCCCAATATGTTATATATAGTTTTCTTTAATTATATATAAATTGTTATGTGCTTATTGTGATATGCATGGTGCACAGTTATGGCCTTTTGATCCATAGGTTAGTGGTTTTTGATTTTGAAATACGGCTTGCATGTCGTGCCTTTCTATAAATTCTAATGTAATATTCTCTTCTCATCTAAATCCCCTCGAATGTAACTCGAGGTTTCTTTATGTTATGTAATAATTTGTAATCGATAATCGATGACAAGATGGAGAACACGATGGACAAATGATGATGGAGAGGAGGCACATGCATGAGGAAGATCCAAGGGAGCTACTATTTTGAAGATCTTTTACCACCTTAGATTGACCTTCAATCTTTCATTAGCTTGAAAAGATTGAAAGTGGATTGGGCCATAACTGTGACACATTTAATTTTGCACTTTATTTATGCTTGTATATGATATGATATGATATGATAAATAATGTGCATGCTTAATAAGATTAAAATTGGTGAGATCTAAACTAATTAATAAAATCCCTCATTAAATTATTAAGTCTAAATCAGATGTCTTCCAATGAATAACACTCATCAAGACCTTGATCAATAGATGTAGGTTTGTCAAAGCAAAATACCCTATTTATCTTGGTAAGCTGCGATAGGATAATTGTGATATCCAAACTGTTAAAATCATTGGGCCTGACTTAACTAAGTTATCTCAATAGGATTGTGGACTTAGAGACATAGAGTTTGGTGGGTACCATTAGATGGACTAGAAACAAATGTTGTTTACCAAACTATCCAAGAGTTATATATGATATAATTGACAAAGTCTACCTAAATAATTGTGTTTTAAGAGATTAGCCAAAGCTAACTTAAGGCATAATGAAATATGGATCTTGGCTCACTAGAAAGATTTAATAGAAAATGCTTTCCGAATTAATGGTGAGGGCTATTAATTTGAATAAAATAGTGGGAGATATATTTTGAATGTACTATTATCAATTACATAATATCAACTCTGTAATTTGACTTATCATTTTTTGCACTTATAAATTGTAGATATCAATGGCAAACAACAACAACACAAGTAGTCTTTCACTACGATCAGTCCTTGAAAAGGACAAGCTGAGTGGAATTAATTTCCTTGACTGGCATAGGAACTTGAGGATTGTCCTCAAACAAGAGCGCAAGCTTTATGTCCTTGATGGGCCCATTCCTGCAAAGACACGGTTGTCATCGCACCACGTGCAACATAATGCTTACAAGAAGCATCAAGATGATGCTCTAGATGTGAGTTGTCTCATGCTAGCACCAATGAATGCTGAGCTTCAGAAGCAACATGAGTTGATGGATGCTTATGAGATGATCGAGCATCTCAAGAAATTGTTCGAAGGGCATGCTCGACAGGAGTGGTATGATATAAGCAAGGCGTTGTATCACTGCAAGATGGGTGAACGTGATCTAGTTGGTCCACATGTGCTGAAAATGATTGGGTATATTGAGTACCTTGATAGGTTGGGTTTTTCAATCACTCCGGAAGCCCAAACAGATCTTGTTTTGCAATCCTTAAACAACAGCTACTCTCAATTTGTTATGAATTATCCTATGAATGAAATTGAGAAACCCCTTACTAAGTTGTTGAGCATGTTAAGAACTGCCGAGAACAACATGAAAAAGGTAGGACCCGCTCCCATAATGATGGTGCAAAAGGGGAATGCTAAGGGAAATTGGAAAGGCAAGAAAAAGATAGTATCTAAATCTTTTGCCAAACCCAATTCCAAAACCAAACAGACTTTAAAACCTAAAGGTGGGGTGGCTAAAGAAGGTGATTGTCACTGTTGCCTCTTTTATAGTTCTTATAAAAGAGCTCTAACTCATGCAAGTATACATGGGTCAACAAGTAATACAGATTAAGTAAAGTATCGATCCCACAGAGAAAGTTGTTAACTTTAGACTACTATGCATTAATTAACTCACTATATTTATATGCTAAGACTATAAACTTAATTGTTGATTTGAATCATTTATAATTACCAACTAAAAATAAGAATATAAACGAATTAAATATGATGTGGAAACAATGGGATCCTAACTTCATTCAATATTTCATTCAATCGCCATATATCATGCAAAAGTGTTCACATATCAGGATAATATCCAAGGGCATAAAAGCGAGTTATAACCATTTTCCAATGCACTATAACCAACTCACATATCATCTACAGATGCTAGAATCTATGTGATCACCAATACCATCACAATTACCATATTCCTATGCGTAATTGCAATCCTATTGACTTTAAATGAGAACCCTTATTCTAGCTCATACGACAAAACGGTATATTCCTATCTCATTTCACAAAATATGCAATCCCCATATTAGCATGCTATCATGATTTCATCCATATTCATATGTTCATTTCCAATTCCATACAAATACTAACATGAAGATTATCAGTCATTCATACATACAAACTAACCATGATAGATAATCCATATGATATGCAAAACAAATCTAACATTTAGATGTGCAACCAAGCGACATATTAAAATCCGTTAGGATCCCATAATGGAGTTTAGTTCATGGCGGAACCAAAAACCATTATGAGATCAAGACTAAACATGATCAATAATCAAGCAAATGAGATTAAGAGAGAAAGAACAATCAAACCCAAATGCTGAATAGTAATCAATGATTAACTATGAAAACCCCAAAGAATTCCATTAACAATAGTCAAAATCCTCAATGGTGAAGAACTCCAAGAAGAAGAAAATAAGACGTTGTGGCTTCATTCTCCGTTGGATTCTCCCCCAAGGTGTAAACCCTAATTGCTACTATGAAAGTTACGTAATAAAAGTCAAGTCCCCCTCTGACATACGTCAGACTCGCTTTATACCAATTACACATCATCACATTGCTTAATTAAAAATAAAACAAATTACTGAAGATCAAAGATCGCCAGCAGTAACTGCGCATGGCTCTAGTGTATCATCTCGGTAGCGAGACTTGCGATAGCTTCGGTTCCCCGGACATCTTATCGCGCGATGGCGCATACGCCTCATGGTATTTGTCATACCTCATGGTAGCGTGACTTGCAGAAGGTTCCCTATGTAAAAGCCACCTTTCGGCGTGGTATGCATGAAGTCTTCTTGTTGTTATGCGTATTTGCCTAATGGCTTGTGTTCTGCAGTTCCTGAGTCTGGTTTTTGGTCTGTCTGCTGCTGCTACTTGTTCATTCTTGCTTAATCCTCTTGCTTGCTTGATTTCCATGCCTTATTGTACCCCAATGCCATGCACATCCTCGCCATGCGACTAGCCTTCATGCATCCAGGTCCACCGATACCTCAATTCCCACCAAAATGATGTCGATTCTTGCACTTATTCACCAAAAGGAGTTTAATTACATGCAATGCAAAATAACATGAAATGCAACTAAAACACAATGAAATGTGCTCAAGGTGGGCACAATTCGCATGGATCGGTATCTGATAAGCGAGTAAAAATATCACTTATCAAATACCCCAAACTTGAAGCGCTGTTGCTTGCCCTCAAGCAATGCATATGAATGAACACCTGAAAATGTAACTACTAAACTATGCAACTACTCTACGATGCAAACTAGTCTCACATAATCTTAACCATACTGTAATTTCAAAATTTCAAATTACCTCGTTGAACTATCCGGATCCCGAACATAGTTTCAAACCAAACCATAGATATAACATCATACACTCGGATAATTCATGATTGCTATAGAGATCTTTGTGTGTGTGTGTTGTTCATGTAAACTTGATTCAAGCAAAGATTATATATCCTACTGCGCCCCAAGCAGACAATTATAGTCCAAATCAAGATTCATGTATATTCATGCAACATAGACTGTTTAAACATATCACCGCAAACTAATGCTCAACAATGGGTTTATTGCTTTATTACTACTCACAAGGGCGATTTCGCTCTTTCCCGCGGTGTTTATTGCTATTATTATTTTTTTTGTTTTCACATGACTGTGCAATGTCTTAATCCATTAGGCACACTGCTACCCCTTAGCTAGCTTTCAACCAACGACTCCCAGACCATGAAAGAGCTTAGGGCACTAGGTGTAGAGACAATCCCCTCGGGCGTACTTACTCAAGTAGCTAGGGCCCCGAATTAAGACTAGTCACGTTATTGCTATTCTTTTTTTTTTTTACACAGCATGCCCATGTTTTCCCAAAATTTGCACTTCAATGACTTTACAATCTATAACATTTTCCTCATGTTTCTCTTTTTAAAATGAATCCGCATTAACGCGGATGTGGCTCGCCACCTGCCCAGTCCTCAAATTTGGCAATTATGGAGTGCGTGATATCTTGTCTTGGATACTGTATTTGCTCATTGCCCCAACTAACCCCTTCTTTGTGCACATAACATGGCTATCAACGAGGCATGTGGGATCTTGCCGATGGTAATTACCTTGAGATACTTTACAATGTTTTGATGGATCAAATACCGACGCGTCAATATATTCGCATGATGATGATGCCCTGCTAATTATGGCTCTCTCATTGTGATTTCATGTTGATGCGATGATGGCAATAATTTAGCGTAAATGAGCAGATTCCATGCCTTAGCATACCGATTCAATCTTGTGCTTTGGAAAAATGCGAGGTTGGGTCGCACTGACTTTGTAAGTCCATCGGGATCCCAGTAATGCGATTCTGCGATGACCGCTCCAAGTCTGTTTCCTAATGAGCTCCCGTGATCCAATTGGCCGCCCTTGCTGGTGGTCTAGCGGGGAGCCTCAGCACGTTTCTAATGGCGGAGGGTTGGTAGTCTACCTCTGTACAACGAACCATAGAGGTATCGTTCATGGTGACTTTGGCATTAGTATAGAACTCTTGAACTATGCTCATTGGAATCGGCATGGGTGCAGCAGTCAGTACACCCCATCCTCGTTCACAGATCATGGCACATAGTTCCCCATCCTGACCTTCTGGCCTAAATCCTCTTTCCTTGATGAATGTCTTCGCGATAATGCGATAGTACTCCTGCTGGGCCTCCAAACATAGAAATTTGCTATGGTCGACAATATCCTCCTCATGACCGCTGGAGGAAGATGAAGAGGAGGAAGTTGCCCGTACTCTCTTTGGACCTATTAGAGATAGAGATAGCAAATGAACTTACTGAAAGAGAGAATGTATTTTCTATCCCAATGTAGAGACCTAGCTTTATATAATGACGGAGATGTGGATGAATCGTGAAGGAACTCGTGGAGAGTTGATGGGGAGAAATACGCATAGACAATTATAGTCCAAATCAAGATTCATGTATATTCATGCAACATAGACTATTTAAATATATCACCGCAAACTAATGCTCAACAATGGGTTTATTGCTTTATTACTACACACGAGGGCGATTTAGCTCTTTCCCGCGGTGTTTATTGCTATTATTATTTTTTTTGTTTTTACATGATTGTGCAATGTCTTAATCCATTAGGTACACTGCTACCCCTTAGCTAGCTTTCAACCAACGACTCCCAGACCATGAAAGAGCTTAGGGCGCTAGGTGTAGAGACAATCCCCTCGGGCGTACTTACTCAAGTAGCTAGGGCCCCGAATTAAGACTAGTCACGTTATTGCTATTCTTTTTTTTTTTTTTTTTACACAGCATGCCCATGTTTCCCCAAAATTTGCACTTCAATGACTTTACAATCTATAACATTTTCCTCATGTTTCTCTTTTTAAAACTACATGTTCTATTGAGCAATGCAAGACACACATCTTAGACTTACAAGTGATTGTGAAAACATTTGTGCAAAAGAAAAGCATATAAACAAAGAACATGAATCTCATTGCGTAAAACATTATATCCAAATTGTGTTATGCAACATATTCTGAAAGCTTTCACAATTCACTATCATCATTGGCTTGGTCAAAAATTTCTATTTATAAGCAAGAATTTATGTGAGACATTAAACTAAAACAGACTAACACAATTAACAATGAATAAAAATTAAAAATGTTATGCAAAAATTTTACTAACACACAATAATACAAAATTACACTAAAACATGCTAAAACAGAATGCAAACTAAACTACTATGCAAGTAATCCAATACCCCCAAACTTAAAATGTTCAATGTCCTCATTGAATGAAGGTAAAGGGTACGTGAAAAACTCCCCTATTGATCGGCATGACCACCCTCCTCGGGTGGTGAATTTGGTGGTGGATACGGCACGGCGGTCCCGAACTAGGGCCATTCAAGCATGGTTCCTTGCTGCGCGAATGCTTCGGCCAAAGCCCTGGTGAGTCCCGTAGAAAAAGTTCCAAGATTGTCATACAATGCGTCGACTTTGCGCTCCAACCTTCGGAGGTGTCGATCGCTAGAGACAGGCTGCTCAAGGGTAGATGGACCTGCTTCATCGGGCTGTGGGGGGTGGCTGGGTTGGCTCAGAAATGGTGGGTCGGAGAATGAATCCGCATTAACGCGGATGTGGCTCGCCACCTGCCCAGTCCTCAAATTTGGCAATTATGGAGTGCGTGATATCTTGTCTTGGATACTGTATTTGCTCATTGCCCCAACTAACCCCTTGCTGTGCACATAACATGGCTATCACTGAGGCATGTGGGATGCTGCCAGTGGTAATTACCTTTAGATACTTTACAATGTTTTGATGGATCAAATACCCGACGTCAATATATTCGCCAGTGATGATGCCCCACAGAATTATGGCTCTCTCTGCTGTGATTTCATGTTGATGCGATGATGGCAATAATTTAGCGCAAATGAACAGATTCCATGCCTTGGCATACCGATTCAGTGCGGCTGCTGGAAAAATGCGAGGTTGGGTCGTACCGACTTTGTAAGTCCATCGGGATCCGGTAATGCACGATTCTGCGATGACCTGCTCCAAGTCTGTTTCCTAATGAGCTCCCGTGATCTAATTGGCCGCCCTTGCTGGTGGTCTAGCGGGGAGCCTCAGCACGTTTCTAATGGCGGAGGGTTGGTAGTCTATCTCTGTAAAATGATCCATTGAGGTATCGTTCATGGTGACTTTGGCATTGGCATAGAACTCTCGAACTATGCTCATTGGAATCGGCGTGGATGCAGCAGTCAGTACACCCCATCCTCGTTCACAGATCATGGCACATAGTTCCCCATCCTGACCTTCTGGCCTAAATCCTCTTTCCTTGATGAATGTCTTCACGATAATGCGATAGTACTCCTGCTGGGCCTCCAAACATAGAAATTTGCTATGGTCGACAATATCCTCCTCACATCACGGAGAAGATGAAGAGGAGGAAGTTGCCCGTACTCTCTTTGGACCTATTAGAGATAGAGATAGCAAATGAACTTACTGAAAGAGAGAATGTATTTTCTATCCCAATGTAGAGACCTAGCTTTATATAATGACGGAGATGTGGATGAATCGTGAAGGAACTCGTGGAGAGTTGATGGGGAGAAATACGCCTCAATCTGTAACTGATAGAGAGATAGAGACGTGAGTTATGGAGAGTGAGAGATTCTCGCTTCTGTTGATATCGCAAATAAGAGTCCATATGATTCCAACTTTTGTTTTAAAATGTTTTTATCTAGCTAGATCTGGTGTTGCGCGCGGCCGCACGATTATATACTGCACTAGGCGCGCGGGCACAAGACTTGCAGAAAGGTTCGTTGATTAATCTGGTTGAGCAGCGTGGCTTGCGAGTTGAATCTTGCTTGCCGCATGCGACCCCAATTCATCGCCATTACGCTTTGATCTCACTCTTCCATCGGTGATGCTCTCTAATCATTGTACCTGCACAGATATTAATTCACATGAATAAGACATATAATAGTGGTGGCGTTATGCGAAATTAATATCATGCATATACGCTCTCTTATCCCATAACTTGTTATCACAGAATTTGAACTACTAACTAAAATAATCAAAAGGAAATAACGACAATAATTGAATTCCTGGGTGAAGAATTTATGGGTTGCTTCCCATCCAGCGCTAAGTTATAGTCCGTTAGCTGGACTCTTTTCTTGACACCGCTATCCAATTCCTCTACGATAAGATAAGAACCCTCCATCCATTTGAACCGCTATGTGCTTTGGTAGGTTCCCCATCATGAGAATTTGTGAATTGAAGCCACCTAGCATATTTCCTGTACATGATGTCCCTAGTTCCATTGCAATGCCAGGTGCTTCCTCGTCAGTTGTATGTGAATAGATTTTTGCATTGAGGCATGAAAGATTCAACAGGATTTTCTTCTTCTATTATCTCTTAGTAGCCCACCATGGTTTGTAAGAGGCCTCATAATCGCAAAAATTATTGCTTTGGATGTGACTACCAAGGGGACATGGGTGTGCAAAGTTCACTGAATTTTTCAACTCTAATTGAGAAGGCACTTGGGGTATTATACAAGTCATCTCATGTTCTTTATTTTCCATACCCCCAGTTGTCTCCTCAATGTCCACTCCTTTCAGTTCATTCAGTGGCATGTACACTTCTGGCTCTCCATCGATTTCATCATCCATGTCATAACACCAATTATTTGGAGGGCGATTGTTCAAGACTTCGAAAATTTGATCCATATGTTTCTGAAGCTTTCGAATTGACCTCTCTTGCTCAATCATCTTCTCCTCAGTTGATGCTACAACTTTGAACCACAAATCCGTCGATCTTGAATTATCTTGTTCAGTTTCAAAATCCATGTATTGAGGACCATTCACTGAGGAGTTAATGAGTTATTCCATCTGTCTGTTAAGATTTTGGCTTGATAACTCCTGACTCATCATCGTCTCTCCATGGTCTGCTATGCGTTTTGACATGAATTCCTTCAACTCTGCATTTTCTTCTTGTGGCATTGGAGGTGGATATGAGAAATTTGATGGATATGTTGGACTTGAGATGCAGTATTGACCTTGATAGTTATAACCTCTTTCATATCTGGGTGATACCCCCAACCTTGTTGATAATCAGGATAAACATCGTTGTTGACATAATCACCCCCAAACTTCACTTGTCTAACCTTGATGTTGCACTGATAACTCGGATGCTCGCCAGCATAGTATTCACATATAACTGCTATCTCTCGAGTGCGTTGGGCTGCAAGAACATCCAACCTCTTCGAGAGTGTTGTAATCTGTGCTGACAATGTAGAAAATACATTGAGTCCTTCAGGTCTTGTGTCCCTTGGTTGAATCCTATTTGCATAAGGCCATTGATAAGCAAAGTCATCCATGGTACCCTCTAACTGTGCTTGTAAATTTATGCGCACTCTTGCTTTCCAACCATTTCTGTTTATATTATCTTGTGCTGATGTTAACTCTGAATTGGAAGATCGTGTGTGCATAAAACTTTACAAGTACGTGTAACCAAAAAAATAAAAAATAAAAATAGAAATGAGAAATGAACAGAATTGTCTAAGTCATACAATACAGCTTTAAACTAATGATAATTATCTAAATTAACGCCTTTCCCTAAGAAGCGGCATTAAAAACTTATTGCCTCTTTTATAGTTCTTATAAAAGAGCTCTAATTCATGCAAGTATACACGGGTCAACAAGTAATACAGAGTAAGTAAAGTATCGATCCCACAGAGAAAGTTGTTAACTTTAGGCTACTATGCAGTAATTAACTCACTATATTTATATGCTAAGACTATAAACTTAATTGTTGATTTGAATCATTTATAATTACCAACTTAAAATAAGAATATAAACGAATTAACTATGATGTGGAAACAATGGGATCCTAACTTCATTCAATATTTCATTCAATCGCCATATGTCATGCAAAAAGTGTTCACATATCACAGAATAATAGCCAAGGGCATAAAAGCGAGTTATAACCATTTTCCAATGCACTATAACCAACTCACATATCATCTACAGATGTTAGAATCTATGTGATCACCAATACCATCACAATTACCATATTCCTATGCGTAATTGCAATCCTATGACTTTAAGCAGACCCTTATTCTAGCTCATACGGCAAAATAGTATATTCCTATCTGTTTCACAAAATATGCAATCCCCATATTCGCATGCTATCATGATTTCATCCATATTCATATGTTCATTTCCAATTCCATACAAATACTAACATGAAGATTATCAGTCATTCATACATACAAACCAACCATGATAGATAATCCATATGATATGCAAAACAAATCTAACATTTAGATATGACGGAACAAATCTAACGACATATTAAAATCCGTTAGGATCCCATAATAGAGTTTAGTTCATGGCGGAACCAAAAACCATTATGGGATCAAGACTAAACATGATCAATAATCAAGCAAATGAGATTAAGAGAGAAAGAACAATCAAACCCAAATGCTGAATAGTAATCAATGATTAACTATGAAAACCCCAAAGAATTCCATTAACAATAGTCAAAATCCACAATGGTGAAGAACTCCAAGAAGAAGAAAATAAGACGTTGTGGCTTCGTTCTCCGTTGGATTCTCCCCCAAGGTGTAAACCCTAATTGCTACTATGAAAGTTATGTAATAAAAGTCAAGTCCCCCCTCGACATACATCGGAGACTCGCTTTATACCAATTACACATCATCACATTGCTTAATTAAAAATAAAACAAATTACTGAAGATCGACGATCGCAGCTTGTGCGCAGCACGGCTCTATGTATCTCGTCTCATGGCCGCGAGACTTGCAAAGAAGCTTCAGTTCCCCAGACATCTTATCAGCGCGTCGCTGCGCTCACGCCTCATGGTATGTATTTGTCATGCCTCGGCAAGCGCATGACTTTGCTGAAGGTTCCCTATGTAAAGCCGCCGGCGGCGGTGGTATGAGTCTTCTCTTGTTATCATGCGGCATGGCGTGGCTTGTGTTCTGCAGTTCCTGAGTCTGGTTTTTGGTCTGCTGCTGCTGCTACTTGTTCATTCTTGCTTAATCCCTCTTGCTTGCTTGATTTCCATGCCTTATTGTACCCCAATGCCATGCACATCCTCGCCTTGCGACTAGCCTTCTTGCATCCGCTCACCGATACCTCAATTCCCACCAAAATGTTGTCGATTCCTGCACTTATTCACCAAAAGGAGTTTAATTACATGCAATGAAAAATAACATGAAATGCAACTAAAACACAATGAAATGTGCTCAAGGTGGGCACAATTACATGGATGGATTATCTGATAAGTGAGTAAAATATCACTTATCAAATACCCCCAAACTTGAATCATTGCTTGCCCTCAAGCAATGCATATGAATGAAAACTGAAAATATAACTACTAAACTATACAACTACTCTCTGATGCAAACTAGTCTCACATAATCTTAACCATAACAGAATTTCAGCCCAAATTACCTCAGTGAACTATCCAGATCCCAGAACATAGTTTCAAACCAAACCATAGATATAACATCATACACTCAGATAATTCATGACTGCTATAGAGATGCTGTGTGTGTGTGTTGTTCACAGAAACTTGATTCAAGCAAAGATTATATATCCTACACTGCTCCAAATAGACAATTATAGTCCAAATCAAGATTCATGTATATTCATGCAACATAAACTATTTAAATATATCACCGCAAACTAATACTCAATAATGGGTTTATTGCTTTATTACTACTCACGAGGGCGATTTCGCTCTTTCCCGCGGTGTTTATTGTTATTATTATTTTTTTTGTTTTCACATGACTGTGCAATGTCTTAATCCATTAGGCACACTGCTACCCCTTAGCGAGCTTTCAACCAACGACTCCCAGACCATGAAAGACCTTAGGGCGCTAGGTGTAGAGACAATTCCCTCGGGCATATGATATATGTTATGGTGTTGCACAATTGTTTAATGGTCTTTATATTCTTGATTTAGAAATGCATATCTATAACATAAATACAAAACGATTTAAATCAAATGATTCAAATCCGATATATCTCTGGCATTGTCGTTTGGGCCATATAAATGAGAAACGCATATCCAAACTCCATAAAGATGGGTTTTTGGATTCATTTGATTTTGAATCATATGAGAAATGTGAGTCTTGTTTATTAGGCAAGATGACTAAAGCCCCTTTCACTGGACACAGTGAACGGGCTAGCGATATATTCGGACGTATACATAGTCATGTATGTGGACCCATGAGTTCGTTAGCAAGAGGTAGGTTTTATTACTTCATTACATTTACTGACGACTTCAGTAGATATGGATATGTGTATCTTATGAGACACAAATCCGAATCCTTTAAAAAGTTCAAAGAATTCAAGAATGAAGTTCAAAACGAATTTGGAAAAAGCATAAAAGCCCTTCGATCCGATCGAGGAGGTGAATACTTAAGCCAAGACTTTGATGACCTTCTAAAGGAGTGTGGTATTGTATCATAACTCACTCCACATGGAACACCATAATGGAATGGTGTATCTGAGAGGAGGAATCGCACCTTGTTGGACATGTTACGATCAATGATGAGTCATGCAGATCTTCCAATAAGCTTCTAGGGTCATGCCCTAGAGACAGCTGCATTCACACTTAACCGTGTTCCTACAAAGACGGTTCAGAAGACACCATATGAGATGTGGACTGGGAAACATCCTAGTATGTCGTTCATGAAGATTTGGGGTTGCGAGGCATTTGTAAAATGTCTGGATTCTGACAAGCTCGGACCCAAATCTGACAAATATAATTTTTTGGGATACCCAAAGGAAACAAAAGGGTATTATTTCTACAAACCTTCTTAAAACAAAGTGTTTGTTGCTCGAACTGATATTTTTCTAGAAAGAGAATTTGTCTCTAAAGGAAACAGTGGGAGGAAAGTAGAACTCGAAGAAATTCGAGAGCCACATAATATCATTGAACCTGAGTTGGAACATGAGTAGGAACCACAAGATGTTATGGAAAGTGAACCTGCTCAAATTACACAAGGAATTTGTAGATCTGGTTGGACACGCCAAGAGCCCGAGAGATATGATGGATATCTTGTAACTCAAAATGGCGATGTGATGCTCATAGATCAGGATGAGCCTGCTTCCTACCAAGAAGCTATGAATGGACCAGATTCTGAGAGATGGCTTGAAGCCATGAGATCTGAAATGGATTCCATGTATACTAACCAAGTATAGACTTTGGTTGATCCACCCAAAGGGATAAAACCAATCAGGTGCAAGTGGGTTTTCAAGAAGCAAACCGACATGAATGGTAATGTACAAACCTACAAAGGCCGACTGGTAGCAAAAGGTTAAAAACAAGTTCAAGGTGTTGACTATGATGAAACCTTCTCTTCAGTGGCAATGGTTAAATCCATCAGGATCTTACTTGTAATTGCAGCTTTTTATGATTACGAAATCTGGCAGATGGATGTCAAAACTGCTTTCCTTAACAGAAATCTCCTTGAGGATGTGTGCATGACACAACCTGAGGGTTTTTTCAATCTAAAGGATGCTGGAAAGGTATGTAAACTGCAGCGATCCATTTATGGATTGAAGCAAGCATCTCGGAGTTGGAATCTTCGATTTGATGAAGCAGTCAAAGAGTTTGGCTTTATTAAAAATGAAGATGAACCTTGTGTATATAAGAAGGTTAGTGGGAGTCACATTGTCTTCCTAGTATTATATGTTGATGACATATTAATTATTGGGAATGACATTCCTTCCTTACAGGCTGTAAAAAAATGGTTAGGAAAATGTTTCTCCATGAAAGATTTGGGCGATGCTGCCTACATTTTAGGTATCAGGATCTATAGAGATAGATAGAGAAAAATGCTCGGCTTAAGTCACAGTACATATATTGATAAAATGTTGAAAAGGTTCAGCATGTAAGAGGCAAAAAGAGGAAACTTACTCGTGACTCATGGTGTAAAGATCTCAAAGGCCCAATGTCCTAAATCAGAAGATGATGAGGAGCGTATGAGAAAGATCCCTTATGCTTCGGCCATTGGATCTATCATGTATGCAATGATATGTACTCGTCCAGATGTCTCGTATGCTTTGAGCATGACGAGCAGATACCAGCCGAATCCAGGTGAAGGTCACTGTACAACAGTCAAGAATATCCTCAAGTACCTGAAAAGGACTAAGGATTCATTCTTGGTATATGGAGGTGAAGACGAACTGGCAGTAAATGGTTACATAGATGCTAGTTTCCAGACTGATAATGATGACTATAAGTCTCAGTCAATTTTTGTATTTTGCCTTAATGGTGGTCTTTGTTAAATTTGGAAGAGTTGAAGCAAGAGACGGTAGCCAATTCTACAATGAGGCCGCTTATATATTGCTACTTCTAAATACGGCCAAGGAGGTCAGTATGGATTAAAAAGTTCATCATCGAACTTGGTGTTGTTCCAACTATTGTTGATCTGGTTGCTCTATCTTGTGATAATAATGGAGCCATTAGACAGCTAAGGAACCCGAGATCTCACTAACGATCCAAGCATATACTTTAGGTGGTACCATCTCATCAAGTGAAATCATTGATAGAGAGATGTACATATAGGAAGAGTACCAACAGATGATAATGTTGCGCAGATCCATTGACCAAGGCTTTTGTCGCGGCAGAAGCCTGCACGGTCACACTAGTTCCATGGGTATTAGATACATGAGTGATTGGCTCTAATGCAAGTGGGAGATCTGTTAGAGTTTATGCCTAGAGGCCAATTATTTGATATAATTGCTTAACATTTTGATATTATATTTGATTGAATAAATGAATGATTTTATTATGGTTTTATTTACTGCGTTATATAAATGTTAACATAATAAAAATCCTTAGAATATTGATACAAATTATATAGTTTCAAGTATGTGACTTGAACATGAGATTATATATTTATAATTAGTATCATTGCTCTTAAATGTCCATAGTCGAGTATCATTATTGATAGGACAACAATGATGCATTGAGACTAGTATGTGGATTGGCTGATGACCAAATCTCATTGGTCATAAATATATGAGATATTAAGTCAATGCATAGGTACATATTAGAGAACGATATACTGGACAGACCCACCATGAGAATTCTATGTGGAACATTATGCGAAGTGTCATTAGCAATTCTCATAGTGACAATGATGTAATGGTCCTCCGACCTGAAATCACTATATTTCTTCACGGGAATTTATGTACTTTGATATCATCAAATGTCACCTTTAATAGGGTGGACTATAAAGGTGATTATTGGGTACATCATGAATCGTGTGAGGAATATGAGTGATCTAAATGGAATTTAACCCTCCTATGTATTAAGGGTGATATCCATAGGCCTCTTGATTGAGTAGGACTATGAAATGCATGGCCATGCTCAAATAGTGATTTGTTTCATATAGTCTACTCATTGATCAAGAAAAACTCAGATTAAATTATGAAGAGTGACACATTCCATGACTCGAGTTGAATCTAGGATATTAAGGTTAAAAGGATTAAATTACATTGAAACATTGGTCACGAAAAGGTTGCATCGAATTATCAATCTTATTATTACTTGGGTAGCAGTGATGCATTACTAGATGCCGCTCACTGTTTATAATTTTATAATATGATTTTCAAATTATTGCCAATGTAATAATAACCTATAGGGTCACACACATAGAACGTAATTTAAAAAGGAAATTAATTTAAATTGTAAGGAGTTAAATATATCAATATGATTGATAGTATTTTAAATCACGAATTTAAATTAAAAGGGATAATTTGTATATATGTATATTAATTAAGTAAGACTTAATTAAGATATATATATATAAATTTGAAATTTAATAATATTAGGTTTTGATTAAATACTCCTAACTGCTATATATATATATATATATATATATATATGATATATATCAGTCATTTTAGGGATTACGTCAAAATACAAAACCCTAGCCGCTCTTAGAGAGAGACTAGAGAAAACAGTTTCAAAAATCCTCATCCTTGGTAGCTAGTACCGCAGTTCCTTCTTCTACAGATCGTAGGACGATTGGCG
Organism: Panax ginseng; assembly: GCA_020205605.1. Classification (NCBI taxonomy): domain Eukaryota; kingdom Viridiplantae; phylum Streptophyta; class Magnoliopsida; order Apiales; family Araliaceae; genus Panax; species Panax ginseng. The sequence goes on along the minus strand of CM035141.1, from coordinate 43,315,701 downwards.
GAGCACTCGTGTGGATATCGTAGAGATGCAGTTTGTTTAGATTGAGTTGGAGATTTGACCGCATCGATTCAAGCTTTTCATAATCGATATAATCTCTTAAACACTGAATTGATGTATGTTTTCGCATGGATCCTGTTTTAGGGTTTTGGATTTGGTTTATAATTTTTATTTTTTACTGCGTTTTTATGCCGAAATCCCTACACATACCACATTAGGTCATAAACAATCAAGTATAGTCAATAATATATCTTCCCCTTCTTCCCAATCTAATCATTCATTAGATTAGTTAACATTCGTTACGGTTTATCGTATTACTTTATGTTTACATTCTTGTAACCTTTCGTCTACTTTTAATTGTTAAACTTAAGGTTATTAATCATCTTTAATGATGTTACTTTAAGTAAATTAAGGTAATAATTCACCTTTAATCAACTTCCACATCCTTTACTTTCATATCCATTATTTACTGTCTTTTTCCTAGTGATGGAATTTGCTTATTTCATCTTCCTATGTAAGTCTCGTATTGCAAGTTGAGTTAGCGATGTCCGGGTCTTGGTCTCGGTTTGCGATTACTTAAAACCTTCACTAAGTGCGACTTAGCAGTGGTTGGGATTCCGATATGGCGTTGTGGCGCCAACCTCACAAGATTGGGCGGCGCTGCGTCGCCGGCCTTGTGCCTTATAAAAATTTCAAGGTTTTTAACTGCAATCCTTTCCGGGCTCATAACTTAATCGTTATAAGTTGGAATTGGCTCGTTAAAAAGTCGTTATCTCACATATCTCATGTACTACGATTTCAATAGGACATCTTACATTTTTGAATCCGTTAACACTGAATTCGCAGTTTAAGTTCTTTATTACGCGTTCGTTAAACGTTCGTGAATGTTCATAGCTCGTTTCTTCGTTTTAAGTCGGAATTCGACCAATTTTGAGTTCGCAACTCTAAAATGCAAAGTTATACTATATGCCATCGAAAACTAAGGTTTTTGAGTTAAACGGTGACTTTTGACTTTCATTCTGAGAATTTCATGATTTCGATGATTATTGTCTAATCTCGTAAATTTCCCCATAACTTCGTTACTTGAGATTTTTACTCCGTTCAAAATGGATTCATTCCATCATTCTATCATCCTAACCAAACATATATCATCTAATCCTATACACGATGGTTTTAAACTTGTCCATCAACAACATATGATAAATTCATGTGTTCTTCATTAGTTCATAATTGCATGATTATGATTCTACTTTTAACATGGTTTATTAATGTTTAAGTCCACTAATAGCCATTCTTGTTACTCCTTATGATACATGCTCCACCAATAATCCACTTCTCTATCAAACTACTATTGAAGAGATGAAGAATAATGGTGTAAGAATTCCTTACCTTTGATGTTCTTAACTTGATTATTCTTCTTTTCTTCTTGGATTAGCGAGACACTTCTCACTTTTTTCTCAATATAATTAGCTCTAAGATGTTGATGTTTTTAATAAGGCAACAAATGACCAACAACCTCTCCTATTTATAGGATTTACAAAGTGAGGGCAAGTTAGTCAAAATGCCATCCCACCTCCATACTATTCCACCTCCTTACTATTCATTGTTTGCCAACAAAATCCTATCCCTTGCTTGGCCATCAAGGTGGCCAGCCATGGCTCACCTATGAGGGGGCCCACATGGGTTGCCCCATGGGTTTTTCTCACCCGGTGACCCATCGGTTCGATCCACGAGTCCGGTTCTTGGTTCGAGCTTAGGTATAATTAACTTTGGGCCTAACATTGGGCTTGCATTACTTACCTTTGGGCCTTAACAAGATTTCACTTGGGCTTGCCTAATTCATAACAAATCCAACTAGTCCATTACAATTGGCTTAAGCTTTTAATGTATAATCCCCGTATTCTTCTCGTATACTAGTTCGTATATTCATTCATCATATACGTTATGTCATCTTTCGTACATACTAGTACAATACTTCATATCATACTCGTATTTATTGTCTCATATAATACTTTCTTATTATACGATCGCTATTCATTCAAATCTTCATTTTCCTTAACATTCTCGAACTTAGTACGCAGGCAAAAAACTGCATTTGTCATAACCGAATTATTATTACATAATCCATCCTTCCTTATCATTCTATCATTAATTATTTTTCGGAAGTTAAAAAATAATTCCCGAGCAAAAATGGATGAATAATGTTTCTCGGAAAACTTTTATTTTCGTCTTGGAACTTCAAACACCTTAATTCTATCACGTAGCCAGAATACTACGAATTTATTCCACTTTTAGGTTATAGAATAATCGTCATCTTGCTTACTCATTATAAATAACATATATTATAATTTTATTCATTAATTACCCAAATAAAATTATTTTACAAATAATTCAATTTTCTCGGTCGTTATTGAAAGTAGTATACACACAAGCCAATCATGTTTGATGATAAAGCATATACTTTATAACAATCTTATTTATTTATTAATAAAAAATATTTATTTATTAGAGGCTTTTAATTATCTACGTGATGTTGTTTTATAATATGTGATAAACTCATAGTTTTAAGCAATGATTTTAGAATAATGATGATGATCATTCTAATGAGATCTAAATTCTTAGAAAGCTTAAAACTCAAATAGTTCCCAATCGTTGGATTACTAAATTGGAGATTAGTGAATCCGGGTAGATTGGTACATACGTTACTTGCTCATTGGATGAGGATGATTGATATCATAATCATTTGTATGGAGACACTGAAGCAAGTATGTAGGTGCTTATTAGAGAATAAGTTCACTGAACGTGGCTCGCTAAGGAATACCTAATGGAGTTTTACTTGCCTGTCAATAGGAATTCCTGTAGTGATAGCAGTACAAATGATCTTTGAACTTGAGATCATCATAATATCTTGTGTATGATGAGTTATACTTTGACTTATTCCTTAAGACCCTTAGGGTATATCAAATGGCATGCTTGTGTATAATAAGTTGTACATGGAGGTAATGTATGATCAATAAAGAATCTACCACTTCTAGTAAAAGAAGAGAAATATCCTATGTGATTCGATAAATGACAACTTAATAGTCCTTGGCCAAGGCAGAATGAAATTAGAAAGGAGTTTCTAATTTGTATTATTTGGAGTTGTGCATTTAAGAGTCAAAATACATATAATTAAATAAAATAAGACTTGATAGTAATTCCATGTCTTATATTTAATTGGGACATTGTGTGGTGGAAGGATTGAATTGTACGGTAACTATTTACTCAAAGGTTCTTTTATGATTAATGTTGAAATCTATATTATCTGAAAAGTCGTTAATCGCTAGAGATGCTTATCCCTATTGTAGAATAAATATTATTTATTTAAATAAATTAATAGTTTAATTTATTTATTTAAATAAGATTAGAATTGTTCTAATTGATTTATTCACAACCTAGGTTTAATATGGAGAACCTAAAGGGTCACACCATAAAAGGAAGAATAACTATTTAAGAAAGAAATGGCATAATCGTAATAATAAGTTAAGTATATTTAATTTAATCTATGGTGATAGAATAAATTTTTATAAGCTTAATATTTAATATTTTAGAAATATTAAATATAAATTAATAAGAGAGGGTCTTATTAATATTATTACAATTATTATTATTATTTTAATTTCTAAAGAGTTGGAAATTAATTTAATATTAGTACTCTTATTTATTCCTAATAAGATTAGGAGGTTAATTAATTAAAAGATTTTAAATAATTATTCCTAATAACATTGGGAGCATAATTAATTAAAGGAGTTTAATTAATTAAAATAAAACCCAAATCCTTAATTATTAAGGAGGGTTGCCTACATCTATAAATAAGAGGAGTTTTATTATAGGTGATGTTGGTTAACACTTTTACAACACGTGAATACGTAATTCCAATAGTTGGGAGAGTACACCATTTTCTATGAGTGATAGAAAAACTAGGGTTTTGCCAAATACAAATCTTCTTGAATCTTTCTTCTTCCTTGGTGGATCACCTCTAGAGGCCAAACACTTGGGTGGCTAACGTTGATCAAAGGAAGGAACCAAACTCGGTGAATTCAAGTTGAACGTGAAAAGGATTGGAGGTAAACTTGTACATGAGGAAACTCAAATCTTCAAGAGTATGATTCTTGTTCTTTATCTTTTCGTTTAATTAATAATTGCACATAAAGGATGATCCGGGTATATGGTTTGTAAAAATTTAAAACTCTGATTTTCCACGTTTCCGCTTAGTTTGTGCAATTTGATTGCGTTCAAGAATATTACAAACTTAACAGTGGCATCAGAGCCAAACCTTTATCCGAATTATTAATTATTTTAATTTGATATGTATATTGATATGTGTTTAGAACAATTTAATTAGACATATTTTTGTTGTATAAAATTTATTTAAAAAATAAAAATAAAATCGCGAAACAAGTTTTTTTTTTGAAAAACATTAATTGTTTTCCGTGATTCGCGTGGGTAGGCGTGGTTTGAATGTTTTCCTGAAGATCACGTGGGTTATCCATTGGTGGATCCAAGTTATATTTTAAAAAAAACACAACAACTTCTGGTGATACTTTTTAACAGTTAACAAGAATTGGAGATTCACGTAAGTTATATTAACGCGACTATTATAATATATATATATATATATATATATATATATATATATATATAATATTCTTAATAATTTTATAATTAAAATAAAAGTTTATTTTAATTTTAAAATTAAATTTCATGCTAACTAATTAGAGTTGGAATTGGATTCCATGATAACTCATTGGAGTTGAAATTGGATTCCATGTTTTCTTAAATAAATGAGTTTATTTAGATATGAAATAAGATTTCATATTATTCAAAATAAAAGAATTTATTTGTGAATAGGAAAGAGAATTCGTATTTCCTTAAATAAAGGAGTTTATTTAGATATGAAATAAGATTTCATATTATTCAAAATAAAGGAGTTTATTTGTGAATAGAAATAAAATTCGTGTTTCCTTTAATTAATGAGTTTTTTTTACTTGGAATTGAATTCCATAATTAATTAAAATAAATGAGTTATTTTGATTAAAATAAATAGTTTATTTTATTCAAAATTGGATAAATTAAAATAAAAGAGGTTTATTTTGATTTAAATTTGGATTAAAATAAAGGAGTTTATTTTGATTCAAATTAGATTTTATACTAACTAAATTTGTCCATTAAATGATATCAATATATATATTGAATGTTTATTGTTCATGAGATGAATGTTATTTATTGATGCATATGGTGATGTGTATGATAATAAATGAGATTGATTATGGACTATTTGACCAATGTGATTGGATTTTATTTTAGTTGGATGTATGAATGTATGAGTTTTATTAAAATGGGGTTTGTGTACCTCGTCTTCTCTAATTTTTCTTAATGTAAATTCTATCTTACTCCTATGTAATTCCCCTTGACTGCTGATCAAGGTTTCTATTTATTTTAAATAGTTTTGTAAGAGGAATAGTTAGAATTAATTTTGAAGAATTAGAGATCAAGGAACAAGGAGCGCTTGAAGACCCGTTTATAATGGAGTCCGGGTTTAAATGTAATAGTTATATTTAAATATTAATTCTTGCACCCCTAGGGTTTGACCTTTTGGTTCACTTGGTGGCTCTAGTGAATCAAACTAGAATAAAAGTCCATAATCAATCCATGTAGAATATAGTACTCTATATGTACATGCTTATACTATATATATTATATATTATGCAAAAATGCTTCACATGTTAATTAATATGACGCGTATTTTATATATATATGTGCATGCGTGCTAAACAAGATGAGACAAATTAATAACAAACTCCTAAAATATATTATATTAAGTCATAAGCGTTCAAAGATATTTGGAATATCGAACGTCACCTTCTAGCATGATAAAAATAATAGAGTATCAATTAATTATTATAAGTTTGTTGTGTCACCACAAGGTTTATCTTAATTCTTTGAGATGTTAATTTTATCACATTTGATGCTTATAAAGAAAATTGAACAATGTTGTTTTGTTGTGTCACCACAAGGACAATATTTTTCTTTTTTGAATATATGGAGTGCTAGGTTGGACTTAACTTGGATAATTTTGATTCGGATGTGCCACCACTTGATTAAAATAATCTAAGAGACAAAATACAAGGAGTTGCATAGTTGATGTAATTGACAAGAGTTGTCTACCTATTTATTTATATATAGTTTGTTGTGTCACCACAAAGCTATATACATTTAAAATGTGATCCTTATTCTCACTAGCAAATCTTTAATTAGATTTTGCCGAACTATATAAGTGAGGGTAATATGGTTTGAAGAAAATAGTGGGAGATACCAATTTAAAATAAGACCTAATTTATTTTAGTAATTAATAAAAGAATGTATGCTAAAATGTTGTTAATTAAAAATTCATTTATAGAATTTTACAATGTCTAAATTACTATCACTGTGAAGCATATTAGTTGCTAAATTAACCGGACCAAATTAAACGAATTGGTAAATGAATTTGAGAATAGTTCTCATGGCTGAAAAGCTATCTTATGTCCTTAATACGCCTATCCCTGCAATGGTTGCAGATAATGCCTCTGAGGAAGAGATTTCTACTTTTAGAAAGTGGCAAGATGATGCATAGTTGGCTCAATGCATCATGCTCGCATCCATGAGTAACGAGTTTCAGCGTCAACATAAAACTATGGGTGCTCTTACTATATTCCTGCACATCAAGTAGTTGATGGTGAGGAAAGTAGGACTAAAAGATATCAGATATCTAAGGAGCTCTTCCGATCTAGAATGACCGATGACACTATAGTAATGACACATGTCCTAAACATGATCAATTTAATTGAACAATTAGGATAACAGATTTTGTCATGGATGGACAGTTGAGCCAATATTTGATCTTACACTCACTCCCGGACTCATTTCACAATTGTTATGAATTTTTCATATGAACAAGCTAGATATCAGCGTCAATGATTTGCTTAATATGTTGAAAAATGTTGAGTCACTTTCCAACCAAGAAAGACCATGTCTTATTGGTAGGGGCCAAAGGATCTTCTGAAAAGAAGAACGATTCTAAGAAGGTAAATAGAAAGGCAAAAATAAAGGATAATAAGAACAAAAGCGTCACGGATAGCAAAGGAGTTTTGCTTCCATCGCAATAAGCCCTGGACCTTTGGAAAGAAAGCGCAAGAAGCATCTTGCAGAGGCTAACCAAAAGAAGCTTAGTGAAGTTTCGGTTACAAATACAAATTTGTTCATGATTTAAAATAAATTTTTCTTTAAGTCAAGGTTCTATTTGGGTATTGGATACCGAATTTGGTTATCATAAATATAGATTTATGAAGGGACCAAGCAGAAGTAGAAAGCTAAACAAATATAAGTAATCTTATGTGTGGGAAATGAAGCAAAGGTTGCCACATTAGCCATAGAAACTTATAGTTTAGCAATGCCTACAGGCAAATCTATTAAGTCAATAAGTTGTTATTGTATTCCAGTTCTTGTAAGAAATATTATTTCCATTTTATTGTTGGACAATGAAATCTTTGGTATTATATTTAAGAACAATTGTTGTTCTATTTATAATAATAATGTTTTGTATAGAACTGGAATATTACTTAATGGATTTTGTATACTTGACTTACGTGAAAATAATTTTGCAAATTGAACAAACTAGTATAAGAAAATGAAATGATCATTCAAAGAGTTGAATGTGTGTATTTGCTGAAATACAAGTGTGAATTATTTGAAAGGTTCAAAGAATTCAGAAACGAAAAAAATTGGCAAAGTATTAGGATTTTTTGATCGGATCAAGGAAGGAATAATTGTGCAATGAGTTTCTAGATCATCTCAAATGGTTTTCTCACAATGGACGCCTCTTGACACGCAATAATTGATTGTTGTATCTGAAAGGAAAAATCATACCTTGTTGGACATGGTACGATCCATAATGATTTTACCGACATTCCAGTATCGTTCTGGGGTCATGCCCTAGAAATGGCTGCATATCTACGGAAAATGTAACCTCAAAATCAGGCCCCAAGACACTATAAAAGTTATGGACAGGGAGGATTCCTAATCTTAAGTATGTTAAGATATGGGGTTGTCCAACTTATGTGAAAAGGTTTCAAAGGATAAGCTTGGGACAAGATTTGACAAGTACAGATTTGTGGGACATCCTAAAGTAAGTTTAGGATATATGTTCTATAATCCTACTTAACAAAAGGTGTTTGTTGCGAAACACGCTACCTTCTAAGATAAAGGTGTTTATCATTGAAGGAGCTAGTGGGAGGATAATAGATCTTGAAGAGTTCAAGAACCACAAAACACTATAAGTCAAATAAGAGGAACCTGTACATAGACCTTTTGTACCACAACTGAATCGTAAATCTGGAATAGTACAGAAGATACCTGGGAGGTATGGATTCATCATGGATGATGATGATGAGGTGCGTATTATAGAAGATGATGATCCTGTTACATACGATGAGGTAAGAGTTATAGACACTCAGATAAATGGATTGAAACAAGCTTCTCAAAAATGGAACATTCGTTTTGATAAGACAATCAAAAGATTTTGATTTTATCAAAAATAAGAATGTACCTAGTGTGTACAAAAGGGTCAGTGGGAATGTCGTGACATTCCTAGTACTATATGTTGATATAACACGGATAAGGAATGACATGCCAATGCTAGAATCAGTAAAGATAAAGTTTTCTAAACATTCCTCCATGAATGATATGGGAAGAGTATCATTATTGGGGATACAAATCTATATAGATAGATTTAAAAGGATACTCAGCTAAACCCAAGGAACGTATATTCATTTGATGCTAAAGTCGTTTAGCATGGCAAACTCCAAGAGATGTCTCATGTTGATGAGCTATGGAGTGTATCTCTCTTAATAGTCCCCAAAGACTCCAAAAAGAGAGATCGCATGAGTAACTATCATGTATGCAATAAAATGAACGAGACCTGATGTTGATCAGTCATATTCTAGAGAAGATCACTATAAGATAGTGAAAACATCCTAAAGTACTTAACCGGCACTAAGGATGTGATTAAAATTTATGGTGGGTCTAAATTAAAACTAGAGGGCTTAACAGACTCAAGTTTTTTTAGACAGACCAAGACGACAGAAAATCCACTTTAAGGTAAAGCGTTACCTTGAACGGTGGTGCAGTGAATTGGAAAGGTTCCAAATAGCAAAGAGTTGCTGGTTTAGTGTTAAAGACAAAGTATATAACTATAAATAAAGATACAAGTTGATTGTTTAGATGAAAAGTTCATTATAGAACTAAGAATAGTTCCTAAGTCTCATCTTGGATCTAAACATGTGTTGTGGCACTTTCATTTGATTATAGGAATCATTGAAAGATGGGAAATCACTATAGGGATAATGAACTCTCAAGAACAACATTACATATCCATTAACTAAAGCTTATCCAACAACAAGATAATCGTCACTTAGAGAAGAAGGGTATGAGATACCATGACGATTGGCTTTAGTGCAAGTGAGAGATTGAAAGTAGTATGCACACAAGCCAATCATGTTTGATGATAAAGCATATACTTTGTAACAATCTTATTCATTTATTAATAAAAAGTATTTATTTATTAAAGGCTTTTAATTATCTACATGATGCCATTTTATAATATGTGATAAACCCATAGTTTTAAGCAATGATTTTAGAATAATGACGATGATCATTCTAATGAGATATAAATTCTTAGAAAGCTTAAAACTCAAATAGTTCCCAATCGTTGGATTACTAAATTGGGGATTAGTGAATCCGGATAGATTGGTACACACGTTGCTTGCTCATTGGATGAGGATGATTGATCTCATAATCCTTTGTGTGGAGACATTGATAAGTAGGATTTTTACCTACTTATGGAGTACCAATTCATGTGAACTATGCCCATCTCAAGAACATTTTAGTTTGTTTTAGCTGCATTTCATGTTAATTTGCATTGCACGTTCTTAAAACTCCTTTTGGTGAATAAGTGCAGGAATCGGTCTATTTTGGTGGTGTTATGGAGCATAAGGCAAATGGATGCTTGAAACGAGGTAAAAGGATGGGATATGCATGGCATGAAGGTGCATTGGTGCAAGGAGATAAAGCATGATGAACAAGCAAGCAGCGTGATGATGAGGAAAAAGGAACCAGATCTGCAGATTTCAAGCTGCGCGGCAAAATAGCCTTAAGAACGCGCGCCCGCATGAATACCCAGCCAGATCTTGGATGCTACTGCAAGTCTCGCGGCCGTGAGAAAGACAAGCCTATGGGAAGCGGCTCATGGCGTGAGATCGACCAACCATCTGAAACTCTTTCGCAAGTCTCATACCGCGAGACTATCATCTTGGAAGAGCTTCATGCAACATGTAGCGATGTCCGATGTTCTTGATGTGTTTTATTTTATTTCCAAATTTTAAAGGTTGTATTTGATTTAAAACAATTCCTGACTGGTGTCAGGGGTATCATTCGACATTTTATTAGTTTTTCACGTATCTTTACATCGTAATTAGGGTTTTTACTCTTTAGCGAGAATTCCAACGTAGAAGGAGGCTATAACTCTATTTAACTACTCCTTCTTGGGATTTCTCTACGAGAGCGGATTATTAATATTAGTTTTTGCTGGACTCTTATGAGGATTGATTATTGATGTGTATTTAGCAATTGTGTTTGATAGTTTCATCTTTCATCTTTCAATTGTTGTTTATTGATCATGTTTAACTTTGATCCCATAATGGCTTTTGGTTCAGTCATGAACTAAACTCCATTATGGGATTCTAACGGATTTTATTATGTAGTTTGATTGCACACTTAAATGCTGGGTTATTTTGCATATTATATGGGATATCTGTCATGATTGTTTTTCATACATGAATGCTTGATCACCATTCGTTTCAGTATTTGTATGGAATTGACAATGAACATGCAAATATGGACTGTAATCATGATAGTATATGTATATAGGCCTGTGTTATATGGCTTATGTATTTCGTGAACCAGATAGACATATACTGTTTCACCGTATAAGTTAAGATAAGAGCTTAAACTTAAAATCAATATAGTTGCAATTTCACATAGACATATAGTGATGTTAGTTATATTGATGATTACATAGAGTCTATCATCTGTGGATGCTGTGTAAGTTGGTCTTAATGCATTGAAAAATGGCTAATACTCTTTTAGTGCTCTTGGCTACTTTCCTATGATATGTGAACAAGTCAGGCATGATAGTGGCGATTGAATGAAATATTGAATGAAGTTAGAATCCCATTAGTTCCAATATGATTTATTATACCGTTTATATTGTTTTAGTTGTTATTTGAAATTCAAGAACAAACCAAGTTTAATCCATAGTGTGAGCACATAAATATAGTGATTTAATTAATGAATAGTAGTTTAAGTTAAATAACTTTCTCTGTGGGATCGATACTTTACTTGCTATGTATTACTTGTTGACGCATGTATGCTTGCATGAGTTAGAGCTCTTTTGTTAGTCTTAAAAAAGAGGCAACAAGTTTTTGGCGCCGTTGCCAGGGAAATGCGTTTAATTTAGTATTATTATCATTAGTTTTAAGCTATATTGTATGACTCAGACAAATCTAGTCTTGTCTCATTTCAGTTTTTTGTTTTTGTTTCAGGAATTTAGATAAATTTTTTACGCTTTACGATCAACCAACCTCGAGTTAACACTGTTCATAATAATATAAGCAGGAGAGGTTGGAAAGCGGGTGTACGAGAAATTTACAAAACGATTGGAAAACATGACATTAACATGGCGGGCCGATGCACTGCAGCGAGAGGAACAAAAGAGGAGCATAGGGCTCGAAAGAGTATTCCATGCCCAATATTAATCGACTATATCCAAAGATAGTCGGACCGGTGATAGCGGCCAATACCTTCGAGATCAAAGGCGACACTATTCAAATGGTGCGAGAATATAGTTCGATTTGGGGGTGTTGCTACGGATGATCCGAATGAACATCTATTGAGTTTCATTGAAATTTGTGATACATTCAGATACAACGGTGTGACGGATGATGCTATTAAACTAAGATTTTTCCCATTTTCATTGAGGGATAAAGCAAAAAGTTGGCTTCATTCTCTGTCAGCAGGATCTATAACTGCATGGGAGGATTTAACACAGAAATTCTTAGCTAAATTTTTCCCAATGGCCAAGACTGCAAAGATGAGGACAACTATCTCTCAATTTGAGCAACAACAGGGCGAATCGTTACATGAAGCATGGGAGAGATATAAAGAAATGCTGAGAAAATGCCCACATCATGGTATGCCAGATTGGATGGTAATTAACACGTTTTATAATGGATTGGGATGGCAGTTGAAACCGATTATAGATGCAGCTGCAAGAGGTGAATTGTGGGCAAAGAACTATGAGGAAGCCTATGATCTTATCGAGACAATGGCATCAAATGATTTTTTGAATCCTACATCTCGAATGCCACAAACCAAAGTTGCAGGTGTATTGGAGGTTGATGCCATTACTCAGCTATCAACACAGATGGAAGCTATGGCAAAGAAGATAGATACTTTGGTTGAAGGAAAGGTAAAGACAATTGCCTATATATGTGAGATTTATGCGGGGTCACACTCGACGGACCAATGTGCTATCATTTCAGAATCGGTCAAGATATGTGAGCAACTACTAACTAAGAAAGACCAAGGCCAATTTCAGAACACATACCACCCCAACAACTGAAATCATCCAAATTTTAGTTGGTCGAATAATCAAGGGAATTAGCAAGCTCAGTTTCAACCAAACAATCAATTTCAAAGCGCGGCCAAAGACCTGGTATAATTTAATCCTAGACCACCCTTTTACGCTGAGGATTTTCTCAACAACAACAAAGAACATCACACTCCAAATTTGCACCTCAAAGAAGAAAAGAAATCGAAGTGGAGGAGATAATGATGAAATACATGGCAAACACAGAAGTTATGATCAAGAGCCAAGCAGTGGCTATAAAGAATCTGGAAACTCAAATGGGGCAGATGGCGAACATGCTTACTAAAAGGCCCCAGGGTACATTGCCAAGTAATACAGAGACGAATCCAAAAAGAGAAGGGAAGGAACAATGTTAAGAAATTACATTGAGATCTGGGAAAGATCTGTCAACTCAGGAAGTGAAGTGCATACCACGTGAGAATGTCTTTGAGGAGAAGCGCAGCATGGCGCTGAAAGCGAGAAGAACCGACCAATGAGCAGGGGAAAATTTGGAGAAATCTGAGGATCGGCAGGAAGAGAAAGACAAAATAGGCTCAGACGAGACAGTTAAGAGTCCAGTACCACCAATGGACATTCAGGTTCCGTGTCCACAAAGATTAATGAAAAAAAGGGAAGATAAACAGTTCAGCAAATTCTTGGAGGTGTTCAAAAAGCTGTAGATCAACATACCCTTCGCCGAGGCATTGGAACAAATGCCCAGCTATGCCAAGTTTATGAAGGGTATATTATCAAGGAAGTGGAGATTATATGAGTTTGAGACAGTAGCCTTGACAGAGGAATGCAGTGCAGTGCTTCAACAGAAATTACCTCCAAAGCTGAAGGATCCAGGCAGTTTCACAATTCCATGTACCATATGAAAGTTGAACTTCAGTAAGTGTTTATGTGATCTTGGGGCAAGCATAAATTTGATGCCCTTGTCAGTGTTTAATCAGTTGGGATTGCCGAATCCAAAGCCGATAAACATATCATTACAGCTAGCTGACAGATCGATCACATATCCACGAGGAATTGTTGAGGATGTGTTGGTTAAGGTGGACAAGTTTATTTTCCCAGCTGACTTCATCATTCTAGACTACGAGGAGGACAAAAGCATACCAATAATATTGGGAAGGCCATTTTTGGCCATAGGCAGAACGTCAATAGATGTGCAGAAAGGTGAACTTACTATGCGTGTCCAGGATCAAGAGATTACTTTCAACATCTTTAAAGCAATCAGTTTACCAACGGATGAAGAAGAGTGCTTTCTAGTTGACGTGGTGAACTGGTGCCTACAGGATGAAGTACAGAAATCGAGGGATTATGGACCATTGATATGTGAAACGGGTAAAAATTCAGATTTTAAGGAAAAACCATTAACAAAAGATGAGGTCATGAAATTTTAGGGTGCAGAGAACACGAAGGAAAGCACCGCAATTCCAACGGTGACATGAAGTTAGAGACAGTCAAGCTAATTGACTATAACTTAGCGCTAAATGGGAGGCAACCCATTATTATTCTCTCCCTTGCTTAGTTTTTAATATGTCATTTTGAGTTATTTCAGTAGTTATATCAAACTCCTTTTTAATTGGATTCTATTATTCATGCGTAAGAGTGTAACCAGAATGGCTATGAGAATGCTTGCAAAGTCGTTAGTGATATGAAATCACTAAGTCATGCCTTAACATGGTACATTAATATCTATCTGAGGAACCATCATCGGACAAGAAGACCGACAGCAGAGTGGAATCGAACATCATGTGACATGCGGGCACAAGTGGCATGAAAATGGCGCCATGGCGTCAAGTCGATATAGTTAACGATCTACAAGCTTCAGCGGTGGTCGCGCGACTCGAGGAAGCTTGAAAATCTCATGAGCGGCGTCCGGATAAGAAACCCACCAAATGTTTACGCAGCAAGTCTCGGCTACCGCGCGTGCCAAATTTTAGTAAACAAGCTTCATGGCCGCATATGCGACACTGGGTTAAGACAGAGCTGGCTGGTTTAAAATAGAGTTGGGGACCATTTGGACTCTCATTTGGGATATCAACAGAAGCGAAATTCTCTCCCTTTCCATAACTCGCGTCGCTATCTCTTCATCAGTTACAATTCATGCCGTACATCTCTCAATCAATCAGCCACGATTCTCTCCGCATTCAAAGTCCATCTCTCCTCAACTTCTCCAAGAGTTCTATAAAGCTAGGGTTCCTATGTGGCAGTGCAGAAATAAGTGTGAGAGCTATCAATTTCAAGTTATTCTTCTTTCCCAATCATATAATCTGTGCAATTACTAGCCAATACAAATGGGGCCTAAGCGAGCACGATCTATTACGTCGTCTTCTTCATCCTCTGCGGGCAGTCAAGAGGCTGACATTGTGGATCACAAAAAATTCCTTAATTTGGAAGCTCAACAAGAGTACTACCGCATTGTAGCGAAAACATTCGTCAAGGAGAGAGGATTCAAGTCGACAAGTCAGGATGGTCAGTTGTGCGCCATGATTCGAGAGAGAGGTTGGGGTAGACTGACGGCGACTCCAATACCCAGTCCTATGAGCATAGTCCGTGAATTCTATGCCAATGCTAAGGTTACTATGAGCGGAATATCTCTGGTTCAGGGTAACGAGGTAAATTACAGGCCCCATACTATTCGATCAATTTTCAAAATTACGGATGTACCACTAGTGGGGGCTGCTAATTGGATAACCGGTGCTCATTTGGAGACCGACATGGAGCTGATCATTGCAGAGTTATGTGTGCCGGGTACAAAATGGATGTATAAAGTTGGCACAACACGGTATGGTTATTCCGGCTTGAGACTAAATCGCTATGCAAAAGCGTGTAACTTGTTCATATGTGCCATGCTCTTGCCTTCCGCCCATCAGCTCAAAATATCAGCGGAGAGGGCACGTCTTCTGTAGGGCATAATCACCAGAAAGTACATCGACATTGGTCATCTCATTCATGAGAATATGCTGCGTTATTTACGGGGAGCAACGATTGGGAGCATTCCACACGCATCTGTGGTAGCCATGCTTTGTGTTAATCAGGGATGCAACTGGGGAAATGAGCAGATGTAATACCCAAGCCAGGATATTACTCATGCCACGATCGAAAAGTTCGAAGATTGGGCAGGTGGTGTACCGCATCCACACGGACTAGGATTCATCCTTCATCCTATTTTTCTAGAACAACAACAACCCCCGCAAATAGATGAAGCGGGCCCATCCACGCATGCGCGTGCCACCAATGGCGATCGACAACTCTGAAGGTTGGAGCGCAAGGTCGATGCCATGTATGATAATTTGGGCACATTTGCGATGGGACTCACCAGGGCTCTAGCCGAAGCGTTTGCGCAACAAGGAACAACACAAGAGTGGCCTCGGTTTGGAGCCGCAACACCATATCCACCACCGGACTCACCACAGGAGAGGTGGCACCACCAAATAATTAGGGGAGTTTTCATACCTTTTACCTTCATTCAATTGGGACATTGAATATTTTAAGTTTGGGGGTATTAGGTAGTAGTTAGTATTTTTATTTATTATTAGTTTTGCATGATTAGTTTTACATAATTCATATAGTTTTGCATGATTAGTTTAATTTTTATGTGCATGTTTAGTTTTACATTTTAGCACATAGTTGCATGTTGCATACCTTACAGTTCTTTCCGTTTAGAAAAAAAATTTGTCTAGCCAATGATGAGAGTGAAGTTTTTAAATGAATTCTGAATATTTTGGATAACATGAGCTGAGTTATAACGTTTTATACAACGAAATTCATAATGCTGTATATATGCTCTCGGTTTGTACAAATGGGTTCGCAAGCACTTGTAGGTATAAGAAACACTTGTGTTTTGCTCGACGAAAAAATGTAGTGTTAAAAAGAGAAATATGTGAAAAGTGGCTTGGAGACTGTATAAAACATCAATTTTTAAACTCTGGGAAAACATGGGTATCTGTGTATAAAAAAATGAAAAAAAGAAAGAAAAGAAAAGTAGAAATAACATGGCTAGTCTTATTTGGAATACTGCTACTTGAGTAAAATGCCTGAGGGGATTGTCTCTACACCTAGTGCCCTAAGGTCTTTCATGGTCTGGGAGTCGTTGGTCGAAAGCTCACTAAGGGGTAACAGTGTGCCTAAGGGAGTAAGACATTGCACAGTCATGTAGAAAAAGGAAGAATAGAAAAATAGCAATAAACACCGCGAGAAAGAGCAAATTTGCCCTCGTGAGTAGAATAAAGCAGATAAACTCATTGTTGAACCTTAGTTTATTTTAAGATGTTAGAATAGTTCAAGTCGCATATATAAACATAAGTCTTGATTGATGCTATATTTTTTTTTCTGGTTTGAGCAAGATAGCATGAGCATTCTACATCTAAATCAAGTACTGGGCGAACACTACACACACACACACACAGCATCTGTATAGCATTGGTGAATTATTTGAGTATATGACATTATGCCTGTAGTTTGGATTGAATTTGTATTCTCAAATCTAGAAAAACTTCTCTGAGGCAAATTGGACTGAATGTCTATAATGGTTGGGACAATATGAGAATTAAGTGCATAGTAATGTAGTTGCATCATTCATTAATCATTAGTATGCATTGCTTGAGGGCAAGCAATGGTTCAAGTTTGGGGGTATTTGATAAGTAGGATTTTTACCTACTTATGGAGTACCAATTCATGCGAACTATGCCCTTCTCAAGTACATTTTAGTTTGTTTTAGCTGCATTTCATGTTAATTTGCATTACACGTTCTTAAAACTCCTTTTGGTGAATAAGTGAAGGAATCAGCCTATTTTGGTGGTGTTATGGAGCATAAGGCAAATGGATGCTTGAAACGAGGTAAAAGGATGGGATATGCATGGCATGAAGGTGCATTGGTGCAAAGAGATAAAGCATAAGCGAAAAGCAAGCAAAGATGTGATGGGAAAAAAGGAACCGGGATCTGCGCAGATTTCAAGCCAAGTGGCAAAATAGCCTTAAAACCTTGCCGTATGCGATTACCCAACCAGATCTTGGATCTTTATTACAAGTCTCACGGTAGCGAGAGAAAGACAAGCCGATGGGAGCGGCGCGCATGAAGGTCGACCAACCATACGAACCAACTATAAGTCTCGCGGCTGCGAGACTATCATGCTGGAAGAGCGCGCGGCCACGCGCGATGTCTGATGATGCTGATGTGTTTTATTTTATTTCCAAATTTTAAAGGTTGTATTTGATTTAAAACGATTCCTGATTGGTGTCAGGGGTATCATTCGACATTTTATTAGTTTTTCACGTATCTTTACATCGTAATTAGGGTTTTTACTCTCTAGCAAGGATTCCAACGTAGAAGGAGGCTATAACTCTATTTTTCTACTCCTTCTTGGGATTTCTCTACGAGAGCGGATTATTAATATTAGTTTTTAATGGAATCTTATGAGGATTGAATATTGATGTGTATTCAGCAATTGGGTTTGATAGTTTCATCTTTCATCTTTCAATTATTGCTTATTGATCATGTTTAACTTTGATCCCATAATGGCTTTTGGTTCAGTCATGAACTAAACTCCATTATCGGATTCTAATGGATTTTATTATGTAGTTTGATTGCACACTTAAATGCTGGTTGTTTTGCATAATATATGGGATGTCTGTCATGATTGTTTTGCATACATGAATGCTTGATCACCATTCGTTTGATATTTGTATGGAATTGACAATGAACATGCAAATATGGATTTGTAATCATGATAGTATCATTATATAGGGTGTTATATAAGGCTTATGTATTTCGTGAACGGATAGACATATCTTTGTTTCACCGTATAAGTTAAGATAAGAGCTTGAACTTAAAATCAATATAGTTGCAATTTCACATAGACATATAGTGATGTTGGTTATATTGATGATTACATAGAGTCTATCATCTGTGGATGCTGTGTAAGTAGGTCTTAGTGCATTGAAAAATGGCTAATACTCTTTTAGTGCTCTTGGCTACTTTCCTATGATATGTGAACAAGTCAGGCATGATAGTGGCGATTGAATGAAATATTGAATGAAGTTAGAATCCCATTAGTTCTAATATCATTTATTATATCATTTATATTATTTTAGTTGTTATTTGAAATTCAAGAACAAACCAAGTTTAATCCATAGTGTGAGCACATAAATATAGTGATTTAATTAATGAATAGTAGTTTAAGTTAAACAAATTTCTCTATGGGATCGATACTTTACTTGCTCTGTATTACTTGTTGACGCATGTATGCTTGCATTAGTTAGAGCTCTTTTGTTAGTCGTAAAAAAGAGGCAACAGACACTGAAGCAAGTATGTAGGTGCTTATTAGAGAATAAGTTCACTGAACGTGGCTCGCTAAGGAATACCTAATGGAGTTTTACTTGCCTGTCAATAGGAATTCCTGTAGTGATAGTAGTACAAATGATCCTTGGACTTGAGATCATTATAGTATCTTGTGTATGATGAGTTATACTTTGACTTATTCCTTAAGACCCTTAGGGTATCAAAGGGTATGCTTGGGTATAATAAGTTGTACATGGAGATAATGTATGATCAATAAAGGATCTACCACTTCTAGTAAAAGAAGAGAAATGTCCTATGTGATTCGATAAATGACAACCCAGTAGTCCTTGACCAAGGTAGAATGAAATTAGAAAGGAGTTTCTAATTTGCATTATTTGGAGTTGTGCATTTAAGAGTCGAAATAGATATAATTAAATTAAATAAGACTTGATAGTAATTCCATGTCTTATATTTAATTGAGACATTGTATGGTAGAAGAATTGAATTGTACGGTAACTATTTACTCAAAGGTTCTTTTATGATTAATGTTGAAATCTATATTATCTGGAAAGTCGTTAATCGCTAGGGAGGCTTATCCCTATTGTAGAATAAATATTACTTATTTAAATAAATTAATAGTTTTATTTATTTATTTAAATAAGATTAGAATTGTTCTAATTGATTTATTCACAACCGGTTTAATATGGAGAACCTAAAGGGTCACACCATAAAAGGAAGAATAACTATTTAAGAAGCAAATGACATAATCGTAATAATAAGTTAAGTATATTTAATTTAATCTATGGTGATAGAATAAATTAAATAGCTTAATATTTAATATTTAATATTTTAGAAATATTAAATATAAATTAATAAGAGGGTCTTATTAATATTATTATAATTATTATTATTTTAATTTCTAAAGAGTTGGAAATTAATTTAATATTAGTACTCTCATTTATTCCTAATAAGATTAGGAGGTTAATTAATTAAAAGATTTTAAATAATTATTCCTAATAAGATTGGGAGCATAATTAATTAAAGGAGTTTAATTAATTAAAATAAAACCCAAATCCTTAATTGTTAAGGAGGGTTGCCCACATCTATAAATAAGAGGAGTCTTATTATGGGTGAGGTTGGTTAACACTTTCACAACACGTGAATACATAATTCCAATAGTTGGGAGAGTACACCCTTTTCTATGAGAGATAGAAAAACTAGGATTTTGCTAAATACCCATCTTTTTGAATCTTTCTTCTTCCTTAGTGGATCACCTCTAGAGGCCAAACACTTGGGTGGCTAACGTTGATCAATGAAAGGAACCAAACCCGGTGAATTCAAGTTGAACGCGAAAAGGATTGGAGGTGAACTTGTACATGAGGAAGCTCGAATCTTCAAGGGTATGATTCTTGTTCTTTATCTTTTCGTTTAATTAATAATTGCGCATAAAGGATGATCCGGGTATATTGTTTGTAAAAATTTAAAACTCTGATTTTCCACGTTTCCGCTTACTTTGTGCAATTTGATTTCGTTCAAGAATATTACAAACCTAACAGTTACATTCTTCCCCCTTATAAGGATTCTATCCCCTGAAATTCACCATAAATTAGTCAAACAATTGAGGGTAATTCTTCTTCATCTTTTCTTCAAGTTCCCACGTTACTTCTTCGGCATCGTGGTTCCTCCATAACACATTCACCGAAGGTATAACTTTATTCCTCAGAACTTGTTCTTTTCTATCAACTATTTGGATAGACACTTCTTCATACGTCAAGTTTTTCTTAACATAAATAGGCTCATACTCTATTACGTGCTTATAATCTGGCTTATAAGGACGTAACACAGATACATGAAATACATTGTGTATACGTTCTAGGTCTGGAGGTAATGCTACCATATAAGCTACCTCTCCTACCCTTTTTAATATCTCGAAAGGTCCTATAAACCTTTGACTTAACTTTCCCTTCTTTCCAAAGCGTATCTTTCCTTTTCAAGGAGATACTTTTAGAAATACATACGAGCCTACTTCAAACTCTCTGTTCATTTGATGCGAATCTGCATACTTTTTCTATCCGTCTTGAGCTGCTACCAGTCACATTCGTATCAACTTAACTATATCCGCTGTCTGTTGTAATATTCAGGTTCTAGCATTCTGCGTTCTCCTACTTCATCCCAACACAATGGTGTTCTGCACTTCCTTCCATATAAAGCTTTATAAGGCGGAATGCTTATGGTTGCATGATAACTGTTGGTATACGCAAACTCTACTAGCGGTAGATGATCATCCTAACTACCTTTAAAATACATAATGCAAGATCTCAACATATCTTCTAACGTCTGAATTGTTCTTTCACTCTGCCCATTTGTTTGTGGATGATAAGCTGTACTTAACTTCAACTGCGTTCCCACCTGTTCTTGTAGACTTTTCCAAAAGTTTAATGTGAATCGTGGATCACAATCTGACACTATCGAAATTGGTACCCCATGTCTTGAAATAATTTCCTTAACATAGAGTTTAGATAACTGATCTAAGTTAAACTTAACTCTTATTGGCAAAAAGTGAGCTGACTTCGTCAACCGATCCACTATTACCCATATAACGTCATACCCTTTCTAAGTAGTTGGAAGTCACACCACAAAGTCCATCGTGATATGCTCCCCCTTCCATTCCGGAATCTCCAATGCTTGTAACAAGCCACTTGGTCGTTGATGTTTGGCCTTAATTTTTTGACAAGTTAAGCACGTACTAACATATTTTGTTATCCCTCTCTTCATGTTTGGCCACCAAAATCTCTGTCGAAGGTCTTGATACATCTTAGTACTAGCAGGATGAATCGAGTACCTTAAACTATGAGCCTCTTGTAATACTTCCTCCTTGAATTCTGTTTCATTCGGAACCCAAATTCTTCCTTCAAATCTTAATAATCCCTCATTATCAAGACTATAATTTATCCCCTTTTCATCTGCTAGCCGTTTCTTCATCTGGTCACATTCATCATTTCTGAGTTGTACCTCCTTGACTCTTTTTACTATGGTAGGTCGAGTCTTTGTTGTAAACAGTTTCTGACCCGACGTACTCGGTAACTTAACCTCTAACTCCATTCTAGCTATCTCTGCTATTAACTCAGTTTGATCCGTTAACATAGACAACTTTTCCCGAACCTTTCTATTTAAGACGTCGGCCACTACATTGGCTTTTCTGAGGTGATACATGATTTTGCAGTCGTAATCCTTTATCAACTCCAGCCATCTCATTTATCTCATATTTAAATCTTTTTGTGCGAAGATATATTTTAGACTCTTATGGTCCGTGTATATCTCACATTTCTCTCCATATAGATAATGCCTCCATATCTTTAAGGCAAATACTGTAATGACCGTGAATTTCAAACTCTTTATTTAATTAAATATGTGATTTAATTTTTAATGAGTTATGATAAGTAGATTTTATACCTACTTATCCGGTATCTGTTACTTGAATTAGTTGCTTATACCCATGTTTCTTAGTTACTTTTTATGTATTTTGTGTTTATTTTGTAGATTTTATGCTTGGGAGCTGTGTGAACGACTATTGGTATGAAAACGCAAGGAAAAGCAATACGGACATCGTTTGGGCTTTCATGTTCATTTCATGTTCTTGGCTTGGAACTTTGATTATGTTGTACAGAATCTTCTTAGCTTTTCAGAACATCTAGAATCATTCCAATCGGAGTTCGGATGCAAGAGTTATGACCTTTGTACTAATGGACGTTGAACGTCACTGTTTTGGGTGGCCATTTGCATAGCTGTCACCTACAACCCAATTTTCAGCCTTCATCCGTCAATTATTTCTCAATTATCAAAGCATGATAGTTGTAGAGCTCGTCGAGAGCTTTGATTTGATAGGTGGCAGGCCCCTTAACTCTTCTCGGATCAAAAGTTATGGCCGTTTTACCAAAGGACACTGCAATAAAAAACCAATGGCACGGGCGCGCACATTTGTAGTGCATTTGTAGCGTGGCCGCGCAAGTCCCTGGACCAAAAAAAATGCATTTTGCTACTTTTTAGTGTGGCGGCGCCTAACTCCGAGCCATTCCCAAAGACCGCCGCCCACTCAAGTTGACTAGAGCTGACTTTTTCACTAAACAGTAAATTAGAGCATAACTTGACAGGGGTCATTTAGGGCTTAAAAAGAGACGTGTTTTCATTATGTAAGGGATACCCCTTGGGGGATCACGTAGCTAATATTGCTTTCTTCTCTTTAATTTCCATATTAAAATAGAGTAGGGTAGAGTAGTTAATCTCTAGAATTGATTAGGTCTGAAGATTGAAGCAATTGAAGAGCATAGGAAATTCAGAATTGGAGAAAGAGAGATCAGATTTGCATTCCCACTTCCCTAACTTCTCTTTACTTCTATCTTTATTTCTCAATGTATAATCAATTGTGGATTATGGATTTTGATTCAATGATGAGTTAAAATTTATTTTGGGATTGTAATGGATTCTATTGCTTAGTTTAATCTGATAGACTTCATTGTTAACCTTATTGATTGCTATGGGATTGTCTATTAAGATTCATGCTTATTTGCTTTGTTGATTGGCCATCAATTACTCTTATAACCCATATGAACTTGAAAGTCGAAGTATAAGTTTAGATTTGATCTTGATAGCTTGTGTTTGTATGTTCTACATGGTGATGGAATGTATGATTTGTGCTTAGGATAGACATATACCGAGGCATCGCTCGTAGTCCATTGAGAATTTGGGCTTAAACCCTAATTATTTGTAAATCACATAGACATATAGTGGTTTAAGTAATGTGGGTGTTCATGTGTATTCTATCAATTGTGGATTATATGTGATATGGGTATGATACATTGAGATATGGTTGTACTTTACTTTCGTGTTCTCGACTAGTAATCCAGTGCAAGTAATTTGGCTTAACAGGGAGTGCGTTGATTTAAATGATTCAATAGATGAAATTGTAATCTCAAGTCTTCATTATCTAGTCTCACTTTTGGAATAGTTAGGTTTATTTAATTTCATAATTTAAATATAAAATATCAAATCATTCGTTTAAATAAGACTGAAATGGTTATTGGCTAGTGCTTGGTGAACTTTCTTAGTTAATTCTCCGTGGGAACTGTGACATCCCGGATTTTTAAGAATTAATAAATAAGAATTTAATAAATAAAATTCTTATTTTAAGATGTTTAAGTACAAGTATGTGTATATGTGTTATATATTTTGAAATATGTGAATTGGTGTGAAGAGAATTTAAATGTTAATTTAATATTTATTAAAGTAAATAAATATTTTATTTGAATTATTTATTGAGATTATGTGATTAATATGGAGTAATATAATTAAGTCTATTATATTAATTAAATAATTATTTAATATTTAATTAATATTTAATGATTTTATGTTATAGTTCTAATTTAATTGAGATAATGTAGTGATGTGATAATTGTTACATGAAGTTATAATTAGCGAGTAATTATAATGTGACAATTTTATGTGATTAATTAATGTTAAAATTTTAATTAATTAAAATAATGTTAAGATTTAATTAATTAAAGGATAACATTAAGACTATGTGTTAAAGGATCTATTAAAAGAGTTTTTAAAACCTGTTTTACCCAAACAAGACCTTAACTATTAAAACCTGATTTTAAAATAATATGGTTTTGCCAAACAAGCCTTAGGGCTTTTAAAATTCTAATTTTGTTACTTATATAATAATTTGATAATTAGTATATGTAATTATATTGGGAGTTACATATTCTATAATTATATGTGTTATATGTATAATTGTATATACACTAATTGTATATAATGGTTATGGGCTAGTGCTTGGTGAGCTTTATTAGTTAATTCTCCGTGGGAACGATACTTTACTTACTCTTTATTACTTGTTGATCGTGTATAATTGCACGCATATATTGTTCAGTAAAATGACCAACAAGTTTTTGGCGTCGTTGCCGGGGAATTAGCTTAATAAATTTTTGCTAACATTAATTTCAATCAAATTAGTCTTAATTTAAACATTTTATTTTATTTTATTTTATTTTAAGTCTCTTCCTATATTTCTCTCTTTTCAGGTACCATGGATGACTTTGCCTATCAATGGCCATATGCGAATATGACTCAACCAAGGGACACAAGAACTGAAGGACTCAATGTATTTTCTACATTGTCATCACAAATTGCAACACTTTCGGAGAGGTTGGATGTTCTTGTAGCCCAACATACTCGAGAGATAGCAGTTACATGTGAATATTGTGTTGGCGAGCATCCGAGTTATCAGTGCAACATCAGGGGTGGACAAGTACAGTTTGGGGGTGATTACCTCAACAACTATGTTTATCCCAATTATCATCAAGGTTGGGGATATCACCCAGATTTTGAATGAAGTTATAACTATCGAGACCAATACTGTGTCCCAAGTTCAACACATCCATCAGATTTCTCATATCCACCTCCAATGCAACAAAAAGAAAATTCAAGGTTGAAGGAATTCATGTCTTAGAGCATAGAAGACCAGGAAGAGATGATAATGAGTCAAGAGTTATCAACCCAGAATCTTAATCGACAGATGGAACAACTCATTGACTCCTCAATGAATGGTCCTTAATACATGGATTTCAAAACTGAAAAAGATAATTCAAGACTTGAGGATTTATGGTTCAAGTTTGTAGCATCAACTGAGGAAAAGATGATTGAGCAAGAGAGGTCAATTCAAAATGTTCAGAATCAGATGGATCAAATGTTCGAAGCCTTGAACAATCACCCTCCAAGTAATTGGGGCTATGACATGGACGATGAAACTGATGGAGAGCCAGAAGTGTACATGCCACTGAATGAACTGAAAGGAGTGCACATTGAGGAAACAACTGGGGGTATGGAAAATGAAGAACATGAGCTGACTTGTATAATACCCCAAGTGCCTTCTCAGTTAGAGTTAAAAAATTCAGTGAATTTTGCACGCCTATGTCCCATTGGTAGTCACATCCAAAGCAAGAATTTCTGCGATTATGAGGCCTCTTACAAACCATGGTGGGCTGAGGAAGAGATAATAGAAGAAGAAAACCTCATTGTATCTTTCATGCCTCAATGCAAAAATCTATTCACATATACAACGGGAGAAGCACCTGGCGATGTAATGGAACTGGGGACATCATGTACAGGAAATATGCTATGTGGCTTCAATCCGAAGACTCTCATGATGGGGAACCTACCAAAGCACATAGCAGTTCTAATGGATGAAGGGTTCCTAGCTTTTCGTAGAGGAACTGGATAGCGGTGTTAAGAACAGAGTCCAGCTAACGGACTATAAACTGAGCGCTAGATGGGAGGCACCCCATCCAATCTTTCTCCCTCCTTGTTTAATTCTTATTTACATTTCCATTTACTTCTTCTGCTATGTTTAATTCTTCATGCTTTCCATATTTAGTAGATGTTTGATAGTTGTAAGTCTTAATAATAGTTTTATAGTTTCTCCTCTCAGGTTCAATCCAATTGCTATAAGCATTCAAGGTCAAACAGAAGTCAAAAATATTGAAGGCGCCATGGCATAAACAGTAGTGTGGTCGCACCAACTAACAACAAACAAACATAAGCCACCGTGCCATATCTCAGTCATAGAAAATAAACATTGCTAAAATTTTAGAATTTCTGACTCAAGTATTCAGACAGTTAGAAGTCCACACTCAGTTTCCAACTATAGAATATCTCAAACTTATCCATCGCCTGATATACCATCGGATCTTGAGGAGGCGAACGGAGATGACATTACCACTTAGGGGAGTATTCTTTCACTTTTAATTACAATGAGGGCATTGTTCGTTTTAAGTTTGGGGGTATTGGGTTTAGTCAGTAGTTTAGACCATGTAGTGTAATTGCATCATATAGAGTAATTTTATGTTACATATAGTTAATTACATGTTAGTAGTTATTAGTTTAATTTTATAGTTAATTGCATATTAGTAGTTATTAGTTTAATTTTGTAGTAAATTATTTCTTTTTGTTTGCTTAATATCTGTTTAGTTGCATAACATTGCATAATCCCAGGTTTTTAGTTAGTTGAATTCTAATTTGGCCAATGATGACATAGAACTTTGATAGATTTTTGAATTTAGTGGATGACATGAGCTTAGTTATAATGTTATACATGATTTAATTCATGCTTGTTGTTGAGATGCTATCGGTTAGCACATAGGTGTTCATATCTGCTTGTTGGTTTAAGATTAACTTGTTTGCCTGCTGAGATGAAAACACTATTTTTAAAGATAGGATTGTGTAGGAAGTGAGCATTGACTATGAAAACAATGAAATTCAAACTATGGGAACGCATGGGTATGCTTGCTATATTAAAAAAAATAGAATTTTTTTTGAAAAAATACCGTGACTAGACTTGTTTCGTGGCCTTTGTTACTTGAGTAAGTACGCCCGAGAGGATTGTCTCTACACCTAGCGCCCTAAGGTCTTAATGGTCTGGGAGTCTTTGGTTGAAAGCTCGCTAAGGGGTAACACTGTTAGCCTAATGGAATGAGACATTGCATAGTCATGAGAAATAAAAAAAAATTAATAAACACTGCGGGAAAGTGCGAAAATCACCCTTGTGAGGAAAAATAAAGCAGAATAAACCCTTTGTTGAACCCTAGCTTGTATTGATGTGTTGGAGTATTTTTTGTTTCATTTATATGCACAGTTCTTGATGTGAACCTCAGTTTTCTTTCTTAAGCAGTATAGCATGTGAAATCTTCACCTTTGTCAAGCTTATCTGTGAACACAACACACACACACACACACACAACATCTCTATAATAGGTTGAGATTGTCTAATTGTATGTCATTATGCCGTTAGCTTAGTTTGATGCTTTGTTCTTGGATATTGATTTTTCTCTGAGGCATATCTTATTGGAATTCTCAGCATGGCTGGAAATCTTGGGATTCATTTGCATAGTAGTGTAGCTTGCATAGCAGGTAGATTGCATTATGTTGCGTTGCTTGGGGACAAACAACAGTTTAAGTTTGGGGGTATTTGAAAAATAGATTTTATACCTACTTATCCGGTATCTGTTACTTGAATTAGTTGCTTATACCCATGTTTCTTAGTTACTTTTTATGCATTTTGTGTTCATTTTGTAGATTTTATGCTTGGGAGCTGTGTGAGCGACTATTGGTATGAAAACGCAAGGAAAAGAAATCCGGACATCATTTGGGCTTTCATGTTCATTTCATGTTCTTGACTTGGAACTTGGATTATGTTGTAGAGAATCTTCTTAGCTTTCCGGAACATCTTGAATCATTTCAATCGGAGTTCGGATGCAAGAGTTATGACCTTTGTACCAACGGACGTTGAACGTCACTGTTTTGGGTGGCCATTTGCATAGCTGTCACCTACAACCCAATTTTCAGCCTTCATACGTCAATTATTTCTCAATTATCAAAGAATAAAAGTTGTAGAGCTCGTCGAGCGCTTCAATTTGATAAGTGACAGGCCCCGTAACTCTTCCCGGATCAAACGTTATGGTCATTTTACCAAAGGACACTGCAACAGAAAACCAATGGCGCAGGCGCACGAATTTGTAGTGCATTTGTAGTGCGGTCGCGCAAGTCCCTGGACCAAAAAAAATTGCATTTTGCTACTTTAGCGCGGGCGCGCCTAACTCTAGGCCATTCCCAGCGCGACCGCGCCACTTCTGAAGTTGGCTAGAGCTGACTTTTTCACTAAATAGTAAATTAAAGCATAACTTGGAGGGGGGGGGGGGTTCATTTAGGGCTTAAAAAGAGACGTATTTTCATTATGTAAGGGATTCCACCCCTTGGGGGATCACGTAGCTAATATTTCTTTCTTCTCTTTAATTTTTATATTAGAATAGAGTAGGATAGAGTAGTTAATCTCTAGAATTGATTAGGTTTGAAGATTGAAGCAATTGAAGAGCATAGGAAATTCAGAATTGGAGCAAGAGAGATCAGATTTGCATTCCCACTTCCCTAACTTCTCTTTACTTCTATCTTTATTTCTCAATGTATAATCAATTGTTGATTATGAATTTTGATTCTATGATGAGTTAAACATTATTTTGGGATTGAAATGGATTCTATTGCTTAGTTTATTCTGATAGACTTCATTGTTAACCTTATTGATTGCTATGGGATTGTCTATTAAGATTCATGCTTATTTTCTTTGTTGATTGACCATCAATTACTGTGATAACCCATATGAACTTGAAAGTCAAAGTATGGGTTTAGATTTGATCTTGATAGCTTGTGTTTGTATGTTTTACATGGTGATGGAATGTATGATTCGTGCTTATGATAGACATATACCGAGGCATCGCTCGTAGTCAATTTAGAATTTGGGCTTAAACCCTAATTATTTGTAAATCACATAGACATAAAGTGGTTTAGGTAATGTGGGTGTTCATGTGTATTCTATCAATTGTGGATTATATGTGATATGGGTATGATACATTGAGATATGGTTGTACTTTACTTTCGTGTTCTCGACTAGTAATCCAGTGCAAGTAATTTGGCTTAACAGGGAGTGCGTTGATTTAAATGATTCAATAGATGAAATTGTAATCTCAAGTCTTCATTATCTAGTCTCACTCTAGGAATAGCTAGGTTTATTTAATTTCATAAGTTAAATATAAAATATTAAATCATTCGTTTAAATAAGACTGAAATGGTTATGGGCTAGTGTTTGGTGAACTTTATTAGTTAATTCTCCATGGGAACTGTGACATCCCGGATTTTTAAGAATTAATAAATGAGAATTTAATAAATAAAATTCTTATTTTAAGATGTTTAAGTACGAGTATGTGTATATGTGTTATATATTGTGAAATATGTGAATTGGTGTGAAGAGAATTTAAATGATAATTTAATATTAATTGAAGTAAATAAATATTTTATTTGAATTATTTATTGAGATTATGTGATTAATATGGAGTAATATAATTAAGTGTATTATATTAATTAAATGATTATTTAATAATTAATTAATATTTAATGATTTTATGTTATAGTTCTAATTTAATTGAGATAATGTAGTGATGTGATATTTGTTACATGAAGTTATAATTAGCGAGTAATTATAATGTGACAATTTTATGTGATTAATTGATGTTAAACTTTTAATTAATTAAAATAATGTTAAGATTTAATTAATTAAAGGATAACATTAAGACTATGTGTTAAAGGATCTATTAAAAGAGTTTTTAAAACCTGTTTTACCCAAACAAGAACTTAACTATTAAAACCTGATTTTAAAATAATATGATTTTGCCAAACAAGCCTTAGGGCTTTTAAAATTCTAATTTTGTAACTTATATAATAATTTGATAATTAGTATATGTAATTATATTGGGAGTTACATATTCTACAATTATATGTGTTATATGTATAATTGTATATACACTAAGTTATATTATATTTCTAAACCTAAGTCTAAACTAAGGACAAAGAGAAGAAGAGGGAATACGAGGAAGAAGGCTGCCATTGATGGAGAAAAAGAAGAAAGGAGAAAAAAAAAAATCAAGAAGGCTTGCAAGAAGAAAAAGGTAAGAAATTGAAAATTTATAATTTTTGTGCTATTTTTTGTTAGATCTTTATGAACCAAGCAACTTTTGTTTTGGATCATTAAAAACTTATGATTTACATGAGTATTGGTATTTTATATGTGTATCAAAGTATTGTTGAAATCAAAAGTTAGATCCAAAGTGAGAAAATCAAGTTTTGTACCAAAAGGTTTATGAAAAAGCTTTCCTTTGTATGCTATATATATTTTTATGTTAGATTATTTGGGTTCATGTGATTAATGGTTTAAAACATGTTAGCATGCTAGATACATGAGTTAAGGGCAAAACCTCTTTGGAATCACTCAAATATGTTAAGAAATGAGCAAGTTATGAATTAAATCCCAAACTACCTTAACTCTTGAACACAAGCTACAGATCAGTCACTTCTGTCCATTTTTCGAGACACAAACAGACCAAAATAGATGTTTGATACATGAAAACTGTATTTCGGTAAAAAGTACGAATCCAACGATACATATTGGACCTAAATCCGATTTGTAGATTTTGTTTTATAAGCGTTTCCGTTAAGGGCCCCAAATCTGGAAAATGAATCAACTGTTGAAGAAAACCTTGCGGACCAGTCACTTTGGGCCTGATTTCTGGGACCTAGACAGATTGTAATTTGGTGTTTAATAAATGAAAACTATAGTTCAAGAAGATATGGATCCAGCGAGTCTGATTGGGCTTCAATCGCAGTTGTGGATCTCGTAATACAAGCATTTCTGTAAAAGACTCCAAAACTGAAAATGTTTACAAGGCATGTAATGGTCAGTCGGTAGTGGCTTCTTTCAGGGTGCTATACTGGGCCAAATGAACCGTTTCCTGAACCTAAAACGTAGCTCGGGAAGTCATGGTTCTAACGATACCAAGTGGGTCCAAATCGTACTTGTAGATTACCGTCTCCAAGTGTTTCTGTGGAGGACACCAACTTTAAACGAAAATTATAGAATAAATAGAAAATAAATATTAGAAATTCATAATAAATTTGTAAAAAAATTAACTTAAAGCCCAAAAATGGGTTTTTCAATAATTTAGATTATATTTCATTAATATTTTAATATTTTTAAATATTAATGATAGTTAATTTATTTAATTATTATATTAAATAAATTACTTAAAAATGATTTTAATACTTTAAAAATCATTTGAAATTATATTAAAGTGTAAGGAAATATTTTAAGTTATTATTAATGACTTTTAATATTTTATGATGAATTTCATTAATAAATTAATATTAATGATAATGGATTTATTTAATAAATATATTAAATAAATTGTGGAAAATTAGAATTAATGTTTTAAAAATTATATAAAAAATGATTTAAGGGTTAGAAAAATAATTGAAGTTATCTGGATAATGGATTAAACTATTTTAAAATCATATAAATATAATTTTATGGTATTAAAAATACTTTGAAATATTATAAATATATTATAATATTATGACATGTATTTCATTAATATTTGATATGAAATAAATATTAATGATAAGGGAATTAAGTAGTATTTAATTCATATTAATATGATATTAATGATTGAAAATGATGATAAATGATAATAATTATCTAAAATTATTATAAGTCATTGAAAAAAATATTTTGATTGAAAATGAAATTATCTAAGGTAAATGTAAAGCATTTAGGCAAAGTCTTATGGAAATTAGACTATGAATTATCCGATTAGGCCGTCGGGATGTCGAAATTAATCAATTCAACTCGCATGAAATAGTTTGACTTGATAACTTAATTTTAGGTATTTTATAGAATCGATAGGATTATGTGGTAATTTGTTAGGCTATATTATAATCAGTATTTAAAGATTATATCTGTGATGATATTATTCTAATATTTGGAGCTCAGATTACCTATATTAGGTCTTCGCACAAAGAGATATAGGTCATATGAATTGAGTAATCAATGGTACATGCAAGTTCTCTAACTCGATCTCGAGTTGATATTTTTGAAATATGCTTGGGGTTAATCATTACTGATTATACCATGTCTATGAATTATTGATTCGCACTCTATGCACATTGCATGTATTCATCAGGTATGAAAGGCTGATCACCTTCATTACAATTTGGTCCAGTTGATTTATTCATGTTCATTATTCGTTCAACAATGAAAATTTATTCATGCTCTTTCACAATGTATATATTGTAGAAACTTAGCCAGCTTATTGTTCAATTCTTTCAATCATGATATATCCTTAATTGAACTTATACTGGCTAGGCAAAATTGTTGTTCACCCTTGCTATATCATGATAAACATTGCAGATTATGACGAATACGTCGGTTATAGGAAAAGTCAAAGACAATTCAGCTTTGGATTATATGTGCAGCTAAATTAGTAATAGTAATGTATGATAATAACTTTGTATGTCTGATAGGATATTGATTTAGGTATTATGTGAAGGTTCTCGACCTTGGAAATAGTGTGTAATGTTTAATGTATAAACAATTTATGTTTATATCTTTCATAATAGACATAGAAATAGTACACCGGATTCGTGGTGATTTGGGACCGAAACGGTGGTATGCTGATTGGTATCAAAGTCGATAGGTTATACACCTTAGGTAAGAGTACCTTAGGCTATGACCTTAGGTTAAAAGAATAAGAAGTTAAGTTTAAGTTACATATAATGAAAAGTTGATTCTTTTCACATACGTAGATGTATAGGATGAGTTTAGTCCTAGAAATTTTATAAGAAGAATATTAGAATGGCGAGGGATAAAACTCGAATAAAATATTGAGTAACGTGAATTATAATAAATTCTTAAAGGAAGAGTTAATAAATAAACAAGAAGATTCAAAGAAGAATCTTGAAGAGATATGTAGATAAGAATAAGCAGTTGCCTAACTCCAATAACCAAGATAACGAATAATGATGAATAGACAAAGTCTGTAAGATTAAAAGCATAAATCAAATCATAAATGATGAAAATGGAAAGAAAGAGGATCATAAAACAAAACGATCACAAGTTAAGAAAAGACTTTTAAGGGATATGATTATAGAATAAGATCACGATGTGATCTGTTTAAGTTATAAAAGAAAGATGGTATGTAATGTTTAAATAATTATAGCTTGATTCGATGAAGATAATGTACTATAAAATAGTACAGGATAACTCACGAGGAGTTATAGATGATGAGATACAGAAGTATGTATCGAGTATAGAGTGAGATGTTATAATTAAGATAGAGTTAGGCGGGATTTCAATTGAGGACTCATGTGATGGCTAAGTTGTACAAACCTTTGTATGGGCAAGGGTTTTGTGTTTGCACTCAGTTTATCACATTGATAATCATTGGAATGTTGGTGTCGCGCTATAAATGTATATTTGGCGAAAAGGTGATTCTTTTCTTATGTGTATATTTGATAGTTAGAAACTATTAAGATCAGTCAGATATTATTAAGATTAGGTACGGTTCTTAAAACTAATGCATATGGTAAGTTCGTGACTCATAATGATATGGTATGTTTTGAACCCCTCAGCGAATGGACGCCTATGGTCTGACTAGGATAAGTTCTTAAACTCATATTATTGTGGCAAGTCCTGAACTTTCAATGTGTAGTAAGTTTGATGAACTATACTGGCGGTATAAGAAGATTATAAGTTGAAATACAAGAATACTTAGTATAAGAGCATTGGTGGTGCTAGAAATAAAAGTAGTCAGTAATGAGGTAATGGAGTAAAAAATTGAAATTGATGGAGAAAGTTAGGTATTTAAAATCTTCTAGCTTTACTAGATTTTTGAAATTTATTGAATTCGTGCTGATGTTTGCACTTATATTTTTTTTTCTTGAAAAACATTGGATCAAATGGAACCAATGAGTTTTAAAAATAACACCGTTATTCGTATGTCTATGCTAATTGTTTCGGCTAGACAAAAATGATTTAAAAATATCAAAATGTATTTTTTCTCCGTAGTCATTAAGGCATCACTAAATATGATGCTGATTTGACAAACGAGGAAGTCATCAATGCAATTAAACCTGGTGTTGGATGTGATCATAAGATCGTCAACCCACTATGGTATAATGTAGCATGACAAAGTCATATAATGACTGAATCCTCAACGTACTATCAAGATAGTACGGTATCATGTCATCATAAAAGGATTTTTGGTTTTCTTTAAAATAAGAAAGATATGCCATATGAATTAAATAAAATTATTTCGATTGATGTCCGAATTTTTGCTAGAAGTCTATGCTACTTGATTCAGCTAGACAAATATTGAAAGATGTTTATGGAATTCGAGCGTTTTTGGTCAAACTATGCCAAACCAAATAGTTTTGGTGCGGATTCAGATGTTAAGAAGCTGATGTGAACAACCCTATAAAAGGGGACATGTTATCAGAGACAATAGTTCAATGTAACACATATAGTCATTAATGTATGTACTACGTTTGGGCCCGATTTAGGGTACGATAAAGTCTGGCCACCCAGAGAGTACCGATGTGGTTTATAGGGTGAAGTACCGGGGGTGAAGCACTATTAAACCTAGAAAGAAGTTCAAGGTCTTGCGACCACTCAGCATTATTGGAATCTTTTAAATTCATGAGTTATTTATATCGCTTCCCAATTATTGAGCAATTGTGGAAGATTCTTATTATTCTGATGGAGAATTAGGCGAGAAGAATAGCCCTTAGAAAGAAGTAGTTGTAGAACACTTTAATCTAGTGAATAGAGATTAACGTAAAATCTATTTTGATAGATTGAATAAAGATTAATAAATAAAATTGTGAGAACGAAATTCTTAGAAGAAAGGGTGAATGTAATATCCCGAGTGTTTATGATAACGATCCTTAGAAAAGGAAATGAATAGGTTAAAGAATATATAATATTTGATATATGATTGTGTTTAATTGAAGGTTATGTAATAAAACCTAAAAGTTGTTGAAGAAATGAATGAAGTATATATATATATATATATATATATATATATATATATATATATATATATATATATATATATATATATATAACATTTTGCTAAGTTAACGTGTTGAAGTTATTCAATGATAATTGTGAAATAGATTTTTTAAAACCGAGTAAGGGAGGTTTCGTTGATTCCGAGGAGACGGAATCATTATAAGAGAGGAAGGATGTGACATCCCGGATTTTTAAGAATTAATAAATGAGAATTTAATAAATAAAATTCTTATTTTAAGATGTTTAAGTAACAGTATGTGTATATTTGTTATATATGGTGAAATATGTGAATTGTCGTAAAGAGAATTTAAATGTTAATTTAATATTTATTCAAGTAAATAAATATTTTATTTGAATTATTTATTGAGATTATGTGATTAATATGGAGTAATGTAATTAAGTATATTATATTAATTAAATGATTATTTAATATTTAATTAATATTTAATGATTTTATGTTATAATTCTAATTTAATTGAGATAATGTAGTGATGTGATAATTGTTACATGAAGTTATAATTAGTGAGTAATTATAATGTGACAATTTTATGTGATTAATTGATGTTAAACTTTTAATTAATTAAAATAATGTTAAGATTTAATTAATTAAAGGATAACATTAAGAATATGTGTTAAAGGATTTATTAAAAGAGTTTTTAAAACCTGTTTTACCCAAACAAGACCTTAACTATTAAAACCTGATTTTAAAATAATATGGTTTTGCCAAACAAGCCTTAGGGCTTTTAAAATTTTAATTTTGTAACTTATATAATAATTTGATAATTATTATATGTAATATATTGGGAGTTACATATTCTATAATTATATGTGTTATATGTACAATTGTATATACACTAAGTTATGTTAGATTTCTAAACCTAATTTAAACTAAGAACAAAAGAGAAAGAAGAGGGAATATAGGAGGAATGAGGGGTCTTGGATTGATGGACTTAAAAGAAGAAAGGCTAAAAAAAATCAAGAAGGCTTGCAAGAAGAAAAAAGGTAAGAATTGAAAATTTATAATTTTGTGCTATTTTTGTTAGATCTTTTGAATCAAAACTTTTATTTTGGATCATCAAAACTTATGATTTACATGAGATGGTATTTTATAGTATCGAGTATTGTTGAAATCAAAAGTTAGATCCAAAGTGAGAAAATCAAGTTTTGTACCAAAAGGTTTATGAAAAAGCTTTCCTTTGTATGCTATATATATTTTTATGTTAGATTATTTGGGTTCATGTGATTAATGGTTTAAAACATGTTAGCATGCTAGATACATGAGTTAAGGGCAAAACCTCTTTGGAATCACTCAAATATGTTAAGAAATGAGCAAGTTATGAATTAAATCCCAAACTACCTTAACTCTTGAACACAAGCTACAGATCACCATTTCATCCATTTTTCAAGACCAAAACAAAACCAAAATAGATGTTTGATACATGAAAATTGTATTTCGGGAAAAAGTACAATCCAACGATACCTATTGGACCTAAATCCGATTTGTAGATTTTATTTTATAATGCTTCAAGTTAAGGACCCCAAATCTGGAAAATGAACCAACTGTTGAAGAAAACCTTGCGGACCAGTCATTTTGGGCCTGATTTTCGGGACATAGATAAATTGGAATTTGGTGTTTGATAAATGAAAACTGTAGTTCAAGAAGATATGGATCCAACGAGTCTGATTGGGCTTCAATCGCAGTTGTGGATCTTGTAATACAAGCGTTTCTGTAAAAGACTCCAAAACTGAAAATGTTTACAAGGCATGTAATGGTCAGTCGGTAGTGGCCTGTTTTTAGGATACTATACTGGGCCAAATGAACCATTTCCTTAGCCTAAAAAGTAGCTCGGGAAGTCATGGTTCTAACGATAACAAGTGGGCCCAAATCAGACTTGTAGATTACTGTCTACAAGTGTTTCTGTGGAGGACACTAACTTTAAACGAAAATTATAGAATAAATAGAAAATAAATATTAGAAATTCATAATAAATTTGTAAAAAAATTAACTTAAAGCCTAAAAATGGGGTTTTTAATAATTTAGATTATATTTCATTAATATTTTAATATTTTTAAATATTAATGATAGTTAATTTATTTAATTATTATATTAAATAAATTACTTAAAAATGATTTTAATACTTTAAAAATCATTTGAAATTATATTAAAGTGTAAGGAAATATTTTAAGTTATTTTTAATGACTTTTAATATTTTGTGATGAATTTCATTAATAAATTAATATTAATGATAATAGATTTATTTAATAAATATATTAAATAAATTGTGGAAAATTAGAATTAATGTTTTAAAAATTATATAAAAATGATTTAAGGGTTAGAAAAATATTTTAAGATATAAAATATTACTTTTGATATTTTGTCATGAAAACACTAATATTTTAATATTAATGGCAATTATCGGATAATGGATTTAATCATTTAAAAATCATATAAATATGATTTTATGGTATTAAAATACTTTGAAATATTATAAATATATTATAATATTATGACATGTATTTAATTAATATTTGATATGAAATAATTATTAATGATAATGGAATTAAGTAGTATTTAATTCATATTAATATGATATTAATGATTGAAAAATTATGATAAATGATAATAATTATCTAAAAATTATTATAAGTCATTGAAAAATATTTTGACTGAAAATGAAATTATCTAAAGTAAATGTAAAGCATTTAGGCAAAGTCTTATGGAAATTAGACTCATGAATTATCCGACTGTAACTGGCTCTGGATGTCGTAAATTTTAATGAATTCAACTTAATGAAATAGTTTGACTTGATACCGAATTTTAGGTATTTTATAGACTGATAGGAATATGTGGTAATTTGTTAGGCTATATTATAACTGTATTTAACAGTACTATACTGTGATGATATTATTCTAATATTTGGAGCTCGGTATTATCTATATTAGGTCTTCAAACAAAGAGATATAGGTTGCGTAACGGTAATCAATGCTACATGCAAGTTCTCTAACTCGATCTTGAGTTGATATTTTTGAAATATGCTTGGGGTTAATCATTACTGATTATACCATGTCTATGAATTATTGATTCGCACTCAACGCACATTGTATGTATTCATCATGTATGAAAGGCTGATCACCTTCATTACCATTTGGTCTAGTTGATTTATTCATGTTCATTATTCGTTCAACTATGAAAATTTATTCATGCCCTTTCATAATGTATATATTGTAGAAAGCTAGCCAGCTTATTGTTCAATTCTTTCAATCATGATATATCCTTAATTGAACTTATACTTGCTAGGCAAAATTGTTGTTCACCCTTACTATATCATGATAAACATTGCAGATTATGACGAATACGTCGGTTACAGGAAAAGTCAAAGACAATTCAACTTTGGATTATATGTGTAGCTAAATTTGTAACAGTAATGTATGATAATAACTTTGTATGTCTGATAGGATATTGATTTAGGTATTATATGAAGCTTCTCGACCTTGGGAATTGTGTGTAATGTTTAATGTATAAACCGTTTATGTTTATATCTTTCATAATAGACATAGAAATAGTACACCGGATTCGTGGTGATTTGGGACCCGAATCTGGGGGTATTACATGAACGATACTTTACTTACTCTTTATTACTTGTTGACCGTGTATACTTGCACGCATATATTGTTCGGTAAAATGACCAACACGTTAGTTTTGTGAGTCTATTTAAACCTTATGTGGTTATGTGAATTTATAAAATGATTAAAGGGAGTCACTAATAGTTATTTAAATTGGTGGACTAACCCTAAGAGTCACTACAAGAAAATCAATCATTGCTGACGGGCCATGTCGTCGCAAATGACCCTATTGCCGTCGGCAATGAGGTCATTCGCGACGGGGCATGTCGTCGCCTCTCATTGTCGCCCCTCGTGTCGTCAGCCCCCACGTGTCGTCGCTTTCGACTCCGTCGTCATTGTCGTTAGAATTATGTCATTACCGATGGTCACATTGTCGACGGTTGCGTCATTTAAGACTATATCACTAGCGACGATCCACGGTGAAGGATGTAACTACTCCAGTAATAACCATAATTAAATTTTAAATATTCAATCATTGCTGACGGCGTGCCCGTCGCCAATGAGTATCCGCCCCGTTTGTGACACCCCCAAAATAGGTATACATCACCCATTCTGAGTCGCCAAATATATGGTACAGAAATAACTACAACTTCATTAATGCAATTGTCGTGCAAAATACGACAACACATAAACTGTGAGTTTAAATACAAATACTGTCTAATAGAGAGTATACAAACTCAAAAGGAGTCCTCATTAAAATTATTGATACACTATTTTACAAAATAGTGAGGACTACTAAAACAACTGTCTTGAACCATTACTCCACACCCTGACTAGTTCCCGCTATATTCTCGTCTCCTGAGAAGAAAAATGGAACAAAAGGAAAAGGGTGAGCTCAACTAGCCCAGGAAAGAATATTATGACT
Source organism: Panax ginseng (assembly GCA_020205605.1). Classification (NCBI taxonomy): domain Eukaryota; kingdom Viridiplantae; phylum Streptophyta; class Magnoliopsida; order Apiales; family Araliaceae; genus Panax; species Panax ginseng. The sequence goes on along the minus strand of CM035141.1, from coordinate 43,275,662 downwards.
AAGATAATGTACAACAAATTATCCTTAGTCTTCAACAGGAAAAATCGATAGAATACAATGCAGACAACAAGTTTTAGATCAACAATATTTAAAATAAAATAATAATTCATTAGAAGAGTCAAGTAGAGAATGAAATCTACTATCATCTATGAATTTAAAAGTCCATCATCGATATTTTGTCCCTGTAACATCAATCAATATACATCTTGAATCAAATAGTCATCTTTGCACTACAGGCCAAAGATATTCATCAATTGGTCATGTTCATCTCAACACCTGTTCATCTTTGCACTACGGGCCAAAGGTATTCATCAAGAAATCATTCATCTTTGCACTATAGGCCAAAGATATTAAGTATAATCATCATTTTAGGACTAAGGATGATGACAAATATATTTTAAAGAAAACGAATCCAGTGAGACAAAAGAACAAATATTAAGGATTCGTACTTCGGTTTATCAATGTTCAAAAATACTCTATAATAAACTATTGTGGGGCAGAATTCAAAAATGAAGATCAAAACATAGATCCAATCAAAGATAGAAACCATAACAGACAATCTTGGACACAAAAGAAAATTTAATTTTTCTGTGAAAAGTGTCGTATTCGTGAATAGTGCCATATACGTGAATAGTGTTGTATACGTGAATAGTAACTCTGACACTAAAAGGTAGAAATTCCACAAAAAAAATCATCATGCTTCGTGAATAGTACTCGTGAATAGTAACTCGTGAATAGTAATTCATGAATAGTAACTCATGAATAGTAACTCTATAATAGTATCCTCGACATGAAAAGATAAGAATTTCACAAGAAAAATCTCACCAATATTCCGGTATAATGATATTGAAAGAAATAATATCATTTATAAAAAAAATAACATCCCTTACCTCGAAAAAGACAAGATTTCCGAATGGAATCTCGAATATAGTGTCAAGGAACTCGCACCAGATAAAGAACACTCAAGGTATCAAAATACTCACAAGAATACGCTTCGATAATATAGAGAGGGAAAGATTTCAGTTTTTGGTGTGATTTTCAATTCTAACCTAAGCACCCTATTTATAAAAAATTGCTTAGAACACCAAAGCAGAAAATTTAATATAATAATATATTTATAAAAAAAATTCACGCCCACCTCAAGACCATCCGAATTCAGCCATTTTGCACATGTTTAATGAGGCCCATAATGTAAAAAACATTTTTCTTAAAAATAATAATTAACACTTCCAAAAATCAATTATTTCGGAACTTTGGAACTTCAATAATTCATAATAAATAGACATTTTATCAGAAAAATTCAAACCTTATGTCTATTTCATAGGAAATTCCATTCTCTACAACTTTGTATGTTTATGTTTTTCCAAATTCCAAATGTAAAATCGATCAAATCGATAAAACCAAGCGATTTTATGTGCTATAATCAAATTTCACCAAGAAATGGGGTCCACCTAACACACAAAACATGTGTTAATCATTTAATGCAACAAAAATACTCTTTCTCCTCAAATACTCATATATCCCACATTCATTGTAAAAAATATCACCATTATTATATTATTAAAATATAATAATATATTTAAATGAATTATTTTATCGTAAAAGATAAAATAATAATTTTCAACAATTGTCACATTAAAATTTTCTCCATCTATATCCACATAAAATGAATATTTTCCTTATCATATAAATCAATAATTAATTATTCACAAATAATATTACGGAATCACAATATCATGGCAACCAGCCGCCTTTCTGAGAAAGAGGGGCATTCCAATAAGAATTTCTCCTCACTCATGGCCAAGTAATTAGGTGACCAAACCTCTCCTTAGACAGTAACTTTCTAGACATTGCCAATAATGCTATCTAATAATATTATTCAGATAATATGAATTATTGTCGAGATAATGAAAAAATCGTAGTAGTGACAATTATTAAAACAACAGTAATATAAAATATCAAAGTAGCAATTATTGAATCAATAAAATAAAATATTGAACAGTAATTACTATAATAATTATTGAGTAATGCCTTCTTACGTAAGAATCAATAATTGGTGCAATACCGGTGCTATCTTGGCAACAACAACCAGTATTATTGTGTTTTAACCACCGGGTATTCCAATAGTATTAACGGTAAAAACTACGTCGTTATTAATAAACAACTTATACTTGTCGTTTTCTTTATACAATTGTTGATCGATTTCGCAATCAATGAATACGTGCAAGTATACACGGTCAATAAGTAATAAAGTGAAAGTAGACTATCGTTCCCACGAGGAATTATTTAATAAAAATTACCAAATACTAACTCTTAACCAAATTAATTTTATTTAAACAATCTCAAATCGTGTTTTTTCTAATTAAAAAAAACTAAATTAACTAATTAAAACTAAGATTTTAACGAATGAATTCAAATAAATAAAGATTAAGACTTCAATATCCCCAATTATGAATTATAAATCAATTATCCAATTATCCCAATTATTATGTCTACTGAATTGTTAACAGGAATTCTCAAATGCCAAAAGCCCTTTTCCAAGTGATCAATTGCCTTCTATTTAATCCAGATTAATTTTGCTATATTCCTATACAAAACAATTGAATTAAACTCATTACAATCCCAATTCCTTATGTGTTATACGCCATGAAAAGATATTTCCATTCTATTCACAAACCTAATTATTCACTGTGCAAATAACTAAGTCACATGATATCATGCCCAGTTCTAACCCTAGAATTCCTCTTCCAATTCCTTCTAGAGTAACAAAGTAATTACTGATCAAATAATTAAGCAATAAGCACAAGACAAGATAAACAACTCACTTTAACATAAATAATTAGAATATAATGAATAACTAATTCATAGCCATAAAAGTTCAATTGAAATCTCAAAAATAGTTAGTTCATAATTAATGAATTAAAACCAAGAATCCACAATTGAATAGACATCAAAAGATAAAAGTAAGATGAGAGAAGAGAATAGAATCATTGTCAAGAATCTGATGCTCCCCTCTTGCTCTTCGCTCTCGATCTTCAATGGTCTCCAAGTTGCTTCAATCTCCAAAACTAATAAGAACTAGGGTTATTTTCTAATCTAAATGAGTGTTTAATCTAGGCTAAGCTATGTAATCTCCCTTTATTTTATGCCTTACATCATGTATTTATAGGTTACAAGTCTAATTTTGAGCTTAGAACAAACCCAATCCTATTTGGAGTCAAAAGGTGTCAAAATTCGCCCAAAACGCGCGTCTGTGCCATCACTAAGCCCTTCCCGGCCCTCAAATACGCTAGGCACGGCGCTCAAACTCGATCTCAAAGGCCTTGCTGGCTGGGCATAGGTTTAAAATGGGCGCCCTTGCTGTTGGCCCAAAATCCGACATTTTCTGCTCCGACGTCCTTTGGGAAAATGGCCATAACTTCTTCGTCCGAACTCCGATTTCGATGATTCAAGATGTTCCGGAAAGAGGAGAAGTAGATCTACAACTTTCATTCTTTGAGTTTTTCGAAATATTGTCAGGAGCTATAGTCAAATTGGCTCTGAAGTGACTTATGTGTAAATGGCAAGCCGAAAACGCGAATCTAGCCACCCCAAACATCGATCCATGTAACTTTTGTCCCAAATTCTACAAAACAATATAAAACGTGCTTGAATAGACACAAACACATAAAAACATCCTAAAAGACTTAAGAACAACAATAAATTAAGCCCGAATGTATCCAATTCATGGGTATAAAACTCACTCATCAAATACCCCCAAACTTAAATCTTTATCAAAATTTAGCCATCTCCGCCTATTCATGTCTTTCATTCCTTCAAACTAGTATTATCCTTAAAAAATCCATTATGTATCAATTTAAACTTAATCAGTTAACATAGCTGTTATTAACGTGCTAACCTTGATTATACCAGTTTCAAACAGGAAAAGATTCAATTCATAACAAGAAATCACATCAAAGCCTGAATATTCAATACTATACTTATCTACTTAACTCTAGTCTCATCATTGGCCAAAATAGACTTTTACTATCTAACAGTTGGAATCATGCAAATATAAACAAACTGCAACAAACATAGTAAACTAACTACTATTTTTGCGATTTTTAAATTTTTTTTTAAACAAAAAAAAAAAAAAAAAAACGAATGCAACAACTAAATGTAAATAACCCCAAAACATAACGAACTACAATGTAAATAACTAACTATATGCAATACGACACTAAAATGCCCCCAAACTTAAACTAGACATTGTCCTCAATTATTTGAAATAGAAAAATTAAAGTAGAGGACTTCCCAAAAATTTAGCAATCTTCCTCCTTGCTCGCTAAGTTTGGAGAATAAAGCAAGACATGGAACAAATTGGGCACCACACTTGAATTTGACTTGAATAACTCAGAAAACCATGATAGAAGCAATTTTATTAAATCCTAAATAAATGCAAATTCAAAACTACTAATATAAAACTTAATAAAAACTAAAATAAAAATTAAACTTGGGTTGCCTCCCAATAAGCGCTTGTTTTATAGTCTCACTGACTTCTTCAATTCTCTATCCAATTCCCCTCACGAAAGTTGAGGAACCCCGCATCCATCGGAAATAATATAGCTTTTGGTAGGTTCCCATTTGTAATAGCCATCAGATTAAAGTCACCTAGAATGCTTTCTTGAGATAAGATCACATTCAAGAACGTCCAGCATCTAGGTGGTTTCTCCATTGTGTCTGCGAATATATTCTGGCATAGAGGCTTGTCAGACACAACAATTTCTTCTTCTATCTTCTCTAGCTCATCGCACCATGGTTTCGAAGGTGTACTTGCTTTTACATCACAGAGAGTATTGCCGACGACATGACTACCAATCGGACAAGGTTTTGCAAATCTAACCGGACTCTTGAACTTGTTGTCATTATCCCCACTTGTCTCCTCTTTTTCATCTCGTGGCTCATCCAGTTGTAGATTTGGCTCGGGCTCTCCATCAGTCTCGAAATCCATGTCATAAGTCCAGGTGTATTGAGGACGGTTGTTCAACGAATGTGCTATCTGTTCCACTTGATTTTCCAAATTCTTAATCAACGCCCTTGGCTTTGCAAATTCAAATTTCTACTTGATTCATTTTCTTGTCTTGTTCCTCATTCCTTTTTCGTAAGCTTTAATAAATTTTTCCAAGGCTTCCTCCCAATTTGAACGTTTCTTCTGTTGTAGTGGAGGTGGACACAAGAAATCTGTGGGTATGTTGGACTTGGAGCATAAAATTGATCTTGATTGTTACTCCATGAAAAATCTGGGTGATACCCCAATCTCGATGATAGTTGTTGGGATAGACATAATTATTGGGGTAATCACCACTATATCTGCATCTTACGAAACCCGATGGTGCATTGATGACTCATATGATTTCCAAAGACAATAATCACAAGTAACCACCATACTTTGACGATTACCGAGCTTCAAAAGCTTCAAACATCCTCGAAAGTGTCTCAATCAGGCCGACAATGCGAGAAAGTTTCTCTAGTCTTTCAATCTCCACTCCCCTTGGTTGAGTCATGTTCGTGTATGGCCATTGATACACAAAGTCATCCATGGTACGAAAAAAAGAGAAATATAGAAAGAGAATTAAAATAAAATAAAAATGTTTAAATTAAGACTAATTTGATTGAAATTAATATTGGTAAATAATTATTAAATTAATTCCCAAGAATTGGCGCCAAAAAACTTGTTGATCGATTTCGCAATCAATGAATACGCAAGTATACACGGCCAACAAGTAATAAAGTGAAAGTAGAGTATCGTCCCACGAGGAATTATTTAATAAAAATTACCAAATACTAACTCTTAACCAAATCAATTTTATTTAAACAATCTCAAATCGTGTTTTTTCTAATTAAAAAAACTAAATTAACTAATTAAAACTAAGATTTTAACGAATGAATTCAAATAAATAAAGATTAAGACTTCAATATCCCCAATTATGAACTATAAATCAATTATCCAATTATCCTAATTATTATGTCTACTGAATTGTTAACAGGAATTCTCAAATGCCAAAAGCCCTTTTCCAAGTGATCAATTGCCTTCTATTTAATCCAGATTAATTTTGCTATATTCCTATACAAAACAATTGAATTAAACTCGTTACAATCCCAATTCCTTATGTGTTACATGCGGCGAAAAGATATTTCCATTCTATTCACAAACCTAATTATTCACTGTGCAAATAACTAAGTCACATGATATCATGCCCAGTTCTAACCCTAGAATTCCTCTTCCAATTCCTTCTAGAGTAACAAAGTAATTACTGATCAAATAATTAAGCAATAAGCACAAGACAAGATAAACAACTCACTTTAACATAAATAATTAGAATATAATGAATAACTAATTCATAGCCATAAAAAGTTCAATTGAAATCTCAAAAATAGTTAGTTCATAATTAATGAATTAAAACCAAGAATCCACAACTGAATAGACATCAAAAGATAAAAGTAAGATGAGAGAAGAGAATAGAATCTGTTGTCAAGAATCGATGCTCCCTCTCGCTTCTTGCTCTCGATCTTCAATGGTCTCCAAGTTGCTTCAATCTCCAAAACTAATAAGAACTAGGATTATTTTCTAATCTAAAGGAGTGTTTAATCTAGGCTAAGCTATGTAATCTCCCTTTATTTTATGCCTTACATCATGTATTTATAGGTTACAAGTCTAATTTTGAGCTTAGGAACAAACCCAATCCTATTTGGAGTCAAAAAGGTGTCAAAATTCGCCCAAAACGCGTCCAGGCCATCACCAAGCCCTTCCCCAGGCCCCAAAGACTGGGCACGGCGCTCAAACTCTGATCTGGCGCCCAAGTGGCTGGGCATAGGCTTCTAAAATGGCGCCCTTGGCTGGCCCAAAATCCAACATTTTCTACTCCGACGTCCTTTGGGAAAATGGCCATAACTTCTTCGTCCGAACTCCGATTTCGATGATTCAAGATGTTCCGGAAAGAGGAGAAGTAGATCTACAACTTTCATTCTTTGAGTTTTTCGAAATAATGTCAGGAGCTATAGTCAAATTGGCTCTGAAGTGACTGCTGTGTAAATGGCAAGCCGAAAACGCGAATCTAGCCACCCCAAACATCGATCCATGTAACTTTTGTCCCAAATCCTACAAAACAATATAAAACATGCTTGAATAGACACAAACACATAAAAACATCCTAAAAGACTTAAGAACAACAATAAATTAAGCCCGAATGTATCCAATTCATGGGTATAAAACTCACTCATCAACAATCTCTTTCCGTTATGGGGCCCACAAAAGATTGCGCCGTCGTATGAATATTTCCCGACAGGAAGAATATTCCACGACCAAACGAATATTCCTCGACAACAATGAATATTTTATAACTACTTGTTTATTTAAAATATTTGCGCATTTTACCCATAACTAACCACATTTAATCAAATCAACCCCTTACTATTTCAAAATAATAATTAGAGAAAATTAAATCTTTATTTATAAAAAGTTAGGGTCTTACAACCTCCCCTCCTTATGAAATTTCGTCCTCGAAATTGACATGCGTAGGACATGCTTCTTCCTATCCAAGATCTTGACTGGTACCTCCTCGTACATTAAATCTTTTGCTATCTCGTCTGCTTCTAACTCAATAATGTGGTTTGGGTTGTCCACATATTTACGTAACATCGATACACGAAAAACATTATGAACACGCGTTATACTTGGCGGTAAAATATGTCTATAGGCCACAATTCCTACTTGATCAAGAATCTCAAATGGACCAATAAATCGAAGGTTTGAGCTTTCCTCACATCGCCGATTCTCGCTTTTGGAATAACGACTTCTTGTATCTTCTTCTTCATATTCATCAACTCCAGGTCTGTAGCTTGAGTATCTTTAAATTTATCGATTAAAGTCGATTCAAATCGTATATTCGTTATCTTTACTCAGGTTCTTGGAATCTTTAACTCTATCTCCATCTTCTGTAAGTCATACGAAATTGGTCTTTGTGTTAACAATATCGCACTCGTAAATACATACGATCTTTTACTCAACGCGTTAGCTACCACGTTCATTTTTTTTTCAGGATGGTATTGAATGGTATGGTCGTAATCTTTCAATAGCTCGAGCCAACGTCATTGCCGCATGTTGAGATCTTAGAAGCTCTTCTTACATTCCTCGCTCCATTTGAATTTTTTTATCTTTTTGAGTTAGCTGAATTAATAGAGTATCGATTCGAGAAAATCCTTCCACGAATCTCCGATAGTAACCAGCTAAGCGTAGAAAGCTACTTATTTTGATTACTGACTTAGGTTGCTCTCAACTGTGACTCATATCCCAATCTTGGATAACACGTCACAATGGCACCTATCAGTTTACCACCGCACGAATATGACGTCACTTACAGAGAGTCTGGTTTCAGTGCATTCCACAAAGGAATCCACCAGATAGAGGCTAAGGTACTAACTCCTGTAGTTAGGTTTTTAACTCCTGAAGTTCAATAGGAGCCATTCGATATGAGATTTTAGAAATGAGTTTTGTACCGAGTTCAAAGTCGATACAAAATTCAATATCACGCTCTGGGGTAGGCCAGGAAGTTCTTCAGGAAATACGTCAGGAAATTTACTAACAACAGAAATATCATTCAAATCTGACGTATTTTTGTTCAAGTCCATGACATGGGCTAAGAAAACTTAACATCCATTTTTCAATAAACGAATGACTTTATGGCTTGATATGAAAGTGTTTGACTTCAATGGTTTGGTTGCTTGAATTCGAATAACAAAGTTGATTAGGAATATGAAAACTAACAACCTTATTTAAAACAATCAATTTTAGCATGATGAGTGGTTAACCAATCAATCCCTAAGATCACATCAAGTGCAAGAATTTTTAAAGATATAAGATCAATAGGTAGGGTGAGGGTACCAATGTGAATCAAGCAAAATTTATAAACAACAGATGTAACGAAAGTTTCTCCTAACTGAGTTTCAACAACTAAGTAAAAGTCTAATTTCTCAGTAGTCAAGTTCACAAGTTGGAGAGATAAAAGAATGGGTAGAACCAGTATCTATTAAAAAATAAACTTCGCAAGAATTTATGATTAACTAACCCGTGTTAACTTTGTTCTAAGTTACTTGCTTTTTGAGAAGTCACGAAAAATGCTCTTCCAAGAACCGATGACTTTGACATCTCTGGGACAACTTTTGAGTCACCATCCCGCCGGACTTGGTTTCGCTTCTGGAGAATCTCGAGCTATATGACCGATCTTTTCCACAACTAAAACACACCTTAGAAGTTTGTGAACAGTTTGGACTTATGTGTCCTCTTCTCGCATCTCAGTAGCATCTAGCTGGCGGTCTTTCTCCTCCCCTAGAATTCGTTCTTTGGTGTTGGTGCCGACGCGTCTTCTCGTCATTGTTGAATCTTCTCTTTTTGAAATTTCCACTTGACTCACCTTTCCTATTATCTTGGCCATGATTACCATCGAAGTGGTTACCATTTCTGGTATGATAATTTCCTCCACGATGGTTATCATTGTTCCGATGACTGTTGTCACCGGTACGATTATCATCGAGTTGTTGGTCATTATTCTTGATTGAGCCTACTCATTATCGCGCTCCAATAACTGAGCCCTATTCACAACATCTGAATATAAACAAAGTTTGTGAGAAATGAGGTATTGACGTATTTTGGGTTTCAAACCTCGCAGAAACATTCGCGTCATTCTCTCTTCATTATCAACCAAATGGGATGCAAATCGGGACAACAACTAAGCAAACTTAGCTTCAGATTGCGACATCGTTCATATTGTTTTACTCAAATTTTGATGAACTCTACCTCCTTCATGTGACGAATACTTTAGGGAAAGTACTTGTCATTGAATAATTCTCGGAACTTCTCCCAAGACATCTTTAGTGCGACAGGCTGAGTACGCTTTACGGATTCCCACCAATAATCTGCCTCTCCTCGCAATATGAAGGTGGCGAAAGGAACCTTTTGCTCCTCTGAGCATCCTAAGACATCAAATATGTTAGTGATCTGCTTTACCCACATCTCTGCCGTAAGTGGTTCTGGCTTTCCCAAAAACTCCGGCGGTCCTAACTCCTTGAACTGCTTAGCGGTGACCATCCGTGAGTTGCCAGTGTTTCCACCTGCATTTTGAACAGTAGTCTTTCTTGTTTGGTTTTGCATGAATTCTAGAAAGTTCCTAAACATACCATCGTTCGTCATTTGATCAGTGTTATTGTTTACAGGAGGGTTATTGCCTTCCTTATCCTGGGTATTGATTATTGGTGACTCAACGGTCTCATGTGCTCCATTGCTTATCTCAACATCTTCAGATGCCATTTTACTGTCACCAAACAATGGTTAATTGACATGCCACATATTAACCCTATATTCTGACCGACCTATTAAATAACAAATAAGCTTAGGTAGGACACAATAGCGAAGGATTTACTCTTCTCTCCCCTCCTAGTTGTATTCCCCGATCTCCATCAGAGACCATATCCCTAAGCTCTGATACCAACTGTGACACCCCCAAAATAGGTATACATCACCCATTCTGAGTCGCCAAATACATGGTACAGAAACAACTACAACTTCATTAATACAATTGTCATACAAAATACGACAACACATAAACTGTGAGTTTAAATACAAAATGCCTAATAATAGAGTATACAAACTCAAAAGGAGTCTTCATTAAAATTATTGATACACTATTTTACAAAATAGTGAGGACTACTAAAACAACTGTCTTGAACCATTACTCCACACCCTGACTAGTTCTCGATATATTCTCGTCTTCTGAGAAGAAAAATGGAACAAAAAGGAAAAGGGTGAGCTCAACTAGCCCAGTAAAGAACAAATTATCCTTAGTCTTCAACAGGGAAAAATCTGATAGAATACAATAGACAACAAGTTTTAGATCAACAACTGCAGCGGAAACAATAATTCATTAGAAGAGTTAAGTAGGGAATGAAATCTACTATCATCTATGAATTTAAAAGTCCATCATCGATATTTTATCCCTGTAACATCAATCAATATACATCTTGAATCAAATAGTCATCTTTGCACTACAGGCCAAAGATATTCATCAATTGGTCATGTTCATCTCAACACCTGTTCATCTTTCCACTACGGGCCAAAGATATTCATCAAGAAATCATTCATCTTTGCACTACAGGCCAAAGATATTAAGTAATATCATCATTTTAAGACTGAGGATGATGAAAAATATATTTTAAAGAAAACGAATCCAGTGAGACAAAAGAACAAATATTAAGGATTCGTACTTTGATTTATCAATGTTCAAAAATACTCTATAATAAACTATTATGGAGCAGAATTCAAAAATGAAGATCAAAACATAGATCCAATCAAAGATAGAAACCATAACAGACCGTCTTGGACACAGAAAAGAAAATTTAATTTTTCTGTGAATAGTGTTGTATTCGTGAATAGTGTCGTATACGTGAATAGTGTCGTATACGTGAATAGTAACTCCGACACTAAAAGGTAGAAATTCCACAAGAAAAATCATCATGCTTCGTGAATAGTACTCATGAATAGTAACTCGTGAATAGTAACTCATAAATAGTAACTCATGTATAGTAACTCGTGAATAGTAACTCATGAATAGTATCCCCGACATGAAAAGATAAGAATTTCACAAGAAAAATCTCACCAATATTCCGGTATAATGATATTGAAAGAAATAATATCATTTATAAAAAAAATAACATCCTTTACCTCGAGAAGACAATACTTCTGACTGGAATACTGAATATAGTGCTGAAGGGAACTCGCACCGTATAGCAACACTCAAGGTATCAAAATACTCACAAGAATACGCTCGATAATATAGATAGAGAAAGATTTCAGTTTTTGGTGTGATTTTCAATTTTAACCTAAACACCCTATTTATAGGAAATTGTTTAGAACACCAAAGCAGAAAATTTAATATAATAATATATTTATAAACAAAATTCACGCCCACCTCAAGACCATCTGAATTCATCCATTTTGCACATGTTTAATGAGGCCCACAATGTAAAAAACGTTTTTCTTAAAAATAATAATTAAAACTTCCAAAAATTAATTATTTCAAAACTTCGAAACTTCAATAATTCATAATAAATAGACCTTTTATCAAAAAAAAATTGAACATTATGTCTTTTTCATAGGAAATTCCATTCTCTACAACTTTGTAAGTTTAAGTTTTTCCAAATTCCAAACAGAAACTGACCCAAATCCACAAACGGGCGATTTTACAGGCTATAATCAAATTTCAGTCAAGAAATGGGGTCCATCGACACACAAAACATGTGTTAATCATTTAATGCAACAAAAATACTCTTTCTCCTCATATACTCATATATCCCACATTCATTGTAAAAAATATCACCATTATTATATTATTAAAATATAATAATATATGTAAATGAATTATTTTATCAGAAAAGATAAAATAATAATTTTTAACAATTGTCACATTAAAAATTTTCTCCATCTATATCCACATAAAATGAATATTTTCCTTATCGTATAAATCAATAATTAATTATTTACAAATAATATTACAGAATCACAATCATCGGGCAACGAATAGTGCCTAGGAAAGAGGGGCATTCCAATAAGAATTTCTCCTTCTTGGTAGCGCAATTAGGTGACCAAACCTCTCCTTAGACAGAACTTTCTAGACATTGCCAATAATGTTATCTAATAATATTATTCAGATAATATGAATTATTGCTCCGATAATGAAAAATATTGTGTAGTGACAATTATTAAAATAACAGTAATATAAAATATCAAAGTAGCAATTATTGAATCAATAAAATAAAATATTGAACAGTAATTACTGTAATAATTATTGAGTAGTGCCTTCTTACGTAAGAATCAATAATTGGTGCAATACCGTGTGCTACTGTGCAACAATGCGTATTACCGTGTTTTAACCACCGGGTATTCCAATAGTATTAACGGTAAAAACTACGTTGTTATTAATAAACAACTTATACTTGTCATTTTCTTTATCCAATCGCTTTCCATTATGGGGCCCACAAAAGACTGCGCCGTCGTACGAATATTCCCCGACAGGAAGAATATTCCACGACCAAACGAATATTCTCCGACAACAATGAATATTTTATAACTACTTGCTTATTTAAAATATTTGCGCATTTTACCCATAACTAACCACATTTAATCAAATCAACCCCTTACTATTTCAAAATAATAATTAGAGAAAATTAAATCTTTATTTATAAAAGGTCAGGGTCTTACAACCTCCCCTCCTTATGAAATTTCGTCCTCGAAATTGACATGCGTAGGACATGATTCTTCCTATCCAAGATCTTGACTGGTACCTCCTCGTACGTTAAATCTTTTGCTATCTCGTCTGCTTTTAACTCAATAATGTGGTTTGGGTTGTCCACATATTTACGTAACATCGATACACGAAAAACATTATGAACACGCGTCATACTTGGCGGTAAAATGTGTCTATAGGCCACAATTCCTAATTGATCGAGAATCTCAAATGGACCAATAAATCAAAGGTTTGAGCTTTCCTCACATCGCCGATTCTCGCTTTTGGAATAATGACTTCTTGCATCTTCTTCTTTATATTCATCAACTCCAGGTCTGTAGCTTGAGCATCTTTAAATTTATCGATTAAAGTCGATTCTAATCGTATATTCGTTATCTTTACTCAGGTTCTTGGAATCTCTAACTCTATCTCCATCTTCTGTAAGTTATACGAAATGAGTATTTGTGTTAACAATATTGCACTCGTAAACACATACGATCTTTTACTCAACGCGTCAGCTACCACGTTCATTTTTTTTTTCAGGATGGTATTGAATGGTATGGTCGTAATCTTTCAACAGCTTGAGCCAACGTCGTTGCCGCATGTTGAGATCTTAGAAGCTCTTCTCACATTCCTCGCTCCATTTTAATTTTGTATCTTTTTGAGTCAGTTGAATTAATAGAGTATCGATTCGAGAAAATCCTTCCACGAATCTCCGATAGTAACCAGCTAAGCCTAGAAAGCTACTTATTTTGATTACTGACTTAGGTTGCTCTCAACTGTGACTCATATCCCAATCTTGGATAACACGTCACAATGGCACCTATCAGTTTACCACCGCACGAATATGACGTCACCTACAGAGAGTATGGTTTCAGTGCATTCCACAAAGGAATCCACCAGATAGAGGGTAAGGTACCAACTCATGTAGTTAGGTTTTTAACTCCCGAAGTTCAATAGGAGCCATTCGATATGAGATTTTAGAAATGAGTTTTATACCGGGTTCAAAGTCGATACCAAATTCAATATCACGTTCTGGGGTAGGCCAGGAAGTTCTTCTGGAAATACGTCAGGAAATTTATAACAACAGAAATATCATTCAAATCTGACGTATTTTTGTTCAAGTCCATGACATGGGCTAAGAAAACTTAACATCCATTTTTCAATAAACGAATGACTTTATGGCTTGATATGAAAGTGTTTGACTTCAATGGTTTGGTTGCTTGAATTCGAATAACAGGTTGATTAGGAATATGAAAACTAACAACCTTACGAAAACAATCAATTTTAGCATGATGAGTGGTTAACCAATCAATCCCTAAGATCACATCAAGTGCAAGAATTTTTAAAGATATAAGATCAATAGGTAGGGTGAGGGTACCAATGTGAATCAAGCAAAATTTATAAACAACAGATGTAACGAAAGTTTCTCCTAACTGAGTTTCAACAACTAAGTAAAAGTCTAATTTCTCAGTAGTCAAGTTCACAAGTTGGAGAGATAAAAGAATGGGTAGAACCAGTATCTATTAAAAAATAAACTTCGCAAGAATTTATGATTAACTAACCCGTGTTAACTTTGTTCGGGTTACTTGCTTTTTGAGAAGTCACGAAAAATGCTCTTCCAAGAACCGATGACTTTGACTTGTCTGGGACAACCTTTGGAGTCACCATCCCCGCTGGACTTGGTTTCGCTACAGGAGAATCTCGAGCTATATGACCGTCTTTTCCACAACTAAAACATACCTTAGAAGTTTGTGAACAGTTTGGACTTATGTGTCCCTCTTCTCCGCATCTGTAGCATCTAACTGGCGGTCTTTCTCCTCCCCTAGAATTCGTTGCTGGTGTTGGTGCTGACGTCTTCTCGTCATTGTTGAATCTTCTCTTTTTGAAATTTCCACTTGACTCACCTTTCCTATTATCTGGGCCATGATTACCATCGAAGTGGTTACCATTTCTGGTATGATAATTTCCTCCACGATGGTTATCATTGTTCCGATGACTGTTGTCACCGGTACGATTATCATCGAGTTGTTGGTCATTATTCTTCAGTTGAGCCTACTCATTATCGCGCTCCAATAACTGAGCCCTATTCACAACATCTGAATATAAACAAAGTTTTTGAGAAATGAGGTATTGACGTATTTTGGGTTTCAAACCTCGCAAAAACATTCGCGTCATTCTCTCTTTATTATCAACCAAATGGGATGCAAATCGGGACAACTCGGCAAACTTAGCTTCGTACTGCGACACGTTCATATTGTTTTGCTCTAGCTTGATGAACTCTACCTCCTTCATGTGACGAATACTTTGGAGAAAGTACTTGTCATTGAACAATTCTTGGAACTTCTCCCAAGACATCTTTAGTGCGACAGGCTGAGTACGCTTTACGGATTCCCACCAATAATCTGCCTCTTCTCGCAACATGAAGGTGGCGAAAGGAACCTTTTGCTCCTCTGAGCATCCTAAGACATCAAATATGTTAGTGATCTGCTTTACCCACATCTCTGCCGTAAGTGGTTCTGGCTTTCCCAAAAACTCCAGCGGTCCTAACTCCTTGAACTGCTTAGCGGTGACCATCCGTGAGTTGCCAGTGTTTCCACATGCATTTTGAACAGTAGTCTTTCTCGTTTGGTTTTGCATGAATTCTAGAAAGTTCCTAAACATACCATTGTTCATCATTTCATCAGTGTTATTGTTTACAGGAGGGTTATTGCCTTCCTTATCTTGGGTATTGATAAGTGGTGACTCAACGGTCTCATGTGCTCTATTGCTTATCTCAACATCTTCAGATGCCATTTTACTGTCACAAAACAATGGTTAATTGACATGCCACATATTAACCCTATATTCTGACCGACCAATTAAATTACAAATAAGCTTAGGTAGGACACACTAGCGAATGATTTACTCTTCTCTCCCCTCCTAGTTGTATTCCCCGATCTCCATCAGAGACCATATCCCTAAGCTCTGATACCAACTGTGACACCCCCAAAATAGGTATACATCACCCATTCTGAGTCGCCAAATACATGGTACAGAAACATTCGCGTCATTCTCTCTTCATTATCAACCAAATGGGATGCAAATCGGGACAACTCGGCAAACTTAGCTTCGTACTGCGACACGTTAAGAATTTCTCCTTACTGGCACACAATTAGGTGACCAAATCACTCCTTAGACAGAACTTTCTAGACATTGCCAATAGTGTTATCTAATAATATTATTCAGATAATATGAATTATTGCTCCGATAATGAAAAATACTGTGTAGTGACAATTATTAAAACAACAGTAATATAAAATATCAACGTAGCAATTATTGAATCAATAAAATAAAATATTGAACAGTAATTACTGTAATAATTATTGAGTAGTGCCTTCTTACATAAGAATCAATAATTGGTGCAATACCGTGTGATACTGTGCAACAACGCGTATTACGGTATTTTAACCACCGGGTATTCCAATTGTATTAACGGTAAAAACTACGTCGTTATTAATAAACAACTTATACTTGTCGTTTTCTTTATCCAATCGCTTTCAGTTATGGGGCCCACAAAAGACTGCGCCGTCGTACGAATATTCCCCGACATGAAGAATATTCCACGACCAAACGAATATTCCCCAACAACAATGAATATTTTATAACCACTTGCTTATTTAAAATATTTGCGCATTTTACCCATAACTAACCATATTTAATCAAATCAGCCCCTTACTATTTCAAAATAATAATTAGAGAAAATTAAATCTTTATTTATAAAAAGTTGGTGTGTAGCGCCCCCAAATTCGGGTATCTTCCAACCCGACAGATGGTGCTATACTGTACAACATTCATACATTCATTCAATTAAAAAGTCTCAAAGAACAAACATAACTTCTATATATTTAAAGTAATATTTACATTTCCCAAGTTCTATACCCGTTACAAAGGTTCTTTGTCATAATATCAGTTACATTACAACAATAGATCTATACTATTATAAGACAGCTTAGTAATTTGCCTTAGCTTTTCCCTTATCCTTTTTCGATCCCTCGGGACATTCAGTCTTAGCTGCATTCATATGGTTCAAGCAAGAGTGAGCATAACTAGCTCAACAAGTATAACAATTTAATAACAACATGCCTGACATATACAAATCGTATATCTTCAATAACTGAACAATAGTTATGAAGTACTATTGATAATTCAAAATAGCACTTCATCTTTTCTTTCAAAATGTTTTACAATAACAACCATATTTAGTAAAACATTCACTCCGGTCAAAGACCTCGAGTATTCATTCTTTGTTGGAAAAAGGACAACCCGGAAACAAGTCCGTAAGCCCGATATCACTTACGAGCACTTCTAGGTGATCAACCTATTGTACTCTATGTTGATCAACACTACATCCATTAAACGTATGCACGTTTAAGCATTTGGCAACCTCACGTGCATGTCGTTTTACCGACAAAACATTTGTTTAACATTTCAGTCTTCTTTTGAAAACCATATCAAGTAGTTGACAAAAGATAGCAACATTTGATAATACATGAATAGATTATCAATACATCAAGTCTAGCCAAAGGAATTAGCTTCAACTTCAATATACCTGAATTCATGCGAAAGAATACATGAACCTCAAAAACTTGTTCAGATTGAACTGATACAAGAGTTAGAATACTTGCCTTTAGCGTCTGCTACGGTAAATTAACTTTATGTTCAAGTCGTTCAAGTTTCTACAATACATGATCACATAATGCCTTACATTAGGTCAAATATAATCAAGTATGTATATGACTATATCATACCCTTCATTTCAATCTAATTGTGTATTAGATTAAGTTACTATTCGTTCTGGTTTATCATTACCCTTCCATTATATTCGACTAGGTTATCTCAACCTTTACATTACATTCCTTAAGGTTTAACAAAGTTTAAACAATGTTACATTACCTTCCTTAAGTTATGTTTACTTTTAAATCAATTAGGTTTTCTTTTCTTTGTACTTATAAACCTTCATTACTATCTTTGTTACGAGGCTGGCGGCACTGCCATTTCAACTTTATACTCTACATCTCGTACCGTGGCATGAGCTCTTAATGTCATTGTCCACGACTTGTATGCCATGGTGCGAGTCCTTATTTATTGGGTTAGTGTACTGGCGCCACTCTCTAGAGGTTTTGGTATCTTTGTTCATGGTATTCATGAGCCACATTATATGTATTATAGTTATTGACTTATGCATGTAACTCTTGCAGCAGTGTCTTGAATTCTTGTTCAGCACTGCAAGCATGGGTCATTTTGTTTAGGGTTGGCCATGGCCAACTCAGGCACTGAAAAAAATTTCAGCTTTTTATTTTTTGTGAACTTCATTTGACGATAACTTCTTCGTTATAAGTCCGAATTAGCTCGTTCAAAAGCCTACGGTTCACAAATTACGTAATCTACATGATCATGCAAGAATTTTATATATTTGACTTCGTTTGCTAAAAAATTCACCTATTGGTTCATTTTTAACGAAAACGATAAACGTTCGTGAACGTTCAACGCTCGTTTCTTCATTTTAAGTTCGAATCCGATCATTTTCGAGTCCACAACTCTTAAATGCCAAATAAGACTTGTCTCCATTGGAAAACAATGGTTCCGAGTTCAAACACAAAATTTGACTTCCATTCCGAGAATTTTAGGAATTCGACGATTATCGTCCAATTGTGCAAATTCCAGAAATTCTTCCTTCTTATGATTTATTCAACATTACAAATGAACTTCATTTATCATGTGGACACACTAACATACTTAATACAATAACTTATATTCATTGTTGGATTCTGACTTATTCTTCATGAGCTTATAACTTGTCAAATTATAAACTACTTAAGATTTCATTATTAATGACTTATGACAATTAAAGTTTCTTAAACATCATTTCTTATATGTTCTTAACATATAACTTAACTTAGGTATACATGATACATATGATCATATAAATTCTTTTATATTCATATCATTTCTGTTAATAAACTCCTTACAAGTTCATATTATTTTCGCATAAGTTTATAACTTATGCTAGCTTAAATGACTTATTACCAACTTAATTGGCTTAAGTTCACTACTTACTAATTCATGTTTCTTAATCCAACTTTTCTTATCATCCTATCATGGTAGAGATAGAAGATACTTGAGAAGAAATCTTACTCTTTTGAAGTCTTGGTAAGGTAGCTTTCTTCTTCTTCTTACTTATGGAAGTAACTTATTTGTGACTTAAACTCTCTAACACTTAAGCACTTTGTGATGTCTAGATTATTTGAACAACCAACAAATGGCTTGTAAGCTTCCTCTATTTATAGAAATTGCAAAGCTAGGGTAGTTTAGTCATTAAACCATCCCACCTCCTCAAGCCACCTCCTTAGTATTCATTACTTGCAAGGCACAAAACCCATCCTTTGCTTGGTCATTACTCATTTAACTTGGTCATTAATTCAAAGTCTTGGTCACCACATTACTTGGTCATTACTTATCTTGATCACCACTTATATTGGTTATCACACATTAACCATATTAATATGGTTTTGGCCCATGGGTATATTAATTCATTGGACTCTAGCTTGGGCTTGGATTAAATAAATCCTTGTGCTTTGCATTAATAAACACTAGCTTGTTCATTAATCAATTATTGGGCCTCTTCCTTTAATTCACTTGGACTTATATTAATTCTTATCAATCTTTCCAAGTCCATTAACATTTCTTAATACATATACATATAGTTTATATATTATTTTTGTATTCTAATTCATATAGAATTTATATACGATATTTCATCCTTCATACAAACTCGTATAATACTTTGTATTATACTTGTTTTCATTACTTTGTACAATACCAAGTATCATACAATTATTACTTATTCCTTAACACTTCGCTTTACTTAACGTTTATAAATTAAGTCCATGTTTAATTATTACATTTTCCATAACTAGATTTTTATTACATAATCCATCTTACCTTGTTATTTCATCATTACGTATTTCTAGGAAACTCAAAATTATATCCCGAGCAAATATCGATGAATAAGTGTTTTTCAAAAATTTCTCGAAAAACTTTTATTTTCGTCTTGGAAATTCAAACACTTTAATTCATCCACGTAGCTCAAATACTACGACATTCTAACATCAATAGGTTATATAATGACAACCGTCTTGATAACACAAGGAATATGATTTTATTATTATTTAATTTAATAAAATCAGTTTACAATAAGATCCGAATTTCTCGGTCGTTACATTCTTCCCCCCTTATAAAGATTCTGTCCCCAGAATCTCGTCTTACTTTAATCAAATAGATGAGGAAAATTTTTCTTCATCTTTTCTTCTAGTTCCCACGTTACTTCTTCAGCATCGTGGTTCTTCCATAATATCTTCACTGATGGTATTACCTTGTTCCTTCCTATCAATGATCTGCATCGCCGACTCTTTATATGATAAATCTTTCTCGATATGAATCGTCTCATACTCGATTACATGCTTATAGTCCCGCTTATATGTATGTAATACAGATACGTGAAACATGTTATGTATTCGTTCTAGGTCTGGAGGTAATGCTATCATATACGCTACCTCTCCCACCCGTTTTAATACTTCAAAAGGTCCTATAAACCTTGGACTTAACTTTCCTTTCTTTCCAAAGCGTATCTTTCCTTTCTAGGGAGATACCTTTAGAAACACATACGAGCCCACCTCAAACTCTCGACTTAGTCTATGTGAGTTCGCATACTTCTTCTGTTTGTCCTGAGCTGTGACAAGACGCATCTGAATTAACTGGTTTAAGTTATACTTGACCCTAATTGGCAAAAAGTGAGCCGACTTCGTCAATCGGTCCACTATTACCCAAATTGAATCGTACCCTTTTTGCGTCGTCGGAAGTCCCACCACGAAGTCCATCGTGATATGCTCCGACTTCCATTCTGGAATCTCCAATGACTGTAATAAACTACTGGGTCGTTGATGTTCGGACTTAACTTGTTGACAAGTTAAGCACCTACTCACATACTCTGCTATTTCTCTCTTCATGTTTGGCCACCAAAAACTCTGTCGATGGTCTTGATACATCTTAGTGCTACCAGGATGTATCGAGTACCTCGAACTATGAGCTTCTTATAACACTTGCTCCTTTAATTTCGTCTCATTTGGAACCCAAATTCTTCCCTCAAATCTTAATAATCCCTCATTATCAAGACTATACTTAACATCTTCCTTCTCGGATAACCGCTTCTTCATTTGGTTACCCTCATCCGTCTTGAGTTGTACCTCCTTGACTCTTTCTACGATGGTAGATTGCATCTCCGTCGCATAGAGTAACTACCCCGAATCATTCGGCATCTTCACTTCTATTTCCATCCTAGCCATCTCTATTATTAACTCATTTTGAGCCATTAACATAGACAACTTTTCCCGACCCTTTCTGCTTAAGGCGTCGGTAACTACGTTGGCCTTTCCAGGGTGATACAGAATTTCACAATCATAATCCTTTATCAACTCCAGCCATCTTCTCTGTCTCATATTCAACTCCTTCTGAGTGAAGATATACTTTAGACTTTTATGGTCCGTATATATCTCACATTTTTCTCCATAAAGATAATGTCTCCATATCTTTAGGGCAAACACTACCGCGGCCTGTACCAGATCATGAGTAGGATGAACTTTCTCATAATTCTTCAACTGACGAGATGCATACGCAATGACTTTGCCATGCTGCATAAGCACACAACCAAGTCTTCTATGCGAAGCATCACTATACACTACAAAATTTCCTGTGTCATCTAGCAATGACAAAACAGGAGCTTCACTTAATCTCTTCTTCAGTTCTTGAAAACTGTCTTCACATTTATCCGTCCATACGTATTTCACCGTCTTCCTTGTTAAATTAGTCAATGAGGTAGCTATCTTCAAAAAATCTTGGATAAATCTTCAATAGTACCCTGCTAACCCTAGGAAACTCCGCACCTTAGTCGGCATTTTCGGTTGTTCCCAATTTATTACTGCTTCCACCTTCGCTGGATCCACTAAAATCCCCTCTTGGTCAATGACATGACCTAAAAACTGCACCCTTTCCAGCCAAAATTCACATTTGGTGATTTTTGCATATAACTTCTCCTTCCTTAGTGTCTCCAACACTAATATTAAGTGTTCAGCATGATCTTCTGGTGTCTTAGAATAGACTAGAATATCATCGATAAACACCACGATGAACCTGTCCAAATATAGTTTGAACCCTCTGTTCATCATATCCATAAATGCAGCAAGTGCATTCGTCAACCCAAATGACATTACCAGAAACTCGTAATGACCATAACAAGTCCTGAATGCAGTCTTTGGTACATCTTCCTTCCTAACCTTCAACTGATGATACCCCGTCCGCAAATCTATCTTAGAAAAATACTTTGCCCCTTTTAATTGATCAAAGAGATCATCGATCCTGAGCAATGGGTATTTATTCTTTATCGTTAACTTGTTCAACTCCCGATAGTCAATACAAAGCCTTAACGATCCGTCTTTCTTCTTGACAAACAACACCGGTGCTCCCCACGGTGAAACACTTGGTTGAATGTACTTCTTATCCAATAGTTCCTGTAGCTGAACCATTAGTTCTTTCATTTCCACAGGCGCCATACGGTACGGTGCCCTTGAGACTAGTGTCGTTCTTGGCACAGTGTCTATCACAAATTTGATCTCCCTATCCGGCGGTAAACCCGGTAACTCACTTGGAAATACATCCATAAATTCATTTACTATAGGCATTTGTTCCATGGTTGCTCCCACTCTCTGGGTATCAACAACATGGCATAGGTAACCTACACAACCCTTCCTTAAAAGTTTTCTAGTTTGTGTCATCGTAAGGCAACACGGACGTCTCGACAATTTACTACCGTAAAATACTAAAGGAGGTTGTTTCAACGTCCTGATGCTCACACATTTCTTTTGGCAATCTATAATTGCTCCATGGTTAACCAACCAATCCATTTCGAGAATTACGTCGAATTCTCCTAACTTTATCGGTATTAAATCTACTGATAGTTTATAACCACGCACATCTACGCAACAACTCCTATGAATATCTTCAACAAGAATTATCTCTTCGTTTGCTACCTTAATGTTCAAAGGTATAGGCAATTTTTCGGGAAATAATTCTAATCGTCTAAAAAAATCACATGCTATAAACGAACAAGTAGCACCCGAATCAAATAGCACTTATGCATTTATATTGTTGATCGGAATAATACCTGCAACTACATCCCCTGATGCCACCGCATCTTGGACCGTTATATTAAAAGTGCGGGCCATTGATTTCCCCGGCTGAGCTGGACCACTAATAGCTAACTTCCCGCTATTAGTTCCCTTATTTCCTTC
This sequence comes from Panax ginseng, assembly GCA_020205605.1. NCBI lineage: Eukaryota > Viridiplantae > Streptophyta > Magnoliopsida > Apiales > Araliaceae > Panax > Panax ginseng. The sequence continues at coordinate 43,251,964 of CM035141.1, read as the reverse complement.
TATCCCCTTCTTCGGGCAGTTCTTTGCTATGTGGTCAGTTGATCCACATACAAAGCATCCGTGATTTTTCTTCAGATTGGGATAGTTAGGCGAAATGTGCCCTTCCTGTCCATAATTATAACATACTGCCTTTCCTTTGAGACAAGCTCCTAAGTGAGTCTTCCCGCAGGTTTTACAGGCCTCCATTCTCCTCTTAGAGTCCCCTTGTTTTACTCCAGTATTCCCAGAGCTAAAACCCTTCCTCTTCTGACCGTTTCCACTTCCACTGGCTCCCTCGGTCTTGGTTCCTCCATCAACCTTACCCTTGTTTTTCTTATCTTTGTGGTACTGGCTGAGAGCCTCATTCCCACCTTCGGCAATTATTGCCTTTTCTAGTATGGTTCCAAAGGAAGTACTTTGGAACATAGAGATTCGGCTATAGAGCCAGGGTTTCAAGCCCTACTCGAACCTTCTAGCCTTTCTCACTTCAGTGTCCACTTGATGTGGAGCGAATCATGACAGTTCATTAAGCTTGAAAGCATACTGGGGAACTGTCATATCCCCTTGTCTCAATTCTAGGAACCTCATCTCCATCCTCCCTTACATACTCATGGGAAAATAGTTCTCGAAGAAAATCTCATTGAACCTCTCCCACGTTAGATTTCCTATATCGGCCCTAGCCTGGTTTGCCTCCCACCAGAAGTTGGCCTCTCCTTTCATCAAATAGGTTGCAAAGGCAACCTTTTGACCCTCCTCAACATTTGCTATTACAAATGCTTTCTCAATTTCTTTTACCCATGTCTGGGCTTCTATAGGGTCCGTAGTTCCTTTGAACTCCCATGACCTACACTTTTGAAATCCTTAAAAGTAGTAGCTCAGATTACTCAGAATCACGCAGGTACATTAGCCCTCGTTCTATTAAATGCACGGTAGTTAAAAGATTAACGAACTCTTGTATTGGAATAACTGGACCACCCTCCGGTTGGTTAACATTAGCGCCTTGATTTCGTTGTCTCCTTCTTGGCAGCATTTTGCTGTTAAGAAAACAACAAATCATTATTACTTTATTCTTGTTGGTTTGTTATTATTTGTAATAAAACAACAACTCATACTCATTGCTCAACATATTCCTTAAAAAGACTTATATTGATTCATAACTTGTAGTATAACACTACATTGTTTACATTACTTAGCCTTAGCTGATTACATTACCATCCCGCAATTACTTTCCAAAAATTGGGATTTACAAAAGACTACCCTTTGTTATACAAAAGAGGGTTTTACGTCACTACTAGATACATAATATTTACATATCTATTCTACTCTAGCTATTGCTAGACTACATCTGTCGTAGGGCATTCTCGAAATCCTTGCTGGCCGGACCGGCAATTACATCCCTATTGATAGTGTGTCGGGTCTGCCCTGCTTCTATCTGATATCCAGCTACCTGCTGTTGGAAATCTACGTGAGAACTCCTGTGAATATAGGACATCCTCTCCAACTTTCGCTTTTTAGTCTGTAGCTCCTGCTTGAGCTCAAAGACTTCACATTTCAGCTCTCGGACCTTGTCCTTAGCTAAAACTCTATCATCATGCTCCTCTTCCCACATTCCTTCCATACTAGCCTTGTCCTCACGGACAGCTTGGAGTTCCTCTTTCAACTCCTTAACTTCTTGGCAATAGTGGACATTCCTATCCAATACCGACATAAATAATGCTTTCATTGATTCCCCCGTAGACATTTCCTCTGTAGGTGGAACCTGGTCCTCTGTAGGTGGAACCTGGTCAAAGGACATCACGTCCACCTCCTCCTCTAGCATGCCATCAAATATAGACATGTAGTCTAAATTATCTGAGTCTCCCGACTCGATGGTCACCAACTCTGGTTCTACTGCTACGGGATTTGGTAGTATCTCTACCCGATTAACTGAATCCTTGCTCATTACATGTATATCTCTATACATATCATTTTCTCCTGACATCTACAATAAAACAATATAGTTTGATTAGTACACGTCATTAAAATAATACAAATACATAACATAATATAATGCATTTTTATAAGGTTACTTTCCATCTTTTACTTCTTTATTCTTTCGTAAGGTTATGACTTAAGGTTCTACTTTCCCCCTTAAGTTTTATAACCTAGGCTTTGATACCAACTTGTGGCGGCCCCAAATTTGGGTATCTTCCAACCCGACAGATGGTGCTATACTGTACAACATTCATACATTCATTCAATTGAAAAGTCTCAATGAACGAATATAACTTCTATATATTTAAAGTAATATTTACATTTCCCAAGTTCTATACCCGTTACAAAGGTTCTTTGTCATAATATCAGTTACATTACAACAATAGATCTATACTATTACAAGATAGCTTAGTAATCGCCTTTAGCTTTTCCCTTATCCTTTTTGATCCTCAGCCGTTCGGTCTTAGTTTGCATTCATATGGTTCAAGCAAGAGTGAGCATAACTAGCTCAACAAGTATAACAACTTAATAACAACATGCCCGACACATACAAATCAGATATCTTCAATAATCGAACAATAGTTATGAAGTACTATTGATAATTCAAAATAGCACTTCATCTTTTCTTTCAAAATGTTTTACAATAACAACCATATTTAGTAAAACAATCACTCCGGTCAAAGACCTCGAGTATTCATTCTTTGTTGGAAAAAGGACAACCCGGAAACAAGTCCCTAAGCCCGATATCACTTACGAGCACTTCTAGGTGATCAACCTATTGTACTCTATGTTGATCAACACTACATCCATTAAACGTAAGAACGTTTAAGCATTTGGCAACCTCACGTGCATGTCGTTTTATCAACAAAACATTTGTTTAACATTTCAGTCTTCTTTTGAAAACCATATCAAGTAGTTGACAAAAGATATCAACATTTGATAATACATAAATAGATTATCAACACATCAAGTCTAGCCAAAGGAATTGACTTCAACTTCAACATACCTCAATTCATGCGAAAGAATACATGAACCTCAAAAACTTGTTCAGATTGAACTGAGACAAGAGTTAGAATACTTGCCTTTAGCGTCTGCTATGGTAAATTAACTTTATGTTCAAGTCGTTCAAGTTTCTACAATACATGATCACATAATGCCTTACATTAGGTCAAATATAATCAAGTATGTATATGATCATGCAAGAATTTTATCTATTTGACTTCGTTTGCTAAAAAAATCACCTATTGGTTCATTTTTAACGAAAATGATAAACGTTCGTGAACGTTCAACGCTCGTTATTCATTTTAAGTCAGAATCCGATCATTTTCGAGTCCGCAACTCTTAAATGCCAAATAAGACTTGTCTCCATTGGAAAATAATGGTTCCGAGTTCAAATACAAAATTTGACTTCCATTCTGAGAATTTTATGAATTCGACGATTATCGTCCAATTGTGCAAATTCCGGCAATTCTTCCTTCTTATGATTTATTCAACATTACAAATGAACTTCATTTATCATGTGAACATACTAACATACTTAATACAACAACTTATAATCATTGTTGGATTTTGACTTATTCTTCATGAGCTTATAACTTGTCAAATTATAAACTACTTAAGATTTCATTATTAATGACTTATGATAATTAAAGTTTCTTAAACATCATTTCTTATATGTTCTTAACATATAACTTAACTTAGGTATACATGATACATATGATCATATAAATTCTTTTATATTCATATCATTTCTGTTAATAAACTCCTTATAAGTTCATATTATTTTCGCATAAGTTTATAACTTATGCTAGCTTAAATGACTTATTACCAACTTAATTGGCTTAAGTTCACTACTTACTCATTCATGTTTCTTAATCCAACTTTTCTTATCATCCTATCGTGGTAGAGATAGAAGATACTTGAGAAGAAATCTTACTCTTTTGAAGTCTTGGTAAGGTAGCTTTCTTCTTCTTCTTATTCTTACTTATGGAAGTAACTTATTTGTGACTTAAACTCTCTAACACTTAAGCACTTTGTGATGTCTAGATTATTTGAACAACCAACAAATGGCTTGTAAGCTTCCTCTATTTATAGAAATTGCAAAGCTAGGGTAGTTTAGTTATTAAACCATCCCACCTCCTCAAGATACCTCCTTACTATTCATTACTTGCAAGGCACAAAACCCATCCTTTGCTTGGTCATTACTCATTTAACTTGGACATTAATTCAAAGTCTTGGTCATCACACATTAACCATATTAATATGGTTTTGGCCTATGGGTATATTAATTCATTGGACTCTAGCTTGGGCTTGGATTAAATAAATCCTTGGGATTTGCATTAATAAACACTAGCTTGTTCATTAATCAATTATTGGGCCTCTTCCTTTAATTCACTTGGACTTATATTAATTCTTATCAATCTTTCCAAGTCCATTAACATTTCTTAATACATATACATATAGTTTATATATTATTTTCGTATTCTAATTCATATAGAATTTATATACGTTATTTCATCCTTCATACAAACTCGTATAATACTTCGTATTATACTCGTTTTCATTACTTTGTACAATACCAAGTATCATACAATTATTACTTATTCCTTAACACTTCGCTTTACTTAACGTTTATAAATTAAGTCCACAAGCGAATTATTACATTTTCCATAACTAGATTTTTATTACATAATCCATCTTACCTTGTTATTTCATCATTACGTATTTCTCGGAAACTCAAAATTATATCCCGAGTAAATACCGATGAATAATGTTTTTCGGAAAATTTCTCAGAAAACTTTTATTTTCGTCTTGGAAATTCAAACACTTTAATTCATCCACGTAGCTCAAATACTACGACATTCTAACATAATAGGTTTTATAATGACAACCGTCTTGATAACACAAGGAATACGATTTTATTATTATTTAATTTAATAAATTCATTTTACAATAAGATCCGAATTTCTCGGTTGTTACATGGGGTCTTACACCGTCGCCAATGACCTTTATTTAATTTAGTTCTGGATTCGTCGCTATAGGTCATTGCCGACGGCACCCCCGTCGCCGAAGCCCCCGTCGCCAATGACCCACCTCCAATTTTTTTTTTATTAAAATTGCAAAATTCCCCTATTCATTTACATATACATTTTACCTGTTATAAACTAAAGAAAAACAAATAATGACAATGTACGCATATCAATAATAATCATATCTTTTACTATCAACAATCAATATAATTAGATACCAAACTCAAGTCTGTACAACTCAAAAGCTAAATACATACATGAAAGTCAAAATATAAATATAAACTAACTACTGCCCAAGATCAGGAATCTCTGTGTCATCGCCTCCGGTCCCATCGTCGGTCCCCCCTCCGGTCCCATCACCGGTCTCATCCTCCATAGTCTCATCAGCATCAGCCCGGCGATCATCACCATCTCCTCCACGGGCATCGCCTGTGCCTCCATCTCCACCCCTACGAGTCTCATCAACAAGACCCTACACAATTAAAATGTTAATAACAAAATCTAAAATAGAACATATTTAAATTATTTTAGTTTGTGTTCTACAAGTGTTCGCGAGTTTTGAAAACTGGACGATAACTCGTTCTCCGTATATCGGAATCGAGTCCCATAAATTCTAAAGCGTGTCTAATACCTACGCGGTGCCATGTGTGTGTTTGCGTAGCGTCAGGACGGCCGATGCGGGTTTTGGGCTCTTTTTCGACTATTTGCCTAAGTGTTGACGAGTTTTGAAAACTAGGCGATAACTCGGTCTCCGTATATCAGAATTGAGTCCCATAAGTTCTAACGCGTGTCTATTACCTACGCGGTGCTATGTGTGTGTTTGCGTGTCATTTGGACGGTCGATGCGGGTTTTGACCTCTTTTTTTGCTTTTTGCCTAAGTGTTGGCGAGTTTTACAAACTAGAGTCGTCATGGTCAGCATCAGCCACTGGAGTGTCACCTCTCTGGCTGCTCCGGACCATAGAAAGGTCCTCGAACCGTGTCTGAAAAAACACAGAAATAGGTGAAAAACAAGTATTTTTGCTAAAAGAATACAAAAGAATTTCAAAGCCATCAAATACATACTAAATAAAATAATTAAATTACTTACCACAATGTGCTCTGCCTCAGGTGAGATATAACCACCGTCACCTTTCTTCTGGTGAGCGTGCCACCAAAACTCGAGGTGGGAAGGTCGGTGCTTTAGACTCACCTCGAGTCTCTCCCCAGAGGTCATCGATCGACTCCCGGTGCAGATATGGAGAGGCGACTTCTGCTTGGTCAGGCATTTGTCTGTTGTCTTGGCATCTTCTTGAACGCTTCTCCCTCCCAAATATCGCACATCTGCTCCCACACTACAGCACCAATGAAATTTGGCCGGACATCTCTAAGTGTCTGTCCATCCGCAATCTTGGTTTGGGCCTTCTTCCAGTCATAGACCCACTTGTGCCAATTCATCTCGAGATATTTCCCGAGAATAGTGCTGCCGTGGGCTTTCTGCCCGTCCTCGAAGCAATAATATCTCTGCAATACAACATATAAATATCAACAATTACTTAATTAGTAGACAACATAAAGCAAAGCGGTAAATAAATATTCAAAAGCACAAATTAGAACTAAATATGAATGAATGACTTCTTACCCTAAACTCAGCAATAATCAGCCCACATGTGCGGTCATCCACATCCGCCCACCTCATCCACGGGCTAGAGAATCGGTTGTGGACGATCCCAAGCAACGTGTTGTGTAATATCCAAGATTTTTTTAATGTAATTTAAGAATTATTAATAAACGAATTTATATGAAACTTTTGGGAGATTTCATTTATTAGATGTACATGTGTTGTACATATATGTGTTATTTCAAGATATGTGATGAGATGTATTTAAATGGTTGGTTTAGTTTTATTTAACTATGTAAATTGATTAAGTAGGAAATTATTCTATTTATTACGTGGGATGATATTAAATTATGAGCTGGAGTTTGAAGCGGAATTTAGAGACGCGGACTGCGTATTCGAGTCCGGAACGTCGAAATTAGTCAGGATAGACTGTAATCGCGAAAAAGTGTCATGGTTGACTTTTTGGTCAAAGTCAACCAGTTGACTTTGTAAGGAAAAAGTCAACTACAAATTTTGGAGATGATTTTGACGAAACAGATAGTTCCACGACGTCTGGAACGTCGACTTTAGTAGGAACCGATATAAGTATCGAACACGTTTGGTTACGAAGGGCAAAAGGGTTGAAATGGATTATTAATTGGTTACATGATTAAAATAATATTTTAATTAATTAGTTGCAGCAGCTAGGGGGTCCACAAGACCATCAAATGGGGACAAGGAGGGAGCATGCACGTGTATTTCAGTATGTTGAGGGAGAGGAAGTTACACTCCTTAATAAACCTAGACTTTTCCATTTCTCTAACTCCCACTCCATACTTAATTGTTTTGATATTATATAATTATGATGTATAATTGATCATGGAGAGTTGATGACCATGGTAAATCAAAAGACTATAACCTCTATATATGCAATTCATCTAAACTCATTCTTTCTTTCCTAAAAGTTCCACCCAAGAGAGCAAATAGATAGTGCGAATGAGGGTGTGAGAGTTTGTGAGAATTCTGGAGTTTTCATAGGGGATTGATCAAGCAACGAGAATCATTAGAGGTATTCAAACAAGAAGAATTCATCAAGGAGGTAAGCCTTGTAGTTTTTTTATATTTTTGAGAAACTAGAGGAAAAGTGCATGAATAATTAGGGGAAATGCTTTGTTTTGAGGTTGTAATGCCATGCTAATGTTGGGTTCATTATGTGTATGGTTAAGAAACAAAATTACGGTATATTACATGTTTCAAAAAATCGTAGAAATTCAAGGAATTCATGTATGCATTTTAAGTGTTTGATATTATGCCTCTTAGATGTCAATTTGTTCAAATCATGTTAATTTTGTGAAGTTGATTATTGGGTTACGTGCATATATGTTAGTATATGAGTTCTGGATAGTAGGAGCCTTTCCATTGCTTGCTAGAATCGAAAACGTGGAGTTTTGTCGAATTGAACTAAACTAAAATCTGTGACTTTTCGAGTTTTTCGGAGCCTTGGATTTGTAGTTTATATGACTCGATTAGCGTATGTAATAATTTTATAAAATAGTATGTAGTATGAAGTCTCATCTGGCCCAAATTTCATTAGAATCGGAGTTATAATGATCAAGTTATGAAAATCGTAAGCAAGCATGTTCATACTAAAATCTGCAGAAAATCTGGAATTTCCAGATTTTTTCCAAGTATAAAACTAGTTCTGGCACGTTTTTCTATGCAGTTGGTTTATGGTCTTAGCATGCTAGTTTTATGAATGTTATATTTTGGTAAAATAACTTACTGTATGAAGTTTATTGTTCCCAGGTATCATGGTCATATCATCTTTAGATTAGCGGGAATAAAATCGCAAAAGTGGCTGCAAGAAACGAAAATTTGATGTCTTTCTTGGAACTGTATGGACCAGTCTATTTCGGGGGGCATTTTTGTCCACTATGTTGTACTTTAAAAATTCTGGAAACATTTGTAGTATTAATATAAGAAGATATGAAGGTCCTGTAAAAATTTGAGAATTGTTGGCTATACGGTTTGCGAGTTATGAAGTTTACGGTTAGGGACACTTTTTGAGAAGATACCGAATAACTCTTTTGTGTGTAAGTCCAAAAATTACGAAATTTTTCTTTGGAAGTACATGTGTATATCAGGAGTTAACCCTGAAAATTTTAGAATTGTTGGAGCTAATCTCGATTTATGAAAAATCTGAGAATATTTGGCTATTATGGACTATTTAAAAATAGTAGATGAATTTTAAAAATTCCAGGAAAATTATATGTTCAATGTGGGACTATATTCTACAAAATCCCATAAAAGAAATATTTTTGGGACTGATTTGTTATTTTTATATAAATGATGCTATATGGATAAATGAATTTAATTATATATGTGATGTCATAATTATGGAAAATGAGATTTTCCGACTTGAGACCTTAAGCATATTTTATGCAGATTTTTGGCCCGAAAAATGTCACAAATTTATGTTTCCTAGTTTCTTTTATTTAACCACGTGGTCTATTTATAGCAACATGTTAGGTAATTGAATTGTATTTGAATACGTGTGAGTTTAATCTTCTTATTAAAATAAAAGGGAACTATTACACTTCAAAGTGGTGTTCGAGAACTAAATTACTTAACGTGACACATGTGAATAGGTTACGTGAAGGGCTAGTAGATAGCACTAATCGTAGAAGACGTAACATGCAAGTTTCTTACCCTATTTTTCATTATGAATTTATTCAACTCTTATTCAGTTGATTGCAGCGAGGGTAAGTTTGGGCTTGTGATTAATTAATCATTAGTGCAAGCTCCTTTATTGTAAAGTTCTATAACTTCAATTGTGATGCAAAACGTTATTGATGATTATTTAGTTCCTATTGCAACTGCTATACTTTAAAGTTCGTATTCCCTTAATGAACTATATTCAAGCATGCTTTCTAGCTTTCGTTCCAGCTAGATGTTATTGATGCAAACATAGTATATTGTTTAAACAATTTAAATCCCTTGAAGCTATTTGATGTTTACCAATCCAAATTGCTTTGGTGAGGTCCCGTATGAATACTAAGATGAACAACCCGGGATAAGCAGGGGTGGCGATGACGGGCATATAGTCCCATTTACGCTTATGCGTTTAAACTTTATACTTGTGCACAATGTAGGGTACGATAGGCTGGTCACTTAGAGTACTTGTAGAGACCATTTACAATCTATTTGATTGTTAAATCGTCTAATGGTTTTTGATGAAACAAAGTAATGTTCAGGGTATCTAACACCCCTTAGTATGCTATTGAGAATTCCAGAAATCTTATCTTGATATTCCAGTTTATCTCTTGATATTTATTTCAACTTTGTTGAGAAATATTCATACTAATGCTTTTACTTCGATGTATGTTCTCAAACTACTTTTTATATACTTCTTTGGGCAATTTGTGCTCATTCTTGCTTAAACCTTACAGATTAAAGGTCGATAATATTTGAGGGCTCGAGGCAAGGACAAAGGAAAGTCTAAGATGAAATGATTAGAGTTATTTATGTAATAATTATATTTCCGCATATGATGTGATGTAGCGATAAACGCTAAGTTTAAGTTTCAGTTTATTAAAGGATGTAAAGACTTGGACTTTATTTTGAATAAGTATGTAATAGTTAATATTAATATTATTATTAGAGTTACTTAGATAGATGATGATGTATGTTATATCGTGAGCACCATGTCCTATAATCGATGTTACACAGATTTGGGGGTGTCACATGTTCCTTAGTGTCGCATCAATGATACTAAAATTGAAGGCGGTTAAATTTCCAAATTGCAAAGAATATATAAGAACTAAATAATTAATACAAACGTAATGTATATATTACCTAGTAGTCCCGACACGGCATATAAGCGGCGCCTGGGGGGATTCCCTAGCAATCCACGTGCTAGTCCCCGCAGAGGCCTACGTCGATCACCTATGTAGTGAAATACAACAATATTTATATCCTCGAATATAATGTCAATATTATATAAAATTAAAAACAATAAGATGTATAACAACAAAACATGTAATTATACCTGATGATCCAGCCTAATCATCACCAGCACTACCTCTACGGCCCCCACGGCCTGAACTACTAGCACGCCCACCACGATCGCCGTGTGGTGTACGCGCCATATCTGTATATATACTGTCAAATCATCATCAAGAAGATAATATGCGAATACAACTAAAAGGATACAACTATGCCATTTTAATACAACATGTAGATACAAATAAAAGGATACAACTATTACATTTGAATACAACTAAAAGGACATAAAGAGTACATACTCCTAATCATTTATATCATCAAAGCCATCAATATCAGAATTGTCATCTTCGAGCAGTAGATCTTCACTATCGTTGTCATCAACATCTTCGTCATCCTCAACGATTTCTTCAATTATATCTACCTCCTCAACAACAACGTCTTCACTTTCGACAACGACAATATCATCCTCTTCTTCACTAGACTCACTAATAATTGTCACATCAGCAGGTGTGACACTAGTATTCTCGACTTGTAAAGGTTTATCATCTGGACGAGGAACTGTGCCTTAAAAACCACGGGTTTTGGTGGTTATAACAGCATGCCATGGGCTTGCAGGAGTCTTAACACTCCGCGCATAGTACACCTGTGTTGCTTGACTTGCTAAAATAAACGGGTCGTCCATACCAGTCATCAGTCTTAGTTTTTACTTAACGTTAACAGTCACCCATCCTAATTTTTTTATCTACTTTAACTCCATTCTCAACATCAAACCAATGACAATTGAAGCAAACTAATTCTTTATAACCCCAATATTTGAGAATGACAACTTCTAGCAATCGTCCATACCAGTCATCCCAAATGTTATCGTAGCAGCTACCTTTCACCACAACACCAGAATCAACAGAAGCGACATCCCCAATATCATAACACTTAAATCTGTTACCATTGACAATGCAGCATGTATAAGTATCTACAGATCTTTCAGGACCGTCAGCTATAAGCTTTAGCCGATTGTCAACTAACTCATCTGTGAGGATCGAATGTACATTAACACAACATATTCATTGAACTTGTAAAGGTTAGACTTACATGATCTTTAAACCATTGCACAAATTGTCCATTTCTCAAATTTTGCAAATCCCCGTCCGATATACTCGGATTCGCTTCACATACTTCAACATCATATTGACTGCAGCACAGTTATATACTCAATGTTTTTGTAAAGGAAATTGACACAGTTACACCAGACATATATAGTTATGACTACTTACTTAATGTATGGTGCTACTTCATTCATGTTGACAAGTGCATACAATATGGCAGCTGCATACTCCCTATCAGTCAAGAATCGCCTTTATTTACCACCGAATGGGCATACAGGATGACTAAATGCCGTTAATTCCCCATTTTCCTCGTGCGCAATAGCCTGATTCTGACGTAAGCGATTGTGCTTCGTCTGAACATCCGGCTCAAAGTACAACGAGCAAAAATTAACAAGTTCCTCCATAACATACCTTTCAGCAATTGACCCCTCTACACGGGCTCTATTCTTCACCTTTTGCTTTAGGCGTCGCATATACCTATGTGATATATAGATTAGCAAAAAAGAATGAACATTTTGTCGTATTAAAAATATTAATGTCATTACCTCTCGAATGGATACATCCATCTATATTGCAGGGACCGCCAAACTTAGCTTCGTATGGCAAGTGAATAGCAAATACTCCATTGAATCAAAAAGCGATGGAGGAAGATCATTTCTAACTTGCACATTATTTCCACTATCTGCATCTCCATTTTATCTATGTCTTTGAAAGTGAAGTCTCCGTCAAGCATAGATCTCGAAGAAATTAGAAAGCTCGTCGATTGCTTCAACCACACGCTTTGAGTAACAAGTCGATAAATGCCACGGGGATCAACTTACGCATGAATACGTGATAATCGTGACTTTTGAGACCCCAAAACTTGACTCTTGACTTTACAACACCTTGCTATATTCGAAGAATATCCATCTGGGAGCTTCAGTCCACTAATCCAATTGCATATAAATATCAACTGTTCCCTGGTCAAAGTATATTAAGCTTTAGGCATTACCGTCTTACCACCCTCTTGATACAACCACAGATCTTCCCTAATGTTCATTTCTACCAAATCAAGTCTTGACTTATTGTTGTCCTTTGTTCTACCATTGGCATCTAGGACTGTATAAAAAATGTTATCAAATACGTTCTTCTCAGTATGCATCAGATCTAAACAATGATGGATGCAGAGTGTAGCCCAATAAGGTAGGTCAAAGAATATGGATCTGTGTGTCCAGTTGTGAACCTTGCCGTAACCATAAGCTCGCTTCAATCTATGATTCTTCCCTGGAGGTGGAAACTTCAAACGACTAATCCAACTCAACACTGCTGACCCAGGAAGACGCCCAGGTACTTGACGTTTCTCTGTTTTTTGATTGAATTGTCTACTCATCCATCGATAACGATGTTCAATCGGCAAAAACTGTCTTGATGTTGCAAAGAAACTCATTTTCCCCCATGTTTGACCCGCATAGCTTTAACTGACCCCATGCACACGGGACATGACAAGCCCCCGTGAGTCGACCATCCATTGATCATTCCTAATGCCGGGAAGTCATTTATTATCCACAGTAATGCTGCCCTCATGTCAAAGTTCTGCTTAAGAGATACATCATATGTTTGAACCCCTTTTTCCCACAACATCTTTAACTCATCAACTAACGGCCTGAGGTATACATTGATGTCTTTTCTCAGACTCTTATCACCCGGAATTAGTAAAGGCATGAACATGTAGGGATCTTTCATGAACATCGAAGGCGGGAGGTTATACACCACAATAATCACCGGCCAAGTTGAGAAGGGCTTTGTGTAAGGCCCGTTAAACGGATTAAACCCATCTGTAACAAGTCCAAGCCTAACATTGCGAACTTCTTCAGCAAACGAGGGGTGCTTGTTATCAAAATTTTTCCACTCAAGCCCATCTACCGGGTGCGTCCTTTGACCTTCGACTATGTCCTGTGTAGAGTGCCACCTCATATCCTCGGCGGTATGTGTTGACATGAACAACCGCTGAAGCCTCGAGGGCAATGGGAAAGTAGCGTAAGATCTTTCTCGACCGTCTTTTCCCTTTTTCTTGCCTTTATTCACGGTATCTACTTGTACCACAAATATCACATGACCTCTTATCTTTATTGACATCACCGTAATCTAATATCTGGTCATTCTCACAAGCATCAATCTTCTCATACCCTAGATTGAGCCTTTTGATCATTTTCTTCACATCATAGTACGACTCCGGTAACTTATTGCCTGCAGGTAAGCACTCCTTCACAATGCTTAACAGTTCATTAAAACCTCTCTCACTACAGTCATGCTTATTCTTGTAGTGTAAAAACTTAATCATCAAGAGATAAGGACTGTGTGCTTTTCGTGCCCGTCATACAATGGCGTCGCTACTTCATGCAATAACTCATAGAAACCCTTAGCCCCATCATTTGGCTCTTGCTCGACGCCATCGCCATCCACATCATATTCCATTGAAAGTATGAACCAGCAGACTTCCGACTATCATGTTAATACGATCGAAAGGTTAAATCACGTCCAATTTCGATTACGATTCATGTTCATCCAACAAGGTTTCCCCATGATAGATTCATGTCGTATAACCCTGCTTGAACCCATACGCAAAAAAGTTGGACATGACATCACTCCTTTCCTTCCATACTTCATTCACACACCTCTTACAAGGACATCTGATCTCATCGCCGCTGACTTGCTCAAACACGAAGTTAAGAAACTGTTCAACCCCACTACGATACTCAAAGCTAAGCCCACTCCTATCACTGGCTACCCTACATTCCATCCAACTTCGATCAACAGACATCTTGGTCTATGCACTATAGGCTTCTATATATGAGGAAAAACCAAACACAAATAGGAGGGTTAATGTTTATGCATACATATGAGTGTCCTAACTTCATGTCCACTATAACGAGTCATGCTTCTATTAAGTGAATCTCGAACGGGTTTCTAAGCTTCCTAAACTATATGGAAAAATATTCAAATGCAATAAGCACAATGATAAGTTTGATTATTGAAACAATATTCTCATTGGAGTATTACAAAGAAAAGAATGGCAGTGCTTAAGCTTGATAAGAAACACGCAATACACACACATCATTAGCTTATTTTCATGTAAACTACACACATCATATCACATATTAAATTACATGTTCCCCTAATCCCTCGTACTAAGTGTTTTTTCATATTTTAATAATATTATCTCGTGTTTGAAATCGGAGGGACATACCAATTAATTAGGAAAATCATTTGTTTATTAAATATATTTAAAGTCTCTTGATTATTTCTTTTAACATAGGTACTTATCAAAACCAAATCAATTAAACCCTTTGTTCATTTACATGATTTGAAACATAATGTAATGTTAAGGAAGTTTTAACATAAGTATTATACAATTGAACCGTAATGTAATGTTATTCACCATTACATTATACAATAACATAATGTAATGTACTGTATACGATTTGACGATTCAATTGAACATAATGTAATGTTAAGGAAGTTTTAACATAGGTATTATACAAATAAGTTACATAACTCAAAAATACCTGCATCCGACTAGACATTCCATCTAAGTCCACATAACTTAGTAATGTGTAGTGATGGAATGATAGTACTCAATCGACCAAAATGGCAGGAACTTCATTTCACCTAATAGTCTAAAAATAAGCTAAAAACCAAAATATATCTTTAATTTTGGAAACTGATGGAGTATTTGACAACGGAAATTAACAAACAGATGATAAGTCTCCTATAATAGATAATACATGAAAACCAATTCAATCATAGAAAAATTCATACCCAGCAATTGCCAAAGAATTTGAACACATACCCACTAAAAGAAACAAAAAAAAATCAAAGCTTGAACATTTAGATAATAACATGCAATTAGAACACAAAAATTATAAGAGAAAGTAAAGTGCTTATATATACATGAACTGACATACATACTACTCTAAAAAAAAGAGGAGATAAAAGAAAAACTTACACAAAAGAGAGAGATGCAAGGAAGGTCAATGCCAGTTGCTTACTGCCCAAAATAAAACATACAGGTATTAGAAAAAAAACTCAGATTAAACCCTAACAACAATAAATTAGAACTTATATAAGAAGAAAATAAGTGTAACTTACTAATGGAAGCCAACAATGAGAAATGTAGACGAAAATTGGGGGAGATTGTAACAGTACTGTATCAGGCCAAAGAAAGGGG
Organism: Panax ginseng; assembly: GCA_020205605.1. Lineage (NCBI taxonomy): Eukaryota > Viridiplantae > Streptophyta > Magnoliopsida > Apiales > Araliaceae > Panax > Panax ginseng. The sequence continues at coordinate 43,236,089 of CM035141.1, read as the reverse complement.
AGGAAGAAAAGGGGAGGCCAAACTGTGGTGGACCAACGGCGAGGACCGACAGTGAGAATCGATGGCGACGACCGACAACACAGTGATGGATGGCTAGAGAAACAGAGGGAAGGAACAGAAACGCGAGGGAAAGGAAATGGAGAGGAAAAAGAAATTGAATCTGGAGATTAAAAATAAGACCTCATTCTCGACGGCGTGTCCCGTCGCTCGCGTGCCGTCGCCAGTGAGTCTTTAACGACGGCGTTGCCGTCGACATTGACATTTATAGCCGTCACCAATGAGTTTTCCCTCCACCGCCAAATTTTCGCACCTTTTTCCCTGGGAAAGTGTTATTATCGATGGCACCCATTCGCGACGGCGAGCCCGTCGACATTAAGGTCATTATCGACGGTTATTGGGCCGTCGCCAATAACCCCGTCGCCTATGACATGTTTTTTTGTAGTGAGTTTGATATCAAAGAATTGATAGGATTCTTAAGGATTAAATATTCAATCCATTTGAATATAGTTATAGATTTTGAACATATTGATTCATTTCAAATATGGGTATATCACCACTATAGAAGTTAAATTATATCATATAAAACTTGTCTGATGATAGAAATTGGAAATGGCTTGAAGCAAACCCATTTTAGCCTTTGCTAGGGAATTGCAGTGCGATTCGCCCTCAATGATACAAAATAAAATAAGCTATCTTGATGTCAAATATGAGAAAATTTAGTTTCTACTGTAGAAAATGAAATGGAACATTAATGTAAGGTGTGACATGCATAAAATTATATGATAATAATATATTCTAATGATATGAAGTATCATGTAGTGCAATAAAATCATAAGTGATTTTTAAACAGAAATAATTAATATCTGTGTATTCTAGAAATTGGGAAAGAAGTTATGTATGTGCACTACTTGATACCTTATAATTAAGAAATACATTGTATGCCCTTTAAATCATTATAACATATGTTATATGAAATGAATTGTATATACATATTATATAACCAAAGTATATATTATGTGTAGATATAGTATAAACCAAATGTTGCATTAGTATTATTTTGCAAGTGCTGAGATTTTTCCCCTTGTCCCATATTAAGAGCCCACTTCATTCTTCCCACATGAAAAGCTAGCTAGCCTATCTTCATCTCAAATTCAACAAACCTAGAGAAATAAGTGGATGGGGAGTGGGATTCATGATTGAAATCACCAACTCTCACTAACTCTCTCCTACCCATTATACATTCTTGAAATTCTTTTGTTTGATTTGAGAGGTAATTACATTATCTATGTAACCATTCTTCTATAAATGAGACCCTCACCTTCCTCATTACAATTGCTGAGAATTAATTGCTAAGGAACTTATAAGGAGTGAGTATATTGCAGCTCAATTACTTCAAGAGGTATGAAAGTCCTAGCTTTTGTTCTTAGTTGAGTTTGTCAAATTCTTGAGATTACTTGAATTAGCATACTATCATTGTGTTAGGAAGTATGTGCATATACATATAACATGTAATAATGATTTGAAACATGTTTGAATCAAGAGAAATCGAAGTTGGTTAGTGCTTTGCGAGAGCAGGCGACTACTATACGTTCCCGATATAGTCAAATTGCGCCCTATTAGGACTAAGGTGTGCAGTAGAATACGCCTCATGTCTCGCACTGGACCTTTTGTGTTATGTTATGTTTCTGTTGTGTTAACTTATTGGCACATGGTTAGAACAAGCATGAAAACTATTCAACACTCACACATAAGCATATGCATGTAGTATGATCAAGTATAACAATATTAGTACATATGATTGACACAATCCTTATGGTTTTGAAATGAAATTATAGTTTCAAAAGTGGACTTTGTCACGAACACATCATGTGAGCATTCTGACTTTATGAACATGATAATATGGTTTATATTGACATGAAATGCAGGACTAAAGTGATTAAACACAATAGCATACATGATTGAAAGTTAAAACTATTTCAAAGATAAGAAATTTAAGACTTTTCAAAGTGAACTTGACCAAGACCTTTATCTTGTAAGTTTTGACCATTTGAGCATGCATATGTGGCTTTAATATATGTTGTAAATGCATGAGATTTATATGTTAAGATGCCTTGTATATGCTAAGTTAACTTAGTGTAAAATTCAAAGAAAGTTAGAATGAGAAAGCTAATGTCATCAAGTAATGAGTAAAGTACGTTATGACCATGCAAGCATGTATATTAGGACTCATTATGCCTATAGATATATTGGCATGAACATCGTTTGGTTAATGTATGGTTTTCACTTATTCACATATAGCCATAAAAAGGAAATTTCAAAAATATGAACTATTTGAGTAAAGTATACATGTGTTGTCTATATACAAGCATAACTACTAAGTATTGTATAACCAAGTTACGAAGCATGATAACCACATGACTTTTCTATTCCTAAGCACCATGTAAATTATAAGCTAAAAACTTACAAAGGTAAATTCAAGTATGGTCATGTGTTATGTGTGAAACTCTAGCATGTATGTATGTTAAAATATATGTGTACTTAGTGTGTTAGAGTTGGACTGAATTCAGGAGAGCAAAGCTCAAACATGGTCTAGAGGAGAGCAGGTAGTGGTTACCTGCGTGCCTAAGCCTAGACCAGTAGCTTGATTCATTGCCATCCTCTGATCTTCAGAGATTCATTTTTGATCTGAAATTCAAGGCATGCTTATATGATTTCTTTACCTGGTAATATGTGACCAATATGCCATATAATGTGTTGAGAAGCATGCTATGTGATGACTTGATTCTTGTTTGTGTTGACTCATATTAGTTTATACATACTAATTGGAAAGACCGACTTATTAACATTAGGTCGTTTCAACAGAAGTTAATTAAAGCTAGAATTAAATTGTATCTGAGCAAACATGCAAGTTTCCCTAAACTTACTCAAATTTATATTTAGCAAGCTTTCTTGAACTTCACTCTTTGGTTGTGCAAGTTCCTTGAACCATACTTTTATTGTGAAAAGTATCGTAACCTTTGCATTTACTTTATGCAATGGACATGAATAAGAAAGTTATTCATTTAAGCTTGAACTTTATTTCCATGCATGCTTATTAAGAAGTTTAATTACCTTACAATTATTCCACATCGATATTATTAATATTCGTACTTAATGCACTTGAGTTCGTACAATCTTGGACTTGTACATCGTTTAAAGTTTTATAATTCTTGAACTGTGTTAGATAAAGTCTGAACCTTTGTTCGGTCAGACAAGTGTATGAAGTTTTATAAAAGCTATCCAAACCAATTGATGGTAAGGATTCTTGGTGAAAGAACCCCCTTTTATGATGAGGGGAGTACCCCGGTATCTAATATAAGAAGATAAAAGAGTGATTTAAATGTTATTCATATACATGGTGTACGCGAGGCTGATCCCCTCAAGTACTTATTCTGTAGCCAATAACCAAAGGGTCAATTAGCTATTGATTCCATTGGAGTGTTATAGTTCAAAGTCTACTAGCTAATTCCATTGGAGTGTTATAGTTCAAAGTTTACTTGACTAGCAATTATTCTAAAAGCAATCAATATCTTTGCTTCTAATATTCATATTGTTGAATCCTTCAGATATTCATATTATTGAATTCATTGTCAGATATTTTCCATTCATCATGATATATTCTTATTGTTGTATTTAAACTTGTTGAGCAAACTTGTTGCTCATCCTTGCTATATCATGAATTATATTGCAGCTAAGCCCGAGACCTCAGGGAAGGACATGGGTAAAGGAAAGATGTAGGATAGTGGCAAGGAGCAGACTTTACCTTATGCCTAGTTTAAAATAATATTATGTAATATGAACCCTAATGTTTATTTTAGGGTATGTTTGTAAGATGATATTAAGGTTATCGTATCTTGGGACTAATAACACCTTCAGAATGAAGAACGTACGTTTCTTATATTCCGCATTTTAGTTATCATATGTTGTTTAGAGGTGGATGCTTGTATATTATCGTGATGACCGAACCGGGGTTAGAGGACCCAGTTTCGGGGGTGTCACAGATTGGTATCAAAGCTGTATGTTATAAACGTTAGGAATGCGAAACCTAGGTTATAACTTTAGTAGAAAACTCAAGTAGAGTATGTAAATGATGGGATGAGGAAATCCATCGAGTTTTATTGTGATACTGAAGTTGTTTATTTAAATCAAAAATGATTAATAGACGTCTTAAACTTCTTAACGCTAACATGGATAGCATATCACATAAAGCCTAATAGTTTTCTTCCTTTCCTCAGATCATGCCGCCTAGGAGACTACCGCGAAACCAGAGGGAGGAAGGATCCGTTAACAATGGTGTAGGGGAAAATGTTGATCTAATGCAGAACTTCGTTAACTTGTTAACTAAGGAAATGCAAAACAGACCCCCGCCAGCAACAGGGCAGCCAGGACAACACTTGTGACACCCCCAAATCCGGGTACTTCAATTTTCCATGGGATTTGGTGTTCACTGTCCAAACATCATGTATTTATCTACCCATAATAAATGAAAAACCATAAATAGATAGAAATAAATCCTCTCCTTATGGAGTTACAACATCTGAAAATAAATACATCAATCCTAGGTCATACTAACCTTAAATCTCAAATGCGGAAACATAAACAAATATTAAGTCTTACATAACTTAAACATAAGTCTGAAACATAACATAACAAATAAATAACAAGTCTTCATCACTTGTTAACTTTGCCCTTGCCTTTACTAGTAGAAGGCTCATCGTTCCTTTCGTTCTTAACTGCAGTGTTATTATTACGCAAGAGTGAGCACAATTGCCCATAAGTATAATAATATAACAATAAAATAATAACATGTGAATGAATCAATGACTTCTGAAATAAGAAAACTAGGCTTTTGAATCAAGAATGAATAACAAGAATCAAAAGAACTTCTGAGGGTCATAAGACCTTGAACTACATCCTAGGTTGTCAAATGTTTATACTTGAAACCTTTAACAGTCATAAGACTATGGAGTCTTTTTCTCGCAAATTAACAGATTCGGTGTTATAACGAACCCGTAGTGTTAATTTTTATGTTTTGTTTTCAAACCTTTCAAGAACATCAAGAAGAGTGAAATTATGTGTTTTGATTTAAGTAACTATATGAATAAGTTGTTAAAATCATGTTAGAAAGGTTGGGTAATGATCATATATGAATTATAGTATCTGAGTATGTTTAAATTAATGTATGGACAAGGAAATTGAAAGTTATGGCCATATTCTGTGTTCTTCAAGAGAGCATATGAACTTGTGAGAGATTTTTTTGGCCTAATTAGGCCTTGTTTTGCAGAAACTGAGTTTGGGTAACCAGCTTCCCGCAATGCATTTCAAACTAAATTACCCTTACCAGAAAAAAAAAAATAAAAAATAAAATAAAATAAAATAAAATAAATAAATAATAATAATTAATTAAAATATTTATCAAATAAAATGAATATTTTAATTGAGATATTTATGGAATAAAATAAATATTCAATGAAAATTATTATTAAAATATTTATAAAATAAAGTAAATATTTTAATTGAGATATTTATAGAATAAAATAAATATTCGATGAAAATTATTAATTAAAATATTTATCAAATAAAATGAATATTTTAATTGAAATATTTATGGAATAAAATAAATATTCGATGAAAATTATTATTAAAATATTTATAAAATAAAGTAAATATTTTAATTGAGATATTTATGGAATAAAATAAATATTCGATAGAAATTATTATGAAATAATTTATTCGAGTGTAATACTAAGTAAGGGAATGAAAATATTCTAATTTAATTAAGTAATTAAATTAGAAGGGTAATGATTCGATTAAATAAAGTAGAGTTTATATTAAATAATTAAGTGAAAATGTAACTAATGAATGTCGTGAATACATATGGTATGTGTGTGTAGGATTTGTGGTGAATTCAAGTAGTAATCGTTTAGCTTCACTTACGCAGGCAAGTTCCTAAACCTTGTTTCTTTACATAAAGGAAGTTCTTATTCTATCTTGTTTATTATTGTTCAAGTTAAGATTTCATATTAGATGTTATCATTCTTTAAAAGCATGATTCCTATTATACAATACTTATTCGATTGTATACATCTTGAACTTTATTATTCAAATTGAATATCAATTATTGTTGAACCTTGTAAGACTAGCGAACCCTTATTGATTCGACTAGTCCATAGTTGATGAACGTTCTAAACTTTAGAACCATTGTTGAGCTTATCCAAACCAAACTTCCTTTGGTGCGGACTCTATTGTCAAATTGAGATGAACAACCCTGTTATAGGGGATTAATAATGCTTTGGCGTTAAGATATTGTGTACAATATGGTACTAAGGGTTTTGTTTTCTTCGTTTAACATGCATAATTACATACCAGTGTAAATTTATGATACAACATATGATTAACGTATTAAGTTTGGTATATAAGGCCATATGACCATATTTTCACTCTTATACTCTATACCTTTTAAAATAATCCAATTACTATATATTTGTATGGATTAAATGTTTTAAAAACATACAAAGATGGTAGGTAACATGTTATTATAACATATTATCATAAACAAACACATAATTGCTACCCTTTCTAATTACAGAGACCTTAACAGAACTTTGAAAACCATTTTCATAAAATATAAACAACGTAATTTGAAATTGGTTTAAAGAAATTACCAAGAGTATAGATTAGTAGAGAGACCTTTCTCATATGTTTCTTCAATCACCCACTCACAATCTCCCTCAACAATTTCTCAATGTCTCTCTGTAAATTATTTTTCTTAGTTCCAGACTTAGAGAATAATGAAGGAAGAAGACGTATATAATAATTAAGAACTGACGCAATTGTGGTCAGTTTACCCGATCATGGGTTAGCTGCTCCGAACTCCCAATAAGGCTCCGTTTGGCTAGCCTTAAAAGAATTATAATCATTTAATTTAATAAATCTTTTATACTATAGTTTAGTAGCGTCACACCCATTTACACAATAAATCAAATATCTTATTTACTTTAATTTAAATAAAATATGATAATTTCTCATTAATTCACATAGTCACATAAATAATTTTCTCATTTATTAATTATGTCAAATTATTAATTTTCTCATTAATTAAAATAATATTAGGCTTATTAAATATTTCTTTTAATTTAATAAGCTCACATAATTACATACTTTGAATAATAAAAATTCTCCACATTAATTTAATAAATATAACACATATAATTAAATTAATCTACCATAATTTCATCAATTAATTATTTAATCTAATAATTAAATCATCAAAAATATTTATTTAATTCAATAAATATTAAAATAAAGCTACAAAAATCCTGTTTGTCACATCTTTCCCCCCTTAAAAGGATTATGTCCTCAGAATCACGACTCAGTCAATTCGTCCCGTTACATTCTCCCCCCTTACAAAGATTCTGTCCCCAGAATCGCTTACACATAAATTAATTAAAAAATTGAGGATCATATGCTCTTCGAGTTCCCACGTTGCTTCTTCAGCGTTGTGGTTCCTCCAAATTACCTTAACGGAAGGTATTACTTTATTTCTGAGAACTTGTTCTTTTATGTCGACAATCTGGACATAAATTTCTTCATAGGATAAGTCTTTCTCAAAATAAAGGGGTTCATATTCAATCACGTGCTTGTAAGCGGGTTTGTAGGGTCGTAAAACCGAAACATGGAAAACGTTGTAGACATTCTCGAGTGCTAGAGGTAAGGCTACCTCATACATAACTTCTCCGATTCTTCGCAGATACTTGAAGGTCCAATGAATCTTGGGCTTAATTTCCCTTTCTTTACGAACTCGATCTTTCCCTTCCGAGGAGAGACTTTCAAAACACATAACTACGGTTCAAACTCAACATTTTTACGATGTGGATCGACATATTTCTTACGCCTATCTTGTTTGCTACCGGTTTTGTTGGATCACTTTAACTATCTCTGCTTTATCTCATTTGTACTAGTTAGGGAACTAATAATTGTCTCGCCAACTTCATCCCGGTATAGCGGAGTTCTGCACTTTCTGCCGTATAACGCTTCGTAAGGCGGCATGCCAATACTAGCGTGGTAACTGTTGTTATAGCCTTACTCTACAAGTGGTAGGTGATCATCCCAATTTCCTTTAAAGTCCATTATACAAGCTCTTAACATATCTTCTAATGTCTGAATCGTTCTTTCACTCTGCCCATCTGTCCGAGGGTGATATGTCGTACTTATTCGCAACTGCGTACCCATGCATTCATGTAGACGTTTCCAGAAGTTCGATGTAAAGCGCGGATCCCTATCGGAAATAATTGACATCAAAACTCCGTGTCTCTAAACAATCTCTTTTATATATAATTTTGCCAACTGGTCTAAGGTAAATTTGATTCTGATCGGAAGGAAATGTGCGGATTTTGTCAGTCGGTCAACGATAAGCCATACTGCGTCATAGCCTTTTTGAGTTGTCGGAAGGCCAACCACGAAATCCATCATAATATTTTCCCATTTCCATTCTGGGATCTCTAACGGTTGTAGCAACCCAGTCGGCCTCTGATTTTCTGCTTTCACTTTCTGACATGTCAGACACTTAGCAACACACTCTGTAACATCTCATTTCAAATTTGACCACCAGAAATGTTGTCGAAGATCGTGCTACCAGGGTGAATCGAATATCGTGAGCTATGAGCCTCGTTCAAAATATCTTCCTTAATCTCTGGTACTGGCGGTACCCAAATTCTGCTTTCAAATCTCAGAATTCCTTCCTTGTCCACCTTAAATCTCGGTTTAGTTCCTTCGGATATCTTCTTTTTCACCTTTTTACATTCTTCATCCTAAAGTTGAGCCTCCTTAACTTTATCCAGTAGGGTTGTACTAGAATGCATCTGGAACATCTTCTCATCAATTTTCATAGGATACTTCACTTCCAGTTCTAACTTCTCCATGGCTTAAATTAGCTCCTTCTGAGCGGTCAACATCATTAATTTCTCCCGACCCCTTCTACTTAAGGAGTCAGCAACCACATTTACCTTACTCGGATGGTATAAAATTTCACAATCATAGTCCTTAATTAACTCCAGCCACCTTCTTTGGCGAATATTCAAATCCTTTTGTGTAAAAATATATTTCAGATTCTTGTGATATGTATATATTTCACACTTCTCCCCGTAGAGATATTGCCTCTAGATTTTCAAAGAAAAAACCACTGCAGCTACTCCAAGTCGTGGGTCGGATACCCCTTCTCATAATCCTTCAACTGTCGTGATGCATACGCAATGACTCTGCCGTTTTGCATAAGCACACATCCAAGTCCTTTATGCGACGCATTACTACAAACAACAAAATTTCCTGTATCATTAGGAAAAGATAACACAGGTGACGTACTTAACCTCTTCTTGAGTTCCTGAAAGCTTTCTTCACACTTCTCCGTCCAAACAAATTTCACAGCTTTTCGAGTCAAATTCGTTAACGGAGTTGCGATCTTGGAAAAGTCTTGAATGAATCTTCTATAATACCCTGCCAATCCCAGAAAACTTCGTACTTCCGACGGCGTTCTCAGCTGATCCCAGTTTATCACGGCTTCGACTTTGGATGGATCTACCGAAATTCCGTCCTTATCAATCACATGTCCAAGAAATTGTACCCGCTCAATCCAAAATTCGTATTTCAAAAACTTGGCATACCACTTCTCCCTTCTCAACACCTCTAACGTTACCTTCAAATGCTCTTCATGTTCTTCCTTGGTTTTCGAATATACCAAAATGTCGTCTGTAAATACCACTACGAATTTGTCCAAAAACGGCTTAAACACTCAATTCATTAGGTCCATAATTGCTGCAGGAGCATTCATTAGACCAAATGACATTAGCAAAAATTCGTAGTGACCATATCGTGTTCTAAATGCTGTCTTCGGTACATCCTCTGGCCTCACCTTCAGTTGATGATAACCACTCCTCAAGTCTACCTTGGAAAAGTATCTCGCTCCCTTCAATTGATCAAACATGTCGTCGATCCTTGGTAATGGATATCTGTTCTTAATCATGACCTTATTCAGTTCTCTGTAATCAATGCAGAGTCGCATCGTCCCGTCCTTCTTCTTCACAAATAACACCGGAGCTCCACACAGTGATACGCTCGATTGAATGTACTTCTTGTCCAGTAATTCTTGTAGTTGTACCATCAATTCTTTCATTTCTACTGGTGCCATTCGGTACGGTGCCTTCGATATTGGAGCCGTTCCTGGTGCCAAATCGATCACAAATTCAACCTCTCTATCTAGCAGAAGTCCTGGCAAATCGTCTGGAAATACGTCTGCGAAGTCCCTCACTACTGGTATCTCTTCTACTTTTGGATTCTCTTTACGACTGTCGACTATGTAAGCTAGATATCCTACACAACATTGTCTTAACAACTTCCTGGCCTGCATCATCATTAGACAACTCGCTTGTCTAGGCAACTTGCTACCATAAAACACAACCATTGACGGAGTCATGAGGTTAATACGCTACTTCTGGCAATCAATTACAGCTTTGTGTTTGAATAACTAGTCCTCACCCAAAATAACATCAAAATCTCCAAGTCGAATAGGGATAAGATCTACGTTCATGATTTTACCCTTAATATCCATCCTACAGTTCTTGTGTACATATTTAACGGGGATCACTTCTCTATTCGTAATTTCTATGTTCATGGGGTATTCTAACTCATCCTTAGGAAATTCTAAGTTCTTAGCAAAGTCATCGGATATAAATGAACAAGTAGCACCCGAATCAAATAATACATAAGCATTAACTTTATAGATCGGTCGGTCGGTTGGTTGCGGTTGGTCCCGTGATAGTTAAAGCACTTCCACCGCTATTTCCCTTCCTCCCTCATGATCCTGCCCCTCTAGATCCCTTCTTGGGACAGTCCCTTGCCAGATGATCCTTTGAGCCGCAAGTGAAGCAGACACCCTTCTTTGGGTCAGGATAATTAGGTGCTATGTGGCCCTCGTGACCACAATTGTAGCACACCCACTTTCCCTTCATACAAACCCCCAAGTGAGTTTTCCTGCATGTCGGGCATGCTTCGATTCTATTCTTCTGACCTCCTTGCTGATTTCCAGTTGACGAGTTGTCAGTCCACCTCCTTTTCTGATTGATACTCCCTTCCGTGTTGCTGCCACTGTCTTTGTTATTTCCCTCATTTCCACTCTTCTTCTTCTTCTTCTTCTTCTTCTAATCTTGATTATACTTGGTCACCGCATCACTCTCACCTTCAGTGAGGATGACCTTTTCCAGTACTCTAGCAAAAGTGTTTATCTAAAACATTGATACTTTGCTATATAACTAGGGCTTCAGTCCTTGTTCAAACCTTCTTGCTTTTCTCTCATCCGTGTGTACTTGATACGGGGCGAACCTAACCAACTCATTGAATTTTGTCGCATAATCTAGTACAAACATATTTTCCTATTTCAACTCCAGAAACTGGACCTCCATTTGGTTCTGCGAGCTGGTCAAAAAATACATCTCAAAAAACATCTCCTTGAACCTCTCCCAGGTAATCACACCTTCACCTCCCTGGACCTTATCTGTTTGCCACCAATAACTGACTTTAGATTTCAGCATGAACGTCGCGTAGGCGGTTTTCTAGTCCTCTCTGACTCTGGCGACGTCAAAAACTTTTTCCATCTCCATAACCTAAGTTTGAGCCTCTATCGGGTTCATGGAGCCCTTAAACTCTTGCGGTCCCACCGCCTTGAAATCCTTAAATGCTGTATTTAATGGAGCGTGGGGTTGATTGTTAATTGCTCCAGCCAGTAAGTCCACCAACTGCTGAACGGGGTCAACATTGGCGTTGTTGTTCTGGTTGTTATTTGTTGACCCTTCCTGGGCTGGTCGATGATTTGGTCATCTTCTTGGCGGCATGTTTCTGATAAGAATATACGCTTATTAGGTCTTTATTCATTCCTCTAAATATTTAAGGCTTAACTAAAACATTTAACATAATCACTTAACACATTATCTCAATAAACTCTGATATTTTATTCAAACCAAAAGTTTTGACATCAAACGATAACATCACTACTATTTACATCAACTATCCCGAGATAAAGAATCTATACGATTTAAAAACATAAAAATATTACTTTGTTTATAAACACATCGGAATTTACATCAAAATACCAGATAAGTTTTTTCACATAATTAAACAAATCCTATCACTGCCTATTAAGGCGCTTAATAACCTTGCTACGTTCCTCTTCCATGATGCGGGACATCATCCGATGATCTAGCATATACGATGGTAGTCCTTCTAACTGGATTGGGTACCTCATAACTCGATCCTGAGCCTCATCCATTGCATTTTGAAGTGTAGAGTACGTCTCCCCAAGCTTAGCCTTCTTCGCACGACAATCCTCTTCTGCAAGATCAACACGACGTGATTCTCTTACCCATGTCTCCTCTGCTATGGTCAGCCTTTCTGAGCTCTTTTTCAGTTCATTCTTCAACTTCTCTATTTCTTCGGACTTCTCCTCGGTTTGACCCTTCTCGTGAACCAAATCCCACTCCATATTTCCTAGATGTGTGTGAAGAGTCACAACCTCCCTATCCTTCTGCTCGATGGTAATCTGCTGAATAATCGCCCGCTCAATCAGATCCTGAACAGTGTCACGTAACTCTACATTACAATCATATAACTCGTTGTACATCTCAACATCGATGGAGTTCGGTGGGAACTCCTCTTCTTCCTCTTCCTCCTCAGGATCCTCCTCTGGATCAGTCTCAGGCTCATGCTCCTGACCAACAACAGTGATCATCGGAGATGGCTCTCTCTGTACCAATTGCTCCCTGACGACATGAATGTCTCGGGGCTCCTCCTCCGTAGGTACTCGGGGTTCCTCCTCCCCAGCTCGACTAGCTCCTCCAACATCTGACATCCTGACAACACAGTTTTAAATTTTAGTTATTAAGTCGTACTAGCGAACACCTAATTTATCACATAATAACATAAAGTCTTTTATTATCTTTAATGAATTAAGAAATTCATTTCTTAGAACTCGATAAGAGTTTTCCATCACTATGTTCTTCCTATAAGGCTACTACTTAAGGTTGTTCCCCCACCTAAGGTTCATAACCTACAGCTCTAATACCAACCCGTGACACCCCCAAATCCGGATACTTCAATTTTCCACGAGATTGATGTATTTATTTTCAGATGTTGTAACTCCATAAGGAGAGGATTTATTTCTATTTATTTATGGTTTTTCATTTATTATGGGTAGATAGATACATGATGTTTGGACAATGAACACCAAATCCCGTGGAAAATTGAAGTACCCGGATTTGGGGGTGTCACAACACTTGTCTAGCTTTAAGGATTTTAAATTGGTAGGACCACCGGAGTTCTGGGGAACCTTGGACCCAATTGAAGCCCAGACATGGATAGAAGAAATGGAGAATGTGTTTGAGGTCGCACGAGTGGCCGAAGCACAGAAGACGAGTTTTGCCACTTTCATGATGAATGGGGAAGCTAATTATTGGTTGAAAGCCAATAAGTGACGAGTAGACGAAGGAGTTGTTCCTTGGGATAGATTTAAGGAGCTATTCCTCGATAATCACTTCTCGGAGAATACACAACATGATATGGAAGTTAAGTTTCTGGAACTGAAGAAAAGTAGTATGTCTATCGCAGAGTACGCTGCAAGATTTAACGAGTTAGCTCGATTTGCTCCGCATCAGGTTGAAACGGAGGTCAGGAAGGCAAGGAGGTTCGAATTAGGACTAAAATCATGGGTGCAGAAAGTAGTGGTTGTATTAAAGATTAAGACTTACTCTGATCTATTGGAAAGGGATATCATTGCCGAAGGAAGAAATGAAGCCATCACTCGATTCAAACAAGAAAAGAAGACCGGTCAGGAAGGACAAAAAGGAGGAAGCAGCGGAGGCAGCAACCCCAACAAGCTTTAATGGACAGAGAGCCAGTCCTCTAGAGGAAATAAGTCCGGGGAGAGGCCAAGAAAAGTATGAAGTGAAACAATTGTGGGAGGAATCACTCGTGGGAGTGCATGAAGGGAAATAGTGTTTGTTATCGTTGCGGACAAGCGAAGCACATGGCTCCTCAGTGTCCGAATAAGCAGAAGGGAGGATGTTTCTCGTGTGGAGCCACAAACCATCAAATTAAGGACTGGCCGAATAGAAAGGGCGATGCAGCTAGCGACAACCACAACAACAATAACAATGGGTTGAACATTGGAGGGCTAGCCAGTCAAGCCAACAGACCAATGTCACGAATGTTTAACATGACCGTACAAGATGCGGTGGAGTCTAAGGACGTGGTGTCAGGTATCATTCCGATCAATGATATAGATGCATACGTGTTATTTGATTCGGGTGCTACCTGCTCTTTTGATTCTGAAGAATTTGCTAAAAAGTTAGACTTACCCCGTGAGAGATTAGAACACCCTATGAACGTAGAAGTAGCGAACAAGGAAATTATTCCTGTAAAATACATTTATAGGAATTGTTATGCCGAATTGCGAGGATTTAAGCTCAAAGTGGATTTGATACCAATTTGTTTGGGGGAGTTCAATGTAATCCTTGTAATGGATTGGTTATCGGTTCATGGAGCAGTTAGAGACTGTAAGAAGAAGTGTGTACACCTTAAGACGCTGAATAAGTCAAAGGTGGTATTTTATAGTAGTAAATCGCCGAGACAATCTCATTGTCTGACGATGGTGCAAGCGCAGAGATTGCTTAGGAAGGGTTGTATAGGTTATTTGGCTCACGTGGTTGATACTCAACGAGTCGAGGGTGAACTGAGTCAGGTACCTATTGTAAGGGAGTTCGTTGATGTCTTCGTAGACGAAATTTTGAGATTGCCACTGGATAGAGAGATTGAGTTTGTTATTGATTTGGCACTAGGGACATCACCGGTATATAAAGCGCCGTATCGTATGGCACCGGTAGACATGAAATAACTGATGGCTCAATTACAAGAGTTGTTAGATAAGGGATATAATTATTAGAAGCGTATCATAGTGGGGAGCACCAGTCTTATTAAGTAAAGAAGAAAGATGGGTCGCTAAGACTTTGTATCGACTCATCGAGAGTTGAACAAGGTCACCATTAAGAATAAGTACCCGCTGCCCAGGATAAACGATTTGTTTGATCAGTTGAAGGGGGCAAAGTACTTTTCAAAGATTGACGTGAGAATCGGTTATCACCAACTGAAAGTGAGGCCGGAAGACATTCCAAAGACAACATTCAGAAATCGGTATGGACACTTTGAGTTTCTGGTAATGTCATTCAGATTGACTAACGCGCCAGCAATATTTATGGATTTGATGAATAGAGTGTTCAAATAGTAATTGGATAAGTTTGTTGTCGTATTTATGATGACATTCTAGTGTATTTAGAGACGGAGGATGAACATGCCGAGCATCTTCTGATAGTGTTGGAGACATTAAGGAGGGAGAAGCTGTATGCAAAATTCTCCAAGTGTGAGTTTTGGTTGTAGAGAGTGTTGTTTTTATGGCACGTTATGGACAAAAATGGTGTTTCGGTGGATCCAGTGAAGGTAGAAGCGGTTATCAATTGGGAGAAGCCAAAGACGCAGACAGAAATCATGAGTTTCTTAGGATTGAAGGGATACTATCGAAGATTTATTCGGGATTTTTCAAAATTAGCATCGCCGTTGACCAATCTTACTAGAAAAACAACTAAGTTCATTTGGACGAAGAAGTGTGAAGAAAGTTTCCTAGAATTGAAGAAGAGGCTTAGTCAAGCACCTGTGTTGACTTTACCGGACAACACGGGAGGATTTGTAGTGTATAGTGATGCGTCACACAAGGGTCTTGGCTGTGTACTGATGCAACACGGCAGGTTCATTTCACACGCTTCAAGTCAGTTGAAAGATTATGAGAAGGGATTTTCGACTCATGACCTTGAGTTAGCAGAAGTAGTTTTCGCCTTGAAGATTTGGAGGCATTATTTGTATGGCGAGAAGTGTGAGATATATATGGATCGCAAGAGTCTGAAGTATATCTTGTGATGCCCCCAAATCCGGGTATCTTCCAACCTGACATATGGTGCTACACGGTGCTACAGTTCACACAAACATTCAATTAAAATGTCTCAAAAGAACGAATATGTCTTATATATATTCCAAAACAATATTACGATTCCCTATATTCTTTATAACCGTTACATTTGTTCTTGTCATAATATTAATTATTATCATTACAAACATATACTATTACAACGATAATCTACAGGTTCACATTAGTCTTCCCTTTATCCTTATCGGATCCTTCGGTATGTTCGGTCTAAGCTGCATTCATATGGTTCAAGCAAGAGTGAGCATAACAAGCTCAACAAGTACGATAATTTCAATAAATATCATGCTTAAAACATAGGAATCGTATATCTCCAAAAATTGAACAATAGTTACGAAGTACTATTGATAATTCAAAATAGCACTTCTTTTCCTTCAAAACATTTTACAATGACAATATTAAGTAAAACATCAATTCTGCTCCAAGACAATGAGCATTTCATATGTTCTTTGAAAAGGACATCCCGGCACTAAGTTTGTAAGTCCGACATAGCTTACGAGCACGTCTAGGTGATCAACCTATAGTACTTTATGTTGATCAACACTACATTCTTTAAACGTATGTACGTTTAAGTTTTGGCAACCTTGCGTGCCCATCGAATAATCGATGAAAAATACATTTGTTTATTCATACTCAAGCTTACCTTGAATCCGTCCCAAACAATTGGCGTAGGATAGCATTATCAATTCTATATGGAAAGACTTATAAAGAAATCAATCAATCTTTTAAGAATAGTATAGCCGAGTTAAAACTGGCATCGACCCTTTTGTAAAACAATTCACGTGTCTCATAACATGAAGGTTAGACAAGCGATAAGAAAAACTTTCCTTCAGCGTCTGCTACAGTAAAATTACTTTTCCTTTGAGTCTTTACAGTCTCTACAACAGATAACCACATAACGTACCACATTAGGTCATGAATGAACATACATGGTTCCTAATGAATCTTACCATTCTTCTCAATCTAATTATGTATTATATTTGTTATTATTGGTTTCGGCTTGCCGTCGTTCTTTTACATCATTCTTACCAACTTCTTTCTTTTTTATAACTTAACTGAATTTATTTCATTAATACTACTCGATTCAAGTATTCATCTGCCCTTACGACTTATTATAGCTCATCGTTTCAGTATTAATAACTTATGTTCAATTAATCTTTCTTTCAACCTTTAGTGTATTACTTAAGGTTTAAGAATTTTAAACCATGTCATTTTAGGGTTTAGTTCATTGCTAATCAATTAGCTTCCTTCTGACTTCAAAAGCCACCAATATTGTACAAAATCCTAGTGTTGGTATTTGTTTGCCGACTTCCCTTCCTCGTGTCGTGTCATTGCTGCGGCTACAGTCAACAACAACTGAAACCCGGCCTTGGCGCTGCAACGCCAAGCTTAGTTCATTTGTTCGCACTGCGGTGTGAGACTCTAGTAGCTCACGACCATTCTTTGACTATGGCGCCAATTCAATTACTGCCTTATTTTGTATTGTGGCTTGATTACTAACACCTGAGAAAAATTTGTGATTAACTTTTTATGTGAGATTCCTGAGCTCATAACTTCTTCGTTATAAGTCCGAATTGACTTGTTCAAACGCCGTTAGTTCACAATTACCTATTCTACGTATTCATGTAAGAATTTTACAATTTCGAATCTGTTAACTCAAAATTCACCTTTTAGTTCATTTTAACGAAAACGATAAACGTTCGTGAACGTTCAACGCTCGTTTCTTCGTTCTAAGTCGGAATTCGGTCATTTTCGAGTCTGCAACTCCATAATGCCAAATAAGACTTAACTCCATCGAAAACTAGCGTTTTCGAGCTCAATATCAAAATTCGACTTCCATTCCGAGAATTTCATGAATTCGACGACTATCGTCCAAACTTGTGAATTCCGCCTTAACTTCGTTTCTTATGATCTGTTCATAATTTCAAATGGATTAAATCCATCATATTAACATCTTAACATACATATTACATTAACTTATTTACATGATAAGTTATTACTTGTTCTTTATAAGTTTAGGACTTATAAAAGCATAATCTACTTATGACTTCATTTCACATGACTTATTATAGATTAAGTCTTTTAACCACCATTCTTGCTATTTATTATCATACAATGTTATTAAGGTAAATATATGAGAAGTTCATCTAGGTTCTTCATGAGTTCATAACTTATTTAGGTTTGATTTACTTATTCATAACTTATACGGCTTAAGTCCATTGATTTATTCATTCTCTTCATTTCTTAGCATATAAATCCCACCTCTACTCACTTCTCTAACAATGGAAGAGAAAGAGAATCATGGTTTAAGTTCTTACCCTTGAAGATCACTTGTTTAATCCTTGTTCTTCTTCTTGCTTCTTGAAATATAAAATCTAGCTTTTCTAGCTTTTGTAGTTTTTTTCTCTCTAACCAATAAGCTATAAGTTGTTGGTGTTTTTGAACAAGGAACAAATGAGCTAGCAAGCTTCCTATTTATAGGAATCACAAAGTGAGGGTAGTTTAGACATTAAACCAATCCCACCTCTTTACTATTCCTAGCTTAAGCACTAAGTTAACTTGCTCCCCACAACACTTGGCCATTAAGTCTACTTGGTTACCACACTTACTTGGCCATTAAGTATACTTGCTAATCACCTAGCTTATCCATTACTTGCTCATCACAACTTTTACTTGCTCACCACAACACTTAGCCATTAAGTTTACTTTACTTGCTCATCACTTTAGATCACCCATGGGTTGCCCTATGGTTCATGATTACCCATTGGATACTTACCTTGGGCTTTACATTTAATTAGCTTAACTAACTTAACTTATACTTTTGGTCTTGCATTCAACAAACACATGGGTTTGGTCAGTAATCCCTATTGGACTTACCCATTCCTACGTAATCCTACAAGTCCATTACATATGGCTTAAAGCCTTACAACGTATAATCTACGTATTAATCTTGTATTCTAACTCATATACTTATTCAACATATACGACATACAATCATCCATACATACTCATATAATACCTCGTATCGTACTCGTATTCATTACTTCGTATAATACCTACGTATTACACGGTCATCGTTTAATTCATTAATCGCATTTCATTTTCTTCTCGGAACTCACTTTTCCTAACCGTTAGGTTTTAAGTCCGCAGGCAAAAAACTGCGTTTGTCATAACTGAAATATTATTGGATAATCCATCTTACCTCGATATTCTATCATTACGTATTTCTCGAAAGTTCAAAAATAATTCTCGAGCAGAAATGCGTGAATAGTGTTTTTCAGAAAAATTCTCGGAAAGCTTTTATTTTCGTCTTGGAAATTCAAACACTTTAATTCTACCATGTAGCCAAAATACTACGACGTTCCGATATGTCTAGGTCATAGAATGGCCTTCAAATAACTTACTCCTATAAATAATCAATTAAATTCATTTAATCCACATAATCAAATAAAAATATAATTCTCATAAAATCCGATTTTTCTGGGGCGTTACATATCTTCACGCAGAGAGTGTTAAAACATGAGGCAGTGCCGATGGCTAGAATTGATCAAAAATTATGATTGTGAGATTCTGTACCATCCAGGTAAAGCAAATGTAGTGGTAGATGCCTTGAGCAGAAAAAGAGAAGTTATTGAAGTTGACCATTCAAGAAGAATTGGTGAAAGATTTCGAATGACTAGACTTGGAGATTAAGTATCCAATGGAGACCAACGAACAATTATTCACAGTGACAGCAAGCCTGACTTTATTGGATAAGGTTAAAGATGCACAAGAAAAGGAAGAAGATTGCAATAACATCAAGAAGCGATTGACTGAAGGTGAGGAATTGAAATTTAAGATTGATAGCACTGGACTACTAAGATTTGAAGGGAGAATTTAGGTACCATTAGTACCAGAACTGAGAGAAGAGATTTTGCAAGAAGCACACAGTACGAGATATTCATTACACCCAAGAAGCACGACGATGTACCAAGATTTGAGTCACCACTTCTGGTGGCCAAATATGAAGAGAGAGGTTGCAGAATGTATAAGTGGTTGTCTAACTTGTTAGAGGGTCAAGGCAAAGCACCAACGACCAAGCGGGTTATTACAACCATTAGAGATTCCAGAATAGAAATGGGAGCACATCACAATGGACTTTGTGGTGGGACTTCCAGTAACACAGAAAGGGTACGACACCATATGGGTGATTGTAGATCGTCTTACTAAGTCAGCTCAGTTTTTTGCTGATTAAGGTTAAGTATAGTTTGGACAAGTTTGCCAAATTATATGTCAGAAATTATCTCGAGGCACGGGGTTCCGATATCTGTTGCATGAGATAGAGATCCGCGATTCATGTCAAACTTCTGGAAGAGTCTTCAAGAAAGAATGGGGACACAACTACGAATGAGGACCGCGTATCATCCGCAGACTGATGGACAAAGCGAGAGAACAATTCAAACACTTGAAGATATGCTCCGAGCTTGTGTGATGGACTTCAAGGGTAGTTGGGAGGATCACCTTCCGTTAGTAGAGTTTGCTTATAACAATAGTTATCACGCCAATATTGGGATCTCAAATCTGAAGCTTGTATGGGAGGAAATGTAGAAGCCTTATCTTTGGGATGAAGTTGGAGAACGTCGACTGTTGGGACCTGAGTTGGTATAATAGACGGTAGAAATCATCAAGGTGATAAGAGCCCGACTAGTAGCAACTCAAGATTGCCAGAAGAATTATGCGGACTTACATTGCAAAAAGAAAGATTTTGAATTAGGAAGCTATGTGTTTCTGAAAGTATCTCCCTGGAAAAAGGAAGATTCTTTTTGGGAAGAAGGGTAAGTTGAGGCCTAGCTTCATAGGACCGTTCGAGATTCTGAGGCGAGTCAGTGAAAGGGGCGTACAAGGTAGCGTTACCTCATGAACTTGAACACATTCACAACGTGTTTCACGTGTCAGTATTGCGGCCGTATAAACCGGATTACAAGCACGTTATCTCCTATGAACCAATCCAAGTCGAGAAAGACTTATCGTACGAGGAAGTTCCTGTCCAGATACTAGATAGGAAAGAACAAAAGCTGAGGAATAAAATTATCCATTCCGATGACATAATTTTTATAAGGGGGAGGGATGTAATGACTGTGAATTTCAAACTCTCTTATTTAATTAAATATGTGATTTAATTTTTAATGAGTTAGTTTTGTGAGTCTATTTAAACCTTATGTGGTTATGTGAATTTATGAAATGATTAAAGGGAGTCACTAATAGTTTTTTAAATTGGTGGACTAACCCTAAGAGTTTGATATCAAAGAAATGATAGGATTCTTAATGATTAAATATTCAATCCATTTGAATATAGTTATAGAATTTGAACATATTGATTAATTTCAAATATGGGTATATCACCACTATTGAAGTTAAATTATATTATATAAAACTTGTGGGGTGATAGAAATTGAAAATGGCTTGAAGCAAACCCATTTTAGCACCTTTGCCGAGGGACCCAAAGTGCATTGCGCCCTCCTAGCGATACAAAATGGCATGGAAATTAGTTTTGCTTAGTGTCAAATATGAGAAAAGTTAGTTTCTACTGTAGAAAATGAAATGGAACATTAATGTAAGGTGTGACATGCATAAAATTATATGATAAGAATATATTCTAATGATATCAAGGATCATGTAGTGCAATAAATTCATAAATGATTTTTAAACGGAAATAATTAATATCTGTGTATTCCAGAAATTGGGAAAGAAGTTATATATGTTCACTACTTGATACCTTGTAATTAGGAAATACATTGTATGCCCTTTAAATCATTATAACCTATGTTATATGAAATAAATTGTGTATACATATTATATAACGTCCAACGTATATATTATGTGTAGATATAGTATAAACCAAATGTTGCATTAGTATTATTTTGCAAGTGCTGAGATTTTTCCCCTTATCCCATATTAAGAGCCCACTTCATTCTTCCCACATGAAAAGCTAACTAGCATATCTTCATCTCAGATTCAACAAATCTAGAACAATAAGTGGATGGGGAGTTGGATTCATGATCGAAATCACCAACTCTCACCAACTTTCTCCTACCCATTATACATTCTTGAAATCTTTTGGTTTGATTTGAGAGATAATTACATTATCTATGTAACCATTCTTCTATAAATGAGGCCCTCACCTTCTTCATTACAATTGCTGAGAATTAATTGTTAAGGAACTTATAAGGAGTGAGTATATTGCAGCTCAATTACTTCAAGAGGTATGAAAGTCCAAGCTTTTGTTCTTAGTTGAGTTTGTCAAATTCTTGAGATTACTTGAATTAGCATGAGTTAGCATACTATCATTGTGTTAGGAAGTATGCGTATATACATATAACATGTAATAATGATTTAGAACATGTTTGAATCAAGAGAAATCGAAGTTGGTTAGTTCTCTGCAGAATTAGAGCAGCTACTGCTTCTCGACCGACATGGTGCAGCTGCGCCCTATTTGTACTAAGGTGCAGCGGAGTTGCGCCAGGTCTGCACTAGACCTTTTGTGTTCTGTTAAGTTTCTGTTGTGCTAACTTATTGGCACATGGTTAGAACAAGCATGAAAACTATTCAACACTCACACATAAGCATATGCATGTAGTATGATCAAGTATAACAATATTAGTACATATGATTGACACAACCCTTATGGTTTTAAAATGAAATTATAGTTTCAAAAGTGGGCTTTGTCACGAACACATCATGTGAACATTCTGACTTTATGAACATGATAATATGGTTTATATTGACATGAAATGCAAGACTAAACTGATTAAACATAATAGCATACATGATTGAAAGTTAAGACTATTTCAAAGATAAGAAATTTAAGACTTTTCAAAGTGAACTTGACCAAGACCTTTATCTTGTAAGTTCTGACCATTTGAGCATGCATATGTGGCTTTAATATATGTTGTAAATGCATGAGAGTTATATGTTAAGATGCCTTGTATATGCTAAGTTAACTTAGTGTAAAATTCAAAGAAAGTTAGAATGAGAAAGCTAATGTCATCAAGTAATGATTAAAGTACGTTATGACCATGCAAGCATGTATATTAGGACTCATTATGCCTATATATATATTGGCATGAACATCGTTTGGTTAATGTATGGTTTTCACTTATTCACACATAGTCATAAAAAGGAAATTTCTAAATTATGAACTATGTGAGTAAAGTATACATGTGTTGTCTATATACAAGCATGACTACTAAGTATTGTATAACCAAGTTACGAAGCATGATAACCACATGACTTTTCTATTCCTAAGCACCATGTAAATTATAAGCTATAAACTTACAAAGGTAAATTCAAGTATGGTCATGTGTTATGTGTGAAACTCTAGCATGTATGTATGTAAAAATATATGTGTACTTAGTGTGTTAGAGTTGGACTGAAGTCAGGAGAGCAAAGCTCAAACTGGCACAGCTAAGAGGCAATAAGAACAATTGGCCAGTCCCTAAGCCTAGACCAAGCCTTGATTCTTGCAATCCCTCTGCGATCTCGCCAAGATTCTGTTTTTGATCTGAAATTCAAGGCATGCTTATATGATTTCTTTACCTGGTAATAAATGACCAATATGCCATATAATGTGTTGAGAAGGATGCTATGTGATGACTTGATTCTTGTAAGTGTTGACTCATATTAGTTTATACATACTAATTGGAAAGACCGACTTATTAACATTAGGTCGTTTCAACACAAGTTAATTAAAGCTAGAATTAAATTTTAGCTGAGCAAACATGCAAGTTTCCCTAACCTTTCTCAAATTTATATTGAGCAAGCTTTCATGAACTTCACTCTTTGGTTGTGCAAGTTCCTTGAACCATACTTTTATTATGCAAAGTATCCTAACCTTCGCATTTACTTTATTCAATGGACATGAGTAAAAATGTTATCATTTAAGCTTGAACTTTATTTCCAAGCATTCTATTAAGTGGTTTAATTACCTTACAATTATTCCACATCGATATTATTGATATTCGCACTTAGTGCACTTGAGTTCGTACAGCCTTGGACTTGTAAATCGTTTAAAGTTCTTTAATTCTTGAACTGTGTTAGATAGAGTCTGAACCTTTGTTCGGTCAGACAAGTATATGAAGTTTTATAAAAGCTATCCAAACCAATTGATGGTAAGGATTCTTAGACTGAAAGAACACCCTTTTTATGATAGGGAGTACCCAAGGTATCTAATATAAGATACAAAGAACCGATTTAAATGTTATGCATATACATAGTGTACGCGAGGCTGATCCCCTCAAGTACTTATTCTATATCCAGTAACCAAAGGGTCAATTAGCTATTGATTCCATTAGAGTGTTATAGTTCAAAGTCTACTTGACTAACAGTTATTCTAAAAGCAATCATTATCTTTGCTTCTAATATTCATATTGTTGAATTCATTGTCAGATATTTTCCATTCATCATGATATATTCTTATTGTTGTATTCAAACTTGTTGAGCAAACTTGTTGCTCATCCATGCTATATCATGAATTATATTGCAGCTAAGCCCGAGACCTCAGGGAAGGACAAGGGTAAAGGAAAGATGTAGGATAGTGGCAAGGAGCAGACTTTACCTTATGCCTAGTTTAAATTACTATTATGTAATATGAACACTAATGTTTATTTTAGGGTATGTTTGTAAGATGATATTAAGGTTATCGGATCTTGGGACTAGTAACACCTTTTGAATGAACAACGTACGTTTCTTATATTCCGTATTTTAGTTATCATATGTTATTTAGAGGTGAATGCTTGTAGTTTATCATGATGACCGAACCAGGGTCAGAGGACCCAGTTTTGGGGGTGTCACAAATAATACGGCTGCCAGTTCCAGATCATGAGTAGGATAACCTTTCACATAATCTTTTAACTGTCGTGATGCATACGCAATGACCTTGCTATGCTGCATGAGCACGCAACCTAGTCCTCTATTCGAAGCATCGCTATAAACTACAAAATTCCCTATATCATTTGGTAAAGATAATACATGTGCTTTACTTAACCTTTTCTTCAGTTCTTGAAAACTGTCTTCACACTTTTCAGTCCACACATACTTCACTGTCTTGCTTGTCAAGTTAGTCAACGGAGTAGTTATCTAAGAAACTTTTTGGATAAGTCTTCGATAGTATCTCGCTAACCCTGGGAAACTCCGCACCTCAGTTGGCATTTTCGGTTGTTCCTAATTAATCACTACTTCCATCTTCGCTGGGTCTACTGAAATTCCATCTCGGTCAATAACATGTCCTAAAAAATGTACCCTTTCTAGCCAAAATTGACACTTAGTGAATTTCGCATATAACTTCTCCTTCCTTAGTGTCTCCAACACTAATCTTAGGTGTTCATCATGATCTTCTGGCGTCTTAGAATATACTAGAATATCATCGATAAACACTACGACGAACTTGTCCAAATATTGTTTGAACACTTTGTTCATCATATCCATGAATGCAGCTGTGGCATTTGTCAACCCAAACGACATTACCAAAAACTCATAATGGCCGTAACGAGTTGTGAATGCCGTCTTAGGTCCATCCTCCTTCATAACCTTCAACTGATGATACCCCATTTGCGAATCTATCTTAGAAAAATACTTTGCCCCTTTCAATTGATCAAAGAGATCATCGATCATGGGTAATGGGTATTTATTCTTTATCGTTAACTTGTTCAACTCTCGGTAGTCGATACAAAGTCTCAACGATCCGTCCTTCTTCTTCAAAAATAGTACCAGTGCTCCCCACGACAAAACACTCGGTTGAATGTATTTTCTATCCAATAGTTCTTGTAACTGAACCATCAACTCTTTCATCTCTACTGGCGCCATATGATACGGTGCCCTTAAAATCAGTGCGACTCCTGGCACAATATCTATTACAAATTCGATCTCCCTATCCGGTGGAAGACCTGGTAATTCACTTGGAAATACATCCACGAATTACTTGACTATAGGTATTTGTTCCAATGTTGCTTGTTGGGTAAAATCTAATTACGCACAACATTCAAGTATACGTGGTCAACAAATAATAAAGTGATAAGGCAAGTATCGTTCCCACAGAGATTAGCAAGAAATTAACCCTCACAATTACCAATTTCCTATTAATCCAAATTTTATTAAACTAACCAATTTAAGAATTAACTAAAAATATTAAAAATATTAAAATTACCAAACAATCAACAAACCCTAAAAACTGAATTTTGAAACAAATATTAGAGAATCAGGCTTATAACTTCACTCTAAGCATCACTCTGATTATTACACCTTATTCCAGTTTAATTTACTATCCCAGTTTATTAATAAAAAACACTCAAGTAGAACTAGCCACCTCTCGATGTACTAGTACTGTATCAACTCAAATCCACAAATTAGATAGAATCAATTTAAATACCTTAAATAACTAACTCTCTATATCTCTATGTGAATTACAATCAAAGAAGGTTTAAGTTCAAGTTCTCTATCCGATTACATGCGATGTTAATCATATCTCTACCCTAACATTCATCAAGATTCCATTCATTCACAGAATTCAATAACAAATGCTATATCGACTAAGTCTAAACTCGTATTTCCTCTCTCGAATCCATACAAGTCCACATAAAATTGGTGATTAAGCAATTCATAAATTCAAGCATAAATCAATATAGATAAACTGAAAGATAACTTATTAAACTAAAAATCAAAGTTACATAACCGTCGTTCCACTCAAAGATCCGTTATAAGCCTAATAAAGAATTTAGCTCATCATCAATGAATTAAAAACTGAATTACTTAAAATAAATCCAGAACCACCCTTCTCTCTAGCATCAATCTGCAATTGTTGTGAAAGTTGCCTTCGACGACTTACTCCAATGCTTTGCTTTGAAAATCTGTCTTTAATGATGTAATTTCTTGTATGATCTTCAATCCTATGTTTGTTGTATGTTTTATATGCCAAGACATGTATTTTGACTCTAGTTCTTTGCCAAAATGAGTTCCAAATCGAGCCAATGATTATTCTCTTATTTGTTGCAACACTTCAAAAGCAATCAGGACACTTCCTCTTTTCAGACTACGTACCCACCTTGGTAGCATCTTTGATTGTTTCTTGAGTTTTGCACCCCAAATAATGGGTTTTTTTTATATGAAATAGCCAGCCCCGGTGGGGGTACCTTCTAATAGTTGCCCACTTTTATCTCTTAAACTTGCTACATTTTGCCTTAATTCCAGTCTTTTAGTCCAATTGCCAATCCACCATGTCGACGTCGGGATTTTTATTTGTTCATTTTCTGTTCTTGTTCTTTGGTGTTCTCATGTTAGGTGAGATTTGTTTGAAAAAACATGTTGTGAAAAGGTCCGACATGTATATGTCGACGATTTGACTGTAAGAGTCGCCAGTTGGTTTTTTGAATGGTAGTACCAATATAACCGAGAAAAGGTTTGCACATTAAGCCAATGATGTGACACAACTTAAACGGGTCTGTGAAACCGAGATTCGTTAGAGTCCGGGTGCTTGATTATGCGGAGGGAAGGTGTTCGGCACCCTTGGACATCCGTGTTTCCACGGTGACCGCAAATTTTCAAGAAACTATTATATAAATGTGTGTGTGTGTGTGGGTCAATGTGCAGTTATATGGAAGTAGTGTGAGGCCTCGTTTGCACCTATATACACAGGGTTTGAATTTATGTAAAAATTCAGTTTTAAACAAGATATGACTGTGATGTTTTGTAAAAAAAGGTTTTTCAAACCCTTATGCTTAATAGTAATTGAGACCTTTTACACTTCCATTTTTTATTAAGTGTTCGGCTTAATTGCTTTTAATTTTTGAGATGCGAAACATCTTCGAGAAAATAATGTACAAAGCAGTGCTGAACTCCTCGTGGGCATGAAAACCATCTGAGGAAATCCAAACACCGTGAATAAATTTACAAGCTGCTTACAGCTGAAAATGTCCATTATGGTAACCGAATCTAGATCCAGTAGACTGAATCTATGATCACATATATGATTCCTAGGCTTACATAATGCCGCAATTTATATGAAAGTAGTAAGCAGTTATATATATAAAAGCTGTAAATATATATATACAGACATGATCAACCACCACGAAGCACCTCCATGGGGGATCGGAAATGTAAATAAAGCTGTAAAAGTGATCAACCGCCATATAAGTAAACTCAAGCGGGGCAGACGAAAAGTATATATATATATATATATATATATATATATATATATATATATATATAGCGATAAGCACCAAATGTAAAATTAGGGCTCATCTAACAAAGTTACGACAACAGTTGATATATATAAGTATATATATATATTAAAGCGAAAGCACACAGGATGTAAAATCTGGGCTCATCGAACAAAGTTCGACACATAGTTCATATATATAAGTATATATATATACGAAAGCAATTAAACGCTCCGCACGTAAGTCAGGCTCATCAAATAGAGTTCGACACACGGTTCATATATATATATATATATATATATATATATATATATATATATATATATATATACTAAAGCAAATAAACGCTTCTAGGCATGAGTTCAGCCTCAATCGAGGCATAGCTCGATAATGTTAGTCCATATATAAATATATGTATGTATATACACACACTAGGCATGAGTCTAGGCTCAATCGAGGCATAACTCGATAATGTTAGTCCATATATAAATATATGTATGTATATATACACACACACACATATATATATATATATATATATATATATACAAACTAAAATGAAACCACGGACCGATGATTGGGCATACACACGCAACACGACTCTCAACGTGAAGAATGGTGTGTGCAAAGATGAAGAGAAAGGCATTAAAGTGTGTAAGAAGGCTTACAGTGGACTGTCAAAGAAGACTTCTATAACTTTAAGTGGATGAACACTCGGCTCCCGGTGGTAAAAATAGTAGCTATATGTGAGCTCACAAGTGTTTAAAAAGAGAAATCACTCAATTTCGTGTGTGTACAGAGCAAATTTGATAGGGCTTCCTTGCCTTTTCTTTATACAAAATGGACATCCCAAGCCCTCTATTTATAGAGGGGTACGGCTAGCCACAGATGTACCTATGGCTACCCAGGGTGTCCCGGGCTCCGCGGGTCCTGCCGTCATAAAGTACGTGCACGCGTGCACTGTGATGTCCGCTCGAACTTTTAAAATTGCAATCCAGGCAACCGATTGAGGTGTATAACACCTATTTCGGACCGCCATTGTCGAGAGCTACGCCATGATATGGGATTAGAGGTTGTACGATGTCAGGAAGATTGGACCATGCCCTTGGTCTTCAAGCTTCAAATTCTATCCGGTGTGCTGCCTTGCGTAGTAGTCACTCGAGATTAGACCTCCTTGGTTCTTGTGGGACATTGCTGTGTAGAAATGTATGTATGAAATGTTGAGACGGCGTGATATAGGATCAAGGTGTCAAAATGACAATTTTATCCCTCACCGGGGTTATCTCCGGTTTTGGCTGATAAGCAGAAGTTGCTCAAGGTTATCTCTGAGATTGGACTGCTGGAAGTACTAAAGGTCCTCATGGTTATCTCTGAGGTGTGCCTGTCTTCCCAGTGTTATCTTCGGGTCTCGTACTGAGTGCCTCGGTGTGAGTGCCGAGGTTGAAGCTGACTACATGCATTTGAAACAAGCATTTTCGGGGTTATCTCTGGAACTGCAACTGCACTCCTTGGGGTTATCTCCAAGGTTGGCACTGTTATTCCAAGTGTTTTTTTTGGGACTGGAACTGAGCATCTCGAGGTTATGTGTGAGACAGAACTGTCCTCTCCGATGGAATTTCTGGTATTTGAACTGCATCATCTCCCAGGATTATCTCTAAAAGACGAATCTACCTTCCTGCAATGTTAGTGACAGGTGTACAGAAAATTTTAAGTGTCTACAGATGCCCCTCTTTATCATATTCATGCAATGTAATGGCATGGATAGGATAAAGAATCCTAGACACTTGAAATACAACAAGATAAACATGATGCCATGTGTAGCAACATGATGTAAATGTATGATGTATATGTTTTGTTGGATTGTTCTTCAACATGGTGGGAAGACTGTCGCCTCCCTGTTGCTTCTACCAGGGACGGCAATGGATAAGCAGCCTGATGAACTGTCATGGATGTGTGATCCACAGCTACCAGGAATCTTTGGGATTGTTAACATTGGGGTTATCACCAAAGTCCTGAATCCTTGATACAGACTTTATACTAAAGATGTATCTCTTACGTACAAGAGACTCTATGTGGATGTAGCCTTATCTGTTTGAGGATGTGTATAACATATTCCATCATTAGTCCTCCCCGATAACGATGATCTTTCCTGGTTTGTATCGCCAGGACATATCAATATTCTGTCGGAGTTACTGCCAATAGTTTGTGTTGTTAGGGTTGCCTGACCTTCGCTGACATGTACGTCATCGGATAATATCCCTGTTGGGTAAACTGTCAAGGTTGCTTGACCTTCATTGACTTATGCATCAATGGAAAAGGCGTGACACCCCCGTATGGGATCTACTTGATCTTCACTGACATGTGCATTAACGGAAAATGTGTGATACAACAGGGACATGTACTTCGACATATGAAAACGCGTGATACCCTAGACGGGGACTGTCTTCGGACAGATGAAGACGTGTGATACCCCCGCTAGAGATACTGCTAGAGAATGCGTGATGCCCCCCCGTCAGGGATATATACTTCAACATATGAAAATGCATGATACCCCCGCTGGGGACTTTGAGAGGATTAGGGCGACGACCCTGAATTGGCAGCATTGGACCTGTATAAGGTATTGCCAAGTGTGACTTGTAATAGTTGAGATCATCGGCATAGTGGACCCTGCGCTCGGGCGAACACCAATGAGTGATGTGTATAGTGGCGTATGTATACATACCACGGTTTATGGATGAGCTGGACATCAGTGATATCATGGCAGTGAGAGCTCTCAGGAGAGTCATACCATCATTTCGATGATTGTGGTGGAGACATTGAGGTCGGCCACATTTTGAAGCACCTACCTTACATGGGTATTCACATGCAGATCGGTTATATTGTACGTGTGGTTTATATCACATTTGAGACCGATTAGCACTTTTTGCTGACACGGGTACTTCTTTACCCACGATATAGTTATGTATTACTCTTTTCAGCTATCGGAGTGCACATACGCTATGTCTTGGTCGGTATTCTTGGCGGAGATCAGAGATTCGTTTGTCATTCTTCCGTGCACATGGCTCAACTCACCCTATAGCTTTATTACTCATGCTCCGGGCAAGGATTATCTCCCTCTGGCTGGTCTGAGGGGCATGACTACCTACCACCCACTGGCTATGATGTTAAAGTTTGACCAGTTCTAGGACTTCCATCCTTTTGAGGGGGCGCTAGGTTAACGTTTAACTTCTTGTCATTTATCAGTAGAGGACCGATCCTGGGTGTATGCATGTTGGGATCAACGTGCGATATCTGATTTTTATGTTAGCCATCCGGGCTATTCGCCAGAGTATTCTGCATGGATGGAGACAGAGACTTCACCGACTGCGGTAGTATCCACAGTACCGGGTATTGATTCAGATGGTGGAGAGCCCATGGAGGACATTAATTCACCCACCGAGGAGGAGCCATTTACTGGGTTGCCAGTAGCTCTTTTAGATTCTCCTAGTACTAGCATTGTTGTGATCCAGCATTCAGCACAGTACTTCAAGCAGAGTCTCCATCTGATAACCTTCGAGAGAGATCAGGCTAGAGCCTTGATGTTAACATCTCTTGATGGGAGAGACGCAACTCTGTTAGAGAGAGACGAGGCATTAGCTCATAGAGATGCCGCTGTTGTTGAGCGGGATGAGGCCAGATCAGCCAAAGATGTCATGACAATCAAGAGGGATAGTGCCCGAGATGTAGCCGTCTTAGATAGCACCACAGTGAGGTCCCTTACCACTGGCATGATTGCTAAGATGAGCACGTACATTGACGAGCATAGACTCACCATGCAGATGGCTGTAGATCTGTTAGCTCGTATGGATACCCTTGTACAGGAGACCACATCATTACCTCCTTCTGCTGAAAAGGATGCCATGTTAGGCTTGATAGCTCACATATACACCGATTTGTAGATGGGCTTGTATTTTCCTACACATACTAGCTTAGCCATTTTGTCATGTACAGTTCATATTGTATATATCAAACAACATTATATATAGCAGGGAAATATATTTTTGATCACTTCCCTTTTAGTTATGCCTTGTTGCTTGCTTGATATTTTGTCTGCTTCTTCAGGGCTTGTGATCTTGATGTCTTCTGAATTCCTCCTTGATGGATGGACATTGAGTTGTCTCTGGATATTTTAGAATGGATCGTTGATCTATGTGTATCCCCTACCATCTCTTTGGTGTCTTGGGACTGGTTTCTGTATGGAAATGTGGAGAGGAGTGTGGCTTTTCCTCTCTGAGATTGATCGCACCACAGATGGTCGTCAGTACTCCTATTTAGGAGGAGCCTAGTTAATTCCATCTCTTATGGATTGGTATTGCTCTTTGAGGCACAACCGCAGCTTAGATGGTCGCTGAATCTCCTATTTAGGAGGAGTTCAGGTAATTTCATCCCTTTGGTTTGAATCTAATGAAGTGTTGTGGATTTAAGTTTGATCCCAACACTAGATGACAAGTCTTTGTGTTTTGGTAGAGGGTGAGACCGAACCATGAATGGCTGCCTACGAACCCCTATTGAAGAGGAGATCAGGTCTGCGTAGTTCGAACCTGGTGTAAAAGGTTCAACATTGTATGCGGCAGAAAGGGTGTAGGAATGTTTTTGTTGTTTTTGTTTTTGTAATAAGAAAGGTGTAGAAATGTTTTTGTTGTTTTTGTTTTATTGCGACTGGGCCATATAAAATGGTTTCCTACGTACTCCCGTGTATCAAGGAGATCAGGTCGGCGTAGTTCTCCCCTCGGGACGATTTGTAGCCGACGAAAAGCTTGATCCCATTGCAGGAGAAACTGCGGGGAAAAAGAAAGTTTGATCCTAAGTTTAGGATAAACTGCAGGTGTAAAAAGTTTGATCCCATGTTTGGGACAAACTACAAGTGTGAAAGGTTCAATCCCTACTGGGATAACCGAAGTTGTATGAATGGAGTGAAGCCAGGCTGCTGGCTTGAAGAGTATGTTTCTCTTAGGGGAAAAGCGTGAAAAAGAGTTGTATGTAGTGAAGGGTTAAAGAACCGAAATGACTGGTAATCTGATGATCCAAAACCAGATTGTTTGCTTGATGGTAACCTCAGACATAGTACCATTTCACGGTGTCCGAGTTGATGAGTTACGGAAATTCATCGCCGTCCATTTCCTGTAATTTAATAGCGCCTCCTGATAATACCTCCTTGACAATAAACAGGCCTTCCCAGTTTGGAGAGATATTTCCCTTGGATTGATCTTGGTTGTCAATGATCTCCTTTAAAACCAAGTCATGTTGTTTAAACTGCTGTAGTTGGACTTTTCTGTTGTAGGATCTGGTGATCCTTTGTTGATATAACTAACCATAGAAGATAGCCGCGGTTCGCCTTTCGTCTATTAGAGACAATTGGTGATACCTGTCTTGTACCCATTGGTCTTCATCTAGTTGAGCATCTATGAATACTATGAGGGATTCCATTTCCACTTCTATGGGTAGTACTGCTTCCATCCCATAGGTTAATGCGTAGGGGGTTGCCCTACTGGAAGTGCGCATTGTTGTTCTGTAGGCTAACAGAGTAAGATGCAATAAGTCAGGCCATCCCTTGTGGTTGTCGAACATCTTTTGCATGATCTTCTTGATGTTTTTGTTAGCTGCTTCAACAACATCATTCATCTTTGGACGGTAGATGACAGGAGTTAAGGTGTTTGATGTAGAATTTGCTACATAACTCCTCCATCATTTTGTTTTTGAGGTTCTTAGCATTGTCTGACACAATGACCTCTGGTTGTCCATATCAACAAATGACTTTGTTTCTGATGAAAACAATGATGACTTCTTTGGTAACCCAGGGGAAAGAGGTTACTTCTACCCATTTGGTGAATAGTCGATCATGGTGAATATAAAGTGATGCCCATTACTGGCTTTTGGCTCGATGGGCCCGATTACGTCCATTCCCCACATTGAGAAGGGCCAGGGTGAACTCATATTGTGGAGTTCTCTTAGAGGGGCGTGGATGGCATTTACATGAATTTGGCATTGGTAGCACCTCTTGACGTGATCATCACAGTCAACCTTGAGGGTAGCCCAGTAATGTCCTATCCTGAGGATCTTCTTAACAAGTAGGGGGCCGCTCATGTGTGGGACACATACTCCACCATGGACCTCATCCATGAGCCTCTGAGCTTGGTCCTTGTCCAGACATCTAAGGAGACCTAGTCCTGCATTTCTTTTGTAGAGTGCATCTCCGCTCAATTAGAATTTAATAGCAAGTCGATGGATCGGCCTTTTCTCAGTCGAGCTTGCCTCAGCGGGTGTAGATCCATCCCATACATACTCCTTGATGTGCTAATACCAAGGAAACTGGATGGGAGGTAGCTGATCCGATACTTCTCCAACATAGTTCCCATAGGCTGGTGCCTTTTCAGGGCAAATGTATTGCTTGGCATGTGTTCCCTTTTAGGTATATGAATCAAGGAGGCCAAAGTTACTAGTGCATCTGCAAAGTCATTCCTGTTATGGGGAATGTGTAGAAAGAAGATCTCTTCAAACTCCGAAGCCATCTATAAAACTTGCCGATGGTAAGGCAACAAATGTAACTCTTTGGTTTGATAGACTCTCGTGGATTGTCTGATTACCAACTCTGAATCCCCAAAGACAGTTAACCGCTTGATGCCCATTGAACGGACATGTTTTAACCCCATAATCTGACCTTGATACTCAATTTGTGTTGTTGTTGGTCTTGACAAAGCGCAATTTAACGGCTGACGGGATCTGCTCCCCGTCTGGGATATTAGAACTTCTCCAGCTCCAAAGACTTTTATATTAATAACTCCATCGAAATACATTTTCCATGTATGGCATGTATCATACTGATGGTGTTGCTGCACTGCCATTACCCCTTCATCGGGGAAGTATGTTTCTAAGGGTTTGAAATCCCCTGAAGGTGCGGCGGCCAGTTGATCCGCAATTGCTTGACCTTTGATTGATTTTTGCGTCGTGTGAGCGATGTCAAATTGTTGTAGGATCAAGCGCCATCCAGATGTAAACAATTTAACATGGGTTTACTGAACACGTACTTGAGAGGATCCACTCGGGATATGAGATGGGTTGTGTGACCATGGAGGGAATGTTGTAACATCAGGGAAGCCCATGCTAAAGCACAACAAGTCTTCTCAATCAGATTGTACTTATGTTCACTACTGCTGAATCTTTTGTTGAGGTAGTAGATAGCTCGTTCTCGGCCTCTATCGTCTTTATGTCCTAGCATGCAGCCCATGGCATTGTCACTTATGGACAAGTACATGAACATGGGAACATCATCCCTGGGTGGTACCAAAATGGGAGCTTTGACTAGCTGCTCTTTGATTGTAAGGAAGGCCTTCTAGCACTCATTGTTCCATTTCATGGAGGAGTTCTTCCTTAACAACTTGAAGATGGACTCACAGGATGCTGTGAGTTGAGAAATAAACCTGCTAATGAAGTTGATTCTTCCCAAAAATCCCTGTATTTCCTTCTCTGTCTGAGGAATGGGAATTTTAATGATGGCTTGGATTTTGGTGGGATCCAGCTCAATCCCCTTGTGGATGACTAGGAATCTTAGCAACTTGCCTGATTTAACGCCAAAGGGGCACTTGACTGGATTAAACCTCAAGTTGTACTTACGCAACCTGTTGAAAAGTTTTTTGAGATGGTCTAAGTGGTCTTCTTCCCTTCGGGACTTCACAATGATGCCATCCACATAGATCTCTATCTCTTTGTGCATTAAGTCATGGAAAAGAGCCATCATAGCTCGCTGATAGGTGGCTCCGGCATTGATGAGGCTGAAAGACAAACGTCTATAGCAAAAGGTTCCCCAAGGCGTGATGAAAGCAGTTTTTTCATGATCCTCCTTAGCAATCATAATCTGGTGGTACCCCGCGAAGCAATCTGCAAAGGAGTACATGCCGTATTGAGCAGTATTGTCAATGGGAATGTGGATACATGGCACGGGAAAGCTATCTTTGAAGCAAGATTTATTCAGATCTCGGTAATCCACGTAAACTTGCACCTTTCCTCCGGGTTTAGGGACGGGAACTATGTTGGATATCCACCCAGGATATGTGGACACCGTGATAATGCCAGCTTGAAATTGTTTCACAATTTCTTCTTTAACCTTTAAACTCAACTCAGTTTTAATCGCCTAAGATTCTGCTTGACTGGCTTTAATCCCTCTTTAATGGGAAGGCAATGAAGGACAATGTCAGTGGACAAACCCACCATGTCTTTGTGAGACCATGCAAACACATCCTAGAATTTGGTTAGTAGTGTAACCATGTCATTCCTCTGGTTTGGAGTGAGGTCTGAACAAATCTGGATTACCTTAGGGCTTTCTAAGGTTCTGAGATTGAAGAAAGTGGTTTGATCAAGGTTAGGTTTAGGTTTTTCTTTGACCCATTCTTTGATCTCCTGAGGCACCTCAATTTCCTCTTGTATTTCCATCAAGTCTGAGTCCAACTTTTCATCAAAGTTACAATCCTTTTGGAGAAGAGGCATCTTATCAGCAAGTACATGCACATCTAAATTAAGAGCCCTGAAACAAAATATGCTTTCACTTAATATATGAAATCGTTTAATCATATAAAGTGATAGCATGTACTAATAAAACAACTGCTAATATTGTACAGAAAAGTAAGCAGTTAATGCTATCTACAAGGTGGAAGGAGTTTCTACCCGTTTTACCCTTGTCGACCAATGAAAAGAGTGCTTCTTCAATTTTCGAGGGAAAAGTCTTGGTAGATTGTAGTGATGGAGGGGTTATCATCGTTCTCTTTCTCCCAAATTACGACCATTACGTCTGGGAAATCATCGTCTGGGGTGTATCTGTTTGTATGCTCATGATGGACAATGATGCGTATGTTGGACATCATCCCGGCGATGTCTTGCTTACGTCTTTGTTCCTCTTCTTCCACTTTGGGATAAGGAACTAGGACCTCTTTTCCCTTAACCGGTATAGGCTTGGGAAATAACATAGCCATTACGTTGGTTGGCACCTTTACTGGAGATTGTGCAGGCTCAAGATTTGCAGGTGGAGAGAATCGCCGTGTGGCTAAAGCTGGAAGAATCAGCTTGTGCTTATGAGGATTCCTGTGACTAGAACTGGCAGAATAGCCTAGTCCGGTTGTCCCGATTTGACTAGACATTTGGATCGGGCGCTTAATGCCTTGATAATTTTTACCCAGCCATTGTCCAGGCTGATGACCCAATGACATCATTTCTTGAGTAGCTACCATCACTTTGACAGAAAGCTTGGGTATGAGAGGTGGCGCCCCAATAGGATAGTAGTGAGTGTTGCTCACCTCCAGGGCATAAAAACTGACCGGCTCAACTTCTGAATTGAAGTTGATGAGTGGTATATCACCCTATTTAGGACATTCCGGTTCAGCGTTGATTGTGATTATGCTGTTGTTAATGATGTATTTAAGTTGCTGATGAAGAGTGGAGGGGACGGCCCCAGCCATATGAATCCAAGGTCTTCCCAATAAAAGGTTGTAACTTGAATCTATCTTGAACACGTGAAAAGATATGCAGAATGTATGTGGACCAATCTCAACTGGCAGTTCAATCTCTCAGACTGAATTTTGGCGGGATCCGTCAAAAGCTTTAATAACCGTGTGGCTGCTTCGGATCCGTTTGAGATTGACGTTCATCTTCACCAAAGTATCATAATGACAGATATTCAGAGACGAACCTCCATTTATCTAGACTATATCTAACATGTATTCGGAGGATGAAACCGTAATGTGCAACGGTTTGCAATGACTGGTCCCTTCAGGCGGTATGTCATCATGTGTGAAACATATCCCATTGTTGTTAAAAATGTGATCAACCAAATGTTGAAATTTTCCACATCCACTGATTTCGACAAGTAGGCTTCTTCCAAGACCTTTAGTAAGACCTTCTTGTGATCCTCGGAAGATAAAACCAAGTCCAGTATTGAAATTTGATGTGGATCTTCACTTAAGCTTAAAACTATCTTGGCTTCATTATGGCCCATAGTACGGAAGAAATTTTTAATTTTCTCTTAGGGAATTTTTGACTTTGATTTGATGGTAGGCTTCATCACCCGTTAAGGAAGATACAGTGGGTTCTCCTTTGACACTGCAATAGTTGTATGAGAGGTGGATCCTTCAGCATCTCCATAATTCCATGGGACTTTATGTAAGCTGATAACAGGATACTGTGATCTGAATGGTAAGCTAAATTGGCTCTGGAGCAACCACTTTCAAAGGATTGTCAACTCCTTTAAGTTGAATTATTTGTATTATGAATGGTTTGATAGTTCCATCAGCCTCAGCGGATATAACTGCTACCAATCCCTTCCATTTAGTAGGATATGTATTCTTATTCTCACATAGCATAATATCATCGTCAGCTAGTTGCAGGATACCGCTGTCAATTAGATTCTAAATAAGGTGGCGGAGTGCCCATCATTCTTCCATGTTGTGACCACGAGAATGGTAGTGATACTGACATACTCCATCAGAATTGAACCTTACTGAACGGGGATTAATTGGATGTAGAAGGGAGGTGATAATTCCTTCATTGATCAGCATCTGAAATATCTCCTCCATAGGTTGGCCCAGGTATGTAAATTCCCTTTTATTGGCAAAATCCCGACGAGATTGGGCATTTGTTCTCTTCGTAACTTTGTCCTCCATTGTTTCACTTTCTGAAGGAGACGATGGAGTATTCATAACAAAAGGGAGGCAACTAGCATGCTCCTAGCTGACTAATTGGTGTGTGACTTGATGCTGATGGGTCACCAGTTCTACCAATTGCTAAATTTACTTATACAGAGCTTTCATCTTTCATTCCATCACAAACTAGAACTTTGCATAATCCCATTTGTCAACACTGTCCTTGATGGTCTAGGATGATTCACCATTAAAATTGGAACTGTGACGCCCCCAAATTTAGGTACTTGAAACCCGAACTCGGTGCTTCACGATACCATTTCTATGAGCGGAATAATACTAATAATAATAACAATAATATAATTACTAAACTTAATTTATATATCAAAGTTTGAATCCCCAGGTACGTGACCTTTAAACATTCATTACATGATACTTAATATATATATCATTCTTATCTTAATAGAGTCAAACTATTACATAATATATCACCAACTTATTCTGTAACCTTCCTTTTCCCTTTGTTCTTAGCCGAGCCTTCTGGTTGTTCACACTTAGCTGAAAACATTTAAATTAACCAAGGATGAGCATTTGGGTGCCCAGTAAGTAATATCAATTATAAATATTAGTTGAAAGGATTAAATGTTTTCTTTGTACGACACTTCTACAACGAATCAACAGTTGTGAAGTACGATGAACCAATAATAACAATATATTAATTCTATATCAAATTTTTGAAACTACGTACTAACTATAACTGGAGATTAGTCGACAGACTATGAACATTGTTTTCTATTTCAGAAAAGGTTAACCATAACTTCATCTGCAAATCGTCATAACTTACAGGCACGGGGGTGATCAACCCGTTATGCCTTGTATTGATCAATACTACATGCAAAAACGATATTATCATTCATCTGATCAGCCTTTGGTGCACAAAAGTTTTCCCATGTACGGGATGTTCATACTTAGTCGGGAATTTGAACCAAAGCAATTTGGTCGAATAATAATAAAGTTCTATCTTATTCAATAATATTTTTAAGTTTGTGTCTAGCTGGATCAAATAGCTTAGACAACTTTTAAGTCATTATATACATAACAAAAATTTATAAGCATGTATCAACATGTGATTAAATACAATGATTATCCAAGTGAGGACACTTGTATAACCATATTTAGAAATTAACGAATAGAATAAATATCTAAATTATACCATAATACTGTACCGATAAATAATGATTGTATACATAATCGATAACAATAGAGTTAATATTCTGGCACAATGATAACATAATTATGAAACTTTCTTACTTATGTCCATTGCATAAAGTAAATGCAAAGGTAGGATACTTGTCTGGTCTGCTGCTTACAATACGCAACTTAGTTTTATCTTTTATATAGAAACCTATCATTAATAAGATCATTCGTTCGATTAGAATATTATATCATAACACATAAGATCGCTTATTCTGAATAAAGACATGACCTAATCACATTGTCACACATGTTTAACAATCATTGGATAACAAACAGACACGTATCTAGTCAAATTATCTAAGTCAAGATTAATTTCTGAAACATATCGGTGGACCGACGGCTTTATCAGGTAACTATCGAGTCTAAGACTTTATCTTGTAGTTCAATAACTGAAAATATCAGTTATATTATTTTTAATTGACTTATAATAATTTTTAAATAATTATTATAATTTATCATAATTTTTTAAACACCAAAATTATTATTAAATGATTTAAATATTAAATAATTCTATTATCATTAATATTTAATTAATATTAAATTATTAATAAAATCATTGTCAAAATATTAAAGTTATTTATAATAACTCAAAATATTTTTAATGTACTAATATTACCTTAAATGATTTTTAAAAGAATTAAAATCATTTTAAATAATTACCATTAATATTTAAATATTAATGCATTATTTATCAAAATACTAAAAGTAATTAATTATAACTTCAAATATTTTTAATTCATTTATATCCTTTTTAAATGATTTTTAAATTAATAAAACTATTTATTTAATATAATTATTAAATAAGTTTAATATCATTAATATTAAATTAATATCGGTAATATTAAAATATTAATGAAATTATCCTTTAAATATTAAAAGTTATAATTTATAACTTAAAATATTTTTAAACACCTTAATTTCATTTAAAATTATTTTTATAATATTATGTCATTTTAAAACTAATTTATTTAATATAATTATTAAATAACTTTAATATCATTAATAGTAAATAATTAATGAAATTTACCTTTAAATATTGAAAGTTATATTTTATAACTTAAAATATTATTAAACTCTTTATTTTCATTTAAAATGATTTTTCTAATATTAAAATCATTTTTAAAATAATTTATTTAACATAATTATTAAATAAATCTAATATCATTAATATCAAATAATTAATGAAATTTTCTTTAAAATATTAAAAGTTATATTTTATAACTTAAAGTATTTTAAATACCTTATTATCATTTAAAATGATTTTTAATATAATAAAATCATTTTTAATTTATTTATTTAATGCATTTATTAAATAAATTAAATATCAATAATATTCAAATAAATACTAATATTTATGAAAAATATATCAAATTATTAAAAGTTAATTTTTATAACTTAAAATAATTTTTGTAATTTTCAAAAATAAATTTCTATGTTTAAATGATTTTTGGAAATTAATTTAATTAAAATTAAAAAGTTTGTCGCTAAAAGCCTTT
Source organism: Panax ginseng (assembly GCA_020205605.1). Classification (NCBI taxonomy): domain Eukaryota; kingdom Viridiplantae; phylum Streptophyta; class Magnoliopsida; order Apiales; family Araliaceae; genus Panax; species Panax ginseng. The sequence goes on along the minus strand of CM035141.1, from coordinate 43,194,376 downwards.
GGCGACAGAAAGTGTCGCCTTAGGTGTTCTTGAGCAACCCAAACATTCATACGCCAGTTTCTAGTTAGGTAGTTTGACCAAGTTTAATTCGTAAATTGTAATGTTTCTAGGCATGTTTGTGGTCAGATATTGTAGTGCTAGTGCAAGACGTCATGATTCAACAACAAACATGAACACACAACATATAACAAAAGAGATCTGAGCCTCCAAAGTGGTTGTCAGAGCTGTTCTTCATTTCTGGGTTGCCCAGAAATGAAGAACAATTCGTGAGGCTTACTTTGGGCTTCCACAACTTGCAATCTATGTGATATTTTAGTGATCTTAAGCTTTCAGTGTGTAGACCACATGGAGGTGTATAGATCTATTACATAACATCATCATAACAATAACACCAGCTTAAGATACATGTCGGGCAAACTATGTCAGAAGACTTGGTCATGCTTGATTTGACCGTTCACTATGATCTACCTGATAAATGTTTAGGTGATCTAAAAGCTTTAATTAACAGTTAGTATAACATACTATAACCTGGATACAAGAACAAGAACAAAACAATAAACACAAGAAAGATCCGGGCGTTTGAATAAGTTTACAGGCCCTTTCTAGGTTACCCAGAAACGCCCAGTCATGGCTGGTCAACGACTTTTGACCAACAATATCTTACAATCTGCTCATGTTATGACCTTGATTCAAGTTACAGTGTAAAGATCTCATAGCACACTACAATATCAAACACTTAAAAGACCAAGATAATAAACACGCTGAGATCTAGAAGGTCTAACATTCGGTTGTTAGACCACATTAGAAAATTTTCCAGATTTTGTAAAACACTAGATCTGAGCCTATAGATGTTATGGATCTAACATCTATCAACCCATATCATCATTATACACTACTAACAACATGTTTAACACAAAAAAACTAACATCTAACACATTAATCAAGATCAGATTTTTAGTAGGGTTTTATACCTTACTTTGAAAACTTTGGATTCTAGGCTTTTGATCTGTTAAAGGAATTCGTGGGGCTGGATTTTGTGACTGATATACTTATAATTTTTGTGGGTTTTAGAAAGAGAGAGGATTGGTTGAGTGTTGGAGCAAAAAATTGAGCTAAGTAAAGAAATTTCTCCCTCTCTCAATCTGTATATAACACTTAGATGCAATGAATTGGCTGGCTAAAAGACTGATTGCTGTGATTATTTAGGTCATAAAGTCAAATAAGTTGGTCACCAACTCCTAAATTTGGTAGGATTTGCAAGCAAGCTAATAAAAAATGTGACAAAGGGTATTTTAATTAGTCATTATAGGCTTGCAATTTTAATGGCCAATTTTTCATTTGTCCTAACCCTCAGGGTTTGACCCTTAGGGTTTAACCCTAAGGTTTAGCATATTGAATTTGTAGGATTTAGCAATTAGGGTCTAAACAAAATTTAGTTTTTTAAAATTTGTAATTAGGGTTTCCTTAATTAGATTAGGTTTCTAATTACCCTATTGATGAACATTATGGTTTAAAGTCCACTAATTAATACTCCCTCCGTCCCAGGATAAAAGTCCTTATTACTATTTTGGGTTATCCCATGTTAAATATCATCTTTCTTTTAATAACCAAACTTGTACACATTTTTCCCTATTATGCCCGTAGCATTAAATATCTCATACTTTTCTTATTCTAATTCTCTCTCCATATTTAATGACATTATTATGGGTAATTTTGTCATTTTATTCCTCTTCTTAATATGCGTGAAAAGTCTACTAGGACTTTTATCCTAGAACGGAGGGAGTATTAAGCTTACTAATTTAGCGATTAGGGTTCCTATTTAGCAAATTAGAGTTTCTAGTTTAGTAATTAGGGTTTTGAAAAATTAGGGGTTTCCTAATTAACAATTATAATTCTAACACTTGTTATTAATCACATTAACACAATTTTTTTGACCGATCTTAAACTCCAATTTTGAGTTTCAAATTAGGGTTATACAACTTAATATTAAAATTTTCTAAATCTATACCATAATTGACCAGCCATTATCAATACGTACATACAATACATATTTATAGCGCTGAAATAAAATAATATTATATTATTATTCTCATTCCTTGATCAAAATCCAAAATTAGGGTTTGGATTCCATATCTGATTTATCTTTCCTATATAACTCTATTAAATAAGTTAAAAATAATTAACTTAACTAATCCGAAATAAATTCATATAATAAAATATAATTATTATTATAATTATTCTATAATCATTTCATATATAATTTAAATAATATATAATCATATTTTTATGCAAAATAATTAATAAAAGCATTTCTACTATAAAATTAATTATTATAAGAATATAGTTTATAATGATCAATAATTCTAGAATGAAATTATTTGTAATCATTCATGTAATAAATATATTTTATTTATCATATATATATAAACACATTATCTTGGTACATATTCCTCATATTTATTTTAATAAATAAATAAAAAATTATACGCAAAATTTGTGATTTATTTACATAAAAAATCTTGGGTTATTACATGAACTTTTTCCACTACCCAATTAATCATATTGACCTCTTCCTCTTTGTGTTGAGGAAGAGGGTTGTCTTGTACGTGAGGTGTGTCTGGTTTGGTTACCACAATCTCCCCGCTGTCTATCAAATCTTGAATCTTGTGTTTCAAGGCCCAACAATCTTAAGTATCATGTCCAGGTGCCCCGACATAATAAGCGCACTTCCGAGTAGCATTGAAACCCCTCCCATTCGGGTTGGCTGGTGGAAGAAGATGTGTGATTTTCTTCTGAGTCGTTAGAAGATTGAGAATGTTCTCGAGTGAGTCCCCTAAGGGTGTGAACACTCGAGGGCGTTTGACTTCTCCACCTTTAGGTAATGGAGGGTTTCAAGACTGAGCTTGAAAAGGGGAGTAATTCCTTCTCTGAATAGGCATATACTGATTGCCTTTCTAACCTTGAAGTATCAAGGAAACATCCTCCTCTTTCTTTTTTTGGACCCTCCGGGGGTTGTTTCCATAAGTTCGATGGATGTGCTCAAAGAATGACTTTAAGGCGACTAGGTCTTGAATCTTTCCTGACTTTAATACCATCTCAGCCATCTCCCCATGTTTAATCATTTCAGAGAATGGTTTACCAATGCCAGCTAAGACTCTCTCATAGAAAGGAGCTTCTTGTGTGTCTATGAAATCATAACCATTTCTGACTCGGTCATAGATGGAATAACTTGAGCAGCAAGGTGCCTCCACCTTTAAGTATACTCTCTGAAAGACTCATTGAATTATTTCTTGACCTTGGTAATCTGATATTGGTCAGGAGGCATCTGAGACTGGAAGCTGTATTGGGTGAGGAAGGAATGAGCTAATTCTTCCCAACTATGGATGTTTGAGTTGTCTAATCTGGTATACCACTAACGGGCTTCTCTAGTCATAATCTTTTGGAACAGCTGCATTCTGAGCTTTTCGTCCTCTGCATAAGATCCAAGTTCTCCAATGAACTCCTTCAAATGTGTGTAAGGATCTCCTAACCCGTCATACTTTTTCAAGTTAGGAGTTTTGAACTTTTCTAGATAATGAACCCCAGGGAATATACAAAGGTCAGCATATGAGACACTCCCGTGTACTCCAATTCCTTTGATAGAACAAAGGGTTTCTTCCATTTGAAGGACCTTTTTCCTGATGTCACCGGTGTCTAGATCTCCTTTGAGATGGGTGTTTTCAAGGTTTTTGTCTGTAATCAACTGAAATTCCGGATTTGTTTTATCCGAACCTTGGGTTCCTCCTTGTGCAAAGGATTCCGTATGTGTGGGCATTTTTGGGCCCTGAGTAGATTGATATAGTTCTTTAAGAAGAACAACCAAATCTATAATATGTTTACTTAATCCGTCGAATTCTTCACCGGAAACGGGATTAGACTGGTCCGATAAAGACATGATTGGTTGTAGGCTCGTGGCCTTTTTGGACTTTGACCGGGTAATAGGTCCGATTGTTTCCCTGCGAAAGACTTGCATAGTTTAGTCTTAGCGAATGTGTAAATGTTAAATGCTATGTAATGTATTCATTTTAAGAATTTTATTCTGCAAAACGGATGTTAGCTGTTTGTGACACAGGATATCATGTAAATTTAAATATGAATGTACACATATTTCTTTATATTTCCCATTACATGGAGATGAATATGGCATGAAATTACAAGTAATTGACTTTACGAGTAATTTGAAATGAGAAAACATGAAGAGACTTTCCTCCGCGTTTGGTTTATCAGAGGTTGACCTATCTTAGGCTACTCTCGCTGCTTTTTGGCATGAAGGTTCCCGAATCATCGCAATTTAATCGACGGGAAGTTAATCCGGTCTTTCAACTGGAGCGAATTTGGGTGATGCCTTTCCTGAGCCTCATTCAAATTAGTCTCCCTACGAGTCCAGTAATCAAACACCAATAGGATAGCCTCCTGGTGGAGGAACCACACAACATACATTCAAATACAACGTGTCTCACCGTTTATGAAAATGATGACATGTGCGAAGCACTAATATCACAAGAAGATATAGTGTAAAGCACTAAGTACAGTAAATATATGCATTCGTATATATTCTTCATAAATGTAAATGCAACAACTAAACACAAGCATATAACTGTTTTGAAAAAATTGTAATAGCGGCTTAAGCTCTCTTACTGGTGTCCCCAACAGAGTCGCCACCTGTTGACGGCGGGATTTTTGTTTGTCCCTTTTCTGTTCTTTTTCTTTGGTGTTCTCATGTTAGGTGAGATTTGTTTAAAAAAACAAGTTTTGAAAATATCTGATAAGTGGATTTTATATACACGAATCGATATTAATTTCAAGTTTAAATTCGTAGTTATCTTCATGTTTTTTGTTCGTTTTTACTCGTTTCGTGATATTTTATGTGTAGGGTGGTCATGGATGCAATTGGTGAGGAAAGGCGGTCTATTTGGAGCAAAAGTGGAAAAAAGTTGGAGCTTGAAAAATTTGAAGACAGTAGCCTATTTCGTAGGGGGTGAGCTTTATTATTGTGTTCGTACTTGGCCAGCCAAGGCGAGGTCCGTTCTGGTATGTCCTATTCTATTTCGAAGTCTGCTAGAGCTCGGTTTGTGGGATTGGGCTGATGCGTTTGGACTCTAATAAAAGAAGAATTCGGCCAGAAGAGACGGGAGCTTGCTATTACGTAGAAAAAAACAACGATCTTATAACAAAAAAGGCAAGAATTCAAGAGCGATTTCAAGGATTGAAGAGGCAAGAATCCGAAATTGACAAAGTTTTCTCATGCAACATGATAAGTGGATTTTATATACACGAATCAATATTCATTAAAGTTTAAATTGGTAGTTATTTTCATGTTTTGTGTTCGTTTTTACTCGTTTCATGTTATTTTATGTGTAGGGTGATCATGGATGCTATTGGTGAGGAAAGGCGGTCCTTTTGGAGCAAAAGTGGAAAAAAGTTGAGGAAAGAGAAACCTGAAGTCAGTAGAACCCTTCACGAAATGAGTCCGTTCTGGGAGCATGCATTACTTTGACTGACCTTTGGTGCTCGGTTTCTTGGACTTTAATGATCGCATGGACTCTAAAGGATTTTTTTGGCGGAAGAGAAGGAGAGCTTTCTATTATGTAGAAAAATGATAATCATACAACACAAAGGCATTAATTCAAGAGCGATTTGAAGGATTCAAGAGCAAACGTTGGAGGAGTAATTTTCAGAGATTGTCACAACGGTTGCGAATCAAGGCTACGTGAAGGGGTTTTCATTATTCTTCTTCTCTTTAGTCTTATTTGTAACTGGAAGGATATTTTCAAGAAATTATTCAGTTTTTAATTCATTCGTTATGAATTAATTTACTTATTAGACTTGTGATGGATCTTTGGGCGAAACGATGATTCTATAACTTTGATTTCCAATTCAATAAGATATTTTCAGTTTATCTATGTTAATTTGAGCATGAATTTATGAATTGCCTGATCAACAGTTCTTTGTGGATTTGAAAGGAATCGAGAGAGGAGATTCGAATCTAGACCTAGTTAATATAGCATGTGACATGAATTTTGTCGATAGCAAATTTGTGATTATTGTTAAGGTAGAGATACGCTTGACATCGCATGTAATCGTATAGAGAGCTTAAACTTCAACCTTCTTTGATTGCAGTTCACATAGAGATATAGTGAGTTGGTTAATTTAGGTGTTTAACGGATTTCTATCTTAATTGTGGATTGATGTTAATATGGTATTAGTGCATCGAGAGGTGGCTTTTACTACGTTCGTGTTCTTGATTAATAAACTGGAATATTGAATTGAGTTGGAATAAAGGTTTAAAAATCAGAGTGAAGCTCAGGGTGAAATCATAAGTCTAATTCTCCATTAATTGTTTGAAATTTCGGATTTCGTTATTGGTGACTGTTTTGTGATAGTTAATTTCTTTATTAATTTAGTTTTTTTTTATAATTTAAAACCATTGAATTGATTAGTTTAATAAAATTAGGGTTAATACAAAATTGATACTTGTGAAGTTAAGATTCTTGATATTTTGTCCTCGTGGGAACGATACTCTATTCACTACTATATTACTTGTTGACCACATGCACTTGCGTGTTTTTAAGCGTATTGATTTTCACCAACAATATCCAACATGTATATGTCGATGATTTGACTGTAAGAGTCGCCAGTTGGTTTTTTAAATAGTTATACCAACACAACCAAGAAAAGGTTTGCACATTGACCCAGTGATGTGACACAACTTAAACGGGTCTGTGAAACAGAGATTCGTTAGGGTCCGGGGGCTTGATTATGCGGAGGCAAGGTGTTAGGCACCCCCCGACATCCGTGTTGCCACGGTGACCGCCATTTTTTTAAAAACTGTTCTATGAATATGTGTGTGTGTGGGTCAATGTGCATTTATATGGAAGTAGTGCGATGCCTCGTTCGCACATATATACACAGGGTTTGAATTTATGTAAAAATTCAGTTTTAAACAAGATATGACAATGATGTTTTGTAAAAAAAGGTTTTTCAAACCCTTATACTCAATAGTAATTGAGACCTTTCACACTTCCAATTTTTTTTAAGTGTTTAGCTTAATTGCTTTTAATTTTCGAGATGCGAAGCATCGTCGAGAAAATAAGGTACAAAGCAGTGCCGAACTCCTCGTGGGCATGAAAACAATCTGAGGAAATCCAAACACCGTGAATAAATTTACAAGCTGCTTACAGCTAAAAATGTCCATCATGGGAACCGAATTTAGATCCAGTAGACTGAATCTGTGATCACATGATTCCTAGGCTCACATAATGCTATAGTTTATATGAAAGTAGTATGCAGTTATATATATAAAAGCTGTAAATGTAAGAACTCGAATTTTCAAAAAATATTAAAATAAGAATTGAAGTAAATAAAATTCTGAAGGCATGTGAAGGGTTCGAACAAGAATATTTATGTGTTGTGAGGTATGTGGAATTTTATTACATAGGGTAATATGAGCTATGTAATAAGTGATGATATATTTAATAAAATATATATATATATATATATATATATATCATTATTATATATTTGTTATAAATTGTAGAGATGAATTTATAGGAAGATGGATAGAAATTTATCTATTGATATTACATAATTTATAGAATTTTTTTATCATAATAAGTTGGTGACATTAAATATCTTTGATAATCACCAATTCTTGAGTATTTGTACGAGTATGTATCAAGTCTAAGGTAGTGCAAACATACTCTTTAATGGTGGATGTATAAGAGCTGGGCTAAACAATTCCTTCAAAGAGCGGAGGTATATACGAATTATTAACTGATCTAACTCACTGTGAAAACAGTGCAGACGAGACGGAGACTAACCTGTTGGTTGTTTGTGGGAAACCACTTAGTGTGCGATATTGAGTACTATTAAAGACTCGAGGTGTGCTAGGTTTAGACTTATATGTGTATACGTTGTTGACGAGAGAAGGAAATCGATATACCTTTAAAGTGGATAGAGAATTATTACGTAATTCGTTACACGGCGAGAAGTGAAGATGAAAGAAATGTATGTATGTGTTATACATTCGACTATTATGTTATTAGTGGTATGAAACCGTAAAGGAGATGTATAGTTGGTTAAACAAATAGGGGAGATAGAGTTTTAAAACTCGAAGTGTGATCCTTAAATTGTTAAGGAAAATAGTAACCGATAATGTGGAATCAAAGAGGGCATTGATGTTAGACGAGTTAACACTGAAGCGGAATATATAAAGTATTTAGAAGCGTAGGTGTCATTTCTGCTAAGGCAGAACTGGTCTACCTCTGATTTTGGTATGGCGCAGCTGCTCCATTTCCAAGCCCGTGACCAGTGCAGCTGTGCCGGTCTGTAGATAATTCTGAGTAAGTCTGTTGAATTTAAATTCAAGGAATAAAGGCTAGAGACTCATATAAAGGTCATAAATGGTGACTAAGTGTTCATAAAGGAATGTAGTTAACAATACATGACTTAAATAAAGGTTTAAATTAATTAACTCGGATTAAATATTGGTTAATTAAGCGATATTATAGAATATTATATTCTATTAATTAAAGGAATGCATAATAATAATTGAAAAGAAATTATTAATATTAATTAATTATTGTGTGGGTTGAAAGTACCCAACTGAATGATATTTAGCCCAATTAAAATATTAATGTGAATATAATCATTAAATAATATTTACTATGTGTAATATGGAAAAGGTAGGTAGTAGTAATATACAATACCTCTGGCTTAAGACTAAATGAAGTGTGACAGTTAGTTGGGACTAATGATATACAAAAATCATATGGTAAAAGTGATTAAATCATAGAGTTCATTTAAATAAGTTTGGTTATCTCACCCTATGTGATGAGACAATTATATGTGTACTCAAAAAGATATGTGTTATTAAAATATTTATTTCTATTCCAATGGGAGATTAATAGTAAAAAGGAGATATTAAATATATTATATATATGGAATACAACTACATTATATAGTGTAGTGCGACACTTATGTGACTATACTATATATGGTAACCATATATTAAGATTTTTTGAAACTATATAATATGAATACATCATGAAATGTGTGTCTTACAATATTATTGTTGATATATATTAAAATAATATACCATGAACATATTGTAAACTATTATTTTAATAAAATACACCGGTGTGATAAAATGTACATGGATTATATGTATATTACATTTCCATACCACATCTACTACCTTGAAATATTAATTAGGTAAATCATATTGTGACATTATGTTAGAACCCATGTATGGATTATATGTGTATACAATATAACCTAAGAATAAGGTTTGTGTACAAGTGTATAACCTATGTTTTACAAGATTGCTAATATTTTTCTCTCTTGGTCCAAATTAAGTGTCACAAAGGACAAGAATAGTGACTTGAAGCTAAATCACGTATTTTCCAAAAAGGGTATTGAATAGGTGATCATTTGCTAAGTAGAGGGTTGTTAAGGGTCGTTGATCAACTCTTGATTAACCAATGTATTGTTCCATTACATCATGAATCCAACCTTAGGGCAATGCCAATGTCTAGTCCATGCTTCTTCTATAAATACAAGCTACAAATTCAAATTTTGTGTTTCTAAGGATAGGTTTGATAGTATAATGGGAGAACATAAATTGTTGAGCTAATATATAAGTATACTCATAGTGTAGGAGGTCCAATTCAAGTTCAAGAAGATATAAATTCTAACTACGTTCTTGAAATGGGTCTAGTTTAATTCTTGAAATTTCTTGAATTCATATGTTAATTGATATGAATTAATATGTTATAAGGTGTTTAGGAAGTTTACTTACATGTATGAACACTTTAGTAATGGTTTGGAACATGTTGAATCAAGGGAAATGAAGTTAGGTAAACACTCTGCAAAACAGAGTCTGTTTACTTCTTCTAACTTCGATGTGGCGCAATTGCCGCATACTATTTATCTTGAAAAAAGACAATGCTGCGTGGTACCTCAGAACCAGTTGATGGATTCTGTCATGGTAGGTTGTTGCTAATATGGTATTATGACTTGTATATACATGAAAAATTGGTATGTCATGTGTTATAAAGTTTCCTTATGTAGTATGAAATGTCCAACGTGATTTAGTGTAAGATCTTTAACAAAAACTTAAGGTTTTGGAGACAAACCTTGTGGAAACTTATGAGCTTAAGTTTTGAACTTAATGGTTCATATACATGATTTCTTCGAGAGAGAGGAATAAGCAAGGTATGGTGTTATAGTGTTCTTGTCATGATCAAACTTGTTAGCTTTGTGTTAGAAAATGTTTTAAGGGAAAAAGCTTGATATGGTTAAGGTGAATAAGCATGAATGTTACATGTTATACATTACGATCTTGAAAAGAATATATCATGACTTATTTACTCATGATAAGAGTTTTAAAGTTGTCTTATATGTGCCATGTTGCATCATTCATGAAAAAAAATGATTTCAAAGGCAACCTTGAACATATTTCCAAAATCTAGTTGCATCACTTGAGTATCTAGATTCTAAAGGGTTAGGATGTCATGTTATGACTATAATATTCCTAGACATGATTTGTATGTATTGAACATGTTGATAACTAAACTAAACACGAGTTTAAAGCATGATTTAAAGTGTGAACAATAATAGTTGTGAATAAACAATATGAGCATTATAAGCATATGTATTAACAGATTGTGAAACCTCTATGTGGACATATAGCCAAGTTATAAAACATGGTAGCTACATGGTCTTGTTATGCTATAATACCATGTAAGTTGTAAGTTAAAACTTCTAGAGAATGAACTCAAGAGTGGCCATGTGCTTATGTGAGCACCTCTAACATCTATATATGATAGAGTATTAGTACATATGTATGTTAAAGTTTGGACATAAATAGGAAGTGAAAAGCTCATACTGTGCGTTAGGGGCAAGCATAGCTATGTGCCATCCCTAAGCTTAGACAGTATGTAGTAATTACTTCTTATTCTACATTCTAGAATAGGTTCTATTTTTGATCTGAAGTTTGAAGCATGCTTGTATGATTACTTTAACTTGTAATATATGACCAATATGCTATGTAATGTGTTAAGAAGCATGCTATGTGATAGAGATGAATGTTAATTATGGTTTTCAGAAGTTAAATCCAAAGGAATACTTTCAAGATATTAAGCAATGGTACGTTGTTTGGATTTGTAATGTCTTACAAACTGAATTATGCTATGAATATATAGTATAGGTGATGTTGTATGAAGTTACGACTAAGTTAAACATTTATGTGTACGTTTGAACTTACCTATATGAGTTTTAAATATGTCGATCACATAGCGAGTCAAGTGTGTGATAGATATATACGGATGTTGGTGGCATGTCCGAATGGTTAAGGTATACCTATACGGACCTAGCTATTCCGAGAATGTGATAAGAAAGTGAAATGTAGGTTTTATGAACCTAGTTAGGAAACAATGTAACATTGTTATTACATTGAGAATACATGAAATATGTTACTGATGGATATGAATCCATGATTATATAACTGTGGAGGAATACACAAAGTGCAGATAAGCGTTAAGCAGTTAAGTCGTAGTTCATAAATTAAGAATCAGGCAAGTATTTCAGTTCCTATTTTATATATGAATTATATAACTGTTAGTGAGTTATATTATGTTATGAGAACGTTGATGTATATATATGAAATGCATATGAGATATGTATGAATGTTGAAGTTGATCTTTGATGATATGCTTGTGGAGTAAATCTTTATGCCTGTTATGTGAGAGTAACATGCGTAGTAAATGTTAATTGATTATGAATGCATGAACTGAAAATGCTATTATATGCTATGTGCTGCATGAAAACTGTTAGAATTGCTGGGTTATCGAGCTCACCCTTGCAAATAACCACTTTTGCAGGTTAAGGACACACGGTAAAGGTTACATGCTACTTGATTGATAAAGTTCAATCACATCAAAGGAGATTGAATTATTTAATTAAATATACTCTCTTGAACCATGTTTAGGTTCTAGTAGATATACTTGATAGTAGTCAAGATGTGTAATACATGTTATCTTGTAAAGTTGTATTATGTGATACATAGAGAAATTTGAATCGAGATGTAAAGGTTTATACGAAAATAGACTGAATCATAACATAATTTGATTCAAGGATATGTAATTGATTCAAGTTAAGATATCAATAAAAGAATTATCTTGAAAGGAGATTGAAAAGTTTAAATTATTCTGCATATTTATATAACATCGAATATGATGTAATACATGAATAGTAAATGACCAAGTTGTGAAACTTATAAAAGTTTGGGGTCATTGTGCAGATCCTGGTAATGGAAAGAATTTATATTCTAAATTGTAATAAGCAAAGTTATATTCATTAAGTTATGAATGAGAAATATAAATAGTTTGATGATAGTAGTATAAATGGCGGACCCGGATCCGAGGTTTGAAGGAACCCGGATTTGGGGCGTCCAGGAGTTAATATCAAAGTCATAGGTTATAAACTTTGGTAAGTGTTCCTTAGGCTATATAACTTTGAGAGAGAGAGAGAGAGAAAGATAAAGATTAATATATATATATATATATATATATATATATATATATATAAGTGAAGATTCAAAGAAGAATCTTGAAGTATCTAAGCGAATGAGAATTCAAGAGTTTCCTAACTCCAGTAATAAAAATGTTAAGATGGTGTCTATATGACAGAGATAATAAGAATGACCTCGAGTGGAGTTTTGTTGATAATAGGGAAAGAGCCCTAAGGTAAATTGATGATCACGACGTGATCGGATTGAGCTATGAAGTAATAAATAATGCAGAACGACTAAGTGTGTATAGCTTGATGCTATAAGAGAATGTACTGTGAAATGGTACGATGTGAACTCATGAGGAGTTGTACGTGATGAGATACGAAGAATTCGTATCGAGCAAAGAGCAAGTTAAGTGTAAGATAGAGTTAAGTGGGATTTCAATTGAGAACCCATGTCAGCAGCTGAGTTGTATGATTCCTTGTTATGGGGGGGGGGATTGTACTTAGTGTAAAACCCACTTAGTTTCTGGCACTGATAATCATTGAAATATCTGTGTTGCGCTATTTTCTATATACCTGTTGAGAAGGTGAATCATTCCTCATATGTATAACAGATAGATAGGTTATAGTTAGAGAATATAAGGTTAAGTTACAAGTTCTTAAAACTCATACTTTTGGTAAGTTCGTGACTCGTAATCATATGAAATGTTTTTGAACCCCTCAGCGAATGGACGCCTATGGTCTGACTAGGATAAGTTCTTAAACTCATATGATTGTAGCAAGTTCCTGAACTTCCAAAGTGTGGTAAGTTTGATGAACTATATTGGGTATATATATGTTATGAAGTTAGAAATTTTGGTATAGTGAGCATTGATGGTGTTAGAGATTGATAGAATGAAGCAATGGAGTAAAGATTGAAGTTGATAGAGAAACATGAATTTTCTAGATCTTCTAGCTCTGCTAGATTTTCAAAATTTATTGACTTTGTGCTGATGTTTGTACTTCTATTTTCTTGAAAAACATTGGATCCTGTGATTGAACCAATGATGTTAAAAAACAATACATTTATTCTTATGTCTATGCTAATTGTTTCGGCTAAGACAAAAATGATTTGAAAATTTTCAAAATGTATTTCTAACCATGTACATCATTTGATATGATGTATGGTAAATGATGGAGTCATCAATGCAGTTGAACCTAGTGTTGGTTGTGATTGAAAGATTGTTATCCAATTTTAGTATTATGTAGTATGACAAAGTAATATAATGACGGAATCCTCAACGTACTACTAATCTAGTATGGTATCATGATGTTATAAAAGAATTTTTGGTTTTCTTTTAATTTATGAAGAAGGTCAATTAAGTTGGCCAAATTATTTTGATTGATGTCTGAATTGTTGATAAAAGTCTAAGCTATTTGATTCGGCTAGACGACTGTCAGAAAATAATTGTGAAATTACAGCATTCTTGGATATTTGTGCCTAACCAGATTGCTTTGGTGCAAATTCAGTTGTTGAAAAGCTGAGGTGAACAACCCTATAAAGGGACATGTTTTTGGGGACAATGGTTTCGAACGTAACGCATGTAGTCGTTACAAAACACTACGTTGCGGCCCACCTAGTGTACGTATGGAGGGTGTTTTCAGTCTTTGTGATAGATAACCACTCTGGTTTGTAGTGTGGATGATTGTGTTGAAGCACTAGTTCACGATCTTGTGACCCCTCAACATAAATTGGAATTTTAGTTATTCATACTACTTCCCGATTATTGAAAAAAAATCGTGGAAGATTCTTATTCTTCTGTGTGATGAATGTAGTGAGTAGAATGTTCCTTAGAAAGGAGAATGTGGTAGAATGCAAGTGAGCAAGTTATAATAAAACTTTCAAAAAGAGAATGAATGAAATTATTCAAAAGAATATGTAATATTCGAAATAGCATCAAATGGAGGAGGTTTCAATGATTCCGAGGACGGAATCCTTATAAGGGGGAGAGGATGTAAGAACCCGAATTTTCAAAAAATATTAAAATAAAAATTTAAGTAAATAAAATTCTTAAGGCATTTGAAGGGTTCGAACAAGAATATTTATGTGTTCTGAGGTATATGGAATTTTATTACATAGGGTAATATGAGCTATGTAATAGGTGATGATATGTTTAATAAAATAAATATATATCGTTATTATATATTTGTTACAAATTGTAGAGATGAATTTATAGGAAGATGGATAGAAATTTATCTATTGATATTAAATAATTTATAGAATTATTTTATCATAGTAAGTTGGTGACATTAAATATCTTTGATAATCACCAATTCTTGAGTATTTATACGATTATGTATCAAGTCTAAGGTAGTGAAGTGAAACCATACTCTTTAATGGTGGATTTATAAGAGACGGGCTAAACAATTCCTTGAGAATGGAAGTATATACTCGAATTATGTCGATCTAACTCACTTTGTGAAAAGCAAAGTCTGAGCGAGGCGAAACTAACTTGTTGGTTGTTTGTGAGAAACCACTTAGTGTACGATATTGAGAACTATGAAAGACTAGAGGTGTGCTAGGTCTAGACTTATATGCGTGTACGTTGTTGACGAGAGAAGGAAATCGATATACCTTTAAAGTGGATAGAGAATTATTATGTAATTCGTTACATGGCGAGAAGTGAAGATGAAAGGAATGTATGTATGTGTTATACATTCGACTGTTATGTTATTGGTGGTATGAAACCGTAAAGGAGATGTATAGTTGGTTAAACTAATAGGGGATATAGAGTTTTAAAACTCGAAGTGTGATCCTTAAATTGTTAAGGAAAATAGTAACCGATGATGTGGAATCAAAGAGGTCATTGATGTTAGACGAGTTAACACTTAAGGGAAATATTTAAGTATTTAGAAGCGTAGGTGTCATTTTCGCTAAAGCGGAAACTGGTGCCGCCTCTGAAACCTATGACCCGGTAGCAATTACTAATGGTCTGTCAGAAAATTTTGAGTAAGTTTGTTGAATTTAAATTCAAGGAATGAAGGCTAGAGACTCATATAAAGGTCATAAATTGTGACTAAGTGTTCATAAAGGAATGTAGTTAACAATACATAACTTAAATAAAGGTTTTAATTAATTAACCCGGATTAAATATTGGTTAATTAAGCAATATTATAGAATATTATATTCTATTAATTAGAGGAATGTATAATAATTATTGAAAAGAAATGATTAATATTAATTAATATTGTGTGGGTTGAAAGTACCCAACTGAATGATATTTAGCCCAATTAAAATATTAATGTGGATATAATAATTAAATAATATTACTATGTGTAATATGGAAAAGGTGGGTAGTAGTAATATACAATTCCTATGGCTTAAGACTAAATGAAGTGTGACAGTTAGTTGGGACTAATGATATACAAAAATCATATGGTAAAAGTGATTAAATCATAGAGTTGATTTAAATAAGTTTGGTTATCTCACCCTATGTGATGAGACAATTATATGTGTACTCTAAAAGATACGTGTTATTAAAATATTTATTTCTATTCCAATGGGAGATTAATAGTAAAAAGGAGATATTAAATATATTATATATATGGAATACAACTGCATTATATAGTGTAGTGCGATACTTATGTGACTATACTATATATGGTAACCATATATTAAGATTTATTGAGACTATATGATATGAATACATCATGAAATGTGTATGTGACAATATGTATGTGGACATATATTAAAATAATATACCATGACCATATTGTAAACTATTATTTTAATAAAATACACTGGTGTGATAAAATGTACATGGATTATATGTATGTTACATTTCCATACCACATCTATTACTTTGAAATATTAATTAGGTAAATCATATTGTGAAATTATGTTAGAACCCATGTATGAATTATATGTGTATACAATATAACCTAAGAATAGGGTTTGTGTACAAGTGTATAACCTATGTTTTGCAAGATTGCTGAGATTTTTCTCTCTTGTTCCAAATTAAGAGTCACAAAGGACATGAATAGTGACTTGAAGCTAAATCACATATTTTCCAAAAAGGCTATTGAATAGGTGATCATTTGCTAAGTAGAGGGTTGGTAAGGGTGGTTGATCATCTCTTGATTAATCAATGTATTGTTCCATTACACCATGAATCCAACCTTAGTGGAATGCCAATGTCTAGTCCATGCTTCTTCTACAAGCTACAAATTCAGATTTTGTGTTGCTAAGGAGTGGTTTGATAGTCTAATGGGAGAGCATAAATTGATGAGCTAATATAGAAGTATACTCATAGTGTAGGAGGTCCAATTCAAGCTCAAGAAGGTATAAATTCTAACTACGTTCTTGAAATGGATCTAGTTTAATTCTTGAAATTTCTTAAATTCATATGTTTATTGATATGAATTAACATGTTATAAGGTGTTTAGGAAGTTTACTTACATGTATGAACACTTTAGTAATGGTTTGGAACATGTTGAATCAAGGGAAATGAAGTTGGGTAAACACTCTGCAAAATAGAGTTTGTTTCTTTGCTTACGACTTCGATTGGGCGCATGTGCGCTGCTACTGTTTATCTTTGGGGTGCTTGTAGCAATTGCACCATACCTCAGAACTAGTTGATGGATTTTGTCATTCTAGGTTGTTGCTAATATGGTATTATGACTTGTATATACATGAGAAATAGGTATGTCATGTGTTATAAAGTTTCCTTATGCAGTATGAAATGTCCAACATGATTTAGTGGAATATCTTTAACCAAAACTTAAGATTTTGGAGACAAACCTTGTGGAAACTTATGAGTTTAAGTTCTGAACTTAATACTTCATATACATGTTTTCTTTCAGAGAGGAATAAGAAAGTTATGGTGTTATAGTGTCCTTGTCATGATCAAACCTGTTAGCTTTGTGTTAGAAAATGTTTTAAGGGAAAAAGCTTGATATGGTTAAGTGGAATATGTATGAATGTTACATGTTATACATTTTAATCTTGAAAAGAAGATATCATGAATTATTTACTTATGATAAGAGTTTTAAAGTTGTATTATATGTTCCATGTTGCATCATTCATGAAAAAAAATGATTTCAAAGGCAACCTTGAACATATTTCCAAAATCTAGTTGCATCACTTGAGTATCTAGAATATTCTAAAGGGTTAGGATGTCATGTTATGACTATAATATTCCTAGACATGATTTGTATGTATTAAACATGTTGATAACTAAATCAAACATTAGTTTAAAGCATGATTTGAAGTGTGAACAATGATAGTTGTGAATAAACAATATAAGCATTATAAGCATATGTATTAACAGATCGTGAAACCTCTATGTGGACATATAGCCAAGTTATAAAACATGGTGTCTTGTTATGCTATAATACCATGTAAGTTGTAAGTTAAAACTTCTAGAGAATGAACTCAAGAGTGGTCATGTGCTTATGTGAACACCTCTAACATGTATATATGATAGAGTATTAGTACACATGTATGTTAAAGTTTGGACAGAAATAGGAAGTGCAATGCTCATTACAGGCGGCGAGGAGGCGAAGCACAACACACTTGTAGTCCCTAAGCCTAGACAGGGCCCAGCTTCGCAATTCTACAGTCTAGAATAGGTTCTATTTTTTATCTGATGTTTGAAGCATGCTTATATGATTACTTTAACTTGTAATATATGACCAATATGATATGTAATGTGTTAAGAAGCATGCTATGTGATAGAGATGAATGTTAATTATGATTTTCAAAAGTTAAGTCCAAAGGAATACTTTCAAGATATTAAGTAATGGTACGTTGTTTGGATTTGTAATGTCTTACAAACTGAATTATGCTATGAATATATAGTATAGGTGATGTTGTATGAAGTTACGACTAAGTTAGACATTTATGTGTACGTTTGAACTTACCTATATGAGTTTTAAATGTGTCGATCAATAGCGAGTCAATTGTGTGATAGATATATACAGATGTTAGTGTCATGTCCGAATGGTTAAGGTATACCTATACATACCTAGCTATTCCGAGAATGTGATGAAAAAGTGAAATGTAGGTTTTACGAACCTAGTTACTGTAAGACCCAGAATTATATGAAATGAAAGTATCTAATTTTCTTATAATTATTATTCTATTTAATAAATGGTTAAATTGATAAAAGGTTAAAGTTAAGGGTGATATTTGAAAATTTTGCAAAGTAAGCAAGTTGATATAAAATTTCGTTGTGTCGGGGAATATTTGATTGGTCGGGGAATATTTATTTTAACAGGGAATATTCGTACGACGGTACAATCATTAGTGGACTCCACAACGGAAGTATTGTCGTAGTTAGAAAATGACAGAAATATCTTTTTATAAAAATAACGGCGAAAGTTTTATTAGCTTCTATTTGAACTACCCATTGGTAAAAGTATACAAGATGTCGTGTGGTTGCATAGTAGCACATGGTATTGATTATTGATGCTTATGTAAGAAGCCACTCAGTTTTCTCAATTATTGCTACAGTAATTGTTGCATAGCATCTCACGTTATTTGATTTAATTATTGTCACAGTATCATCTGCATAATATTTTATATTATTAAATCAATAATTGAGACAACAAAGTTATTCATATTATTATTTGCAATATTGACAATGTCTAGAAAGTTCCGTCGAGGAGATGTTTGGTCACCTAATTGCGCGCCAATAGGGAGAAATTCTTATTGGAAAGCCCCCTCTTTCCTGTGAATGATCTGATTGTTAAATATTGTGAGTTATAATATTAGTGATGAATAATTGTTGAAGTATTAAGAATGTGTTTATTGAAGATAAGTGAATTACAAAAGTTAGAGGGGAATAATGCAAACTTGGAAAACTTTAGGGGTACCAAAGTGTAATAAGTTAAATCAATCTGGACCATTGGTGGTGGTTTTAATAGTAAATCAATCTGGACCATTGATGGTGGTTTTAATAGTAAATCAATCTAGATCGTCGGTGGTGGTTTTAATATATAGTAAATCAATCTGGACCGTCGGTGGTGGTTTTACTAGTAAATCAATCTGGACAATTGATGGTGGTTTTAAAAGTAATCAATCTGGACCATCGGTGGTGGTTTTAAAAGTAATCAATCTGGACCGTCGGTGGTGGTTTTAAAAGTAAATAAATCTGGACCATCGGTTGTGGTTCTAATAGTAATCAATATAGACCGTCCGTTCTAATAGTAAATCAATCTGGACCGTTTGTGAATAAGTTACTATTTAGTCCATTCTCCTATAAATAGAAGCTTAATTCTTCTTTCATTCTCACCAATTCACTGAGATTCACAAGAGACACTATAAAGAGAGGAACTATAGAGAGGAAGAAGAAGAGTATTCTGCTACATCACTATTGCAGTATCTAGTCTTCTACTAAGGTAAGGGGTATTATTTCTTTCGTATTCATAAGGAATACTATTTTTTAGTATTCATCCTTTAATATGTCGAAATAACCTGTCTACGCGGATTACGTACCTTATGACGAGTGAAAATCCATTTGCAGTTTCGTATGTTATTTCTTTTCATATTCTTAAATCTAAACTTACAATGGTAAGTATTGCTTCTATAATCCTTAAAATTAGTGGAATATCCATGAGTTTTGCGCTTCATCCAGTATCGTTTCATTGGAATATTGATCTGAACTTTATTATTAAATATTAATATTTTCACCCAGGGTACTATTCAGATGTTACTATTCACTATAATATTATTCACTCGGGTATTTGGGATACTTTTCATGCCGGGATACTATTCACGAGTTACTATTCACCCGATTACTATTCACTATAATATTATTCACTCGGATATTTGGGGTACTTTTCATGTTGGGTTACTATTCACAAAGTACTATTCACGGAGTACTATTCACCCAGTTACTATTCACCTGAAAAATTGATTTCTTTTCTGTCCAAAATATTTTTGATACATGTATATTATTCTTGAATTTTACAGTATCATGTTGACAATTTGGACATTATTGAATAATGGATAAATTAAATTATGAATCTTTAAAATTTATCCTTTGCTTTCATTTAATTAAATGCTTATATCATTGTCATCATCCTCATGCTTATATTGTGATGAAAGTCATCTTTGGCTTACGTGCATAGATGGACTGTGGATTGATATGATTATGACTAGGGATTATTCGGTATAATCATGACCATTGATGATTACATGAATATCATTGGCCCGTAGTGCAGGGATGATTCAATGATGTGGTTTATTTATTAAGTTGAGTCTCAGCGTTAAAGTTGATGAAAACCTTTTTAAATCATAGAAGATAGTAGATATCATGCTTTACTTGACACTTCTAATGGATTGCTTATTCCACTACAGTTAAACTTGTTGTCGATTATATTCAATCAGTTTAACATTGTTGAAGGCTAATGATAACTTATTCTGCATTATCTTAGTCATAATATTTCTTACTGGGCTAGTTGAGCTCACCCTTTAACTTCTATTGTTCTCTTCAGGAAATGAACGTAGCCGGAACTAGTCGGGGAACGGAGTGATGGCCCGAGATGGTGTTATAGTAGTCCTCAATATTCTATAAAATAGTGTGATGATAAATGTAATGAGCACTTCATTTGAGTTTGGATATTGTCTAGAAGACAATATTCGTGTAAAAACTCTCAGCTCATGTTGTATAATTAAGTTTGTATTTGTATTCAGTACCATGTATTTGGCAACCCAAGATGGGTGATGTATACCTATTTTGGGGGCCTCATAGTTGGTATCAAAGCTTAGGGATATGATCCCTGGCTGAGATGTGAGATAAGAATTAGGAGGGGAGAAATAGGGAATTCCTTCGCTAGTATGACCTACCTAAGATTATTTGGTATTTAATTGGTCGTTCAGAGTATAGGGATAATATGTGATATGTCAATTAACCCTTGTTTTGTGGCAATGTTTGAAAATGGCATCTAAAAATGTTGAGATCAACAATGAAGCACATGAGACCGTTGAGTCACCAACGATCAATACCCAGGATAATGTGCAACATGAAGACAATAATCCTCAGATAAACAACAACACCGATCAAATGATGAACGATGGGATGTTTAGAAGCTTTATGCAATTCATGCAACATCAGGCGAGAGCGGCTCCTGTCCAAAATACAGGTGGATACACTGGCAACTCTCGGACGGTCACCGCTAAGCAGTTCAAAAAGCTGGGACCGGCGGATTTTATTGGAGAGCCAAAACCACTTAAGGCGGAGACGTGGATAAAGCAGATCACCAAGATATTTGATGTCTTGGGATGCTCCGAGGAGCAAAAGGTTCCCTTTTCTACCTTCATGTTGCGAGGAGAGGCAGATTACTGGTGGGAATCTGTAAAGTGTACTTAACCTGCCGTACTGAAAATGTCTTGGGAGAAGTTCAAAGAGTTGTTCAACGACAAGTACTTTCCCGAAAGTATTCGTCACATAAAGGAGGTGGAGCTTATCAAGTTGGAGCAAAACAATATGACCGTGTCACAGTACGAAGCTAAGTTTGCTGAATTGTCCCGGTTTGTGCCCCACTTGGTTGATAACGAGGAGACAATGACGCGAATGTTTCTAAGAGGTTTGAAACCCGAGATACGTCAATACTTAATTTCTCACAAATTATGTTTGTATTCAGATGTTCTAAATAGGGCTAAGTTATTGGAGCGCGATAATGAGTCAACCCAACCCAGAGAGAGCAGCCGACAAGTCGATAATACCAATGGTAGTAGTCATAGAAGCAGTGACAACAAACGTGGAGGGAATCAACATGCCAGAAATGGTAACCACTCCGGTGGTAATCATGGCTAAGATAATAGAAGTGGAAATTTCAAGAAGAGGAGATTTAATAATGATGGAAAGACGTCAAAGACCCAAAGATTTTGTTGTTAAGGAAGGAGAACGACCGTCGATCGTATGTTACAAATGCGGAGGGGAGGGACACATCAGTCCAAACTGTACGCAGCAGTCCAAAGCATGTTACAATTGTGGAAGAGAAGGTCACCTAGCCCGATTTTCTCGGCCACCAAAGTCAATTTCAGCTGGGATGGAGGCATAAAAGCTCGTCCCAGACAAGACAAAACCGGTAGTTTAAGGAAAAGCGTTTGTCGTAACCTCCCAAAAAGCGAGGAATCCGAACGAGGTGATCACGAGTAAGCTAATCATAAACTCTTGTGAAGCTTATACCTTATTTGATACCGGTTCTACCCATTCTTTTATTTCTCCTACTTGCGCTCAACGTTTAAATTTGACTCTGGTGAAATTAGACTTTGACTTATTGGTTGAAACTCCGTTGGGGGAAACCTTTATTACATCCACTGTTTATAAGTTTTGTTTAATTTAAATCGGTAACCGCACGTTACCTATCGATCTTATCTCTTTAAAAATACTTGCATTCGATGTGATTTTAGGAATTGATTGGTTCACTACTCATCATGCTAAAATTGATTGTTTTCATAAGGTTGTTAGCTTTCATGTTAAGACAACCCCTAGAATTTAGAAAATTTTTAAAATTTTTAATTTATTGGTTTAAGGTTCAATATTAGAACCTAGACTGAAAATAAGTGTATGGAATTGACAGTTTTGTAATGAAATTTTAAGGATTTCAAAATTTTTGGACGAGACTTGACTAATTTGGTAGACTGTAAGTATTAGTCTGGTAATGAGGTATAAGATTATGGTGAATTTAAAATTCTTGTGAAGAATTATCAGGTTTAAGTATCTAAGTGTATAAAAATCGGTATGTGTGAATATATATATGCACAATAAATTTTTATGTGTATAATTTGTGGTTAAGGATCAAATTTTTGATTAGATACATAAGTGACAAACCCTAAAATTATAATGAGGACGTTAAGGTTAAGTTATGAAACCCTAATCAGTAAATCTTTATGTGTACAGTTGTGATTTAAGATCAAGGATTTATCAGAAAAGTTGTAACTTTAGCAAACCCTAAAGTTATGTTAAAAAGATATGTTTATTAAGTTTGAAAACTTTAATGAACTGTTAGAAACCCTAACGATCGGATCGAAAACCCTAATCTAAGTTCCGGGAATCCAAAACCCTAATTTAGATATTCAAAACCCTAATTTGGGAATTTAAAATTTAAGTTTATTTGGCTAAGTGTAAAATGCTATGAGATAAAATGGAAATATCCAAAATGCCCTTTAAGTTTTTGGGAAAAGACAAAAATACCCTTAGTGAATGCGAAATGACCAAAATACACTTTTTCTTAAAAGTTAAGTAAAAGACTTACAAAATCCTTGGTGACTCATCAATTTTGATATGCCATGTGTTCCAAATCTTCCAAGATCAGCCAATACATGCCACCTAGCAAGGTTTGTATACATTGAATCAAAATCAAACTTAAAACATAAGTAAAGTAACTTACTTTACTTAGCAAACTTGTCAAGCCATTCTCTCTCTCTCATTTTCGAAAGTTGAGAGTAACCTAGACCTAAAACAAAGCCATGATCCGCTCTTAGCCTTCCATGAACAAAATCTAAGGACAAAAATCAAAGATCAAAGTTTTAAAGGTATAAACCCTAATCTTGTAAATCTTGATGATCCATGTTATTTGTTGTTGTTAGATGTTTAGAGTTATGTTATAGGATGTTATTTAGTGATCCAAGATGTTACATCAAGGATCCATAACATCTAGAAGCCAAAAAATCTTGTTTTAAAAATTGACCAAGAACCCTAGTTTTAAGGCCTGACAGTCATATGTCAGGGCCTCTAGATCTGTCTATGTTATGTGTTATGTTAGTTTGATGTTATAGATCTGTTATTTGCCATTAGGAGAGTAGACTGGAAGTGGAATCAACTCCATACCATGTCTAGATCTCAAGTTATAAGCAGTCAAACATGGTTGACCGACCATGACCAACTGGTTTCTGGGTAACCCAGATTTCCAGAAAAGCTTTGACAACGTTTTGCAGGGCCTTGATCTTTCTTGTGTTTATGTTTTGGACCATGTTGTTGTATTAAGGTTGTTGTCTGATATGTAGACTACATATTAAATTCATTAGAACACTTAGATCCCTAACAGGATCAAACATATTGTGGGTCAAACAAGCGTTGACCATCAGACAGATGAGTTTTCTGGAAAACCCAGAAAACTCAAGAACATGTTTTTCTGACATACTTTGACCATCCTTAATCTTTCATGTGTGATGTTATTAGGCTGGTCTGGTGCATGATATTTTTACCCTGACATCTCTACTACATGCTTAAACATTGTAATCACCTAAATGAAACCCAGAACTCAAGTTATAAGGATCCCAAGTAAGATTGATGATGTTTCTTCATTTCGGAAAACCCGAAATGAAGAACGACGTCGACAAGGTTTTGAGAGATTAAATCTCTACGTTACAGTAATGATTTAGCCATGAAATTAGTTTAGAGTTATAGTACTACATCGTAACTACAACATTAATCTTTTCGATGACGTAAAACATATCAACCAAAGATCTAAAGATTTGGTCAAACAAGGCACCCGTAACTGGGTTTGAAGGTTACGACATGCTTCAAGAACACCTATAGCGGCAGTTACGCTTATAGGTCATTTTAATAAATATTAAATTACGAAAATTATTTATTTTAATTAATAAATCGAATTAAATGATTTTTAATTATTAAAATACATAATAAATTATAAAAAATTATTTTAAAGTCTCGAAAAATAGTTTTTAATTAATTAGAGTATATTTCATAAATATTTAATATTTTTGAATATAAAAGGTATTTATTTATTTAATTATAATATTAAATAAATTATTTAAAAATGATTTTAATTCATTAAAATCATGAAAAATTATATTATGGTAAAATAAAATATTTTAAGTTATTTTTAGTGACTTTTAATATTTTAGGATGAATTTCATTAATAAATCAATATTAATGATAATTAGTTTATTTAATAAATATATTAAATAAATTGTGGAAAAATCGAATTAATGATTTATAAATCATAGAAAAATGATTTAAGTGTTATAAAAACATTTTAAGTTATAAAATATAACTTTTGATATTTTGTCATGAAAATATTAATATTTTAATATTAATAGCAATTATCGGATAATGGATTTAAGTGTTTAAAATTCATATAAATATGATTTTAAAGTATTAAAAATACTTTGTGATATTATAAATATATTATAATATTATGACATGTATTTCATTAATATTTGATAATAAATAAATATTAATGATAAAGGATTTATGTGGTATTTAATTCATTTAAATACGTGTTTGATGATTGAAAATTCACGATAAATAATAATTATTATTTTAAAATTATTATGAGACTTGGAAAAATATTTCGACTGATAATATAATTATCTTAGTTAATGGTTAAGTGTTAGGCAGAGTTTAATTGAAATTAAACTCGAAATTTTGTCCGGCTAGACCGTCGGGACGTTAGAACTTTGTTGAACTCAAGTCAGACTGAAATAGTTTGACCTGATATCGAGTCCTGTGTGTGTTGTAGACTAAAAGGGTTATGTGTTATGTGTAATGTGTTTAGGTTATTTTATAAATTGTGATGATATTATTCTAACTTAGCAATCAATATTATTTATATATTAGGTTCAGACAAAGCGTTATAATATGCGTAACGGTAATCAACAGTTCAAGCAAGTTTGTTTTTACTTAACTCTACTTAGAGTTGTTTCATTCGGATAAGCTTATGGTTAATCATTGCTGGATGCCATGAATTGTACTATGTACATATTGCATGTATAAGCCAGGTATGAAAGGCTGATCACCTTCATTACCAGTTGGTTTAGATATATTTGTTCTTGTATAATACTTATTCAGTCATAGATTTGTTCCTGCTAGTTCACAATTATATTGTTGAATTATAGCCAGCTTATTATTCAGACTCTTTCAATCATGATATATCGTTATATTATTGAACTTAAACTTGTTGGGCAACTTTCATGCTCACCCTTGCTATATCATGATAAAATATTGCAGATTAAGACGAATGCGTCGGATACAAGGAAAGGTTAAAGACAGTTCCTGCTTAAAGTTAATGTGCGCGATTAGTTTTGTAATAGTATAGTTTGATAAAAATGTTATGTGTTAGAAAAGTTACAATTTGTGTATAAGTTAAGGTTAGTCGACCTTGGGGAATAGTGTGTAAATGTATTGTATAAACAATTTATGTTTATATCTTCCCCAAATATAGTAATAGTGATAGAATGATTGAACCGGATCCGTAGTGATTCGGGACCTCGGATTCGGGGCCCTCACAGTTGGTATCAAAGATGTAGGTTATGAACCTTAGGTAAGGAATACCTGAGACTAATAACCGCAGTGATTTGGATAAGATCTAACTCACATAGAGTTAGTCGGTCGGTAAGATTCAAAGATGAATCTCGGCAGGTTATAAAGATACAGAGGTTCCTAACTCTGATAATAAAGTTGAACAGTAGTGGTAAATAGATAGAGTCTAAAAGACTAAAAGTGCAGTGATAGAAGATCGTAAAACAAAACGATCAAGGTATAGAAATGAATGGTAACATATACGATGAGATCACTCCGTGATCTGATAAGGTTATGGTATAGGATGAGAATCAATCTGATGATTGAAAAGTTTACAGCAGGATTGCTGTGTGAATTGGTACAGATTCAGGAAAGGATTATGAATACGAGTTGAATGAAATTTGTATTGAGAAGGGGATTACGATTAAGTGGGGATTATGAAATGTTTGTGTCGCGCTATTTGCTATATGCATGTTAAAAGGGTGATTCATTTCTCATGTGTATAATATATAGATAGGTTATAGGTAGAAAATATAAGGTTAAGTACGAGTTCTTAAAACTCATACTTATATGACATGCTTGATTCATAGTTATATGAAATGTTTATGAACCCCTCAGTGAATGGACACCAAAGGTCTGACTAGGACAAGTTCTTAAACTCATATGATTGTGGTAATTTATGGACTCATAAGTGTGGTTTTACGAACTGGGTATAGTTGTGTGTAAATGGAGTATTGAGGATTATAGGAACAGATAGATTGTTAAGCAAATGATTATTAGTGGAGACATAAGTTTTCCAAAACTCCTAGCTATGCTAGACTTCGAAATTTTGACATCAAGCTTAATACGCACTATGTGCTTTTTAAAAAAAAATATATGTAGACTCGTAATCATTTTTGAAACGGTTTAAATTATTGTCTATGCTACTTATTTCAGCTAGATGCAAATGATTTGACATATTAAAATATATTTTATTTATCACTTATGTACCATGTAACCTGGTGCAGAGATGATAAAAAGTTGATGGAGTTGAAAATACATGAATACTTAGTGTGAATTTGATCTAAAATCGTTATTCCACTATTGTATGATGTGTTATGACAAAGTCATACAATGACGACATCCTCAAACGGACTGTTAATACAGTACGGCATCATGACGTCATTCTCGAAAATATTTTCAAAAAATTTAATTTGCCAACGGGGTTTGGCTACACCTAAATAATTCGATTGAATTGAATTATTGATATGGGTCTATGCTATTCGATTCAACTAGACTAAAGTTTATGAAAACTCTAAGTGTTCATTGAAAGAAATTTCCCGAACCAAATTGTTTTGGAGCGGAATCCAATAAGACTGAGGTAGAATTTTTGTGCATATGGTAGTGACGAGGAACAGATAAAATTAGTACTTGGACAGTATAGGGCATATCGGGCTAATCACCCTTTGTGTCTGTAAGTTATGACGGTTTGCGGATGAATTTCCATATAACCTTTGCGAAAATGACAGATAAATAGTCTATATGACTCCTCAGCACAATTTGAAAACTTTTACTCTTGTGAGTGGTGTAATGTGACGCCCCCAAAATTAGGTATACATCACCCATCTTGGGTCATCAGATACATTGTACAGAATTCAAAAACAACTTACTAATACAACTGTCGTGTACAATACGACAAACATAAACTGTGAGTTTGAATACAAATATTATCTACTAGAGATTATACAAACTCAAAAGGAGTCCTCATTACAATTATTATCACACTGTTTCACAGAATAGTGAGGACTACTAATGTTATCCTCTGGACCATCACTCCGTTTCCCGACTCGTCCCAGCTATATTCTCATTTTTCAAGAGAATAAAGTGAAAGAAAGGGTGAGCTCAACTAGCCCAAGAAGAAATATTATGACTAAGATAATGCGAATAAATTATCATTAGTCTCCAACAATGTTAAACCGATAAAATATAATAGACATCCGGTTTAAGCTGCAAATGAACAAGCAATCCATTAAAAGAGTCAAGTAGAAAATAAAATCTACTATCTTTTATGATTTAAAAGGTTTTTCATCACTTTATTATCACGAGACTCGATTTTAATAAATATTCCACATCATCGAATCACCCCCCGCACTTACTACTGGCCAAGGATATTCATTAGTATCATGACCACAATTATCCATGCACTACACGGCTAAGAATATTTGTGTATTCATTAATGGTCATGATCATGCCAACAACGATCCATCAATGCACTACGGGCCAATGAGGACTTTTACCACATCATTTGTAACATTACGGCCATGATTACACCGAATAATCCTCGGTCATAATCATACCAAGTCCATCTATGCACCACGTGCCACAGATGACTTTCAACATAATATAAACATGAGGATGCTGACAATGATATAAGAATTCAATAAAACAAGTTCAAGAATTAATTTGTCCAAGAACTACTAATGTCCAAATTGTCAACATTATACTGCTTTGTAGAGAAAAATTCAAGAATGATCAGAAGAATATTTCCATGAAAAGATACTGGATGAAGCGCAAATATCAAGGATATTCTACTAATTTCATGGAGTATAGAAGTCAAAACTTTAACCAACTGAGTATAATAAAGAATGGAATAACAAAAGAAATCACCATGCATGCGGTACTTAGCATAGACATGTTATTCCAACAGAATACTAAATAACGGAAATAGGTCAGGCGACATTCGCACCGACAGGATGTTCCAACAGAATAATAAAGAATGGAATAACAACAGAAATCACCATGCATGCGGTATTCTTGATAGACAAAAGTTATTCCAACAGAATACTAATAAGGATTTAAATCAGTAGGTGTAAAATGCATGACAGGATATTCCAACAGAATAATAATAAAGACGGAACCAGGTCCTGCGTAGAAACGCATGCAGATGTGATAATCCAATCCAGAATAATAAAGAAGCGGAATCAGTCCAACAGTAAAACGCATGCATGTGGATATTCAATGTAATAGTAAAGACGAAATAATAGAAGAATGTCACCTAGTATAGGGTAGATCACAGATACAAAAGTTATTCCAATGAGAATAATAAGCAATGGAATAACAATAGTTCTCTTCATGAATAAGAAAGAATAACACCCCTTACTTAATACAACAAATAATATTCCCACCTTAAGAAGAAAAGTCTTTGGATATATAAGTAGTGAAGTTTATCTCTCAGAGTTTCAAAGAAATTTGTAAGAAAATAATGAATGAATGAGCTTCTATTTATAGAAAAATAGAATGCATAGTAACTAACTCATGAGCAATTCGAGATTGATTTACTTTAATCTGACGGTCCATATTTAAAGCAAAATAAAATATAATATATTCTATTTATAATCTAATAAAACGAATAACTTTATAAAAGATTTTACTATACAAACACTATACAGGCACTATGCAAATACTATGCATAATAAAATATAATATATTCTAATTATTGTCTAATAAAACAAATAGCTTTATAAAAGTATTCTGCATTTTATATAAAAAGATTTTACTATGCAAAAACACTATGCGGAACCTTTATGCAACACTATGCATAATAGACTATAATATATTCTATTTATAGAATAACTTTATAAAAGTATTCTGTTTTATATAAAAAGATTTTCTGTATTTTACATTAATAATACCAACAAAATTGAGTGACTTATCACTTAAGCATCAATAATTAATACCGTGTGCTACTATGTAACCACGCGTATTACTGTACTTTTAACATCGGGTGTTTCAACAGTTAACGGTAAAACTTCCGTCGTTATTTTTATAAAGTATTTTTGTCGTTTTCTCAATCCGACAATAATTCCGTTGTGGGGTCCACCAATGATTGTGCCGTTGTACTAATATTCCCTGTTAAAACGAATATTCCCCGACCAATCGAATATTATATAACAACTTGCGTACTTGGCAAAATTTATAAATATTACTGACAACTACTATATCAATTTCACTCCATAATATTCAAAAATAATATTTATAGAAAATTCATCTTTATTCATAAAGTTGGGGTTTTACAATCTCCCCTTCTTATGAAATTTCTCCCTCGAAATTAGGGTACATTACGGTATGTCGAAGAGGTAAGGATACCTTGATTTCATTTGATTCTAACTCCCAAGTCATTTCCTCAAAGATCATGGTTTCTCCACAAAACTTTGACTTGAGGTATAACCTTGGTGCATAGAATATGTTCCTTCTTATCCAAGATTTGAACAGGAACCTCTTCATACGTCAAATCTTACGCTATTTCGTCCGGTTCCAACTCAATAATGTGGTTCGGGTCTTCCACATATTTATGTAACATGGATATGTGAAAATGTTATGAACACGAGACATACTTGGCGGTAAAGCGAGTCTATAGGCCACAGTTCCTACTCGATCAAGGATTAAAAATGGGCCGATAAATCGAGGATTGAGCTTTCCTCTCTTTCCAAATCTCGTAACCCCTTCCATGGAGAAACACGTAACAACACATGATCTCCTATATCGAATTCCACATCCTTTCGATGAAGATCAGCATAACTCTTTTGTCGATCTTGTGAGGTTTTTATACGTTGTCGGATCGTTTGAATCTTTTTTATAGTCATACGTACAAACTCCGGTCCCAACAACGTTGCTTCATCCACCTCATCCCAGCATACTGGAGAACGACACTTTCTTCCATACAACGTTTCAAATGTAGCCATGCCAATACTTGCTTGATAACTGTTGTTGTAGGAAAACTCCACCAATGGTAAGAACTTGTCCCAACTTCCCTTAAAATTAAGGACACAGAGTCTTAATAGATCTTCAAGAGTTTGAATAGTCCTCTCCGACTGTCCGTCTGTCTGAGGATGATATGCCAAGCTAAATCGTAAATCTGTGCCCATAGCTTTCTGCAAACTAACCCAAAATCATGAAGTAAATCTTGGGTCTCGATCAAAACTATGGATCTTTGGCATACCATGCGTCTTTACAATCTCGTTTATGTACATCTGAAGCAAGACGTTCAAGTGTATAAGTCTCTCGTGAGATCGGCAAGAAATGAGCAGACTTGGTCAATCTATTAACAATGACCCAAATCGCATCTATGCCTTGAGAAACCTTGGGAAGACCAGTAACGAAATCCATGGTAATGTGCTCCCACTTCCATTTTGGAATTTCAAGTGGTTGCAATGGACCTTTTGGTACTTGATGCTCCGCCTTGACTCGTTGACACGCCGAGACACCTTGAGATAAACAAATGGCTATCTCTCTCTTCATATTGCCCCACCAAAATGTATGTCGAAGATCATGATACATTTTGGTACTCCCAGGATGGATTACAAACGGTGTGTTATGCGCCTCCATCATAATTTTATACTTTAAATCAGGGTCGTTAGGAACACAAAGTCTGGAGTTGACTCGAAGTATTCCTTCTTCATCGATTCTTGCTTCCGGCATCGCACCTTCTTGCACTTTCTTCCTCATACGCATCAGCTCCGGATCTGTAATTTGAGCAGCTTTAATTTTATCAATTAAAGTCGGTTCTACTCGTATATTTGCCATCATCACGTGGGTCCCTGGAGTCTTTATCTCTATCTTCATCCTTTGCAAGTCATACAAAATGGGCCTTTGCGTTGACAATATTGCACTCGTACCCGCATATGATCTTCTACTCAATGCGTCAGCTACCACGTTCGCTTTTCCAGGATGGTATTGGATGGTATGATCATAATCTTTCAACAGTTCAAGCCAACGTCGTTGTCGCATGTTGAGTTCCTTTTGAGTGAAGAAATATTTGAGGCTTTTATGATCCGTAAAGATCTCCACTTTCTCCCCATACAAGTAATGCCTCCAAATTTTAAGTCAAGAAGACAAATTTGCTAACTCTAGGTCATGAGTAGGATAATTCCTCTCATATTCTTTGAGTTGTCGTGAGGCATAGGCTATGACTATCCCATGTTGCATGAGAACACATCCTAACCCTTTGCCCAAAGCATCACTGTAGATGACAAATCCCTCCGAACCAGATGGTATTGTCAGAACAGGTGTTGAAATGAGTCTCCTCTTGAGTTCTTGAAAACTCTTCTCACATTCCTCGCTCCAACCGAACTTTGTATCTTTCCGAGTCAGCTGAGTTAGTGGAGTAGCGATTCGAGAAAACCCTTCTACGAATCTCCAATAATAACCAGCTAAGCCGAGAAAACTACGTACTTCGCTCACTGATTTAGGTTGCTCCCAACTTTGAATAGCTTCAATCTTTGCTGGGTCAACAGATATTCCATGACTTGATACTACGTGCCCAAGGAATGCTACTTCCTCAAGCCAGAACTCGTATTTCTTTAACTTGGCATAAAGCTTGTATTCACGAAGCTTTTGGAGTATCAGCCTCAAGTGTTCCTCATGATCTTCACGGCTTTTGGAATGTATGAGGATGTCATCAATAAAGACGACCACAAAATGATCCAAATATTCCTTGAATACTCGGTTCATCATATCCATGAAGGCAGCAGGAGCATTAGTCAATCCAAAGGACATGACTAGGAATTCATAATGCCCGCATCAGGAGTTTCAAAGCCGCCTTTGGAATATCATCGGTTCTAATCTTCAATTGGTGATATCCTAACGAAGATCAATCTTTGAAAAGAATTTGGCTCCTTGCAACCGGGTCAAACAGTCATCAATACGTGGCAATGGGTACCTATTTTTGATGGTGACATGATTCAACTCCCGATAATCAATACAAAGTCGCATACTCCCATCTTTCTTCTTCACGAATAGAACAGGAGCACCCCAAGGAGAAGTACTAGGACGAATAAAGCCAATGTCTAACAATTCTTGCAGTTGAGTCTTCAACTCCTGAAGTTCAATAGGAGCCATTCGATATGGGGCTTTGGAAATGGGTTTTTGTACCGGGTTCAAGGTCGATACAAAATTCAATTTCACGCTCTGGGGGTAGGCCAGGAAGTTCTTCAGGGAATACGTCAGGAAATTCATTAACAATAGAAATATTATTCAAAACTGACGTAATTTTGTTTAGATCTGTGACATGAGCTAAGAAAACTTGACATCCGTTTTTCAATAAACGGATAGCTTTATGGCTTGAGATGATTGTGATTGATTTTAATTGTTTGGTTGCTTGAATTCGCATAATAGGTCAATTAGGAATATGAAAGCTAACAACCTTACGAAAATAATCAATTTTTGCATGATGAGTAGTTAACCAATCAATCCCTAGAATTACATCAAATGCAAGTATTTTTAATGCAATAAGATTGACAGGTAATGTGTGGGTACCAACTTGAACCAAACAAGACTTATAAACCGTGGATGTAATGAAGGTTTCTCCCAATGGAGTTTCCACAGATAAGTCAAAGTATAATTTCTCCGGAGTCAAATTTAATCGTTGAGCGCAAGTAGGAGAAATAAAAGAATGGGTAGAACCGGTATCAAATAAAGTGTAGACTTCGCTAGAGTTTATGATAAGCTTACCCGTGATGACCTCATTCGGGTTCCTTGCTCTCTGGGAGGTCACAACAAACGCCTCCCTTCAGACCACCTGGGCTTTGACTTTTTCGGGACGATCTTTGGTGCCTCCACCTAAATTTGAATTTGTCTTTGATGAACGACAAAATTGGGTTAAGTGACCTTCTCTTCCACAATTATAACATGCTTTGGACGGCATCGCGCAATTTGGACTGATGTGTCCCTCCCCTCCGCATTTGAAGCATATGATAGGTGGTCTTTCTCCTTCCTTAACAAACGGATGCTAGGTCGACGTCTTTCCATCATTGTTGAATCTCTCTTCTTGAAATGTCCATTCTTATTGTTTTGTATTTCGATTACCACAGGAAGTGGTTACCATTTACGGCTTATTGATTCCTCCACGCTTGTTGTCACCGCTTTGATGACCGCTTCTCATCGGTATTATCATTTTTAAATTACCGCTTCTCTTTTGGTTGCGTTGACTCGTTATCGCGCTCCACCAACCGAGCCCTATTTACAACATCTGAATACAAACACACTTTATGAGAAATAAGATGTTGACGTATTTTTGGCTTCAAACCTCTTAAAAACATTCGCACCATTCTCTCTTCATTATCCACCAAGTGATTTATAAACAAGGATAACTCCGCAAATTTTGCCTCGTATTACGACACGGCCATATTGTTTTGCTCCAATTTGATAAACTCCACCTCTTTCATGTGATGAATACTTTGGGAAAGTATTTGTCGTTGAAACGACTCTTGGAACTTCTCCAAGAAGACATCTTTAGCACTTAGAAGTTGAGTACGTTTCTTGATTTCCACCGATGAACCGCCTCTCCGCCAAGAACATAAAGACTCAAGAAAGGAACCTTTTGCTCCTCAAGCATCCCAAGACATCAAATATCTTGGTGATCCGCTTTATCCATGCTTCGCTTATAAGTGGTTTTGGCTCTCCCTTAAACTCCGGTGGTCTCACTCCTTGAAGCTGCTTAGCGGTGGCCTGCCGAGAGTTTCAAAGTGTTTCCACCTACATTTTGGACAGGAGCCGCTCTCGCCTGCTGTTGCATGAATTGCATAAAGACTCTGAACATTCGATCATTCATCATTTGGTAAGTGTTGTTGTTTGCATGAGGATTGTCGCCTTCCTGATGCACATTCTCCTGATTATTGATATGTGGATACTCAACGGTCTCTTGTGCTCCATTGCTATTCTCAACATTTTCGGATGTCATTTTCAGATACTGCCACAAAACAAAGGTTAATTGACATGTAACATAATATCTCTAAACTCTGACCAACCAATTTAAATACAAAATAAATTTAAGTAGGTCATACTAGCGAAGGAATTTCCCGTCTCTCCCCTCCTAGTTCTAGTCTCACATCTTAGCCAAGGATCATATCCCTAAGCTTTGATACCAACTGTGACGCCCCCAAAATTAGGTATACATCACCCATTTTGGGTCGTCAGATACATGGTACAGAATTCAAATACAACTTACTAATACAACTGTCGTGTACAATACGACAAACATAAACTGTGAGTTTGAATACAAATATTATCTACTAGAGATTATACAAACTCAAAAGGAGTCCTCAATACAATTATTATCACACTATTTCACAGAATAGTGAGGACTACTAATGCTATCCTCTGGACCATCACTCCGTTCCCCGACTCGTCCCAGCTATATTCTCATTTCTTGAAGAGAACAGTGAAAGAAAGGGTGAGCATGACTAAGATAATGCAGAATAAATTATCATTAGTCTCCAACCATGGTAAACTGATAAAATATAATAGACATCAAGTTTAACTGCAGCGGAACAAGCAATCCATTAAAAGAGTCAAGTAAAAAATAAAATCTACTATCTTTTATGATTTAAAAGGTTTTTCATCATGTTTTATCCTTGAGACTCACCTTAATAAATATTCCACATCATCGAATCACCCCGCACTATGGCCAAGGATATTCTTTAGTATCACGACCACAATTATCCATGCACTACGGGCCAAGAATATTTGTGTATTCATTAATGGTCATGATCATGCCAACAACTGTCCATCAATGCACTATGTGCCAATGAGGACTTTTACCACATCATTTGTAACATTACGGTCATGATTACACCGAATAATCCCTGGTCATAATCATACCAAGTCCATCTATGCACTACAGGCCACAGATGACTTTCAACATAATATAAACATGAGGATGATGACAATGATATAAGAATTAAATAAAACAAGTTCAAGAGTTAATTTGTCCAAGAACTACTAATGTTCAAATTGTCAACATGATACTGCTTTGTAGAGAAAAATTCAAGAATGATCAGAAGAATATTTCCATGAAAAGATCTTTGGATGAAGCGCAAATATCAAGGATATTCTACTAATTTCATGGAGTATAGAAGTCAAAACTTTAACCAACCGAGTATAATAAAGAATGGAATACAAAAGAAATCACCATGCATGCGGTACTCAGATAGACAAGTTATTCCAAGAATATAAATAAATAACGAACCGAGTCGCAAAATTGCAGACCGACGGATGTTCCACAGTAATAATAAAGAATGGAATAACAAATGAAATCACCATGCATGCGAAAGATTGCATATAGACAAAGTTATTCCAATGTAATACTAATAAGGACGAAATCAGTCCCGAATTAAACAGAAACGCATGCATGTGATATTCCAAAAGAATAATAATAAAGAGGCGGAACCAGTCCCACAGAAAACGCATGCACGAGGATATATATTCCAATGTAATAATAAAGACGGAATCAGTCCCGGCGTAAAAACGAAAAAGTGGATATTCCAACAAAATAGTAAAGACAGAATAATAGAAGAATGTCACCAAGTATAGGGTAGATCACAGATATCAAAGTTATTCCAACAGAATAATAAGCAATGGAATAACAACAGTTTCTCTTCATGAATAAGAAGAATAACACCCTTATTTAATACAACAAATAATATTCCTACCTTAAGAAGAAGAGTAGTGGATATATAAGTAGTGAAGTTTATCTCAGAGTTTCGGTGAATTAAGTAAAGAAAATAATGAATGAATGAGCTTCTGTTTATAGAAAAATGGAATGCATAGTAACTAACTCATGAACGGTCCATATTTAAAGCAAAATAAAATATAATATATTCTATTTATAATCTAATAAAACTAATAACTTTATAAAAGATTTTACTATGCAAACACTATGCAGGCATTATGCAAACACTATGCATAATAAAATATAATATATTCTAATTATTGTCTAATAAAACAGATAGCTTTATAAAAGTATTTTATTTTATATAAAAAGATTTTACTATGCAAAACACTATGCAGACACTATGCAACACTATGCATAATAGAATATAATATATTCTATTTATAGAATAACTTTATAAAAGTATTACATTTTATATAAAAGATTTTCTCAGTATTATTACATTAATAATACCAACAAAATTGAGTGACTTATCACTTAAGCATCAATAATTAATACCGTGAAGCTACTATGCAATGCAACGCCAGACATATTCA
This sequence comes from Panax ginseng, assembly GCA_020205605.1. Taxonomy (NCBI): domain Eukaryota; kingdom Viridiplantae; phylum Streptophyta; class Magnoliopsida; order Apiales; family Araliaceae; genus Panax; species Panax ginseng. The sequence goes on along the minus strand of CM035141.1, from coordinate 43,156,547 downwards.
TTTCTTTAACACCGTGTGTTTCAACAGTTAACATTAAAACTTCCGACGTTATTTTCATAAAAAGTATTTTTGTCGTTTTCTCAATCCGACAATAATTACATTGTAGGGGTCCACCAATGATTGTGCCAGTTGTACTAATATTTCTGTTAAAACGAATATTCCCCGACCAAACTAATATTATATAACAACTTCATGACTTTGCAAAATTTATAAATATTACCCACAACTATTATATCAATTTCACTCCATAATATTCAAAAATAATATTTATAGAAAATTCATCTTTATTCAAAAAGTTGGGGTTTTACATGTAATGTGTGCGAATGGTGTAAGGTGTAAGGTAAATTTTGGGGACGAAATTTTTAGAAGAAGGGGTGAATGTGACAACCCGAGAATTTAGAAAATTTTTAAAATTTTTAATTTATTGATTTAAGGTTCAATATTAGAACCTAGACTGAAAATAAGTGTATGGAATTGACAGTTTTGTAATGAAATTTTAAGGATTTCAAAATTTTTAGACGAGACTTGACTAATTTGGTAGACTGTAAGTATTAGTCTGGTAATGAGATATAAGATTCTGGTGAATTTAAAATTCTTGTGAAGAATTATCAGGTTTAAGTATCTAAGTATACAAGTCGGTATATGTGAATATATATATATGTGCACAATAAATTTGTATGTGTATAATTTGTGGTTAAGGATCAAATTTTTGATCAGATAAGTTACATAAGTGACAAACCCTAAAATTATAATGAGAACGTTAAGGTTAAGTTATGAAACCCTAATCAGTAAATCTTTATGTGTACAGTAGTGATTTAAGATCAAGGATTTATCAGATAAGTTGTAACTTTAACAAACCCTAAAATTATGTTAAAAAGATATGTTTATTAAGTTTGAAAACTTTAATGAACTGTTAGAAACCCTAACGATCAAATCTAAAACCCTAATCAAAGTTCCGGGAATCCAAAACCCTAATGAAGATATTCAAAACCCTAATTTGGAAATTTAAAATTTAAGTTTATTTGGCTAAGTGTAAAATGTTATGAGATAAAATGGAAATGTCCAAAATACCCTTTAAGTTATAGGGGAAAAGACAAAAATACCTTTAGTGAATGCGAAATGACCAAAATACCCTTTTTCTTAAAAGTTAAGTAAAAGATTTACAAAATCTTTGGTGACTCATCAATTTTGATATGCCATGTGTTCCAAATCTTCCAAGATCAGCCAATACATGCCACCTAGCAAGGTTTGTATACATTGAATCAAAATCAAACTTAAAACATAAGTAAAGTAACTTACTTTACTTAGCAAACTTGTCAAGCCATTCTCTCTCTCTCATTTTCGAAAGTTGAGAGTAACCCAGACCTAAAACAAAGCCATGATCCGCTCTTAGCCTTCCATGAACAAAATCTAAGGACAAAAATCAAAGATCAAAGTTTTAAAGGTATAAACCCTAATCTTGTAAATCTTGATGATCCATGTTATTTGTTGTTGTTAGATGTTTAGAGTTATGTTATAGGACGTTATTTAGTGATCCAAGATGTTACATCAAGGATCCATAACATCTAGAAGCCAGAAAATCAAGTTTTAAAAACTTACCAAGAACCCTAGTTTTAAGGCCTGACAGTCATATGTCAGGGCCTCTAGATCTGTCTATGCTATGTGTTATGTTAATTTGATGTTATAGATCTGTTATTTGCCATGAGGAAAGTAGACTGGAAGTGGAATCAACTCCATACCATGTCTAGATCGCAAGTTATAAGTAGTCAAACATGGCTGACCAACCATGACCAACTGGTTTCTGGGTAACCCAGATTTCCAGAAAAGGTCTGACAACGTTTTGCAGGGCCTTGATCTTTCTTGTGTTTATGTTTTGGACCATGTTGTTGTATTAAGGTTGTTGTTTCACATGTAGACTACATATTAAATTCATTAGAACACTTATATCCCTAACAGGATCAAACATATTGTGGGTCAAACAAGCGTTGACCATAAGCCGGATGAGTTTTCTGGAAAACCCGTAAAACTCAAGAACATGTTTTTCTGACATACTTTGACCAGCCTTAATCTTTCATGTGTGATGTTATTAGGCTGTTCTGGTGCATGATATTCGTACCCTAACATCTCTGCTACATTCTTAAACATTTTAATCACCTAAATGAAACCCATAACTCAAGTTATAAGGATCCCAAGTAGACATTTGAATCGTTTCTTCATTTCGGAAACCCGAAATGAAAAAATGACATCTGACAAGGTTTTTGAGAGATTAAATCTCTCTGTTGTGTAATGATTTAGCCATGAAATTAGTTTAGAGTTGTAGTACTACATCAGAACTTCAACATTAATCTTTTCGATGACCAGAAAACATATCAACCAAAGATCTAGCACTGGTCAAACAAGGCACCTGGTAATCTGGGTTTGAAGGTTCTGACATGCTCAAAAACACCTATAGCGACGGTTCTGTCGCTATAGGGCCATTTTAATAAATATTAAATTCCAAAAATTATTTATTTTAATTAATAAATCGAATTAAATAGTTTTTAATTATTAAAAATACATAATAAATTATGAAAAATTATTTTAAAGTCCGAAAAATAGTTTTATTTAATTAGAGTATATTTCATAAATATTTAATATTTTTGAATATAAAAGGTATTTATTTATTTAATTATAATATTAAATAAATAATTTAAAAATGATTTTAATTCATTAAAATTATGAAAAATTATATTATGGTAAAATAAAATATTTTAAGTTATTTTAGTGAATTTTAATATTTTAGGATGAATTTCATTAATTAATCAATATTAATGATACTTAGTTTATTTAATAAATATATTAAATAAATTGTGGGAAAATAGAATTAATGATTTATAAATCATATAAAAATTATTTAAGTGTTATAAAAATATTTAAAGTTATAAAATATAACTTTTGATATTTTGTCATGAAAATATTAATATTTTAATATTAATAGAAATTATCGGATAATGGATTTAAGTGTTTAAAATTCATATAAATATGATTTTAAAGTATTAAAATACTTTGTGATATCATAAATATATTATAATATTATGACATGTATTTCATTAATATTTGATAATAAATATATATTAATGATAAAGGATTTATGTGGTATTTAATTCATTTAAATACGTGTTTAATGATTGAAAATTCACGATAAATAATAATAATTATTTAAAAATTATTATGAGACTTGGAAAAATATTTCGACTGATAATATAATTATCTTAGTTAATGGTTAAGTGTTAGGCAGAGTTTAATTGAAATTAAACTCGAAATTTTGTCCGACTAGACTGTCTGGACGTTAGAACTTTGTCTAACTCAAGTCAGACTGAAATAGTTTGACCTGAATACCGAGTCCTGTGTGTGTTGTAGACTGATAGGGTTATGTGTTATGTGTAATGTGTTTAGGTTATTTTATAAATTGTGATGATATTATTCTAACTTAGCAATCGATATTATTTATATATTAGGTTCATAAAAAGCGTTATAAATTGCGTATCAGTAATCAACGGTTCAGGCAAGTTTGTTTTTACTTAACTCTACTAAGAGTTATTTCATTCGGATAAGCTTATGGTCAATCATTGCTGGTTGCCATGAATTGTACTCATACATATTGCATGTATAAGTCGTATGAAAAGGTGATCACCTTCATTACCAGTTGGTTCAGATATATTTGTTCATGTATAATACTTGTTCAGTCATAGATTTGTTCCTGCTAGTTCACAATTATATTGTTGAATTATAGCCAGCTTATTATTCAGACTCTTTCAATCATGATATATCATTATATTATTGAACTTAAACTTGCTGGGCAACTTTCATGCTCACCCTTGCTATATCATGATAAAACAGTGCAGATTAAGACGAATGCATCGGATACAAGGAAAGGTTAAAGACAGTTCCAGCTTAAAGTTAATGTGCGCGATTAGTTTTGTAATAGTATAGTTTGATAATAATGTTATGTGTTAAATAAGTTACAATTTGTGTATAAGTTACGGTTACTCGACCTTGGAGAATAGTGTGTAAATGTATTGTATAAACAATTTATGTTTATATCTTCCGCAAATATAGTAATAGTGATAGAATGATCGAACCGGATCCACGGTGATTCGGGACCTCGGATTCGGGGCCCTCACACACGTTCCTAACCAACCTATTATGCGAATTCAAGCAACCAAACCATTAAAGTCAATCACTGTAATTTCAAGCCATAAAGCTATTCATTTATTGAAAAACGAATGTCAAGCTTTCTTAGCTCATATCACAGATTTAAACAAAAATACGTCAGTCTTGAATGAAATTTCTATTGTTAATAAATTTCTTGACGTATTTCCTGAAGAACTTCCTAGCCTACCCCCAGAGCGTGAAATTGAATTTTGTATCGACCTTGAACCTAGTACAAAACACATTTCTAAAGCCCAATATCGAATGGCTCCTTTTGAACTTCAAGAGTTAAAGACCCAACTGCAAGAATTGTTAGACATCAGTTTCATCCGTCCTAGTACATCTCCTTGGGGTGCTCCTGTTCTATTCGTAAAGAAGAAAGATGGGAGTATGTGACTTTGTATTGATTATCGGGAGTTGAATCATGTCACCATCAAAAATAGGTACTTGTTACCTCGCATTGATGACCTATTTGACCAGTTGTAATGCGCCAAGTTCTTTTCAAAGATCGATATTCATTCCGGATATCATCAATTAAAGGTTAAAACTGATGACATTCCAAAGACTACTTTCAGAACTCGGTACGAGCATTATGAATTCCTAGTCATATCTTTTGGATTGACTAATGCTCCTGCTGCCTTCATGGATATGATAAACCGAGTATTCAAGGAATATTTAGATCATTTTGTGGTTGTATTTATTGATGACATTCTCATTTATTCCGAAAGTCGTGAAGATCATGAGCAACGCTTGAGGCTGATACTACAAAAACTTTGTGAGAACAAATTATATGCCAAGTTAAAGAAATACGAGTTTTGGCTTGAGGAATTAACATTCATTGAGCACGTGATATCAAATTATGGAATATCTGTTGACCCGACAAAGATTGAAGCAATTCAAAGCTGGGAGCAACCTAAGTCAGTGACCAAAGTACGTAGCTTTCTGGGCTTAGCTGGTTATTATGGGAGATTCATGGAAGGATTTTCTCGAACCGCTACTCCATTAACTCAACTGATTAGAAAAGATATAAAATTCGGTTGGTGCGAAGAATGTGACAAGAGTTTTCAAGAACTCAAGAGGAGACTCATTTCAGCATTTGTTCTGACAATACCATCTGGCTCGGAGGGATTTGTCATCTACAGCGATGCTTCAGGCAGAGGGTTAGGATGTGTTCTCATGCAACATGGGAAAGTCATAGCCTATGCCTCACGAAAACTCAAAGAATATGAGAGGAATTACCCTACCATGATCTAGAGTTGGCGGTACCGTCGCCTTCGCACTTAAAATCTGGAGGCATTACCTGTATGGGGAGAAAGTGGAGATCTATACGGATCATAAAAGCCTCAAGTGTAAGACCCCAACTTTTTAATGAATAAAATCAAATTTCCTCTATTTATTATTTTGAATAATAAAGTGTTAATTCGTTTGGTTGTGAAATATTCTTTCTGTTGGGGAATATTCATACGACGGCGCAGCCATTTGTGGGCCCCATAACGGTTAACTATTGGATGAAGAAAATGACAAGTTTGAGTTTTTATAAATAACGGCGTAATGGTTACCGTTAACACTGTTGGAATACCCGGTGGTTAAAATACAGTAATACACATGGTTGCACAGTAGCACATGGTATTGTATAGTATTTTTAAAATTATTGATTCTTACGTAAGAAGTCACTACTCAATAATTGTTACAGTAATTACTGTTCAATATTTTATTTTATTGGTTCAATAATTGCTGCGTTGATATTTTATATTATTGTTGTTTCAATAATTGTCACTGCACAGTATCTCCATTATCAGATCAATAATTCATATTATTTGAATAATATTATTAGATAGCATTATTGATAATGTCTAAGGAAGTTCTGTCTAGGAAAGGGGTTTGGTCACCTAATTGCGCGCCAATAAGGAGAAATCCTTATCGGAAAGCCCCTTTTTTCTTGGGAACGACCTGGTTATCATAATTGTGATTCTGTAATATTATTTGTGAATAATTAGTTATTGATTTATTTGATAAGGAAATATTTATTTTGTGTGGATATAAATGATGGATATATTTATTTTATGTGGTTATAAATAAAGGAATTAATGTTGAGGTGTTTTATCAGTATTTTATCGGAATGGAGGTTTTGAAAATCGTCCGTATATGGATTTCAGTCATTTTTCGTTTGAATTTGAAAAAATTTAAACTTACAAAGTTATAGAGAATTAAATTTCCTATGGAAAACACATGAGATTCGAATTTTTCTGATAAACGGGCAATTTATTATGAATTGTTGAAGTTTCAAAAAATAAAATATTTTTATTAAAAATATGGTGGGCCCCACTTTTGGTTGGTGAGTAATGAAATGTGCTGGAATTTATTTTCAAAAGTGGTGGGCTTGAATAGTAGCAAGTAAAGCCATCAGGTAGTAGGTTAGTCTGCTATGGCGTTCTAAGCATTTTCCTATAAATAGGGTGCTTAGTTAGAATTGAAAATCACACCAGAAACAAGTTTTCTCTCTTTCTCTCTCTATATTATCGAGCGTATTTTGTGAGTATTTAGATACTTTTTGAGTTGCTATTCATCAGTGCAAGTTTCTTTCAGCCTTATACTGATATTTCGATCAGAAGTACTGATATTTTGAGGTATGGATATATTTTCATTCTAATGATGTTATTCTTTCAATATCATTATACCGAAATATTGGTATAAATTTTATTGTGGAATTTCTACCATTTTGTGTCGGGATTACTATTCATGTATACGTCACTATTCACGAACACGGCACTATTCACCAAAAATTGAAATTTTCTCCTTTTTGTCCAAGATGTCTATTATGGTTACTATCTTTGATTGTATCCATGTTTTGATCTTTATTTTTGAATTGTGCTTCACAATTGGTTATTATAGAGTATTTTTGAACTTGGATAAACTAAAGTACGAATCCCTAATCTTTGATATTTTATCTCACTGGATTCGTTTTCTTTAAGATATTTTTCATCATCCTCAGTCCTAAATAATGATATTACTGAATATCTTTGGCATGTAGTGCAAAGATGAATGATTATATAATGAATATCTTTGGCATGTAGTGCAAAGATGAATGATTACCTAATGAATATCTTTGGCCCGTAGTGCAAAGATGAACCGGTGTTGAGATGAACATGACCAACTGGTGATACAAATGAATATCTTTGATTCAAGATGTATATTGATTGATGTTACAGGGATAAAATATTGATGATGGACTTTTAAATCTTAGAAGATAGTAGAATTCTTTCTCTACTTGACTCTTCTAATGGATTGTTGTTTCCGCTGCAGTTGTTGATCTAAAACTTGTTGTCTATTATATTTTATCAGATTTTTCCATGTTGAAGACTAATGATAATTTGTTGTATATTATCTTAGTCATAATATTTGTAAGACCCCAAATTTTATGAAATAAAAGTATTCAATTTTTTTCTATTTAGTAAATAGTTAAATTGATAAAAGTTTAAAGTTATGGGTGAAATGTGCAAATTTTGCAAAATAAGCAAGTGGTTATAAAATATTCATTTTTGTCGGGGAATATTCGTTTGGTCGTGGAATATTCGTACGATGGCGCAGCCATTTGTGGGCCCCATAACAGAATAACTGTCGGATGAAGAAAACAACAAATTTGAGTTTTTATAAATAATGGCGTAATCGTTACCGTTAACACTGTTAGAATACCCAGTGAGTAAAGTAAAGTAATACGTTGTTGCGCACTCAGTAGCATTACCAGATTACACAAGATTTTTGAATTATTAATTCTTACGTAAGAAGGCACTACTCAATAATTGTTACAGTAATTACTGTTTAATATTATATTTTATTGATTCAATAATTGCTACGTTGATATTTTATATTATTGTTGTGCAATAATTGTCACTGCACATTATCTCCATTATCAAATCAATAATTTTGTATTTGAATAATCTTATTAGAGAGCATTATTGGCAATGTCTAAGGATGTTCTGTCTAGAAAAGGGGTTTGGTCACCTAATTGCGCGCCAATAAGGAGAAATTCTTATCGGAAAGCCCCCTCTTTCCTGGGAACGACCTGGTTATCATAATTGTGGTTCTGTAATATTATTGGTGAATAATTAATTATTGATTTATATGATAAGGAAATATTTATTTTGTGTGGATATAAATGAAGGAATTAATGATGAGGTATTTTATTAGAATTTTGTCGAAATGAAGAACGAAATTTGGAAATTTTCAGAAAATTAGTTTCTTACTTGATTTTGTAAAATCTATAACTCTTTGTGTATAATGAGTTAGGAGATGAGCCATATATCAAAAGAAAGCCCTGGAAGTAAGCTAATCGTAGAAATTTGAATCACTCAAAATTTCATTGTGGATCATGGTTACTGTTTGTAGGAAACTGGTCCGAAGGACTCATAATCCGAAAAATCAATGTTCTTGAGATATATAGCGTGAATTATAATTTTAATCCGACCGTTGGATCGTTGTGATTTTTGGATATGTTATACATATATAAGTTGAGTATATGTCCATAAATTTTGAATCATTACAAATTAACGTATGATTTGTTATGAATTTTAAGAGGTTACTGATTCAGAAATTGTTGAAGTTTTTGAATTTATAAATAATTTTGGAAATTTTTAGAATTGGTGGGCCCCACCTTTGGTTGATGAAAATGTGCTGAAATTCTATTTCAAAAGTGGTAGATGGGAATAGTAGCAGGTAAAGCCATCAGGTAGCAGGTCAAGTCTGCTTCGGCGTTCTAACATTTTCCTATAAATAGGATGCTGAGTTAGAATTGAAAATCACACCAAAAAAAAAGTTTTCTCTCTTTCTCTCTCTATATTATCGAGCGTATTTTGTGAGTATTTAGATACTTTGTGAGTTGTTATTCAGTGCAAGTTTCCTTCAGTGTCATATTCGATATTCCAGTCAGAAGTACTGCTCTTTTAAGGTAAGGGATATTGTCATTATTATAGTAGGGGATTGTAAGGGATAGTAAGAGATGTTATTTTCATCATAATGATGTTATTCTTTTAATATCATTATACTGAAATATTGGTATGGATTTTATTGAGAAATTTCTACCTTTTTCATGTTGGGGTTACTATTCACGTATACGGCACTATTCACGCATACGACACTATTCACATATATACAACACTATTCATGTATATGATACTATTTACGTATATGACATTATTTACGTATACGGTACTATGTACGAATATGAGTTATTATTCACGAGTTACTATTCACGGGTACTATTCACGACAAAATTAGTTTCTTTTTCTGACCAAATTATCGTTGATTTATGAATCTTACTCTTGAAATTAAATACAGTTGTTGATCATATTGTTTTTTATTATCATATATAACATTTTTATAATCCTGGTGATGAAATTTCTCTTTGACTTGAGTGTAAAGATGGGTAGATTATTTGTATGATCGTAACTATGGGTTCTCTTTGGCCAGTAGTGCAAAGTTGAATTGTTGACTGGTATGATCATGACCATCGAATTTATAATTGAATATCTTTAGCTTAAGTGCAAAGGTGAATTGATTAACATGCTTATAATTATCGTTTATATAAATTCTGAAATGATTATATATTTCTTTGGGATATTAATATCTTTTCCCCGTAGTGCAAAGATGACTTGTTGTTGAATATCTTTGGCCCATAGTGCAAAGATGACCTATGGTTGAATATCTTTGGCCCGTAGTGCAAAGATGATCTGTTGTTGAATATATTTGGCCTGTAGTGCAAAGATGACCTGTTGTTGAATATCTTTGGTCTGTAGTGCAAAGATGAACTATTGATGAATATCTTTGGCCCGTAGTACAAAGATGAATTTATTAGTATGATTATGAACATGAACTGTGATTTGGTATAACCATGATCATTGATGTTTCAGGTGAAGAAATGTGATGAAAATTATCTTCGTCCTAGATGAGAAAAGAAATTTAGAACTACAATTATGATTATGAGTTATTCATGTGATTGTGAACCAGAACTGTTGATTGATGTTACAAGGATAAAACATTGTTGGTGGACTATTAACATGGAGAAGATAATAAACTTTATGGTCTATTTGACTCTTCTAATGGATTGCTCGTTCCGCTGCAACTATGGTAGAAAAGTTTTATCATCTACCATATGTTCTAAATCTCTGATTTATTACTGTTGAAGGCTATTGATAATTTATTTATCTTTAGTCATGATATTCTTTACTGGGCTAGTTGTGCTCACCCTTTTGTTTCACAGTTCCTTTCAGGTAATAAGAGTGTAGCTGAGTCGAGCGGGGGTAACAAGGGAATAGAACGGTAGTCTCTAGCTGTGGAGGTTCTCCCTAAACAGTATAGAAAAGTGTGTTGTATTTTATACATCATTTAGTAGTTATATTTGGTGAATCAAATAGGGTGAGGCGAACCCAACGTTGGAAGAGTGTTTTGCCACTATCATACAAGATGTCTAATGACATGTGACTTCGTGTTATTATAAGATAGGGTTGTGCACATCCACTTGCAAAATATATCTACGAGCACTACCTATATAATCTTGGTGTTTGGTTGAAGTATAATTCTCAATTAAAGACATTGAACTCAATATGCGGCAAGGACGTTGGCTTGAACTGTTGAAAGATTATGATCATACCATTAAATACCATCCTGGAAAAGCAAACGTGGTAGCTGACACATTAACTAGAAGATCATATGCAGGTACGAGTTTGATATTTTCAATACAAAGGCCCATTTTGTATGACTTGCAAAGGACGAAGATAGAGTTAAAGACTCCAGGGACCCACATGATGATGGCAAATATACAAGTAGAACCGACTTTAATTGATAAAGTTAAAACTTCTCAAGCTACGGACTTGGAACTGTTGCGTATGAAGAAGAAAGTACAAGAAGGTGCTATTCCGGAAGCAAGAATTGATGAGAAAGGAATACTTCGAGTCAACTCCAGACTTTGTGTTCCAAACGACCCTAATTTAAAGTATAAGATCATGATGGAGGCACACAACACACCATTTGCAATCCATCTTGGGAGTACCAAAATGTATCGTGATCTTCGACATACATTTTGGTGGAGCAATATGAAGAGAGAGGTAGTGAAGTTTATCTCAAGGTTTCTAACTTGTCAACGAGTCAAGGCGGAGCATCAAGTGCCAAAAGGTCCATTGCAACCATTTGAAAATTCCAGAATGAAAGTGGGAGCTCATTACCATGGATTTTGTTACTGGTCTTCCCAAGGTTTCTCAAGGCATAGATGCGATTTGGGTCATTGTTGATAGATTGACCAAGTCTGCTCATTTCTTACCTATACGAAAAACATATTTACTTGAACGGTTTGCTCGTATGTACATAAATGAGATTGTAAGACTGCATGGCATGCCAATATCCATAGTTTCTGATCGAGATCCAAGATTCAATTCATGATTTTGGGTTAGTTTGCAAAAAGCTATGGGCACAGATTTACGATTTAGTTAGGCATATCATCCTCAAACGGATGGGCAATCGGAGAGGACTATTCAAACTCTTGAGGATTTATTAAGACTCTGTGTCCTTCACTTCAACGGAAGTTGGGACAAGTTCTTGCCATTAGTGGAATTCTCCTACAACAACAGTTATCAAGCAAGTATTGGCATGGCTCCATTTGAGGCGTTATACGAACGCAAGTGTCGTTCTCCAGTATGCTGGGACGAGGTGGGTGAAGCAACGTTGTTGGGACCGGAGTAGGTACGTATGAATACTGTTGGGTAAAATCTAGTTACGCACGAAAGTGAAATATAGCCATCTCTCGATGTACCATACTCATATCACATATAAACCACAATTGATAGAATCCACATGAACACCCAAATTACCTAAACCACTATATGTCTATGTGATTTACAAATAATTAGGGTTTGAACCCAAGTCCTCAATTGACTACGAGTGATGCTTCGGTAGATGTCTATCCTAAACACGAATCATATATTCCATCACCATGTAGAACATACAAACACAAGCTATCAAGATCAAATCTAAACCCATATTCCGTCTTTCAAGTTCATATGGGTTATCCCAGTAATTGATGGCCAATCAACTAAGCAAATAAGCATGAATCTTAATAGACAATCACATAGCAATCAATAAGGCTAACAATGAAGTATGTCAAAATAAACTAGGCAATAGATTCCATTGCAATCCCAAAATAGAGTTTAACTCATAGTTGAATTAGAATCCATGATCCACGATTGAATATACATTGAAAGATACAATAGAAGTAAAGAGAGTTAGGGATCAAGAATACCAAATATGAGTTTCTTCTCTTGTTTCACTTCTGAACCTTCAAGGATCTTCAATTGCTTCAATCCCCAAATCTTAGTTATTCTAGGGTTCTAATCTAATCTAAAAATAAAGAAAAGAAAAGAAATAATGATAGCTTGAGCCCCCAAGGGGTGGAATGAATCTTATATAATGAAAATAGTCTAATATATAAGCCCTAATTGAATCCCCCTCTCCGTTACACTTCAATTGCACTGTTTAATGAAAAGTCAGCTTTGGTCAACACCCGACGTCGCGTGGCCGCGCAAGAATTGACCTAAAGTTAGGCGCGCCCGCGCGAAAGCTGAAATCACGTTTTTTGGTACTGTAATTCGCGTGGTCGCGCAGGAAATCGCGCGCCCGCGAGGTTGATTTTCTGCTACAGTGTGCTCTGGTAAAATGGCCATAACTTTTGATCTGGAAAGAGTTACGGGGCCTGCCACCTATCAAATCGAAGATATCAACGAGTTCTAAAACTTGTATTCTTTAATCATTGAGAAATAATGCACGGATGAATGCTGAAATTGGGCTGGAAGGGATTGCTATGAAAATGGCTAACCAAAACAGCGAAGTTTGACGTCCGTTGGTACAAAGACCATAATTCTTGCATCCGAACTCCGATTAGAACGATTCAAGATGTTCCAGAAAGCTACAAATACACTCTAAAATGTAAGCTAAGTTCCAAACCAAGAACATGAAGTAAACATGAAAGCCCAAATGATGTCCGGATTGCTTTTCTTTGCATTTTCCTTGCTTTTTCTTACCAATAGTCGCTCACACCGCTCCCAAACGTATAACCTACAAAATAAACACAAAATGCATGAAAAGTAACTAAGACACATAAATATAAGCAACTAATTCAAGTAAAAGATACCGGATAAGTGTATATAAAATCCACTTATCAACTACGGAAAAGATTCAAATGATCCGACAACGTATAAAAACCTCACAAGATCGACAAAAGAGTTATGTTGATCTTCATCGAAAGGATGTGGAGTTCAATGTTGGAGATCATGTGTTGTTATGTGTAGCTCCATGGAAAGGAGTTACAAGATTTGGAAAGAGAGGAAAGCTCAATCCTCGATTCATTGGGTCATTCAAAATCCTCGATCGAGTAGGAACTGTGGCTTATAGACTTGCGTTACCGCTAAGTATGTCTCGTGTTTATAATGTTTTTCACATATCTATGTAACGTAAATATGTGGAAGACCCGAACCACATAATTGAGTTAGAACTAGACGAAATAGTGGAAGATTTAACGTATGAAGAGGTACCTGTTAAAATCTTGGATAAGAAGGAACATATTCTACCCTCCAAGATTATACCTCAAGTCAAAGTTTTGTGGAGAAAACACGATGTTGAGGAAATAACCTGGGAGTTAGAATCTGAAATGAAATCAAAGTATCCTCACCTCTTCATCATACCAGGTACGTACACCAATTTCGAGGATGAAATTTCATAAGGAGGGGAGGTTGTAAGACCATGAATTATATGAAATGAAAGTATCTAATTTTCTTATAATTATTATTCTATTTAATAAATGGTTAAATTGATAAAAGGTTAAAGTTAAGAGTGATATTTGAAAATTTTGCAAAGTAAGCAAGTTGATATAAAATATTCGTTGTGTCAGGGAATATTCGATTGGTCGAGGAATATTCGTTTTAATAGGGAATATTCATACGAAGATACAATTATTGGTGGACCTCACAACAGAAGTATTGTCGTAGTTAGAAAACGACAGAAATATCTTTTTATAAAAATAACGGCAAAAGTTTTACCGTTAACTGCTGAACTACCCGGTGGTAAAAGTACAGTAATACGCGTGGTTGCATAGTAGCATATGGTATTGATTATTGATACTTACGTAAGAAGCCACTCAGTTTACTCAATTATTGCTACAGTAATTGTTGCATAAGTATCTCACGTTATTTGATTCAATTGTTGTCACAATATCATCTGCATAATATTCTATATTATTAAATCAATAATTGAGACAAAAAAGTTATTCATATTATTATTTGCAATATTGACAATGTCTAGAAAGTTCTGTCGAGGAGAGGTTTGGTCACCTAATTGCGCGCCAATAGGGAGAAATCCTTATTGGAAAGGCCCCTCTTTCCTGAGAATGATCTGTTTGTTAAATATTGTGAGTTGTAATATTAGTGATGAATAATTGTTGAAGTATTAAGAATGTGTTTATTGAAGATAAGTGAATTACAAAAGTTATAGGGGAATAATGCAAACTTGGAAAACTTTAGGGGTACCAAAGTGTAATAAGTTAAATCAATCTGGACCATTGGTGGTGGTCCATTCTCCTATAAATAGAAGATTAATTCTTCTTTCATTCTCACCAATTCATTGAGATTCACAAGAGACACTATAGAGAGAGAAACAATAGAGAGCAAGAAGAAGAGTATTCTGCTACTTCACTATTACAGTATCCAGTCTTCTACTAAGGTAAAGGGTATTATTTCTTTCGTATTCATAAGGAATACTATTTTTTAGTATTCATCCTTAAATATGTCAGAATAACCTGTCTACGTGGATTAAGTACCGTATGACAGGTGAAAATCCATTTGCAGTTTCATATGTTATTTCTTTTCATATTCTTATATCTAAACTTATTATGGTAAGTATTGCTTCTATAATCCTTGAAATTAGTGGAATATCCTTTGTTTTGCCTTTCTATTTACCTTCTTTGAATCATTCTTCTTTCCAGAAGATCCTTTGGCCCCTACCAGTAAGATATGGTCTTTCTTGGTTGGAAAGTGACTCTCAACATTTTTCAACATGTTAAGCAAATCAGCGACGTTGATATCTAGCTTGTTCATATAAAAAATTCACAACAATTGTGAAAGGAGTCCGGGAGTGAGTGCAAGATCAAATCTTGGCACAACTCCCCATCCATGACAAAACCCGTTGTCCTAACTGTTCAATCAAATTGATCATCATCAGGACTTTTATCTGTACTGTAGTGTCATCGGTCATTCTTGATCGAAAGAGCTCCTTAGATATCTGATATCTATCAGTCCTATTTTTCTCACCATCAATTACTTGATGTGCAGGAATATAGTAGGAGCATCTGTGACGAACAAGATTTTTGTAATTTAATTCTTAATATTTATTAAAGTAAATAAACATTTTTGATGATTTAATTATTAGATTAAATAATTAATTGATGCAATTGTGGTAGATTAATTTAATTATATGTGTTACATTTATTAAATTAAGGTGGAGAATTTTTATTATCGAAGTATGTCATTATGTGAGCTTATTGTATTAAAAGAAATATTTAATAAGACTAATGTTATTTTAATTAATTTAATTATTAATTAGAGAGTTAATAATTTGACATTATTTATTAATGAGAAATTTAATTATGTGACTATGTGAATTTATGAGAATTTATTATATTTTATTTAAAGTAAATTAAATAAAATATTAATTTATTTTATGAAGGAGTGTGACATTAATTAAACTATATGATAAAGCTTTATTAAATTAAATGATTTTGAAATCTTTTCTTGCTAGCCAAACAAGGCACTATGGGGAGTTGGAAGCAGTTACCCACTATTGGAGTAACTGACCATTATACGTGTCAGTTGGCTTAATTATTATACGTCTTCTCTTTTTTCCTTTCATTATTGCTAAGTCTAGAAAAAAAAATAAAGAGAGAAAGATTGAGAATTTCACAGAGTTAATTTTGAAGGAAATTGAGAGTGAAGAATTGAAAAGCATATAAGCATACTAATCTATATTCTACTATCTGGGTAATCTTCTTCTTCCCAAATTTACAAGTTACGTTATTTAGTTTTTATGAAAATGGCTTTCATTCAAGTTCTGTTGAATTTCTGCAAACTTGGAAATTGGGTTAGGAATATATGTAATAATTCGAGTAGCATAACATGTTATATATATATATATTGCATGATTCCATATCATAAGTTTCGTTATACGATGACTTGTTATTTCAAAATTTACAGAGTTTGGGTTATGGCCATATGGCCTTATACGTGATTTTAGTATGTCAAACATAAATGTTTTCGTACAATTTACACCCTTATTTTATTATGCATGTTGATACGAAGAGACCAAACCTTAAACGAACGGATTCGGTGTTATAACGAATCCGTAGTGTTCATTTTCATGTTTTGTTTTCAAAACCTTCAAGAACATCAAGAACAGTGAAAATTTCATGTTGCAATTTGGTAATTAAGTGTTTAAAATAGTTAAAATCACTCTATAAATGTTGGGTAATGATTATATACGAATTCAAACATGTGGGTATGATTAAATTCGTGTAGTGATAATTTAATTGGAATTTTTTTGGCTGTGTTCTACAATTTTCATGAATTACGTATCAGGTTTACAGTTCGTCGCCGCTACGGGCGCTAGCCTAACGCTTAAGGCCCGCGCCATAACGCCAGATGTCCAGTACTTGCAAATAAGATTTAGTATAAAGTGAAGAAATACAATACCACTCTACGTAATGTCCAAATGAAATATTTTTAATATTCAAGTCTAGCAATGTGTTAGTAACTTAATGTAATGAACATAAAAATATGTTAGAAGTATAGTGAGATATTAAAATAGATACTTAACATGTAAATAACATAATTGCATGTGGGTTGAATTATTGAATACATAATTAGCTTGTTATTCATGATGTGTAAATTATGTGACAAAGTGGTAACTTGACTAAGTATAGTCAATATTCGAATTAGACAAAAGAATGAGTTTATGATGATTAGTTAAGTTATAATTAACTGGTATTGTGAATGTGAATGGTATGTAGGATTAAATTCAAAGAACGTGCTTAGTTAAAGTGTAATCTACGCACGAGGCAAGTTTCCTAACCCTACTTGTCATTATTGTTCAAGTTTATTAGTTACCTCGAGTAAATTATCATTACTATTATTCAAGTTCAAATGTTATATTAAAGATTGATTATCTTTTTAAAGCATGATTCAGTTATACAATAATTGTCCTATTGTATACTTCTTGAGATTATTATTCAAATTGAATATCATTATTGTTGAACCTTATTAGACTAGTGAACTTTATTGATTCAACTAGTCCTTAGTTGATGAACGCTCTAAATTTCGTAACCCTTATTGAATTATCCAAACCAAACTTCCTTTGGTGCGGACTCGAATGTCAAACTGAGATGAACAACCCTGCAAAGGAATTTACTTATGCGTTAAGCGTTAAGATATTGTGTGCATGATGGTACTAAGGGGTGATCCCCCTAAGTACGAGTAGAAAGGTCCATAGTCTTATGACTGTTAAAGGTATCAAGTATAACCCTTGATAACCTAGGACATATTTCAAGGTCTTATGACCCTCAGAAATCTTTTGATTCTTGTTATTCATTCTTGATTCAAAACTTGAGCTTTTATTTCAGAAGTTATTATTTCTCTCGCGTGTTATTATTCATTGTTATATTGTTATACTTGTGGGAAATCGTGCTCACTCTTGCGTAATAATAACATTGCTGTTAAGAACGAAAGAGCAGACGAACCTTCCACTAGTAAAGGCAAGGGCAAGCTTTGAATTTATGTGTTAAGACTTGATGTTGTTTAAGACTTATTGTTTATGTTTCCGCACAGATGTTTAAGGTTAGCTTAACTTGGGATTGTATTATTATTATTCGGATGTTGTAACCCTTAAGGGGAAGATTTTTATTCTATCTATTGCATGGCTTGCATTTATTATGGGTAGATAGATAGATGATATTTGTACAGTGAACACCAAATCCTGTTGAATTGAAGTTCCCAGATTTGGAGGTGTCACAGCATCCATAGTTTCATGCTGACGCTGAAGCTCGTTACTCATGGATGCGAGCATGATGCATTGAGCTAACTGTGCATCATCTTGCCACTTTCTAAAAGTAGCAATCTCTTCCTTAGAGGCATTGTCTGCAACCATTGCAGGGATAGGCGTATTAAGGACATAAGATAGCTTTTAAGTAGTGAGAACTTTTCTCAAATTCCTTAAATAATCCATTTAATTCTGTCTGGTTAAATAACATCTAATATGTTTCACAGTGATAGTAATTTAGACATTATAAAATTCTGTAAATGAATTTGTAATTAACAACATTTTAGCATACATTCTTTTATTAATTACCAAAATAAATTATGTCTTGTTTTAAATTGGTATCTCCCACTATTTTCTTCAAACTATATTACCCTCACTTATATAGTTCGGCAAAATCTAATTAAGATTTGCTAGTGAGAATAAGGATCTCATTTCAAATGTATATAGCCTTGTGGTGACATAACAAACTATATATAAATAAATAGGTAGACAACTTTTGTCAATTACATCAACTATGCAACTCTTTCTATTTTGCCTCTTAGATTATTTTGATCATGTGGTGGCACATCCGAATCAAAATTATCCAAGTTAAGTCCAACCTAGCACTCCATATATTCAAAAAAAAAAAATATTGTCCTTGTGGTGACACAACAAAACAATATTGTTCAATTTTTTTTATAAGCATCAAATGTGATAAATTAACATCTTAAATACTTAATATTTGCCTTGTGGTGACACAACAAACTCATATTAAATATTTAATACTCTATTAATTTGTATCATGCAAGAAGGCGACGTTCGATATTCCAAATATCTTTGAACGCTTAGGACTTAATATAAAAAAATTTGAGGGATTTTGTTATTAATTTGTCTCATCTTGTTTTGCGCGCATGCACATATATATATAAAATACGCTATATATATATATATATATATATATATATATATATATATATATATATAATTTTGAATAAAATAAACTATTTTATTTTAATCAAAATCTTTAATCAAAATAAACTCCTTTATTTTAATTAATTATGGAATCCAATTCCAAGTAAAAAAATAATAATAACTCATTTATAAAAGGAAACAAAGATTCTCTTTTCTATTCACAAATAAACTCTTTTATTTTGAATAATATGAAATCTTATTTCATATCTAAATAAATTCTTTTATTTAAGGAAACATGGATTCACTCTCCTATTCACAAATAAACTCCTTTATTTTAGGAAATATGGAATCCAATTCTAACTCTAATTAGTTAGCATGAAATTCAATTTTAAAATTAAAATAAACTCTTTATTTTAATTATAAAATTATTAAGAATATTAAATATTATATATATATATATATAATATATACATAATATATAATATATAATATATCACCAAAGTGGGAATTCACGTTACTAATATATATATAATACTACCTCCGTCCCATAATAAGTACTTTTTTAGCTTAAATCACACATACCAATACACAAGCTAAAATGGCAAAAATACCATTAATATATTTTCTTTGAAGTTGAAGAGTTAATGAGTGTCATTTAATTGTAGTGATAGTAAGATGCAATAAATACCATTGAATGCATAAAGGCGTATATGAGAAAATATTGCAAAAATTGTATTGAAATTCTAACACATCACTTATTTTGGGAAAAAATATTAAGCTTAAAAAAACACTTATTGTGAAACGGAGATAGTATAAGAATAAGAAGCATGTTACTAATATATATAATATATGTAACGTGAATCACATATCTCCTGGGTAACTTTGAACATGATATATTATATATATATGATTTACATACCCTTGTAAACTTTTACAAATATATATATATATATATATATATATATATATATATAATATTCTAATAAACCGAAGAATCATACCACCACCGTTCCGTGATTCACGTTAATATATATATATAAAATATATATCAGCGCATAAATGTTATCATATATATATATATATATAATGTATAATAACCGGATTAACCACGGACACAGCGGTAAAACAGATTTTGTTTTTGTTTTGTTTTTTTTTTATACAACAAATTATGCCCAATTAAATTGTTCTAAACACATATCAATATATATATATATATATATATATATATATATATATATATATCAAATTAAAACAATTAATAATTCGCATAAAGGTTTGGCTCTGATACCACTGTTAGGTTTGTAATATTCTTGGACGCAATCAAATTGCACAAAATAAGCGAAAACGTGCAAAAAACAGAGTTTAAAATTTTACAAACCATATACCCGGATCATCCTTTATGCACAATTATTAATTAAACGAACATATGAAGAACAAGAATCATACCCTTGAAGATCCGAGCTTCCTCAGGTACAAGTTCACCTCCAAATCTTTTTCGCGTTCAACTTGAATCCGCCGGGTTTGGTTCATTCCTTTGATCAACGTTAGCCACCCAAGTGTTTGGCCTCTAGAGGTGATCCACTAAGAAAGAATAAAGATTCAAGAAGATGGGTATTTGGCAAAACCCTAATTTTATATCTCTCATAGAAAAGGAGCGTACTCTCCCAACTATTGGAATTACGTATGTTGTCAAAAAGCCAACAACAACTCTAACCACTTCACCCATAATAAGACTCCTCTTATTTATAGATGTAGGAAACCCTCTTTAACAATTAAGGAATTGTGTTTTATTTTAATTAATTAAGCTCCCTTATTAGAGATAATTAATTAAACTCTTTTAATTAATTAACCTCTTAATCTAATTAGGATATATGAGAGTACTTTTATTAATTAATTCTTAAACTCTTTTAGGAATTAAATAATAATAATAGTAATAATAATAATAAGACTCCTCTTATTAATTTATATTTAATATTTCTAAAATATTAAATAATAAATATTAAGCTATTTAATTTATTCTATCACCATAGATTAAATTAAATATACTTAACTTATTATTACGATTATGCCATTAACTTCTTAAATAATTATTCTTCCTTTTATGGTGTGACCCTTTAGGTTCTCCATATTAAATCGGTTGTGAATAAATCAATTAGAACAATTCTAATCTTATTTAAATAAATAAATAAAAATATTAATTTATTTAAATAAATAATATTTATTCTACAATAGGATAAACCTCCCAATGATCATCAATGACTTTCCAGAAAATATAGATTTCAACATTAATCATAAAAGAACCTTTGAATAAATAGTTACCGTACAATTCAATCCTTCCACCATAAAATGTCCCAATTAAATATAAGATATGGAATTACTGTCAAGTCTTATTTTATTTAATTATATGTATTTCGACTCTTAAATGCATAACTCCAAATAATACAAATTAGATACTCCTTTTTAATTTCATTCTGCCTTGGCCAAGGACTACTGGGATGTCATTTATCGAATCACATATGACATTTCTCTTCTTTTACTAGAAGCGGTAGATTCTTTATTGATCATACATTATCTCCATGTACAACTTATTATACCCAAGCATACCCTTTGATATACCCTAAGGGTCTTAAGGAATAAGTCAAAGTATAACTCATCATACACAAGATACTATGATGATCTCAAGACCAAGGATCAATTGTACTACTATCACTACATGAATTCCTATTGACAGGCAAGTAAAACTCCATTAGGTATTCCTTAGCGAGCCAATGCTCAAAGTGAACTTATTCTCTAATAAGCACCTATATACTTGCTTTAGTGTCTCCACACAAATGATCATGAGATCAATCATCCCCATCTAATGAGCAAGTTAACGATGTGTATTCAATCTATCCGGATTCACTAATCTCCAATTTAGTAATCCAATGATTGGGAACTATTTTAGTTTTAAGCTTTTTAAGAATTTAGATCTCATTAGAATGATCATCATCATTATTCTAAAAGCATTGCTTAAAACTATGGGTTTATCACATATTATAAAACAGCATCATGTAGATAATTAAAAGCCTTTAATAAATTAATACTTTTTATTAATAAATAAATAAGATTGGTACAAAGTATATTCTTTATCATCAAACATGATTGGCTTATGTGCATACAACTTTCAGATAATGTGCAACATGAAGACAATAATCCTCAGGTAAACAACAAAACCGATCAAATGATGAACGATGGGATGTTCAGAAGCTTTATGCAATTCATGCAACATCAGGCGAGAGCGGCTCCTGTCCAAAATGCAGGTTGAAACACTGACAACTCTCGGGTGGTCACCGCTAAGCAGTTCAAGGAGCTGGGACCACCAGAGTTTATTGGAGAGCCAAAACCACTTAAGGCGGAGACGTGGATAAAGCAGATCACCAAGACTTGAACGCCCGGATGGGATTGGACGGTCAGTGCATTCTATGCAGTAAATTGGTCAACTAAAAACTTGAAAATCAGGTCTTGACGTTCCGATAAGCGCACATTCTGGGACTCCATATTGTAAACCAAACTGCCTATCTCCCATTGGATGCCTTTCGGGGACCACACCTTGATGAGCTGCTGTAGATGGGCCATAAGTAGGTGGAGCCTGAGGTGGTGGGGCTTGTGTAGATGTAACTTGGGGAATTATGAAATCCAATCCCCTAGGGTGATTTGCCCCACCTGTCCACACTTTATAACGGCGGATCAACTTGTGGTCCAACACGGGAATAGGCATTTGAATCATGTCATCCGATTTCCATTTTACCCCAAACTTAGCACATAAAACGTAGATCAGTGACGAATGTGGTAACCCTCATGTGGTCCCTCCGCGAGATGCTCGGAGGATAGATTGCTGAATAAGATGGCCAACATCAATCTTTAGGCCTTGTATGATTGAGTATAATACCACAACCCTTTCTCTGGTTACGTGGCTCACATGTGTGCAGGGCATCAATTTGGCACAAATGAAGGCATACCATGCCTTTCCATATAAACTGAGGTGTGACAATGGGAATGTCATGCTGCCACACTCATGCACGGTCCATGTGGTGCCCGGTTGACACAGCTCCCGAATAATCTTTTCGTAGTCCGGCCCATCACTCACGAGTCTAGCATATTCATCATTAAGGCCCTCTAATGGTAGTTGATAACACCCATTTATATCCTCCTCGCCGATTTCCACTATTTTTCCTCTGACAAATACACCATAATGATCATGCTCGGGCAAGTTGGCGTAGAACTCTTTTACAACTGCAATCACTGCAGGGTCGGGCTGTTCGGTGAGGGAGAACAAGTTTCGTTCAGCAATCATCACTGCTATTTCTCCATCCTTGGTTTGATCGGGACGTAGACCACGTTCGGGGATGAGAGAGCGGGTAGCTATCTTATCAGAAGGCTTCCGTGCCTCGACGGAGACAAACCGCTTCGGCTATCAAATCTTGGAGGAGCCGAGGTCAACCTGAATTGCCTCCACGTTGTCGTTTGAAGCCATTGAGAAATTTCTGCGCAGAGTACAAATTCACAATTAGTTGCAATGACAAAATTTCTGTTGGGATACACGTATCCATGACACTACCCACAAACTAATCTATATATTTGCACATTGAGTACGTGGTTGGGGGTGGTGTGGGACCTCATCGCATGATAAGCAAAATTGTACCGCTTTAGACACAAATATTAATCAAATTCTACAATTTGTAAAAGAACACAAGATGTGCCCAAAAGATGGGTATGTCACGTTAATATGATCACACTCGCGCCACAATATCGTTTAGCCCCCTCTCAATAGTGACATATATGCTTATAATAGACTCGTGATAGTTTGAGGACCATATGTTGAAGAAATTGTGTGAAGAGAAGCATCGTGTGATATGCACTAAGATACTGACTCAAGCATATACTCAAACATGTTGTGGTAAGTGTATAACTTTCTTGAATACCCATACGAAAGCAAAGATATATGCCTACCAATTGAAAGTGTTTCACAGATATGGAAGAGAATATAGCCCAAAGAAGAACGAGACGAAGAAATCTTAGTCATGGGAACATGCCTCAAGAGCAATATTACTTCAATTACCCGTATACAGATTTGATGTGGTGATTCTTGGAAATTAAAGTAGTACAAACCTTGGAGGTGAAACTAATTGCTTAACCAAATAGACAAGAGATGAAAAGGTGCCATAGGTTTTAGACTTTGTAAAAAAAAACAATTTAGTTCAGTTGTTATATGAGAGGAGAAAAGATGTGAAGAGCATTTAAGGGAAAAGTAAAAATTTAGGAACCGAGTGGGCGTGTTCAATAATCAATGCAATAAATGGCCAAGAAAGACCGGCAATCGAGATGTGCATGTATTCTAGCGTCTTGGGCACCGCGTCATCCAAACCGTTGAATGCCCTTTAGCGCCGGGCGCTGGTTTTGAGTAAGCAAAGCGTCGGGTACTGGACTACGTAAATCGATCCGACCCTCTAAGACCGGGCGCTGGGTTCCTTTGGTTTTGTAATGTGGCGGTACTGGTCCTTTTCGCAGATTCTCGCTCATCTCAACCAATAAAAGTGCATGAAGTCAAATAAAATAAACTAGAATAAAAATTAAAAATAAAATACGATATAAATATAAGAATAAAATGAAATAAAACGAAAACTCCTCGGGGTTGCCTCCTATATAGCGCTTGGGTTATAGTCGGCCACCCAAACTTTTACAGTGTTGCTTAGTTGTCCACTGGTTCGGAGAGGTACTGGACCATAGCTTGACGTTCGATGGGTCCACTCCAATAATGTTTCAGACGTTGACCAATGACCTTGAATGTACGCTTTGAGTTCGGTTCCTCGACCTCAATGTTTCCGTGTGGAGTGACAGATATAACTACGAATGGCTCGGACCACCAGAATTTCAATTTTCCCGGAAATAGACGCAAGCGTGAGGTGAACAGTAGTACTTGTTGACCCGGTTCAAATGTTCTATCAAGAATTTTTTTTTATCGTGCTGTGCTTTGACTTTCTCCTTCAGAGCTTAGCGTTTTTCAGAGGCATTGAACCCAAATTCGCCCATCTCGTTCAACTGTAGTAACCTTTTCTCACCAGCTGCTTCTAGATCAAAGTTTAGTTTCCGAATGGCCCAATGTGCACTGTGTTCTAGCTCGACCGGGAGGTGACACGCCTTTCAAAATACCATTCTGTACGGTGACATGCCGATCGGATTTTTGTACGCTGTTCAATAGGCCCATAGAGCATCGTCAAGATGCAATGCCCAATCTTTTCGTGACGGATTTACCACCTTTTCGAGAATCCTCTTAACCTCCCTATTCGACACCTCCGCTTTTGGCCATTGGTTTGTGGATGGTATGCAATGCAATTTTGTGATTTAACCCCATACTTTACAAGTAATTTTGTGAACTGCTTGTTACAGAAGTGAGTCCCCTCATCATTTATTATCGCTCTCGGTGTCCCAAATCGTGTGAAAATGTTTTTCTTTAAAAATCGGAGAACAACGTTGACATCATTCGTGGGTAACGCTGCGGCTTCTACCCATTTGGAAATATAATCGACCGCTAACAAGATGTACTGATTATTAAAGGAAGATGGAAACGGTACCATAAAATCGATTCCCCACACGTCGAATAGTTCAACCTCCAGAATTGTGTTGAGTGGCATTTCATTGCACTTGGAGATATTACCTACGCATTGGCATCGATAACATTTCAGCATTAAGAGATAAGCATCTTTGAATAAAGAAGGCCAGAAAAATCCCGATTGTAGTACTTTTTGTCTTTGCTCAAACACCTAATAATGACCTCAGAATCGAGGAGTGGTAATGGCCTAATATACTATCCATTTCTTCATGAGGTACACAACGTCTTATCATTTGATCTTCACAGGCTTTAAATAAGAATGGTTCATCCCAATAGTATTGCTTCACATCGTGGAGAAACTTCTTTCGTTGTTATGAGGTCAAATCCGGAGGTAACACTTTGGCAACCACATAGTTTACATAGTCAGCATACCAAGGCAATATTGTGGTTACCCGGAACAGTTGTTCATCCGGAAATTTTTCATTAATCAATAAGTTGTCTTCTTTCTGTACCTCTGCGTTTTCTAACCGAGACAGATGATCCGCCACTTGATTTTCTGTACCTTTTCTGTCCCGGATCTCCAGATCAAATTCTTGTAACAACAATACCCACCGTATTAACCACGGTTTTGCATCTTTCTTCTCAATCAGATATTTAATTGCAGAATGATCAGTGTAGACAATTACCTTGGTGCCAATAAGATAAGCTCTGAATTTGTCGAAAGCAAACACCACTACAAGTAACTCTTTTTCGGTGGTTGTGTAGTTCAGCTGGGCATCCGTCAACGTCTTACTAGAGTAGTAGATAGTGTGAAAAATCTTGTCGTGACGTTGTCCCAATACTGCTCCCATTGCGTAATCATTGGCGTCGCACATCAATTCGAACGGTAAAGACCAATCGGGCGCTACAATGATTGGAGCAGAGACCAATTTCTTCTTTAATACCTTAAATGCCTCAATACATGACTGATCCATCTTAAACGGTACATCTTTTTCCAAGAGTGAACATAGGGGTTTTGAAATCTTTGAAAAATCTTAATGAAGCGTCTGTAGAAACCTGCATGTCCCAAGAAGCTCCGAATGCCTTTTATAAATGATGGTGGAGGCAGTTTCTCAATTGTCTCAATCTTCGCTCTATCCACCTCTAATCCGGATGCCGAAACCTTATGTCCCGTAATAATCCCTTCTTGCACCATAAAATGACATTTTTCCGATTAAGCACCAAAGTTAGTCTCCACACATCTTTTAACACCAAGATCGATTCTTCAAACACAAGTCGAAACTATCACCGAACATGGAGAAGTCATCCATGAATACCTCTAAATTCTGTTTGACCATATCGGAGAAGATTGCCATCATACATCGTTGAAAGGTTACCGGCGCATTACATAAACCACAAGACATACGCCGGAATGCAAACGTACCGTATGGACATGTGAACGTGGTCTTTTCTTGATCTTCCGGAGCTATAGAAATTTGATTGTACCTGGAATATCCATCCAGTAGACAGTAGAATTGATGTCCCGCTAACCTGTCCAACATCTGATCAATGAACGGCAAGGGAAAGTGATCCTTGCGTGTGACTTTATTCAACTTGCGGTAATCCATACATACTCTCCAGCCTGTAATAGTTCTAGTAGGGATGAGCTCATTAGCTTCATTCTTCACCACTGTCATACCCCCTTTCTTCGGTACGCATTGTACAGGACTTACCCACGAACAATCTGAGGTTGGGTAAATAATACAAGTATCTAACCATTTTATAATTTCCTTTTTCACCACATCTTTCATAATGGGATTTAACCTTCTTTGCATCTCAATGGTTGGTTTTGACCCCTCTTCCATTAAAATCTTATGCATACAGAAAGATGGGCTAATACCTCGAATATCCGCTATAGTCCACCCAATCATTGTTTTGAACTCATGTAACCCGTAGAGTAATTTTTCCTTTTGGGTGTCGATTAACTCGTCAAAACAATAATCGGTAGAGTCGAATCTTTCCCGGATAAGCATACTCAAGATGAGAGGGAGTGGCTTTAATTCCAACACCGGTGGCTCTTCTATCGAGGGTTTGCACTTTTTACCTTCCGCTTTTGGGCCTATCAAGGGTGTCGAATGGTTGATTATTTTCCGGTAGAATAATGATGTGTCTAGCCATTTGATCTCGCTTTCAATGTCCTCATCAATACTATAGTCGTCTATTCCGAGCAACATGGATTCTATCGGATCCTCTAAGTAATTATCAGTAAATCTTGTGATTAACTAACTCATCCATTAAATCCACCCGCAGAACACTCACCTTTTTCCTTCTTGGATAAGACATTAATTTAAACAGATTAAAAGTGACTGTTGATCTTCAACTCAAGATCGTCAATTCTCCTTTCAAGACGCCGATCAACGCTCTCCCCGTTGCTAAGAATGGTCGCCTGAGAATGATGGGAAGTTCCTTATCTGCTTCACAATCCAAGATAACGAAGTCTGCTGGGAAGATGAATTTATCCACCCTTACTAATACGTCTTCAACGATACCTCATGGATATGTAACTGATCGGTCCGCCAATAATAAATTGATATTTTTCGATTTTGGTGCCTTGAGCCCGAACTGACTGTAGACTGATAATGACATCAAATTAATACTGGCCCCCAAATCACACAGTGCTCTCCCTGAAAACTGATTACCAATGTTGCACGGAATAGTAAAACTACCTGGATCTTTCAACTTTGGAGGCAACTTGTTCTGAATAATTGCGTTGCATTCTTCGGTTATCACTACTATTTCAAAATCACCCAGTTTCCTTTTCTTTGACAACACATCCTTCATGAACTTAGCGTAGCTCGACATTTGTTCTAAAGCTTCAGCAAATGGGATGCTGATATGCAATTTCTTGAAAATATCCAAAAATCTTGAAAACTACTTATCTAACTTGGATTTCAAATCTCTCATGGATACAGTATGGGCGACATTGTTATAATTGGTTCGGTGCATTCTCGCTTCTACGATTTCCTCTTTATCTTTCCGCTTTTCACAACTTCTTCTATTTTGGGTCATTGCGTTGTCCCCTTTTCTTTATCCTTAATCGCTTTCTTGCAAATCCTTCCCATTGCGTAAAGTTATAGCCTTGCAATGCTCGTTTACCGGATTTATTTCTCAGATCACCGGGAGCGTGCCTAGTGGACGGTTATTCAATACATGTGCTATTTGCCCCAATTGATTTTCCAGATTCTTTAACGATGCCCCATGGCTTTGCAAAGTAAGCTCTACTTGATTCAATTTCTTATCTAATTCCTCGTTCTTTTTGTCAGAAGCTCTAATGAATTTTTCCAAGGCTTCTTCCAAACTTGATTTCCTCTCTGGGTGTTGAGTCTGATTTTGAAATCTGGAGGTGTTTTGTTGTCTAGATGGTTGAGCTGCAGCTTGATTGTTACTCCATGAAAACCCCGGATGATTTTTCCAACTTGGATTATAAGCATTTTGAGTCGGATACGGTTGAGTTGGGCGATTATAGTTTCTACTTAATCGTATTTGATTCGTAATTTATGGCACATTGATCCAGTAAAGATGACCCCCAAAGACACAACTCACAAACCATCGCTACACTGTTGTGTGGCTTGTGGACGCCATATT
The DNA here is from genome assembly GCA_020205605.1 of Panax ginseng. NCBI lineage: Eukaryota > Viridiplantae > Streptophyta > Magnoliopsida > Apiales > Araliaceae > Panax > Panax ginseng. Next base: position 43,127,131 of record CM035141.1, on the reverse strand, counting down.
TCCATATGCTTAGCTATTGCGGTCACTTGTACTGTTAATGTTGTCATCGCGTCCACTTCATACTTTCCCAATGTTTTCGGATGATTAGACCTCGTCATGGGCCACTGATAGTTATTGGTGGCCATTGTCTCTAACAATTGATACGCCTCATCAAAATTCTTGGACATGATCGCTCCTCCGCCGGGCAACAGATCAATACTAGACCTCGTGGACGCCAGTGCAAACCATCACAAAATATCCCTAATTGCATCCACTGCGGAATTCCATGATGAGGGCACTTACGGAGCATATCCTTGAACCCTTCCCACACCTCATATAACGACTCTGAATCAAATTGTGCGGAAGTATGAATATCGTTCCGTAGTTTTGCCGACTTCGCTGGTGGGAAGAACTTAGCTAAAAATTTTTGAGCTAAGTCATCCCAAGTGGTGATTGAGCCAGGAGGCAAAGAGTGTAACTAGCTTTGTGCTTTATCTTTTAAAGTAAACGAGAACATCCTCAACCTTGTAGCATCTTCCGATACATTGTTAAATTTGAAGGTATCATAAACTTCCAAGAAACTCAAGATATGCTCATTAGGATCATCTATCGAATTACCCCCAAACTGACATGTATTCTGTAGCATCTGAATTGTTCCCGGTTTTATCTCGAAACTGTTCGCATTGATTGTCGGCCTCTTAATACTCGACTATAAATCCGTGACATTCGGCATGGCGTAATCCCTAAGTGATTTCTGTTCATTCTCTGCCATGTTCACGAGTATTTCCTGGTTTGCCAGTTCTTCTTCCAAATGTATAACCTCACTATTCAAACACACTTTCCGGAACTTCCTCTCGATGTCGTCTGTATACGAAAAAAGTTCCTTTTTAGCTTTCGATCTAGTGTGCATACACGCACAAGAATTCCTGACAATCCAAGAAGAAAAATAAGTAACGTTCAAATTAAGACCGAATTGATTATAACTAATATGAAATTAATATTAATAAAAATTTCTAAGAGAACGGCGCTTTTAAACTTGTTGATCGATCGATTAATCAAACAATACGTGCAAGTATACACGGTCAACAAGTAATAAAGTGATAAAATAGAGTATCGTTCCCACAAAGAATTATAATTAATAAATTCCATCTAATAGCACTATATCAATCCAATTTTATTCAAACAATGATAAATTATGATTTTCTGAAATATTAAAACTAAATTAAACAATTAAAGATATTATTCTAAAATAAGCAAATAAATAAACTAAGATTTGAGTGAATGACTTCCGATAGATAAGGATTAAGACTTCAATATCACCAATTATGAACTATAAATCAATTATCCAATTATCCCAACTATTATGTCTACTTAATTGTTAACAGGAATTCTCCAATGCCAAAAGTCCTTTTCCAAGTGATCAACTGACTTCTATTTAATCCAGATTAATCTTGCTATATTCCTATGCAAAATAAGTGAATTAAACTCCTTTAATCCCAATTCCTTATGTGTTACATGCGGTGAAAAGATATTTCCATTCAATTCACAAACCTAATTATTCACTGTGCAAATAAATAAGTCACACGTTATCAAACCCAGTTCTAACCCTAGAATTCCTCTTCCAATTCCTTCTAGAATAACAAGGTAATTATTCACAAATAATTAAGCAATAGATGCAAGGCATGATAAACAATTCACTTCAACATAAATAATTGGAATAACCGAATAACTAATTTATAGCCATAAAAGGTTCAATTGAAATCTTAATTAAAGAATTAGTTCATAACTGAAATAAAAACCAATAATTGTTTGCAAATCATCCTTAAAGAATTACAAATTAAAATAAGGAGAAGAAGAAGAAAACTCAGAGCCAATCCTTAATCTCCAAGTAATCCTTGTGTAGTCTCCAATGAATGAATGAATTGATTGAATGATTAGATCATCCCCTAATTTCAAAGACTTAATTTCTTTTTTATAGCTTCCCACAATCCTAATCCAATTAGGCTTCAAAAAAGCTCCACATAAGAAGTCAAATAAAAAGTCAATCCAATCAAACCATCAAACACGCCGCTTGACCGGCCAACATCGGGCCGAGGCCCAGTAGCTTTTGCCACCGCAAATTACACTAGCTAGAGCGCCCCGGCGCTAGTCTTCATGTTATTTACCATTTTTGCCATTGTAAGCTCGAAATCCCAGAATTACCCCTACAGCTCCTAAATCTGCAAAACAAGACATAAACACAATAAAAATGCTACTAAATAACTTGAGAATGCAATAATTTAAGTCCAAGTATATCCAATTCAGGGGTATATTACCCAATCATCAAGCTTAATTTTTCTTTCATTCTCACCAATTCACTGAGATTCATAAGAGACACTATAGAGAGAGAAACTATAGAGAGCAAGAAGAAGAGTATTCTGCTACTTCACTATTGCAGTATCCAGTCTTCTACTAAGGTAAGGGGTATTATTTCTTTCGTATTTGTTGACTTTGTCATATTTTATCCTTATGTTTTGATGATAAAATGTTCATATACTAAATTGTTTTATGGTATTTCAGGTATTTGTTGAATAAAGAACAATTGTGGGATTTTTCAATGGATGAAGAAGATTTCTCTTTTATAGGAAAACAAATGTAAGATCAATTGCATAATAATTGATTTTTGATTTAAAGGCTCTAGGACATATTATTGCATTATATCTTGTTATATGTCTTAAATGAAAAATATTTTTAATATCCTACGAAAATAGTTTTTTAAAAAGAGATAAAATTAATATATCATTATAAACAGAAAAGGAAGTAATATTTGTTTACATTATGATATGTATAAAATGCATTAGTTTGTTTGTCTAGTAGCTAAAAAGGAGGGTAGTAATTTAATATCTGTGCATGTTTGAAAAAGTGAGTAATTGATATCTCTTGGACATTTTTCTACACGTGGATGTATATGTAATCATGGTTTCCTAGAAAGTCTAAATGATGTCATCTACTTTAGTGAGATTTGGTGTTTGCGATTTTCAAGGAGTTATGATAATGATTATAAGTCTTGGGACTCTTATATGTTATTGGAAAGATAAAGGACACTCCACTTTTATTGCTTCATGTCACTTTTAAGTGAGGAGAAAAGTCAAAACTATTATCTCTTAAAGATCTTTTGATTTATTCCACTAACGAAATTATGTTATCTAAATATGGATATATATTAAAGATATGGACTAATTCAAGCTTTACCGTTGGGAGATCAAGCCAGATTTTGTGGACTCATAAAACGTTATTTCTAATAACGGTAATATATGGTTGGGTATAAAAACAGTATTCTCATGTATGGAAAATACACAACTCACGAAATTATTATCTTACACTACACTGAGATTTCAGAGCAACATATTGTTAATTGGTGCAACGTTTGAGCAGCTAAGCAATTAATTTTCTGATATTATTTAAGATGGTATTTGGTAAGAAATTAATTGTTTATTTATTTTGTGTTAATTGATCATTGCATATAGTTGAGCCTTTAATTGTCAAATTGATTATTCTTGCATTGATCATAGACCTCTATATTTGTATTGAATTTCTATTTTATACTAAGTGTAGTCTAAAGGTTTTAATCCTAGTGGATTAGAGAAGTAGTTTACAAACAGGTTCAAGGAAGCAAAGGTACTTGAAGATTGCATAGGTGCACAAGGAGCAAGAGTGCTCAAGAGGAATTAATTGTTAATTAATTTTTGTAAGAATCTGTTTTGTAATCTGTATTTATTTGTAGAGAAATAAATAAAGTGAGTCTCCAATACTAGTTGGTATTGGACGTGGACTAGGCTATTATTATAGAGGGTAATAGCTGAACCACGTAAAAAATCTTGGTGTTGATTTTATTATTTGCTTTACTTTAAAATCACATAAGTTACTTAATTATCTTAATTTGACTACTTTCATTATATTAAGATAATTCTTTAATATCAAGTATTTTATAGGCTATATTAATTCAGTAAGCTGAAGGAGGAAGCGATGCGGTGATCAAGTACAATCAAGATCTGAAGAAGAAGAAGAGTGAAGGTGAAGGAAATAACAAGTCTAGTGGAAGTGGCACAGGAGGTGGTAATTTTAATCCGAAGAAAAGGTGGAATGAAAACTCATCATCGGGGAATCAACAAGGAAGTCAGAAGAAAAGAATCGAAGCATGCCCGACCTGCGGGAAAGCTCATCATGGGAGTTTGTATGAAAGGGAAAAGAGTGTGCTACAATTGTGGTCGGGGAAGGCCATATAGCACCTAACTCGTCCCTAACTCAAAGAAGGGTGCTCGCTTCACCGTGGTTCAAAGGATCATTTGGCAAGAGATCTGTCCTAAGAAGGGATCGGAGGGTCAAGATCGGGAGGAAACTAGGGAAACAACAAAGGAAATGCCTTGACTATCACCCACCCAACCGCAAAAATCGACCGACCGCTGTGACTTTCAACACGACGGTGCGGGGATGCGATTCACTCGTGATTTGGTGTTAGGTATCATTCGATCAATAAAATTAATGCTTATGTATTATTTGATTTGGGTGCTACTTGTTCCTTTATATCAGATGACTTTGCCAAGAATTTAGATTTGCCTAAGGATGAATTGGATTACCCCATGAACATAGAAATCGCGAATAGAGAAATAATCCCTATTAAGTGAAACGTATACATAAGAAGCGTAGAGTGGATATTAAGGGTAATATCATGAACGAGATCTTATCCCTATTCGACTTGGGGAATTTGACGTTATATTGGGAATGGATTGGTTATTCAATTACGGATCTGTAATTGATTGCCAACCGAAGTACAAGATAACCTTAAGACTCGCCAAAAGTTGTGTTTTATGGTAGCAAGTCGCCAGACAAGTTTAGTTGTTCGACGATGATGCAGCGAAAGTTATTAAGACAAGGGCATGTAGGATACTTAGCTTACATAGTCGACAGTCGAAAAGAGAATCCGAAGGTAGAAGAAATACCGATTGTGAGGGACTTAGTCGACGTATTTCCAGACGATTTTCCAGGACTTCCACCAGATAGAGAGGTAGATTTCGTGATCGATTTGGCGCCCGGAACCGCTTGTAAGACCCCGAATTTTATGAAATAAAAGTATTTAATTTTTCTTATAATTACTATTCAGTAAATTGTTAAATTGATAAAAGTTAAAGTTAAGGGTGATATATGATTTTTTTTTCAAAATATGCAAGTGGTTATAAAATACTCATTTCTATCGGGGAATATTCATTTGGTCGTAAAATATTCTTTCTGTTGGGGAATATTTGTACGACGGCGCAACCTTTTGTGGGCCCCATAATAGAATAACTGTCGGATGAAGAAAACGACAAAAGGGAATTTTTATAAATAATAAACAGAAGTTGTTACCAAGCTAACATCGTTGGAATACCCGGTGGTTAAAATACAAGAATACGCGTTGTTAGACAAGATACATACCAGATTGCACCAATTATTGATTCTTACGTAAGAAGGCACTACTCAATAATTGTTATAGTAATTACTGTTCAATATTTTATTTTTGATTCAATAATTGCTGCGTTGATATTTTATATTATTGTTGTTTCAATAATTGTCACAGCATAGTATTTCCCATTTTTGGATCAATAATTGATATTATTTGGATAATATTATTAGATAACATTATTGGCAATGTCTAGAAAGTTCATCAAGGAGAGGTTTGGTCACCTAATTGCGGCGCATGAAGAAGGAGAAATTCTTATCGAAAGCCCCTTTCCTCGAAACCGCTCGGTTGTCATTATTATTGTGATTTCCGTAATATTATTTGTGAATAATTAATTATTGTTTTATATGATAAGGAAAATATTCATTTTATGTGGATATAGATGGAGAAAATTTTTAAAGTGACAATTGTTGAAAATTGATATTTTATCTTTTCTCGATAAAATAATATTTTATTATATTATTATAATATAATAATGATGATATTTTATAATGAATGTTGGATATATGAGTATATAAGGAGGAAGAGTATTTTTGTTGCATTAAATGATTAACACATGTTTTGTGTGTCAGAGAACCCATTTCTCGATCAAATTTGATTATAAACAGTAAAATCGTCTGTATGTGGATTTCTTACCAATTTCTCGTGTAAATTTGGAAAACCTTTCTTCGCAAAGTTCAGAGAATTGAATTTCCTATAAAAAGTCCCGAGATTCGAATTTTATGATAAAAGGGCTATTTATTATGAATTATTGAAGTTCTGAAATAATTGATTTTTTGAAGTTTAAAATATTTTAATTATGAAAAACATTTTTGTTATTGTTTTGGGTGAATGGCTGATGAGTTTGGTCTGGTGTGGTGTGCGTAGGATTATAATTTAATTATAATAATATTTTAATAAATTTTTTGCTTTGGTGTTCTAAGCAATTTCCTATAAATAGGTGTTTAAGTTAGAATTGAAAATCACACCAGAAACTAAAGATTTCTCTCTCTTTCTCTCTCTATATATCGAGCGTATTTTTGTGAGTATTTTAGTACTTCGAGTATTGCTATACGGTGCAAGTACTTTTAGCACTATATCCAGTATTCCAGTCAAAAGTACTATTCTTTCTAAAGTAAGGGATACTAAGGGATATTATTTTTTTAAAAAATGATATTATTTCTTCAATATCATTATGTCGAAATATTGGTTTGAACTTTTTATCAAATTTGGAACTTTTTCATGTCGTGGTTACTATTCATGAGTTACTATTCACAAGTTACTATTAATGAGTTACTATTCACGAGTTACTATTCGCGAGTACTATTCACGAAACATGATGATATTTTTTGTAAAATTTCTATCTTTTGGTGTCGGAGTTACTATTCACGTATACGGCACTATTCACGTATACAGAACTATTCACAAATACGACATTATTCATAGAAAAATTAAGTTTTCTTCTTTGTATCCAAGATTTTCTGTTATGATTCATATCTTTGATTGGATCTATGTTTTGGTCATCATTCTTGAATTTTACTCCACTCTGGTTATTTATGAAGTATTTTTGAACTTGGGTTGTTTAAAGTACGAATCCTTAATATTTGTTCTTTTGTTTCACTGGATTCATTTTCTTTAAAATATTTTGCATCATCCTTAGTCCTAAATGATGATATAACTGAATATCTTCGGGTTGTAGTGCAAAGATGAATGATTTCTGATGAATATCTTTGGCTCGTAATGCAAAGATGACCTGTTGTTGAATATCTTTGGCATGTAGTGCAAAGATGATATAAATGAATATCTTTGGCCTGTAGTGCAAAGATGACTTGTTGATGAATATCTTTGGCGCCGTAGTGGAAAGATGAATGATTTCTGATGAATATCATTGGCATGTAGTGCAAAGATGGCCGGTTGATGAATATCTTTGGCCCGTAGTGAAAAGATGAATTTATTAGTATGATTATGAACATGAAATGTGATTTGGTATAACCATGATCTTTGATGTTTCAGGTGATGAAAATTATCTTTGTCCTGGATGAGAAAAGGAATTTAGAACAACAATTACGATTATGAGTTATACATGAGATTGTGAATAGGAATTGTTGATTGATGTTACAGGGATAAAACATTGTTGGTGGACTTTTAACATGGAGAAGATAATAGACTTTATAGTCTATTTGACTCTTCTAATGGATTGCTCATTCCGCTGCAACTATGGTTGAAAAGTTTTATCATCTACCATATGTTCTTAAACTCTTGATTTATTACTGATGAAGACTATTGATAATTTATTTATCTTTAGTCATAATATTCTTTACTGAGCTAGTTATGCTCACCCTTCTGTTTCACAATTCCTTTCAGGTAATACGAGTGTAGCTGGGTCAAGCGGGGGTAACAGGGGAATAGAACGGTGGTCATCATTTAATAGTTATATTTGTTGAATCAAATAGGGTGAAGCGAACCCAATGTTGGAAGGGTGTTTTGCCAATATCATACAAGATGTCTAATGACATACAATCTCGTATCATCATATGACAGGGATGTGCTCATCCACTTGATGAGTATATATACGAGCACTAACTATATAATCTTGGAGTTTGGTTGAAGTATAATTCTCAATTAGAGACAGTGGAGATAATGATATGTCAAGAGAAGACTCACCATTAGGAAGAGTATGATAGTAATCTTCTCGTTTTTCTTTGGGGTCTATTGGGTCAACCAAGGATAATTCTGTGGCCATATGATATTTATCATAATCTAGAAGCATGGCCTCCCATGTACGAAGGTTTCCTTAAGCACTTCCCAAAGATTTTAATCTCTAAACAGTTATTGACTTTACCTTTATGTAAGGTGTCATTGTGACGTGCTATCCAAGTTGGTGTCCAGAGTCACAGTTGGTATATATTTTCATCAAAACTCACAACATATGTGTTGTTGTATTTTGCATGACAATTGTAGTAATAAAGTTGTAGTTGTTTTCTGTACCATGTATTTGGCACTCGTGAATGGGTTGGATGGAATGGACCTATTTTGGGGTCGCCATCAGCGGTTGGTATCGAGCTATAAGTAAAGAGTCCCAGCCTCTTGCTAGTGACTTCGTTGATGGGGATGCACCGGCCGACTCTCCGTAGGGGACGCCTGCTCTGCGGTGGCAAATCGAGGTACCATTGTGAGGTGTCTTTGTCCATGGTTGGGACATGAGTCACGGTTGGTATCGAGCTTAGGATATGGTCTCTCGGCGGAGATCGGGGAATAGAACTAGGAGGGGAGAGATGAGTAAATCCTTCGCTAGTGTGTCCTACCTAAGCTTATTTGTTGGTCACTATAATATCGGATATTATGTGATATGTTAATTTGTTCAATTAACCCTTGTTTTGAAGTTGTATTCTAGAATGATATCCAAATACGAGGAGATGAGCAATGGAGAAATCATGATGACATGGAAGATGGAATCTGAAATTAAAGCAAGGTATTCTCAACTCTTTGAAATACCAGGTACGTAAATTTCGGGGATGAAATTTCATAAGGAGGGGAGATAGTAAGACCCCGAATTTTATGAAATAAAAGTATTCAATTTTTCTTATAATTACTATTCAGTAAATTGTTAAATTGATAAAAGTTAAAGTTAAGGGTGATATATGAATTTGTTTTTCAAAATATGTAAGTGGTTATAAAATACTCATATTTATTGGGGAATATTCGTTTGGTCGTGAAATATTCTTTCTGTCGGGGAATATTCGTATGACGGCACAACCTTTTGTGGGCCCCATAACAGAATAACTGTCGGATGAAGAAAACGACAAAATGGAATTTTTATAAATAACGACGTAGTTGTTACCGTTAACATTGTTGGAATATCAAGTGGTTAAAATACAGTAATACGCGTTGTTGCACAGTAGCACACGGTATTGCACCAATTATTGATTCTTACATAAAAAGGCACTACTTAATAATTGTTACAGTAATTACTGTTCAATATTTTATTTTTGATTCAATAATTGCTGCGTTGATATTTTATATTATTGTTGTTTCAATAATTATCACAAAGACAAGATTTCCCATTATCGGATCAATAATTCATATTATTTGGATAATATTATTAGATAACATTATTGGCAATGTCTAGAAAGTTCTGTCAAGGAGAGGTTTGGTCACCTAATTGCGCGCCAGTAAGGAGAAATTCTTATTGGAAAGCCCTCTTTCCTAGGAACTGCCTGATTGTCATTATTGTGATTCTGTAATATTATTTGTGAATAATTAATTATTGATTTATATGATAAGGAAAATATTCATTTTATGTGGATATAGATGGAGAAAATTTTAAAGTGATAATTGTTGAAAATTGATATTTTATCTTTTTCTGATAAAATAATATTTTATTATATTATTATAATATAATAATGATGATATTTTTATAATGAATGTGGTATATATGAGTATATGAGGAGGAAGAGTATTTTTGTTGTATTAAATGATTAACACATGTTTTGTGTGTAAAATCGTCCGTATGTGGATTTCGGTCAATTTCTACATGGAATTTGGAAAAACTTTCTTCTGCAAAGTTGTAGAGAATTGAATTTCCTATAAAAATTCGCGAGATTCGAATTTTATGATAAAAGGGCTATATATTATGAATTATTGAAGTTCCGAAGTTCCGAAATAATTGATTTTTGGATGTTTAAAATATTTTAATTATGAAAAACGTTTTTGTTATTGTTTTGGGTGAATGGCTGATGAGTTTGGTCTGGTGTGGTGTGCGTAGGATTATAATTTAATTATAATAATATTTTAATAAATTTTCTACTTTGGTGTTCTAAGCAATTTCCTATAAATAGGTGCTTAGGTTAGAATTGAAAATCACACCAGAAACTAAAGATTTCTCTCTCTATATATCGAGCGTATTTTTGTGAGTATTTTAGTACTTTGAGTATTGTTATACGGTGCAAGTTCTTTTAGCACTATATCCAGTATTTCAGTCAGAAGTACTATTCTTTCTGAGGTAAGGGGTAGTAAGGGATATTATTTTTAAAAAAAATGATATTATTTCTTCAATATCATTATACCGAAATATTGGTTTGAACTTTTTATCAAATTTGGAACTTTTTCATGTCGGGGTTACTATTCATGGGTTACTATTCATGAGTTATTATTCACGAGTTACTATTCATGAGTTACTATTCACGAGTACTATTCACGAAGCATGATGATGTTTTTTTATAAAATTTCTATGTTTTGGTGTCGGAGTTACTATTCACGTATACGACACTATTCACAAATACAACATTATTCACAAAAAAATTAAGTTTTCTTCTCTGTGTCCAAAATTGTCTGTTATGATTCCTATCTTTGATTGGATCTATGTTTTGGTCTTCATTCTTGAATTTTACTCCACTCTGGTTATTTATGAAGTATTTTTGAACTTGGGTTGTTTAAAGTATGAATCCTTAATATTTGTTATTTTGTTTCAATCGGATTCGTTTTTCTTTAAAATATTTTGCATCATCCTCGGTCCCTAAATGATGATATAACCGAATATCTTTGGCTCAGAGAAGCAAAAATGAATGATTTCGATGAATATCTTTGGCTCGTAATGCAAAGATAACCTGTTGTTGAATATCTTTGGCATGTAGTGCAAAGATGATATAAATGAATATCTTTGGCCTATAGTGCAAAGATGACTTGTTGATGAATATCTTTGGCCCTGTAGTGGAAAGATGAATGATTTTTGATGAATATCTTTGACATGTAGTGCAAAGATTGTCTGTTGATGAATATCTTTGGCCCGTAGTGAAAAAAATGAATTTATTAGTATGATTATGGAACATGAAATATGATTTGGTATAACCATGATCTTTGATGTTTCAGGTGATGAAAATTATCTTTGTCCTGGATGAGAAAAGGAATTTAGAACAACAATTACGATTATGAGTTAGACATGTGATTGTGGATAGGAATTGTTGATTGATGTTACAGGGATAAAACATTGTTGGTGGACTTTTAACATAGAGAAGATAATAGACTTTATAGTCTATTTGACTCTTCTAATGGATTGCTCATTCCGCTGCAACTATGGTTGAAAAGTTTTATCATCTACCATATGTTCTAAATCTCTGATTTATTACTGATGAAGACTATTGATAATTTATTTATCTTTAGTCATAATATTCTTTACTGAGCTAGTTGTGCTCACCCTTCTGTTTCACAATTCCTTTCAGGTAATACGAGTGTAGCTGGGTCGAGCGGGGGTAACAGGGGAATATTACGGTGGTCATCATTTAGTAGTTATATTTGTTGAATCAAATAGGGTGAAGCAAAACCAACGTTGGAAGGGTGTTTTGCCACTATCATACAAGATGTCTAATGACATACAACCTCGTATCATCATAAGAATGAGATATACTCATCCACTTGCTGAGTATATATACGAGCACTAACTATATAATCTTGGAGTTTGGTTGAAGTATAATTCTCAATTAGAGACAGTGGAGATAATGATATGTCAAGAGAAGACTCACCATTGGGAAGAATATGATAGTAATCTTCTCGTTTTTCTTTGGGGTCTATTGGGTCAACCAAGGATAATTCTGTGGCCATATGATATTTATCATAATCTAGAAGCATGACCTACCATGTATGAAGGTTTCCTTAAACACTTCCCAAAGATTTTAATCTCTAAACAGTTATTGACTTTACCTTTATGTAAGGTGCCATTGTGACATGCTATCCAAGTTGGTGTCCAGAGTCACAGTTGGTATATATTTGCATCAAAACTCATAACATATGTGTTGTTGTATTTTGCACGACAATTATAGTAATAAAGTTGTAGTTGTTTTCTGTACCATGTATTTGGCGACTCAGAATGGGTTGGATGGAATGGACCTATTTTGGGGTCGTCACACCACTCCAATATCGAAGGTACCATACCGAATGGCACCAGTAGAGATGAAAGAATTAATGGTACAACTACAAGAATTATTGGACAAGAAGTACATTCAACCGAGCGTATTGCCGTGGGGAGCGCCGATGTTGTTTTTGAAAAAGAAGGACGGAACGATGCGGCTCTGCATTGAGTACAGAGAACTGAATAAGGTCACGATTAATAACAGATATCCATTACAGAGGATCAACGACCTGTTTGATCAATTGAAGTTGTTGTTCTAAGATATTATGGATGCGTCAAACTCTATGTGATTTTGATATATTATGTGATTATGTGCCTATTTATTGTGATAATTCAAGTGCTATAGATATATCTAAAAATCCAGTTTTGTATTCACGAACAAAACACATTGAGGTAAGGCATCATTTTTTAAGAGATAATGTTTCAAAAGGTTTAATTAAATTGAATTTTATTCCAACTGAAAATCAAATTGCAGATATTTTTACTAAACCATTAAGTGAAGATAGATTTTGCATGCTACGTAGAGAACTTGGGATGTGTATGGCATGATTTTAAAATCTGTATTAGTGTTATCCTAGTTTGCGTATATATCATATTAACTAATAAAATCTAGGATAATTAATAATATGATTTTGTTTCGGTCGCCTACTTAATTCCTGAATTCATGCACACGTTAATCAAGGAGTCTATCATAATTGTTTTTGAAAACTGAAAAGACCGGAAAGAAAAAGGTGTCTCAGGAGACAATTGGACAGACGAAGGGTTTCTTGAGAGTCGTATGAGTACATGCATCTTATAATGGTTTTTTTAAAAAAAATTGAAAAGATAAGTCGGCTGAGGCTCTTGGGATACGTAACTCCTTGGGAGACGTAAAGCCTAGGGAGACGTCAAGATACATACATGCATTCCTTCTTTTTTATATACTTTGTATCTTTTCATTCTGTTACTATCCTCTGATTCTCTTTTACTCTCTTATCTAATTTTTTTTCTTCATCTAAAAATCACCATGAGAACTCGTACGCACAAGCGAGCACTTGTCAATTCCGACAAAGAACAGACAACAGTTCCTCTTCAATCGATGGCCGGATCATCTCGAAAACAAAGGAAACTGAAGAAGGTTATGTCGTCCGAGACATAGTACGTAGACTCTTCGTCGTCTGATGAGTCCACATTCAGTCCCTCATTGCCTAAATATACTGGACCCTCTCGATGATGTCAACCAATAATTTAGTCTTCCAAGTCGGAAGTTACACCTCCTCCAATTTCGGTAAACCCTAATCTGTCTTCTGATCTGCCTGACAACTACTTTCGCAGTAATGCGTATGAGGTTCGTTTTAAAACCATCATTTTTCCAAAACAATTTGTTTATGAAAAGTCTATTGATTAAATTTGTTTTCAACAATCTCCTTTAAAACCATTGTTTGAATCTTGTAGTTTTTCTTCAATACTTTTTCCTCCATCTATGGCATACCCTAGACTTGTCCAACAATTTTATACAAATCTAGAGTGTCATGGGGATTTTTATACAACTTTTGTCAAAAGGGAAGTCTTTATATTTTACAGTCGTCGATTTTGGTAGTATTTTAAATATCCCATATTTTGGTGTGTGTCCTTTTATAAAGAAAGGTGTTGTTCATTTTCCCTTCACTCCTTTGGAACAGCTACAAATTATGATGAACAACAATTTGTTGACTGATGTTTTCACTCCTAAAACTTTTGATGTCTCTCCTATCTCTTGTGTCATTCATCATCTTGTTAGATACAATCTGTTGCCTCGTTTAGGTGGAGGAGAAAATTTTACCTATCAAGACTTGATCATTGTTGCTCTTATCTTACGAGGTGTTTCTTTTAATTTGTCTCAACTGATGCTTCATCACATGACTACATGTTTATGTAAAACCAAGACATGTTTGCCTTACAGTGTTACTCTCACTACATTGTTTAAACATTTTAAAATTTCGTTTGAAGATGAAAACTCTGTTTCAGTTACTGATTCTATCAGTGTCAGTTCCCTGAAAATGTCTCGTATAAATTTACTTGATGGTATGTTTGTTCATGTCACTCCTGAAAATCCTGCTCCTCCAATCTCAAATCCATCCTCTCCTATTCAGCCCCATATTCAATCTTCTTCTGAAATCATTGATATATTGAAACTGGTTATCGGTAATCAAGAAAAAATGTAGACTGAAATGACTAGCCTTCATAACCGTATGACCCTTTTGGAAAAAGGAAAATTGCCTTTGGGTGCCCCTAAAATTAACAAACTGTACAATAATATTGAAGATTAATTCATTGACTTACAGGCAGGCTTTGAACTGCAAACCACTGCTTTGGCAGAGGTTATGCATAGATGGCTTAATCGAAATTCCTGTCAGTTAAGTAAGGAGATCAAGTTTGTGAGTAATCAGGTAGGAGAATTGACCGAGTTTATGTCTACATGTTTCAATGATGTGGGAGCTAAACTCCATATGTAGCGTAAGTATTCTACGATTCCGGAGTGGGTGCATAGCAATTGGTTGGCCGAGTATCAAGGAGAATTTCTCGATGTCCCTCTACCACCTGCAACTATCATTCTCAGGCCTCCCCAATTTGCTGCTGACCTGAGCATTGCTGAGAAGGTTCATCATGCCAACCACAAACCCCATTTCACCAAAAGGGCCGTTCAGTGTGCAGCTGTGGTAGATCTCGACGAATGAACTGCTCTCCTTTTTGTTTGATGATAAAGGGGGAGAGTTTTTATGAATGTTAAACATTGCATCACCAAGACTTATGTTTAATTTGGGATTTAAATTTTAATATTTGATATATTTAGTAGTAAATATTTTGATATTTGATGAACTAACATTTACGGCAGGAAACAGGTTGTTTACAAAATTTAGGATTTTGTAACGTTGTCAAATTTCAGTAAACTGAAATAATGTTGTTGCATGGATTTAGGGGGAGTAAATTAAGTTATGCATATATTCAGGGGGAGTTTATGAGAGTTAAACAATTTTGGGTTGGTATCATCAAAAAGGGGGAGAATGTTGACTTTGTCATATTCTATCCTTATGTTTTGATGATGAAATGTTCATATACTAAATTGTTTTATGGTGTTTTAGGTATTCGTTGAATAGAGAACAATTGTGGGATTTTTCAGTGGATGAAGAAGATTTCTCTTTTCTAGGAAAACAAATGTAAGATCAATTGCATAACAATTAATTTTTCATTTAAAGGCTCCAGAAAATATTATTGCATTATATCTTATTATATGTCTTAAATGAAAAATATTTTTAATATCCTACGAAAATGGTTTTCTAAAAAGAGATAAAATTAATATATCATTATAAACAGAAAAGGAAGTAATATTTGTTTACAGTATGATATGTATAAAATGCATTAGTTTGTTTGTCTAGTAGCTAAAAAGGTGGATAGTAATTTAATATCTGTGCATGTTTGAAAAAGTGAGTAATTGATATCTCTTGGACATTTTTCTACACGTGGATGTATATGTAATCATGGTTTCCTAGAAAGTCTAAATGATGGCATCTATTTTATTGAGATTTGGTGTTTGCAATTTTCAAGGAGTTATGATAATGATTATAAGTCTTGGGACTCTTATATGTTATTGGAAAGATAAAGGACACTCCACTTTTATTTGCTTCACGTCACTTTTAAGTGAGGAGAAAAGTCAAAACTATTATCTCTTAAAGATCTTTTGATTTATTCCACTAACGAAATTATGTTTTCTAAATCTGGATATATATTAAAGATATGGACTAATTCAAGCTTTACCGTTGGGAGATCAAGCCAGATTTTGTGGACTCATAAAATGTTATTTCTGATAACGGTAATATATGGTTGCGTATAAAAACAGTATTCTCATGTATGGAAAATACACAACTCACGAATTTATTATCTTGCACTACACTGAGATTTCCGAGCAAAATATTGTTAATTGGTGCAACGTTTGAGCAGCTAAGCAAATAAATTTCTGATATTATTTGAGCTGGTATTTGGTAAGAAATTAATTGTTTGTTTATTTTGTGTTAATTGATCATTGCATATAGTTGAGCCTTTAATTGTCAAATTGATTATTCTTGTATTGATCATAGACCTCTATATTTGTATTGAATTTCTATTTTTAGACTAAGTGTAATCTAAAGGTTTTAATCCTAGTTGATTAGAGAAGTAGTTTACAAACAGGTTCAAGGAATCAAAGGTGCTTGAAGAGTGCATAGGTGCACAAGGAGCAAGAGTACTCAAGAGGAATTAATTGTTAATTAATTTTTGTAAGAATCTGTTTTGTAATCTGTATTTATTTATAGAGAAATAAATAAAGTGAGTCTCCAATACTAGTTGGTATTGGACGTGGACTAGGCTATTATTATAGAGGGTAATAGCTGAACCACATAAAAATCTTGGTGTTGATTTTATTATTTGCTTTACTTTAAAATCATATAAGTTACTTAATTATCTTAATTTGACTACTTTCATTATATTAAGATAATTCTTTAACATCAAGTATTTTATAGGCTATATTAATTCAGTAAGCTAATTTCAATCATTATAGTAACCTGAAATTAATAGTTTTTAAAAGTTGGTCATAGATTGCTTCCATACTTATTCAACCCCCCCTTCTAAGTGTGCCTAGTTAAATTTCATTTGGTATCAGAGCTTGGCTCTACTTATCTTGGTCTTAAAGGTGACTTGTAGGGAAAGATTCTAACATGGCACAGTGTAGACACTCGAATTTTCTGTACTACTGTTACAAACATTGCAGGAGGACAGATTCGTCTTTTAAGAGAAAACCCTAAAAGACGATCCGAATTCATACCGGATACTACCGGAAGTTCAGCATCAACCCCTGATCGCAATCTGGGAGTAACGATTTCAACCTCGAATGTAACCCCGAGGACTACAGATACAATACCGGCACCACCGGAGAAGACCTATTAATCACGTCTCAACGCAACGATGTCCCACAAGGCTAACCAATCCCGAGTGACTATTGTGCGGGGTAACGGATGAAAGTTGAAGCTTGAAAATCGAAGGGCATCGTCCCATCTTCAATGACTTCGTACAAACTCTAATCCCATGCCATCGTACAATTCTCGACAACGGCGGTCCGAAATAGGTCCTGAATACCTCAAACGGATGCCCGGATTGCACTTCTGAAAAACCGAGTGGACATTACGAAGGCTCGAGTGCACGATTTGAGACGACCGACCCGACAAACCGGGGCCGCACCCACCCGCTCGGTCGCACACTGTGGCTCATTAGCAGTACACTCATACTCATATTGCCTATAAATAGAGGGCTTGGGGTGCTGATTTTCTAAGAGAAAAAGACGGGGAAACCCTGCACAATTTGCTCTGCACTAGCCATATAGTGTATTTTCCCACTTTTAAACACCTGTGAACTCATATATAGCCTCTTTTGTACCCACAAAAGCCCAATGTTTACCCACTCTAAAGATATAGAAGCCTTTTTTAGCAGTCAGCTGTAAGCCTTCTCACACACTTTAGAGTCTTTCTCTTCATATTTGCACACACCCTTCTACACGTTGAGAGTCGTGTTGCTTGCTTTTGGTTGGACTTCGGTCCGCGGTTTCATTTCGATCATCATATATATATATATATATATATATATATATATATATATTATATATATTGACTAACATTATCAAGTTATGCCTCGATTGACCCTAGACTTTGATTGGAGCGTTTATTGCTTTAATATATATATATATATATATATATATATATATATATATATATATATACTTATATATATCAATCGTGTGTGTCGAACTTCGATTCGATGAGCCTAGACTTGATGCCCGCAAAGTGCGTTTACTCGCTTTTATATATATATACTTATATATATCAAATGTGTGCTAGGACTTGATTCGATGAGCCTAGAACTTGATGCCGTGAGTTTACTCGCTTTTATATATATATATACTTATATATATCAACCGTGTGTGTCGGACTTTGTTCGATGAGCCTGAATTTGATTGCAGTGCGTTTACTCGCTTATATATTTATATCTATGAACCGTGGTCTGACTCTCTCATGAGAGCTGGATTTTACATCCGGCATGTTTTACGCTTTATATATATATATATATATATATGAACTGTGGTCGAACTCGGTTCAATGAGCCTGGATTTTGCATCCGGTGCGTTTATTGCTTATATATATATATACACATATTTTGTCCCACCTGGAGTTTACTTCGTGGTGGTTGATCGCTTTTACACCTTTCTTTACATTTCTTCCTACCTGGAGATTACTTCGTGGCAGTTGACCGTATTTATAGCTTTATTTACATTTTGTCCCGCCTGGAGTTTCCTCCGTGGTGGTTGATAGCTTTTAAGCTCTTTATTTATATTTTGATCCCCATGGAGGTGCTTCGTGGTTGGTGATCTTTATCGTATATATATATTTACAACTTTTATATATATACCGCCATCGCTTTCATATAAACCGCAGTATTTTGTGAGCCTAGGAATCATGTGATCATAGATTCATCCCATTGAATCTAGATTTGGTTCCCGTGATGGACATTTTCAGCTGTTAGCAGCTTATAAATTATTCTACGATGTCTAAATTTCCTCAGATGGTTTTCATACCCACGAGGAAGTCGGCATTATTTTTGTATATTATTTTCGTACGGATGCCTCGCATCCGTCAAATAAAATCAATTCAGCTGCTCACTTAATAAAAATGGGAGTGTAAAAGGTCTCAATTCCTATTGAGCATAAGGGTTTAAAAAACCTCTTTCATAAAACATCACTGCCATATCTTGTTAAAACTGAATTTTCTACATAATTTCAAACCCTGTGTATATAGGTTCGAACGAGGCCTCGCACAATTTTCATATAATAACACATTGACCCACACACACACACACACACAGATAATAGTTTCTTGAAAAGAGGCGGTCACCGTGGTAACACGGATGTCGGGGGTGCCTAACACTTTCCCCCTGCATAACCAAGTCCCCGGACCCTAAACGAATCTCGGTTTCACGAGGCAGTATATCGATGTCACATCACTGGGTCAATGTGCAAACCTTTTATCGGTTGTGTTGGTACAACCATTTAAAAAACCAACTGGCGACTCTTAACAGTCTCATCATCGACATCATACATGTCGGACCTTTTTCACATGTTTTCTCAAACAAATTTCACCTAAAATGAGAACACCAAAGAACAAGTAACGGAAAGGGACACCCAAAAATCCCGACGTCGACAGGTGGCGACTCTGTTGGGGACTCCAGCTAGAGGACTTAAGCCGCTATTACAATCTTTTCAAAACTATTATCTATTTGTGTGTGGATGTTGCATTTACATTTGATGAATGTATACGAATGCATTTCCTTGTTGAACTTAGTGCTTCGCACCCTAATCGCCAGTGATATTAGTGCTTCGTGACTATAAATCGCTGTGATGATAGTGCTTTGCACATGTCATCATTTCATACGGTGAGAGACACGATGTATGTGAATGTATGTTGTGTGGTCCCTCCACCAGAGGCTATCCGGCGGTGTTTGATTATTGGACTCGTGGAGAAGCCCGATTCTCGAGGCTCGGAAAGGCACCACCCAAATTTTCTCCAGTTGAAAGACCAGATTAACTTCCCGTCAAGTAGATTGCAATGATTTGGGAACCTTCATGCCAAAAAGCCGCGAGAGTAACCTAAGATAGGTCAGCCTCTGATAAACCCAAAGCGGAGGAAAGTCTCTTCATTCTCTCATTTTAATTACTTGTAAACACAATTAAGTGTAATTTCATTCCATATCTATCTTCATGTAATGAGAAATATGAAGAAATGTGTACACATACATGCTACAAACAGCTGACATCCATTATGCAGGATAAAATTCCTAAAATAGACACATCACATAGCATGTTATTTCATACATCCCTTAAAGACTAAACTATGCCAGTCTTTCGCAGGGAATCAATCGGACCTACTACCCGGTCAAAGTCCAAAAAGGTAACAGGCCTACAGTCAATCATGTCGTCATCCGACCAGACCGAACTTAATCCAGTTTCTCGCAAAGAATTCAATCTGATTAAGCAAACAAATCATGATTTGGTCGTTTCTACTCAAAGAATTACAAAGATCTGCACACAGGTCGAAAATATACCCATACACTGAATCCTCCACACAAGGGGAACCTAGGTCATTACCTATACTCGAACCACGTTGGATACAACCAACAAAATTCATGATGTGCTTGGTCCCAATCGGAGATCCGCATAATGGTGACATCAAAAGAAAGTCCTCCAAATGGAAGAAACCCTTCAGGCTTATCAAAGGAATTGGAACACACGGGAGTGTTTCATATGCTGATTTATGTATTTTTCCTGGTGTTCACTATCTAGAAAAATTTAAAACTCCTGACTTTGAAAAATATGACGGGTTAGGGGATCCTTACACCCATCTAAAAGTATTTATTGGAGAACTTGGATCCTATGCAGAGGATGAAAAACTCAGAATGCAATTGTTCCAAAAGTGTCTAACTGGAGAAGCCTGTTTGTGGTACACAAGATTAGACAACTCCAAAATCCATAGCTGGGAAGAGCTAGCACATGCCTTCCTCACTCAATACAGTTTCTAAACTCATATGGCTCTTGATCGGTATCAGATTACCAAGATCAAGAAACAGTCTAACGAGTCTTTCAGAGAGTATGCTCAGAGGTGGAGACGTCACGCCCAAGTTATCCCTGCCATAGTAATCGAAATGGTCATGACATTCATAGACATACAAGAAACTCCTTTCTATGAGAGAGTTTTAGCCGGCATCGGCAAACCATTTTCTGAAATGGTCAAACATGGGGAGATGGCTAAGATGGGATTGAAGTCAGGGAAGATTCAAGACCTAGCTGCACTCAAAGCTATTGCGAATCACATCCAATCTGGAAATTATGGGAATAACCCCCGGAGGGTCCATAAAAAGAAAGAGGAAGATGTTTCCCTGATACTGCAGGGGCAAAAAGGCAATCAAAACATGCCTATTCAAATGAGAAACTACACTCCCTTTTCAGCACAGTCTGCAAACCCTCCGGTACCAAAAGGTGGAGAAATCAAACGCCTTCGAGTGTTTTACCCCCTTGGGGGATACCCTCGAGAACATCTTAAATCTTCTGACAACACAGAAGAAAATTACACATCTTCTTCCACCAGCCAGCCCTAATGGACGAGGTTTTAATGCTGCTAGGAAATGTGCTTATCATGCCGGGGCACCTAGACATGATACTCAGGATTGTTGGGCCCTGAAACACAAGATCCAGGACCTGATAGACAACGGAGAGATCGTGGTCACCAAACCAGATCAACCTCACGTACAGGACAACCCTCTTCCTCAACACAAAGAAGAAGAGGTCAACATAATTAATTGGAGCAGTGGACAGAGTTCCAATTTCAGCTGTGATTCCTCCCAGACCATCAAATATGGTGATGATAGATGGGATTATGCTAAGTTCCAGTTCATAATGGAACGAAAGGTCAAAGCTCTCTGCAAACAAATCGAACAATTGGCAGAATTGGTGACTTATCAGCATCAAGTGACTCGTCAGTTAATCAGCCAAGAGCATGCCAGTCTCCTACCTCTTGTCATGAATATTCCCTCGTCACTTTCAGAAAATGAAATGCTGGAAGACAAAGTGACGAAGAGAGCAAATGCCAAAGCTCGTCGGGATTTCGCCAACAAACGAGTATTCACCTATCTGGGCCTACCTATGGAGGAAATCCTTCATATTTTAATAAATGAAGGAAGGATCAGTTCCCTTCTACCGCCAATCAACCCCCGTTCAGGATGGTACAACTCTGATGGAGTATGTTAATATCACTCCCAGTCTCGCGGTCACAACACAGAAGAATGCTGGGCACTCCGCCACCTTATTCAAAATTTGATCGACAGTGGTGTCCTGCGCTTAGCGGACGACGATATTGTGTTACGTGTAAGTGAGAATGCAGGCCCTATTAAGTGGAAAAGTGTGGTAGCAGTCATATCCACTGAAACCAAGGGGATTAACACTTTACTCACATCGCCAACAATTCAAATCAAGGGAGGCAACAATCCTTTGAAAGTGGCCGCTCCCGAGTCAAACAACTTACCATGTAGAGCACAATATCCTATTGTTAGCTTGTGCAAGGTTCCGTGGAATTATGGAGAAGGTGAAGGATCCACCTCACATACAACTGCTGCAGTGTCGAAGGAAAATCCACTCTATCTCCCCCAACGGGTGATGAAGTCTACCACCAAATCAAAGGGGAAAATACCCATGGAAAAGATTGAAAAATTCCTTCGCACTGTGGGACATAACGAAGCTGCGGTAGTTTTAAGCTTGAAAGAAGCTCCACAATAAATATCAATTTTGGACTTGGTCCTAACCTCCGAGAATCACCGGAAGGCCTTTCTAAAGGTTCTAGAAGAAGCCTATTTACCAACATCAGTGGACACGAAAAAGTTTCAACATATGGTTGATCACATTTTCAACAACAATGTGATATCCTTCACTGATGATGACATAACGCCCGAAGGGACCGGTCATTGCAAACCATTGCACATTGCGGTCTTGTCTTCCGGATATATGGTAGCAGGAGTCTTAATAGATGGAGGTTCATCTCTGAATATCTGCCCATATGCTACCTTGGTGAAGATGAACATCAATCTCAACCGAATTCGGAGTAGCCATACTATCATCAAAGCTTTTGATGGAGCCCGCCGTAACTTGGTCGGAGTAATTGAGATGCCAATCGAAATTGGTCCTCACACATTCTGCGTTTCTTTCCATGTACTCAATATAGACTCGGAATACAACCTACTCTTGGGACGACCATGGATTCACATGGTATGGGCAGTCCCCACCACTCTTCATCAACAGTTGAAATACATTATCAACAATAGCCTGGTCACAAGTCAACGCTGAATCGGATATTCCTCAGCATGGAGACATGCCATTCATCAATGCCAATGCCGACGTGGAACCAGTCAGTTTTCATGCTTTGGAAATAAGCAACACCCAATACCATGTTGTTGGAACGCCATTGCCCGAACCCAAGATTTCTGTCGAGGTAATGTCAGCCACTCAAGAAATGATGTCGTTGGATCATAAGCCGGGACAAGGGTTGGGTAAAGATTGCCAGGGTATCAAGTACCCAATTCATTTAACCAGGCAAAGTGAAACAGCTGGACTAGGCTATTCTGCCAGCTCTAGTCATGGGAATCCTCATAAGCATCAACAGATTCCCTCAACTTCAACCATGTGGCATTTGGCTTCACCTTCAAACTCTGAGTCCGCACAACCTCCCGTAAAGGTGCCAGCCAATGTAATGGCTATGTTATCTCCCAAGCCGGTACCAGTGAAAGGAAAATAAATCTTCGTTCCAAATCCCGTAGTGGAAGAAGAGGAACGAAGAATCAAGCAAGACGTCATACGGATGATGTCCGGTATACGCATCATCGTTCATGATGAACATACCAACAGATACACCCCATACGATGATTGCCCAGACGTAATGGCCATCATTCGAGACAGGGAGGATGATGACAATCCCTCCATCACTGCGGTCCACCCGGACTTTGCCTTTGCCAATTGGAACAACATTCCTTGCTTTGGTCGACGAGGGTAAAATGGGCAGAACTCTTTCTGCCATGTAGATATAATAACTGCTTACTTTTACATGCAAAGATAGCGCTTTATTTTTCGAAGATATGCTACCTTTGTGTATGATCAACACATTTCATATATATAAGTGAAAGCATATTTTGTTTCAGGACTCTGAATTTAAATGTGTCTCATACTTAACGTCGATTGCCTCTTCTACACGTGGATTGTACCTTTGATGTAGAGATGAATTGACCTTGATGGATATAGAGGATGACATTGAGGTGCCTCCAAAAATTCAGGAATGGGTCAAAGACAAACCCAAACCCAACCTTGATCAAACCACTTCTTTCAATCTCGGAACCATAGAAAGCCCTAAGTTAATCCAGATTGGTTCAAACCTTACCCCAAACCAATGGAATGATATAGTAACTCTATTAACCTAATTCCAGGATGTGTTTGCATGGTCTCATGAAGACATGGTGGGTTTATCCATTGACATTGTCCTTCATCGCCTTCCCATAAAAGAGGGATTTAAGTCAGTCAAGTAGAAACTCAGGCGACTGAAACCTGAGTGGAGTTTGAAGGTGAAAGAAGAAATTGTGAAACAATTTCAAGCTGGCATCATAATGGTGTCTACATATCCTAAGTGGATATCCAACATTGTACCTGTGACTAAACCTGGAGGGAAGGTGCGAGTTTGCGTGGATTACCAGGATTTGAACAAGGCTTGCTTAAAAGACAGCTTTCCCGTGCCATTTATCCACTATCGCATTGACAATACTACGAAATAGGACATGTACTCCTTTGCTGATTGCTTTACGGGGTACCATCAGATCATGGTCGCCGAGGAAGATCGTGAGAAAAGCGCTTTCTCACGATCTTCCTCAGCGACTCATGAAACGATTTTCATGGACTTGACAAAGTGATCGAGATCTACGTGGATGACATCATTGTCAAGTCCCAGAAGGAGGATGATCATATAGACCATCTTAAAAAATTGTTCAACAGGTTGCGTAAGTACAACTTGAAGTTGAATCCAATAAGGCGCCTTTCAAGGCCAAATCGAAGCAAGTTGCTAGGATTTCTAGTCACCACAAAGGATTGAAATGGATCCGCCAAAATCCAAGCCATCACTGAAATGCCCATTCCTCAAACAGAGAAGGAAATATGGGGATTTTTGGGAAGAATCAACTTCATTAGCAGGTTTATCTCCCAACTCATAGCAACTTGTGTGCCAATCTTCAAGCTATTAAGGAAGAACTCCTCCATGAAATGGAATGATGAGTGCCAGAATGCCTTCCTTACAATAAAGAAACAACTAGTCAAAGCTCCCATCTTGGTACCACCCAGGGACGATATTCCCCTGTTCATGATTCTGTCCGTAAGTGACAATGCCATGGGCTGCATGCTTGGACAGAAGGATGATAGAGGCCAAGAACGAGCTATCTATTACCTCAACAAAAGGTTCAGCAGCAGTGAACACAAGTACACTCTGATCGAGAAGACGTGTTGTGCTTTAGCATGGGCTTCCATGAGGTTACAACAGTACCTCCATGGTCACACAACCCATCTCATATCTCGTGTGGATCCTCTCAAGTACGTGTTCAGCAAACCCATGTTAAATTATCGGCTGTCCAGATGGCAGTTGATCCTACAACAGTTTGACATCGTATATGTGACTCAAAAGTCCATCAAAGGTCAAGGAATCGCGGATCAATCGGCCGTCGCACCTCGTGGGATTTCAAACCCTTGAAACATATTTCCTTGATGAAGGAGTAATGACATGCGCAAAGAACACCATCAAGATGATACGCGCCAATCATGGAAGATGTATTTTGATGGCGCTGTTAATATGGAAGGTTCTGAAGCTGGAGCAGTTCTAATATCTGATACGGGGGAGCAGTATCCCGTCGCCGTCAAATTACAGTTTGTCAGCACCAACAATACGGCTGAGTATGAAGGCTGTCTCATGGGGCTAACACTTGACCATTCAATGGGCATCAGGCGGTTAACTGTCCTTGGGGATTCAGAGTTGGTAATCAGATAATCCACCGAAATCTATCAAACCAAGGAAATACATTTGCTGCCTTACCATCGACAGGTGTTGAAGATGGCTTTGGAGTTCGAAGAAATCTCCTTTATACACATTCCTCGTAATAGGAATGACTTTGCAGACGCATTAGCAACTTTGGCCTCCTTGATTCGCATATCAGATAAGGAACACTTGCCAAGCGTCACCATTTCCCTGCACAAGGCCCCAGCCTATGGGAATTACGTTGGAAAAGTATTGGATGAGCTACCTCCCATCCAACATCCTTGGTATCAATATATCAAGGAATATCTGCGAGATGGATCTACACCCGATGAGGCGAGCCCAACCGAGAAAAGGCGGATCCATCGACTTGCTATGAAATTCTATCTGAGTGGAGATGCACTCTACAAAAGAGATGCAGGATTAGGTCTCCTCGGATGTTTAGACAAAGATCAAGTCCAAAGGCTTATAATGAAATCCATGGTGGAGTCTGTGGCCCCCCAGACGCCCCCAAAATAGGTATACAACACCCATTCGAGTCGCCAAATACATACATGTAAAGCAAACTACAACTTCAATAATACAATTGTCAACACGCAAAAAATACATAAACAACACATATGAGTGAGTTAAAATACAAATATTGTCTTCTAGACAATATCCACACTCAAATAAGTCCTCATTACAATTATTCAAACACTATTTTACGTAAATAGTGAGGACTGCTAAAACATCTTTCTAGAACCATCACTCCGCACTCCCGACTAGTTCCTCGCTATGTTCTCACCCTCCCGAGAGAAAAATGGAACAAAAAGGAAAAGGGTGAGCTCAACTAGCCCAAGAAAGAATATTATGACTAAGATAATATACAACAAATTATCATTAGTCTTCAACAGGAAAAACTGATAAAATATAATAGACAACAAGTTTTAGATCAACAATCGCAATGAAATAAAGAATCCATTGTAAGAGTCAAGTAGAGAATGAGTTCTACTATCTTCTAAGATTTAAAAGTCCATCATCAATATTTTATCCCCGTAATAACAATCAATATACATCTTTAATCAAATATTCATCTTTGCACCACATGTGCCAAAGATATTCATTTGTATCACCAATTGGTCATGTTCATCTCAACACTGCTCATCTTTGCACTACACGCCAAAGATATTCATCGCTTAATCATTTATCTTTGCACTACAATGTGCCAAAGATATTTAGTAATATCATCATTTAGGACCGAGGATGATGAAAAATATTTTAAAGAAAACGAATCCAAAGGAGATGTAAGGACAAATAGTAGGGATTCAGATAACAGCTTTATCCAAGATCAATAATACTCCATAATAACCAATTTTGAAGCAAAATTCAAGAATAAAGATCAAAACATGGATACAATCAAAGATAGTAACCATAATAGACATCTTGGACAAAAAGAAGAAAATTTCATTTTTTTTTGAATAGTGTCGTATTCGTGAATAGTGTCGTATACGTGAATAGTGTCAGATACGTGAATAAGAACCCCTACACAAAAAGTTCCAAATTTGATAAAAAGTTCATATCAATATTTTAAGATAATGATATTGAAGAAAAATATCATTTAAGAAGAAAATAACATCCCTTACCTCAAAAATATCAAGATTTTCGATCGAAATATCTGAGATAAGGTCAAGGAAAACTTGATCGATGAATAGAAACTCACAAAGTATCTAAATACTCACAAAATACACTCAATAATATCTAGAGAGAAAGAGAGAAAGCTTATGTTTTCGTGTGATTTTCAATTCTAACTTAGCCCTCTATTTATAGGAAAATGTTAGCAAGACAAACCGACCAAGAACTAACCGATGGCTTTACCGCTACTATTCCCACCCACCACATTTGAAATAAAATTCAGCACATTTCTTCACCAACCACAAGTGGGGCCCACTCAATTCTAGAATTTTCCACCAAAATCATAAATTTGGAAACCTAACAATTTCAACCACCACCTCTTAAAATTCATAACAAATCATACGCTCATTTTTAACGGCTCAAAATTTGTGGACATATACTCAACTTATATATGTATAATATATCCAAAAATTATAACGATCCAACGGTCGGATTAAAAATTATAACTCATTTAATATATCTCAAAAACACCGGTTTAATTTTTAATACCTCCATTCCGACAAAAATACCGATAAAACACCTCAACATTAACTCCTTCATTTTTAACCACAATAAATATATCCAACATTTATATCCACATAAAATAAATATTTCTTATCATATGAATCAATAATTAATTATTCACAAATAATATTACGTAATCACATTTATGACAACCAGCCGCCCAGAAAGAGGGGCTTTCCAATAAGAATTTCTCTCATCATGCCGCAATTAGGTGACCAAACCTCTCCTCGATGTAACTTTCTAGACATTGCCAATAATGCTATCTAATAATATTATTCAAATAATATGAATTATTGATCCGATAATGGAAAATACGGCAAAGGACAATTATTGAAACAACAATAATATAAAATATCAACGCAAAGAATTATTGAATCAATAAAATAAAATATGAATAAAGAATCATCGTAATAATTATCGAGTAAAGGCCTTTTCACGTAAGGATCAATAATTCATCAATACTGCATCCACGCCAGACATCATATTTTAACCACCGGCATTCCAACAATGTTGTTAATCAGAATAACTACGCCGTTATTTATAAAAACTCAAACTTGTCATTTTCTTCATCCGACAATTATTCTCATTATGGGGCCCATAAATGATCATACTGGCATTGCATTTAATATTCCCCGACAACAAGAATATTCCACGACCAAATGAATATTCCCCGACAACAATGATTATTTTATAACCACTTGTATATTTTGCAAAATTTGCACATTTCACCCATAACCAGAGAATTATATCAAATTAATACCTTATTATTCACAATAATAATTAGAGGAAATTCGATTTTATTTATAATAAGTTGGGGTCTTACAACCTCCCTCCTTATGAAATTTCATCCTCTAAATTGACATACGCACTGTGTGTTTCAAAAGGTGAGGATACTCGCTTTCATTTTCGATTCCAACTCCTGTGTCATTTCTTCAATAAGCATGGTTTCTCCACAAAACCTTAACTTGTGTATATACCTTGGTGCGTAGGACATGCTCTTTCCTATCCAAGATCTTAACAGTACTTCTTCAGACGTTAAATCTTCTGGCTATCTCGCCCGGGTTCTAACGCAATAATATGGTTCGGTCTTTCACATATTTATATTTAAGCATGGATATGTGAAAACATTATGAACACGAGACATACTTGGAGGTAATGCGAGTCTATAGGCCACATTTCCTATTCGTCAAGAATCTCAAATGGACCAACAAATCGTGGATCGAGCTTTCCTCTCTTTCCAAATCTTGTAACTCCCTTCCATGGAGCAACACGTAACAATACATGATCTCCAATATTAAACTCCACGCTTTTCTATGAAGATCAAGATAACTCTTTTGTCGATCTTGTGAGGTTTGAATACGCTTGTCAATCATTTGGATCTTTTTCGTAGTCATGCATTTAATTCTCGTCCCAACAACGTTGCTTTTCCCACCTCGCCCCAAAGATAATCGAGAACGACACACTTTCGCCCATACAACGCCTCAAATGGAGCCATGCCTATACTTGCTTGATAATCGTTGTTGTAGGAGAATTCCACACCAATGGCAAGTACTTATCCCAACTTCCTTTAAAATCTAGGACACAAAGTCTTAATAGATCTTCAAGGGTTTGAATAGTCCTCTCGATTGTCCGTCCGCTTGAGGATGGTATGCCGAATCAATCAGAATCCGCGCTCATAGCTTTTCTCGTAAGCTAACCCAAAATCGTGAAGTGAATCTTGGGTCACGATCCAAAACTATGGATACCGGCATGCCATGCAATCTCACAATCTCATTCACGCATACGCGAAAGCAAGACGCTCAAGGAATAAGTCTCACGACGGCAAGAAATGGGCAGATTTGGTTAATCTATCAACAATAACCCAAATCGCATCTATGCCTTGAGAAACTTTGGGAAGACCCGTAACTAAATCCATAGTAATGTGTTCCCACTTCCATTTCGTAATCTCAAGTGGTTGTAATGGACCCTTTGGCACTTGATGTCCGCCTTTACACGCTGACAAGTTAAACACACCTCGAGATAAACTCCGCGATCTCTCTCTTCATATTGTTCCACCAAAATGTATGTCAATATCATGATACATTTTGGTACTCCTGTGATGGATTGCAAACGGGTGTTGTGTGCCTCCATCATGATTCTATGCTTCAAGTCGTAATCGTTTAGAACACAAAGTCCGGAGTTGAATCTAAGTATTCCTTCTTCATCGATTCTCGCTTCGAATAGCACCTTCTTGCACTTTCTTCTTCATACGATCGCCCATGTCCGTAGCTTCGAGCAAACTTTAACTTTATCGATTAAAGTCTTGCTTCTACTCAGATATTCGCCATCATCATGTGGGTCCCTCGAGTCTTTAATTCTACCTCCATCCTTTGCAAGTCACATAGAATGGGCCTTCAGATTGACAATATCGCACTCAGATCAGATATGATCTTCTACTCAATGCGCCACCTACTACGCTCGCTTTTCCGTGATGATATTGAATGGTGTGATCGTAATCTTCAATAGTTCGAGCCAACGTCGCTGTTGCCGCATGTTGAGTTCTTTTTGGGTGAAGAAATATTTGAGGCTTTTTATGGTCCAGATAAATCTCCACTTTCTCCCCATACAAGTAGTGTTCCAAATTTTCAACGCGAATACGATCGCCGCTAACTCTAGATCATGAGTAGGATAATTCCTCTCATATTCTTTGAGTTGTCGTGAGGCATAGGCTATGACTTTCCCATGTTGCATGAGAACGCATCCTAACCCTTTGCTCAAGCATCATCAGATATAACAAATCCATCCGCATTCAGATGGTATTGCTGTAAACAAAATAAATGAGTCTCCTCTCGAGCTCTTGAAACTCTTCTCGCATTCCTCGCTTCCATACAAATTTTGTATCTTTCCGAGTCACCGAAGTTAATCTGAGTAGCGATTCGAGAAAATCCTTCCATTTAATCTCCGATAATAACCATTTAAGCCCGTAAAGCTACGCACTTTGGCCACCGATTTTGGTTGCTCCTAACTTGTAATCGCTTCAATCTTCGCCGTCAACAGATACTCCATGTTTTGACACCACGCGCCCAAGGAATGCTACTTCCTCAAGCCGTAACTCACATTTCTTCAACTTGGCATAAAGTTTGTTTTCACGAAGCCTTTCAAGTATCGCCTTCAAATGGTGCTCATGATCTTCACGGCTTTTGAATAGATGAGGATGTCATCAATAAAGACAACAACAAACCGATCCAAATATTCCTTGAATACACGGCTCATCATATCCATGAAAGAAAAAGAGAGCATTAGTCAATCCAAAAGACATGACTAAGAATTCATAATGCCCGCATCGAAGTTTCAAGGCGCCTTTGAATATCCTCGCTTTTAATCTTCAAATTGATGATATCCGTAACTAAGATCGATCTTTGAAAAGAATTGTGCTCCTTGCAATCGGGTCTAACAGTGTCATCAATGCGAGGTAATGGATACCTATTCTTGATGGTGACATGGTTTAATTTCTCAGTAGTCAATACAAAGTCGCATACCCCCCTTTCTTTCTTCTTTATAATAAAACAGAGCACCCCAAGGAGATGTACTAGACTAATGAAACCTATGTCTAATAATTCCTCGTAGTTGGACTTTTAACTCCTCAAGTTCAATAGAGCCATTCGATATGGGGTTTTAGAAATGGGTTTTGTACCCGCTCAAGGTCAATAAAGAATTCAACATCACGCTCGGGGTAGACCGGAAGTTCTTCAGAAATACATCAGAAATTCTCTAACAATGTAAATATTATTCAAATCGATTTGTCTTTGTTCAAATCCATAACATGGGCTAAGAAAGCTTGACATCCATTTTTCAATAAACTAATAGCTTTATGGCTTGATATGATAGTGATCGATTTTAGTGGTTTAGTTGTTTGAATTGTATGACAAAGTTGGTTAGAATATGAAAACTAACAACCTTATTTAAAACAATCAATTTTGGCATGATGAGTGGTTAACCAATCAATTCCTAAAATCACATCAAAAGCAAGTATCTTTAAAGAGATAAGATCAACAGTAATGTGATAGTGCCAACTTGGATCATGCAAGATTTATAAACCGTGGATGTAACGAAAGTTTCACCCAACTGAGTCTCCACCGATAAATCAAAGTCTAATTTCTCCTGAGTCAAGTTTAAACGTTGAGCACAAGCAGAGAGATAAAAGAATGGGTAGAAACCAGATATCTAGTAAGGTATAAACTTCGCAAGAGTTCAAGATTAGCTTACCCGTAATCACCTCGCTCGGGTTCCTCGCGCTTTTGGCTGGCCACGACAAACGCTTCTTCCAGAACCGCCGATTTCGACTTATCCGGACAAACCCCTTGAGTCACCATCCCCGTTGAACTTGGTTTTGCTATGTAACAATCCCGAGCTATGTGGCCTTCCTTTCCACAGCTTGTAACATACCTTGGATTGTTGTGGACAGCTTAATGATATGTCCCTCTTTCCCGCATTTGTAACATCTAATCGGGCCGTTCTCCTCCCTAGAATTTGTTGTTGGTGCCGGTGTCGCCGATGTCTTCCCATCATTGTTGAATCTCTCTTCTCAAATTTCCACACTGACTCACCTCTCCTATTATCATGGCCACGATGACCACCCGAGTGGTTACCGCTTTGTTCGTATTTTTTTCCTCCTCGTTGGTTATCATCGCCCGATGATCGCTGCCGCCCAGATGATGACTCGGTTGTGGTCCCATTGCACATACTCATTATCTCGCCTAATAATTGAGCCCTATTTACAACATCTCAATATAAAGAAAATTTATGAGATATAAGATATTGCCAATCTCTGCTTTAGACCTCTCGTAAACATCCTTGTCATTCGCTCCTCATTTTCACCAAATGAGGTGCAAAACCGATAACTCGCAAACTTCGCCTCGCATCGGGACACCGCCATGTTGTTTTGTTCCAAACCGATAAACTCCACCTCCTTCATATGATGATTAATACTTTCGTGAAAGTACTTGTCATTGAATAGTTTCAAAATTTTCCCAAGACATGCTGAAGGCGGGCCGGGTTTGGTACGCTTCACAGACTCCCACCAAGAGAGTCCGCTTCACCGCTGAACATAAAGGTGGCGAATGGAACCTTCTGTTCTCTCCGCATCCCAAGACATCGAATATCTTGGTAATTTGCTTGACCCACGTTTCCGCCATGATCGGATCCCGCTTTTCCCTTAAATTTCGTGGTCCCAACTTTGAATCGCTTGGTTGTGAAGTCGCGCATTGCTATCATTTCCACCAGATTTTGTACACGAAGTTTCCTCGTCTCGGTTTTGCATAAAATGCAAAAAACTCCTAAACATCCCATCATTCATCATTTGTTCTCAGAGTGTTGTTTACAGGAGGATTATTGCCTTCTGTTGCACGCTCTCCGGTTTGTAATTAAAGGTTGTTCCACGCCTCATACACTCCATTGTTAACGCTCTCAAAGCAAGCCCATTCTTAAATATCGCCATATAAAACAAGGGTTAATTAAACAAATTAACATATCACATAATATCCCTATATTATGACGATCGACCAACAAATAAGCTTTTTAGATAGGACACACTAGCTAAGGATTTACTCATCTCTCCTCCTAGTTCTATTCCCCGATCTCCGCCAGAGACCATATCCCTAAGCTTTGATATTAAATCGTGACGCCCCAAAATAGGTATACAACACCCATTCTCGAGTCGCCAAATACATGGTATGTAAAGCAAACTACAACTTCAATAATACAATTGTCGCGGCAAAATAATTACAACACATACCGTGAGTTTAAATACAAATATTGTCTTCTAGACAATATCCACACTCAAATAAGTCCTCATTATAATTATTCAAACACTATTTTACGTAAAATAGTGAGGATCGCTAAAACATCTTTCTAGAACCATCACTCCGCACTCTCGACTAGTTCCTCGCTATGTTCTCACCTCCCGAGAAAAATGGAACAAAAAGGAAAAGGGTGAGCTCAACTAGCCCAGAAAGAAAGAATATTATGACTAAGATAATATACAACAAATTATCGTTAGTCTTCAACAGGAAAAATCTGATAAAATATAATAGACAACAAGTTTTAGATCAACAAATCGCAAATGAAACAACAATCCATTGTAAGAGTCAAGTAGAGAATGAGTTCTACTATCTTCTAAGATTTAAAAGTCCATCATCAATATTTTATCCCTCGTAACAACAATCAATATACATCTTTAATCAAATATTCATCTTTGCACCATGTGCCAAAGATATTCATTTGTATCACCAATTGGTCATGTTCATCTCAACACTGCTCATCTTTGCACTACGCCAAAGATATTCATCATTAATCATTTATCTTTGCACTATGTGCCAAAGATATTTAGTAATATCATCATTTAGGACCGAGGATGATGAAAAATATTTTAAAGAAAACGAATCCAAAGGAGATGTAAGGACAAATAGTAGGATTCAGATAATAGCTTTATCCAAGATCAATAATACTCCATAATAACCAATTTTGAAGCAAAATTCAAGAATAAAGATCAAAACATGGATACAATCAAAGATAGTAACCATAATAGACATCTTGGACAAAAAGAAGAAAATTTCATTTTTTTTAAGTGAATAGTGTCAGAATGAATAAGTGTCAGATACGTGAATAAGGTCAGATACGTGAATAAGAAACCCGACACAAAAAGTTCCAAATTTGATAAAAAGTTCATATCAATATTTTAAGATAATGATATTGAAGAAAAATATCATTTAAGAAGAATATAACATCCCTTACCTCAAAATATCAAGATTTTCGATGGAATATCTCTGAGATAAGGTCAAGGAAACTCAGACCGATGAATAAACTCACAAAGTATCTAAATACTCACAAAATACACTCAATAATCTAGAGAGAAAGAGAGAAAGCTTATGTTTCGTGTGATTTTCAATTCTAACTTAGCCTCTATTTATAGGAAAATGTTAGCAGAAGGCATTTAACTCCAGAACCCGATGGCTTTTACTCGCTACTATTCCCACCCACCACATTTGAAATAAAATTCAGCACATTTCTTCACCAACCACAAGTGGGGCCCACTCAATTCTAGAATTTTCCACCAAAATGCTAAATTTTGATACTTCAACAATTTCTCAACCAACCACCTCTTAAAATTCATAACAAATCATACGCTCATTTTAACGGCTCAAAATTTGTGGACATATACTCAACTTATATATGTATAACATATCCAAAAATATAACGATCCAACTATTCGGATTAAAAATTATAACTCACTTAATATATCTCAAAAACACCGGTTTAATTTTTAATACCTCCATTCCGGACAAAAATACCGATAAAACACCTCAACATTAACTCCTTCATTTTTAACCACAATAAATATATCCAACATTTATATCCACATAAAATAAATATTTTCTTATCATATGAATCAATAATTAATTATTCACAAATAATATTACGTAATCACATTTATGACAACCAGCCGCCGCCCTCAGAAAGAGGGGCTTTCAATAAGAATTTCTCCTTATCGGGCGCCAAGCAATTAGGTGACCAAACCTCTCCTCGATGTAACTTTCTAGACATTGCCAATAATGCTATCTAATAATATTATTCAAATAATATGAATTATTGATCCGATAATGGGAAATATCATGTGCAAAGGACAATTATCAAACAACAATAATATAAAATATCAACGCAGCAATTATTGAATCAATAAAATAAAATATTGAACAAGAATTACATCAGAATAATTATCGAGTAGTGCCTTCACGTAAGGATCAATAATTCATCAATATCGTGCATCCACGCCAGACATCAGATTTTAACCACCGGTATTCCAATGTTGTTAATTCAGAATAACTACGCCGTTATTTATAAAAACTCAAACTTGTCATTTTCTTCATCCGACAATTATTCGTTATGGGGCCCATAAATGATCGCTACTCATCGCATTTAATATTCCCCGACAACAAGAATATTCCACGCACCAAATGAATATTCCCCGACAACAATGATTATTTTATAACCACTTGCATATTTTGCAAAATTTGCACATTTCACCCATAACAGGAGAGAATTATATCAAATTAATACCTTATTATTCACAATAATAATTAGAGGAAATTTGATTTTATTTATAATAAGTTGGGGTCTTAATAATCTTACCATTCCGGGTTCTTTAACCTTTTACCACATACTCTTCCATACTTTGCCCTTTAGGAAAACATACTTTTCAAGCCGCCACTCGCTTTTCTTCTCGAAGTTCCTACGACTTAGGTCATCCCACCACGGATTGAACCCTCTTGCGCTTATAGCTTGGCTACCCTTACATGGGATCAAACTTGTCATACCGCAGCTTTATCCTCAACCTAGGATTAAACTTTCTCCTCCCCTAATCGACCGCACATGGGATCACGCTTTTCCACTCACCATAAGGGGCTTAACTACGTCGACCTGATCTCTTCTTCAATAGGAGTACATAGGAAACCATGTTATATGGCCCGGTCACAATAAAACAAAAATAACAAAAACATTTCTACCTCTTTCCTTACAAAAACAAAAACAACAAAAACATTCCTACACCATTTCGCCATACAACTTTGAACCTCTTACACAGTTAGAACTACGCAGACTGATCTCCTCTTCAATAGAGAGTACGAGGCGTACCATTCATGGTGCGCTCACCCCTACCAAAAACACAAACCATTGTCAACCGGCATCGGGATCTCTCCTTCAATACACTACATTCGACTTCAGATCAAAGGGATGGAATTACCTGAACTCCTCCTAAATAGAGATTCTACGATCATCTAAGTCATGGTCATACCTTGAAGAGAAATACCAATCCATAAGAGATGGAATTAACTAAGCATCTCCTGAATAGAAGTACTGACGACCATCTGTGGTGCGGTCAATCTCAGAGAGGAAAGCCACACTCCTCTCCACATTTCCATAACAGAAATAAGTCCCAAGACACCAAAGATGGTAGGGATACACACTGATCGATGATCCATTTTGAACTATCCAGAGACAACTCAATGTCCATCCACCAAGGAGGAATTTAGAATACATTAAGACCACAAGCCTCAAGCAAAGATGCAAAATATCAAACAAATAGCAAAGCATATCTAAAAGGAAGTGATCAAAATATATTTCCCCGCATATATAATGCTATTGTTGATATATACACAATGTAAATCAGACATGCCAAAATGGCTAAACTAGTCTGCAGCAGAAAATACAAGCTCATCTACAAAGTCAGGTATGCGAGCTAACAAGCCCAACATGGAATCCCCTCTCCGAAGATGGAGGTGAAGTTGTGGTCTCCTCAGATGAGAATATCCACACGACTCAACAGATCTGCAGAGCCATCCGCATGATGACCATATGCTCATCAATATAATCATCTCGCAATCATGCGATCATAGGACCTCACCGCAAAGATTATCTATGATGGCTTACATCCCGGGCAGAGATATGGCACTATCCCGCTTAACTATCACTACATCTCTATGGTCGATCCGGCCTCATCATGCTCAACGAACAGCGGCATCTCTCTAAGAGCCAATGCCTCATCTCTCTCTCAACAGAGCGGCATCCCTCACATCAAGAGCAAATAACATCAAGATCGAATCTGGTCTCTCTCAAAAGTTATTAGATGAAGACTCGCTCTCAAAGTATCGTGGTCGAATGCTAAATCATAAAAGTACTAGTACTAGGAGAATCTAAGAAATGATGGCAACCCATCAACCGGGCTCCTCCCCGATGTAGGAATTAATGTCCTCCATGGGCTCTACATCATCTCGACTCAATATCCCGCATGTGGATACTACCGCAACCGATAAAATCTCTATCTCCATCCATGCGAATACTCTGCAGAACAAACCGGGATGGCTCACGGTAAAAGTAGCTATCTCACGCCGATCCCAACAAGCATACACACGGATCGGGTCCTCTCGTTGAGAGATATCGAGAAGCTAAAACGACCTATCGCCTCAAAAGGATGAAAGTCTCGAAATTGGTCAAATCACGACATCACGACCAATGGGTGATAAGTGGTCATGCCCCTCAAGCCAGCCAGAGGGAGGAAATCCAGCCCAGAGCGTGAGTAATGAAGCTGTATGGTGAGCAAAGCCCCCAGCACAGCAATATGGTAAATGGATCTCTAATATCTCGCCAAAACATGCGACCAAGACATGAGCATCTATACACTCGATGGCTAAAGGAGGAGTATGGACATGGCCACATCATGGGAGAAGCAATACCCGTGTCGCCTAAAAGGTACCAATCGGCCTCAAGTGTGACATAAACCACACGTATAAAGGATGACCGAACTCCCGGTGAAACACTCCATGTAGGATACTCAAGTGCAACAATAGGATGTCGAATCGCCAGGTCTCTCGCTATAATCGTAGGTACAATGGTGATAATACCCTCTAAGAGCTCTCACGCCCATAATGACTCCAATATCTATCTCATCCATATACCACGGTATATACACATATGACAAAGACACATAGCATCAAGACATCAACCGCCAAGACGCCAATGATCCTCCGATGCGGTGAAATCCCCGTAATGTCATGGGTAGCTATCCTCGTAGCCAAATCATTCAATACAAAAACGCCGAGAGATCACGTGGCGGATGTAAGCTCATCCTGCACTACTCTGCGCCGCAATCCGGTGAGAGTCATGAATCGTCTACTCATGTCTCCCAAAGCTAGGTGCACACAAGGTCTATCTAGGGGCAGCATCGTCAAACGTGCATACTCCTCCTCCGAGTAGGAGCCAACTCATGGGTCCCAAATCGGAAAATACCGCTTCTCCATGTACCCAATGCTCCTAACATGCCATCCACTTAATCAGAGAACTCGAAACATCAAAAGGGTCATGGTATGTCGCAACAAATGATCTATGGTCACCCCGTCTTCGGTGGTGACATGCTATCATATACCATGATCGTGATACCTAATGCCACCAATGATGATGGGGTGACTAAGCTGTCAAGAGGACATCCAGACGAACCGTGTTATAATACCATCCAGGGTCAATGCCGAATATCTCTGGACATACATACATATGCATAACATGATACATGTACCGCAGATAATGGATGAGCAATATGATATAGGAATGAAAAAACTGTGAATATATTCCTAAATATATCATCATCTAATACATCATCTCCAGATAGCCTACAAATACAAGGAAATGGGGCATAAACGCCTACTACTAACAGAGGTCTATCAAAAGATATAGCGAGAATGGGGAGCAGCCACCCACTATCTAACAGAGGCCTATCAAAAGATATAACGAGAATACACATCGGGAAGAAGACCGGTGGTCTTGATGTCCACATCTTCAATCCTCGCCCACCGATGTAACTCTTCCCGAGTCATCGGATCTCTATCATCAGGATGTCAGCCTATAAGAGAGGAGGATCTGCGCCAGCAAAACCAAATGGGTCATCCGAGGGACCAACGCCTAAGTTGGAAGGAACAAATGACGCCTCATCGGATCTCTACCCAAATGCCGAATAAATATATGTGCCCGATCCAGTCCGCCGTCAAGCTATCAACTCAGGTCAAATGAGTGG
Source organism: Panax ginseng (assembly GCA_020205605.1). NCBI lineage: Eukaryota > Viridiplantae > Streptophyta > Magnoliopsida > Apiales > Araliaceae > Panax > Panax ginseng. The sequence continues at coordinate 43,087,379 of CM035141.1, read as the reverse complement.
ATCTCGCATACAAGCTATCCAATCCATTATCATCAAAGATCTGGAACAATATCCCCCATAAATTGTGTGGCGGATCTGGGGCTCCAATAGTACGAGGAAAACCACCAACGCGGAATATCTCCCGAGTACATGGGCCCCTCCGATAATGCAAAGCCTTCAACCCCCAACAATGGGATATCGCTGATGGGTGATCGTGATATAGGCCAAACGACGCTGGGGGAGAGGCAAGATCTGCAGACGCGGATCCCCCATGGTGTACTCCTAATAGCACGCCTCCTAAATAGAGCTCTCATCCTCCATCGGTGATGAGAAGAACTCTCTGGTAGAGATCAAATACTGGACTACTCAAATTGGATGTCCATCCTCAAAGTCGATGGTCAAATGTTCCCCGAATAGGGAATCCACGTAATGATACCACAATCAAGAACTCCAATACGCATACGGAAGTGAGTGAAAACCCTCAACTATGTGGGACCTCCGCAATATGGAATGGTGCCATCGTTGTCCTCGTGGATATGTATCTAAACCTAACACACTCACAGGATGCAAACATGGGAGCCTCTTATAGGCCCAAAACTACCAACACAATGGTAAAACATACATGGAAATCAAGAAATACTCACCAATGGGAAATGGGTAAAATCCTAGCCAAGCCTCACCAAACCTCGTGAGTGCACACGCATGCCCCGGAGGAAATAGACAAAGGTGTAAGAGCCCCAATTGTACTTCTCAATACGATCCACATGACGCAGTGTCGCCGATCAAAGCAAAAGACACCGTGGAAGAGTTATCCGCTTTGAAGCAACCTCGAATGATCATCAGAACAATCGCCAAGAACGCGATCCCCGATCCTCGATGTCATCGTGCATAGGCTCACCAATAGCCCATTCATAGCATCTACTCTAAGGACCCGCAGCAGACAGGCCCTTCCTTGAGTGCTTCCCACCGAACTCCTAAAAGGATCGGACGGTAAAGAGGGGTGATATTCGCCATGCAAGACACTGGCTTCCCTCCAAATTCCATACCTGTGATAAATCGCCAATCCATAGGCATCATCATCACCTCGCAATCCAGTAGGTGGAGTGACTGAGTCTGATGGAACCATCGCTCAGACAATTCCCTGAGGTAACCCCAAGGACATCGACGGGGAAGGATGGAGAAAAATGCCCCAAATCCACACTCATGCACTAATTTTCTATAGTCAGGATGAAGCGCCTGGTACATGGAGTGGATGCTAAACCAATTCCTCGAGGTCGTGTAAATCTCGGAACTCGCATGAAATGCGATCAACATCAAAACCCTTTACTCCTCATCAATAGGAAAGAAGGAAGATCAAAGTCTAACGCCATACCGTTAGCATGCAAATACATCGATGGATGTTCATCCAAATCACCCAAAGAACTCCGGGTTCACCACCGAATGCTTAGAAGCTCCCTGCAGAAGCGACATGTGTAGCAGAGCGGATCCTCAATCGAATATCTCCTCCTTATCCTCAACGCCCGGAACATCATCACCGACGGGACGATACACGCCTCCACCAACCGACGAGGTTTGTAATGTAACGAGGACGAGGCACTTTAGAAGCCCTCCTTCAGACGCCGTAAGTGGTCTATAGGACTACTCTATTGATCCGGATCCATAATATCCGACAACAAGTCTCCAAATCACCTCGTAAAGGGTGTGGTATCTCTCGACTGGAGCTTTCTAAAATGCATTATATGACTATATTCATGCATGCATTTACTTTTAATATACATAGATAGTTAAAATGCATGACTAACCCAATGCCTACATTTTGAAAATTTTTGCCATAGTCCCTTTGTAAATAGGACTATCCACATGCACACAGTAGGCATGTCTAGGTGGCCATTCAAGAAGACACCGCCCCCAAAGTCATATACATAATATATGCATTAAAAATCAAAATCATCAATCCATAAGGCCAACCTCAATGCTAGAGTACTTTATCTTTCTACCTTTTGCTCATTTGGACCTCAAATAAGATAAAAAATAGCAGAAAAGGTGCCAATTTGATCTGCTCTTAAAAGTTAAAATTTTTCACATCATTATGTTCAAAGATGGTTTAATACTAACATTTACTATGTTGAATATTTTTATCAAGTCATTTTTGCATACATAATCACTACTATGTGTTTAGATTCATTTTCGTTCAATATATCACAATCTAACGGACAGAAACTGGAAAATAATACATGCATGCGTTACCAGGATAGTATAGAACACTTGTACGGTGATAGAATTTGTAGAAAGCAGCCCGAACTCAGTAGGTTTTTCTAAGTGAAACAAGTTGAAAGTGACTTGTGAAGTAAAGCCTGCTGGAATTTATGATCCACGCCGTCAGCAGCCCCACTGGTGGCGCGAAGAGTGCACCCCACGGCACCCCCCTATGTGGGTCCCACCCCTCCGGCTCGGTCTAGTTCGAGTTGAAATGGAGTTCTTACGGACTAGAAAGATCAAATCGTGAAGAAAAATGCCACGCGATTGAGCAAAAATGTATACAATCCTGGTCCTCTCAGATGAGATTTTGGATTTGTCCAGCACTCATTAGTAGTCACCTAAGTACAAGGTATACCCTACCAATGATCCCAGTTATCACAAATCACATCCGGCAATACCTTGTACAGGTCTGATGCCGCCAACTCCGGGTCGTTACCCTAAATGAGTCCCCGACGGGGGTTATAACGTGGGTCCCCGATGGGGGTTACAACGTGGGTCCCCAACGGGGGTTACAACGTAAATCCCCAGTGGGGGTTACAACACGTTCATCCGTTGACATGCCTATCAATGAAGGTCGAACAACCTTGACGTCATTTCAGCCGGTAGCGTTCAAACCTATCATAGCTATAGAGTTGTTCGAGGTTTTCGTACCCAATTGCTCGTATTCCCCGGCGGATCCACGGTGAGGGTCACAACGCAGTGCTCCGTTGAACTACACAACAACGAAGGTCAAGCAACCTTGACGTCATTTCAGCCGATAACGTTCAAACCTATCAGAGCTATAGAGCTGTTCAAGGTTTTCATACCCAACAGCTCGTATTCCCCAATGGATCCCCGGTGGGGGTCACAACACAATGTTCTGTTGATTCACATGTCAGCGAAGGTAGTTTCGCTTCAATTCTCTGTCCCAAGGAATGCAGTTTCAGAGATAACCCCAGAAATGCTTGTTTCAAATGTGACCAGCTTCAATCTCGACGCTCACAACGAGATACACTACACTAACCTGGCAATAAACATCGAGAAGGCAGGCGCACCTCAAAGATGACAATGAGGACCTTCAACAATTGCAGCAGTCCAACCTCAACGAAGTCTGAGCAACGTCTTCTTTATCAGCCCAATCCGGCGATAACACCAGTGAGGGGAAACATCGTCATCTTGTCAAACACGATGCCACGTCACGTCTCAACGCAACGATGTCTGCCAAGGCTAACCAATCCCGAGTGACTATTGTGCGGGGTAACGGATGAAAGTTGAAGTTTGAAGACCGGAGGGCATCATCCCATCTTCAATCACTTCGTAAAAACTCTAATCCCATGCCATCGTACAACTCTCGACAACAGCGGTCCGAAATAGGTCCTGAATACCTCAAACGGATGCCCGGATTGCACTTCTAAAAAACTGAGTGGACATTACAGTGCCTGAGTGCACGTACTTCGAGACGACCCGACCCAACAAACCCGGGCCGACCCGACCTGCCTCTGGTACACCTGCGGCTCATATTACCTATAAATAGAGGGCTTGGGGTGCTAATTTTCTAAGAGAAAAAGACGGGGAAACCCTGCACAATTTGCTCTGCACTCGCCATACAATGTATTTTCCCACTTTTAAACACCTGTGAGCTCATATATAGCCTCTTTTGTACCCACAAAAGCCCAGTGTTTACCCCCTCTAAAGATATATAAACCTTTTCTAGCAGTCAGCTGTAAGCCTTCTCACACACTTTAGAGTCTTTCTCTTCATCTTTGCACACACCCTTCTACACGTTGAGAGTCGCGTTGCTTGCTTTTGTCCGGACTTCAATCCGTGGTTTCATTTCATTCTATATATATATATATATATATATATATATATATATATATATATTATATTTATATATATATTAACTAACATTATCGAAAGTTATGCTCGGATTGAGCCTAGACTTGGCCCAGAGCGTTTATTGCTTTAATATATATATATATATATATATACTTATATATATCAACTATGTGTGGACTTCGATTCGATGAGCCTAGACTTTGGTGCAATGCGTTTACTCGCTTTTATATATATATATATATATATATATATATATATATATATATATATATATATATATATATCAATTGTGTGTTGGACTTCGATTCGATGAGCCTAGACTTGATGCCCAAAGTGCGTTTACTCGCTTTTTATATATATATACTTAAATATATCAACTGTGTGTGGGACTTTGTTCGATGAGCCTGAACTTGATGCAGTGCGTTTACTCACTTATATATATATATATATATATATATATATATATATATATATATATATATATATATATATATGAACTGTGGTAGGACTACATTCAATGACTTTGGATTTTATATCCTATATATGCTTATTTAGCTTATATATATATATATATATATATATATATGAACTGTGGTCGGACTTTGTTCGATGACTTTGGATTTTATATCCCATATGCGTTTACTCGCTTTTATATATATATATATATATATATATATATATATATATATATATATATACACTTATATATATGAACTGTGGGTGAACTTCGGTTCGATGAGCACAGATTTTACATCCAGTATGCTTATTATTATTTATATATATATATATATATACATATTTTGTCCCACCTGGAGTTTACTTCGTGGTGGTTGATCACTTTTACAACTTTCTTTACATTTCGTCCTGCCTGGAGTTTACTTCGTGCAAGTTGACCGTATTTATAGCTTTATTTACATTCTGTCCCGCCTAGAGTTTCCTCTGTGGTGGTTGATAGCTTTTAATTGCTTTATTTACATTTTTGATCCCTCATGAAGGTGCTTCGTGGTTGGTGATCTTGTCTGTATATATATATTTACAGCTTTTATATATACACCTGCTTACTGCTTTCATATAAACTGCAGTATTTTGTGAGCCTAGGAATCATGTGATCACAGATTCATCCCATTGAATCTAGATTCGGTTCCCGTGATGGACATTTTCAGCTATAAGCAGCTTGTAAATTATTCTACGATGTCTGAATTTCCTCAGATGGTTTTCATACCCACGAGGAAGTCGGCATTATTTTTGTATATTATTTTCGTATGGATGCCTTGCATCCGTCAAATAAAATCAATTCAGCTGCTCACTTAATAAAAATGGGAGTGTAAAAGGTCTCAATTCCTATTGAGCATCAGGGTTTGAAAAACCTCTTTCATAAAACATCACTGCCATATCTTGTTAAAACTGAATTTTCTACATAAATTCAAACCCTGTGTATATAGGTTCGAACGAGGCCTCGCACAACTTTCATATAATAGCACATTGACCACACACACACACACACGAGATAATAGTTTCTTGAAAAAGGCGGGTCACCGTGGTAACACGGATGTCGGGGGGTGCCTAACACCTTCCCCCGCATAACCAAGTCCCCGGACCCTAAACGAATCTCGGTTTCGTCGACCTGTATATCAGTGTCTCATCATTGGGTCAATGTGCAAACCATTTATCGGTTGTGTTGGTACAACCATTTAAAAAACCAACTGGCGACTCTTAACAGTCCCATCGTCGACATCATACATGTCGAACCTTTTTCACTTGTTTTTTCAAACAAATCTCACCTAAAATGAGAACACCAAAGAACAAGTAACGGAAAGGGACACCCAAAAATCCCAACGTCGACACACAGTTCATAAACAACAATCAAGAAGGTCAATCTACCAATAGACCTCCTTTGCTATTTGGCACAAAAATTATAACTTCTGGAAATTCCGAATGAGGATCTATCTTAAAAGAGATCTTTGGGAATGGTGGGTTGTGGATAATGGACCAGTTGTTCCACAAAGAGATGATGGGACACCAAAGATTCTGCTAGAAATGGATTCAACCGAAATCTATATGGTCTCATATGATTCAAAGGCTATGAACACACTTCTCAGCGGCATGGTACAATCCGAGATAGATAAAGTCTCCTCATGCAACACTGCCAAAGAGATGTGGGATACTTTAGTGGTAAGTCATGAAGGTACCTCAAAAGTACGAGAAATCAAGCTAAGCATGCTTATGCACGATTATGAAATGTTCAAGCTCGAAAAAGATGAAATCATCAAGCTAGCTCAAGCAAGATTTCTAGTCCTTATAAACTCCTTGAAATTGCTGGACATAACTATTCCTCAAAGTGAGATCAACCATAAGTTGCTTCGGGCTATGCCTAAAAGGTTTGCCTCTAAAATTACTACTCTTCAAGATTCTGTTACTATTTCTTCTATGGATACTTTAACCTTGTTTGGTGAACTAGAAGAATATGAACATCGGTTAAAGAGATATGATGATGAGGAGGAAACTCCTCGAAGAAAGGTCTTAGCTCTTACTGCAGATAATGAGGAGGAACTTGATGATAACTCCGATGAAGAAATACCTATGATGTCAAGGAAACTCAAGGGGTTACTACAAAGGAAAAACAAGAGGAGAAACACCTTCAATTCAAATAAATTCAAAGGAAAGCAAAATGAAGAGACGTGCTTCGAATGTGGACGTCCTGGTCACTTCAAGAAAGATTGTTTTCAATTAAAGAATAAAGGGAAGACAAACTTCAAAGACAACAAGAAGAACAACGCCTTTATTACTTGGAGTGATGAAGAATCTGAAGTAGAGATCGATGCTAAAGATGAGATAGCACAAGTATGCTTCATGGGAATTGAAGGTGAATCTAATCAGGTATCTCTTAATGAACTTAACTCTTTAGAACAAGAAAATAAGAAATTAAGAGAAAAGAATGAAAGCTTAAAAGGATTAGTTAATACACTAATGGATGAAGTAGATTCACTAATAGATGAAAAGAAATCAATTGGAAAGGAATCTACAAATAAAGAAGAAAAGGTTTTGATTGCAAAAATTGATTATTTAGACAATTATAATAAAATACTTTTCAATAAGGTAAAATTCTTAAATAATGAAGTCCAAAAATTGACTAATGAGCTAAAACTGAGAGATGTGTGTATTGATGCATTTAGTGATAAATCTCCTGTTAAAACACCTCATAATAATGAACTTCAAAAAGAAATAGACTCACTAAAATCATCTCTTGCTAAATTTGTTCAAGGTAAATAAAATCTAAATGTCATATTAGGTAAACAAAGACCTAGTTTTGAAAGACAAGGAATTGGTTTTAATTCTTTGCATAAAAAGAGTAATTTGAAAATGTTAAAATCAAAATCACGTTTTAGTTTAAATTATTGCTCTCCTTTCACAACTTGTAAACATTGTGGTATTAAAGGTCATTTAGATGTAAATTGTTTTAAGAAACGAAATAAGGTTAAAAAGGTATGGATTAAAAAGAGTGATTTACTTGCTACTAACATAACCGAACCCAAATAGATATGGGTACCAAAAGGATGAATTATCTTTTCTTGACAGGTATGTTTAAAGGCAAGAGTTCCATCTCAAAAATAGATTCTTGATAGCGGATGTTCTTGTCACATGACAGGTGATAAGTCAAAGTTCATGGAACTAGACATCAAGAAAAAGAATGGAACGGTCACGTTTGGAGATAATCGAACTTGCGAAATCATCGAAAAAGGTAAAATTGGAAATGGCAAGGTAAGTATAAATAATGTACACCTTGTTAATGCACTTGAATTTAATCTTATTAGTATCAGTTAATTAATGGATAATGGTCACCAAGTTACTTTTGATAAAGAAAAATGCACTATTTCTCATGGTAGTAACAATATTACTCTAGTTGCACAAAGAGAAGGAAATATATATACATTGATTTTGAGCAACTGGATGAAGAATTATGTCTAGCATCAGTACAAGATGAGGTTAATTTGTGGCACAAGAGGATGGGACATGTTCACATGGATTTAATCAAGAAATTATCCTTAAAGAATCTCGTCAAAGGATTGCCAAAAATAAAATATAAAAAGAAGGGAATTTATGTTCCTTGTTAACTCGGAAAACAAGTAAGAACATCATTTACGGCAAAGAACATGGTATCAACCTATTCCCCTTTACAACTACTTCATCTTTATTTATTTGGACCAGAAAGACATTCTAGTATTAATGGTAAATTTTATGCATTTGTAATAGTTGATGATTTTTCTAGATTCACATAGGTGTTATTCTTGAGAACTAAAGATGAAGCATTTAAAGAGTTTTAAAGATTAATAAGAAAACTTGAAACAAAATATAGTTTCAAACTCATTAGAATTAGAAGTGACCATGACACTGAGTTTCAAAAAGATTTTATAACCTTTTGTGATCAAAGAGGTATTAGCCATGAATTCTCAGCACCAAGGACTCCTCAACAAAATGGGGTGGTGGAAAGGAAGAATAGGACTCTACAAGAGACAACTAGAACTCTATTACAAAAAAGTATGCTTCCAAAGAATTTTTGGGCCGAAGCTGTAAGTACATCGTGTTATGTTTTAAATAAAGTACTCATTCGTCCTATTATTTTGAAAACACCATATGAGCTTAAATAATAAAATTCCCAACATAAGTTATTTCAAAATATTTGGTTCTAAATGTTTCATTTTAAATACAAGTGACAATTTGGGAAAATTTAATGCTAAGTCATATAAAGGAATATTTATTGGTTATTCTCAAAATAGTAAGGATTATCGTATTTTCAATATTAAAAAGTCATGTGTAGAAGAATCTGTTCATATCACTTTCAATGAGACTAACAATGATCTTCCAAAAGAAAGTGAAGATGATGCAGGAAATATGGAGATACTCAACATTTAAGCAAATTGAAATGAACAAATAAGGAAACCGAATGAACAAATTCAGCAAACAGAAATGAATGACCAGCATGAACGTGAACCTGAAGATTTGCAGGATGCTGAAGATGGGTTTAATGATTAAGAGGAAGTTATGCACGATATTCAAATGCCAAGAACAGCTAGATACATCAAGAATCATCCTCCAAAAAACATCATTGGAGATATCAATAAAGGTATCACCACACGAAGAGGTTTACAAAATCACTGTGCATTCTCTACATTTTTGTCACAGGTTGAGCCAAAGAATGCAAAGGATGTTATACTTGATGAGAACTGGCTATTGGTAATGCAAGAAGAACTTCAACAATTTGAGAGGTGCCAAGTGTGGGAACTTATGTCTCCTCCAAAAGATGTTTCCATCATTGGTACAAAATAGGTCTTCAAAAACAAACTTGATGAGCACGGGACAATCATTCGTAACAAAGAAAGATTGGTAGCTCAAGGATACAATCAATAGGAGGGGATCGACTATAAAGAAACTTATGCACCAGTAGCAAGGCTGGAATCAATCCGAATTCTGCTAACTTTTGCTTGCTATAAAAAGTTTAAGCTTCATCAAATGGATGTAAAAAGCGTGTTTCTTAATGGATACCTCAATGAAGAAGTGTATGTCAAATAGCCTCCTGGATTCGAGCATAAAAAATATCCTAATCATGTGTTCAAGCTAAAGAAAGCTCTTTATGGCTTGAAACAAGCTCAAAGAGCTTGGTACGAAAGGTTGAGTAAGTGTCTCTTATCAAACGAGTTTGTTAGAGGTAAAATAGATTTTACATTGTTTATTAAGCATAAAAATATAGATATCATTATTGTTCAAATATATGTAGATGATATAATATTTGGTGCTACTAATGATTTCCTTTGTGAGTGGTTTTCCAAGTGCATGCATAAAGAATTTGACATGAGCTTAATGGGAGAGCTTAATTACTTCTTGGGACTACAAATCAAGCAAACGAAGGACGAAATTTATATCCATCAAACCAAATACACAAAAGAACTACTAAAGAGATTTGGCTTTGAAGGATCTAACTCGAAAGGTACACCAATGAGCATATCAATAAAGCTCACCACTGATGAGAAAGGTAGTGATGTAGATATAACAAAATATCGAGGTATGATTGGATGCTTACTATACTTAACTGCCTCTAGACCCAATATAATGTATGGTGTTTGTTTGTGTGCAAGATTTAAGGCTATACCCAAAGAATCACACTTAAATGTTGTTAAAAGAATTTTGAAATATTTAACTGGTACAATTAATTTAGGGTTATTTTATCCAATTTCCAATCACTTTGAACTAATAGGTTATTCAGATGCTGACTATGCAGGTTGTCAAATCGATAGAAAAAGTACAAGTGGTGCTTGTACTTTCTTGGGACAAAGTCTCGTATCATGGCATAGTAAAAAGAAAACCTCAGTTGCTCTTTCAACTACTGAGGGTGAATACCTAGCTGCAGGAAGTTTCTAGAAATGAAGAACAGTTCGATCAGTCCACTTTGGGCTTCCACAACTTGCTTTTCATGAAATGATTTTGTGATATAATGCTTCTAGGTTGTAGTCAGCATGTAAATGAAGAGATCGAACACCTAAAACACATCTAACAACAACACATCAAGCAGTTATAACCCGGTCAAACCATGTCAGAGGACACGTTCAAACGTTTTATGGGTTACCTAGAAAACATGAACTGTGATCAACTGAGCTACTTTGACCGGTCACTGAATCCAGTATATTTAAATATATAGAGGTTCTAAAAGCATGTTTTTAAAGTTAACATAACATACTACAACTTAGATTCAAGATCTATAACAAAACATCAAAACACTATCAGATCTGGAGCCATAAAGAACTTATCAGACACGATCTTATACTTTCTAGGTTGCCCAGAAATGGCCCGGTCTTGGTCGGTCAACGACCTTTGACCGTCAATAACTTGCAATCGGTTAATGCAATGACTTTGATGCAAGTTCCAGAGTACATATATCATGACATACTACAAGTATCATCCTTCAAAATATAAAATCTAAACACAGAAAGAGATCTACAAGGCCTGACATTTGGTTGTCAGAAAACAAAATAAACTTTTCCAGATTTTGTAAATCTTCAAATTCGAGCCTCTAGATGTTATGGATTAACATAAAATATCTTTATACACTATATATCATGTTTAACACAAAAAATTTAATATTAACGGATCAATGGTCGATTTGGAAGTTAGGGTTTATACCTTTTGATCAATCTTGATCTTTGGGTTATGATTTGATATATGTTAGTAAATTTGGTTTGGGGATTTGAAATACTAAAGGAACTGCGCAGGTATGAGAAAAAAGGGACTTGTGTAAGACCCCAAATTATTAATAATTGAAATTTAATTTCCTATATTTATCGCTTTGAAATAAAGGGTTGATTTGATTAATGTAGTTAGTTATGGATAAAAGCTAAATATTTCAAATAAGCAAGTGGTTATAAAATACTCAATGTTGTCGGAGAATAGTGGTGTGGAATTACTTTGTCGAGGGAATAATGCGAAGCGCGCAATTTTGTGTGGCCCCATAACTGAAGCAATTGGATGAAGAAAACAAGTATAAGTTGTTATAAATAACCTTGATTGGTTAAAATACCGTTGGTTAAAAACAAGAATACGCGTTGTTGAACAATAAGACACAGTATTGCACCAATTATTGATTCTTACGTAAGAAGGCATTACTCAATAATTGTTATAAAGAATTATCGCTCAAAGATTTTATTTTATTGATTCAATAATTGTTGCGTTGATTTTTTTATATTATCGTTATTTCAATAATTGTCACTACACAGATTTTTTCATTATTGGAGCAATAATTCATATTATCCGAATAATATTATTAGAAAACATTATTGGCAATGTCTAGAAAGTTCGCTCTAAGGAGAGGTTTGGTCACCTAATTGCGCGCCAATAAGGAGAAATCTTTATTGGAAAGCCCCCCTCTTTCCGGGAACTACTTAGTCACAAGATTGTGATTCTCAGTAATATTATTTGTGAATAATTAATTATTAATTTATATGATGAGGAAACTATTGATTTTATGTGGATATAGATGGAGAAAATTTTTAAAGTGACAATTGTTAAAAATTGATATTTTATCTTTTCTAATAAAATAATATTTTATTATATTATTATAATATAATAATGGGGATATTTTTATAATGAATGTGGGATATATGAGTATATGAGGATGAGGAGTATTTTTGTTGTAAAAGTTATTTAAAACATGTTAAACATGTCCGTGGGCCCACTTCTTGACTGAAATTTGATTATAGCATGTAAAATCGCCCGTTTATGGATTTCGATCAATTTTTGTTTGGAATTTGGAAAACTTTTCTTCTGCAAAGTTGTAGAGAATTGAATTTCCTATAAAAAGTCATGAGATTCGAATTTTCTGATAAAGGGCTATTTATTATGAGTTATTGAAGTTCCGAGGTTCCAGAATAATTGATTTTTGGAAGTTTTAAATAATTATATTAACAAAAACGTTTTTTACATTGTTGCGACTCATTTAACATGTGATTAGGTGGCTGATTTCAGATGCTAAGTGTGCGAAAGAATTTATAATATAAATATTAATATTATATTAAATTTTTTCGCTTTGGTGTTCTAAGCATTTTCCTATAAATAAGGTGCTTAGGTTAGAATTGAAAATCACACCGTAAACTAAAGATTTTCTCTCTTCTCTCTATAATATCGAGTATATTTGTGAGTATTTTAGTACTTTGAGTATTGCTATACGGCATTGCAAGTTCTTTCAAAGCACTTATATCCAAAGATTCAAATGTAAGTACTATTCTTTCGAGGTAAGGGATGTTATTTTATTCAAAATGATATTATTTCTTCAATATCATTATGCCGAAATATTGGTTGGAAATTTTATCAAATTTGGAACTTTTTCATGCTTCTGGGGTTATTAGTTCTATTCATGAGTTACTATTCACGAGTTACTATTCATGAGTTACTATTCACGAGTTACTATTCATGAGTACTATTCACGAAGCGTGATGATGATTTTTTTGTGAAATTTCTATCTTTTGAGGTCGAGTTACTATTCACGATACTAAGACTATTCACGATATTCACTATTCATTCATTTATTACTATTCACAAAAAAATTAAATTTTTTTTCTCGTGTCCAAGATCGTCTCGTTATGATTCCTATCTTTGATTGGATCTATGTTTTGATCTTCATTCTTGAATTTTACTCCAATCTAGTTATTTATGAAGTATTTTTGAACTGGGATTATTTAAAATATTTAATCCTTAATACTTGTTCTTTTGTTTCAATCGGATTCGCTTTTTTTAAAATATTTTTCATCATCCTCACCCTAAATGATGATATTATCGAATATCTTTGGCTTGTAGTGCAAAGATGAATGATTTTTGATGAATATCTTTGGCTCGTAGTGCAAAAAGATGAACAGTGTTGAGATGAACATGACCGATCGATTAATATCTTTGGCCCAGAGTGCAAAGATGAACAGTGTTTAGATGAACATGAATTAATGATGAATATCTTTGCCTCAGAAAGTGCAAAGATGAATATTTGATTCCAGATATATATTGATTGATGTTACAGGATAAAATATCGACGATGAACTTTTAAATTCATATATAGAAGATAGTAGTTTGCATTCTCTACTTAACTCTTCTAATGAATTATTATTTTCGCCACTAAGATTGATTTAAAATTGGTTGTTATCATTGTATTCTATTAGATTTTTCCTCGTTGAGGACTAACGATAATTTGTTCTATATTATCTTAGTCATAATGTTCTTTATCGGGCTAGTTGAGCTCACCCTTTTCCTTGTTGTTCCATTTTTCTTCTCAGGAGGTGAGAATGTAACGAGTACTAGTCAGGGTGTGGAATGATGGTTCTAGAAGTTTTTCTAGTAGTCATCACTATTCTGTAAAATAGTGTATTAATAATTGTAATGAGGACTTATTTGAGTTTGGATATTGTCTAGATGATAATATTTGTATTTAAACTCACAGTTTTTATGTTGTATTAATAAAGTTGTAGTTGTTTCTGTACCATATATTTGGCGACTCAGAATGGGTGTTGTATACCTATATTGGGGGCGTCACAGTTGGTATCAGAGCTTAGGGATATGGTCTCCAAGTGAGATCGGGAATAGTACTAGGAGGGGAGAGACGAGTAATCCTTCGCTAGTATGTCATACCTAAGCTTATTTGTTGGTCAGTCGAACTATATGGTTAATATGTGATATGTTAATTTGTTTAATTAACCCTTGTTTTAAGGCAATATTTAAGAATGGCAGCTGATAATATTAACGGTGGAGTTAATGAGACCGTGGAAACACCTTTAATCACCACCTAGGGGAACGTGCAACAGGAATGCAATATTCCTCCTGTAAACAACACCACTGAGCAGACGATGAACGACGGGATGTTTAGGAGCTTTTTGTAGTTCATGCAAAACCAGATGAGGGAGACTCGTGTACAGAATATGGGTGGAAATGATAATAACGCTGCGATTTGTCATAAGCAGCGATTCAAAGAGTTGGGACCACCAGAATTTAAGGAAAAGCCGGATCCGATCATGGCGGAAACGTGGGTCAAGTAAATTACCAAAATATTCGATGTCTTGGGATGCACGGAGGAATAGAAGGTTCCATTCGCCACCTTTATGTTCCGTGGCGAGGCAGATTACTGGTTGGGAGTCTGTAAAAGGTCCCAGCCTGGCCGCACTCGCATGTCTTGGGAAACATTTCAGAAACTTTTCAACGAAAAATACTTTCTTGAAAGTATTGTCATATGAAGGAGGTAGAGTTTATTAGACTAGAACAAAACAACATGGACGGTGTCCCAACACGAGGCGAAGTTCGCAGAGTTATCTGTGTTTGCACCTCATTTGGTAGAGAATGAGGAACGAATGACGAGGATGTTTCGAGAGGTTTAAAACCCGAGATTCTAAGCAATATCTAATCTCTCATAAATTTTCTTTATATTCGAGATGTTGTCAACAGGCTCAATTATTAGAGCGAGATAATGAGTATGTTCAACCAAGAGACCGCAACCTGGATCATACGGTGACAAAGTAGCCATCGTAACAACGATAACCAAATGGAGAAAAGAAAAATACTTGACAAGAGCGACAACCACTCTGGTGGTAATCGTGGCCATGAAAATAGAAGAAAGCGAGTCTGGGGGAGATTTTAAAAAGAGGAGATTCAACAATGACATCTGCTGAAGACGCCAACACCAAAGAAGAATCTAGTTTTTAAGGAGGAGAACAACCACCAATCAGATGCTATAAATGTGGAAAAGAGGGACACATCACCAAACCTATCCACAATAGTTCAAGGTATGCTATAATTGTGGAAAGGAAGGACATATCGCTTCGAGATTGTACGTAGAAATAAACCAAGCCCGATGGGGATGGTGACTCAAAAGGTATCCCGTAAAAGTCAAAGTCAATCTGCCTCGGAAGAGCGTTTGTCGTGGATCGGTCAATATGCGAGGAACCCAAACGAGGTGATCACGGTAAGTTTAATCATAAATTCATGCGAAGTTTATACATTACTAGATACCGGTGCTACCCATTCATTTATCTCTCCTGCTTGTGCTCAACGTTTAAACTTGACTCCGGAGAAATTAGACTTTGACCTATCTGTGGAAACTCCGTTAGGAGAAACTTTCATCACATCCACTGTTTATAAATCTTGTTTGATCCAAGTTGGCACCATCGCATTACCTGTTGACCTTATTTCTTTAAAGATGCTTGCTTCTAATGTGATTTTGGGGATTGATTGACTAACTACTCATCATGCCAAAATTGATTGCTTTCGTAAGGTTGTTAGTTTTCATATTCCTAAGCAACCTGTTATTCGAATTCAAGCAACCAAACCATTGAAGTCAAACACTTTCATATCAAGCCATAAAGTCATTCGTTTATTGAAAAACGGATGTCAAGTTTTCTTAGCCCATGTTATGGACTTAAACAAAAAATATGCCGATTTGAATGATATTTCTATTGTTAGTAAATTTCGATGTATTTCTCAAGAATTTCTTGGCTTACTCCCAAAGTGTGATATTGAATTTTGTATCGACTTTGAACAAAGACAAAACCCATTTCTAAAATCTCATGGCTCCTATTGAACTTCGTGAGTTAAAAATTCAACTATAGAATTTGGTACCCGAGCCTTTATCCGGTGACTTTCTTTATGGAATGCACAAAGCCGAGACTCTCGTAGGGGACGCCATATTTCAAGCAGAGTAAATCGATAGGTGTCATTGTGACGCATATCCAAGATTGGGATATGAGTCACAGCTTGAGAGAAACCTAAGTCAAGAATCTAAATACGTAGCTTTTATGCTTAATTTGGTTATTATCAAGATTTTGTGGAAAGATTTTCTTGAATCGCTACTCCATTAACGCAAATTGACTCAGAGAGATACAAAATTTGAATGGACAAGGAATGTGGGAAGAGCTTCAAATAACTCAATAGGAGACTCATTTTGGCCATTGTTCTGACAATACCATCCTGGAAAAGCGAACGTGGTAGCTGACGTGTTGAGTAAAAAGATCGATACTGAAGCACGAATATGATATTGTCAAAGACCCATTTCATATAACTTATAAATGATAGATATAGAGTTAAAGACTCTAGGGACTCACGTGATGATATACAAGTAGAACCGATTTTAATCGATAAAGTTAAAACGCTCAAGCTACACACACCGAGTCGATGAATATGAAGAAGGAGGTACAAGAAGTTGTTATTCCAAAAGCGAGAATGGCGATGTGAGGAAATCTCAAACCTTCGATTTATTAGTCCATTTGAAATCCTAGATCGAATAGGAACCGTGGCCTATAGACTCGCTTTTACCGCCAAGTATGACGTGTGTTCATAACGCTTTTCACGTGATCGATGTTACGTAAATATGTGGATTAACCAACCATGTTATTAAAGTTAGAACCACGAGATAGCCAAGACTTAATGTATGAAGAGGTACTTATCAAGAATTTGGATAGGAAGGAGCATGTCCTACGCACGAAGGTCATACCACAAGTTAAAGTTTTGTGGAGAAACCATGCTATTGAGAAAATGACTTGGGAGTTGGAAACGGAAATGAAAGCGAGGTATCCTCATCTTTTCGAAACACCAGGTACGTATGTCAATTTTGAGGATGAAATTTCATAAGGAGGGGAGGTTGTAAGACCCCAAATTATTAATAATTGAAATTTAATTTCCTCTATTTATCATTTTGAAATAGTAAGGGTTGATTTGATTAATGTGGTTAGTTATGGGTAAAATGCGCAAATATTTCAAATAAGCAAGTGGTTATAAAATACTCATTGTTGTCGGAGAATATTCGTTTGTCGTGGAATATTCTTCCTGTCGGGGAATATTCGTACGACGGTGCAGCTTTGTGTGGGCCCCATAATGAAAATCAATTGGATGAAGAAAACGACAAGTATAAGTTTTTATAAATAAGCTGCAATGTTTTACAATTAATATCGTTGGAATACCCGTGGTTAAAACACAAGAATACGCGTTGTTGAACAAGAAGACATTTCAGATTGCACCAATTATTGATTCTTACGTAAGAAGGCATTACTCAATAATTGTTACAAAGAATTATTTATTCAAAGATTTTATTTTATTGATTCAATAATCATTGATTGATTTTTTTTATATTATCGTTATTTCAATAATTGTCACTACACAAGATTTTTCATTATCGAGCAATAATTCATATTATCTGAATAATATTATTAGAAAACATTATTGGCAATGTCTAGAAAGTTCGCTCGCTCTAAGGAGAGGTTTGGTCACCTAATCATGCGCTACCAAGAAGAGAGAAATCTTTATTGGAAAGACCCTCTTTCCGGAACTACCTAGTTGCAGCCAAGATTGTGATTCTGTAATATTATTTGTGAATAATTAATTATTGATTTATATGATGAGGAAAATATTGATTTTATGTGGATATAGATGGAGAAAATTTTTAAAGTGACAATTGTTAAAAATTGATATTTTATCTTTTCTAATAAAATAATATTTTATTATATTATTATAATATAATAATGGGGATATTTTTACAATGAATGTGGGATATATAAGTATATGAGGATGAGGAGTATTTTTTTTGCAAAAGTTATTTAAAACATGTTAAACATGTCCGTGGGCCCATTTCTTGACTGAAATTTTATTATAGCCTGTAAAATTGTCCGTTTATGGATTTCGGTTAATTTCTGTTTGGAAATTGGAAAACCTTTCTTCTGCAAAGTTTTAGAGAATTGAATTTCCTATAAAATATTGTGAGATTCGAATTTTTTGATAAAATGGCTATTTATTATGAATTATTGAAGTACCGAGGTTCCAGAATAATTGATTTTTGGAAGTTTTAAACAATTATATTAACAAAAACGTTTTTTACATTGTTGCGACTCATTTAACATGTGATTAGGTGGCTGATTTCAGATGCTAAGTGTGCGTAGAGAATTTATAATATAAATATAAATATTATATTAAATTTTTCGCTTTGGTGTTCTAAGCATTTTCCTATAAATAAGGTGCTTAGGTTAGAATTGAAAATCACACCGTAAACTAAAGATTTTCTCTTTCTCTCTATAATATCGAAGCGTATTTGTGAGTATTTTAATACTTTGAGTATTGCTATACTGGTGCAAGTTCTTTCAAAGACTTTATCCAAAGATTCCAATGTAAGTACTATTCTTTTCTCGAGGTAAGGATGTTATTTTATTCGAAAATGATATTATTTCTTCAATATCATTATGCTAAAATATTGGTTGGAAATTTTATCAAATTTGGAACTTTTTCATTTCTGGGTTACTATTCATGAGTTACTATTCATGAGTTACTATTCACGTTACTATTTAGTTACTATTCACGAGTACTATTCACGTAAGCATTGATGATGTTTTTTGTGAAATTTCTATCTTTTGAGGTTTGAGTTACTTTTCACGATATAAGCACTATTCACGATACTGCAATATTCACGTATCAATTACACTATTCACGTAAAAATTAAATTTCTTTTTATGTGTCCAAGATCGTCTCGTTATGATTCCTATCTTTGATTGGATCTACGTTTTGATCTTCATTCTTGAATTTTACTCCAATCTGTTATTTATGAAGTATTTTTGAACTGGGATTATTTAAAGTATGTAATCCTTAATACTTGTTCTTTTGTTTCATCGGATTCGCTTTTCTTAAAAAATATTTCATCATCCTCACCCTAAATGATGATATTATGAATATTTTTATTCTGTAGTGCAAAAGATGAATGATTTCTTGATGAATATCTTTGGCTCAGTAGTGCAAAGATGAGCAGTGTTGAGATGAACATGACCGATCGATTAATATCTTTATTCAGTAGTGCAAAAGATGAACAGTGTTTAGATGAACATGACTAATCGATGAATATCTTCGATTCAGAGTGCAAAGATGAATATTTGATTCGAGATATATATTAATTGATGTTACAGGGATAAAATATCGACGATGAACTTTTAAATTCATATATAGAATATAGTAGTTTGCATTCTCTACTTAACTCTTCTAATGAATTATTATTTCCGCTGCGAAGATTGATTTAAAACTGGTTATCTATTGTATTCTATTAGATTTTTCCCTGTTGAGGACTAACGATAATTTGTTCTATATTATCTTAGTTATAATGTTCCTTACTGGGCTAGTTGAGCTCACTCTTTTCCTTGTTGTTCCATTTTTCTTCTCAAGAGGCAAAAATGTAACGAGTACTAGTCGGGGTGTGGAATGATGGTTCTAGAAGTTGTTCTAGTAGTCCTCACTATTCTGTAAAATAGTGTATTAATAATTGTAATGAGGACTTATTT
Organism: Panax ginseng; assembly: GCA_020205605.1. NCBI lineage: Eukaryota > Viridiplantae > Streptophyta > Magnoliopsida > Apiales > Araliaceae > Panax > Panax ginseng. Next base: position 43,067,499 of record CM035141.1, on the reverse strand, counting down.
GAGTGTGGATATTGTCTAGATGACAATATTTGTATTTAAACTAACAGTTTTTATGTTGTATTAATAAAGTTGTAGTTGTTTTTGTACCATATATTTGGCGACTCAGAATGGGTGTTGTATACCTATTTTGGGGGCGTCACAACTTAGGTGTGTAATGTGATCAAATGAGCAATAAAATGACTGTTTCTCTCTCTTGGATCTATATATAGTACTTGTATACAATGTATGTTGCTGAGATTTGGCTGCTGGTTGTGTGTTTATTTTATGTCACATAGTCAAATAAGTTGGTCACCAACTCCTTATTTGGTTAGATACACAAGTTACATAATAAAATCCAAAGAGGGGTATTTTGGTCTTTTTGCTCACAAATTTAATGGAAAACTTGTAATCTTGGAAAACCCTTAGGGTTTAACCCTAAGGTTTAGTACATATCATTTATAGGATTTAGCGATTAGGGTTTGAAAAATATAAAATTTTAGTTTTTAAACTTTTTAATTAAGGTTTCCTTAATTAGATTAGATTTTCTAATTACATTATACAATAACATTAGGGTAATAATTATTTAATAATTATAGTTAACCTTGCTAATTTAGCAATTAGGGTTTACAATTAGTAATTATGTTTTATAATTACTAATTAGGGTTACTTAACATAGAAATTAGGGTTCCTAATTTCATGATTAGGGTTTTAAGTTACTAATTAGGTTTTTCCATAATTAGCAATAAACTCTATCATAAATGATATTAATCACATTAACACAATTTCTGACTGATCACAAACTCCGGTTTAAGTTTCAAATTAGGGTTTCTAATTTCAAAAATTAGGGTTTTACTTTATAATTATGGTTTTCCATAATAATAAGGCTTTACCTAAAATACAAATCGTATAACACATAACACAATGTCTTAATAGATTTTTAAAGTCTCCTTTGACCTCGGAATTAGAGTTTAAGAGTAATACTAGGGTTTATAAAAATATTGCTAGGGTTTGATCATAATACACCATAATTGACCAACCATTATCAATATGTACATACAGTACATATTTATAGCACTGAAAAATCAAAATATAATTAATATTATATTATTATTCTCATTCCTTGATAAAAATCCAAAATTAGGGTTTGGATTCCATATCTGATTTATCTTTCATATTTAACATTATTAATTAAGTTAAAATAATAAACTTAATTAATCTAACATAAATTCTTATAATAAAATAATTATTACAATAATTCTAAAAATTATTTCATATATTATTTAAATAATATATAATTATAATTTTTAGAAAATACTTAATAAAAATATTTCTACTATAAAATTAATTATTATAAGAATATACTTTATAATAATCAATAATTCTAAAATAAAATTATTTGTAATTATTCATGTAATAAATATATTTTTATTTATCACATAAATACTTACGCTTAATCTTGTACAAATCCTCATCTTAAAAAAAAAATTATACGCAAAATTTCTGATTTAATTATATAGAAAATATCTGGTTGTTACAAAGAATGTGTATATTGAAGATAAGTGAATTACAAAAGTTAGAGGGGAATACTGAAAATTTGGAAAACTTTAGGGATACTAAAGTGTAATAAGTTAAATCAAATTGGACCATTGGTGGTGGTTTTAATAGTAAATCAATCTGGAGCGTCGATGGTGGTTTTAATAGTAAATCAATCTGGAGCGTCGATGGTGGTTTTAATAGTAAATTAATCTGGACCGTCGGTGGTGGTTTTAAAAGTAAATCAATCTGGACCATCGGTTGTGGTTTTAATAGTAATCAATGTGGACCGTCCGTTCTAATAGTAAATTAATCTGGACTGTTCATGAATTAGTTACTATTTAGTCATTTCTCCTATAAATAGAAGCTTAATCCTTCTTTCATTCTCACCAATTCACTGAGATTCACAAGAGAAGCTATAGAGAGAGAAACTATAGAGAGCAAGAAGAAGAGTATTCTGCTACTTCACTATTGCAGTATCCAGTCTTATACTAAGGTATTGAATATTATTTGTTGTATTCGTAAGGGGTATTATTTCTTTCGTATTTATAAGGAATACTATTTTTCGTATTCATCCTTTAAATATGTCGGAATTACCTGTCTACGCGGATTACGTACCGTATGCCAGGTGAAAATCCATTTGCAGTTTCGTATGTTATTTCTTTTCATATTCTTAAATCTATACTTATTATGGTAAGTATTGCTTCTATAATCCCAGAAATTAGTGGGATATCCTTGAAGTTTTGCGCTTCATCCAGTATCGTTTCATTGGAATATTGATCTGAGCTTTCTTATTAAATATCAATATTTTCACCCGGGGTACTATTCACGGATTACTATTCACCCGATTACTATTCACTAGAATATTATTCACTCGGGTATTTGGGGCACTTTTCATGCCGGGGTACTATTCACGGGTTATTATTCACCTAGTTACTATTCACTCAAATATTATTCACTCGGGTATTCAGGGCACTTTTCATGCTGGGGTACTATTCACGCGATACTATTCACTCGGGTACTATTCATCCGTAGTACTATTCACGATAAAAACTAATTTTTTTTCTGTCCAAGATTATTTTTGATACATGAATATTATTCTTGAATTTTACTCCACAAAGCAGTATCATGTTGACAATTTGGATATTTTTAAACTCTGGATAAATATAAAGTCTTTAATATTTATCCTTGATCTCGTTTGATTGAATTCTTATATCATTGTCATCATTCTCATGCTTATATTGTGATGAAAGTCATCTTTGACTTACGTGCATAGATGGACTATTGATTGGTATGATTATTACCAGGGATCATTCGTTATAATCATGACCTGTAATGTTACAAATGATAAGGTTCAAATCCTCATTGGCATGTAATTCATTGATGGACAGTTGTTGGTATGATTATGACAATGTATTATTTGGTATAATCACGACCATTGATGATTACATGAATATCCTTGGCCCGTAGTGCAGGGATGATTTTATTATGTGGTTTATTTATTAAGCTATGTCTCAACGATAAAGTTGATGAAAACCTTTTTAAATCATAAAAGATAGTAGATATCACGATCTACTTGACTCTTCTAATGGATTGTTTGTTTCGCTGCAGTTAAACTTGTTGTCTATTATATTCTATCAGTTTAAAATTGTTGAAGGCTAACGATAACATATTCTGCATTATCTTAGTCATAATATTTCTTACTGGGCTAGTTGGGCTCACCCTTTTGGTTTCATTATTCTCTTCAAGAAATGAGAACATAGCCGGGACTAGTTGGGGAACAGAGTGATGGTCCGAGATGGCTTTTTTAGTAATCATCACTATTTAGTGTGATAATAAATGTAATGAGGATTGAATTTGAGTTTGGATATTGTCTATGAGACAGTATTCGTGTAAAAACTCTCAGCTCTTGTTGTATAATTAAGTTTGTATTTGTATTTTCTACCATGTATTTGGTGACCCAAGATGGGTGATGTATACCTATTTTGGGGGCGTCACAGTTGGTATCAAAGCCATAGAAAAGAGCCCCGAGCCTTTATCTGGTGACTTTCAAGTCTCGGGATGCACCGAAGCCAGACTTTCTGTAGGGGACGCCGTGAGTAACGGTGGAAAGTTAATAGGTATCATTGTGAGGTGTTATCCAAGTCCTGGATGCGGGTCACAGTTGGTATCAAAGCTTAGGGATATGAACCATGGCTGAGATTCGAGACAATAACTAGGAGGGGAGAGACGGGGAATTCCTTTACTAGTATGACCTACCTAAGTTTATTTGGTATTTAATTGGTCGGTCAGAGTATAGGGATAATATGTGACATGTCAATTAACCCTTGTTTTGTGGCAGTGTTTGAAAATGCCATCTGAAAATGTTGAGATCAACAATGAAGCACATGAGACCGTTGAGTCACCAACAATCAATACCCAGGATAATGTGCAACAGGAAAATAATAATCCTCAGGTAAACAACAGCATCGATCAAATGAAGAACGATGGGATGTTCAAAGGCTTTATGCAATTCATGCAAGATCAGGAAAGAGCAGCTCGTGTTCAAAATACAAGTGGAAACACTGGCAACTCACAGATGGTCACCGCTAAGAAATTCAAGGAGCTGAAACTATCGGAGTTTTGGGGAAAGCCAAAACCACTTAAGGCGGAGACGTGGATAAAGCAGATCACCAAGATATTCGAAGTCTTGGGATGCTCTGAGGAGCAAAAGGTTCCCTTTTCCACCTTCATGTTTAGAGGAGAGGCGATTCTTCGTTGGGAATCGAGAAAGCGTACTCACTTCTTTGACTCAAAATTTCTTGGGAGAAGTTCCAAGAGCTGTTCAACGACAAGTACTTTCCCGAAAGTATTCGTCACATGAAGGAGATGGAGTTTATCAAGTTAGAGAAAAATAATATGACTGTGTCACAGTACGAAGCTAAGTTTGCTGAGTTGTCCCGGTTTGCGCCCCACTTGGTTGATAATGAAGAGAGAATGACGCGGATGTTTCTAAGAGGTTTGAAACCCAAGATACGTCAATAAATAATTTCTCACAAACTGTGTTTGTATTCAGATATTGTAAATAGGGATCAGTTATTGGAACGTGATAATGAATCCAACCAAGAGATAGCAGCCGATAAAGCGATACTATCAGTGGTAATAGTCATAGAAGCAGTGACAATAAACGTGGAGGGAATCAACATGCCAGAAATGGTGACCACTTCAGTGGTAATCATGGCCCAGATAATAGAAGTGGAAATTTTAAGAAGAGGAGATTTAATAATGATGGAAAGACGTCAGCAGCAGCACCTATTGTTAAGGAAGGAGAATGACCGTCGGTCGTATGTTATAAATGCGAAGGGGAGGGACACATTAGTCCAAACTGTACGCAGCATTCCAAACATGTTACAATTGTGGAAGATAAGGTCACCTAGCTTGATTTTATCATGCAGCAAAGTCAAGTCCAGCTGGGATGGAGGCATCAAATGTCGTCCCAGACAAGACAAACCCGGTAGTTCAAGGGAGAGCATTTTTCGTAACCTCCCAAAAAGTGAGGAATCCAGATGAGGTGATCACGGGTAAGCTAATAATAAACTCTTGCGAAGTTTATACCTTATTCAATACCGGTTCTACCCACTCTTTAATTTCTCCTACTTGCGCTCAACATTTAAATTTGACTCCGGAGAAATTAGACTTTGACTTATCGGTTGAAACTCTATTAGGAGAAACCTTCGTTACCTCCATTGTTTATAAATCTTGTTTGATTAAAATCGACACTTTCACATTACCTGTCGATCTTATCTCTTTGAAAATACTTGCATTCGATGTGATTTTAGGAATTGATTGGTTGACTACTCATCATGCTAAAATTGATTGTTTTCGTAAGGTTGTTAGCTTTCATATTCCTAACCAACCTATTATACGAATTCAAGCAACCAAACCACTAAAGTTAATCACTATCTTCTCAAGCCATAAAGTTATTCGTTTATTGAAAAATGGATGTCAAGCTTTCTTAGCTCATGTCACGGATTTAAACAAAAATACGTCAGTTTTAAATGATATTTCTATTGTTAATAAATTTCCAAACGTATTCCCTGAAGAGCTTCCTAGCCTATCCCCAGAGCATGAAATCGAATTTTGTATCGACCTTGAACCTAGTACAAAACCCTCAAATATTTCTTCACCCAAAACGAACGTATCATGACCAAAGACTTTTGTTCGAGCTGTTGAAAATTATGATCATACCATTAAATACCATCCTAGAAAAGCGAGCGTGGTAGCTGACGAGTTGAGTAGAAGATCGTATGCGTTTACGAGTGCGATATTGTTAACACAAAGACCCATTTCGTACGACTTACAAAAGATGGAGATAGAGTTAAAGACTCCAAGAACCTACGTGAAGATAGAGAATATACGATTAGAATCGACTTTAATCGTTAAAGTTAAAGCCGCTCAAGCTACAGACTTACAGCTGATGAATGTGAAGAAGAAGGATCAAGAAGGCATTATTCTAGAAACAAGAATCGATGAATAGAGGAAATCTCAACCCTCAATTTTATTGGCTTATTTGAAATCCTCGATCGAGTAGGAACCGTGGCTTATAGACTCATCTTACTGCCAAGTATGTCTCGTGTTCATAACTTTTTTCACGTATCAATGTTACATAAATATGTGGACGACCCGAACCACATTATTGAATTAGAACCGGACGAGATAGCGGAAAATTTAACGTATAAAGAGGTACCTGTTAAAATCTTGGATAAGAAGGATCATATTTTACGCTCAAAGGTTATATCTCAAGAGTTAGAATCTGTTGAGGTATCCTCATCTCTTCGGTATACCAGGTACGTACGTAAATTTCGAGGGCGAAATTTCATAAGGAGAGGAAATTATAAGACCCCAAATTTTACGAAATGAAAGTATTCAATTCTCTTATAATTATTATGTTATTTAGTAAATGGTTAAATTGATAAAAGGTTAAAGTTAAGGGTGATATTTGAAAATTTTGCAAAGTAAGCAAGTTGATATAAAATATTCGATTGGTCAGGGAATATTCGTTTTAGCAAGGAATATTCGTACGACGACACAATCATTGGTGGACCCCACAACGGAAGTGTTGTTGTACATAGAAAACGACAGAAATATCTTTTTATAAAAATAACGGCGAAAGTTTTATCGTTAACTGTTGAACTACCCGGTGGTAAAAGTACATTAATACGCGTGGTTGCATAGTAGCACACGGTATTGATTATTGATGCTTATGTAAGAAGTCACTCAATTTACTCAATTATTGCTACAATAATTGTTGAATAGTATCCCACGTTATTTGTTTCAATTATTATCACAGTATCATCTGCATAATATTTTATATTATTAAATCAATAATTGAGACAACAAAGTTATTCATATTATTATTTGCAATATTGAAAATGTCTAGAAAGTTCTGTCGAGGAGAGGTTTGATCACCTAATTGCGCGTCAATAGGCAGAAATCCTTATCGGAAATCCCCCTCTTTCCTGTGAATGATCTGGTTGTTAAATATTGTGAGTTATAATATTAATGATGAATAATTATTGAAGTATTAAGAATATGTTTATTGAAGATAAGTGAATTACAAAAGTTAGAGGGGAATAATGCAAACTTGGAAAACTTTAGGGGTACTAAAGTATAATAAGTTAAATCAATCTGGACAATTGGTGGTGGTTTTAATAGTAAATTAATCTGGACCATCGATGGTGGTTTTAATAGTAAATCAATCTGGACCGTCGATGGTGGTTTTAATAGTAAATCAATCTGGACCGTCGGTGGTGGTTTTAAAAGTAAATCAATCTGGACGGTCGATGGTGGTTTTAAAAGTAAATCAATTTGGACCGTCGATTGTGGTTTGAATAGTAATCAATCTGGACCGTTCGTTCTAATAGTAAGTCAATCTGGACAGTTCGTGAATTAATTACTATTTAGTCATTTCTCCTATAAATATAAGCTTAATTCTTCTTTCATTCTCACCAATTCACTGAGATTCACAAGAGAAGCTATCGATAGAGAAACTATAGAGAGCAAGAAGAAGAGTATTCTGCTACTTAACTATTGCAGTATTCAGTCTTCTACTAAGGTAAGGAATATTATTTGTTGTATTCGTAAGGGGTATTATTTCTTTCGTATTCATAAGGAATACTATTTTTCGTATTCATCCTTTAAATATTTCGGAATAACCTGTCTATGCGGATTACGTACCGTATGACAGGTGAAAATCCATTTACAGTTTCGTATGTTATTTCTTTTCATATTCTTAAATATAAACTTATTATGGCAAGTATTGCTTCTATAATCCTTGAAATTAGTGGGATATCCTTGAAGTTTTGTGCTTCATCTAGTATCGTTTCATTGGAATATTGGTCTAAACTTTCTTATTAAATATCAATATTTTCACTCGGGGTACTATTCATAGGTTACTATTCACCTGGTTACTATTCACTAGAATATTATTCACTCGGGTATTCGGGGCATTTTTTATGCCGGGATACTATTCACGAGTTACTATTCACCCATTTACTATACACTCAAATATTATTCACTCCGGTATTCGGGGCACTTTTCATGTCGGAGTACTATTCACAAGGTACTATTCACTCAGGTACTATTCATCCGCAATACAATTCACGATAAAAATTAATTTCTTTTTTGTCCAAGATTATTTTTGATACATAAATATTATTCTTGAATTTTACTTCACAAAGCAGTATCATGTTGACAATTTTGATATTTTTAAACTCTGGATAAATTTAAAGTCTTTAATATTTATCCTTGATCTCGTTTGATTGAATTCTTATATCCTTGTCATCATCCTCATGCTTATATTGTGATGAAAGTCATATTTGACTTATGTGCATAGATGGACTGTTGATTGGTATGATTATTATCAGGGATCATTCTGTATAATCATGACCCGTAATGTTATAAATGATGTAGTAAAAATCCTCATTGGCCTATAATGCATTGATAGACAGTTGTCGGTATGATTATGACTATTGATGATTACATGAATATCCTTGGCCCGTTGTGCAGGGATGATTTGGTTATGTGGTTTATTTATTAAGTTGAGTCTCAGCGATAAAGTTGATGAAAACCTTTTTAAATTATAGAAGATAGTAGATATCATGCTCTACTTAACTCTTCTAATGGATTGCTTGTTCCGCTGCATTTAAACTTGTTGTCTATTATATTCTATCAGTTTAACATTGTTGAGGGCTAACGATAACTTATTCTGCATTATCTTAGTCATAATATTTCTTACTGGGCTAGTTTAGCTCACCCTTTTGCTTTCATTATTCTCTTCAGGAAATGAGAACATAGTCGGGACTAGTCGGGAAACGGAGTGATGGTCCGAGATGGTTGTTTTACTAATCCTCACTATTTAGTGTGATAATAAATGTAATGAGGATTGAATTTGAGTTTGGATATTGTCTATGAGACATTATTCGTGTAAAAACTCTCAGCTCTTGTTGTATAATTAAGTTTGTATTTGTATTTTGTACCATGTATTTGGCGACCCAAGATAGGTGATGTATACCTATTTTGGGGGAGTCATAGAAGTTGTATTCAAAATTCACTAAGTGTGAATTTTGGCTTGAACGAGTGCAGTTTTTTAGACATGTTATAGATAAAGATAGCATATCCGTAGATCCAGCGAAGGTGGAAGCAGTAAATGAGTGGGAGAAACTAAAAACGCCAACTGAGGTTCAGAGTTTTCTGGGGTTAGCGGGATACTACAGAAGGTTCATACAGGATTTTTCTAAAAAATCTACTCTGTTGACAAATCTGACGAGGAAATAAGTAAAGTATGTGTGGACAGAATAGTGTGAAAATAGTTTTCAAGAACTAAAAAGGAGGTTAAGTGAGGCACCTGTATTATCATTACCAGATGATACGGAGGATTTTGTAGTTTATAGCGATGTTTCGCATAGAGGACTGGGTTGCGTGCTCATGCAGCATGGCAAGGTCATTGCATACGCGTCACACCAATTAAAGGATTATGAGAAGGTCTATCCTACTCATGACCTAGAATTGGCAGCTGTAGTTTTTGCCTTAAAAATATGGAGACATTATTTATACGGGGGAGAAATTTGAGATATACACGGACCATAAAAGTCTGAAATATATCTTCACACGGAAGGAGTTGAATATGAGACGGAGAAGGTGGTTAGAGTTGATAAAATATTATGATTTTGATATATTATAACATCCAGGGAAGGCAAAAGTAGTAGCTGACGCGTTAAGTCGGAATAGTAGGGAAAAACTATCAATGTTAACGACTCAGAATGAGTTAATAATTAACGGAGATGGCAAGAATGAAGTTAGAAGTTAAGTTACCAAGTGAAACGGTGGAGATGTTATTTTTAATAGAGAATCAAGCAACGATAGTAGAACGGGTTAAGGAAGTACAAATAGGTAATGAAGAATGCGAGCGAATGAAAAAAGTTAATGAAAGATGAAGTGCAGAGTAAGTATAACCTAGATAAGGAAGGTTTACTTCGTTTTGAAGGAAGAATTTAGGTTCCAAATAATTTCGACTTAAAAGAAGAGATTATGTGTGAGGCCCATAGTTCGAGGTACTCGATACATCCTGGTAGTACTAAGATGTATCAAGACCTTCGTCAGAACTTTTGGTGGCCAAACATGAAGAGGGAAATAACATAATATGTTAGTAAGTGCTTAACTTGTCAGGAAGTTAATGTTGAACACCAACGACCGAGTGGGTTGTTACAATCACTAGAGATTCCAAACTGGAAGTGGGAGAATATCACCATTGACTTTGTGGTGGGGCTTCCAACAATAAGAAAAGGATACGATGATATTTGGGTAATAGTGGATCAGTTAACCAAATCGGCTCACTTTCTTCCAATAGGAGTTAGGTATAACCTAGAGCAGTTAGCTAAGCTTTATGTTAAGGAAATTATTTCTAAACATGGGGTACCTATTTCGATTGTGTCCGATCGTGATCCACGATTCACGTCGAACGTTTGAAGAAGTTTGCAAGAACATATGGGAACGCATTTGAGATTGAGTACGGCGTATCATCCACAAACGATGGACAAAGTGAACGGACAATTCAAACGCTAGAAGATATGTTAAGATCTTGCGTTATAGGTTTTAAAGGGAGTTAGGACGAACATCTGCCTTTGGTGGAATTTGCTTACAACAATAGTTTTCACACTAGTATAGCCATGCCGCCTTACGAAGCGTTGTATGGGTGGAAGTGCAGAACACCACTTTGCTGGGATGAAATAGGTGAACGTCGAATGTTGGGACCAGAGATGGTATAACTAACGACAGACATGGTTAAGCTAATACGCACTCGATTGGTAGCTGCTCAAGATAGACAAAAGAAGTATGCGGATTCTCATCGAGAAAAGAGGGAATTTGAAGTAGGATCGTATGTCTTTCTAAAAGTGTCTCCTTGGAAAGGAAAGATACGTTTTGGGAAGAAAGGGAAGTTAAGTCCGAAGTTTGTAGGACCATTTGAAATTTTAAGAAGGGTAGGAGAGGTAGCTTATGAAGTAGCCTTACCTCCAGAGATGGAAAGAATACACAATGTGTTTCACGTGTCAGTATTGCGTCCTTATAAACCGGACTACAATCACGTAATAGAGTATGAATCTATTCAATTAGAAAAAGACTTAACGTATGAAGAACTTCCGATTCAGATTGTTGATAGGAAGGAACAAGTCTTAAGAAATAAAATAATACCTTCAGTAAAGGTAATTTGGAGTAACCACGATGCCGAAAAAGCAACGTGAGAGCTCGAGAGTAAAATGAAGGAAACGTTTCCTCATTTATTTATGTAATTATAGCGAGATTCTAGGGACAGAATCCTTATAAGGGGGGAGAATATAACGCCCGAGAAAAATCGGATCTTTAATTAATTAAATTTTTATTTGATTATGTGGATTAAATAAATTTAATTGATTTATTATGTGAGTAAGATATTCGAAGGTCGATCTATGACCTAGAATGTATGGATGTGGTTAGTATCCTGGCTTTGTGCTAGGATTAATTGTTTTGAATTACCAAGACGAAAATAAATGTTTTCCGAGAATTTTCTGTAAAAACACTATTAATCCGATTTCACTCGAAGAGTAGGTTTGAAATTCCGAGAAACACATAATGATAGAATATGAAGATATAATGGAATATCCAATAATATTTCAGTTATGGCAAACGAAGTTTTTGTTTGCGGACTTAAAACCTAAGGGTTGGTAGAAGTGATTTCTGAAAGGGAAATGTAATGTGTATAATCATTTCAGTTATTATACTTATGATATACGAGTATGGTATGAATAATAGTATGACGTATAACACGAATATTGTATAAATACTTAACGAAGAGAATACATGAGTTATACGCGTAGAATACGATTAGTTCTTATTAAATTTTGAGTTAAGGACTTTGTATAATCCAATTAGACTTGGATTTATATCAAGCCCTAGGAAGTGTGTAATCAAGCCCAAGTTAAGGCCCAATGTTAAGTTATGTCAAGCCTGATCCAAGAAACCAAAACGCGGATCGAACCGACGGGTCACGAGATGGGTAAATCCCATTGGGAAACCCATGGGAAGACCCATGGTCATGTGGGTCGGCCACTTGGCCACCAAGTAAAGTGATTACTTGGTAGCTAATTTGTTGTGGAGGTGGCCTTTGGACAATTTTGCCCTCCATTTGGTTTGCCTATAAAAGAAAGCTTAGGTTGGTCATTTTATATTCTATAAACTTTGTCCAAAATATATTAAGAGAGAGAAAGAGTTAGAAACAAGTAATCAATCTACTTTGAAGCAAAACATAAGAAGTTTACCAAGAACGCGAAGAACAAAAAAGGTAATATTTCGTAAACATTAGTCTTCACCCTTTTCGATTTCTTTCTCATAGAGAATCGTGGATTGGTGGAGCATGAATATTGAGGAGGAATAAGGATGGATATTAATAATGAAAACATTGATAAGTCATGTTTAAGTATAAATTATAAAAGTTTACGTAAGTTTAAACTGTAAAAATCTTTGAACGTGAACTTGGTTATTGATGGACAAATTGAAAACCATCTTAGATAGGGTATGTGAATCTTTCTTTGTTAGGATGTAGATGATAAATCAATGGATTGTTCCATTTGATTTGGCATATAGAACACGAGTAACGAAGTTATGGTGAATTTTACGAAAATAGACGTTAAACGTCAAAAACGTAGAAATCTCGGATTAGTAGTCAAAAGTTGTCGTGTGACTTGGAAATTTCGGCTTTCAATGTCAACATGTGAGATAAGGTATTCAAGAGTCGTGGACTCAAGAATCGTCGAATTTTGACTTAGAACGAAGAAAACGAGTATTGAACGCTCGCGAACGATAAACGAACGCTCGATAATGAACCAAAAGGTGAATTCTGAGTTAACGGATTCAAAAATGTAAAATTCTTGCATGAACACCTAGAGTATGTAATTTATGAGTTGTGGGCTTTTGAATGAGCCAATTCGGATGTAAAACGAATAAGTTATGAGGCAGGGAAGTTCGTAGAAAACGTTAACTGTCAAAACCAACTGAGGCACAGAGACGGCACCGCAGCGCCAACCCAGTGTTAATGGTCGCACCGCATCGCCAAGCAGTGCCGAGAGAAAGCCATAATCTACTGGAGTTTCACGCCGCAGCACGGGAGTTATCACAAGGACTCACGCCGCAGCGCCGAGTCCGGATAAAAACCACTGAAGAGTGGTGTCGTAGCGCCACTATAGTAAAGGGATGTCGCGCCGCAGTGCCGGCAGTCAAAAATAGTTGACCAAATTAGGTTGTTAATTCCAATTGAATGTATACTAATAGTAAGACATGAATGTACTTAATGTACATGATAAGGCTAACTTTAGATCATTTATAAGGTGATAACGTTAGAAAGTTAAGTATGGTTTAACTAAAATTTAACGAGGAACGCAAAAGTGTAAACAATTAAACCGTGAATGGTATTCAATGTTGGTACATCACCAATAATGATTGAGTGTCGGTTAATAACGTAAGAACGTTAACCAGTCATAATTAAGTATAGTAAGTCGAATTGACATTATTAATGGAATAAATTAAAGTAAGAAATAGAAGAGAAAGAAGTTGGTTAAAGCAATAAAGTTTTTTTGGTAGCTAATTACAATGTGCTATGTGAATATATCATGTAGCTCCTGTAAAGACTGAGAACTGTTGAATATTTTATTCGAAGACCCTTTAAGGCAAGTTTTCTTAACGCTTGTCTAACCTCCGTGTTAGTCAAGTTTTCTGTGATTCATGTCCTGATATGCATGAATTGTTTTAAAGAAAGAGTCGATGCCAGTTTTAACTCGGCTAGACTAGTTTGGAAGAGTTGATTGATTTGTTTACAAGTCTGTCGATATAGAACTGTTAACGCTATCCTATGCCAAGTATTTGGTATGGATTCAAAGGTAAGTTTGTCTCTGAACAAACAAATATATTTTCATCGATTATTCGATGGGCACGCGAGGTTGCCAAAACTAAAATGTAAATATGTTTAACGGATGAGTGTTGATCAACATAGAGTACTATAGGCTGATCACCTAGAAGTGCTCGTAAGTAATGTCGGATGTACGGCCTTAGTGTCAGGATATCCTTTTCATGTATGAAAACGGAAAGAGTATGTTCATGGTCTTCCGACCTGTTTAGAATTCCTAAGCTATTATATATACTTTGGAATCGTTGTTATGAAATGAGAAGTACTAGTCAATGTTTCATAGTGCTTCATAGCTATTTGTTAAATTATGGAAGATAAATCATATAATTCTCGATGTGGTATTTATATTATCCTTTGTTAAACTTGATGAGCTAGTTATGCTCACTTCTTGCTTGAATTATATGATTGCAGCTAAGGCCGAACGAACTGAGAGTTCTAAGAGTGATAAAGGCAAAGCTAAGATGGATAATTAATTATCCTGTAATAGACTAGTGTATTTGTATGTAATATACTTATGAATAACAAAGAATGTATTCGGTTTATGAACCTGGGAAATGATTTATTTCAATTGTAATAAGAATATAGTAAATACAATAATTTTGTTATTATTTCAATGAAATGACTGTATAACTTGTAGTACCGTGTAGCACCATCTGTCGGGTTGGAAGATACCCAGTTTTGGGGGCGTCATAGGTGGATTGCTGCCTCCTCCAGTCTTTGATTCGTTTATCAGATGTGTCATTGGATCTACTTAAGCTTTGAAGGCAGTTTGATAGAACCTGCTTTGATACCAATTGTTAGTTCCCAGAGGCACAATAGTTATCTAGAAGGGGGGCTTGAATAGATATTTTAAAATTCTTTTACAAAATACTTGTTAGTTTTGATAATGATTTAATCACATCGGAATTGAGATTTGTTTGTTTTTCCTTTAAGATATAACGAGTTAATATGAGTTAAGCAGTTAAGGCAGTTATAGCAGTTATGGCAAGAATATAAGAGACAAAGTTATTTTAAGTGGTTCAGAGCATCAAAGCTCCTAGTTCACTCTTCTTTTCCTCGAGTAGGAAATCCACTAAGGATACCTTTACAATCTTTGAATCTCACAGATTCCTTCAAGACCAGCAGTCTTGGAACTTCTTAGTTCACTTTTGAACTCTTCAAGTCTAGCAGACTTGGTACTTCTCAGTTCACTTAGAACTCTTCAAGTCCTTCTGACTTGGAATTTCTTACTTCACTTGATAATGGTTGAGTTCTTGAATGGTGTTACTCAGTTGTCGTTAAGCTTGTGTTCGAAAGAACTAAGTAGCTGAGCAAGCTTTCTTTTTCAGATCGTACAGTTGAGCGTTGAGTGTTCTTCAGCGTTCTTGTTTAATGATTGCTTAATCTTTTAATCTGCTTATGTTTTGCATATATGATGCCTTTGAAATGTATCCATTTGAAGACATCCGTTGAAGCATTAAATGCATTTGACATTTCTGAGCTTTGATGGAGACTTTCTGCAAAACTTCTGATTAGCAGTTTGGCCCATTGACAGAGCAGACTGTTATCTCACCTAACACCTGAAAAGGTGTTTTCTGCTAACCCATAGTACTTTCCTTAGCTTATTCAATATGTCTCCTTGTTATATACTAAGGATGACTGTTGTGTCATTGGGATTCCCGATAGTCTCAACATCTATAATGATTTCCTCATTTGTTGACTTTTATCCTTAAACAAATGGACAAGGCTCGATGCTTCTGATACAGACAAATGATGCTCTACGATCATGATCGTGGTGTCTTTCCACCTTGGAGCTTGATCTGGTACTGATGAATAAGAACATTATGATTTCTCTTAAGTACTGGTACACTACGATCTTTAGTTACTTGACTTGCAGACTCTACGATTCTGAGAGCACTCTACGATTCTTAAGTTTGACTCGGCAAGCGTTTGGACCACTCTATGATTCCAGGAGAGGCCCTCCAAAGTAGACACACTGCGATTCTTGATGCTCTACGATTCTGCCTTGGCTTCTGCAATCTTTTGATAAGCTCGATAGACTACGATTCTGTTGAAGCCTATCTATTACATCTTAAGATATAGATAAACTTAGCAGCTTTGATCTTTTCATCTATACATTCATTTATAGAATGATAAACATTAAAAGCTCAGATCAACCTAATAAGTTTAATCTATCACTAAGTCCTTGTACATGTATTCCTTGAAGGACTTTACACATAATCATGAATATTTACTTTCAACATCAAATTTAAATATGCAATCTCCCAACAGAATTCTCTACCATAATCACTCCTTATGGCCTTGATTTTCTCCCCTTTCTCGTTCATCACCAGTTTGAACATCTTGATGAGTTGGGAACTTGTTTCATCTTTTTAGTTTAGAAAGAACATCCATGTAAATCTTGTGTAGTCATCCAATACAACCAATGAGTATCTTTTCCGTCCAAGGCTTGTGGTTGGAATCGGTCCAAATAGATCCATGTGAAGTAGTTGCAGGGGCTTATTAATTGAGTTGATAGTTTTTCTTTTGAAAGTGCTACTAGTTTGCTTTCCAAGTTGACAGGCGTTGTATGACCTTTCTTTGACAAAACTGAACTTGGGTAGGCCTGCAACTAGATCCTTAAAGGCCAGTTTTGACATGTTTTTCAAGTTGAGATGAGACAGCCTTCTATGCCACAACCAGCTCATTTCTTTAGAGGCTTTAGCCAGAAAGCATATTATCTTGTTAGAACTCAGTTGACCAAGATTAACAGTGTAGACATTCCCTTCTCTTGTTCCAGTCAGTTTTATGGAAGAGGTCTTCACGTCTCTA
The DNA here is from genome assembly GCA_020205605.1 of Panax ginseng. Classification (NCBI taxonomy): domain Eukaryota; kingdom Viridiplantae; phylum Streptophyta; class Magnoliopsida; order Apiales; family Araliaceae; genus Panax; species Panax ginseng. The sequence continues at coordinate 43,050,704 of CM035141.1, read as the reverse complement.
ACTTGACATTGATTGTTGAAAAAGGTAACTTGATGACCCTTATCGCAGAGCTAGCTTATACTCAAAAGATTTTGCTTTAGTCCTTCCATATAGGCTACTTTTGCTGAAGGATATTGCATCATTCCCAGTTAAGCCATAACCTCTTGTCTTGCAAGAGCCATTGTCTCCAAAGATGAGTATTGGACCCTCTTTTTCTATGAAGTTAGATAGGAGGGCTTTGTTCCTAGTCATGTGTTGTGAGCATCCACTGTCCAGGTACCAAGTTATGATCGTGTAGCTCCGTTCCTGCATTGATATTTAAGCTCTCATTTTGGTACCCATACTTGCATGGGTCCTACCTTGTTAGTACCCTTTGGAACCCAAATCGTCTTGACTTTGGGTTTGATATGCATAGGATTATTGTAGCATATTGTAGCCTTATGACCAATCTTATGACATACAAAGCATCTAATATGATGCATGCTTGTGAGTGTGCGAGGATTCTTTTTTCCATTTGAACTTATGTGGATTTCTAGTAGTCCATCCTTTATACTGATTCTTCCTTTTCAATGTGTCCTTGTGATTCATGATTTTTAAAGAGTGTAACTTAACTCTACCATTTCCACCTGGTTCATTCGTGGAGTTAATTTTTCTTGACTCCACGATCCTTCGAGGTGGGAAGGCAATGACTAAGTTACTCTTCTCTTTTCTGAATCCTAGGTCAGCATGGGATCCGTTATGCCTTGTAGCATACATTAGATCAGAAGGCCGGGAATGGGCTGGTTCTTCCTTTTGTGAGAATTTCACAAATGCAATGCTTCTATTGTGGTTTGAAGCACCGCTAATGTTAGTTTTCTTTGACTTTTCCACATGTGGTTCTGAGATGGATTCCCCAAAACCTAATCCTGTTCGGCCAGATGCACTTCTCTAACTGGAGATCAGGGAATCCATAGATGATGAGGATTTATTCCATGTTAAGATTGTCTTTTCTAGTTCCTCAATCTTAGAGGTTAGATTTGACTCTCTTTGTGCATTAAGTTCATTGGTCTATTTTAAGAGTTTATTCTCCTTTTCAAATTTGGAGAGAGAGTTAGTACTTAGAAGAGTTGTTTACAGTTCTTCCTGAACTTTCTCTTTCTCCTTTTGAAGAAGAGAATAATCTTTAGATAGAACTCTGAACCATTTTATGTATTGATGCAGATCAGATGTTATGCCATGTAGTACAGTTCTTAAATCATCAATATCTACATCAGGAGAGTTAAAGTCAAATACCTCATCAATACTTACTTCATGGTTGTTAGGGCTTTTCTTATCCTTTACATGTTTAGCCATAAGACATAGATTTAGTACTTTAGGATCTTCATCATCTCCAGACTCAGGATTTGAGTCATTTTCTGAGTCACTCCATGATCCTCCGGCCACAAGACCTCTGTCCTTCTTCTGGAGCCTCTTGTTGCCTTTGAATTCTTTCTTTGAATTTGATTTCCTCTTTATTTCTTCTCTAAGAGGTTTGTTGCAGTTTGCAATGAAATGGCCAGGCTTTTTGCAGTTCTAGCATAAGTCATTTATCTTCTCCTAGCGGTTGGTGTTGTTGAATCTCTTAGGTTTGCTACTTCTACCTTTACGCATGAACCTCTTGAGTCTTCTTACCAGCATTGCAATGTCCTCATCATCATCATCCTTAGAGTCAGGGTCATTTTTAGTGTTAGATTTAGAGATGGTATCTATTGCTTTGAGAGTAATTCCTTTGTCCTTCTTTCTTCCTTCAAATAGAGTCTCTGCTCGCTGAGTCAGCTCCAGTTCATAGGTGAGAAGATTTCCATAGAGTTGTTGAATAATCATTACATGAAGATTCTTTGATTCTCTAATAGCAGTGGTTTTGGCATCCCATTTACTTGGTAGAGCTCTCATGAAATTTATGATTAGATTTTTATTTAGATAGATCTTTCCAATGGCTCGAAGAGAGTTGAGCAGAACATTGAATCTTTCACAAGTGGAAGTGACGTTTTCTCCTAGAACATGGGCAAACATTTCATATTGTTGAGTCAGAAGAGATTGCTTATTTTCTCTGACTTCTTCTGTACCTTCATACATAATGAGCAAGCTTCCCAGACTTCCTTGGCAGTTTTGATGTTGACCACATTTTTGAACATATCATCTTCTAAGGATTGGAATAGAATGTTCTTGGCCTTTTTGTCGAGTTGGACATCTTTCTTTTTGTTGTCAGTCCACTCAGTTTTAACCTTGACTTGAACTCTGTTTGGATCTTCTGGAGTTGGTGCAAGCTTTTTTGGAATATAGGGTCCATTCATCACAGTTTCAAATAGTTTTTATGTAATAACCCGATATTTTCCATATAATTAAATCAAAAATTTTGCGTAATTTTTTTTTTTTATAAAGGATAGAATATGAGCCGTGTAATGTGTTATATATATATATATATATATATATATATATATATAATTGTGTGATAAATAAAATTTATTTATTACATTAATTATTGCAAATAATTTTATTTTAGAATTATTGATCATTATAAATTATATTCTTATAATAATTAATTTTATAGTAGAAATGTTTTTATTAATTATTTTCCATGAAAATATGTTTATATATTATTTGATAATATATGGAATGATTATTAAAATTATTATAATAATTAATTTATTATATGAATTTATTTTAGATTACATAAGTTAATTATTATAACTTAATTAAGAATGGTATGTATATGCAAGATAGATCAGATATGGAATCCAAACCCTAATTTTGGATTTTGATCAAAGAATGAGAATATTAATATAATATTGATTTTATTTTAGTGATATAAATATGCACTATTTGTGTATGTTGATAATGGTTGGTCAATTATGGTGTATAGTTTTAAAACCCTAATTTGAAGCTTAAGCCGGAGATTACGATCCATAAGAGATTTTGTTGCTATGATTAAGGGCATGTGTAATATATATTAATCTTAATTATAATTAGTAAAAACCTAAACCTAATTATCATGTTTTATGTAATTAGAAACCTAAACAAATTTAGAAACCCTAATTGTTCATTTTTAAAAACTATTTTTTATTTTTTATTTTTTTTAAACCCTAAATTGAAATCTTAGAAATTCAAATTTTTGATACCTTAGGGTTAAACCCTAAGGGATAAGCACTAAGGGTCAAACCCTAAGGGTTTGCCAAGATTACTTTGTTGCCATTAAAATCAAAAGGCCAATGACCAAATTGCCCTCTTGCATTATTTAAGCTAGCTTGCAAATCTTGACAAAAAATGGAGTTGGTAAACTAACCTAACAACCCTATGTGATCAAATCTCAGCAGATCAGCCACATATAACATACAATACATTACATTCATGTTATATATATATATATAGGTTGGGAGAGAGAAAGTCCCTTATTTTGCTCATTTGTTCACCTAGCACTCAACTAAACTCTCTCAACCCCACACCCACGAAATCGTTTAGTAGACTAGTCCCAAATCAGTTCCATACCACAACCATAACAAATCAATAGCCCAGAATCAAGGATTTGATCAAGAGAGGTATAACCCTAATTTCAAAATCTGACCTTGGATGATGTGTTAAATGTTGTGTTTTAATGTTGAATCATGTTGAATATAGTGTTATTAAGTGATCTGGGTTGATAGATGTTAGATCCATAACATCTATAGGCTCAGATCTAGTATTTTTTAAAATTTGGAAAACTGGAAATTTGTGTCTGACAGCATAATGTCAGACCCTGTAGATCTTTCTCGATCTGTTTATGTTTTTGGTTGTTTAAATGTTTGAAGTTGTAGTATGTCATGAGATCTTTGATCTTGAACTAGAATCATGTGTAAATCATGTTTATATTTCAAGTTATTAATGGTCAAAGGTCGTTGACCAACCATGACTTTCTAAAATCTGGAAAACCCAGAACGGGCCCAGAATCGTCTGACAACTTCTTTATGCCTCCAAATCTCTCATGTGTTTAATGATTTATTCCATTTCTTGTATCAATGTTATAGTATTGTAGTTATACTACATATTCATGCCTTTATATCACATAGATAAACAACAAACTTAAAGTAATGAATGGTCAAACTGACTTGTTTGATCACGAACTCGGTTTCTGGGAAACCCAGAAATCTCAAGACCATAAATTCGGACAAGGTTTGACCGTAACATATCTGATGATTCTGATGTATTTTGAGTGCTCTGATGAGTGATATTTGTACCTTGTTGTGTAGAATACAATGTAGATCCATTATAACACTATAAGATCAAACAGAACGTGTGATTATTTAAGCCACAAAGTAGGCAGTCGAAGCTATCTGGGTTTCTAGGTAACCCAGAAAGCCTAGAAAGCTTCTAACAGCTACTTTGAGGCATTGAATCTTGCTAATTTGTTAAGATATGACCTAGATGATGATATGAACATTTAGTATTACATTAGTACTACAAGTTGTGATCCTTAGATAGCTGAGAAACATTATTAACAGAGATTGATGGTCGATCAAAGTTGACCCCTTGCTAAGCCGGCTGTCAGTGTTCTTGAGCTAAAGAACACCAAAATCGACAGAAAGTGTCGCTATAGCCTATAGCGACGGTTTCTATTATTTTTATTTTCTTATTTTTCGACAAATAATTAAAAATAGAAGTAAATACTAAAAATTATTTAAAAATGCTAAATAGTTTCTAAAAATTACAAAAATTATTTTAAGTTATAAAAATTAACTTTTAATAATTTTACATATTTTTCATGAATATTAGTATTTATTTGAATATTATTGATATTTAATTTATTTATTAAATTAATTAAATTAATTAATTAAAATTATTTTATTATATTAAAAATTATTTTAAATGATAATAAGGTATTTAATAATATTTTAAGTTATAAAACATAACTTTTAATATTTTAAAGCAAATTTCATTAATTATTTAATATTAATGATATTAGATTTATTTCATAATTATATTAAATAAATTAGTTTAAAATGATTTTAATATTAGAAAAATTATTTTTAATGAAAATAAAGCCTTTTAAAATATTTTAATTATAAAATATAACTTTCAATATTTAAAGGTAAATTTCATTAATAGTTTAATATTAAATGATATTAGAGTTATTTAATAATAATATTAAATAAATAGTTTTAAAATGGTTTTATTAATTTAAAAATCATTAAAAAAGGATATAAATGAATTAAAAATATTTAAAGTTATAATTAATGACTTTTAATATTTTGATAAATAATATATTAATATTTTAATATTAATGGTAATTATTTAAAAATGATTTTAAATGTTTTAAAAATCATATAAGGGTAATAATAATGTTTTAAAAGTATTTTAAGTTATTATAAATAACTTTAATATTTTGGTAATGTTTTCATTAATAGTTTAATATTAATTAAATATTAATTATGATAGAATTAATTAATATTTAAATAATGTAATAATGATTCCGATATTTGAAAAATCATGATAAATTATAATAATTGTTTAAAAATTATTATAAGTCATTTAAAAATAATATGGCTGATAATTAAGTTATTTAAATGGATATTGAATTACAGGATAGAGTCTTAGACTCGATAATTACCTGATAAAGCCGTCGGTACACCTACATATTTTAGAAATGGATCCGGACTTAGATAATTGGACCAGATACGTGTTTGTTTGTGATGCAATGACTGTTAAATATGTGTGACAATGTGATTAGGTTATGCGCTGACTGCAATTACCAGCATTATGTGTTAAGATATGCTATTCTAATTGATAGAATGATCTTATTAATGATAGGTAGCGGTATAAAAGATAAAACTAAGTTGCATATCTATAAGCAGCAGACCAGGCAAGTATCCTACCTTTGCATTTACTTTATGCAATGGACATAAGTAAGAAAGTTTCAAAATTATATTATTATTGTGCCAGATTATTAACCCTATTGTTATATATATTATATCTGATCATTGTTTATCAACATAGTATTATATTATAATTTAAATATTTATTATGTTCGTTTATTTCTAAATATGGTTATACAAGTGTCCTTACTTGGATAATCATTGTATTTAATCACATGTTGATACATACTTATTGATTTCCATTATGTAAACCTTAATTAAAAGCCGTCTATGCTATTTGACCTAGCTAGAAACAGATTTAGAAATATCGTTGAACATGATAAAACTTTATTATCCAATCAAATTGCTTTGGTTCAGATTCCCAACTAAGTATGAGCATCCCTAATCTGGGAAAACTTTTGTGCGCAAAAGGCAGATAAGATTAACAATAATATCGTTCTTACATGCAGTATTGATCAATACAGGGCACATTGAGATGATCACCCTCGCGCCTGTAAGTTATGACGATTTGTGGATAAAGTTTTGCTAAACCTTATCAAAAATAAAAAATAATGTTCATAGTCTGTCGACTAATACCCATTTATAGTCAGTACGTATTTTCAAAATTTTGATATAGAATTGTTATGTTATTATTATTGGTTCAGCTTACTTCACAACTGTTGATTCGTTGTAGAAGTGTCATTCAAAGAAAACATTTAATCCTTTCAGCTAATATTTATAATTGTTATTACTTGCTGGGCACCCAAATGCTCACCCTTCCTTAATTTAAATGTCTTCAGCTTAGTTTGAACAACTAGGAGGTTCGGACAAGAACAAGTGAAAAAGGATAGCAAACAGAATAAGTGTTATGGTATCTTTTGTAATAGTTAGACATTATTAAGATAATGATATTTATTATCTATCATGTAATGAAGTGTAGTAAAGGTCGCGTACCTGAGATTAGACTCTGATATATATAAATTAAGTTTGATATTCATATAATTGTTATTATTATTATTATTATTCCGCTCATAGAAATGGTATCGTAAATCACTGAGTTCGGGTTTCAAGTACTTGAATTTGGGTGTGTTACAAGTTGGTATCAGAGCTTAGGGTTAGAAACCTTAGGTGAGTTAGACCTTAGGCTATAACCTTATAACAGAGGGAAACGTTGAAAATACAAATAACTCATTTAGAGTTTATAAGGAGATGAATTGAATAAATTCAACGTTAAACAAAATAAAAGATAACTTGTATAAAATTATTATTTGTTGTGTGTATATACTACGTGATAATCAAGATAGTTTGGTGTAGATATCAGGTGGAAAAGAATTAGGATACCCTCAGATCGTGAAGAAAGATTTAACCTCCATAACTGAGCCAATACGAAAGTAATTAACTGAAAACGAGGCTCACTTTGTAAGCAACCCTAGTGAGGTGATTATACTAGAATATGTATTATTGAACCTAGAAACGATAATATAACAGATAGTTAAAATATACTTAAAGAATATAAGGTTAAGTTCGAGTTCTTAAAACTTATACTTATGGTAAATTCATGACTCATAATTATATGATTTTTGAACCCCTCAACGAATGGACGCCAAAGGTCTGACTAGGATAAGTTCTTAAACTCATATGATTGTGGTAAGTTCCTAAACTCATAATGTGTGGTAAGTTTGACGAACTAGGTATAGTTATGTGTGAATGGATTATTGAGGATGATGGAAATATATAGAATACTAAGCAATTGATCCTTGGTGAGGGCGTAAAAAAGAAGTAGTATTAGTATTACTTGATTATGTATGATTGTATGATGTGTATATGATAGGTATGACGATGTAAGGTAATATTCTCAACTTTCGTATAAGTTGTGGCAGCAAATCCTGACTTTGAGTCACAAAGGGATAACGAACGTTTAAAGCAGTATGTGCTATGGTATGTCAAGTATGAATCTATGTTGGATTAATGAAATAAGATGGTATAAAGATAGTAATTATTTATCTGAACACTGGTTAATACAGTAAACTAAGTTTTCAAAATCTAATATTTTGAATACATGATTATTTGAGTAGAAAATTTTGCGTTATATGTTAAACATATGCGATAAGGCTTAGAATGAAGTTAATAAAGAATAATTTATGATAATGCCGCTAAGACGAAAATGAAACCAAAGGACAAAAGAACATGTCAATAAAGCTGGAGGACAACCAGACCCGATACAAAATTTTGCGAATTTACTCGCTCAAGCTATGCATAACGGAATACCAGCAGCGGGAAATCAGCTAAATAATCGATCGACAAACTTAAAAGACTTCAAGGCAGTCGTACTGCCAGGATTTAGAGGATCAACAGAGCATAAGGTGAAGGACTGTTTGAAAAGGACAATGGAGGCATGAAGCGTAAGTACAGGGAAAAGTAGCGGGACACTGGCGACAACGGGACCAACTTCAACAAACAAACCAACAAGATCAACCGCAAAAGTCTTCATCATACTGTTCAAGAATCGAGTGGCGGTGAGGATGCAACTCCAGGTATTATTCAATTTATTTTCTTATATATGATTTTCTTATATATATATAGTAAATTATTTTTATAAAAAAATTTTGAAGGAGGAATTTGAGTTCTATTAGAAATCAAATTTGCGTTTAATCAGGTAGATAAGCTTTATGCTGAATAGTTAAAGATTGGTTCGATCAATTATGATCGAGAACTACTTGCAATGATTGTGTATGCTATGTAACCTTGTATGTATAAGTTTTAAAACGGTGATTCCGGGGATGGAATCTTTATAAAGGAGGGTGAATGTAATAACCCGATATTTTCTATATAATTAAATCAGAAATTTTGTGTATAATTTTTTTATTATTATTTATAAAGGTGAGAATATGAGCCATGTAATGTGTTTATATATATATATATATATATATATATATATATATTGTGTGATAAATAAATTTTATTTATTACATTAATTATTGCAAATAATTTTATTTTATAATTATTGATTATTATAAATTATATTCTTATAATAATTAATTTTATAGTAGAAATGTTTTTATTACTTATTTTTCATGAAAATATGTTTATATATTATTTGATAATATATGGAATGATTATTAGAATTATTATAATAATTATTTTATTATATGAATTTATTTTAGATTAATTAAGTTAATTATTATAACTTAATTAATAATGGTATGTATATGCAAGATAAATCAGATATGGAATCCAAACCCTAATTTTGGATTTTGATCAAGGAATTAGAATATTAATATAATATTAATTTTATTTCAGTGATATAAATATGCACTGTTTGTGTATGTTGATAATGGTTGGTCAATTATGTTGTATAGTGTTAAAACCCTAATTTGAAGCTTAAGCCGAAGATTACGATCGATAAGAGATTTTGTAGCTATGATTAAGGGCATGTGTAACAGATATTAATCTTAATTATAATTAGTAAAAACCTAAACCTAATTATCATGTTTTATGTAATTAAAAACCTAAACTAATTTAGAAACCCTAAATATTGTTCGTTTTTAGAAACTATTTTTTTTTATTTTTTTAAACCCTAAATTGAAATCCTAGAAATTCAAATTTTTGATAACCTTAGGGTTAAACCCTAAGGGTTAAACCCTAAAGGTTTGCTAAGATTACTTTGTTGCCATTAAAATCAAAAGGCCAATGACCAAATTGCCCTTTTGCATTATTTAAGCTAGCTTGCAAATCTAGACAAAATATGGAGTTGGTAAACTAACCTAACAACCCCATGTGACCAAATCTCAGCAGATCAATCACATATAACATACAATACATTACATTCATGTTATATATATAGGTTGGGAGAGAAACAGTCCCTTATTTTGCTCATTTGTTCACCTATCACTCAACTAAACTCTCTCAACCCTAGACCCACGAAATTGTTTAGTAGACCAGTCCCAAATCAGTTCCATACCACAACCATAACAAATTAGTAGCCCAGAATTTGACACCCCCAAATCCCAGTACTTCATTACCTCAAGATTTGGTATTCACTTAAGAAAGAAGTATGCACACAAGCCAGTCATGTTTGATGATAAAGCATATACTTTATAACAATCTTATTCATTTATTAATAAAAAGTATTAATTTATTAAAGGCTTTTAATTATCTACATGATGTTGTTTTATAATGTGTGATAAACCCGTAGTTTTAAGCAATGTTTTTAGAATAATGATGATGATCATTCTAATGAGATCTAAATTCTTAGAAAGCTTAAAACTAAAATAGTTCTCAATCGTTGGATTACTAAATTGGGGATTAGTGAATCGGATGACAGATCGGTACATACATCGTTGCTTGCTCATTGGATGAGGATGATTGATTTCATGATCATTTGTGTGGAGACACTAAAGCAAGTATGTAGGTGCTTATTGGAGAATAAGTACACTGAACGTGGCTCGCTAAGGAATACCTAATGGAGTTTTACTTGCATGTCAATAGGAATTCCTGTAGTGATAGTAGCATAAGTGATCCTTGGACTTGAGATTATCATAGTATCTTGTGTATTATGAGTTATACTTTAACTTATTCCTTAAGACCCTTAGGGTATATTAAAGGGTATGCTTGGGTATAATAAATTGTACATGGAGATAATGTATGATCAATAAAGAATCTACTACTTCTAGTAAAAGAAGAGAAATGTCCTATGTGATTCGATAAATAACAACCCAGTAGTCCTTGGCCAATACAGAATAAAATTAGAAAGAAGTTTCTAATTTGCATTATTGGGAGTTGTGTATTTAAGAGCCGAAATACATATAATTAAATAAAAAAAGACTTGACAATAATTTCATGTCTTATATTTAATTGGGACATTGTATGGTGGAAGGATTGAATTAAAGCAGTAACTATTTACTCAAAGGTTCTTTTATGATTAATGTTGAAATCTATATTATCTAGAAAGTCGTTAATCGCCATTGGGAGGCTTATCTCTATTGTAGAATAAATATTATTTATTTAAATAAATTAATCGTTTAATTTATTTAAATAAGATTAGAATTGTTCTAATTAATTTATTTATTAAACGGTTTAATATGGAGAACCTAAAGCGGTCACACCATAAAAGGAAGAATAATTATTTAGAAGTTAATGGCATAATCATAATAATATGTAAAGTATATTTAATTTAATTTTTGGTGATAGAATAAATTAAATATCTTAATATTTATTATTTAATATTTTATAAATATTAAATATAAATTAATAAGAGGAGTCTTATTAATATTATTACAATTATTATTATTTTAATTCCTAAAAGAGTTTAGAAATTAATTTAATATAAGTACTCTCATTTATTCCTAATAGGATTAGGAGGGAAAATTAGTTAAAGAAGTTTAATTAATTATTCCTAATAAGATTAGGGAGCCCATTTAATTAAAAGAGTTTAATTAAATAAATAATACCTTATTTTAATTAAATAGGGTCACCTGATATCTTTATAAGGTGAGTCTTATATCAGATATCAATATACGCAATTTCAATAGTTGGGAAAGTACACCATTTTCTATGAGAGATAGAAAAACTAGGGTTTTACCAAATATCCATCTTCTTGAATCTTCTTCTTCTTCTTGGTGGATCACCTCAGAGGCCAAACACTTGGGTGGCTAACGTTGATCAAACGAAGGAACCAAACCGGTGGATTCAAGTTTAACGCGAAAAGGATTGGAGGTGAACTTGTACCTGAGGAAGCTCGAATCTTTAAGGGTATGATTCTTATTCTTTATCTTTTCGTTTAATTAATAATTGTGGATAAAGGATGATTCGGGTATATGGTTTGTAAAATTTTAAAACTCTGATTTTTCACGTTTTTGCTTATTTTGTGCAATATGATTGTGTTCATGAATATTACAAACCTAACAGTGGTATCAGAGCCAAACCTTTATATGAATTATTAATTGTTTTTTTTGATATGTATATTGATATGTGTTTAGAACAATTTAATTGGGCATAATTTTATTGTATAAAATTTAAAATTAAAAAATGAAAAAAGTCAGAATTAGCGTATTCCGCCAGCGATTAGTGAATCTGTAACTTATATGATTTCCGTAACATGATATATGATTTCCATAATATAATAGCAAGGATTCAAGGTTAACGTGCAGGAGCAATTTTTTTGAAAAAAATTCATGTACCGTACGGTTAGATCTCATTAGACTGGTACATACGTTGCTTGCTCATTGGATGAGGATGATTGATTTCATGATCATTTGTGTGGAGACACTAAAGCAAGTATGTAGGTGCTTATTGGAGAATAAGTACACTGAACGTGGCTCGCTAAGGAATACCTAATGGAGTTTTACTTGCATGTCAATAGGAATTTCAGTAGTGATAGTAAAGCATAAGTGATCCTTGGACTTGAGATTATCATAGTATCTTGTGTATTATGAAAGTTATACTTTAACTTATTCCTTAAGACCCTTAGGGTATATTAAAGGGTATGCTTGGGTATAATAAATTGTACATGGAGATAATGTATGATCAATAAAGAATCTACTACTTCTAGTAAAAGAAGAGAAATGTCCTATGTGATTCGATAAATAACAACCCAAAGAGTCCTTGGCTAATCTGAATAATAAAATTAGAAAGAAGTTTCTAATTTGCATTATTGGGAGTTGTGTATTTAAGAGCCGAAATACATATAATTAAATAAAAAAAGACTTGACAATAATTTCATGTCTTATATTTAATTGGGACATTGTATGGTGGAAGGATTGAATTGTGCGGTAACTATTTACTCAAAGGTTCTTTTATGATTAATGTTGAAATCTATATTATCTAGAAAGTCGTTAATCGCTAGGGAGGCTTATCTCTATTGTAGAATAAATATTATTTATTTAAATAAATTAATCGTTTAATTTATTTAAATAAGATTAGAATTGTTCTAATTAATTTATTCACAACCGGTTTAATATGGAGAACCTAAACGGTCACACCATAAAAGGAAGAATAATTATTTCAGAAGTTAATGGCATAATCATAATAATATGTAAAGTATATTTAATTTAATTTTTGGTGATAGAATAAATTAAATATCTTAATATTTATTATTTAATATTTTATAAATATTAAATATAAATTAATAAGAGGAGTCTTATTAATATTATTACAATTATTATTATTTTAATTCCTAAAAGAGTTTAGAAATTAATTTAATATAAGTACTCTCATTTATTCCTAATAGGATTAGGAGGGAAAATTAGTTAAAGAAGTTTAATTAATTATTCCTAATAAGATTAGGGAGCCCATTTAATTAAAAGAGTTTAATTAAATAAATAATACCTTATTTTAATTAAATAGGTTTTGATATCTTTATAAGGTGAGTCTTATATCAGATATCAATATACGCAATTTCAATAGTTGGGAAAGTACACCATTTTCTATGAGAGATAGAAAAACTAGGGTTTTACCAAATATCCATCTTCTTGAATCCTTCTTCTTCTTCAGTGGATCACCTCTAGAGGCCAAACACTTGGGTGGCTAACGTTGATCAAACGAAGGAACCAAACCCGGTGGATTCAAGTTTAACGCGAAAAGGATTGGAGGTGAACTTGTACCTGAGGAAGCTCGAATCTTTAAGGGTATGATTCTTATTCTTTATCTTTTCGTTTAATTAATAATTGTGGATAAAGGATGATTCGGGTATATGGTTTGTAAAATTTTAAAACTCTGATTTTTCACGTTTTTGCTTATTTTGTGCAATATGATTGTGTTCATGAATATTACAAACCTAACAGTGGTATCAGAGCCAAACCTTTATATGAATTATTAATTGTTTTTTTTGATATGTATATTGATATGTGTTTAGAACAATTTAATTGGGCATAATTTTATTGTATAAAATTTAAAATTAAAAAAATGGAAAAGCCGTAAATTCGCGTATCCAGTTTTCGCGATTCCGTGAATCCTGTAACTTATATGATTTCCGTAACATGATATATGATTTCCATAATATAATAGCAAGGATTCAAGGTTAACGTGCAGGAGCAATTTTTTTGAAAAAAATTCATGTACCGTACGGTTATATCATGTATAATATATACAAGTTATTTTACATGATTCACGTTCCTGGTGATATGTTGATACTTGGAATTGGATTCACGTGCCTGATGATATATCATATAAGTAATAATCATACTTATTACATATACTTTGGTGATATATTGTTAGTATATATATATATATATATATATATATATATACCCAATATATATGGGTATTCATCCATGGCAAACGTTTGCCATGGACATTGTTCAGTAAACAAGTTGATTACCGTTGATCTGGACAATGGAAGGCTGAGATTGGTCAATTTTTCTCCCCGCCGCTATAGCTTGTGGCAAGCAATTCACATCCCCAATCCGTCTTTAGGAATTTACCTTATCGCCTAACAATAATACATGCCCCGCCATTATAGTCAGATTTGTAGCAGATGTGGCTCTCCCCCCATATTAAGATAAGGTAAAGATGAGTTTATTTTTAGGTATACATAATGTAAAAATAAAAGATAATGTAAAGATAAATAATGTAAAAATAAAAGATAATGTAAAGATAAGTCTGAATAAAAGATAAATTTATTTTTATATATACATAATGTAAAGATAAGAGAAGTTTGGATTAAAATAAAGGAGTTTATTTTGATTCAAAATTAGATTTTATACTAACTAAATTTGCCCATTAAATGATATCAATATATATATTGAATGTTTATTATTCATGAGATGAATGTTATTTATTGATGCATATGATGATCTGTATGATAATAAATGGGATTGATTATGAACTATTTGACCAATGTGATTGGATTTTATTTTAGTTGGATGCATGAATGTAAGGGTTTTATTAATTGGGGTTTGTGTACCTCGTCTTCCCTAAATTTTTTTTAATGTAAATTTTATCTCCCTCCTATATACTTTCCCTTAACTGCTGATCCAGATTTCTATTTATTTTAAATAGTTTTGTGAAAGGAATAGTTAGAATTAATTTTAAAGAATTGGAGATCAATGAGCAAGGGGCGCTTGAAGACCCGTTTGTAATGGAGCCCGAGTTTAAATGTAATAGTTATATTTAAATATTAATTCTTGCACCCCTAAGGTTTGACCTTTTGGTTCACTTGGTGGCTCTAGTGAACTAAACTAGAATAAAAGTCCATAATCAATCCGAGGTAGAATATAGTATTCTATTAGTGCATGCTTATAATATATATATATATATATATATATATATATATATATATATATTATAAACATGCTTCGCATGTTAATTAATATGATAGCGTATTTTATATATATATATATATATATATATATATATATATATATATATATGTGCATGCTCGCTAAACAAGATGAGACAAATTAATTACATGCAAACCCCTCAAATTTTTTATAGTAAGTCCTAAGAATTTAAAGTTATTTGGAATATCGAACTTCGCCTTCTAACATGATAAAAATAATAGAGTATCAAATAATTATTATAATTTTGTTGTGTCACCACAAGGCTTATCTTAATTCTTTGAGATGTTAATTTTATCACATTTGATGCTTATAAAGAAAATTGAACAATATTATTTTGTTGTGTCACCACAAGGACAATATTTTTCTTTTTTGAATATATGGAGTGCTAGGTTGGACTTAACTTAAATCATTTTAGTTTGGATGTGCACACACTTGACCATTATGATCTAAGAGACAAAATACAAGGAGTTGCATAGTTGATGTAATTTACAATAGTTGTCTACCTATTTATTTATATATAGCTTGTTGTGTCACTACAAGGCTATATACATTTGAAATGAGATCCTTATTCTCACTAGCAAATCTTTAATTAGATTTTGCCGAACTATATAAGTGAGGGTAATATAGTTTGAAGAAAATAGTGGGAGATACCAATTCAAAACGAGACCTAAATTATTTTGGTAATTAATAAAAGAATGTATGCTAAAATATTGTTAATTACAAATTCATTTACAGAATTTTACAATGTCTAAATTACTATCACTGCGAAGCATATAAGATGTTATTTAATCGGACCGAATTACTCGGATTGGTTAAAGAATTTGAGAATAGTTCTCATGGCTGAAAAGCTATCTTATGTCCTTAATACGCATATCCCTACAATGGTTGCAGACAATGCCTCTTAGGAAGAGATTGTTACTTTTAGAAAGTGGCAACATGATGCACAGTTGGCTCAATGCATCAGGCTCGCATCCATGAGTAACGAGCTTCAGCGTCAGCATTAAACTATGGATGCTCCTACTATACTATTACACGTCAAGTAGTTGATGGTGAGGAAAGTAGGACTAATAGATATCAGATATCTAAGGAGCTCGTCCGATCTAGAATGACCGATGACACTATAGTAAATATAAAAATCCTTAACATAATCAATTTAATTGATCAATTAAGACAACAGGTTTTGTCATGGATGGAGAGTTGAGCCAATATCTGATCTTGCACTCACTCACAGACTCCTTTCACAATTGTTATGAATTTTTTATATGAATAAGCTAGATATCAGCCTCGCTGATTTGCTTAACATGTTGAAAAATGTTGAGAGTCACTTTCCAACCAAGAAAGACTATGTCTTACTAGTAGGGGCCAAAGGATCTTCTGAAAAGAAGAAAGATTCTAAGAAGGAAAATAAAAAGGCAAAAACAAAAGATAATAAAAACAAAACTGATACGGATAGCAAAAGAGTTTGCTTCCACTGTAAAGAAACTGTGAGAAACATCTTGCAGAGGCTAACCAAAGAAGCTTATTGAAGTTTCTGTTACAAATACAAATTTGTTCATGATTTAAAATAAATTTTTCTTTAAGTCAAGGTTCTACTTGGTTATTGGATACCGACTTTGGTTATCATAAATATAGATTTATGAAGGGACCAAGCAGAAGTAGAAAGCTAAACAAATATAAGTAATCCTATGTGTGGGAAATGAAGCAAATGTTGTCACATTAGCCATTGAAACTTATAGTTTAACAATTGTAACGATCGAGAAAATTTTAATTTAATTTAAATATTTATTGAACTAAATAAATATTCTAAATAATTTATTTATTAAGAAAATTAAATATTAGATGAATTGTGGTGAATTAATTTAGTAACTAAAATAATTAAAGTTAATTAAATTGGATAATGATAATGTTATTTGAAGGATTTAATTTAAGAAAATAATTAAATTACATCAATTGCTTAATATTTAAGAATATAATTAAATTAAATGAGTTGTTTGATTTAAAGGAAATAAATAAATTAAATAAAGTGAGGTGTCTAATTTATTAATTAAATTAGATATATAATTATTTTTTAATTATAAGATATAATGATAATAAGAATTTTATTATTATTATAAGTTATTTAAATCAGCTAAATTAAAGTTATATAAATTAACTAAATTAAAAGTGTGACAATTGGAGACTATATAATATAATAATATAAAAATAATTTAGTTTATAAAGTGGGTTGGTAGCCAAACAAGGCCTTATGGCCTTTGGAATTATTCAACTGGCGTCTTTTTAGTTTTGTAACTGAAGTGCGCGTGGGTGAGTGACCAGTTTATATTATCTACGCATCTTATTTTTTTTCCTAAGGCTAGTGGTGAGTTGGGTGAGAAGAAGTATTGTAGAGGGTTTGCAAGAGAGAATTGCAGAGTTTTGTGAGTAAGATTTGAGAGAGTAATCTCTGTGAGTTGCCAAGAGAAAGAAGAGATTCACGTGCTAGCTTATAACCAAGAGGATTAAGGTATAATCTATTTCTAACTCTAACTCTTAGTTTTATAATTTTCATTTTCTAGAATTGGGTTTTGTTAACTATTGATTGTGGGTGTGTGATAGTATTGTAGAGTCTGTTATTGGCATATATATATAAAAGGGGTAGCAATCAAGCACGTGAAATTGAATTGTAAGAAGGAAATATAACTAACAGTGTTCATATTTGAAAAATAGACTTAGAAAGTACCAAATTTCTTGTCCAATGTGTGATGTAATCTGTAATTTGTTGTTGGATTATGATAATATATTAAGAAACGAAAGTGGCATAGTTTAAATCATGACAATTGATCAATAAACGAGTTCGTAGCGATCAAATTCGTTAAAAGTATAAAATGAGGAAATTTGGGAAAAATATAGTTTTTGATTCTCAAAAATGGTGTTTATATAATGTTTTGTATATAGAATGGTGTTTAGTATGTGTAACTATAAAATGACAAAGTGAAGATGTTGTAATTTGGTGTAATTCGGTAGAATTGGGATTTTATGGCCAAAGTAGAGTCTGTTTCGAGCTTTTGCAAAAACCTGGTCTTTGAGACATCGCAGAGGCTTGCTGATCTAGCACGCTGGCTCTCATGCAAGCTTGCCATGTGAATGTGGGCAGTAAGGCGCTACGTCATGTGGTATACAGTTAACCGATTTAATACTCGCGCCTTAATTGCAAGTCATGTGTAATGGACTTTGGTTAGTTTAACATGCATGTAAAGGATACTAAAACATTAAGTGGATTTCAATAACATATATTAATGTGTTGTAATGCAAAGTGTAAAAAATTGAAATAATTATTTAAATAAGTTATAAAAATGAAACCAAATGTGATGTTTTTAAAGTTAGAGATGAATGATTAAGTTATATTGGCTTGTAATGAGATTTCAGATTCGTTAAGTATATTTAACCTACGTGGTTAGGTGCTAGGTTAGGGTTGTGACCTAAATGATAGTTTAAACCCTAAAGTTAATATTCATGCGATTAATTGTTTCTGCGATTTCAATGATATATATAGGATAATTGGAGATTATTTTACACTTGTGTAGCTTACAAACAAGGCAAGTTCTCTAACTCTACTTTTATAATTGTGCAAGTTTCTAAACCTTAATTCTTTACATTGAGCAAGCTTTTGAACTTCATTCTTTTCGTATTGAATGCAAGTTTCCAATCCAATTTATTGTTGTTCAAAGCACATATTATTCTAAATACATCGATTCAAGTGAGATTGTTCTAACTCTTTTGGTTATAGCATTTTGCATGTATATCATGTTTATTCAATTATATATTGTTGATATCCGATCTTTGACTTTGATAGTCTTGTTCAGTTATATACTATTGTATTAAACCTTTATTGTTGGAATTTGAATAAGTGTTCTAAAATTCTAGAAACACTGATAAGCTAGTTCCAACTAAACTTTCTTTAGTGCTGAAATTCTAAATTCAAACTGAGACGAACAACCCTAATATAGGAGATTTGTACGTGTAACATTTAGATGTTTGTGCACAATACATTGTACAAAGGGCTGATCCCCCTGAGTACGTTAAGAAGAGTATGTACAGTCTAATAACCTTAATACCTAAACACCGTGGACATAGTTCGTGGTCTTAAGACCCTCAGATAATTAAAGTTCGAACTTGTTTTCTATTTTGATTCGTAGAACAAGTTTTTTATTATTCAGTATTTGTTGTTCACTCTCATGTTGTTATTATACTATCTTTATATCAGTAAACAATTGTTTGTTCACTCTTGTAATTAAACAATGCAGCTAAAGTCGAAAGAGGTGATGATCCATCTTCTAGCAAGGGAAAGTGCAAGATGTCTAAGTGATGAAGAATTAGTTAAAGTTTATTTAAATGCTTAAAGTTTTAAGACTTGTTTTATTTTATAATGTATTCCGCAAACTGATGTAATAATTTTAAGGTTAGATTACCTGGGATTGTTTATGAGATGATGTAACCCTTTAATGAGAAAGATTATTGTTTTAAGTTATTTGTAGTTTTATCCTTTATTATGGGTAATTAGATGTAAATATTTTGATAGTGAGCACCAAATTCGGTGGAAATGAAGTACTCAGATTTGGGGGTGTCACAACAATGCCTACGGGCAAATCTATTAAGTCAATAAGTTGTTATTGTATTTCAGTTCTTGTTAGAAACATTATTTCAATTTTATTGTTGGACAATGAAATCTTTGGTATTATATTTAAGAACAATTGTTGTTCTATTTATAATAATAATGTTTTGTATAGAATTAGAATATTACTTAATGGATTTAGTATACTTGACTTACGTGAAAATAATTTTGCATATTGAACAAATTAGTTTAAGAAAAGGAGATGATCATTCAAAGAGTTGAATGTGTGTATTTTCTAAAATACAAGTATGAATTATTTGAAAGGTTCAAAGAATTCAAAAGTGAAACAAATTGGAAAAGTATTAAGATTATTTGATCGGATCAAGGAAGGAATACTTGTGCAATGAGTTTCTAGATCATCTCAAATGGTTTACTCATAATGGACGCCTCCTGATACGCAATAATTGATTGATGTATCTGAAAGGAAAAATTTTACCTTGTTGGACATAGTACGGTCTATAATGATTTTACCGACATTCCAGTAACCTCTAGGGTCATGCCCTAGAAATGGCTACATATCTACGAAAAGGTAACCTCAAAATCCAGCCCCAAGACTCCATAAAAGTTATGGACAGGAAGGATTCCTAATCTTAAGTATGTTAAGATAAAGGGTTGTCCAACTTATATGAAAAGGTTTTAAAGGATAAGCTTGGGACAAGATTTGATAAGTGTACATTTGTTGGACATCCTAAAGTAAGTTTAGGGTATATGTTCTACAGTCCTACTTAGCAAAAGGTGTTTGTTATGAAACACATTGCCTTCTAAGATAAAGGTGTTTATCATTGAAGGGGCTAGTGGGAGGATAATAGATCTTGAAGAGTTCAAGAACCACAAAATACTATAAGTCAAATAAGAGGAACATGTAGATAGACCTATTGTATCGCAGAATAATAAGAATCTGAATATATCAATCAAGATACTTGGGAGGTATGGATTCATCATAGATGATGATGATGAGGTACGCATCATATATGATGATGATCCAGTTACATACAATGAGGTAATAGTTGTAGACACTCAGAGAAATAAATTGAAGTAAGCTCCTCAAAAATAGAACATTCGTTTTGATTAAACAAATCAAAAGAGTTTCATTTTATCACAAATAAGAATGAACCTAATGTGTATAAAAGGGTCAGTGGAGCACCGTGACATTCCTAATATTATATGTTGATATACTATGGATAAGGAATGACATACCAATGCTACAATTAGTAAAGATAAAGTTGTCTAAATATTCCTCCATGAATGATTTGGGAAAAGTATCGTAATTGGGGATAAAAATCTATATAGATAGATTTAAGAGGATGTTCGACTTAACCCAAGGAACGTATATTCATTTAATGCTAAAGTCGTGTAGCATGGCAAACTCCAAAAGATGTCTCATATTGATGAGCCATGGAGTGTATCTCTTTTAATAGTCCACATAGACTCCTGAAAAGAGAGATCGCATGAGTGACAATCATGTATACAATGAAATATACGAGACCTAATGTTAATCGGTCATATTCTGGAGAAGATCACTGTAAGACAGTGAAAACATCTTAAAGTACTTAACTGACACTAAGGATGTGATCATATTCATAGTGGGTTTGAATTAAAACTAGAGGGCTTAACAAACTTAAGTTTTTCAAACAGACCAAGACGATAGAAAATCCACTTTAAGGTAAAGCGTTACCTTGAATAGTGGTGCAGTGAAATGGAAAGGTTCCAAATAGCAATGAGTTATTGGTTTAGTGATAAAGACAAAGTATATAGCTATAATGAAACTGCAAGTTGATTGTTTGGATAAAAAGTTCATTACAGAACTAGGAATAGTTCCTAAGTCTCATCTTGGATCTAAACATGTGTTGTGGCACTTTCATTTGATTATAGGAATCATTGAGAGATGGGAAATCACTATAGAGATAGTGGAATCTTAAGAACAACATTACATATCCATTTACTGAAGCTTATCCAACAACAGGATAATCGTCACTTAGAGAAGAAGAGTATGAAATATAATGACGATTAGCTTTAGTGCAAGTGGGATATTGAAAGTAGTATGCACACAAGCCAGTCATGTTTGATGATAAAGCATATACTTTGTAACAATCTTATTCATTTATTAATAAAAAGTATTAATTTATTGAAGGCTTTTAATTATCTACATGATGCTGTTTTATAATATGTGATAAACCCATAGTTTTAAGCAATGTTTTTAGAATAATGATGATGATCATTCTAATGAGATCTAAATTCTTAGAAAGCTTAAAACTAAAATAGTTTCCAATCGTTGGATTACTAAATTGGGGGTTAGTGAATCCGGATAGATTGGTATATACGTTGCTTGCTCATTGGATGAGGATGATTGATCTCATGATCATTTGTGTGGAGACACTAAAGCAAGTATGTAGGTGCTTACTGGAGAATAAGTACACTGAACGTGGCTCGCTAAGGAATACCTAATGGAGTTTTACTTGCCTATCAATAGGAATTCATGTAGTGATAGTAGTACAAGTGATCCTTGGACTTGAGATATTCGTAGTATCTTGTGTATTATGAGTTATACTTTGACTTATTCCTTAAGACCCTTAGGGTATATTAAAGGGTATGCTTGGGTATAATAAATTGTACATGGAGATAATGTATGATCAATAAAGAATCTACTACTTCTAGTAAAAGAAGAGAAATGTCCTATGTGATTCGATAAATGACAACCCAGTAGTCCTTGGCCAAGGCAGAATGAAATTAGAAAGGAGTTTCTAATTTGCATTATTTGGAGTTGTGCATTTAAGAGTTGAAATACATATAATTAAATAAAATAAGACTTGACAGTAATTCCATGTCTTATATTTAATTGGAACATTGTATGGCGGAAGGATTGAATTGTACGGTAACTATTTACTCAAAGGTTCTTTTATGATTAATGTTAAAATCTATATTATCTGGAAAGTCGTTAATCGGTAGGGAGGCTTATCTCTATTGTAGAATAAATATTATTTATTTAAATAAATTAATCATTTAATTATTTATTTAAATAAGATTAGAATTGTTCTAATTGATTTATTCACAACCGATTTAATATGGAGAACCTAAAGAGTCACACCATAAAAGGAAGAATAATTATTTAAGAAGGTAATGGCATAATCGTAATAATATGTTAAGTATATTTAATTTAATCTATGGTAATAGAATAAATTAAATAGCTTAATATTTATTATTTAATATTTTAGAAATATTAAATATAAATTAATAAGAGGAGTCTTATTAATATTATTACAATTATTATTATTTTATTTCTAAAAGAGTTTAGGAATTAATTTAATATAAGTACTCTCATTTATTACTAATAGGATTAGGAGGGAAAATTAGCTAAAGAAGTTTAATTAATTATCCATAATAAGATTAAGGAGCCCATTTAATTAAAAGAGTTTAATTAAATAAATAATAACTTATTTTAATTAAATAGGGTCACCTGATATCTTTATAAGGTGAGTCTTATATCAGATATCAATATACGTAATTTCAATAGTTGGGAGAGTACACCATTTTCTATGAGAGATATAAAAACTAGGGTTTTGCCAAATACCCATCTTCTTGAATCCTTCTTCTTCCTTGGTGGATCACCTCTAGAGGCCAAACACTTGGGTGGCTAACGTTGATCAAACGAAGGAACCAAACCCGATGGATTCAAGTTGAACGCCAAAAGGATTGGAGGTGAACTTGTACCTGAGGAAGGTCAAATCTTCAAGGGTATAATTCTTATTCTTTATCTTTTCATTTAATTAATAATTGTGCATAAAGGATGATCCGGGTATATAGTTTGTAAAATTTTAAAACTCTGATTTTTAACGTTTCCGCTTATTTTGTGCAATTTGATTGCGTTAATGAATCTTACAAACCTAACAACTTAATCAAAACATTCATATCTAACTACCCAATCATAATAAAAATTGAATAATAAACCTTCCCTTAAGGGATTACATTAATAAAATCTCCCAGGTTATCTAACCTTTAAGTACAATCATTCAAATGCGAAAATTAAATAAATACTTCATTACATCAATCAAATTAAAGTCTGATAAAAAACTGTCAACATATTACAAGTCTTCAATACTTGTTCATCTTCCCCTTTCCCTTACTGGTGCTGGGTACATCTACCTTCTCATCCTTAGCTGTAATAGTTATATAAGCAAGAGTGAGCAAACAAAGCTCACTTGAAATAAGAATGGATAAACTTTACAACATTTGCTGTAACGACCCCAAAATTCATACAATTTAATTCTCGACTTCGGTCGTTAATAATACGTCTAATTTCGGATTTTACACCATTATTCAATGTTAAACTTAATAAAATATAGAATAATTAAAACTTTTCTGTCATCTTACTTTAATTTCCTGAATCAAAACCTTTATCATCTATATGTCTTTGAATCAATCTTATCTTATGATTCGCTTTATCACTGTTACTATATAAAATTTTACATTTCAATTTGATAACCTTTACATATTAGATAACTCTAACATTAGCTTTACAACTCAACATAAAACTATACATCATAAAACATTTAGTACATCTCATGAATCTTAATCATGGTATAGAGGATTAACAACTTTAGCTAAAATGTAAATCTTCGTGAATTATTTCTGATCCACGTCATTCAAGTAGCACATAGTGTTACCTTCAATCCTTAACCTGCAAAAATGGTTATTTTCAAGGTTGAGCTCGACAGCCCAGCAAAATCTAACAGTTTTCATGCATCACGTAGCACATAATAGCATGCTCAACATACAAGAATAATCATAAATAAACATAGCATACATGTTGTAGTTCACACAACAACTATAAAGATTGAATTCCTTACTCAATCAACATTCATACTTCAATCATCATAGTCATAGATTGACTTTCACATTTCATACTTTTGACATATATAATACATCATACACTAAAATTTTAAAGCAGATCATCATCAAGTTCACATAGCAAAAAGGAACTGAAAGACTTGCCTTTATCGGCGTTTTACCAACACGCTAATACTTCTTGTCCTTGCACAACCTACACTGTATGTGAGATTGATAATAAATAAAATCAATACTCGATCTCATGATCAAATATATTCTAAGACCTTACTTTATCTTATTATCCTTTATAATATCTTTATAGACATCTAACTATGTTTTATATGCCACTCGATTTTATTTTCATTTTTATCACCACACATGCTAAACTATCGCACGTGTAGTTTAATGTGCGTATATCACACCATTTTATTATACCACTTTGGTTTCAAAAATGCATATTCAACACATTGTTATATGTTTTATTTTCCTTCAAAAATCAAAAATCGCCCTTTTCAATATCTTTCCATTATTATTCTTGTATTAGCATCTTTTCATACTCAGATGCACATAACATCCAATATTAGCCATTAATTAGACACTTTGTATACCAAAGTTTAGAAACACTATTATTCTTAGGCATTTTATCGAGCACGTTATGTGCATACATTAACTTATCTCAACTCTTGATCTTAAATGGTTAATTATGCATAAAATATGATAACACATATCTATACTCATTACATATGTCAAAACATATTTTTAGTCATCAAAATATATCATCACCCAAAATCTTATTTCAAACAGAATTATAAAACTCATCTTCACAATTTCCTTAACAAAACGTTGTTTTCGTTTTTAACGTAACTTGTTCGTTACATGTCCGTTTTTGTTCCTTCTTATATAGAATTAACCCTTACTCAGTGTACTACAACCTCATCTAGGCCTTAAAGTCAGACCCTTATCCATCTAAACTATATTCTATAATTCATCAACTAGTCTAGAAAATTTCATTTTCTGGACATCCTTACTAACAATTTATTTCGGACATGATCCGGTCCATAAAATGGCTCAATCTCTCAAGTCTAGCTCGTAAACTTCCATATCTACAACTTTTCAGTTTTAAGTTTCTTCAGATTCAAAACACACGAATTTATATGAATTTTTCAAAGTCAGAAACCGTAACAGTTTTAATTTTCTGGACAGATTATTTTCCCATCGGACCAGCCTTACTAAAATAGACATTGCAAGAAATCTACAAAGAGTTTTCATGTGATTCCACTTTCAGAATATAGCTTACTTCCATATCTTCGATTTGATATAAGGCTCACTTTCTAACTCATTATACCCAAAGAGGTATGAATTTCACAAGATTTGTCCACAGTTACTCAAAACCTACGAATTTTGTTCTTCAAATTTTCTTTCACAAACCACTTTTCCATGAATATAGTTACTCAATACAACTTCTATATAACAATTATCATAGAACTACATTATGAAGAACATAAAAATATAATTAAAACAAGGAATTTAGATTAAAACCTTATTAGTATGAATTTAAGAGAGAGATGGAGATGATGATGATGGGGCTTGTTTTGTCTTCTCAAAGCTTTCCCTTCTTCTTCTTTTTCTTCCTCTTCTTCATCTCCTACAACTCTCTCTAACTCTCTTCTTCTTTCTTTGGTTTGTTTTCTAAAACTAACGTACTAACTTGTAGTATATACATATAATATACAATACTAGTAATATATAATATATGTAACTCCTAGTAATTATTAGACATACTAATTACTAGTTAATACATAGGTTACACCAACTTGAACTTGAAAAGCCTAAGACCATGTTTGGCAAATACTCATTATTTTAATTAATCAATAGCTTAACATCAATCAATCTCATCAAATTGTCACATAATTATATTTACTTGTTAATTATAATTTTCGTGTAACAATCATCATGATAACTCATCTAATTTAATTATCTCAATTAAATTAGAACTATAACATAAAATTATTATATTAATTAAATTAAGTACTAAATATTCATTTCATTAATCTACTACACTTAATTACATTACTCTATAATCAAAACAAAATTTATTTATTTAACTCAATAAATAATTCAATTAAATATTTATATATATTAAAATTAATAAATAACATTCTCTTCACATCAATTCACATATTCTACAATATATGACATAAACATACTCACACCCAACATATCTCATAAATAAATACTTTTATTTATAAAATTCTCATTTATAAATTCTAAAAATCTGGGATGTCACATTTTCCAAATAATAGGCTCAATAGAACTGAATGATATGTTCTATTAACATTCTGAAATATACTACTGAGGGTCTAATGACCACGAACCATGTCCACAATTATAAGTAATCTTTCAACTTTAACTTTAATAGTCATAAGACTATAAGGACTCCACGTACTTAGGGGGATCAGCCCTTCGTACAATGTATTGTGCACAACCATTTCAACGCTAAGTGTAAACCCCTAATAATAGGGTTGTTCATCTTAGTATTTAGAGTACAAGTCCGCACAAAATAAAGTTTGGTTTGGATAAGCTTTCAAGAGTAATTTGAAGTTTAACGATCATCAACTAGGGAACTAGTTGAATCAACAATGCTTGATAACACAATAGTTGTTTAATAACAACATAACATAGAACATTTGAGAATCATATGTGAACTGACTATATTCTAAACTCATGCTTGAAAATAAGTAGAGAGCATAAGTATTGATCAAAATGAAGAAAATGATAACCTCGACTTGAACAATAATAAGCTAGGTCTCTGATCTTGCCAAATTAGAAATTTAGTTACCGAACAAGCACTAATTGATAGCAAGATGGAAACAATGCTTACTCCACATGGTAATAAACTATACAAAGTGATTGAACCATTCAACACAAGGAATTAAGGTTCAAGAAATATTTATTATAAAAGAATGAACTAGAGAAACTTGTTTCACTATAAACAAGTTAGCGTAAGCAAACAATGATTAGAATTCCAATAACTTAAGATTACAACATGCTCAATGTAAATAGATGAGATTTAGAAGCTTGCACAATTATTATAAAAGTACAGTTAAGGAACTTGCTCAAAGTAAAAAGATAAGTTTAGAAACTTGCCTCGAGCGTAACCTATAATATTAAACTCACGTTCACCTACTTATAGGTTTAGAACCACCATTTATTAGATATACTAACATTCACGTTCCAACATAACACGCATTTCTAGTTAGACTTATTATTTTAGCACAAGTCTTAAGCTACCATACAAATATCAGAAATTACAAGTGTCAACCTTCACAACACTTGTTTACTAATCATCATGCTCACTAAGTTATAATATACCACGTTCATCACTTACTAATCATTCGAAACTTTGAATTTATCAATTACATATCACAATTCTGTTTTAACCTTCTTACTACATGTTTGACACATTAACATAACCTTAGACCAAGTGGTAAGTGTCAGGAATAAGCATGAGAATGCTATTCCTATTTATATATAATTGTATTATGATATATATGTATATGAATGAATAATATGCAAGTATGCTTGCATTAAGAAAAGTTGTAAAGTCCTCTAATAGATAATAGAAATATGTGTACAAGGACTTAAAATGAATTGATCAAATATGTTAGGTTGATCCTACATAAGAAAGACAGCTTTATAAAGTCCTTAAAAAGAAAAGATGTACAAGGACTATAGAGATAGAAAGATCAAGCATGTTAGGTTAATCTTATGATGTAATAGATAGAAACATCTAATCGTCGAAACCTTTGCACTGAAGTAAGTGTCTGCCAGAGAGTCAAAGTTAACTCTGGAGCTATCGAGGCGAGAATAGGAGTATGCAAGATATTGAGATCTCGGAGTTAAGTAGACTTCGTGGGAAGCGAAGAAGGATCAGAGTGTGTCGAGAAGAGCTTCCTCGGGATCGTAGTAGTGTCTTTGAGGAAGTCATGTATGTAATTGTAGAGACGATCGCCTATGAGCCGAACGATCATTTCTTTGGAACAAAGTCAAAATATAGACTACACTCGGAGTCGTAGAGTCTAGTGATGCCGGAGCCAAGCCAAGGATCGTAGAATACACTCTAAGTTCGTAGAGTTCATTAAGTGAAGGCAGAGATCGTAGTCGGGCAAGATCAGATGAAGACAACAAGTACAAGGCAGAAATCGTATAGTGTCAAGATCTGATCTCGGGATCGTAGTGTCTGCATAGCCGAACCTGAATTGTAGAATGCAGAACTACGACTCTAACAAAAGTGCTCACAACGCTAAGTTAGAATCGTAGAGTAAATACGGTTCTCAATAAATGAGCAATCCCAGATTATCCAAAGATACGAAGCCTCAATGAATGTCATTGGTTGGCACTACAAAGATGCATTCCATAGTAAGGTAACCAGAGAGCACTCAATTATTGGCATGTAGGATAACAGAAGATCTCAGCATAAACCCAATTAGCATTATGATTGAGGTGTAAGGCCATTCGTGATGAAGTCTTCCACAAAGAGATCCAAAGAAGACTTCAAAAGCTGACTAAGGAAAGTCAGCTTATGCAGTAGCTATCAAGTGTACAGAAGACAACAATCTTGGAAACAACTAAGATCGTAGTGTTAACTCTACTAGTCAACATACAACACTCAACAAGACACTACAATCAGGTCCTTGAATACGTGCATCAGAATCATAGAGTCCGAATAACTGAAGACTGAAGCATTGGCAAAGGTTCAATCTAAAGTGTAATATTCGGACAAGTGCCTATTGAGAGCATCAATGCAGTAGGACAACCTCTGATCGAGGAATCAGAAAGAGGTGATAAAGTCTTCGACCTGCCCAAGAAATTAAAGTTATACATCTGACAGGGTAGGTGAAACAATGAGATCGCAAATACGTAAAAAGTAAGACAAGTCACATCAAGCAGTCTACCTCAAGCAACTTGAGATCTGTGAAGATATTTGAATAGCCTTCAACGGTTACTTTCCAACGGAAGGATTGGGAAGAAGTATAAATGAGAAAAAACTTCAAAGATCAAAGGTTACTGGAGTTTTCGAGTTTGGAGAGTAGGTGGACTGATCTAAACCATGTGATAGTGAGTCCGAAGGCTCACTCTACTATCCACCAAGAACGCTCAGAAGTCAGATCAAGAAAGAAGTAGAAGTGTGAGTTCTACTATGTAGAACTGAGAGTTCTACTACATGAAGAGTGTTCTAAACTGCCGAGAGAAAGGAGTGTATCATGCCATCTGGATGTCCATCATGGGAAGACTCTAAGTACAATAGAGAAGAACTTACGGTCATCTTAGCAAGTCCATCATGAGAAGGCATTGAGTAACAAGAAGGGAGATCACAAAAGCCATCTTGGTGTCAAGCATGAGAAAGCTTCTAAGTACCTAACAGAAGTGCTTACAATCATCTTAGAAGCCTCTCATGTGCAGCCATCAAGTACCAAGGAGAATGATCTTCAAGGCAGTTCATCAAGGGGTCATCCGGTGTAGTTGAGCAACCTAAGAAGCTGAGCATCATGCAACACTCAGCTGCACTTCAAGGATGATCAAGCCAAGCTGCTAAGCATAGAAGATGTTCAGAGCATGAAGACATCTTAACATCTCAGCACCGACTCCAACAATAACAAACAAACAACTCAACAAAGCCAGGGCCTGAGGGGTCCTTGTCCAGAAGGACTAAACAAAGCAAGGCTAAAGGGTCCTTGTCCGGAGGGACTAAACAAAGCAGGGCCAAAAGGTCCTTGTCCAAAGGGACTAAATGAAGTTCCAAGTCTGCTGGGCTTGAAGAGTTCTTAGGGAACTAAAGGAGTCCCAAGGCTGCTGGCCTTGAAGAGTTCTTAGTGAACTGAAGTCCCAAGGCTGCTGGCCTTAAAGGAATCGTAGAGATTGTGGGTCTTTGTCCTTCCTTAGTGGAAATCTCGCTAGTTAAAAGCGTAAGAGTGGATTAGAGCTTGAGTCTCTCGAACCACTTAAAACCCTTGTGTCTTTTACATTATGTCATTTACATTATGTCTATAACTGCTATAACTACTATGTATGTTCTAACTGCTTACAACTAAACTAACCCAACGAACAATGTATGTATGATTATGAATATATCAATGAAGGTGAATCTTTTACTTATTCCGCTGTGCTTGAAAAGATTCTTATGTTTGTCATATACTTTAATATGAACAATACAACATAAACCAGAAAAGTATTTGAAATAAAAAGGATCTATTCAACCCCCCCCCCCCCCTTCTAGATCTATTGTGCCCTCTGGGAACTAACAATTGGTATCAGAGCAGGTTCTCATGCTATATTCAAATGCTAATCGCTTTGAGTCTGATCCTAGGCACTAAAATTGTTCTAAACTTAGTTTAGTAGTAAGTAACTTGTTATATACAGAAGAGCTCACACGTTGGAAATATTGTGTATAGGTAAAAATGTGTATACACCTGAAGCTGCTCATATTGGTTCATATCCTCGATTGCTATATCAACAAGACAAATTTTAGCCTGCAGTCAATCTTGTTGTCTAAAGACCAGATGAGAGAAAGAGCGCAAGAGACATCAGTGACAAAGAGTAAAGCATTCATCAGTCTAAAAGATGAAGAGGTCACGTGTACTAAGAAATGCTGATCGAGAGGAGAATGAAGATCTTCTCAAACTTATGAGTGACCAACCAACAACTGGGTGCTATCTTTGTAAACTCAAAGATGTAAAAGATCTTAATGCTACGATTCTCTTGATCTACATCTTCAAGACCACGACTGATTAATGAAAGGCCAACAAGAGCATTAAGCTGAAAGGAGAAAAAGAAAAAGCTATGCACATCAATACCTGAACTTAGTATATCTAAGGTAAATGACTGTTAAGAAACTGACAGTAAAAAGGTACGGTTCCTCACCATTATTAATGTATACATCATATTTGCACCATCCTATGTACTATGACAGTATTTTGTCAAGAAGTCATAATCTACCTAAAAAGGTGAAGAGAAAAAGTAGTCTGAAGATGGAAAATTAAAATGTCTACAAACTTTCTCTTTAACCAAGTTTTAGCCTGAAGATGACATCTTGAAGAAAATCTGAAATAGATAATAAGAGTATTACAGACCAAATAAACTTTCTGTTAAGTAATCATTGTCGGTGTGCTAGTATGTATGTACAAGCCTATGTTCTAAGTGTTTGATAACACACAGAGAATGAACAGTTCTACAAGAGGATCTTGCTGATTTATAGAAACTGATCACATCCATGAATCAACTAGATACTCATAAATCGTAAAGTTGATTCACACTCTGTGAACACTTAAACATTGCGAACATAACCCAGTAAATGATGAAACCATCATAGATAAAGAGTGTGTCATTAATTATCAAATCCTACACACACTCACTATCATGCATCTCAAAAATGTATTATCTCAAGATAGTTGCATGCATGAATATGTCTGTTGGTGATAAACATGATGATTATCCAGTTAAGAGGAATAGGGGTTTTAGAAAACTAATCTAGCAGGACCCATTCAACAATGGGGACCAAAAGTAGAAATATACTTAAACCTGCAAGTACTTGGTCAGTCTGACCACACTACGGAATACTAAAGCAGAAGACTTCATTCAATAGGACTCAACCAGCAGAAGGCTAAGGACTATTCAGAGATGAGTCTGATAAGGTTCCTATATGTCCAAGCCTGTCCTTGAAGACCCTCTGAGCTAACCAGAATAGAGCTCACATGGCAGCAAATCTGTATATAGGAGAATGCCATGCAACAGAAGATAAAGAGGATTCTATGGCCCATATCAAGAAGGACATGCTTTATGGAAAGGATCCTCAAGGGAAGCTCACAACAGAAGATCATTGATCTTAAGACAAAACGAGTTCTTTACGAAGAAGAACTTCTCATAATAAAGGACTGTCAAAGAAGACTACGTTCGTAGTGCTGTCCAATGATCGTAGAGTGATCAATCTTGAAAATACTCATTTCTACGATACAAGGAAAACTAAGCAACGATGATGATTCCAGTCAGAAGGAGAAATGCTGGGCATCCTTCAAATGAACATGAAGAAGGAATCACATCTATCTGAGAAGACAGCATCAACAATGGGGAAGCAGTGATCTGTTAAGGAATAACAGCACTATTAAACCCAGAAGAGATGTACCAGCTACAGAGTCCCAAAACTTTGTGGCTGATGAACCAAATGAAGATCCATAGTCAGTAGGAACGTCTCAAAATGAACTACTGATAACCCTTCAACTACCCAATCCATAATCATGAAGTTCCTATGATCAAACACATGATCGTAGTGTAAGAGCAGAAGGACACCACAATTTCAGCAATGCAGATATCCAGAGCTAGTAGAAAGACCTCCCCATCAGAAAAGGTATAATGAGATGTCATTGAAAATCACTACTTTAGTATTTCATCTAGAAAGTGCCTCAGGGACAAACCTGACCCTTAGATCACTCTAAGAGGTTGGCCCTTCCTGAGCTACATTATCCCAGAAGGAATGCTTGATCTAGTTCATCTCAAAAGAACCAAGTCAGTCAACGATCGTAGAGTTGAACTTGAAGAGGACTAAATGATTGTGGTACAAACTCAACGATCATAATGCTATCTAAACGATCGTAGTCCTACCAAAGGGTACTCCAGTTCACAAGGAGCATGAAGAATGAGACATCTGCTAAGCCATTCAAGTTGAGGAGATAAGTTCGAATACATCATTGATTGAGCTATGCTGCATCGAAGTAAGGAGGAAAGACAAAGCCATCCTCTGCAGCATCTCTTAGAAGTTGATCGTTGAGTCAACAAAAGAAATCGTAGAGTCTATAGCAGCCCCATCATGCCACTCTACGAATTAAAAGGTCAACGGTCAAAGCCACGTCAATTAAATGTCCACTCTTCAAATAACTGAAAAGTTATGGGGAGTTACTCATTCTCGGGCAACGTGCAACCAATGGATGATTGACACATCACCGAGTATGCACGAGTTAGAAGGAACTTCCATAAAGACGATTTTAAATCTGCAGACAGTTACCAAAAGATATCGAACCTTTCTCCCTCCCATTTTTAAAACCCTAAAAAGCTTTTCAAGAGCAAAATCAGTTAACCCTCCAGAGCCTTGCCAAATCTTAGTCAGTCATCTCGGATAAATCTCTCTAAATCAAACACCCACAGTCTTGGAACGATTCAAATGGAGAACTGACAAGTTATCACCGGCATTCAGCTTGGAACCAAATCGTTTGAGAAATCTGAGAAGAAGTTCAGGGACATACTTAGACTCGTAAAGGAAGCTGGGTTTTCAGAATGTCTCGAGGCGAGTACTCGTGTATACATTGACCTGGTTAAGGAGTTCTACTCAAACGTCTCCATAAACTCTGGAACTCTATCTACCAAGGTTAAAGGTCAGATTCTGAAGCTGAAATCTTCTGACCTTAATCAATGCCTAGGTTTCCCTAGCCAAGGGCTGAAGAACCTTGAAGATGTCAACATTGAGCAAGTAAAGGAGTTGATGGGATACCAAAGAAACCCTAGCTTCAAAGACATGAAGAAGAAGGAGTTCCCTGAAGAGTATGAGTTCCTTGCTGAAATTGTAGGAAAGTGCATACTGTGTAAAAACACTGCACATGATACGGTGATTGATCAACAACTGAAGATAATGTCAGCTATAGTTCTGAAGAAACAAATTGACTTTGGAGCCATTTTGTTTGATCAAATCTCTAAGTGGGTAGAGAAGGCTGAGAAGAAGCCACTGACCAAGGTATTTCATGGGAGGTTGCTGAGTATCATTCTGAAGAAGAAACTAGGAGGGAAAATCAAGGTTGATGAGGGAGAAGCCTTGAATGTGCACAAGGTGATGTCTCCACAGTTATTTGAGAACTAGAAGAAGAACCCCAAGGAAAATAAAAGGCTGACAGCTGGGAGCAGTAGTAAAGCCTCTACAAAGAAAAGAAAGATAGTTGAGGAAGAGAGCTCATAGTCTGATGACTCTGTGGAAGCATAAATCACACCAGTTAGAAAGAAATCAAAAGCTGTGCAGAAAGCTGGAGATGAGAAGAAAGATCAGGCCCCACCAAGGAGAGTCTCCTCAAAGGACAAGGATAAAGAAGAAAAAGTCCTAATTGCTGAAACAACAAAAAAGAAGAAGCAAAGCGTGAGTTGTTTCTTGAGGGCGATTAGCAAGAAAGCTAAGGTGGAAGACACACCAACCTTAGCTTCCCAAATCAGTACATCAGATAAAGAAAGGGACGTAGAGTTAGCAGGAGAAAAAGAAATAGATGTCAAGGTCCAATCCCCACAGTCAGCATCCAAAAATGAAAATGAAGCTGATGAGATGAAAGAAAGTGCATCAACTACTGATGAAGAAGAATGTGAAAGCCCAGTGGCTAATTCTCAGAGTAGTCACTCTGATGATAAAGAAGAAACACAAAATGATAGGACAAGTAATGATGTGTCTGAAGAAGAAGAATTTGCCCCCACCAATCTAGATAGCCACCTTGCTGAATCAAGAGTTGATGAAATGACAGAAGAAGAGTCTGTTCCTGCAAGTGCTGAACTCCAAAGAAGTATGTCTTTTGAGCAAGAGGAGTCAGAGCCTAAAGAAGAAGAAGAGTCAGTGTCTCCAATAATTGAACCTCCACGAAGAAGGAGAAGATACAGGCTGCAAGCCCAGTTTGCCTCAAAAAGGAACAGTGGCCAATCAAATGCCATCATCGAATTAAGTGATGATGAGTTTGTATCCCCAAGAGAAAGTGCTGAAGATGAAGCCAGCAGTGAAGAAGAAAAATCTGAGGAAATACTTGCTGAAGAAGGTTCTAATAATGAAACTCAGCAAGAAGGATTTTCTGTTGAAGATGATCAAGAAGGTTCTGAACATGAAATACAAAGAAGACGACCTCTCTCTTTGAAGAAAGTCGATCTAAAGCAGTTACGGTTCTAAGAAGGAAGAAGCAGGAAATGATTCCAACTCTTAAGATCAGGAATCAGAAAACTCAAAACTTCACCCTGTTCTCTCACCTGCAAGATTTACCCACAGAATTGTGGTAGAAGCTCCCAATGAACCATCAGATACTCCTCCTGATAGATGGGTAAACCATGGAGGTGAGCATTTCGAGTAACAAGAATGACTTCCTCGACTTAGTCAAGAAGCGGAACAACATGGAGCTAGATCGCTTTCAACCATTCTCTACAACCACGATGATTTCTTGATGAGATGGTTCTTCCAATCAATGCCTTGGCTGAAGGCCTTTACTGAAGGAGATAGAAGTTACTTCAGCTGGTGTTACAAGACTTTTCCAAGCATGGAACTGGTAGCCCAAAACTTTTCAAGGGTGAAAACTTATGTTACCAAGATGATAACAAACCAGCCTCATTTCAAGGTTTATCGACAGGCTGAGAATCTCTATATCACCTACGATCGTAGAGTGGATCTGAAGGAAAAAGAGTCATGATCAAGGAGCAAATCGTAGAGTCTGATCACTCTACTGCTGATGATGTTCAAGTCCAAAACCAGAAGCCTCCTTATGATCAAGCCTTCGCTATCGACACTCCATCATCCTCCACAAGCAATTGGTACTCCACGATTGTTCAGATTATCCAAACATTTGAAAATCTGTCCAAAGATGAAAATCGTAGAGTCCAATCTACTGTTCAACCTGAAGCTGCCAACCAAAAGGATCAAACTACTTTGGAGCAGGAACTACTGAAGCGCTCTGATGATCTAAGCATGAAGATATCTATGCTCACTGAAGAATCACAGAAGCAGACAGCAGCAGGAGATGACTCTTTCCAACACAAGCTTCAAGCTATCTTAGCTGATGTATCTCTCAAACTCCAAGAGAGAGATAACATCTATCAGAAGGCCATCCAAGATCAGAAGGCAAAGGCTCTACAAATTCAGAAGGCCCATACAGAGCAGATCGAAGCCCTCTCTGACAAGATTGATGATATGAGGCAGACCTTCTCAGTATAACTTGAGCTCGGCCAACAAGAATTAAAGTTTGAAGTTGCCAACTCCTCTTACCTGATGGAGCAGCTTATGTCCAACATGGAGCAGCTCTCTCAAATGATTGATGACAAAAAGGGGGAGAAAAAGAGGCATGGAAAGAAGAGGAGCAAGAGGCACCAAAAGAAGAGCAGCGGGTTAAGGGAGAAGAATTCAAAGAAGAAGAAAGTAGCAGCAGATAAAGAATCATCATCTGAGGGGGAGCCTAAAGATGATGATACCAAAATCGCAGAAGCGGAAGGAGAACCATAATAGAAAGGTGATGAAGGGGAGCCAAGCAAAGATAGAAGATCATCATCTAAGGGGGAACAAGAGAAAGAAGCAGAATCAGATGAGTGGCTGATCAACAAGCATCCTGGAAACACACAAAGAGCCAAGGAGCTGATCAACAAGCATCCTGGAAACACACATGGAGCCAAAGAGGTACATCTCTAATCTATTTGGAATGTTCTGGATCCAGGATGTAGAATGTCTTAATGTTAATGTATAAATTTCCATATCAATATAAATGACATTCATGATTAAATGTTTTAGAAATACAGCTACTCACTGTATATAAGATTCATTCATAACATGCATATGCACTTATTATTTTTGTCATAATCAAATAGGGGGAGATTGTCATGAATAAACATGAGAATGCTATTCCTATTTATATATGATTTGATTATGATATATATGTATATGAATGAATAATATGCAAGTATACTTGCATTAAGAAAAGTTGTAAAGTCCTCTGATAGATAATAGAAATATGTGTACAAGGACTTAGAATGAATTGATCAAATATGTTAGGTTGATCCTACATAAGAAAGACAGCTTTGTAAAGTCCTTAAAAAGAAAAGATGTACAAGGACTATATAGATAGAAAGATCAAGCATGTTAGGTTGATCTTATGATGTAATAGATAGGCTTGTCTGATCGTCGAGCAACCGCACTGTAAGTAAATGCCGGAGAGAGAGTCAAAGTTAACTCGGGAGCTATCGAGGCAGAATAGGAGTATGCAAGATATTGAGATCTCGGAGTTCGTAGACTTCCAGGGGAAATGAAGAAGGATCATAGTGTGTCGAGAAGAGCTTCCTCGGTATCATAGTGTGCTGAGGAAGTCATGTTCAGAATTCAGAGAGACACTGCTATAAACGAGACGATCATTTCAGGAACAAAGTCTGAAACATAGACTACACTCGGAGTCGTAGAGTCTAGTGATGCCAAAGCCAAGCCAAGGATCGTAGACTACACTCTGAGTTCGTAGAGTTCATTAAGTGAAGGCAGAGATCGTAGTCGGGCAAGATCAGATGAAGACAACAAGTACAAGGAAGAAATCGTAGAGTGTCAAGATCTGATCTCGGGATCGTAGTGTCTGCACAGCCGAAGCTGAATCGTAGAATGCAGAACTACGACTCTAACAAAAGTGCTCACAACGCTAAGTCATAATCGTAGAGTAGATACGGTTCTCAATAAATGAGCACTCCCAGAATATCCAAAGATACGAAGCCTCTGGTTGGCTCTGCAAAGATGCATTCCACAGTAAGGGAACCAGAGAACACTCAATGAATGACATGCAGGCTAACAGAAGATCTCAGCACAAACCCAATCAGCATTAAGATTGAGGTGTAAGGCCATTCGTGATGAAGTCTTCCACAAGGAGATCCAAAGAAGACTTTAGAAGCTGACTAAGGAATGTCAGCTTATTCAGTAGCTATCAAGTGTATAGAAGACAACGATCCTGGAATCAACCAAGATCGTAGTGTTTGCCAAATAAAGAAGGAACTAATGGAAGGTGAATCGAGATACTGGTCAGCTTCTGAAGAGCAAGGCTAAAGTGATTAAGTGCAGGGTCAGTTCATTGATGATAACTGAGCGGAAGATCAACAGGAGAAAGCAAGCTGGACGCGCCATAAATCGGAAGTGTCTTGATATTCAGAAGGGGACTAGAGCAAGAAATTAGGCCATCAGTATCTGAGAATAGTCAAAGCAAACAGAAGTATTGAAGCACTACACAATACAGTGAAGAGGTGTTCTTCAGTTAAGATCCAAGCAACACTCTTCAGGATCGTAGTGTTAACTCTACTAGTCAACGTGCAACACTCAACAAGACACTACGATCAGGTCCTTGAAGACGTGCATCAGAATCATAGAGTCCAAAGGTTCAATCTGAAGGGTAATATTCGGACAAGTGCCTATTGAGAGCATCAATGCAGTAGGACAAACTCTGATCGAGGAATCAGAAAGAGGTGATAAAGTCTTGACACACCCAAGACATTAAAGTTATACATCCGCGGGTAGGTGAAAGCGATGAGACTGACAAAAAAAAGTATGATAAGTCACATCAAGCAGTCTACCTCAAGCAACTTGAGATCTGTGAAGATATTTGAATAGCCTTCAACGGTTACTTTCCAATGGAAGGATTGGGAAAAAGTATAAATGAGAAAGAACTTCAAAGATTAAAGGATGCTGGAGTTGTCGAGTTTGGAGAGAAGGTGGACTGATCTAAACCATGTGATAGTGAGTCCGAAGGCTCACTCTATGATCCACCAAGAACGCTCAGAAGTCAAATCAAGAAAGAAGTAGAAGTGTGAGTTCTACTATGTAGAAGTGTGAGTTCTACTATATGAAGAGTGTTCTGAACTGCTGAAAGAAAGGAGAGCATCATGCCATCTAGATTTCCATCATGGGAAGACTCTAAGTACAATAGAGAAGAGCTTACGGTCATCTTAGCAAGTCCATCATGAGAAGGAATCGAGTAGCAAGAAGGGAGATCACAAAAGCCATCTTGGTGTCAAGCATGAGAAAGCTTTTAAGTACCTAATAGAAGTGCTTACAGTCATCTTAGAAGCCTCTCATGTGCAGCCATCAAGTACCAAGGAGAATGATCTTCAAGGCAATTCATCAAGGGGTCATCCGGTGTAGTTGAGTAACCTAAGAAGCTGAGCATCATGAAACACTCAGCTGCACTTCAAGGATGATCTTGCCAAGCTGCTAAGCATAGAAGATGTTCAGAGCATGAAGACATCTTAGCAGCTAAGCACCGACTCCAACAATAACAAACAAACAACTCAACAAAGCCAGGGCCTGAGGGGTCCTTGTCCAGAGGGACTAAACAAAGCAGGGCCAAAGGGTCCTTGTCCGGAGGGACTAAACAAAGCAGGGCCAAAGGGTCCTTGTCCAAAAGGACTAAATGAAGTTCCAAGTCTGTTGGGCTTGAAGAGTTCCTAGGGAAATAGAGGAGTCCCAAGGCTGCTGGCCTTGAAGAGTTCTTAGTGAACTGAAATCCCAAGGCTGCTGGCCTTGAAGGAATCGTAGAGATTCAAGGTGTTTCCCTTCCTTAGTGGAAATCCTGCTAGTTGAAAGCAGAAGAGTGGATTAGGAGCTTGAGTCTCTGAACCACTTAAAACCCCTTGTATCTTTTATATTATGTCATTTACATTATGTTTATAACTGCTATAACTGCTATGTATGTTCTAACTGCTTACAACTAAACTAACCCAACGAACAATGTATGTATGATTATGAATATATCAATGAAGGAGAATCTTTTACTTATTATTTGTGCTTGAAAAGATTCTTATGTTTGTCATATACTTTAATATGAACAATACAACATAAACCAGAAAAGTATTTGAAATAAAAAGGATCTATTCAACCCCTCCCCCTTCTAGATCTATTGTGCCCTCTGGGAACTAACAGTAAGGCTTCCCCAAAATCTGTAGTAGCAGCAGAGAAGGCTCGCCTCGAGATCGATGTATGGCGCAATTTCTTGCTTTTTTTAGCTTTGGCATCAAATGATTCTTATTTGGTGCACGTGATTGAGAAAAAGAGACGACTATGAACGATGAGCGAACTTTAGCCAACAAACATGAATTTCACCCACTAAACAGTAATATTAACACGTAAAATAAATATAAAACTATCATAAACATGTTAGTTAACATATTCATCAACATAGAGCAATTTAACAACACTTCTAACTATTTTAATTTCTCAAATTTCTCATTTTCATACATAAACACCATTTTTGAGTTCCTTAGACAAAAATCAACACTATAAACACGATTCTTGTCCAAATAGCTTCATTCAAATTACGTTATCTTCGTTTCTTAATAGACTAGCATAAACAAACTTCAATTTGTAGTTTAACATCTGAATTGACCATCCAAAATTGATACTTACACAAGCCACATAAGAAATATTCATACAAACATGCACTGTCGTTATTTTTCTACTATTAACCGAAATTAGCATGCAATTTCCTTGTTTAAACATAATCTCTAATCATCATAAACACATGTAAACATCATAATTGAATTATATAGCAACAATTCTAAACCAATGAAATTCACAGAGTATAAAAATTATTGCCATAAATTCATATATATATATATATATATATATATATATATATATAATATTGAGATTATGGAAAATTACCTTCAATTAGCTTACACA
The DNA here is from genome assembly GCA_020205605.1 of Panax ginseng. Classification (NCBI taxonomy): domain Eukaryota; kingdom Viridiplantae; phylum Streptophyta; class Magnoliopsida; order Apiales; family Araliaceae; genus Panax; species Panax ginseng. The sequence continues at coordinate 43,009,661 of CM035141.1, read as the reverse complement.
ACCTTGCTACACAGAATTTGTTGTGAAAATTCTTAAGACTCCTCTCCAATTCCTCTGAAAACTCTCTTATCTTCTCTCTTCTTAGTAGACTAAACTCTTAGTTAAGTGTAAACAAATAAACTGATAACCTTAATACTAATACTAATTGTAATATCAGTTACAAACTAATGTATATGTTTTAAATATATTATATTTATTATTTATTTTATTTTATTTATATAATTCAAAATTTGATAATCCAAAAGTCATAAGGCTTTGTTTGGCAAAACCATTTAAAATTAAAGACTTAATATATTTAAGCCTTGTTTGGGTTAAACTCAATTAAAACTACTTTAATTTATTTTAATACTCCTTATAATATCGTTATTTCTCACACTATATTTAATTAAGTTTTCTTACTTAATTAATTAATTCAAATAACAATTTATTAAATAAATCATTTAATCACATAACTCAATACAAATAATTAACCATCAAATTGAAATATGAATATAATAATATTTTCCTTAACTCATTAATTATTTATTTAACAAATAATTAACCAAATAAAATCAAATCAATTAAACAAATATTTATTCAACGATAAACACATCCATTAAATATTTATATAATTCAATAAATATTTAAACAATACAATTAAAATCTGGATTGTTACACAGAATCAAGGATTTGATCAAGAGAGGTATAACCCTAATTTCAAAATCTGACCTCGGATGATGTGTTAAATATTGTGTTTTAATGTTGAATCATGTTGAATATAGTGTTATTAATTTGATCTGGGTTGATAGACGTTAGATCTATAACATCTATAGGCTCAGATCTAGTATTTTTCAAAAACTGGAAAACTGGAAATTTGTGTCTGACAGCGTAATGTCAGACCCTATAGGTCTTTCTCTGTTTATGCTTTTGGTTGTTTAAATGTTTGAAGTTGTAGTATGTCATGAGATCTTTGATCTGGAGTTGGAATCATGTGTAAATCATGTTTATATTTCAAGTTACTAATGGTCAAAGGTCGTTGACCGACCATGACTTTCTAAAATCTGGAAAACCCAGAACAGGCCCAGAACCGTCTGACAACTTCTTTATGCCTCCAGATCTCTCATGTGTATAATGACTTGTTCCTTTTCTTGTATCAATGTTATAGTATTGTAGTTATACTACATATTAATGCCTTTATATCACTTAGAAAAATAACAGACTGAAAGTAATGAATGGTCAAACTGACTTGCTTGATCACGAACTCGGTTTCTGGGAAACTCAGAAAGCTTAAGACCATAAATTCTGACAAGGTTTGACCGTAACATATCTGATTAATCTGATGTATTTTGAGTGCTCTGATGAATGGTATTTGTACCTTGTTGTGTAAAATACAATGTGGATACATTAGAACACTATAAGATCAAACATAACGTGTGATTATTTAAGCCACAAAGTAGGCAGTCGAAGCTATCTGGGTTTCTGGGTAACCCAGAAAGCTTCTGACAGCTACTTTGAGGCATTGAATCTTGCTAATTTGTTAAGATATGACCTATATGATGATATAAACATTTAGTATTACATTAGTACTGTGACATCCCCAAATTCGGGTACTTCAATTTCCTCGAGATTTGGTGTTCACTGTCCAAACATCATGTATCTATCTACCCATAATAAATGAAAAACCATAAATAGATATAAATAAATCCTCTCCTTATGGAGTTACAACATCTGAAAATAAATACATCAATCCCAGGTCATACTAACCTTAAATCTCAAATAAACAACAAGTCTTCATCACTTGTTAACTTTGCCCTTGCCTTTACTAGTAGAAGGCTGGTCGGACCTTTCGTTCTTAACTGCAATGTTATTATTACGCAAGAGTGAGCACAATTGCCCACCAGTATAATAATATAACAATAAAATAATAACATGCGAATGAATCAATGACTTCTGAAATAAGAAAACTTGGCTTTTGAATCAAGAATGAATAACAAGAATTAAAAGAACTTCTGAGGGTCATAAGACCTTGAACTACGTCCTAGGTTGTCAAATGTTTATACTTGAAACCTTTAACAATCTTAAGACTATGGACTCTTCTTCTCGTACTTAGGGGGATCAGCCCTTAGTACCATATTGTGCACAATATCTTAACACTAAAGCATTATTAATCCCCTATAACAGGGTTGTTCATCTTAGTTTGACATTAGAGTCCGCACAAAAGGAAGTTTGGTTTTGACAAGCTCAACAATGGTTCTGAAATTTAGAACGTTCATCAACTATGGACTAGTTGATTCAATAAGGGTTCGCTAGTCTTACAAGGTTCAACAATAATTGATATTCAATTTGAATAATAAAGTTCAAGATGTATACAATCGAATAAGTATTGTATAACAGGAATCATGCTTTTAAAGAATGATAACATCTAATATGACAATAATAAACAAGATAGATTAAGGAACTTGCTTTATGTAAAGAAACAAGGTTTAGGAACTTGCCTCATGCATAGGCTAAACGAGTACTACTTCCGTTCACCATAAATCCTACACACATACCATATGTATTCATGACATTCATTAGTTACATTTTCACTTAATTATTTAATATAAACTCTACTTTATTTAACGAATCATTACCCTTCTAATTTAATTACTTAATTAAATTAGAATATTTTCATTCCTTACTATTATTACACTCGAATAAATTATTTCATAATAATTTCCATCGAATATTTATTTTATTCCATAAATATTTCAACTAAAATATTTATTTTATTTGATAAATATTTTAATAATAATTTCCATCAAATATTTATTTTATTCCATAAATATCTCAATTAAAATATTTACTTTATTTTATAAATATTTTAATAATAATTTTCATCGAATATTTATTTTTTTTATTTTTTATTTTTTTCACGGGGTAGGTAATTTAGTTTGGTAATGCCGCCACGGAAATGAAGTTACCTGAACTTAATTTCATAGCTTCATAGTCATGAACATAACAAGGCCAAATTAGGCCAAAAATCTCTCATAAGTAAAATTATACGTTCTGTGAAGAATACAGAATATAGCCATAACTTCCAATTAGTTTATATTTACACGAATTTAGACATACTCAAACACTGTAATACACATATAACTACTACTCAACCCTTCTAGCATGATTTTAACATGTTCAAACACATAATTTGTAGAATCAACACATGTAATTTACTATTCTTGGTGTTTTTGAAAGTTTTGAATACAGAACATGAAAATCAACACTATAGATTCGTTATAACACCGAATCTGTTCATTTGAAGTTTGGTCTCTTCATTTTAATATGCATAATTATATACAGGTATAAAATTTATGACACAATATATGTTTGATGTATTAAAATTGCGAGTAAGGGCCACATGGCCATATTTCTATACTCTGTAATTTTGCATCAACAATATACGACATGTTTTTTATGAAACTGATGATATGGTTGTCGACGTCGGGATTTTTAATTGTCCCTTTCCGTTACTTGTTCTTTGGTGTTCTCATTTTAGGTGAGATTTGTTTAAAAAAACAAGTGAAAAAGGTCCGACATGTTGAATCTAGATCCAATAGGTTGAATCTGTGATCACATGATTCCTAGGCGCACAAGATACAACAATTTGTATGAAAGCAGTAAGCAGGTGTATATATATAAAAGCTGTAAATATATATATATCTGATACATGATCACCAACCACGAAGCACCTCCACGGGGATCGAAATGTAAATAAAGTCATAAAAAGTATCAACCGCCACGGAGGAAACTCAAAGGGACAAAACGTAAATAAAGTCAGAATACGGCCAACCGCCACAAAGGAAACTCCAAAGGGACAAAATGTAAATAAAGTCAGCATAAAGCGATCAACCGCCATTTAAGTAAACTCTAAAGCGAGATTTAAACGTAAATAAAGTCAGTAAAAACGATCAACCACCAAGAAATAAACTCGGGTGGGACGAAAATATATATATATATATATATATATATATATATATATATATATATATGTGTGGTAAATGTAAGAAATATTTAATCGAAGTTAAAACATTTAACTTAAGTAAAAGTAAAAGTTATTCTTTTACTTTTACTTTTACATTTACTAAAGTAAAAGAGAGATGATGGTGGGCCATCACTGTTGTCAGTGATCAAGACTCCTCGGGCGTCTTCTTGGTTGGATCGTCCGCCTCTTGTGGATCTTAGGAAGGTGTTTGTTGATCATCCTCTTAGATGAGTCACCATCCCCATACAAATAAAAGTTTGAAAAAACATTTAAGTAAACAAATCAAACTGTTTTTAATCGAAACCACTAATAACATCAAGAACCAACCATGTGGCTCACGATATATATATATATATATATATATATATATATATATATATATATATATATATATATATATATATATAAAAGTTTATAAACGCATTAGGATGTAAAATTAGGGCTCATCGAGCGAGTTCGACAACAGCTTTTATATATATATATATATATATATATATATATATATATATATATATATATATATATATTAAAAGTAGTAAACGCATTAGGATGTAAAATCCAAGCTCATCGAGCAATGTAGTCCGACACTACGTTAATATATATAATTGTATATATATATTAAAGCAAAGAAACGCTCGCATCAAGTCTAGTCTCATCGAACAAAGTTCAACACACGTTCATATATATATATATATATATATATATATAAGCAAATAAACGCCTGCATCAAGTTCGGGCTCAATCGAGGCATAACTCGATAATGTTAGTCAATATATATATATATATATATATATATATAAATTGAAATAAAACCACGGACCGAAGTCCGGGCAAATGCGCGGAACACGACTCTCAACGTGAAGAAGGGTGTGTGCAGAGATGAAGAGAAAGACTCTAAAGTGTGTGAGAAGGCTTACAGTTGACTACCAAAGAAGACTTCTATATCTTTAAAGTGGGTAAACACTGGCTTTTGTAGGTACAAAAGAAGCTATATATGAGCTCACAGGTGTTTAAAATGAGAAAGTACATCAGATGTATGGGGTGAGTGAGCAAATTCAAGGTGGCTTCCTCATTGCTTTTCTCTTGCAAAATGGCCACCCCAAGCCCTTTATTTATAGAGGGTGGAGCCACAAGTGTACCTTCTATAGTAGTAGGTGTACCTGCTACTGCTCGGGGTGCCCCGGGCAGTGTGGGTCCTGCCGTGTCGAAGTACGTATACTCGAATAACGCGTTGTTCGCTCGGTCATTCATATCTTTTAATCCGGGAGTCCGATGGAAGCGTGCCATACCATTTCGGAAAGCTCTTTTCGAGAGATACATAATGACATAGGATTTTCCCTTTTTGATTCCAGGAAGATGGGTCCATGACAGAAATGGCATTCCCAGGTTTCCGTTAGGTAGTCCGTTGAGCCGTTTTCTGTAGTTTGCGCTTGAAAGTTAAGATATGGTTATTGTGGGACTTCTATTGAAGTATTTTAAGTTGACATTAGTTGATTTGATGTGAGTTGAAGTTGAGTTGGCAAAATGACCATTTTGCCCCTCCAGGGGTTATCTCCAATTTTTGCGCAGTTGTAGTAGTATTTTCTCAAGATTATCTCTGAGGTTGACTTGATGTTGACTTTGACTGTCTTCAGGGTTATCTCTGAGGTTGGATTGACCTCCTGGGCTATCTCCAGGCTTTGATCTTGATGCCCCGGGGCTATCTCTGGGGTTAAAACTGACTTTCTCGGGGTTATCTCCGGGGTTAAAAACTGTTTTACCAGGGTTATCTTCGGGGTTAGAAATTGGATCTTCTGTGGCTATCTTTGGGGTTAAAATTGATGTTGTGGTCCTCTAATGTTATCTCTAGAGTGTGAAAAAGATGCTTTTGCCCTCCTGCATGGTTAGTAACAGGAAAAGAAAATTTCGAGTGTCTACAGATGCCCCTCTTTATCATGTTCATTCAATGCAATGGAATGGATATGATAAAGATTAGTGGACACTTGAAAATATGATAAGTTATTTCTAATGATGCAAGTCAAAATGTAATGAATGTTTATGATGAATAAAAAAAAATTCGCAAATCGTAGTTCACAAATCGCACTTCGCTTTTCGCATTTTTCCAATCACACATCACAACTCGCACATCGTATTTCGCATATCGCATCGCAAATCGAATATCGCAAAATCTCAAATCGCAATGTAATGAATGTTATGATGAATGTTAAAATGTTTTCGCAAATCGCTTTACCTTTATCGATCATTGCTGATGCCTATGCTGGTGTTAACTCCAATGTTTTGGCATTTAATCGATGATGCTTGTTTGATGAAGATAAGTTGAGATGTTTTCTATATCTCTGATGGGGATGACGTTCTGAAATCACCAAACCCTCCCGATGTATACGCTGGTAATTTGCAACGGCGCCTACCCTTTTGATCGCCAGCCTGTTTTGGGTTCCCACTCGAACGGTGGTATATGAAGCTTTCATCGTTGAACTGTCTTGATGTCGCACTGAATTCCAATGGTTTAAAATACCAGATCTTCTGATACCTTTGCTGAAGTAATATTCCATGGATTACTTCACTAGACATCGCCCAATGCTACGCTAGATTGATGATAACCACCAGATGTCTCACCCTTTTGAGGTGATTTGGAGTTTCCTTTCACTGTTGGGTACTTGTGCCCCATTTTCTTGAGTGTTTGATTCATAAGTTGGCTGAACTGATGACTTGAATGTCGCTGAAATCCCTGGAGGGGGCAACTCGTTCTTTCGTTGCCCAGATTTGAACTTCGGTGTAGAGGCCTCAACTTGCGAGGACTTAACGTATGTTAATGGTGTAGATTTCATTCGCTAGACCTTTCGTCATTGGCCTTCTTTCTTAAGAATTTTCCCCTTCTTCTGATGAGAGGCTTTATCTCGCCTTAAACTTCTTCCCTTTCCAGGAATCGAAAAATGCCCCAGTCCTTTCGCATGTTTTTGTCGAGGATTCATATGAGGAACTCTCTTTGTTGATCAAATTGCGAGTGAATAATATTTGAATCGCCATTAAGATGATGATGGACCATGCTGATGGTGCTGACTGGTGCATTTTCCACTTTAGGATGGTTGATAAATGCCCCAGTGTTGAGTTATCGCTGCTTCCGAGATTGCCCCAATCTTGTTATAAGGGACCCAATATCCGGTTGTCGCCGATTTTGAAATTGCCCCAGCCTCGCTTGTTGTCTGGGATAGTTACTTTGACAGATGAGCTGATAAGACGTCGAGATTGCAAGAGGCTTTTACTTCTGTACCATCTGGTGAACAGGTAGTGGATGCGGGCTTTGATGTTGACAGCTCTTTCTGGTAGATATGTCGCTTTGTTAGAGAGATGTTGCTCTAACTCATAGGGATATCACTATTGCTGAGCGGGATGACGATATATCTACCTGAGATATCGCATGTAGTTAGTGGTGGATCTGTTGGCTCGTGTAGAAACCCTTGGGCAGGAGATCACAGCGTTACCTCCTTCTTCTGTGAGGGAATCCATGTTGGACTTGATAGCCCACATATACACTAATTTGTAGATGGGCTTTTATTTTCCTACACAGACTAGCTTAGCCATTTTGTCATGTATAGTACACATTGTATATATCAAACAACATTATATATAGCAGGGAAATATATGTTGATTCACTTCCCTTTTAGTTGTGCCTTGCTACTTGCTTGATATTCGCTTGTTTCTACAGGACTTTGTGATCTGGATGTATTCTGAACTCCTCCTTGATGGATGGACAGTGAGATGTCTCAGGATTTTCAGAATGGATCGTTGATCTGTGTGTATTCCCTACCATCTTTGGTGTCTTGGGACTGATTTCTGTATGTGGCTATGGATATGACGGTGTCTGTTTTTGTTTTTTCTGTGGTGAGACCGGACCATATAACATGGCTGCCTACGTACTCCCGTGTATTGGGGAGATCAGGTCGACGTAGTTCGCCCCAGGTATAGGGCGGATTGCAGATGAAAAGTTTAATCCCATGTATAGGATAAATTGAAGGTGTGAAAGATTTAATCCCTGGTGGGATAACCGAAGTTGTAGGAAATGAAGTAAAAGCAGGCTGCTGGTTTGAAAAGTGTGTTTTTCCCTGAGGGGCAGATGGGTAAAAAGGAAAGGTTGTATGTAGTAAGGGTTAAAGAACCTGAAATGACTGGTGATCAGAATATCCAAAACTAGGATGTTTGCTTGATGGTAACCTCAGACATAGTACTGTTTCACGGTGTCCGAATTGATGAGTTGCGAAAATTCATCATCGTCCATTTCCTGTAATATGAGAGTGCCTCCTGTCAATACCTCATTGACAATAAATGGGCCTTCCCAGTTTGGAGTGAATTTTCCTTCAGACTGAGCTTGGTTGTCAATGATCTTCTTCAAAACCAAGTCGTGTTGTTTGAACTGCCGTAGTTAGACTTTTCTGTTGTAGGAACTTTTTTACAAGTAGAGGGTCGCTCATGTGTGGGCCACAGACTCCACCATGGATCTCATTCATGAGTTTCTGAGCTTTGTCTTGGTCTAAACATCTTAGGAGACCTAGTCATGCCTCTCTTTTGTAGAGTGCATCTCCGCTCAGGTAGAATTTCATAGCAAGTCGATGGATCCGCCTTTTCTCAGTCAGGCTTGCCTTAGCAGCTGTAGATCTATCTTGTGAGTGTTTATTGACATGATGATATCAAGGGTGCTAGATGGGAGGTAGCTCATTCGATACTTCTCCAATGTAATTCACATAGGCTGGAGCCTTTTATTGGGCAAATGTGAGGGTTGGCATGTCTTCCTTGTCATGTTTGTTGATCAAGGAGGCCAAGGTTGCTAATGCATCCGTAAAATCATTCCTATTTTGAGAAAGGATTTTTCTTCAAACTCGGAAGCCATCTGTAGAACCTGCCGATAGTAAGGCAGCAACTGTAGAACCTATTGAAGAGATTTTTTTTTCTCTTTTTTTTATGCATTAGATCGTGGAAAAGAGCCATATGGCTCACTGATAGGTAGCTCCGGCATTGATGAGGCCGAATGACAATCGTCTGTAGCAAAAGGTTCCCCAAGGAGTGATGAATGCAGCAACCATGATTTGATGGTACCCCGCAAAGCAATCCACAAAGGAGTATATGTCATACTGAGTCGTATTGCAATAGAGTATGTGGATGAATGGCATGGGAAAGCTATCTTTGAGACAAGCTTTGTTCAAATCACTATAATCCACGCAAACTCGCACTTCTCCTCCGAGTTTTGGCACGGGGACTATGTTGGATAGCCATTCTAGGTATGTTGACACCATGATGATGCCGACTTGAAATTGTTTCACAATTTCTTTTTTAACTTTTAACTTCTACTCAGGTTTCAATCTCCTGAGCTTCTGCCTAAGTGTCTTGAATCCCCCTTTGATGGGAAGGCGATGAATGACAATGTCCATGGATAAACCGACCATGTCTTCGTGAGACCATGCAAACACATCCTGGAATAGGGTCAATAGAGTAACCATGTCATTCCTTTGGTTTGGAGTGAGGTCCGTACCCATCTGGATTTGTTTGGAGTTTTCTAAGGTTCCGAGGTTTAAAAGAGGTGGTTTGATCAAGATTTGACTTGGGTTTGTCTTCGACCCATTCTTTGATCTCCTGAGGTATCTCATAGTCCTCTTGTATTTCCATCAAGTATGAGTCCAACTTTTCATCAAAGTTACAGTCCTTGTGGAGAATAAGCACCTCATCAGCAAGTCTAGGCACATCTAATTTTAGAGTCCTGAACCAACATGCTCTCACCTGATATATGAAACTATTCAATCACACAAAGTGTTAGCATGTAATGACAAAAGTAACTTCTAATACTGTACAGAAAAAGTAAGCAGTTATTGTTATCTACAGGGCAAAATGAGTTTCTGCCCGCTTTACTCTCGTCGACCAATGCAAGGAGTGCTGCTCCAATTGTCAAGGGCAAAGTCCTGATGGACTGCAATGATGGAGGGGTTATCATCATCCTCCTTCTCCCAAATGATGACCATTATGTCTGGGCAATCATCATCTAGGGTGTATCTATTTGTATGTTCATCATGGACAATGACGCGTATGCCTGACATCATTCTAATAATGTCTTGTTTAATTCTTCGTTCCTCTTCTTCCACTCTGGGGTCTGGAACAAAGACTTCTTTCTCCCTTACCAGTATCGGCTTGGGAAATAACATAGCCATTAAGCTGGCTGACACCTTTACAGGAGGTTGTGCGGACTTAGGAGTTGTAGGGGGAGACAATCGTTGTGTGGCTGAAGGAATCTGTCTGTGCTTATGAGGATTCCTACGACTAGAACTAGCAGTATCCAGACCTTGGGGTTCCTCCTTGTGTAGAGGATTCAGCATGTACGGGTATCCTTGTACCCTGATTAGATTGGTGTAGTTCTTTAAGCAGAATAGCCAAATATGTGATTTGTTTATGTAATTCATCGAATTCTTCGCAAGAAACTGGATTAAGATTAATCTGGTCAGATGAAGACATAATGGGATGTAGGCTTGTGGCCTTTTTGGACTTTGACCAGGTTACTGGACCGATTATATCCTTACAAAAAAGACTTATGTAGTTTAGTCTTAGTGAATGTTGCAATATTACATAATGTGTCCGTTTAGGCGTATCGTCCTGCGAAACTGATGTCAGTTGACAAGACAACATGTCAGGTTTTGATATAAAAGGAAGGCATGCACACATATTCCTTCATATTTTCCATTACATTGAGATTTAAATGGAAATGAAATTACAAGTAATTGAATTTACAAGTAATGGAAATGTGAAAGTATGAATAGACTTTCCTTCGTTTTGGGTTTATTAGAGGCTGACATATCTTAGGTTACTGTCGCAGCTTTTTGGTATGAAGGTTCCAAAATCATTGCAATTTACTCAACAGGAAATTAATCCGATTTTTCAACTGGAGCGAATTTGGGTGGTGCCTTTCCTGATCCTCGGGGAATTAGTCTTCCCACGAGTCCAGTAATCAAACACCGACGGGATAGCCTCCTGGTGGAGGGACCACACAACATACATTCACATACATCGCGTCTCACCGTATAGAAATGATGATATGTGCGAAGAACTAATATCATAAGCATATATGGTGCGAAGCACTAAGTGCAATAAGTAAATGCATTCGTACACATTAATCATAAATGTGTATGCAACATCCACACACAAGCAGATAACAGTTTTGAAAAGATTTGTAATAGCGGCTTAAGTCCTCTTACTAGTGTCCCCAGCAGAGTCGCCACCTGTCGACGTCGGGATTTTTAATTGTCCCTTTTCGTTACTTGTTCTTTGGTGTTCTCATTTTAGGTGAGATTTGTTTGAAAAAACATGTGAAAAAGGTCTGACATGTATAATGTCGACGATGGACTGTTAAGAGTCGCCAGTTGGTTTTTTAAATGGTTGTACCAACATAACCGAGAAAAGGTTTGCACATCGACCCAGTGATGTGACACTGCTAAACGGGTCGGTGAAACTGAGATTCATTAGGGTCCGGGGACTTGGTTATGCGGAGGGAATGTGTTAAACACCCCCCGACATCCGTGTTACCATGGTGACCGCCTCTTTTCAAGAAACTATTATCTGAATGTGTGTGTGTGTGGGTCAATGTGTTGTTATTTGGAAGTAGTGCGAGGCCTCGTTCTCACCTATATACACATGGTTTGAATTTATGTAAAAATTCAGTTTTTGCAAGATATAGCAATGATGATTTATAAAAAAGGTTTTTCAAACCCTGATGCTCAATAGTAATTGAGACCTTTTACACTCCCATTTTATTAAGTGTTCGGCTTGATTGATTTTATTTTACGAATGCGAGGCATCCTTATGAAAATGATGTACAAAATAATGCCGACTTCCTTATGGGTATAGAAACCATCGGAGGAAATTCAGACACCGCAAAATAATTTATAAGCTGCTTACAGCTGAAAATGTCCATCACGGGAACCAAATCTAGATCCAATAGGTTGAATCTGTGATCACATGATTCCTTGGCGCACAAGATACCACAATTTGTATGAAAGAAGTAAGTAGGTATATATATAAAAGCTGTAAATATATATATACAGACATGATCACCAACCACGAAGCACCTCCATGGGGGATCAGAAATGTAAATAAAGCTGTAAAAGCTATCAACCGCCACGGAGGAAACTCCAGGCGGGACAAAACGTAAATAAAGCTGTAAATACGGTCAACCGCCACGAAGGGAACTCCAGGCGGGACAAAATGTAAATAAAGTTGTACAAAGCGATCAAGCGCCGCTTAAGTAAAATCGTGCAGGACCAACGTAAAATAAAGTATGTAAAAGCAATCAACCACCAAGAAGTAAACTCTGTGTGGGACGACGAATATATATATATATATATATATATATATATATATATATATATATAAGCGATAAACGCACCGGATGTAAAATCCAGGCTCATCGAACAAAGTTCGACAACAGTTCATATATATAAGTATATATATATTAAAGCAAAACGCACTTAGGATGTAAAATATGTGCTCATCGTAACGAGAGTCCAACCAAAGTTCATATATATATATATATATATATATATATATATATATATAATGTTTAGTAAACGCAGGATGTAAAATCTGTGCTCATCGAATGTAGTCCACACACAGTTAATATATATAATTGTATATATATATATATATATATATATATATATATATATATATATATATATATATATATATATTAAAGCAAATAAACACCTGCATCAAGTTTAGGCTCATCGAACAAAGTTCGACACATAGTTCATATATACATAAATATATATATATATAAGCAAATAAATGCTCCGCATGTAAGTTCAGGCTCAATCGAGGCATAACTCGATAATATTAGTCAATATATATAAATATATATATATATAAACTAAAATAAAACTACGGACCGAAGTCCGGGCAAATGCGCGCAACACGACTCTTAACGTGAAGAAGGGTGTGTGCAGAGATGAAGAGAAAGACTCTAAAGTGTATGAGAAGGCTTATAGTTGACTGCCAAAGAAGACTTCTATATCTTTATAGTGGGTAAAGACTGGCCTTTGTAGGTACAAAAGACGCTATATATGAGCTCACAGGTGTTTAAAATGAGAAAGTACACTGTATGGGGTGAGTGCAGAGCAAATTGGGTAGGGCTTCCTCGCCGTTTTCTCTTGTAAAATGGCCACCCCAAGCCCTCTATATATAGAGGGTGGAGCCGCAGGTGTACCTCCTACAGTAGCAGGTGTACCTGTTGCTTCCCGGGGTGCCCCGGGCAGTGGGGGTCCCGCCATGTTGAAGTATGTACACTCGGATAACGCGTTGTTCGCTCGGTCGTTCATAACTTTAAATCTGGGAGTCCGATGGAAGCGTGCCATACCATTCCGGAAAGCTCTTTCCGAGAGCTACATAATGACATATGATTTGCCCTTTTTTGATTCCAGGAAGATGGGTCCGTGACCAAAATGGCATTCTCGGGTTTCCGTTAGGTAGTCCGTTGAGCCATTTTTTGTAATTTGCGCTTGAAAGTTAAGATATGGTTCTTGTGGGACTTCTATTGAAGTATTTTGAGTTGACATTAGTTGATTTGATGTGAGTTGAAGTTGAGTTGGCAAAATGACCATTTTCCCCCTCCCGGGGTTATCTCCGGTTTTCGCGCAGTTGTATCAGTATTTTCTCAGGATTATCTCTGAGGTTGACTTGATGTTGACTTGGACTGTCCTTAGGGTTATCTCTGAGGTTGGCTTGACCTCCTGGGCTATCTCCTGGCTTTGATCTTGATCTCCCGGGGCTATCTCCGGGGTTGAAACTAACTTTCCCGAGGTTATCTCCGGGGTTGGAAACTGTTTTCCCGGGGTTATCTCCGGGGTTGGAAACTGGATCTCCCGTGACTATCTCCGGGGTTAAAATTGATGTTGTGGTCCTCCAATGATATCTCTAGAGTGTGAAAAAGACGCTTTTGCCCTCCGACATGGTTAGTAACAGGAAAAGAAAATTTCGAGTGTCTACAATGGTTTATACAATATATATTATAAAACATGATATGATAACATTTATCACGTAATTAACACATAATCGTTACTCCTTTTTCAACTACAGAGCTTTTACAGAACATAAAAGTCATTTTCTTAAAAACCTAAACAACGTAAATAAAAATTGGGTTTGAGAAATTACCCAAAGCATAGAGTGTAGATTAGTAGGAATGATTCTTTCTCCTTTCTCAAACATTTCTTAAATCAAACAACTCTCAAGTTTCTCTCTGACAAATTCTCAACCTCTCTCTGATTATTTTTTTTCTAGACTTAGCAAAGAATGAAAATAAAGAAGACGTATTAATTGTATAAAAGAAACTGAGCGCAGAGTGGTGGTTAGTTAACCCATCATGGGTTAACTTCTACTAACTTCCCTTAGGGCCTCGTTTGGCTGGCAATAATAGACTCCAAAATCCTTTAATTTAATGATTCTCTTATACTATAGTTTAAATCATGTCACACCCTTATACAATAATTCAAATATCTTATTTAATTAATTTAAATAAAATATGATAATTTATCATTAATTCCCATAGTCATAAAATTAAATTTCTTATTTATTAAATAAGTCAAATTTTTTAATATTTAATTAATTATTAAATTAATTAAAATAACATTATGCTTATTAAATATTTCATTTAATTCAATAAGCTCACAAAAATACATAATTCGAGTAGTAAAATTCTCCACATTAATTTAATAAATATTACACATATAATTAAATTAATCTACCACAACTTCATCAATTAATTATTAAATCTAATAATTAAATCATCAAAAATATTTATTTAATTCAATGGATATTAAAATTAAATTACAAAAATCTCGTTCGTCACAAGTACTACAAGCTGTGATCCTTAGATAGCTCAGAAACATTATTAACAGAAATTGGTGATCAGTCAAAGTTGACCCCTTGCTAAGCCAGCTGTCAGTGTTCTTGAGCTCAAGAACACCAACATCGACAGAAAGTGTCGCTATAGCCTATAGCGACGGTTTTTTTTTTCTTCTGATTTTTTGGAAAATAATTAAGAATAGAAATAAATTCTAAAAAATATTTAAAAATGCTAAATAATTTCTGAAAATTACAAAAATTATTTGAAGTTATAAAAAATAACTTTAAATAATTTTACATATTTTTCATGAATATTAGTATTTATTTGAATATTATTGATATTTAATTTATTTATTAAATGAATTAAATAAATTAATTAAAAATGATTTTATTATATTAAAAATCATTTTAAATGATAATAATGTATTTAATAATATTTTAAGTTATAAAACATAACTTTTAATATTTTAAAGAAAATTTCATTAATTATTTAATATTAATGATATTAGATTTATTTAATAATTATATTAAATAAATTAGTTTAAAAATGATTTTAATATTAGAAAAATCATTTTAAATAAAAAATAAAGCGTTTTAAAATAATTTATGTTATAAAATATAACTTTCAATATTTAAAGGTAAATTTCATTAATAGTTTAATATTAGATGATATTAGAGTTATTTAAAAATAATATTAAATAAATAGTTTTAAAATGGTTTTATTAATTTAAAATCATTTAAAAAGGATATACATGAATTAAAAATATTTGAAGTTATAATTAATGACTTTTAATATTTTGATAAATAATACATTAATACTTTAATATTAATGGTAATTATTTAAAATGATTTTTAAATGTTTTAAAAATCATTTAAGGGAAATATAAATACTTTAAAAGTATTTTAAGTTATTATAAATAACTTTAATATTTTGGCAATGGTTTCATTAATAGTTTAATATTAATTAAATATTAATGATGATAGAATTAATTAATATTTAAATCATGTAATAATGATTTGATTGTTTAAAAAATCATGATAAATTATAATAATTGTTTAAAAATTATTATAAGTCATTTAAAAATAATATGACTGATAATTAAGTTATTTAAATGGATATTGAATTATAGGATAGAGTCTTAGACTCGATAATTACCCGATAATGCCTTCGGTACACCTACATGTTTCAAAAATTTATCCGAACTTAGATAATTGGACCAGATACGTGTTTGTTTGTGATACAATGACTGTTAAATATGTGTGATAATGTAATTAGGTTATGTGCTGACTGCAATTACCGGTATTATGTGTTACGATATGTTATTCTAATTGATAGAATGATCTTATTAATGATAAGTAGCAGTATAAAAGATAAAACTAAGTTGCGTATCTGTAAGCAGCAGACCAGACAAGTATCCTACCTTTGCATTTATTTTATGCAATTGACATAAGTAAGAAAGTTTCAAAATTCTATTATTATTGTGCTAGATTATTAACCCTATTGTTATATATATTATATCCGATCATTGTTTATCAACATAGTATTATATTATAATTTAAATATTTATTCTGTTCGTTAATTTTTAAATATGGTTATACAAGTGTCCTCACTTGGATAATCATTGTATTTAATCACATGTTGATACATACTTATTGATTTCCATTATGTAAACCTTAATTAAAAGCCGTCTAAGCTATTTGACCTAGCTAGACACAGATTTAGAAATATCGTTGAACATGATAAATGTGACGAATGCGATTTTTGTAATTTCATTTTAACATTTATTGGATTAAATAAATATTTTTGATGATTTAAATTTTAGATTAAATAATTAATTGATGCAATTGTGATAGATTAATTTAATTATATGTGTTATACTTATTAAATTAATGTGGAGAATATTTATTATTCAAGTATGTATTTATGTGAGCTTATTGAATTAAATGATACGTTTAATTAAGCATAATGTTATTTTAATTAATGTAATAATTAATTCGAGATTTAATAATTTGACATAATTAATAAATAAGAAATTAATTATGTGACTATATGAATTAATGACAAATTATCATATTTTATTTAAAGTAAAGTAAATAAGATAATTGATTTATTTTCTAATTGGATGTGACATTATTCAACTATAGTATAAGAGATTGATTAAAATAATTAGAAGTGTTATTTATTGTTAGCCAAACATGGCCTTAGTGGGTGTTAAGGACAGTTAACCCATGATGGGTAACTGACCTCCACATCATCGGTCGATTCTTTATATTATACGTCTTCCTTTTTGTTTTATTATTTTGCTAAGTTTGGAAAAACTAAATAGAGAGGGAAAGAGAGTTTGAGAATTATGGAGATTAAAGGAGAAGAAGTGTGGAAATTGGGAGTTGTTAACTTATTATCACTTTGTGTAATCCAAGCAGAGTAATCAAGGGTAATCTCCTCCTTCCCAAATTTTAAATTTACGTTGTTTAAGTTTTCACAAAAATGGCTTCACGTTTTGTTAAAAACACTGTGAATGGGAAAAGGGTATGATTATGGGGTTTGGGAATGTGTTAAGATGTATTATATCGTATTTGATTATATATATATATATATATATATATATATATATATATATATATGTAAACCATATCATCAGTTTCATAATATTATAATGTATGTTATGGCCTCAAAATTTACAGAGTGTAGAAATATGGCCATATGGTCCTTATACGTGATTTTAATATGTCAAACATATATTGTTTTGTAAAATTTCCACGTGTATATAATTATGCATGCTAAAATGAAGAATTTTTTTTTTGAATGGATGGATTTGGTGTTATAACAAATCCGTAGTGTTAAAATTTTATGTTTTTGTTCTAAACCTTCACCAACACCAAGAACAGTGAAATTTGCATGTTTTAATTCTGTAATTATGTGTTTTAACATGTTAAAATCATGCTAGAAGGGTTAAGTAGTGATCATATATGTATTACAGTGTTTGGGCATGTCTAATTTCATGTAAAAATAAACTAATTGGAAGTAATGGGCATATTTTGTGTTCTTCACAGAACGTATAATTTTACTTGTGATTGATTTTTGGCCTAATTTGGTCTTGTTATGTTCATGAATCGCGAAACTACAAAAATGAGCTCAGGTAACCCGCCCTTGCCATGCGTTACTAAACTAAATTACCTACGCCCGTGATCGTCAAAAATAAAAAAAATAAAAAATAAAAAATATTCGATGCAAATTATTATTAAAATATTTATAAAATAAATTAAATATTTTAATTGAGATATTATGGAATAAAATAAATATTTGATGAAAATTATTATTAAAATATTTATAAAATAAATTAAATATTTTAATTGAGATATTTATGGAATAAAATAAATATTCGATGGAAATTATTATGAAATAATTTATTCGACTGTAATAATAGTAAGAGAATGAAAATATTCTAATTTAATGAAGTAATTAAATTAGAAGGGTAATGATTTGTTAAATAAAGTGGAGTTTATATTAAATAATTAAGTAAAAATGTAACTAATGAATGTCGTGAATACATATGGTATTTGTGTAGGATTTGTGGTGAACTAAGTAGTAATCATTTAGCCTACGACGAGGCAAGTTTCCTAACCCTACTTGTTATCATTATTCAAGTTTATAAATCAAGTTCAGTTTGTTATATTAAAGGTTATCTATCATTTCAAAGTATGATTATGTTATACAATACTTGTTCTATTGTATACCTCTTAAGATTTTTATTCAATTTAATTATCATTTATTGTTGAACCTTATTAGACTAGCGAACCCTTAATTGATTCGACTAGTCCATAGTTGATGAACGTTCTAAATTTTAAAACCCTTATTGAATTATCCAAACCAAACTTCCTTTGGTGCGGACTCTGATGTCAAACTGAGATGAACAACCCTGTATAGGGATTTCTTATGCATTAGCATTAAGATATTGTGCACAATATGGTACTAAGGGCTGATCCCCCTAAGTACGAGTAGAAGAGTCCATAGTCTTATGAATGTTAAAGGTTTCAAGTATAACCCTTGATAACCTAGGACATAGTTTAAGGTCTTATGACCTCAGAAATCTTTTGAATTCTTGTTATTCATTCTTGATTCAAAAGTTGAGCTTTTATTTCAGAAGTCTTTGATTCACTCGCATGTTATTATATATTATTTTCATTTTTATACTTGTGGGAAATTATGCTCACTCTTGCATAATAATAACATTGCAGTTAAGAACGAAAGGTACGATGAGCCTTCTACTAGCAAAGGCAAGGGCAAAGCTAATAAGTGATGAAGACTTGTTATTTAATTTTTAAGAATGTTATTGTTAAGACTTGATGTTGTTTAAGACTTATTATTTGTTTATGTTTCATACATGTATGTTTAAAGTTAGTTTGACTCGGGATTGTATTTATTATTCGGGATGTTGTAACCCCATAAGGGGAGGATTTATTTCTATCTATTGCATGGTTTGCATTTATTATGGGTAGATAGATAGATGATATTTTGTACAAAGGAACACCAAATCATGTGGAAATTTAAGTACCCGGATTTGGGGGTGTTACAGGTTGGTATCAAAGCTGTAGGTTATGAACCTTAGGTGGGGGAACAACCTTAGGTTGTAACATTATAGAAAGAACATAGCGAGGGAAAACTCTTATCGAGTTATAGGAAATGAATTTCTTTAATTCATTGAAGATAATAAAAGACTTTATGTGATTATGTGTTAATTATGTGCTCACTAGTACAACTTAGTAACTAAAACTTGAAATTATGTTATCAGGATGTCGGATGTTGGAGAAGCTAGTCGAGCTAGGGAGGAGGAACCCCGAGTACCTACTGAGGAGGAGCCCCGAGACATTCATGTTGTCAAGGAGTAGTTGGTACAGAGAGAGCCATCTCCATTGATCACTGTTGTTGGTCAGGAGCATGAGCCGGAGACTGATCCACAGGAGGGTCCTGAAGAGGAAGAGGAAGAAGAGGAGTTCCCACCGCACTCCATCGATGCTGAGATGTACGACGAGTTATATGATTGTAACGTAGAGTTACGTGACACTATCCAAGATTTGACTGAGCGGCGATTATTCAGCAGATTACCCTCGAGCAGAAGAAGAGAGAGGTTAAGACTCTTCACACACGACTGGGAAATGTGGAATGGGATTTGGTCCACGAGAAGGGTCAAACCGAGGATAAGGCCGAGGAGATAGAGAAGTTGAAGAAGGAACTGAAGGAAAGATCGGAAAGGCTGATCATAGCAGAGGAGGGCTAGGTAAGAGAGTCACGTCGTGCTGATCTTGCGGAAGAGGATGGTCGTGCAAAGAAGGCTAAGCTTGGGGAGACGTACTCTACACTTAATAAGGCAATGGATGAGGCCTAGGATCGAGTTTTGAGGTACCCAATCCAGCTTCAAGGGCTACCATCGATATGCCGGACCGCAGGACAATGTCTCGATCATGGAAGAGGAGCAGTAATAAGCTATTCAAAGATCTTTAACAGCAAAGGTGATAGAAATTGTTTAATTATGTAAAAAACTTATATGGTATTTATATGTAAATTCCGATGTGTTTATGAATGAAGGAATATTTTAATATTTTAAATCCTGTAGATTCTTTATCTCGGGATAGATGATGTAAATAGCAGTGATGCTATCCTTTGATGTTAAAACTTTTGATTCGAATAAATATATCAAGTTGTTTGAGATAATGTGTTAAATAATTATATTAAATTGTTGAGTTAAGTCTTAACTATTTAGAGAATTTAATAGAGAATTAATAAGCACATATTTTAACAGAAATATGCCGCCAAGAAGAAGACAACAACGTCAACCAGCTCGAGAAGGATCTACAAATAACAACAATAACGCCAATGCTAATCCCGTTCAACAGTTAATGAACTTGCTAGCTGGAGCAATGAATAATCAACCTCAAGCTCCACCAAATACAACGTTCAAAGATTTCAAAGTGGTGGGACCGCCAGAGTTTAAAGGCTCCATGAACCCGATCGAAACTCAAACGTTGGTTATGGAAATGGAAAAAGTTTTTGATGTTGCTAGAGTTAGAGAAGACCAGAAGACCACTTTCGCAACGTTTATGCTGAAATCTGAAACGAGTTATTGGTGGCAAGCAAACAAGGTCCGTGGAGGTGAAGGTGTGATTACTTGGGAGAGATTCAAAGAGATGTTTTTTGAGATGTATTTATCAACTAGCTCGTTGAACCAAATGGAAGTCCAGTTTCTAGAGTTGAAGCAGGGAAATATGTCTGTACCAGCTTATGCGGCTAGATTCAACTAGTTAGCTAGGTTCGCCCCGTATCAAGTACACACGGATGAGAGAAAAGCAAGAAGGTTTGAATAAGGACTGAAGCCCTGGGTTTATAGTAAAGTATCAATGTTTCAGCTAAACACTTTTACTGGAGTACTTGAAAAGGCCATCCTCGCTGAAGGTGGAAGCGATGCGGTGACCAAGTACAATCAAGATCAGAAGAAGAAGAAGACTGAAAGTGAAGGAAATAACAAGGCTAGTGGAAGTGGCACAGGAGGTCGTAATTTTAATCAGAAGAAAAGGTGGAATGACAACTCATCATCGGGGAATCAACACGGAGGTCAGAAGAAGAGGATTGAAGCATGTCCGACCTGTGAGAAAGCTCATCTGGGGGTTTGTATGAAGGGAAAGCGGGTCTGCTACAATTGTGGTTAGGAGGGCCACATAACACCTAACTGTCATAACCCAAAGAAGGGTGCCTGCATCACTTGTGGTTCAAAGGATCATCTGGCAAGAGACTGTCCTAAGAAGGGATCTGGAGGGGCAAGATCAGGAGGAAACCGGGGAAAAAATAGTGGGAGCACCTTGACTATCACAGGACCAACCGCAACTAACCGATCGACTGCCAGAACATTCAATATGACGCTGCAGGATGCAGTTCAGTCTTGTGATGTGGTGTCAGATATCATTCCGATCAATAAAGTTAATGCATATGTATTATTTGATTCGGGTGCTACTTGTTCCTTTATATCCGATGACTTTGCTAAGAACTTAGATTTGCCTAAGGATGAGTTGGATTACCCCATGAACATAGAAATTGCGAATAGAGAAATAATCCATGTTAAGTACGTACATAAGAACTGTAGAGTGGATATTAAGGGTAATATCATGAACGTAGATCTTATCCCTATTCGACTTGAGGAATTTGACGTTATCTTGGGAATGGATCGTTATTCAATTACACAATGTAATTGATTGCCAAAAGAAGCGATAACCTTATGACTCATCAAAGTTTATATTTTATGGTAGAAGTCGCCTAGACAAGAAGTCAGTTGATCACGACGATGATGCAGCGAAGTTGTTAAGACAGTATCGTAGTAGGATATTTAGCTTACATAGTCGACAGTCGTAAAGAGAGTCCGAAAGTAGAGGAGATACCGATAGTGACAGACTTCGTTGATGTCTTTCCAAATGATTTGACAGGACTTTCGCCAGATAGAGAGATTAATTTCATGATCGATTGGGCGCCGTGAACGACTCCAATATCAAAGGCACCGCATCAATGGCACCCCTAGAGAGATGAAAGAATTAATGGTACAACTACAAGAATTATCGGATAAGAAGTACATTCAACCGAGCGTATCGTCGTGGGGAGCGCCGATGTTGTTTGTGAAGAAGAAGGATGGAACAATGCAGCTCTACATTGATTACAGAGAACTGAATAAGGTCACGATTAAGAATAGATATCCATTACCGAGGATCGATGATCTGTTTGATCAATTGAAGTGAGCGAAATACTTTTCCAAGATTGATTTGAGAAGTGGTTATCATCAACTGAAGGTGAGACCAGAGGATGTATCGAAGACAACGTTCAGAACATGATATGGTCACTACGAATTTTTGGTTATGTCGTTTGTTCTAACGAATGCTCCTGCAGCATTTATGGGATTAATGAACGGTGTGTTCAAACCGTTTTTGGATTTATAGATGATATTTTGGTATATTCGAATACCAAGGAAGAACATGAAGAGCATTTAAGATTAACGTTGGAAGTATTGAGAAAGGAGAAGTTGTATGCCAAGTTTTCGAAATGCGAATTTTGGATCGAGCGGGTGCAATTTCTTGGGCACGTGATCGATAAAAACGGAATTTTGGTAGATCCATCCAAAGTTGAAGCCGTGATTAATTGGGATCAGCCGAGGACGCCGTCGGAAGTACAAAGTTTTCTTGGATTGGCAGGATATTACAGAAGGTTCATTCATGACTTTTCCAAGATCGCAACTCCGATAACGAATTTAACTCGAAAAGCGGTGAAATTTGTTTGGATGGAGAAGTGTGAGGAAAGCTTTCAATAATTGAAGAAGAGGTTGAGTACAACACCTGTGTTGTCTCTTCCGAACGATATAGGAAATTTCATTATTTATAGTGATGCGTCACATAAAGGACTTGGCTGTGTGCTGATGCAAAACGGCAAAGTCATTGCGTATGCATCACGATAATTGAAGGATTACGAGAAGGGATATCCAACCCACGACTTGGAGTTAGCTGCAGTAGTTTTTGCTTTGAAAATCTGGAGGCACTATCTCTATGGGGAGAAATGTGAAATATATACAGACCACAAGAGTCTGAAATATATTTTTACACAGAAGGACTTGAATATGCGCCAAAGAAGATGGTTAGAGTTAATTAAAGACTACGACTGTGAGATTTTATACCATCCGGGTAAGGCAAATGTCGTTACCGACGCCTTAAGTAGAAAGGGTCGGGAGAAGTTGATGATGTTGACCGCTCAGGAGGAGCTAATTTCAGAAATGGAGAAACTGGAGTTGGAAGTGAAGTATCCTATGGAAATTGATGAAAAGCTATTTCAGATGCAATCTGGTACAACCCTACTGGATAAAGTTAAGGAGGCTCAACTTCAGGACGATGAATGCAAAAAGGTGATAAGGAAGATATCTGAAGGAACCGAACCAAGATTTAAGATGGATAAGGAAGGAATACTGAGATTTGAGAGAAGAATTTGGGTACCGCCAGTACCAGAGATTAAGGAAGACATTTTAAGTGAGGCTCATAGCTCACGATATTCGATTCACCCTGGTAGTACCAAGATGTATCAAGATTTTCGACAACACTTCTGGTGGCCAAATTTGAAATGTGTTGTTGCAGAATGTGTTGCCAAGTGTCTGACCTATTAGAAAGTGAAAGCAGAACATCAGAGACAAAGTGGGTTGCTACAATCGTTGGAGATCCTATAATGGAAATGAGAACATATTACAATGGACTTCGTGGTTGGCCTTCCAACAACTCAGAAAGGCTATGACACAGTATGGGTTATCGTTTATCGATTGACGAAATCCGCACACTTCCTTCCAATCAAAATCAGATTCAACTTAGATCAGTTGGCAAGGTTATATGTGAAAGAGATTGTTTCAAGGCACGGAGTGCCGGTGTCAATTGTTTCCGATAGAGATCCACGCTTTACATCGAACTTTTGGAAACGTCTTTAAGAATGCATGGGTACGCAATTAAGAATAAGTACAACATATCACCCTCAGACAAATGGACAGAGCGAAAGAACGATTCAGACATTAGAAGATATGCTAAGAGCCTGTGTGATGGACTTTAAAGGAAATTGGGATGATCACCTACCGCTCGTGGAGTTCGGCTACAACAACAGTTACCACGCTAGTATTGGTATGCCGCCTTATGAAGCGTTATACGACAGAAAGTGCAAAACTCTCGCCATCGGGATGAACTTGGCAAAAGACGATTGTTAGGGCGTAATTGGTACAATGACAATGAAATAGTCAAAGTAATCCGAACACGACTAGTAGCAGCTCAAGATAGGCAGAAGAAATATGCCGATCCACATCATAAAAATGTTGAGTTTGAATCGGGTAGTTATGTATTCTTGAAGGTCTCTCCCTGGAAGGGAAAGATCAGGTTCAGAAAGAAATGAAAATTAAGCCCAAGATTCATTGGACCATTTGAAGTACTACGAAGAATCGGTGAAGTTGCGTATGAGGTAGCCCTACCTCTAACACTCGAGAATGTCCACAACGTCTTCCATGTTTCTATTTTACGACCCTAAAAACCCGATTACAAGCATGTAATTGAATACGAACCCCTGCATTTTGAAAAAGACTTATCTTACGAAGAAATTCTGCTCAAATTGTCGATGTAAAAGAACAAGTTCTCGTAAATAAAGTAATACCTTCTATTAAGTTAATTTGGAAGAACCACAACGTCAAGAAGCTACTGGGAACTCAAGAGAATATGATGAAGAATTACCTCCTTTATTTACTTAAATTATGTGTAAGCGATTTCGGGGATGTAATCTTTGTAAGGGGGGGAGAATGTAACGGGTCGAATTTATTGAGTCGTGATTCTGGGGACAGAATCCTTTTAAGAGGGGAAAGATGTGACGAATGAGATTTTTATAATTTCATTTTAATATTTATTGGATTAAATAAATATTTTCGATGATTTAAATTTTAGATTAAATAATTAATTGATGCAATTGTGATAGATTAATTTAATTATATGTGTTATACTTATTAAATTAATGTGGAGAATATTTATTATTCAAGTATATATTTATGTGAGCTTATTGAATTAAATGATACGTTTAATTAAGCATAATGTTATTTTAATTAATGTAATAATTAATTCGAGATTTAATAATTTGACATAATTAATAAATAAGAAATTAATTATGTGACTATATGAATTAATGACAAATTATCATATTTTAGTTAAAGTAAAGTAAATAAGATAATTGATTTATTTTCTAATTGGATGTGACATTATTCAACTATAGTATAAGAGATTGATTAAAATAATTAGAAGTGTTATTTATTGTTAGCCAAACATGGCCTTAGTGGGAGTTAAGGATAGTTAACCCATGATGGGTAACTAACCTCCACATCACGTCAGTTCTTTATATTATACGTCTTCCTTTTTGTTTTATTATTTTGCTAAGTCTGGAAAAACAAAACAGAGAGGGAAAGAGAGTTTGAGAATTAGGGAGATTAAAGGAGAAGAAGTGTGGAAATTGGGAGTTGTTAACTTATTATGACCTTGTGTAATCTAAGCAGAGTAATCAGGGGTAATCTCCTCCTTCCCAAATTTTAAATTTACGTTGTTTAAGTTTTCACAAAAATGGCTTCACGTTTTGTTAAAAACATTGTGACTGGGAAAAGGGTATGATTATGGGTTTGGGTATGTGTTAAGATGTATCATATCGTATTTGATTATATATATATATATATATATATATATATATATATACTATGTAAACCATATCATCAGTTTCATAATATTATAACGTATGTTATGGCCTCAAAATTTACAGAGTATAGAAATATGGCCATATGACCTTTATACGTGATTTTAATATGTCAAACATAAATTATTTTTGTAAAATTTCCACGTGTATATAATTATGCATGCTAAAATGAAGAAAACAAAATTTGAATGGATGGATTTGGTGTTATAACGAATCCGTAGTGTTAAAATTTTATGTTTTTGTTCAAAACCTTCAAGAACACCAAGAACAGTGAAATTTGCATGTTTTAATTCTGTAATTATGTGTTTTAACATGTTAAAATCATGCTAGAAGGGTTAAGTAGTGATCATATATGTATTACAGTGTTTGGGCATGTCTAATTTTGTGTAAAAATAAACTAATTGGAAGTAATGGGCATATTTTGTGTTCTTCACAGAACGTGTAATTTTACTTGTGATTAATTTTTGGCCTAATTTGGTCTTGTTATGTTCGCGAACTGCAGAACTGCAGAAACTGCAAACAATGAGCCTGGGTAATGATAAGTGGACTTTATATACACGAATCGATATTCATTTCAAGCTTAAACTCATAGTTATCTTCGTGTTTTGTGTTCGTTTTTACTCGTTTCATGTTATTTTATGTGTAGGGTGGTCATAGATGCAAGTGGTGAAGAATAGCGGAGTTTTGGAGCAAAAGTGGAAAAACTCATGAAAGCAAAAATTTTCCTTAGCAGTGACCATGCCCGTCGGGGCGGGCGTTTAAGTTTATACCACCCGTATGGGGTCCGTTCTCAAGTGTCTGTTCGGTTTGATGTCCTTTGGTGCACGGTTTTTGGGACTCTGTTAGGCGCCTGGATTTTATATGAGGGGACTTCGACCAGAATAAAGAGAAGAGCTTGATATTACTTTGAGATACAACAATCATACAACACACGGAGCATAATTTAAGAGGATTTATAGGATTCAAGTGCAACTTTGGAGGAGTAATTTTCAGAGATTGTCACGACGATTGCAAATTGAGTCTACGTGAAGGGTTTTTCAATATTCTTCTTCTCTTTAGTCTTATTTGTAATTGGAAGGATGTTTTCAGTAAATTATTCAGTTTTTAATTCATTCGTTATGAACTAATTCACTTATTAGACTTGTGATGGATCTTTGGGTGAAACGATGATTCTAAAGCTTTGATTTCCAATTCAATAATATATTTTCAGTTTATCTATGTTAATTCGAGCGTGAATTTATGAATTGCCTGATCAACAATTTTTTGTGGATTTGAATGGAATCGAGAGAGATTCAATCTAGACCTAGTTAATATAGCATGTGTCATGAATTTTGTCAATATGATTTTGATTATTGTTAAGGTAGAGATACGCTTGACATCACATGTAATCGTATAGAGAGCTTGAACTTAAACCTTCTTGAATTGCAGTTCACATAGAGATATAGTGAGTTGGTTGATTTAGGTGTTTAACAGATTTCTATCTCAATTGTGGATTGACGTTAATACGGTATTAGTGCATCGAGAGGTGGCTATTATTACTTTCGTGTTCTTGATTAATAAACTGGGATATTAAATTGAGTTGGAATAAAGGTTTGAAAATCAGAGTAAAGCTCACGGTGAAATCTTAAGTCTAATTCTCCATTAATTGTTTGAAATTCCGGATTTTGATATTGGTGACTATTTTGTGATAGTTTGTTTATTTATTAACTTAGTTTCTATAATTTAAAACCATTGAATTGATTAGTTTAATAAAATTAGGGTTAATAAAAAATTGATAATTGTGAAGTTAAAAGTCTTGCTAATTTGTCTTCGTGGGAACGATACTCTATTCACTACTATATTACTTGTTGACTACGTACACTTGCGTGTTTTGAGCTTATTGATTTTACCCAACAGGTAACTCCGCCCCTAGTGGGCGTTACCAAACTAAATTACCACCTTACGTGATCAAAAAAATAAAAAATATATAAAATAAAAATAAATATTCGATAAAATTATTATTAAAATATTTATAAAATAAATTAAATATTTTAATTGAGATATTATGGAATAAAATAAATATTTGATAAAAATTATTAATAAAATATTTATAAAATAAATTAAATATTTTAATTGAGATATTTATGGAATAAAATAAATATTCGATGAAAATTATTATTAAAATATTTATAAAATAAATTAAATATTTTAATTGAGATATTATGGAATAAAATAAATATTTGATGAAAATTATTATTAAAATATTTATAAAATAAATTAAATATTTTAATTGAGATATTTATGGAATAAAATAAATATTCGATGGAAATTATTATGAAATAATTTATTTGATTTGTAATAATAGTAAGAGAATGAAAATATTCTAATTTAATGAAGTAATTAAATTAGAAGGGTAATGATTTGTTAAATAAAGTGGAGTTTATATTAAATAATTAAGTGAAAATGTAACTAATGAATGTCGTGAATACATATGGTATGTGTGTAGGATTTGTGGTGAACGAAAGTAGTAATCGTTTAGCCACACTTGAGGCAAGTTTCCTAACCCTACTTGTTATCATTATTCAAGTTTATAAATCAAGTTCGGCTTTGTTATATTAAAGATTATCTATCATTTCAAAGTATGATTATGTTATACAATACTTGTTCTATTGTATACCTCTTAAGATTTTTATTCAATTTAATTATCATTTATTGTTGAACCTTATTAGACTAGCTTAACCCTTAATTGATTCGACTAGTCCATAGTTGATGAACGTTCTAAATTTTAAAACCCTTATTGAATTATCCAAACCAAACTTCCTTTTAGTGCGGACTCGATGTCAAACCGAGATGAACAACCCTCAGATAGGGATTTCTTATGCATTAGCATTAAGATATTGTGCACAATATGGTACTAAGAAATTTGATCCCCCTAAGTACGAGTAGAAGAGTCCATAGTCTTATGAATGTTAAAGGTTTCAAGTATAACCCTTGATAACCTAGGACATAGTTTAAGGTCTTATGACCTCAGAAATCTTTTGAATTCTTGTTATTCATTCTTGATTCAAAAGTTGAGCTTTTATTTCAGAAGTCTTTGATTCACTCGCATGTTATTATATATTATTATTTCATTTTTATACTTGTGGAAAATCATGCTCACTCTTGCGTAATAATAACATTACAGTTAAGAACGAAAGGTACGATAAGCCTTCTACTAGCAAAGGCAAGGGCAAAGCTAATAAGTGATGAAGACTTGTTATTTAATTTTTAAGAATGTTATTTTTCAGACTTGATGTTGTTTAAGACTTATTATTTGTTTATGTTTCCGCACAGATGTTTAAGGTTAGTTTGACCTGGGATTGTATTTATTATTCAAATGTTATAACCCCATAAGGAGAGGATTTATTTCTATCTATTGCATGGTTTGCATTTATTATGGGTAGATAGATAGATGATATTTGTACAGTGAACACCAAATCATGTGGAAATTTAAGTACCCAGATTTAGGGGTGTCACAATAAAATTTTATTATCCAGTCAAATTGCTTTGGTTCAGATTCCCGACTAAGTATGAGCATCCCTAATCTGGGAAAACTTTTGTGCGCCAAAGGTGGATAAGATGAACGATAATATCGTTCTTGTATGCCGTATTGATCAATACAGGGCACATTGGGATGATCACCCTCGCGCCCATAAGTTATGATAATTTGCGGATGAAGTTTTGCTAAACCTTATCAAAAATTGAAAATAATGTACATAGTCTGTCGACTAATACCCATTTATAGTCAGTACGTAGTTTCAAAATTTTGATATATAATTGTTATGTTATTATTATTGGTTCATCTTACTTCACAACTGTTGATTAGTTGTAGAAGTGTCATTTAAAGAAAACATTTAATCATTTCAGCTAATATTTATAATTGTTATTACTTGCTGGGCACCCAAATGCTCATTCTTGCTTAATTTAAATGTTTTCAGCTTAGTATGAACAATCAGGAGGTTCGGACAAGAACAAGGGAAAAAAGATAACAAATAGAATAAGTGTTATGTTATCTTTTGTAATATTTAGACATTATTAAGATAATGATATTTATTATCTATCATGTAATGAAGTGTAGTAAGGTTGCGTACTTGGGATTAGACTCTGATATATGTAAATTAAGTTTGATATTCATATTATTGTTATTATTATTAGAATTATTCCGCTCATAGAAATGGTATCATAAAGCACTGAGTTCGGGTTTCAAGTACCTGAATTTGGGGGCGTTACATCTTCATCTATTGAATCCATGTATGTTTACATATGAACTTTCCAGTTAGCAAATTTATCTTTGTTGCACATTGGTGGCTTGCTGCCTCCTCCAGTCTTTGATTCGCTTATTAGATGTGCCATTGGATCTACTCAAGCTTTGTAGGCTGATTGAGAGAACCTGCTCTGATACCAATTGTTAGTTCCTAGAGGAAAAATAGTTATCTAGAATGGCGGGTTGAATAGATTTTTAAAAAAATTCTTTTTTCAAAATTCTTTGTCAGATATTGTTAATCAATTTCAGCTGAATATGTGATCTGTTTGTTCCCCTTTAAGATAAACATAGTTAATAGTTAACAGGCAGTTATATCAAGTATAGCAGTTAAAGTAAGAATATAAAAGACATAGAGAATTTAAGTGGTTCAGAGAATTCAAAGCTCCTAGTCCACTCTTCTCCTCCTTGAGTAGGAAATCCACTAAGGATGTTTTTACAATCTTTGAATCACTTATATTCCTTCAAGACCAGCAGTCTTGGAACTTCTTAATTCACTTAGAACTCTTCAAGTCCAGCAGACTTGGAACTTCTTAGTTCACTTAGAACTTTTCAAGTCCAACAGACTTGGCACTTCTTACTTCACTTAATGATAGTTGAGTTCTTGAATGGTGCTACTCAGTTGTCGTTAAGCTTATGTTTGAAAGAACTGGGTAGCTTAGCAAGCTTTTTTTCAGATTGTAGAGTTGAGTGTTGTGTGTTCTTTAGCTTTTTGTTGTACACTTGCTTTTTTTCTTACTTCTACATCTGATTTGTATATAAAGTGCCTTTGAAGTGTATCCGTTTGAAGGCATCTGTTGAAGCATTAATTGTATTTGATATTTCTGAGCACTGATGGTGACTTTCTACAAATCTTCTGTTTAGCCGTCTGGCCCACTGACACAGCAGACTGCTATCTCACCTAACACCTGAAAAGGTGTTTTCGGCTGACATGTAGTACTTTCCTTAGCTTCTTCAATGTCTATTTGTTATATACTAAGGATGAGTGTTGTGTCATTGGGATTCCCGATAGTCTCAACGTCGATAATCCATTCCACATTTGTTGTAATTTATTCTTAAACAAATGGATAAGGCTCGATGCTTCTGATGTAGACAGATGATACACTACGATCATGATCGTGGTGTCTTACAACATTAATGCTTGATCTGGTACTAGTAGATGAGAACATTATGATTTCCCTTAAGTACTGGTAGACTACGATCTTTGTTTGCTTAATTTGCAGACTACACTTTCGAGAGCACACTATGATTCTTGAGTTGACTCAACAGGCGTTTGGACCACTCTACGATTCTGGGAGAGGCCCTCCAAAGCAGACAGACTACGATTTCTCGATGCTCTACGATTCTGCCTTGGCTTCTGCAATCTCTTGACTGGCTCGACAGACTACAATTCTGTTAAAGCCTATCTATTACATCTCAAGACATAGATCAACCTAACAACTTTGATCTAT
Source organism: Panax ginseng (assembly GCA_020205605.1). Classification (NCBI taxonomy): domain Eukaryota; kingdom Viridiplantae; phylum Streptophyta; class Magnoliopsida; order Apiales; family Araliaceae; genus Panax; species Panax ginseng. The sequence continues at coordinate 42,977,781 of CM035141.1, read as the reverse complement.
TCTTCTATACATTCATTTACAGAATGATAAACATTAAAGCTCAGATCAACCTAACAAGTTTGATCTACCATTAAGTCCTTGTACATGTATTCCTAGAAGGACTTTACATATAAGCATGAATATTTACTTTCAACATCAAATTTAAATATGCAATTTCCCAACACATTCATTTAGTATTTGCATTCGTTTATTGTAACTTATTCATCTTGTAGTTTTTCATTTAGTTGTCATTCTAATTTCTATATATATATATATATATATATATATATATATATAAAATCTTGCATTTAGTTAGTTCATATTGCATGAATCCGAGCACGCTAGTGTGAGTTTGACTTAGCCAATGATAAAATTGGGATCGCGTGTATATTTGAAAAGTATTACAACTGAGACATGGATATAGTGTCGTATCATGCCGTAAATCATATCCTATTTAAAACTGATGTAACTAGATAACACGTTAGGTTGACCATTTTGATCAACTTAGTTTTAAATGATCGCATAATTGTCTTCTTGGGGGAAATCTTGGTTTTAATGAAGAAATATCGGTAAACTTATAGTAAAGGGTAGGATGATGCAAAAACTTAAGTTTGGGGGAAATATGGTAATTTTAAATATGAAAAAAAAAGAAAAAATATTCAGAAAAAAAATGAATAAACACCGTGGCTAGTCTTGTTGTGACACCCCTAAATTCGGGTATCTTTTAACCCGACAGATGGTGCTACACAGTATGACAATTTATACAGTCATTCCATTGAAATAACATAAAATGTTTGTATTTACTGTATTCTTATAACAATAGTAATAAATCCTTTCCCAGGTTCAGAAATCGAGTACATTCTTCATTAATCATAAGTATATTACATACAAATACACTAGTCTATTACAGGACAATTAGCTATCCATCTTAGCTTTGCCTTTATCTCTCTTAGAACTCTCATTGTTTCTACTTTATTTGCAATCATATAATTCAAGCAAGAAGTGAGCATAACTAGCTCAAAGCAATAAGTCTAACAAAGGATAATATAAATACCACATCCAGAAGTATATGATTATCTTCCATAACTGAACAAATAGCTATGAAGTACTATGAAACATTGACTAGCACTTCTCATTTCATAACAACGATTCCAAAGTATATAAAATAGCTTAGGAATTCTGAACCGGTCAAAAGACCATGAACATACTCTTTTCATTTTTATACATGAAAAGGACATCCCAGCACTAAGGCCGTACATCCGACATTACTTACGAGCACTTCTAGCTGATCAGCCTGTAGTATTCTATGTTGATTAACATTCATCCGTTAAACGTATTTACGATTAAGTTTTGGCAACCTCGCGTGCCCATTGAATAATCGATGAAAAATACATTTGTTTGTTCATAGACAAACTTACCTTTGAATCCGTACCAAATACTTGGCATAGGATAGCGTTAACAGTTCTATATCGAAAGACTTGTAAACAAATCAATCAACTCTTAAAGATCAGTTTAGCCGAGTTCAAACTGGCATCGACCCTTTCTTTAAAACAATTCATGCATTTTCAGGACATGAATCACAGAAAACCTGGCTAACACGGAGGTTAGACAAGAGTTAAGAAAACTTTCCTTCAAGCGTCTTTGAATATAATATTAAACAGTTCTCAGTCTTTACAGGATCTTTTTCGTTCTTCGCGTTCTTGACTAAACATATATGGTTTGCTTTGAAGTAGCTTGATTACTTGTTTCTAGCTCTTTCTCTCTTCTCGATATATGTTGGACAAAGTTACAAAACACTAAATGACCAACATAAGCTTTCTTTTTATAGGAAATTCAAATGGAGGGCAAAATGGTCCAAAGGCCACCTCCTTACTATTCCCACCTCCACAACAACATAGCCAGTAATCACTTTACTTGGTGGCCAAGTGGTCGGCCCACATGTCCATGGGTCTTCCCATGGATTGCCCCATGGATTTTACCCATCCCGTGACCCGCCGGTTCGATCCGCGGTTCGGTTTCTTGGATCAGGCTTGTCTTAACTTAACATTGGGCCTTAACTTGGGCTTGATTACATAGTTCATTGGGCTTGCTATAAATCCAAGTCCCATTGGATTGTACAAAGTCCTTAACTCAATATCCTATAAGAACTAATCGTATTCTACGTGTATATGATAAGTGGGTTTTATACTTACTTATTGAATATCAATTCATGAGAACTATGCCCATCTCAAGTACATTTTAGTGTATTTTTAGTTGCATTTCATAATATTTTGCATTGCATGTATTGAGAACTCGTTTGGTGCAAAAGTGCAGGAAATGGCATGAGCTCAACATTGGTAGATGGCATGTGATCAATGAAGGCACAACATGAGGATCGAGTGAACAAAAGAGCTAAGCAGTGGTGAACAAAAGAGCAAAAGTTGCATGTTAAAGCATCAGTAGTAGCATGACACATAAGTAGAAGCAGCAGCAGAACTTGAGAATTCAAACTGTAGAAGTCGTACGGCCGCACGGCTATACAGGCTTCAACATACGCGCCGGTGCAAGAAACCGTACAGAGCCTACTTTACACACGCGCGCCCGCGCGATGATCACAAAGGCGACTCGCACGCCCGCGCGTGACATCTGCAGCTGCTAATTAATTTTATTTTAATTTTTAAATTGTAAGAGTTTGGGTTGGTTAAAACTATTTTGGTTGGCACCAGACATATTATTCTTCAATTTTTACGGGTTTTTGAGAATAGAAAACTAGGGTTTACACTTGGAGAGAATTCCAATGTGAAGCCAAGCATAGACTTATTATTTTCTATTTCTTATTGGATTTCAATCATTCTGGATGAACTACTTTTATGTTGCTGGAAATTATTGAGGATTTGAACGTTACCTTTGGATTATAATCAGCAATTGGGTTTTATCGATTCTCTCTTCTCTCTTTCAATTGTTTGTTTATTTTCCATGTATTGCTTTGATCCCATAATGGCTTTTGGTTCAGTCATGAACTAAACTCCATTATGGGATTCTAATGAATTTTAATACGTAGTCTAACCTATGGCCTGATTGCCAGACTGTTTGTGTATCATAAGGAATTTCTATCATGGTTGATTTGAATGCATAAATGATTGATCACCATTCATTTTATGGGCTTGTATGGAATTGAAAAATAACATTCGAGTATGGATTATAATCATGATAGCATGCGTATATGGGACTGTTTTGCTCAGCTTTTTATTTCGTGAACCAGATAGACATATACTGTTTCACCATATGAGTTATATAAGGGCTTGTGCTTAAATTCAATGTTGTTGTAATTTCACATAGAAATATAGTGAGGTTAGTTTTATTGATGATTACATGGTGTCTATTACATGTGGATGTTATGTAAGTAGGTCATAATGCATTGAAAAATGGTTATGTCTACATTAGGGCTCTTGGCTACTTTTCTGTGATACGTGAATAATCTTGCATGACGGTTGTAATTAGATGAACTGTTAAATGAAGTTAGGATCCCATTATTTCCATATTTGATTTATTACATTACTATTCTTATTTTAGTTATTATTTGCATTTAGAGTAATTCACAATTATAAACATTCGTTTAAGCATATAAAAATAGTGATTTAGTTGATGCATAATAGTTTAATTTAGATAACTTTCTCCGTGGATCGATACTCGACTTACTCGACATTGATTGTTGACACATGTATGCTTGCATGAGTTAGAGCTCTTTTCTTAGAACTAAAAAAGAGGCAACAAGTTTTTGGCGTCGTTGCCGGGGAAAGGCATATAAATTTAAAAAGTTATCATCAGTTTTAAGCTATATTGTATAACTTAGACAAATCTAATCTTATCTCATTTCTATTTTTGTTTTTGTTTTTGTTTCAGGAACTTATATAAATTTTTATGCGCACGCAGTCATCCAATCCCGACTTAACACTTGCTCAGGACAACATAAACGGGAGAGGTTGGAAAGCAAGAGTTCGTAGAAATTTACAAGCAGAATTAGAGGTAACTACATCTAATATGGCAGCCGAGGGACAAGGAGAAGGGAAAAGAGAGGAGCACAGGGCTCTGAGAGATTATTCCATGCCTAATATTAATGGACTTCAGACGAGCATAGTCAGACCAGCGATAGCAGCCAATAAATTCGAGATAAAACTGGGCACTATTCAGATGGTGCAGAATTTTGTACAGTTTGGGGGTGCTACTACAAATGATCCGAATGAACACATGTAGAGTTTTATTGAGATATGTGACACGTTCAGATATAACGGGGTAACGGAGGATGCTATCAGACTTAGGCTATTTCCATTCTCATTGAGGGATAAAGCGAGAAGTTGGCTTCATTCTTTGCCTGCAGGATCTATAACTACATGGGAGGACCTAGCACAGAAGTTCTTAGCCAAGTTTTTCCCAATGGCTAAGACTGTGAAAATGAGGACATCAATCTCTCAGTTCGAGCAACAACAGGGTGAATCCTTATATGAGGCCTGGGAGAGATACAAAGAGATGTTAAGGAAGTGTCCGCACCATGGCATGCCGGATTGGATGGTGATCAACACATTTTACAATGGATTGGGATGGCAATCTAGGCCGATTGTAGATGCAGCTGCAGGAGGAGCATTATGGGCAAAGAGTTATTAGGAAGCCTATAACCTTATCGAGAGAATGGCAACGAATGACTTTCAAAACCCTATATCTCGGATGCCACAACCCAAAGTTGCAGGTTTGTTGGAAGTGGATGCTATTACTCAGTTGTCGGCACAGATGGCAGGTATGGTGAAGAAAATAGATTCATTAGTAGAGAGCAAAGCGAAATCAGTTGCCTTCGTATGTGAGATTTGTGCGGGGTCACACTCGACAGATCAATGTGCTATCAGCTCGGAGTCGGTACAGTATGTGAGCAATTACAGGAAAGACCAAGGACAGTTTCAAAACACATACAGCTCCAACAACTGCAATCATCCAAACTTCAGTTGGTCCAATAATCAAGGAAATCAGCAAAATAAGTTTTAGCCGAGTAATCAATTTCAGTCGCAGCCAGTGCAGCAATAGTTTACTCCAAGACCACCTTTTCTGCCGATATTTTCTCAACAACAACAACATCACACTCCAGCCGTACCTCAGCAAGAAAAGAAATTAGAGATGGAGGAGATGATGATGAAGTACATGGAAAACACGGAGGTAATGATCAAAAGCCAAGCAGTGGCTATTAAAAATCTGGAAATTCAAATGGGGCAGATAGAAATCATGCTTAACAACAGGCCCCCGGGTTCATTGCCAAGTAATAGAGAAGCAAATCCACGAAGAGAATGGAAGGAACAGTGTTAAACGATCACATTGGGAAAAAGACTGCAGAAACTGAGCATGGCATGGTCGCGCCATGTTATACTGAGGAAGTCGCGCGGCTGTGCGAGGCAGAAACTGGGTCTGAGCAGAAAGAGAATAAGGAGAATTCTGAGTTGCAGCATGTAGAGAAGGAGAAAGCAGGTTCAGTTGAGAAGCTTAAGAGTACAGTACCATTAGTTCACCCTCTAGTTCCGTATCCGCAGAGATTGAATAAGCAGAGGGAAGATAAATAGTTCAGCAAGTTCTTGGAGGTTTTTAAGAAGCTATAGATTAATATACCTTTCGCGGAGGCAATGGAACAGATGCCAAGTTATACAAAGTTCATGAAGGGTATATTGTCAATGAATAGAAGATTAGACGAGTTTGAAATAGTAGCATTGACAGAGGAATGCAGTGCAGTGCTTCAGCGTAAACTACCTCCAAAGCTAAAAGATCCGGGCAATTTCACAATTCCATGCACGATCGGAAAGATGAACTTTGATAAATGTTTGTGTGATCTTGGGGCAAGTATCAATCTAATGCCCTTGTCAGTATTCAAGCAGTTGGGATTTCTGGCTCCAAGGCCGACAAATATTTCTTTGCAGCTAGCTGACAGATCCATCACGTATCCACGGGGGATAGTTGAGGATGTACTGGTGAAAGTGGACAAATTTAGCTTTCCGATTGACTTCATCATTTTGGATTACGAGGAAGATAAGAGTATACCAATCATACTGGGGAGACCATTCTTAGCCACAGGAAGGACTTTGATAGACGTGCAGAAAGGGGAACTCACAATGCGTGTGCATGATCAGGAGGTTACGTTTAATGTCTTCAAGGCAATGAAGTTCCCAACAGATGAAGAAGAATGTTTCAGAGTTGATTTGGTGGACCGTGTATTAAATGATGAAGTTGAGAGTCTGGTGGATTATGAACCATTGAGGAGTGTCATTGCTGAAAATTCAGAATTGGTGGATGAGGAATTCGCCGAACTTGTGCAATATCTGGTTACCACTCCACAATTCAGAAAATTCAGAACACATGTCGAGCCATTAACGAAAGCTGGAGAGACATCGGTAAAATTAAAGCCATCTCTTGAGACACCACCATAACTTGAATTAAAACCACTTCCAGATCATCTCAGGTACGCATTTTTAAATAAAGATTCAAAGCTACCTATGATTATTTCTTCTGCACTAACATCTTTTCAGGAAGAAAAACTTCTACGAGTGCTTAGAGAGTTCAAATTAGCTATTGGATGGACCATAGCAGATATCAAAGGGATCAGACCTACTTTTTGCATGCATAAGATCCTGTTAGAAGATGATAGTAAGTCGTCGGTTGAGCAACAAAGAAGACTTAATCTGATAATGAAAGAGGTGGTCAAGAAAGAGGTACTGAAATGCTGGATGTAGGAATAATCTATCCGATTTCAGACAGCTCATGGGTGAGCCCAGTGCAGTGAGTACCAAAGAAGGGAGGTATGACCGTAGTTACTAATAAGAATAATGAGTTAATTACAATGCGATTATTGACGGGTTAGAGAGTATGCATGGATTACCGCATGCTCAACAAAGCTACAAGGAAAGATCATTTTCCACTACCGTTTATCGATAAGATGTTGGATAGACTTGCGGGTCATGAGTATTATTGCCTTCTAGACGGTTATTCAGGCTACAATCAGATTATGATAACTCTAGAAGACTAGGAAAAGACTACCTTCACATGTCCATACGACACTTTTGCTTTCAGGAGGATGTCTTTCGGATTGTACAATGCTCCAGCCACCTTTCAGAGATGCATGATGGCTATTTTTTCAGACATGGTGGAACAGAATGTGGATGTATTTATGGATCATTTTTCAGTCTTTGGGGACTCGTTTGATTTATGCCTTGAGAATTTTGTGATGGTGTTGAAGAGGTGTGTTGAGACAAATTTAGTGCTGAACTGGGAAAAGTGCCATTTCATGGTACAAGAAGGAATCATACTGGGACACAAAGTGTCAACGAAGGGACTCGAGGTGGATAGGGCTAAGCTGGAAACTATAGAGAACTTGCCACCACCTACTTCAGTAAAAGGTGTTCGCAGTTTTCTGGGACATGCAGGTTTCTACCGCAGATTCATCAAGGACTTCTCCAAGATAACTAAACCACTATGCAGTTTATTAGAGAAGGATGCATAATTTAATTTTGATGAGGCTTGTGTGTCGGCATTTGAGCACTTAAAGGGGAAATTAACATCAGCACCAGTTATTACTGCACCAGATTGGGATTTACCATTTGAGCTGATGTGCGATGCCAGTGATTATGCGGTAGGGGCTGTTTTGGGGCAGAGGAAGGAAAGGATGTTTCATGTGATATATTATGCCAGTAAGACCCTTACAGATGCACAATTGAACTACACCACCACAGAGAAAGAGCTATTGGCAGTGGTGTATGCCTTTGACAAATTTTGAGCATATCTGATTGGCACAAAGGTGATAGTGTACACGGATCACGCGGTAATTCGACATTTAGTGGCAAAGAAGGATGCCAAACCTCAGTTGATCAGATGGATTTTATTTTTGCAGGAATTTGATTTGGAGATCAAGGACAGAAAGGGAACTGAAAACCAAGTGGCGGACCACTTATCTCGACTAGAGAATCCGGAAAGAGAAGCGGAAGACAAGGTTGTTATTAATGAATCCTTTCTAGACGAGCAGTTGTTTGTGGTGAAAGGGGAAGTGCCATGGTTTGCAGACTACGCGAACTATTTGGTGAGTAAGATGGTACCTTCTGACTTGGTGGGTTATCAAAAGAAATTTTTTTGCATGATGTCAAATGGTTTATATGGGATGAGCCATACTTGTTCAAACAGTGTGCTAATCAAATGATAAGAAGGTGTATTCCGTATAGCGAGACCGAGGGGATTCTGCAGGATTCTACTGTGTATGGGGGTCACTATGGTGGAGAGCGAACAACGGCTAGAGTGCTACAAGCAAGATTCTACTGGCCGACAATTTTCAAGGATGCCTACAGTTTCGTCCAGAGATGTGATAGATGTCAGAGAGTTGGTGTGATATCCCGGGATTTTGAATAATTAAAATTTTACAAAATTTTTATTTAGTTATTTAATATTGATATTGATTACCAATTTTGTGGCAAGTATCCGTGATGCGAGTCTCGAGAAGGTCAATTTGTGTATTGACTAATAAATTTAGAGTAGAGTTGTGCTTAACAGCTTTAGAAACCCTAACCCTAATTTCTGGATAGGTATTCGATAGAAAATATAATTAAAATAATTATATTAATATGTAAGTGTTTGTACCGTATAGAATTTTTGATCGATGATTGATCGGATAAAGTTTGTAATTAATAAAACCTAATAAGGGATTAGAAACCCGAATCTCAGATTTAGAAAATCAATTGTACAATTGAAAACCCTAATTGTATGCCAGGAAATCCTAATTTCATATTCGGGAATCCTAAACCCTAAATTAGGAAACCCTAATCCTAATTGGCAAACCTAATGTGTTTATTAAACTTTAATATGATTAGAAAACCCTAATTATATTTTAGTTATCTTAATTTCTATTTTACAAACCCTAATTGTAATTTGGAAATTTTATTTTTCTAATAAAAACCCTAATTTGGAAATTGTAGAAACTAATTATGTAAAACCTAAGGGTTAGGACCTTAGGGTTAAACCCTAAGGGTTTGGACATTATCAAGATTGCCCTTAAAAATATATGGAGAATGACCAAAATGCCCTTTTTTATTATTTATTTAGTTAACTTGTAAATTGTCCAAGACCTTTAGTGGGCGACCTAACCATTTGACTTGGTGACTTAAAAACATCCAGCAAATCAGTCTATAATGGGTAGCAACCTCAGATCAAGCAACATATAAGTAATATATATATTCAAGAGAGAGAAAATCATAAAACTTGCTCATTTGGCCAACTAGCTCTCACCAACTTTCTCTCTCTCTCTTAGCATCTGAAATTTCTTAGGCAAATCAGTTCCATAAACACCCACTTGATCACCTAGATCAGATTTGGAGAGCAAGAATCAAAGATTGAATTAGAAAGGTATAAACCTAATTTTTATTTTTGATCCAAGTTGCTAAGAAAGATTTTGTGTTTATGTGTTTAGATCTTTGCTAGATGATGTTTAATGATAATCTATGTTGATATAACATAGATCCATAGCATCAAAATGCTTTAAAATCGATTTTTTCTAAGACTGCCCAAGAACATGGTTTATGGTCTGACAAGCTAATGTCAGGCGCCACAGATTTGTGTATGTTTATGATGTTTGTTGTTTGATGTTTTGGATCCGTAGTCGGGTAGGAGGTCTTTATTCTGAAAAAGAAAGCAGAGCCATTACATGTTCAGATTTCACGTTATTCATGGTCAAACATCGTTGACCGACGTTGACCATGAACTTTCTGGGTAACCCAGAAATTGTAATATGGCGTCTAACAACATTTTTCGAAGCCCAGATCTGTCAGTGTTTAAGTTTGTTAATGATTTTGTTGTAATATACTTGTAGCCTGTTATATGTTCTTTGATTTTATGGTTTTAGATCATTTATAGCATCAAGTGATCGGACATAGTCAGTGGTCAAACCCTACTTACCAAGCATTCTGGATTGATTTTTTGGAAAACCCGAGCGAGATTAGAACAAACGTTTTGACATAGTTTAACCGTACTGATTCTGGAGATTTAGATGTTGTTGAACTGTAATATTGTTGTATTTATGTTCATTGACACATGGAATCTAAGTTTGAACCATCAAACAACATGAATTAAGAACAGAACATATAAATAATAGAGCTCAAAAGTAGTCCCCCGAAGCAGCTGGGTTTCTGGGTTACCCAGAAAACCCAGACTTGGTCCTGACAACATATTTGCTAGCCTAGATCTTCATCTTGTGTTGTTGTATGACTTATATAGTGGTTGTTTATTGTAGTGGTGCATATTTACTACAATATTAACGTTTAAACAAACATTGAACATGCCTGAGCTGCAAAATCATGGCTAATCAAACGAGCAATCATGAACATGAAGCTGTCAGTGTTCTTGAGCTCAAGAACACCAACAACGACGGTTACTGTCGCTAAAGACCTTCAGCGACGGATTAATTAATTTTTAATTTCTGAATATTATTAAAATTATTTTAAAATAGAAAATAAATTCTAAAAATTACAAAAATGGTTTTAAAAATCATTTTAAATTTGAAAAAATAACTTTTAATTATTTGGGATATTTTTAATTAATAATTATAATTATTTGAGTAAAATGATATTTAATTTATTTAATTAGTGTGTTAAATAAATTTAGAGAAAATGATTTAATATTATGAAAAATCATTTTAAATAAGAATAAAGTGTTAGAAAATATTTTAAATTATAAAATATAATTTTAATATTTTATAGAATTTTATTAATAAATTAATATTAACGATATTAAATTTATTTAATTATTAAATTAAATAAATAAGTTTAAAATGATTTTATTAATTTAAAAATCATTTTAAATAAGAATAAAGTGTTAGAAAATATTTTGAATTATAAAATATAATGTTCAATATTTTTGGAGAATTCTCATTAATAAATTAATATTAATGATATTAGATTTATTTAATTATTATATAAAATAAATGAATTAAAAAATGATATTATTGATTTAAAAATCATTTAAAAATGAGAAAAATATTTTAAAAATATTTGAAGTTATAATTAATGACTTTTAATATTTTGATAATGATTTCATTAATATTTAAATATTAATGGTGATGGTTTAAAATGATTTTAATTAATTTAAAAATCATTTAAGTAGAATATTGATGATTTAAAAATATTTGCGTTATTAACAATAACTTTAATATTTTGAGAAGTATAACATTAATATTTTTATATTATTAAATATTAATGATAATAAGATTATTTGATAATTAAATCATTTAAAATGATTTAAGTGTTTAAAAATTATTATAAATTATAATAATTATTTATAAATTATTAAAAGCTTAGAAAAATATTATAAACGATATTTGACTTATCCAAAATAATATTGAAGCTTAGAGACAAAGTTTAATTGACAATCAATGGGTTAATTATCGGATAGGGTGACCAGAACACCGAGAATGGACCGAAGTCCAACCAGACCGAACTAGTTAGACTTGTTAGGTGTTTATATAGGTTATAAACACTAATGTGATTATATGATAATGTGTCTAGGAGAAGTTTGACTGTAGAATCCAGTGTTACGTGTTATAAATGATTGTGTTAATTGTGAGACCGACATTGTTGATTATAGGTCTTACGAACGCAGTTAATTATATTGTGTAGCTGTAATCAACGCAGAAGGAAAGTTTCCTAACTCAACCTTGAGTTATATTCATTCAATTATTATAATGGTTAATTATTGATAATTATAACATGTCCAAGGAAAGTTGTTGTTGATTAATCGCAGTTAGTGCATGCTTAATAATTCAAATTGAATTACTAATCCGAAGAATATACATTTGTAGAATAACTGTTGTTGGATATTCATATCCGTAGAAGATTGAATTGACAGTACAGATAATTCCTATTTATTGTCAAATTATGTTGAGAAATGTCTTAGCTAATTATTCTGGGTAGATGAACATTTGTTAGAACTTGATAGATTCGAGAAGAGAATTCAATTGTTATTGATAGATCGATGCCAATTATTTCGGCTAGATCGATAAGTAAATAGAAATTGAAATCATTAAATTTCGTTGTTAAATCAAATTTTGATTCTGAGACTAAGAAGAAAAACCTTTTATATAAATGGAACATTTTTAAGTCGTATATTCGACCATTGCACGCGACCTAAGTATTATGCATAATATAAGGTACAAGGAGTTGGCCGGCTCTAAGTACTTGCAGAGGGGTATGATTTAATCTTTATGGTTATCTGATACTCCTGCGTATGTATCAAAGTAAATCTTTGATAGATACCCGAGAAAGTAGAAGTTCTAGATCCAATGGATCACTCAGCATAAATCTGGAAAACATTCCACTTTGTAATTGCGTAGAATTGATTCTTGATTATTCATTAGAATATCGCAGAAACTTTGAAAGCGTTATACTCTTTCATTATCAGATTATTGTGTTGCCTAGAATACGAGAAGACTTGTTATTAATTAACGATTTGTTCAGCTATTTCAATGCTCACCGAACTTTGGTTTCATTCTATCAAAATGGATAGTCTATTCTTGTTGATTCATATACATTTATTGTATGTCTTAACTTGCGGGGAAAACTTGTTGCTCACCCTTGCTATAAATAAAACATTTCAGCTAGGAACGAAGAGGCCAGCGGGTCAAAGAAGAACAAAGGCAAAGGCAAGATGCTGGAGTAGTTATAAAGAACTTATTATTATGTTGTATTTGTAAACCCTTTTTGTATATCTAAAGGGTATGTTTGTAATATTAAGGTTAGAAAACATGGGACTTATGTATTAACAACATATGTTAATAATTTATGTATTCCTATTTATATATGAATGGGTAGTTAAATGGTATTATATTGTGGATCGTGAACACCAAACTCGGGTGGTCAGGTAACCCGGATTTGGGGGTGTCACAGTTGGGAACATCTCGAAAAGAAATGAAATGCCGTTGAATACGATCCTCGAAGTAGAAATTTTTTATGTGTGGGGGATTGACTTCATGGGCCCTTTTGTTTCTTCTTGAGGAAATCTCTACATCTTGCTTGCAGTGGATTATGTGTCAAAGTGGGTAGAAACGGCAGCTCTTCTAACAAATGATGCCAAGGTAGTCCTCAGGTTTTTGCATAAAAGTATCTTTACGAAGTTTGGGACTCCTAGGGCCATCATTAGTGATGAAGGCAGTCATTTTTGCAACAGGAAGTTTACAGCTTTGTTGGCCAAGTATGGGGTGAACCATTGTATTGCTACAGCTTATCACCCATAAATAAACGGCCAAGCGAAAGTGTCAAATCGAGAAGTCAAAAGAATCCTTAAAAAAGTTGTGAATCCCACGAGAAAGGACTGGTCTTTAAAGTTGGATGATTTTTGTTTGGGCATATAGGATTGCATACAAGACCCCGTTAGGCATGTCACCATTTCAGTTCGTGTATGAAAAAGACTGTCACCTTCCTATGGAGCTAGAGCACAAGGCATATTGGGCATTTTAGAAGCTTAATTTTGATTTGAAAGCTGTAGGGGAGAAATGCCTACTCCAACTCAATGAGTTAGATGAATTCTGACTACAAGCATATGAGAATTCAAAGCTATACAAGGAGAAGGTGAAGAAATGGCATGATCGCAAGATCATAGAGAAGACATTTGAACCGGGACAAAGGGTTTTGCTTTTTAACTCCAGACTTCAACTTTTTCCCGGGAAGCTGAAATCAAGATGGTCAGGGCCATTTACAGTGAAGATTGTCTTTCCACATGGTGCGATAGAAGCGTTTGATAAATTCCCAGATCAGCCTTTTAAAGTGAATGGGCAGTGATTGAAGCATTACTTTGGTGGTGAGGTGGACAGACAGAAAGTCACCTCAATTCTTTCTTCGACATGAGATTCAGAGACAGTCTAGCTAATTGACTATAACTTAGCGTTTGATGGGAGGCAACCCATTATTTCTATCTCTATTTTCTATTTATTCAGTTTCGATTGTTTTTGTTAGTTCATCTTTATTTTTTTTAATTGTGATAGATTATTGTGTTTTACATAAGTAAATGTGTAGTTTAATCTGTATTGGACTGTGTTTGAGTATAGTACAGAGTATTTGGTCATTTATGCTTATTCCATAGTTCACACTTTGACATGAGTAATTGGTGTTATGTAAGTGAATGTAAAAGAAGGCATCACTGTCTTGCAGTTTGGGAGTTAAAAATTGGCAGTACAGGAATTAGAGACGCATGGCCGCGCCTGGAAAAGCTTTAGAAATCGCTCACCCGCGCCTGGAAGAAATGTTGTGCAGAACAAGTCACTTGTGAGCCCGCGCCACATGTATAAAGTAAAGTCAAAGCCATGAAATTACAAGACGCGACACAGACAAAGTTGAAATTTTTTAAGTTTAAAACAGGTGTTGTGAATAATTTCTTCTATCATTTGAAAGCAAACAAAGGCGTATTCACTTGTTCTCCCACAAATACACGTCTCCTCATCTCTAGTCAGTTACAAACTGCAGCTATAACTCTCATCTACGTGATTGTCGCTTCAAAATCTCCTACCCACGATCACATACACTGATATATACTAGGGTTTCAAAAGTGAGTTGTGCGAAATCAGTGTGGGGGTAATCAACTCTTCGGCTATCACTCATTATCAAGCAATTCTTCATCTTCAACATTCAAAGCAAATGGGTCCCAAAAGAGCTCTCTCTTCTTCTTCTTCTTCTTCTTCTTCTTCTTCTTCTTCATCATCATCATCTTCCTCTAGCAGTCAAGGGGAGGATGTGGTGGATCATACCAAATTTTTGAGTCTAGACGCCCAAATGGGGTATTACAGAATCGTGGCAAAAACTTTTGTGAAGGAGAGGGGATTCAAGCCTGAGTAACAAGATGGTCAATTGTAGAATATGATTCAAGAGAGGGGATGGTTTGGATTGACTGCCACGCCTATGCTTACCTCCATGGGTATTGTTAGAGAATTCTATGCGAATGCAAAAGAGACGATGAATGGGTTATCCGTGGTTCGCGGAGTTCAAGTGGATTTAAGACCTCCCGCAATCAGGGCAGTTTTCAGGTTACTTGACACACCCCCGACTGGGTCTGCTAATTGGGTAGAAGGGGCTCATTTAGAAACAGATTTGGAAGTAGTTATTACTGAGTTGTGCTTTCCAGGCACAAAGTAGACTTATAAGGCCTAAGACGAATCACCTCGAATATTCAGCCTTCACCTTTGAATCCAGATGCCAAGGCGTGGAATTTATTTATATGTGCCAAGCCTCGCTTCATTGTCTCATCAAAGCATAAAATCACAGCGGAGAGGGCAATCATTCTGTGGGGAATAATCACAGGCAAGTACATTGATGTGGCCCACCTGATCCATCAGAATATGTTACGGCATATGTGGGGGAGTACGACTGGGAGTATCCCACAGGCATCTGTTGTAGCTAGCATGTGTGCCCAGCAAGGAGTCTAGTGGGATAATGAACAAATGCAGAACCCGAGTCAAGATATCACATATACAACCATTGAAAAATTCGAGGATTGGGCAGGAGGTGCACCGCACCCGCGAGGAAAAGGCTTTATCATCCAACCCCCATCGCAGCCCTCTCATACAGATGAAGCAGGCCCGTCAACCCAAGCTATCGCTGTTCATGGGGATCGACAGCTCCGAAGGTTGGAGCAAAAAGTCAACGCTATATATGATAATTTCGCAGCGTTTGCAACGGGTTTGACGAGGTCACTAGCAGAGGCATTTACTCATTAAGGGACAACTCGTGAGTGGCCCCAGTTCGGGATAGCCGTGCCATATCCACCACCAGATTCACCACCCGAAGAGGGTGGTGCAGCTGAGCAGTAGGGGAGTTTCTCTTACCCTATACCTTCATTCATTAAGGCAATGAATATTATAAGTTTGGGGGTATTGGGGTAGTAGTGTACTTGCATATAGTTTTTGCATGATTAGTTTAAATTTTGCATGTTTATGTTGCATATAGTGTTTGCAGGAGTAGTTTGTCTGTCTACGTGTTTTACAAAAAAAAAATTTAGGTGTTTAGTCATTCTTATGTGTGTCAGTTTATGTTTAGTGCATGTCTCACAAATTCTAGCTTTATGGAAATTTTGTCTAGCCTATGATGAATGTGAATTTTGAAGGATTGTTGAATGTGTTGGATAACATGAGCTTAGATATAATGTTTTACATAATGTAATTCATTATGTGGAAAATGGATTTGAACTATGAAAAACATTGATAATCAAACTTTGGGGACACATGGGTATGCTATAAAAAAACAAAAAAAAATGATAAAAGCTATCTTGAAACCTTCTTGAGCTGAACTATTGACTTTTTGGGAGGGGCGAGATGGAGCGTAAAACGCACTCGCTGTATAAAAAAAGAAAAGAATAGAAAAAATAGCAATAAACAACGCGGGAAAGAGCAAAAATCGCCCTCGTGAGTAGAAATAAAGTAGTTAAGTCCACATTGTCGAACCTTAGTTTGTTTTGATATGTTGAAACAGTCTTTGTTGAATAAGTATACATGAGTCTTGATTTAGACTGTAATTTTCTGTTTTGAGCAGTTTAGCATGTGTATTCTTTACTTAAATCAAGTTTTGGTGAACATAACACACACACCCAACATCTTTATAGCATATATGAATTATTTGAGTGTATGATATTATGCCTATAGTTTGGTTTGAATTTGTATTCTCGAATCAAGATAATTCGCTGAGGCATTTTTGGAATGAAATTATGTTATAGTTAGAACAATGTGAGAGTAGTTTTCATCATGATTTAGTTGCATAGCATGTAGTTGCATTTTTAGTGTTTTATATAGTATGCATTGCTTGAGGGCAAGCAACAGTTCAAGTTTGGGGATATTTGATAAGTGGGTTTTATACCTACTTATTGAATATCAATTCACGAGAACTATGCCCATCTCAAGTACATTTTAGTGTGTTTTTAGTTGCATTTCATAATATTTTGCATTGCATGTATTGAGAACTCGTTTGGTGCAAAAGTGCAGGAAATGGCATGAGCTCGGCATTGGTTGATGGCATGTGATCAATGAAGGCACAACATGAGGATCGAGTGAACAAAAGAGCTAAGCAGTGGTGAACAAAAGAGCAAAAGTTGCATGTTAAAGCATCAGTAACAGCATGACACAGAAGCAGGAGCTGCAGCAGAACCTGAGATTTCAAATTACAGAAGTTGAGAATAGAAAACTATGGTTTACACTTGAAGAGAATTCCAACGTGAAGTCAAGCATAGATTTATTATTTTCTACTTCTTATTTGGATTTCAATCATTGTGGATGAACTACTTTTATGTTGCTGGATATTATTGAGGATTTGAACGTTACGTTTGGATTATAATCAGCAATTGGGTTTGATTGATTCTCTCTTCTCTCTTTCAATTGTTTATTTATTTTCCATGTATTGCTTTGATCCCATAATGGATTTTGGTTCAGTCATGAACTAAACTACATTATGGGATTCTAATGAATTTTAATACGTAGTCTAACTTATGGCCTGATTGTCGGACTGTTTGTGTATCATAAGGAATTTCTATCATGGTTGATTTGAATGCATGAATGATTGATCACCATTCATTTTATGTGCTTGTATGGAATTGAAAAATAACATGCGAGTATGGATTGTAATCATGATAGCATGCGTATATGGGACTGTTTTGCTCAGCTTTGTATTTCGTGAACCAGATAGACATATATTGTTTCACCATATGAGTTATATAAGGGCTTATGCTTAAATTCAATGTTGCTGTAATTTCACATAGAAATATAGTGAGGTTGGTTTTATTGATGATTACATGGTGTCTATTGCATGTGGATGTTATGTAACTAGGTCATAATGCATTGAAAAATGGTTATGTCTACATTAGGGCTCTTGGCTACTTTTTCGTGATACGTGAATAATCTTGCATGCATGATTTGTAATTAGATGAACTGGTAAATGAAGTTAGGATCCCATTATTTCCAGATTTGATTTATTACATTACTATTCTTATTTTAGTTATTATTTGCATTTAGAGTAATTCACAATTATAAACATTCGTTTAAGCATATAAAAATAGTGATTTAGTTGATGCATAATAGTTTAATTTAGACAACTTTCTCCGTGGATCGATACTTGACTTACTCTGTATTGCTTGTTGATACATGTATGCTTACATGAGTTAGAGCTCTTTTGTTAGAACTAAAAAAGAGGCAACAGTATAACTCATGTATTCTTTTCATTTAGTATTCATATGATATTCGTATTATACGTCGTACCATTATTCATACTATACTCGTATATCATGAGTATAATACTTCTAATAATTATACGCATTACCTTTTCTTCTCGAAAATCACTTTCACTAACCCTTAGGTTTTAAGTCCGCAGGCAAAAACTTCGTTTGCCATAACTGAAATATTATTGGATATTCCATTCCATCTTCATATTCTATCATTACGCGTTTCACGGAATTTCAAACCAAATCTCCGAGCGACATCGGATGAATAGTGTTTTTACAAAAAATTCTCGGAAAACACTTATTTTCGTCTTGGTAATTCAAAACAATTAATCCTAGCACAGAGCTAGAATACTAACCACATCCACACATTCTAGGTCATAGTACGACCTTCAAATATCTTACTCACATAATTAATCAATTAAATTTATTTAATCCACATAATCAAATAAAAATTTAATGCATTAAAGATCCGGTTTTCTAGGGCGTTACATTCCCCTCCCCCCTATAAGGATTATATCCCCAGAATCTCGCTATAATTACATAAACAAATGAGGAAACTTTCCCTTCATTTTACTCTTGAGCTCCCATGTTGCTTCTTCGGCATCGTAGTTACTCCAAATTACCTTTACAGAAGGTATTATTTTATTTCTTAAGATTTGTTCCTTCCTATCAACATTCTGAATCGGAAGTTCTTCATACGTTAAGTCTTTTTCTACTTGAATAGATTCATACTCTATTACGTGCTTGTAGTCTGATTTATAGGGATGCAACACTGACACGTGAAACACATCTTGTATTCTTTCCATCTCGAGAGGTAAAGCTATTTCATAGGCTAACTCTCCTACCCTTCTTAAAATTTCAAAAGGTCCTACAAACCTTGGACTTAACTTCCCTTTCTTTCCAAAACGTATCTTCCCTTTCCAAGGTGACACTTTCAGAAAGACATATGAACCTAATTCAAACTTTCTTTTCTCTCGATGAGGATATGCATACTTCTTTTGTCTATCTTGAGTCGCTACCAATCCGGTTCGTATTAGCTTAACCATGTCTACCGTTTCTTGTACCATCTCCGGTCCCAACATTCGACGTTCACCTACTTCATCCCAGCAAAGTGGTGTCCTGCACTTCCTCCCATACAACGCTTCGTAAGGCGGCATGCCTATACTAGCATGAAAACTATTGTTGTAAGCAAATTCCATCAAAGGCAGATGTTCGTCCCAACTCCCCTTAAAATCCATAACGTAAGATCTCAATATATCTTCTAGCGTTTGAATTGTCCGTTCACATTGTCCATCCATCTGTGGATGATACGTCATACTCAATCTCAACTGCGTTCCCATTTGGTCTTGTAAACTCCTCCAAAAGTTTGACGTGAATCGTGGATCACGATCAGACACAATCAAAATAGGTACCCCATGTCTAGAAATAATTTCCTTGACATAAAGCATAGCTAACTGCTCTAGGTTATACCTAACTCCTATTGGAAGAAAGTGACCGATTTGGTTAACAGATCCACTATTTCCCAAATAGAATTGTATCCTTTTCTCGTTATTGGAATTCCCACCACAAAGTTCATGGTGATATGCTCTCATTTCCACTCTGGAATCTCTAGTGAATGCAATAACCCACTCGGTCGTTGGTGTTCAGCCTTAACTTTTTGACAAATTAAGCACTTACTAACGTATTCTGCGATTTCCCTCTTCATGTTCGGCCACCAAAAGTTCTGATGAAGGTCTTGATACATCTTAGTACTACCAGGATGTATCGAGTACCTCGAACTATGAGCCTCACGCATAATCTCTTCTTTTAAATCAGAATTATTTGGAACCCAAATTCTTCCTTCAAAATGAAGTAAACCTTCATTATCAAAGTTTTACTTAGTCTTCACTTCATCCTTCACTATCTTTTTCATCCGCTCGCATTCTTCAGTACCTTTTTGTACTTCTTTAACTTGTTCCACTATCGTTGGTCGAGTTTCCATTAAAATTAACATTTCCACCGTTTCACTTGGTAACTTAACTTCTAACTCCGTTCCTGCCATCTACATCATTAACTCATTCTGAGTCGTTAACATTGATAGCTTTTCCCTACCCGTCTGACTTAACGCGTCGGCTACTATGTTTGCCTTCCCTGGATGATATAAGATATCACAATCATAATCTTTTATCAACTCTAACCACCTTCTCTGCCTCATATTCAACTCCTTCTATGTAAAGATATAGTTTAGACTTTTATGGTCTGTGTATATCTCACACTTCTCCCCATATAAGTAATGTCTCCATATTTTTAAAGCAAAAACTACAGCTGCCAATTCTAGGTCATGAGTAGGATAGACCTTCTCATAATCCTTTAACCGACGTGATGTTTGTCATGCTGCATGAGCACGCAACCCAGCCCTCTATGCAAAGCATCGCTATAAACTACAAAATTTCCTGTATCACCTGGTAAGTATAATACAGGTGCCTCACTTAGCCTCCTCTTTAGTTCTTGAAAACTATTCTCATACTTCTCCATCCACATATACTTTACTAACTTCCTCGTCAAATTCGTCAATGGAGTAGCTATTTTAGGTAAGTCCTGAATGAACCTTCTATAGTATCCCGCTAACCCCAGAAAACTCTGAACCTAGGTTGGCATTTTCGGTTGCTCCCACTCATTCACTGCTTCCACCTTCGCTGGATCTACGGATATACCATCTTTATCTATAACATGTCCTAAAAACTACACTCGTTCAAGCCAAAGTTCACACTTAGTGAATTTCACATACAATTTCTCCTTCCGTAATGTTTCCAGCACTATTCTTAAATGTTCAGTGTAAGACCCCAACTTTTCTGAATAAAGATGAATTTTCTATAAATATCATTTTTTTAATATTAAGGAGTGAATCTGATATAATGTTATAGTTGTGGGTAATATTTATAAATTTTGCAAAGTACGCATGTTGTTATATTATATTCGATTAGTCTGGGAATATTCATTTTATCAGGGAATATTCGTACGACAGCACAATCATTGGTGGACCCCATAGTGGAATTATTATCGGAGTTAGAAAACGACAGAAATATCTTTTTATAAAAGTAACGACGGAAGTTTTACCGTTAACTGTTGAAATACCCAGTGTTAAAAGTACAGTAATATCTGTGGTTCCATAGTAGCACACGGTATTGATTATTGATGCTTACGTGAGAAGTCACTCAGTTTTGTTCAATTAATACTACAGTAATTGCTGCATAGTATCTCACGTTATTTGATTCAATTATTGTCGATATTTTATATATTATTAAATTAATAATTGAGACAAGAAAGTTATTAATATTATTATTTGCAATATTGACGATGTCTATAAGTTCTGTCGAGGAGAGGTTTGGTCACCTAATTACGCGCCAATAGGGAGAAATCTTTATTGGAAAGCCCCCTCTTTCCTGGGGAACGACCTGGTTGTTAAATATTGCGAATTATAATAATGATGATAAACGTTGTTAAAAATATTGAGAGAATTTTTATGAAGTATTTGTTGGACCCCCATTTATCCATTTTCAAAATAATCGGTAGAAATTTATTCAGTATTTTTTTGTGGGCCCACATGTGGGGGACATATGTGGGGCCCACTAGAAGGAAAAGTCTTGGGGTGGGAGGATTCCTGGTAATGGTCACGGGTGGATTTTATTTTGTATGTATGTATATATTTATATATATATATATTATAATAAGTTTTGTTTTTTATAAAAAATAGAATATATTATATTTTATTCGTATAGTATTTTACTATGCAGTGCACAATAGTAAAATCTGTGAATTTTTAAATCATCATTAATGAATTAGTATTTCGTGACCCAATTTAATGCAAAATTCGTGAAAATTCAAACAGTATCCTTTCCATTCTCCTATAAATAGGATGCTTAGTTAGAATTGAAAATCACACCAGAATCAGAAAGTTCTTCTTCTATAATATTGAGTGTATTTCTTTCGAGTTTTAGAAAGCTTTGAGTGTAGAAAATAGTAATAGTTTTCTTTAAGAACATCCTCGCTAAACCAGTTGGAATACTCTTCTTTTCAAGATAAGGGATGTTATTTTTGTTCAATATTCGCTTGAAATAATATTTTCTTCCATACTCTGTAGTATGTAAGTAATATTATTTCGTTTCAGATTTTGAATTCTATACTCATTTGGTTAAAGTTTTGGCTTCTATACTCCATGAAATTAGTAGAATATCCTTGATATTTGCACTTCATCCAGTATCTTTTCATGGAATTATTATTCTGAGAATTCTTGATAAGTTTTAACTTTTTCATGTCGGGGTAATATTCACGGGGTTACTATTCCCGAAGTTACTATTCATGGGTACTATTCACTCGGTTACTATTCACCCGGGGTACTATTCATGACAAAAATTGATTTCTTTTCGGTCCAAATCATTTTTGATATAATATTATTCTTGAATTTTACTCCACAAAGCAGTATCATGTTGACAATTTGAACATTATTGAATTCTGGATAAATTAAATTATAAATCTTTTGACAATTTGTCCTTTGCTTTCTTTTGATTGAATTCTTATATCATTGTCATCATCATCATGCTTATATTATGTTTAAAGTCATCTGTGGCCGTAGTGTATAGATGGACTTGGTATGATTATGACCAGGGATTATTCGGTATAATCATGACCGTAATGTTACAAATGATGTGGTAAAAGTAGTCATTGGCCCGTAATGCATTGATGGACAGTTGTTGACATGATCATGACCATTGATGAATACACGAATATCCTTGGCCCATAGTGCATGGAAAATTTGTGGTCGTGATACTAAAGAATATCATTGGCCGTAGTGCAGGGGTGATTTGATGATGTGGATTATTTATTAAGCTGAGACTCAGCGATAAAAGTGATGAAAAACCTTTTAAATCATAGAAGATAGTATATTTTATACTCTACTTGACTCTTCTAATGGATTGCTTGTTCCACTGCCGTTAAACTTGATGTTTATTGTATTTTATCAGTTTAACACTGTTGAAGGCTAACGATAATTTATTCTGCATTATCTTAGTCATAATATTTCTTACTGGGCTAGTTGAGCTCACCCTTTTCTTTCATTGTTCTCTTCAGGAAATGAGAATATAGCTGGGACTAGTCGGGGAACGGAGTGACGGTCCAGATTTTTGCATTAGTAGTCCTCACTATTCTGTGAAATAGTGTGATAATAAATGTATTGAGGACTAATTTTGAGTTTGAATACTGTCTAGAAGATAATATTTGTATTAAAACTCACAGTTCATGTTGTATATTTAAGTTTGTATTTGTATTATGTACCATGTATTTGGCAACTCAGAATGGGTGATGTATACCTATTTTGGGGGTGTCACAGTTGGTATCAAAGCTTAGGGATATGATCCATGGCTGAGATGTGAGACAAGAACTAGGAGGGGAGAGACGGGGAATTCATTCGCTAGTATGACCTACCTAAGTTTATTTGGTATTTAATTGGTCGGTCAGAGTATAGGGATAATATGTGGCATGTCAATTAACCTTTGTGTTGTGGTAGTTTTTGAAAATGACATCTGAGAATATTGAGAATAGCAATGGAGCACATGAGACCGTTGAGTCACCACAGATCAATACCCAGGGTAATGTGCATCAGGAAGGTAACAATCCTCATGAAAACAATAACACTGACCAAATGATGAACGACGAAATGTTTAGGGGCTTTCTGCAATTCATGTAACATCAGGCGAGAGAGACTCATGTCCAAAATGCAGGTGGAAACACTGGCAACTCTCAGACGATCACTGCTAAAAAGTTCAAGGAGCTGGGACCACTGGAGTTTATTGGAGAGCCAAAACCACTTAAGACGGAGACGTGGATAAAGTAGATCACCAAGATATTTGATGTCTTGGGATGCTTCGAGGAGCAAAAGGTTCCCTTTGCCACCTTTATATTACAAGGAGAAGCAGATTACTGGTGGGAATCGGTAAACCATACTCAGCATGCCGCACTGAAGATGTCTTAGGAGATCTTCTAAGAACTGTTCAACGACAAGTACTTTCCCGAACGTATTCGTCACATGAAGGAGGTAGAGTTCATCAAGCTAGAGAAAAATAATATGACTGTGTTGCAGTACGAAGCCAAGTTTGCCGAGTTGTCCCAGTTTGTGTCCCACTTGGTTGATAACGAGGAGAGAATGACGCAGATGTTTCTAAGAGGTTTGAAACCCTAGATACGTCAATATCTAATTTCTTACAAACTGTGTTTGTATTCAGATGTTGTAAATATGGCTCAGTTATTGGAGCGCGATAACGAGTCAACCCAACCAAGAGAAAGCAGTCGGCAAAATGATAATACCAGTGGTAGCAGTCATCGAAGCAGTGACAACAAACGTGGAGGGAATCAACATGCCAGAAATGGTAACCACTTCGGTGGTAATCATGGTCAAGACAATAAAAGTGGACATTTCAACAAGAAGAGATTCAACAATGATGGAAAGACGTCAGCACCAACACCCGTTGTTAAAGAAGGAGAACGACCACCTATCATATGCTTCAAATGCGGAGGGGAGGGACACATCAGTTCAAACTGCGCGATGCAGTCCAAAGCGTGTTACAATTGTGGAAGAGAGGGTCACCTAGCCCGATTTTGTCGTACATTGAAGACAAGTCCAGTTGAAATGGTGACACCAAATGCCATCCTAGATAATTCAAAACAAGTAGTTCAAGGGAGAGCATTTGTTGTGACCTCCCAGAAAGCAAGGAACCCGAACGAGGTCATCACGGGTAAGCTTATCATAAACTCTAACGAAGTATATACCTTATTTGATACTGGTTCTACCCATTCTTTTATTTCTCCTACTTGCGACGGTCCTACCCATAGACTTTAACTTATCTGTTGAAACTCCGTTGGGAGAAACCTTCATTACATCCACTATTTATAAGTCTTGTTTGGTTCAAATCGGTACCCTCACATTACCTGTCGATCTTATTTCCTTAAAAATACTTGCGTTTGACGTAATTCTATGGATTGATTGGTTAACTACTCATCATGCAAAAATTGATTGTTTTCGTAAGGTTGTTAGCTTTCATATTCCTAACCAACCTATTATGCGAATTCAAGCAACCAAACCATTAAAATCAATCACTGTCATCTCAAGCCATAAAGCTATTCGTTTATTGAAAAACGGATGTCAAGCTTTCTTAGCTCATATCACGGATTTAAACAAAAATACGTCAGATTTGAATGATATTTCTATTATTAATAAATTTTTTGACGTATTCCCTGAAGAACTTCTTGGCCTACCCCCAGAGCGTGAAGTTGAATTTTGTATCGACCTTGAACTAGGTACAAAACCCATTTCTAAAGCCTCATATCGAATGTCTCCTATTGAACTTCAGGAGTTAAAAACCCAACTGCAGGAATTGTTAGACATTGGCTTTATTCGTCCTAGTACGTCTCCTTGGGGTGCTCCTGTTTTATTCGTAAAGAAAAAATATGGGAGTATGTGACTTTGTATTGATTATCGGGAGTTGAATCATGTCATTATCAAAAATAGGTACCCATTGCCACGTATTGATGACCTGATTGACCAATTGCAAGGTGCCAAATTCTTTTCAAAGATTGATCTTTGTTTCGAATATCACCAATTGAAGATTAAAACCGATGACATTCCAAATACGGCTTTTAGAACTCGGTACGGGCATTACGAATTCCTAGTCATGTCTTTTGGATTGACTAATTCTCATGCGGCCTTCATGGATATGATAAACTGAGTATTCAAGGAATATTTAGATCATTTCGTGGTTGTCTTTATTGATGACATCCTCATATACTCCAAAAGCCGTGAAGATCATGAGCAACCCTTAAGGCCGATACTCCAAAAGCTTCGTGAAAACAAGCTTTATGCCAAGTTGAAGAAATGCGAGTTCTGGCTTGAGGAAGTAGCATTCCTTGGGCACGTAGTATCAAGTCATGGAATATCTGTTGACCCGGCAAAGATTGAAGCAATACAAAGCTGGGAGCAACCTAAGTCAGTGACCGAAGTACGTAGTTTTCTCGGCTTAGCTGGTTATTATCGGAGATTCGTAGAAGGGTTTTTTTGAATCGATACTCCAATAACTCAGCTGACTCAGAAAGATACAAAATTCGGTTGGAACGAGTAATGTGAGAAGAGTTTTGAAGAACTCAAGAATAAACTCATTTCAGCACCTGTTCTGACAATACCATCTGGTTAAGAGGGATTTGTCATCTACAGTGATGCTTCAGGCAAAGGGTTAGGATGTGTTCTCATGCAACATGGGAAAGTCATAGCCTATGCCTCTCGATAACTCAAAGAATATGAGAGGAATTATCCTACTCATGATCTAGAGTTGGCAGCTGTTGTCTTCGCACTTAAAATTTGGAGGCATTACCTATATATGGAGAAAGTGGAGATCTATACAGATCATAAAAGCCTCAAATATTTCTTCACTCAAAAGAAACTCAATATGTGGCAACGATGTTGGCTCAAACTGTTGAAAGATTATGATCATACTATTCAATACCATCCTGGAAAAGCAAACGTAGTAGCTGACGCATTGAGTAGAAAATCATATGCAAGTACGAGTTCGTTATTGTCAACGCCGCAAAGGCCCATTTTGTATGACTTGCAAAGGATAGAGATAGAGTTAAAGACTCCAGGGACCCAGGTGATGATGGCAAACATACGAGTAGAACTGACTTTAATCGATAAATTTAAAGCTGCTCAAGTTAAAGACCTGGAGCTGATGCGTATGAGGAAGAAAGTGCAAGAAGGTGCTATCCCGGAAGCAAGAATCAATGAAGAAGGAATACTACGAGTCAACTCTAGACTTTGTGTTCCTAACGACCCTGATTTAAAGTATAAAATCATGATGGAGGCGCACAACGCACCATTTACAATCCATCCTGGGAGTACCAAAATGTATCATGATCTTCGACATACATTCTGGTGGAGCAATATGAAGAGAGAGATAGCGGAGTTTATCTCAAGGTGTCTAACTTGTCAACTTGTCAAGGCGGAGCATCAAGTGCCAAAAGGTCCATTGCAACCACTTAAAATTCCAGAATGAAAGTGGGAGCACATTACCATGGATTTCGTTACTGGTCTTCCTAAGGTTTCTCAAGGCATAGATGCAATTTGGGTCATTGTTGATAGATTGACCAAGTCTGCTCATTTCTTACCTATACGAGGAACTTATACACTTGAACATCTTCCTCGTATGTACATAAACGAGATTGTAAGATTGCATGGTATGCCAGTATCCATAGTTTCTAATCGAGACCCCAGATTCACTTCAAGATTTTGGGTTAGTTTGCAAAAAGCTATGGGCACGAATTTGCGATTCAGTTCGACATATCATCCTCAAACGGACGGGAAGTCGGAGAGGACTATTCAAACTCTTGAAGATTTATTAAGACTCTGTATCCTTGACTTCAAAGGAAGTTAGGACAAGTTTTTGCCATTGGTGGAATTTTCCTACAACAGTTATCAAGCAATTATTGGCATGGCTCCATTCGAGGCGTTGTGTGGGCGCAAGTTTCGTTCTTCAGTATGATGGAACGAGGTGGGTGAAGGAATGTTGCTGGGACCAAAATAGGTACGTATGACTACAGAAAAGATTCAAATGATCCGGCAACGTATAAAGACCTCACAAGATCGACAAAAGAGTTATGTTGATCTTCATCGAAAAGACGTGGAATTCAATGTTGGAGATAATGTGTTGTTATGTGTGGCACCATGGAAAGGAGTTACGAGATTTGGAAAGAGAGGAAAGCTCAATCCTCGATTCATTGGCCCATTTAAAATACTTGTCGAGTAGGGCTGTGGCTTATAGATGAAGGCGTGCTACCGCCAAATATGTCTCGTGTTCATAACATTTTTCACATATCCATGTTACGTAAATATGTGGAAGACCCGAACCACATTATTGAGTTAGAACGGATGAAATATCAAAAGATTTAACGTATGAAGAGGTTCCTATTAAAATCTTGGATAAGAAGGAACATATTCTACGCTCTAAGGTTATATCTCAAGTCAAAGTTTTGTGGAGAAACCATGATGTTGAGGAAATGACCTGGGAGTTAGAATCTAAAATGAAATCAAGGTATCCTCACCTCTTCGTTATACCAGGTATGTACCCTAATTTCGAGGGCAAAATTTCATAAAAAAGGGAGGTTGTAAGACCCCAACTTTTATGAATCAAGATGAATTTTCTATAAATATCATTTTTTAATATTAAGGAGTGAATGTGATATAATGTTATAGTTGTGGGTAATATTTATAAATTTTGTAAAGTACGCAAGTTGTTATATTATATTCGATTGGTCGGGGAATATTCGTTTTAACATGGAATATTCGTACGACGACACAATCATTGGTGAACCCCATAGTTGAATTATTGTCGGAGTTAGAAAATGACATAAATATCTTTTTATAAAAGTAACGGCGGAAGTTTTACCGTTAATTGTTGAAATACCCATTGTTAAAAGTACAGTAATACGCGTGGTTGCAAAGTAGCACACGATAATGGTCACGGGTGGATTTTATTTTGTATGTATATATATATATATATATATATATATATTATAATAAGTTTTGTTTGTTTGAAAAATAGAATATATTATATTTTATTCTTATAGTATTTTACTATACAATGCACACTAGCAAAACTTGTGAATTTTGAAAATCAGCCGAATGAATTTGGCGCCCATGACCCACTGTTCAGTCCGTGAAAATTCAAATAGTATCCTTTCCATTCTCCTATAAATAGGATGCTTAGTTAGAATTGAAAATCACACCAGAATTAGAAAATTCTTCTTCTATAATATTGAGCGTATTTCTTTCGAGTTTTAGAAAGCTTTGATCGTAGAAAATAGTTAAAGTTTTCTTAAAGAATATCCCCGCTATACCAGTTGGAATACTCTTCTTTTCAAGGTAAGGGATGTTATTTTTGTTCAATATTCGCTTGAAATAATATTTTCTTCCATACTCTATAGTATGTAAGTAATATTATTTCGTTTCAGATTTCGAATTCTATCCTCATTTGGTTAAAGTTTTGACTTCTATACTCCATGAAATTAGTAGAATATCCTTGATATTTGCGCTTCATCCAGTATCTTTTCATGGAAATATTATTCTGAGCATTCTTGATAAGTTTTAACTTGTTTATGACGGGGTACTATTCACGGGGTTACTATTCCCGAAGTTACTATTCATGGGTACTATTCACTCGGTTACTATTCACCCGAGGTACTATTCATGACAAAAATTGATTTCTTTTCTGTCCAAATAATTTTTGATATAATATTATTCTTGAATTTTACTCCACAAAGCAGTATCATGTTGACAATTTGGACATTATTGAATTCTGGATAAATTAAATTATAAATCTTTAAAAATTTATCCTTTTCTTTCTTTTAATTGAATTCTTATATCATTGTCATCATCCTCATGCTTATATTATGTTAATATTAAGGGTAAGGTAAGGGTGATTCCGGGGACAGAATCTTTATAAGGAGGGGAGAATATAAAGACCCGGAAAATTTTCGAATAATTATATATATATTTTTACGAATAATTTTTTTTATTTACAAATAATATTTTTAATATACGACATGGATTTAGCAGTATAGTTAATTTAAACTTTTAAATTGACTGATAATGAAAGTTAAGTCAGTTATGGTCCAGAACCCTAATTCATGGATTATGGAAAAGGAATGAGAATATTAATATATAATAATTATATTTCCATGTTATATGTATGTGCTATATGTGTGCATGGTTTAATGTTGATCAGTTATGTCATAGTAGTAGAAAACCCTAAGTTTAAACCGAAAACCCTAATTCTAACCCTAAATAGGATATTAAGACTGAATATTAATCATGTTTATGTGATCAAGGAGGTATGTTAGTAATTATGAATCTAATTAGGGGAAACCCTAACGATTATCAAGAAACCCTAAATGCTAAGTTAGAAACCCTAATTTGATTTTCGAGAAACCCTAAACCTAATTTTTAAAACCCATATTGATGATTAGCAAACCCTAGTGTTAATTAGCAAATGATAAGATTAAAAGTTATGTGAAATATATGAAATTACCAAACTACCCTTAAAATCCAACTGGAAAAGACCAAAATACCCTTTATTATGTAAAATGACCATTTTACCCTTTTACTTAACTTGTAATCAAAAAGACTTTCTAGAAAGTTGTGACTCACCATGTTAGATATTCCATGTGTGGAAAATCTCAGCCAAATTCTTATCACAATTGACACCTTGCAAGATAGGATTCATTGAGTCAAATTATAAGATTTAAAGAGAGAGAAAATCAAAAGAAAGTGCTCATTTGCTAGCTATCACTCAACCAACTCTTCTCTCTCTCCAAGCAACGAATTCTCTAAGTAATTCAGTCCCAAAACAAGTTCTTAGAACATCACAAACAGAATAGGAAGCAACGATTCAAAGCTTGTCAAGGAAGAGGTAAAACCCTAAACTTATCCTAAATCGTGTATGCTCAATCAAATTTTGTGTTTATGTGTTTATTTAAGTGTTAGAAGATGTTATATGATGATCTATGATGTTACATCATAGATCTATAACATCAAAATGCTCAAAAATCAACTTTTCAAAAACTATCCAAGAACCTTAAATTTATGGCCTGACAACCGAATGTCAGAGGCCATAGATTTGAGCATGTTAATGATTTTGTATGTTTTATGTTTTGGACTTGTAGTATGCTATATGGACTTGGTTCTGGACTTGAAATAAGGCTTAGATCATGTCCAGAACAAAAGTTATTCAAGGTCAAACTCAGTTGACTGAGCATGACCAAGAGTTTCTGGGCAGCCCAGAAACTCAAAGTCAGTGTCTGACAACATTTTCTCAAACTCAGGTGTTAATCGTTTTGTTGATTTTGTTGTATCTAGTTTGTAGACTGTTAGTTGTACTCCATATCCATGCATTTAACTCACTCAAACAAGCAACACATTGTAAGTAGTGAATGGTCAAAGTACCCTACTCGGTATTGACTGTCAAATTCTGCGTAACCCAGAATGTTGGATTTTAGCGTCTGACAAGATGTTCCTGACCCAAGATCTTGCATGTTTTTGATGTTTTATTTGCTTTAATGTATTTAGATTATAGTCTTGTATGTATACTACATATACATGCTCATATATCATCTATATAACCAACAGAATGAAACTTATTTAAGGGCAAACTAGCCAACTCGATCACGGAAGCAGTTTTCTGGAAAACCCAAAAAACTCAAGAACATGTTATTTCTGACAATGTTTGACCAGATGCTAGCTGATGATTTTGATGTTGTTTAAATGATATGATTATTGATAATTATACCTTGTCATGTATATTACAAGCCTAAACCATTAGATCCCATTAACAGTAACCAGAACGTATAGAAATTAAAGCCTCTAAATGGACCTAGAAGCTGACTGGGTTTTTTTGGAAAACCCAGAAAGTTCTGACAATGACTTTGTGTGGCCAGATCTTAGTGCTATATGTTTGTATGACTGATTTGATGCTTGATTAATGTAGTATTACATAAACACTACATGATCAATCCCTAAGAATGTCCAGAACATGGGTAGACTGAAAATTAAAGTCGGTCAAAGTAAGTACCTTTGCCACTGAATGTCAGTGTTCTGGGCCCTCAAGAACACCTATTGCGATAGAAATCGTCGCTAAAGCCTTTAGCGACGGATTTTGTGATACCCCCAAATCCAGGTACTTCATTTCCTCAAGATTTGGTGTTCACTTAATCAAAACATTCATTTTTAACTATCCAATTATAATAATTTGAATAATAAAAACCTGCCCATACAGGATAAAACTTAAATAAAAATCTCCCAGGTTATCCAACCTTTAACAACAATCATTCAAATGCGGAAATTTAAATAAACTTCATTACAATCTTTAAACCAAAGTCTGAAAGTAAACTATCAAAACTATTACAAGTCTTCAGTATTTATTCATCTTTCCTTTTCCTTCTTCGGTGCTAGGTACGTCACCGTTTCAACTTTAGTTTGTAAGAAATTTTACGAGCAAGAGTGAGCAAACAAGGCCCACTTGAAATAACAATAAATAAATCTTTAAAATTTCACATCAATTTCCAATATTAGGCTCAATAGAACTGAACAATATATTCTATTAACTTTCTAAAAATTATAACGTTCACTGAGGGTCTAATGACCATGAATCATGTCCACAGTTATAAGTAATATTTCAACTTTAACTTTATGGTCTATAAGACAATAAGGACTCCCGCGCACTTTGGGGATCAACCCTTCAGACAATGTATTGTGCACAACCATTTCAACGCTAAGCGTAAACCTCTACTAAAAGAGTTGTTCATCTCAGTATTTAGAGTACAAGTCCGCACCAAAGGAAGTTTGGTTTGGATAAGCTTTTAAGATAATTTGGAATTCAACGAACATCAATTAAGGAGTAGTTGAATAAGACCAATAACACTATACTATATAATAATCGTGATTAAATCAATCATAGTAAACTAAAGTCATGCATTAGGAATAATCTAATAGCATATAATTTGAATAACTATAGCATACCTTGCTTGAACAACACTAAGCCAAGGTTAATTAGAATTGAATAATAAGCATGCATAGCATATATAGTTGTGCATGCTAAACAACAAGTTAAATACAAGAATAACTTGCTCCAAATAACTTACATCATTATATTGTAATCGAATTAAAAACAGTAATTGAATTAACAAGATAATAGATTAGAAAACTTGCTCAAGATTAAACTATAAGATTTGGGATACTTGTATCGTTATGAGCAACTAGATACAATGACTTACTCAATAATAGGCAATCTAGCTCTACGAAAGTGTAGCAACTTACAACAATTGTAATTGAATTTGAAAACAATAATATACCCAATGAAATTAAACTCGTACAATGAAGTTTAGAGTTAGAGAACTTGCCTTTAGCACAAGCTAAACCCTTACCACTTGAATTTCAATACCCTAAACATATGTCATCATGACATAATTAGTCATTATCAACATTTTATATCTATATAAACAAATATATACATCATATAGGTTAAATTACACATTCATATAATCAAACTATGTTACTAATAGGTAACACTTGATAACATGTTCATTCATAGCTTAATACTACTGAAATCATCATTTAGCATTCCTATTATTAACACATAACATTTATTTTCAAAGTTCGTGTAATAAACTAAAATTGTCAGACAATTCTGTTAACTCGTCTTCTTTGGCATACGATTTACATCAGGTTATATGCTAAGCAATATTGAGATTAGTCTTCTTGGTATGAGTCACGGGCCATTGATTGGTATTTAGCTGTATACGAGATTTATCTTGAGTGGGCAGCATTGCTTTTGAGAATCGAACTCGACGACCAAGCTCGGCAACAGCATGAATTAAAGCCAATTTGGCCTACAAGCTCGAATATAATAGACTAATTAACATGTAATACTCATATAGACTTCATATAAACATATTGTGAAGACTTCTAACATGTTTATACTCATAAAATAATATAAACATCAAACTTACAATACCCAATTTCAATATTTTTGGCAAAAACTCCATTGTTGGCATTTTTAATGAAAATCAATACTCTGATTTTGTTTTTCAATCAAAACAAAAATTTCAACACACCATAGTTATGATTATACATACTCTATCAAATTCAATAGTCAATTTATATATTTAACAACTGGTTAAACCTTAATTTCTATTTTAAATTAAGCCATATTCATATATATTTTCATGTAAACATTGTAATATATTTTGTAAGACCCCGAAATTTATGAAATAAAAGTATTCAATTTTTCTTATAATTACTATTCAGTAAATGGTTAAATTGATAAAAGCTAAAGTTAAGGGTGATATATGAAATTTTTTTCAAAATACACAAGTGGTTATAAAATATTCATTGTTGTCGGGGAATATTCGTTTGGTCGTGGAATATTCTTTACGTAGGGAATATTAAATGCGACGGTAGTGACCATTTGTGGGTCCCATAACAGAATAACTGTCGAATGAAGAAAACAACAAACTTAAGTTTTTATAAATAACGGCGTAATCGTTACCGTTAACACTGTTGGAATACCCGGTTGGTAAAATAAAGTAATACGCATTGTTGCACAAAAAGCAGACACTGCGGTATTATGATTTTTGAATTATTGATTCTTACGTAAGAAGACACTACTCAATAATTGTTACTGAGAATTCTTATTCAATATTTTATTTTATTGATTCAATAATTGCCGCATTGATATTTTATATTATTGTTGTTTCAATAATTATCACCGCATAATATTTCTCATTATCGATCAATAATTCATATTATTTGAATAATATTATTAGATAGCATTATTGGCAATGTCTAGAAAGTTACATCGAGGAGAGGTTTGGTCACCTAATTATGGCCAAGATGAGGAGAAATTCTTATTGGAAAGCCCCCTCACCCGGAACTACTGGTTGTCATAATTGTGATTCGTAATATTATTTGTGAATAATTAATTATTGATTTATATGATAAGGAAATATTTATTTGATGTGGATATAAATGATGGATTTATTTATGTGGTTATAAATGAAGGAATTAATGTTGAGGTATTTTATCAAGTATTTTTTGTCGGAATGAAGGTATTAAAAATTAAACCAAAGATTTTGACATATATTGCGTGAGTTATAATTTTTAATCCAAATAGTTGGATCGTTGTAATTTTTGGATATGTTATACATATATAAGTTGAGTATATGTCCACAAATTTTGAACCGTTAAAAATGAACGTATGATTTGTTATAAATTTTAAGAGGTGAATGGTTCAGAAATTATTGAAGTATCCGAATTTAGCATTTTGGTGGAAAATTCCATAATTGAGTGGGCCCCACTTGTGATTGGTGAAGAAATGTGCTGAATTTTATTTCAAATATGGTCAGTGGGAATAGTAGCAGGTAAAGCTATCAAGTTGCAGGTCAAGTCTGCTAAAATTTTCCTATAAATAGAGGGCTAAGTTAGAATTGAAAATCACACCAGAAACATAAGCTTTCTCTCTTTCCCTCTCTAGATTATTGAGTGTATTTTGTGAGTATTTAGACACTTGGTAAGTTGATATTCATCAGTGCAAGTTTCCTTCAGCGTCATATCCGATATCCAGTCAGAAGTGCTGCTCTTTTGAGGTAAGGGATAGTAAAGGATTTTAAGGGTTATTATGTTTTTCAGTTCGTACTTCTTCTGACCTTCAGAAAATTCTGGAAAAATTTGAAATGATATGTTGATGAGTTTTATTGATTGTGTCCAAAAATGGTGATTTTTGGATGTATAGATTAAGAGTTGTGAATTTTATGAGAAAAGACTATTTTAAAAGTAACCGCTTATAATTCCTTGTGGTTAACTCCAAAATTGATGAAATTTTTATTGGGAGTACATCTATATAATATCAGTGTACTCTGTGAATTTTGGAATTTTTGGATAAAAGTACAATTTATGATAAATGTCTAAATATTCGGCGGTTTTGGCCATATGAAAAATAGTAAATGAATTTTAAAAATTCTAAGAAAAATATATGTTCAATATGGGACTATATCCTGCTAAATCCCAGAAAAGAAAAATTTTTGGAACTGATTTGGTATTTTTCATGAAAATGGACTAGTTATGAATAAATGAGTTAAATATGTTATCTGAAGGAAGAAAATTGGAAAATATGACTTTATGGCTTGAGAATCATATATGTGGTATATGCAGATTTTTGATGAGGGTTTTGGTTATTGGTGATGAAATCTTATAAGTTTGGCATTTTATGATGATTAAATGCATTATTTAGTAAAGTGTAAACAATTAAAATAAATTGTTTATAAGTTTAAGAAATGTTATTCTTTCAATATCATTATACCGAAATATTGGTATGGATTTTATTGTGGAATTTCTACCTTTTTGTGTCAGGGTTACTATTCATGAGTTACTATTCACGAGTTACTATTCACTGGTACTATTCACTACAAAATTGGTTTCTTTTTCTAACCAAATTATAGTTGATTTATGAATATTACTCTGGAGATTAAAACTATATATTGATTATATTGATTTTATTATCATACATAACATTTTTATAACCCTGATGTTGAAATTCTCTTTCACTTGAGTATAAAGATGGGTAGATTATTGGTATGATCATGACTAGGATTCTCTTTGGCCAATAGTGAAAAGTTAAATTGTGACTGGTATGATCATGACCATTGAATTTATAATTGAATATCTTTAGCTTAAGTACAAATGTGAATTGATCAACATGGTTATAATTATTATTTATATAAATTCTGAAATGATATTATATTTCTTTGAGATATTAATATATTTGGCATGTAGTGCAAATATGAATTGTTGAGGAATATCTTTGGCCTGTAGTACAAAGATTAACTGTTAATGAATATCTTTGGCCCGTAGTACAAAGATGACCTGTTGTTGAATATTTTTGGCCAGTGGTACGAAGATGAACTGTGGATGAATATCTTTGGCCGTAGTGCAAAGATGAATTTATTAGTATGATTATGAACAGGAACTATGATTTGGTATAACCATAATCTTTGATGTTTTAGGTAAAGACATGTGATGAAAATTATATTCGTCCTGGGTACGAAGAGGAATTTAGAATTACAATTATGATTATAAGATATTCATATAATTGTGGAAAGGCTGATTGATTGATGTTCTGAGGATAAAACATTGTTGGTGGACTTTTAACATGGAGAAGATAATAGATTGTATTGTCTATTTGACTCTTCTAATGGATTGCTCGTTCCGCTGCAACTATGGTTGAAATTTTTATCATCTACCATATGTTCTAAATCTCTGATTTGTTATTGATGAAGGCTATTGATAATTTAATTATCTTTAGTCATGATATTCTTTCTTGAAGCTAGTTGTGCTCACCCTTTTGCTTCACAATTCCTTTCGGGTAATAAAAGTGTGTAAATTTGGGTCGAGCCCAGGGGTAACAAAGGAATAGAGCGGTGGTCTCTAGGCGTGGAGTTCTCCCTAAGCAGTATAGACACAAGTGTGTTGTATACATCTTTTAGTAGTTATATTGGGTGAATCATATAGAGAGGCGAACCCAACGTTGGAAGGGTGTTTTGCCACTATCATACAAGATGTCTAATGACATACAACCTCGTGTCATCATAAAGGCGAGGTTGTGCTCATCCACTTCTTCGAGTATATTTCTGAGCACTACCTATATAATCTTGGTATTTGTTTGAAGTATAATTCTCAATTTGAGGCAGTGGAGATAATGATAAATCAAGAGAAGACTCACCATTGGGAAGAATATGATAGTAATCTTCTCATTTTCTTTGGGGTCTATTGGGTCAACCAAGGATAATTTCGTGGCCATATGATATCTATCATAACCTAGAAGCATGGCCTCCCATGTACGAAGGTTTCCTTGAGCACTTTCCAAAGATTTTAGTTTCTAAAACAGTTTTTGACTATACCTTTATATAAGGTGTCACTGTGAGGTGCTGTCCACGGTTGAGATATGTGTCACATTTGGTATATATTTGTATCCAAACTCACAGTATATGTGTTGGTATAAAGTTGTAGTTGTTTTCTGTACCATGTATTTGGCGACTCAGAATGGGTTGGATGGAATGGACCTATTTTGGGGTTGTCACATATTTTCTTCCACAAAACACATACATACATGAAGTAATTTCTCTATAATCGTATATAACTCATGAAATCATCTTATAATCAATAATTTATCATATAACCACAAACACCATCAATTTATCTTTTATAAAATTTCACAGTGAACTTTTTGGGAAGAGGAAAACTAAACTTTTAAAGAAAAAGGTTAAGCTCCTACCTTTGATTAAGAAGATGATGGCTACTATTGATTATCAAACTTCTTTTCTCCAATTCTTTTATCAAAACGTGTTAGGATTTCTCTCAAATTCTCTCTAGTTTTCTTCTTCTTCTTCTCTTTTTTCTTCAACTGAGTTCTTTCTTCTCTCTAACATACGTACTAGAAAATATAACGTATATAGTAATAATATATATTAATTATATAATATAACTTTAGATATCAGTTATGTAAGTTTTGAAATTTAAAAGCCATAAGGCTTGTTTGGCTAATCTTAATAAAATAACCTATTAATCCTTATGCCTTGTTTAGTAAAACACAATTAAACTCCCTTAATTTATTTTAGTAACTCCTTTATAGCAAGGTTATTTGTCACACTCCTATTAAATTAAATAATCTATTTAATCAATTAAAATATTAATCTATTAAATTACTTTCACACATAAATCATTATCACATAATTATAATTTCCTTTATAATTTTATTCAACCAACTAACACTTTATTTTAATCACAATTCCAATTAAAATATTATAATCCATTTAATCCTTATAAGCTCTCTAGCTTACTTATTAAATTCAATTATTATATAATCTCATAACAATTAATTTTCTTAGCTCTCTTAATTATTTATTCAACAAATAATTAACTAAATCACATCAACTCAAATTGTCATTCAATACATATATAATTCAATAAATATTTTATATTACAAATAAATATTTAATATTTAATTATTTATTCAATAAATAATTAACTAAACCACATCAACTCAAATTGAACAATTATTTATTCAACAATAAACATATCCATTAAATACTTATATAAATTAATAAATATTTAATATTACACTTTAAAATTCTAGAATGTTCTGATTTAATTAATTTAATTTCCTAATTTACGAAAAATTCATTAAAAATAGAAATAAATTTCTAAAATTACAAAATCATTTTTAAAAATTATTTTAAA
Organism: Panax ginseng; assembly: GCA_020205605.1. NCBI lineage: Eukaryota > Viridiplantae > Streptophyta > Magnoliopsida > Apiales > Araliaceae > Panax > Panax ginseng. The sequence goes on along the minus strand of CM035141.1, from coordinate 42,938,711 downwards.
TTATAAAAATGAACTTTTGATAAATTGACATATTTTTCATTAATATTATTATTTATTTGAATATTATTGGTATTAAATTTATTTAATAAATATATTAAATAAATGGGTTAAAAATGATTTTATATTAAAAAATTATTTTAAATGATAATAAGAGGTTTAAAAATATTTGAAGTTATAAATCATGACTTTTAATATTTTAAGGTAATTTTCATTAATAATTTAATAATTATGATAATAAGTTTATTTAATATTTATATTAAATAAATAGTTAAAAATGGTTTTAATGATTTAAAATTCATTTAAAATGGATATAAAGGATTTAAAATATTTTAAGTTATAATAAATGACTTTTAATATTTTCATGAATAATACATTAATATTTAAATCTTAATAGTGATTATTTAAAAATGATTTTAAATGTTTTAAAATTCATTTGAGGTAAAATAAATGTTTTAAAAATAGTTTAAGTTATTATTAATAACTTAGAGATTTTGTCAAGTATTTAATTAATATTTTTATAATGGAATTATTATGTACTTAAATCATTTAAAAATGATTTAGGTGTTTGAAAAATCATGATAAATTATAATAATTATTTAAAATTATTATAATACCTTGAAAAATAATATGATTAATATTTAAATTATTTAATAAAGTGTTGAAGTTTCAGAATAGAGTTTCAGTAAATATAAACTCTATTATTATACGATAAAAACCGCTTAAATAATCAAAATGAAACCAAAGTTGATTTGGACTTATATATATTGACCTGATAAGTAATTATTTGTGTTAGAATTACTGTTATAACTATGTAACAATGTGTTTAAGCTATATGATGACTGCAAATAGCAGTGTTATGTGTTATGATAAATTATTCTAATCAAAAGAATAATCTTATGAATGATAGGTTTCAATATAAAAGATAAAATCTAAGTTGTGTAAGTAGCAGATCAAGCAAGTATCCTTTCTATTTTGCCGGAGGTCCCTGTAGCTGAGGGATTCACTCATTGTCGTATGCAGCTGGAGTTGCTGACAGCTGATACCATTAAATGGATTCCCTATTCAGGGGAACACTTGACCATCGACTTCGAGGATGGACACCCGACTGGAGTCGAGTATTTGATTTCCACCAGGAGAGTTCCTCCTTTCACAGATGGATGATGGGAGCTCTATTTAGGAGAGCGTGCTATTAGGAGCACCATAGGGGAGATCCGTATACCGATCTTGCCTCCTACCAGGCGTCATTGGCACGTATCCACGATCACGAAATCAACGATCCCATTGTTGGGGGTTGACAGTTTTGCATTATCAAAGGGTCCATGTACTCAGGAGATGTTCCAGCGGTGGTGGTCCCCTCGCACTATTGGAGCCTAGTCCCGCGCCACACAGTTTATGGGGGATATGGTTCCAGGATCCTTGATGATGACAAATTGGATAGCTTGTGTCCGAGATCCGACTCATATGACCTAGATTGATAGTTTGACCCGGCAGTTGTGTAACGCCTCAAAAATAGGTCCAATCCAACCAACCTATTCTGAGTCACCAAAAACATAGTACAGAAAACAACTATAACTTTATTACTACAATTGTTGTGCAAAATATAACAACACATATGTTGTGAGTTTTGATACAAATGTATACCAACTGTGACTCATGTCCCAGCCTTGGATAGTACATCACAATAGCACCTTACATAAAGGTACAATCAATAACTGTTTTAGAAATTAAAATCTTTGGGAAGTGCTCAAGGAAACCTTCGTACATGGGAGGCCATGCGTCTAGGTTATGATAGATATCATATGCCCACAGAATTATCCTTGGTTGACCCAATAAACCCCAAAGAAAAACGAGAAGATTATTACCATATTCTTTCCAATGGTGAGTCTTCTCTTGACATATCATTATCTCCACCGTCTCTAATTGAGAATTATACTTCAACCAAACTCCAAGATCATATAGGTAGTGCTTGTAGATATACTCAGCAAATGGATGTGCACAACCTTGTCTTATGATAACACGAAGTCGCCTGTCATTAGACATCTTGTATAATAGTGGCAAAACACCCTTCCAACGTTGGGTTTGCCTCACCCTATATTATTCACCAAATATAACTACTAAATGATGTATAAAATACAACACACATTTTGATACTATTAGGGAGAACCTCCACAGCTAGAGACCACCGTTCTATTCCCCTATTATCCCCACTCGACCCAGCTACACTTTTTTTACCTGAAAGGAATTGTGAAGTAAAAGGGTGAGCACAACTAGCTCAGTAAAGAATATTATGACTAAAGATAAATAAATTATCAATAGCCTTCGTCAGTAATAAATTAGAGATTTAGAACATATGATAGATGATAAAAAATTTCAACCATAGTTGCAGCGGAACGAGCAATCCATTAGAAGAGTCAAATAGACCATAAAGTCTATTATCTTCTCCATGTTAAATGTGAGACCCCGAATTTTATGAAATAAAAGTATTCAATTTTTCTATTTTAGTAAATAGTTAAATTGATAAAAGTTTAAAGTTAAGGGTAATATGTGAATTTTTTTTTTTTTTGCAAAGTAAGCAAGTTGATATAAAATATTCGTTGTGTCGGGAAATATTCGATTAGTCGGGGAATATCCGTACGACGGTACAATCATTGGTGGACCCCAAAACGGAATTATTATCGGATTGAGAAAATGACAAAAATATTTTATTGAAAATAACTACGTGGAAGTTTTACCATTAATACTGTTGAACTACGGTAGTAAAGTAAAAGTAATAAATCTGGCGTGGTTACATAGTAGCTTGCGGTATTGATTATTGATGCTTATGTGATAAGTCACCGGTTTTGTTTTATTGGTATTATTAATGTAATAAAACAAAAAAGCTTTTTTATATAAAACATAATACTTTTATAAAGTTATTCGTTTTATTAGGCTAATAGTAAAATCTTTTATATAAAAGCAGAATACTTTTATAAAGTTATCTATTTTATTAGATAATAATTAGAATATATTATATTTTATTATTCATATTGTTTGCATAGTGCCTGCATAGTGTTTGCATAGTAAAATCTTTTATAAAGTTATTCATTTTATTAGATTATAAATAGAATATATTATATTTTATTTAAAAGATTTTGTTTTTAATATGGACCGTCAGATTAAAGTAAATCAATCTGGACCGTTCATGAGTTAGTTACTATGCAGTTCATTTTTTCTATAAATAGAAGCTCATTCCTTCATTATTTCTTACGAATTCACTGAAACTCTAGAGAGAAATTATAGAGAAACTATAGAAAAGTATTCTGCTACTTCCCTACTCTTATATTCAGTTTCTTTTACGGTAAGGGGTATTATTTCTTTTGTATTCATGAAGAGAAGTTTTATTATTCTATTCTTTATTATTACCTTGAATAACCGTGATATCTGTGGACTACCCTATACTTGGTGACATTCTTCTATTATTCTCATCTTTATTATTATTACATTTGGAATATCATATTATGCATGCGTTCTGTGGGACTGGTTAAAATCTTTATTATTATTACATTGAAATATCTTTGTACTGTGCATTTCTGTAGAACTGGTTAAAATCTTTATTATTATTTTATTGGAATATCCATCTATGCATTTACGCTTGGACACGGTTAAAAGTCTTTATTATTTTGTTGGAACATCACCGCCGATGTAATTTACTTTGACTGGTTCCATTACTTATTAATCTATTGGAATAACTTGTCTAAGTACCGCATGCATGGTGATTTCTTTTGTTATTCCATTCGTTATTATACTTAGTTAGTTAAAGTTTTGACTTCTATACTCCATGAAATTAGTGGAATATCCTTGATATTTGCGCTTCATCCAGTATTTTTCATGAAAATATTCTTTTGAGCATTCTTGAATTTTACTCTACAGAGCAGTATCATGTTGACAATTTGGACGTTATTGGTTCATGGATAAATTAATTCTTGAACTTGTTTTATTGAATTCTTATATCATGGTCATCATCCTCATGTTTATATTATGTTAAAAGTCATCTATGGCCTGTAGTGCATAGATGAGCTTGGTATGATTATGACCAGGGATTATTCGGTGTAATCATAACCGTAATGTTACAAATGATGTGGAAAAAGTCCTCATTGCCCCGTAGTGCGTTGATGGATAGTTGTTGGCATGATCATGACCATTAATGAATACACAAATATTCTTAGCCTGTGGTGCATGGATAATTGTGGTTGTGATACTAAAGAATATCCTTGGCCGTAGTACAGGGGTGATTGGATGATGTGGATTATTTATTAAGCTGAGTCCCAGCAATAAAAGTCATGAAAAATCTTTTAAATCATAGAAGATAGTAGATTTTATTTTCTACTTGACTCTTCTAATGGATTGCTTGTTCCGCTGCAGTAAAACTTGATGTTTGTTATATTGTATCGGTTTAACCTTTGTTTAAGGCTAATGATAATTTATTACGCATTATCTTAGTCATAATATTTCTTCTTGGGCTAGTTGAGCTCACCCTTTCTTTCACTTTGTTCTCTTGAAATGAGAATATATTTGAGACGAGTCGGGGAGCGGAGTGATGGGACGGATGATAGTATTAGTAGTCCTCACTATTCTGTTAAATAATGTGACAATAAATGTAATGAGGACCCCATTGAGTTTGTATATTGTCTAGATGACAATATTTGTATAATTAAGTTGTATTTGAATTTTGTACCATGTATTTGGCGACTCAAGATGGGTGATGTATACCTATTTTGGGGGCGTCACATTAAAAGTCCACCAACAATGTTTTAACCCTGTAACATCAATCAACAGTTCTTGTCCACAATCATGTGAATAACTCATAATCATAATTGTAGTTCTAAATTCCTTTTTTCATTTAGGACGAAGATAATTGTCATCACTGTCTTTACCTGAAACATCAAAGATTATGGTTATACCAAATCACAGTTCCTGTTCATAATCATACTAATAAATTCATCTTTGCACTACAGGCCAAAGATATTCAACAACAGGTCATCTTTGCACTACGGGCCAAAGATATTCATATCTCAAAGAAATACATAATCATTTCAGATTTATATAAACCATAATTATAACCATGTTGATCAATTCACGTTTGCACTTAAGCTAAAAATATTCAATTATAAATTCAATGGTCATGATCATACCAGTCAACGATTCAACTTTGCACTACTGGCCAAAGAGAACCCATAGTCACGATCATACCAATAATCTACCCACCTTTACACTCAAGTCAAAGAGAAATTTCTTCACCAGGATTATAAAAATGTTATAGATGATAATAAAAACAATATGATAAAAACATGGATTTAATTTCAAGAGTAAGATTCATAAATCAACGATAATTTAGTCAGAAAAAGAAACCAATTTTTGTCGTGAATAGTTACTCATGAATAGTAACTCGTGAATAGTAACTCATGAATAGTAACTCGTGATTAGTATCCGTATTCATACATAGTACCGTATATGTAAATAAGGTCATATACATGAATAATGCCGTATATGTGAATGGTGTCGTATACATGAATAGTATCGTATACGTGAATAGTAACCTCGACACAAAAAGGTAGAAATTCCACAATAATATTCATATCGATAATTTCGGCATAATGATATTGAAAGAATAACATCATTATGAAGAAAATAACATCCCTTACTATCTCTTACTATCCCTTACCTCAAAAGACAGTACTTCTTACTGGAATACTAGATATAGTGCCGAAGGAAACTTGTACCGTATAGCAACTCGTAAATAGTAACTCATTAATAGTAACTCATGAATAGTAACTCGTGAATAGTAACTCATGAATAGTAACTCATAAATAGTAACTCATGAATAGGAACTCGTGAATAGTACTCTATATTCGTACATAGTATCGTATACGTAAATAATGTCATATACATGAATAATGTTGTATATGTGAATAATATCGTATACGTGAATAATTTCATATACGTGAAAAGTATCGTATACGTGAATAGTAATCCCGACACAAAAAGGTAGAAATTCCACAATAATATTCATATCGATAATTTCAACATAATGATATACGTGAATATGTACCGTATAGCAACACTCAAAGTATAAAATACTCATAAGAATACGCTCGATAATATAAAGAGAGAAAGAGAGAGAAAACTTTAGTTTCTGGTGTGATTTTCAATTCTAACCTAAGCACCCTATTTATAGGAAATTACTTAGAACACCAAAGTAGAAAATTTAATAAAATATAATAATTATTAAAATTTGTCTACGTCAACCTTTGAATTCAGATTTCAGCATGCTTAACAACACATGAGCCCACCAACCAACCACAAAAACATTTTTCTTTTAAAACAAATTTAAAACTTTTAAAAAATAATTATTTCGAAACTTCAGAACTTCAATAATTCATAATAAATAGCCCTTTTATCAGAAAAATTCGAACCACATGTCCTTTCCATAGGAAATTCCATTCTCTACAACTTTACAGAAGAAAGTTTTTCCAAATTCCAAACAGAAATTGACCGAAATCCACAAACGGACGATTTTATAGGCTATAATCAAATTTCAGTCAAGAAATGGGCCCAAAGGCATGTTTAACATGTTTTAAACAATTTTTATAAAAAATACTCTTCCTCCTCATTTATTTATATATCCCACATTCATTGTAAAAATATCGCCATTATTATATTATTAAAATATAATAATATATTTTAATGAATTATTTTATCAGAAAAGATAAAATGTCAATTTTTCAACAATTGTCACTTTAAAAAAAAATTTCATCTATATCCACATAAAATGAATATTTTTCTTATCATATAAATCAATAATTAATTATTCACAAATAATATTACAGAATCACAATACTGGCAACTAAGTAGTTCGAGGAAAGAGGGGCTTTCGATAAGAATTTCTTCTTCTTTGCCGCAATTAGGTGACCAAACCTCTCCGTAGACAGAACTTTCTAGACATTGCCAATAATGTTATCTAGTAATATTATTAAAATAATATGAATCATTGATCTGATAATGAGAAATATTGTGTAGTGACAATTGTTAAAACAACAATAATATAAAATTTCAACGTAGCAATTATTGAATCAATAAAATAAAATATTGAACAGTAATTACTGTAACAATTATTGAGTAGTGCCTTCTTACGTAAGAATCAATAATTGTGCAATACTGTGTGCTACTGTGCAATAACACGTATTACTATGTTTTAACCACCGGTTATTCCAATAGTGTTAACGGTAACAACTACGCCGTTATTTATAAAAACTCATACTTGTCATTTTCTTCATCCAATCGCTTTTCGTTATGGGGCCACAAAAATTTCGCGCCATCGCACGAATATTTCCCCGATTGGGAAGAATATTCCACGACCAAACGAATATTCCCCGACAACAATGAGTATTTTATAACCACTTGCTTATTTAAAATATTTACTTATGTCACCCTTAACTTTAACCTTTTATCAATTTAACCATTTACTGAATAGTAATTATAAGAAAAATTGAATACTTTTATTTCATAAAATTTGGGGTCTTACAAGTTGGACCAGGCACATATATTTATCTGGCATTTGGGTAGAGATCTAGGCAGCGGCGAGTCATTTGTTCCTTCATTTCGGTATTTGGCCCCTCGGATGACCCATTCGGATTTTCTTGGGTGCAGATCCTCCTCTTTATAGGCTTGACATCAGGTGGACAGGATTGATGATGTGGACATCGACACCTTGGTCTCTTCTGATGTGTATTCTCGTTATATCTTTTGATAGGCCTCTGTTAGATATTGGGTGGCTGTTCCCTATTCTCGCTATATCTTTTGATAGGCCTCTATTAGTAGTAGAGCATTTGTGCCCCATTTCCTTGTATTTGTAGCTTTACAGAGCTGATGTATTAGATGATGATATACTTAGGAATGTATGCACAATTTTTCCATTCCCTATATCATATTGCCATCCATTATCTGTTATGCATGTATCATGTTGAGCATATATATGAATGTCCAGAGCTATTCGGCATTGACTCCTGGATGGTCTTATGACACGGCCCGCACAGATATCTTCTTCGACAGTTAGCCGTATAGATCATACCCTCCCCCCACCATTAGTGGCATTGGGTATGCGATCTTGGTACGATAGCATGTCACCACCAAACAGGGTGACTGTAGATCAGTTGCTGCAACATACCATGACCTTATTTCCTTTTCAGGTTCCCGCAGGGTTTGTGGACGGGATGCTAGAGCATTGGCTACCGGATAGGCAGGTATTTCGATTCGGTACCCATGAGTTAACTCCTACTCTGGAGGAGTATGCACGGTTGACGATGCTGCCTTTAGACAGACCTTGCGTGTATCTGGCTTTGAGAGACATGAGTAGACGGTTCATGACTCTCACAAAATTACGGCGCAGAGTAGTGCAGGACGAGCTGACATCTAGCCATGTGATATCCCAGCATTTTTTGTATGACAGATTTGGCTCGGATGATAGCTATTCATGACATTCCGGGGATTTCACCGCACCAAAGGACCACTGACGTTTGGCCAGGGTTGATGTACTAATGCTATGCATACTATCGTATGTTTATATGCCGCGTTACATGGATGAGATAGACATAGGTGTCATCATAGCCGTGAGAGCTCTCAGGGAGGGTCGTACCATTGTACCTATGGTTGTAGCAGAGACCCTGCAGTCAGCATCCTACTATTGTACTTACCCGACAGGAGTTTTTACGGGTAGTTCGGTCATGCTGTATGTGTGGTTTATGTCACACTTGAGACCGATTGGCACTCTTAGACGGAATGGGTATTGGTTCACCCATGATGTAGCCATGTCATACTCCTTTCAGCCGTCGGAGTGTATAGATGCTCTGTCCTGGTCCACATTTTTGGCAGATATCAGAGATCCATTCAGCATATTGCCGTGCTCGGGGCTTTGCTCACCATACAGCTTCATTACTCATGCTCCGGGCATGGACTTCCTCCCTCTAGCTAGCTTGAGGGGCGTGACTACTTATCACCCACTGGCCATGATGTCGCAGTTCAACCAGTTCCAAGATTTTCATCCTTTCGAGGGGGCGATAGGTCAGCGTTCAGCTTCTCGATATCTCTCAGCAGAGGACCGATTCCTACATCAAGGAGGAGCCCGCTGCTGGGTTGCCAGCATTTCCTCCATATTCTCCTAGTATCAAGATCTTGTTGTGAAGATCAAAGACAAGATGCTTTGAGCGAAGTCTTCATCTGATGACTTTTGAGAGAGATCAGGCTCGATCTATGATGTTGACTGCTCTTCATGGGAGAGACGCAGCTCTATTAGAGAGAGACGAGGCATTAGCTCGCAGAGATATCGCTGTTGTTGAGTGGGATGAGGCTAGATCAGCCAGAAATGCAATGATAGTTGAGCGGAATGGCGCCATATCTGCCCGAGATGTAGCCATCAAAAATAGTACTGCAGTGAGGTCCCTTACCACTGGCATGATCGCAGAGATGAGCGCATATATTGATGATCATATGGGCACCATGCAGATGGCTGCAGATCTATTGGGTCATGTGGATATTCTCGTACAGGAGACCACAGCTTCGCCTCCTTCTTCTGAGAGGGACGCCATGTTGGGTTTGTTAGCTCGCATATACCCTGACTTGTACATGAGCTTGTATTTACCTTCACAGACTAGCTTAGCCATTTTGTCATGTACAGTTTAATTGTATATATATCAAACAGCATTATATATATGACAGGGAAATATATTTTTGGATCACTTCCCTTTTAGATATGCCTTGCTATTTTCTTGATATTTTGCCTGCTGCTTCAGGGCTTGTGGTCTTGATGTATTCTAAATTCCTCCTGGGTGGATGGACATTGAGTTGTCTCTGGATAGTTCAGAATGGATCATCGATCTATGTGTATCCCTACTATCTTTGGTGTCTTGGGACTGGTTTCTGTATGAAAATGTGGAGAGGAGTGTGGTTTTCCTCTCTGAGATTGACCGCACCACGGATGGTCGCCAGTACTTCTATTTAGGAGAAGCCTAGTTAATTCCATCTCTTATGGATCGGTGTTTCTCTTCAACGTATGACCGCAGCTTAGATGGTTGCCGAATCTCCTATTTGGGAGGAGTTTAGGTAATTCCATCCCTTTGGTCTGAAGCTAATGAAATGTAGTGGATTGATGTTTGATCCAGTACCAGTTGACAATGATTTGTATTTTGGTAGGGGGTGAGACCGCACCATGAATGGCTGCCTACGTACTCCTATTGAAGAGGAGATCAGGTCTGCGTAGTTCGAACCTGGTGTAAGATGTTCAACGTTGTATATGGCCGAAATGGTGTAGGAATGTTTTTGTTGTTTTTGTGAGGAGAAGAGGGTAGGAATGTTTTTGTGGTTTTTGTTTTATTGCAACCGGGCCATATGAAATACGTACTCCTATTGAAGAGGAGATCAGGTCGACGTAGTTTGCCCCTCAGGAGGAAACGAAAAGCATAATCCCATGTGCAGGTCAGAGTGCGGGGAGGAGAAAGTTTAATCCTAGATTGAGGATAAACTGTAGGTACGAGAAGTTTGATCCCAGGTATGGGTAGCCAAACTGCAAATGCAAGAGGTTCAATCCGCGGTGGGATGACCTAAGTTGTAGGAACACAAAGGAGAAAGTCAGGCTGCTGGCTTTGAAAAGTATGTTTCCTTGAGGGGCAAAGTGTAGAAAAGTTGTATGTGGTAAAGGGTTAAAGAACCGGAATGACTGGTGATCTGATGGTCCAACACCAGATACTTCAGACATAATACCGTTTCATGGTGTCCGAGTTGATGAGTTATGGAAATTCATCACAGTCCATTTCTTACAATCTGAGAGTGCCTCCTGTCAATACTTCTTTGACAATAAACGGGCCTTCCCAATTAGGAGCGAATTTTCCTTGAGCCTAATTTTGGTTGTCAAGGATCTTCTTCAAAACTAAGTCATGTTGTTTAAACTGTCGTAGTCGGACTTTTTTGTTGTAGGATCTGGCGATTCTTTGTTGATACAACTGACCATGGAAGATAGTCGCGGTTTGCCTTTCGTCTATTAGAGACAATTGGTGATGCATGTCTTGTACCTATTGGTCTTCATCCAGCTGAGCATCTATCAACACTCTGAGGGATTCCATTTCAACTTCTATGGGGAGCTTTGCTTCCATCCCATAGGTTAATCGTGAGGGGTTGCCCCGGTGGAAACGCATTGAGGTTCTATAGGCTAACAGAGTCGGAGGCAATAGGTCAGGCCAATCTTTGTGGTTGGCGGACATCTTTTGCATAATCTTCTTGATATTTTTGTTAGCCGCTTCAACCACACCATTCATCTTTGGACGATAGATGACAGAGTTGAGATGTTTGATGTGGAATTTACTGCATAATTCCTCCATCATTTTGTTGTTGAGGTTCTTGGCATTGTCTGACACAATCACCTCTGGTTTTTCGTATCGACAAACGACATTGTTTCTGATGAAAGCAATGATGACTTCTTTGGTAACCCTGGGGAAGGAGGCTACTTCTACCCACTTGGTGAAGTAGTCGATCATGGTGAAGATAAACCGGTGACCATTACTGGCTCTAGGCTCAATGGGCCCGATAACATCCATTCCCCACATTAAGAAGGGCCAAGGTGAACTCATATTGTGAAGTTCCTTTGGAGGGGCGTGTATAACATTCCCATGAATCTGGCACTGATAGCATCTCTTGACATGGTCATGGCAATCAGCTTTGAGAGATAACCAATAATGTTCAGTTCGGAGGACTTTCTTAACAAGGAGGGGGCCACTCATGTGGGGGCCACAGACTCCACCATGGATTTCATCCATAAGCCTTTGGGCTTGATCTTTGTCTAAACATCTGAGGAGACCTAGTCCTGCATCTCTTTTATAGAGCGCATCTCCACTTAGGTAGAATTTCATAGCAAGTCGATGGATCCGCCTTTCCTCAGTCGGGCTCACCTCAGCGGGTGTAGATCCATCTCGCACATATTCCTTGATATGCTGATACCATGGATGTTGGATGGGAGGTAGCTCATCCGATACTTCTCCAACGTAATTCCCATAGGCTGGAGCCTTGTGCAGGGAAATTGTGACGCTTGGCAAGTGTTCCTTGTCTGATATGCGAATCAGGGAGGTCGTAGTTGCTAAGGCGTCCGCAAAGTCAGTCCTATTACGAGGAACGTGTAGAAAGGAGATTTTTTCGAACTCCAAAGCCATCTTAAAAACCTGTCGATGGTAAGGCAGCAAATATAGTTCCTTGGTTTGATAGATTCTGGTGGATTGTCTGATTATCAACTCTAAATCTCCAAGGACAGTTAACCGTTTGATGCCCATTGAACGGGAAAGTTTTAGCCCCATGAGACAACCTTCATACTCAGCCATATTATTGGTCGCTAAAGCGTAACTTAGACTAACAACGGGATCTGCTCCCGTGCGGATACTAGAACTAGTCCAGCTCCAGAACCTTCTATATTAATAGCTCCATCAAAATACATCTTCCATGATTAGCGCGTATCGCACTGATGGTGTTGTTGCACTGTCATTACTCCTTCATCGGGGAAATATGTTTCCAAGGGTTTGAAATCCCCTGAAGGTGCGGCGGCCAGTTGATCCGCGATTCCTTGACCTTTGATGGACTTTTGAGTCATATATACGATGTCAAATTGTTGTAGGATCAAGCGCCATCCAGGATGACCCGACAATTTAATATGGGTTTATTGAACACGTACTTGAGAGGATCCACGCGGGATATGAGATGGGTTGTGTGACCATGGAGGTAATGTTGCAACCTCATGGAAGCCCATGCTAAAGCACAACACGTCTTTTCGATCAGAGTGTACTTGTGTTCACTACTGCTGAACCTCTTGCTGAGGTAATAGATAGCTCGTTCTTGGCCTCTATCGTCTTTCTGTCCTAGCATGCAACCCGTGGCATTGTCATTTATGGACAGGTACATGAACAGGGGAACACTGTCCCTAGGTGGTACCAACACGGGAGCTTTGACTAGCTGTTCTTTAATTGTAAGGAAGGCATTTTGACACTCATCATTCCATTTCATGGAGGAGTTCATCCTTAATAGCTTGAATATTGGCTCACATGTTGCTGTGAGTTGGGAGATAAACCTGCTAATGAAGTTGATTCTTCCCAAAAATCCCCGTATTTCCTTCTCTGTCTGAGGGATGGGCATTTCCGTGATGGCTTGGATTTTGGCAGGATCCAGCTCAATTCCTTTGTGGCTGACTAGAAATCCTAGCAACTTGCCTGATTTAACACCAAAGGCGCATTTAGCTGGATTCAACTTCAAATTGTATTTACGCAACCTGTTGAACAACTTCTTGAGATGGTCTATATGGTCATCCTCCTTCCGGGACTTGACAATGATGTCACCCACGTAGATCTCGATCTCTTTATGCGTTAAGTCATGGAAAAGAGCCATCATAGCTCGTTGATAGGTAGCTCTAGCATTGATGAGGCTGAATGACAACCGTCTATAGCAAATGGTTCCCCAAGGCGTGATGAAAGCAGTTTTCTCATGATCTTCCTCAGCAACCATGATCTGATGGTACCCTGCGAAGCAATCAGCAAAGGAGTACATGTCATATTGCGTAGTATTGCAATGAGAATGAGGATAAATGGCACGAGGAAGCTATCTTTTAAGCAAGCTTTGTTCAAGTCCTGGTAATCCACACAAACTCGCACCTTCCCTCCAGGTTTAGGCACGGGCACAATATTGGATATCTACTCAGGATATGAAGACACCATGATGATGCCAACTTGAAATTGTTTCACAATTTCTTCTTTCACCTTTAAACTCCACTCAGGTTTCAATCGCCTGAGCTTTTGCTTGACTGGGTTAAATCCCTCTTTAATGGGAAGGCAATTGTTGGTTGATTTCACAATAAAAACAAACGTGCAAGTATACACGATCAACAAGTAATCTAGTGATAAATTAGAGTGTCGATCCCTCAGAGAATTCCAATTAATAAACTCCAACTACTAGTACTGTATCAATTCAATTTTATTTAAACAACCAAAAATTATGATTTTTAAATATAAAGAAACTAATTTTAATAAAGCAAGAAATTATTCTAAAAGAAAACAAAGAACAAATTAAGAATTATTTGAATGCAGATAAATGACAATTAAGACTCCAATTTCCCCAATTATGATTTTTAAATCAATTATCCCAATTATTATATCTCTTGAATTGTTATGAGGAATTCTCAAATGCCAAAAGCCCTCTCTCGAGTGATCAATTGCCTTCTATTTAACCCAGATTAATTTCTGCTATATCTTTATGCAAAACAATTGAATTAAACTCGTTACAACCCCAATTCCTTTTATGTTACATGCGGCAAATAGATATTCTCATTCTATTCACAAACCTAATTATTCACTATGCACATAACTAAGTCACATGTCACCCTGCCAAGTTCTAACTCTAGAATTCCTCTCTCGATTCCTTCTAGAGTAACACGGTAATTATTGGCCAGATAAATAATCAATGAATACAAGGCATGATGAACAATTCACTTCAACATAAATAATTGGAATAAATTAAATAATCAATCCATAACCATAGAAGGTTCCATTGGAATCTTAATAAAAGGATTTAGTTCATGACGAAAATAAAAACCACAAATAATTGATAAATCATCCTTAATGAGTTACACAATTTAAAAGAATAAAGAAGAAGAAGAACTCCAAGTTTCAAGCCTTCAAATCTGCTCTGCCTCCTCGGTTGATCTCCAATTGTCTAGCCTTTTCTCTTTCCATTCAATAAAAAGAATCAATTTATATTTACTTGCCCAATTCCACAAATGCTAATCCAAATAGACTTCCCATAAACTCCTAAAACAAAGTCAAATAGTCAAAGTAATGTCCACGCCTTTTCACGCTTGCAGTCCACGTCGTCGAGCAGTAGAGGCTCGTAGCGCCCTTGATGCTATTGATAGTGCATTTCTAAGCGCCCCATATTTGGTCTTCGAAAAATTACAACTTTGCCATTTGTTAGCTTAAATCCCCAATTTGTCCCCTCGACTCCAGAATCGCAATACAACACATAAAACACGGTAAAAATATTCCTAAATGACTCGAAAATACAGTAATTTAAAACCAAGTATATCCGATTTATGGGTATATTACCCAATCATCAAATACCCCCAAACTTAAATCGTTGCATGTCCTCAAGCAACAAACACAAAACAATACTAACAATATGAAATTAACAACTCATGCAAATGCAACTAACTAAATGAATGTAATTCCAGCCATCCAATAACTCACGTATATCCATAGGCCTCAAAAAAATCACAAAAACATGCCAATACATCATTTGAACACAGATCAATGATATCCCAACAATCAACGAATCTGAATCTGTTATTACTAATATTGTGAGTGTGTGTTCAACAACCATGCTAACCCATGAAAGGCAAAAATTTGAAAGATAATAAATTTCTTAGTAAGCATCATACAGTGTAAACTTGAGAACTCATCAAATATACTTGTTTCAACTGAAATCAAACAATTACCCGAATTCAAGAGTCAAAATGGAATACTTATGCTTTTCTTTTTTTTTTTTTTTTTTTTATAACGGGGCTCTTTCTTTTGCACTTTATTCGCTTTTATTTTTTTTTTTTTTTTTTTTTAAATATACATAAATGACTGTGCAATGTCTCATCCCATTAGGCTAATAGTGTTACCTCTTAGCGAGCTTTCGACCAATGACTCCCAGACCATGAAAGACCTTAGGGCGCTAGGTGTAAAGACAATCCCCTCGGGCGTACTTGCTCAAGTAACAAAGGCCCCGAAACAAGACTAGTCACCATGTATACTTTTTTTTTTAGCTTATATATTCCAAATATTTTTCCCCCAAACTCGAGTTTATGTATAAATTCAGTCTTCTCTAGCTATTCAAATTGTCCTTTCATTTCACTAGCAATCATCCTTTAGAACTCTATTATCTAACCATTTAAACTATCATAGCTAACATGGTCATTTTTTCAAAGTGCTTTCCTATAATATCAGTGTCAAACAGATAAAGATTCAATTCATGTCAAAAAGATCATATTACTGACTCAACAATCCTTACTAGACTTGTTCATGCAATTTTAAGTTCATCGTTAACCTTCAAATATACTCACTATCAAAAGCTGGAATTAACATGCAATCCTAAACGCAACATTTATAAAACAACCACAACTATTAACAAACACAATTTACTCATGCAAATAAAAATTAAACTAAACAACTACCCCCAAACTTATCTAGAGCAATGTCCTCATACAACAAATAAGGCAAAATAAAATAGAGGACTTCCCTGACGAGCTTAGTCCTCGGGTGGAGCATCCTCATCCTCGCTCATCTCTTGATCGGAAGGGGGAAATACTGGCAGAACTGGAGCAGTTGGGAAATGACTAAGTTGAACGCCCAGATGTGATTGGACGGTCAGTGCATTCTGTGTAGCAAATTGGCCAACTAAAAATTTTAAAATCACGTCTTGACGTTCCGACAAGCGCACATTCTGGGATTCCATGTTGTAAAACTAGCCATCTATCTCCCATTGGATAGCTTCGGGGACCACACCACGATGAGCTGTTGTAGATGGGCCATAAGTAGGTGGAGCCTGAGGTGGTGGGGCTTGTGCAGGTGCAACTTGGGGAATTATGAAACCTAATCCCCTATGGTGATTTGCCCCACCTGTCCACACTTTGTATCTCGCTTATCAACTTGTGGTCCGGCCTTTGGCATGGGCTTTTGAATCATCTCGTCGACTTCCATTTGATGCCTAGAACTTAGCACATAATCTGAGATGAGAGGCGGATGTGGTAACCCTCGGTGGTACTTCCACGAGATGCTCGGAGGATGATTGCAAAATGAGATGGCCCACATCAATTTTAAATCCTTTGATGATTGAGTATAGAAGAATTTGCGCGTTCACGGTAACATGACTCACATGGGTGCATGGCATGAGTTCTGCGCAAATGAACACATACCATGCCTTCCCATATAAGCTGAGATTCGATAGTGGGAAAGTCATGTTTTCGCGTTCATGTACGGTCCATGTGGTGCCCGGCTGACAAAGTTCACGAATTATCTGCTCATAGTCTGGCCCATCACTAACAAGACTGGCATACTCATCATGAAAATCCTCAACTGGCAGTTGATAACACTCATTGAAGTCCTCTTCGCCAATTTCCACTATTTTGCCCCTTACAAATACCGTATAGTGATCATGTTAAGACGCGTTGGCGTAAATTCTTCTTTACCACTACAAATTATATTTGGATCGAATTTGCTCGGTAAGTGTGAACCGGTTCCTCTAGGCTATCATGGCGCCATTTCGCCATCCTTTGATTGATCCGGTCTCAACCACGCTCCGGAACCAATGATTGAGTAGCCATTTGGTTGTATCTTTCTGAGCCACAAAAGCCCGACAAAGCAGCTCTTTGTCGAATCACGCGGAGGTGGAGTTGAGGCGGTCCACGACCCTTCACCTGCGGCGGCGTTTGGATGCCATGTCAGAAATTCTGCAATTACAAGCATATATATGTATTAGCATCGAACAGAATTGGAATTTGGATAAACTTAGGTATGACTTTACCCCCAAACTTTAAAATATATGTCGAAATTGACTACATTAGTGGGGATGATACTCAACACAAAAATGCAAGCACATGCACAATAGTACAAATCAGAGTCAGGGACTATTCAGTTTCAAGAATGAACGCAAGCCATACAAGAGATGTCCTCAGGAGTTGTCGTGGAGTGCAATAAGAGACATGCATGTATCAAAATAGTGTAATTAACCCCACTCTAAGTTACTATGTGCAATGATAGCCATGTGCTACAGTAGATTGAAATCATTGTGGTGGCATGAAGGTCCAGAATGATAGTGCGAAGACATGGTGATATGTGTGCATGTGGACAAGATCAATGACTCGGGCAAATTATCAAACACCTTGTGGGTGTGCCATGTATCCCTAGCATTCAAACATTTATAGTAACATACGCTCCCAATTTAAGAATTAACACATATGTGTCGTATAAGATAGTCAAGATCAGGAGAGTGACATACTTCGATGTTGGTGTAAAAAGATATGAATTTAGTAGAATATATACATACCAACCATATCCTTGGATAGCTTTGTGCCCCAAAGATCAAATATAATTCAAGACATACCTGGTTAGATCTTGTTGCAATTGAATGAGAAAGATGAAATTTATGCAACACAGGAGAACAATGGATCGTATCTATTTGATTTGAATTATGAAATTGGTATTAGCACTTTTCAACTATCATGTGAAGGTAATGGAGGCTTGTGGCATGAAATTAAAAGAGAAGAGAGGTTGAATTAGAAGAGAAATGTAACCCTCCGGTATTTAAGTTCAATTAGAGTGCAGGGCCTTGACCTCGGTGGTAAGGCGAAAAATATGCTAGGAAAACAATTGTATATCTTTGGGTTGTCAGTCACGGACCAGGGGCGTGACAAGAATATGCATAGAGCAGTGGGGTATTAGAGGTCGATAAGGTCATGAAGTGCATAGCGTCGGTGACTGTGTGTTGTAATGTTGAAATTGATCTGGGTTGTGGAGGTCGATAGCTTCATGGATGGGGCTAGCTATTTGGTAACTTGAGATTGCCTATAGAGACAGTGGCGGCGCGCTCGTGGTCGATTAAGCCCGAGTTGGGCTAAGCGTCAAAGGCGCTTTGGGTCAAGCAATAATATGTGTGTAGGGGCTCTGAGGCTGTAAGTGGCTCATGTTGCCTGCAACGTATAAGTTCAAGAATCTGCATGAAGAGAGACAATTCAGAATGCGTTCCCCGTAATGTTGAAATCAATACTCACAAGAACTAAAATAAAACAATATTAGACAACTAAGTAGAATGAAAATAAAATAAATAACCAAAATAAAATAAAATTAAAAAGGAAAATGATTGGGTTGCCTCCCAATAAAGCGCTTAGTTTCTTGTCGTCGACCCGACTTTCTTTGGTATGTTCAATTTTCCACTGAGTCGGAGAGGTTCATGACCGTAGTTTAACATTCAATGGGCCCACTCCAGTAATGTTTCAGTCGTTGACCGTTAACCTTGAATGGGCAATTTGAATTTGGTTTTCGATCTCGATGTTACCATGTGGTGCAATGAGACCATTGTTGTAAAGGACACGACCAGCGTGATTTCAATTTTCGAGAAATAAGCGCAATCTCGAGTTGAAAAGAAAGACTTGTTGGCGGTTCAAATGTTTTATCGAGAATTTTCTTATCATGCCATGCTTTGACTTTCTCCTTGTAGAGTTTTGCATTTTTTTCATAAGCGTTGAAATGGAATTCATCCATCTCGTTCAAGCTGCGGTAACCTTTTCTCCTGCTTTGCTTGTTCATCAAAATTGAGCTTAGAATGGCCTAGTGTGCACTATGCTCTAGCTTTCATTGGGAGGTGGCATGTCTTCAAGTAAACCATTCGATAAGGTGACATACCGGTCAGATTCTTGTATGATGTACGATATGCCCATAGAGCATCGTCAAGGCGTAAAGACCAATCTTTTTGTGATGGATTGACCACCTTTTCGAGAATCCTCTTAACCTCCTATTCGAGACCTCGGCTTGGCCATTAGTTTGGGGATGATCTACGCAATTTGCGATTTTATAATGAACCCCATACTTCACCAACAATTTTGTGAAGCGCTTATTACAAAATCGTTCCCTCATCACTTATTATTGCCCATGAGTCCCAAATCGCGTGAAGATATTTTTCTTTAAGAATCGAAGGACGACGTTAGCATCATTTGTGGGCAAAGCTGCGGCTTCTACCCATTTGGACACATAATCCACGCTTAACAAAATATATTGATTATTAAAAGATGAGGGGAACGGTCCCATGAAATCGATTCCCCAGACGTTGAATAGCTCTACCTCCAATATAGAGTTGAGTGGCATTTCATTACGCTTGGAGATATTACCTACGCATTGGCATCGATCACACTTTAGCACGTAGAGATATGCGTCCTTGAATAACGAAGGGCAGTAGAATCCTGATTGTAACACCTTCGTCGCAGTTCGATCACCGGAATAATGACCTCCATAATCGAATGGGTGGCAATGACCCAAGATACTGTCCATCTCTTCATGTGGCACACAACATCTAATCATTTGATCCGCGCAGGCTTTAAACAAGAATGGTTCATCCCAATAGTACTGCTTTACGTCATGGAGGAATTTCTTTCATTGTTGCGAGTTCAACTCCGGTGGTAACACCTTAGTAACCACATAGTTCACATAATCAGCATACCAAGGCAGTGTTGTGGTTACTCGGAGAAGTTTTTGTCCGTAAATTTCTCGTTAATCAATGCATTGTCTTTTCTCTGCACCTCATCATTTTCCAACCGCGAAAGATGATCCGCTACTTGATTTTTTGTACCCTTTCTATCCCGAATCTCCAAATCAAATTCTTGCAGCAATAACACCCACTGTATTAACCTGAGTTTAGAATCCTTCTTCTCGATCAAATATTTGATTGCAGAATGATCCGTGTAGACAATGGCCTTGGTTCCGATGAGGTATGCTCTGAATTTGTCGAAGGCGAACACAACTGCAAGAAGTTCTTTTTCGGTGGTTGTGTAGTTAAACTGAGCATCTGTCAATGTCTTGCTTGAGTAATAGATTGTATGGAAAATTTTGTCGTGACGTTGACCCAAAACTGCTCCCACTGCATAGTCGCTGGCGTCGCACATCAATTCGAATGGTAAAGACCAATCGGGTGCCACAATGATTGGAGCAGATACTAACTTCTTTTTTAAAATCTCGAATGCTTCGATACATGACTGATCTATTTTGAAGGGCACATCTTTCTCTAACAAAGAACACAAGGGTTTTGAAATTTTTGAAAAATCTTTGATGAAACGTCTGTAGAAACCCGCATGTCCCAAGAAGCTCCGTATTCCTTTCACAGATGATGGAGGTGGTAATTTCTGAAAAGTCTCAATATTCTCTTTATCCACCTCTAATCCTGCTGTAGAAACCCTATGCCCTAGAATTATCCCTTCCTTCACCATAAAGTGGCATTTTTCCCAGTTAAGAACCAAATTAGTCTCCACGCACCGTTTCAACACTAAAATCAGATTTTTCAGGCAGAGATCAAAGCTATCACCGAACACAGAAAAATCATCCATAAATACCTCCAAATTTTTCTCGACCATATCAAAGAAGATTGCAATCATGCACCGTTGAAAGGTTGCCAGTGCATTGCATAAACCAAAAGACATACGTCGAAATACAAACATACCGTATGGGCATGTGAATGTCATTTTTCTCTTGATCCTCGGTCTTTATAACAATTTGATTATATCGAATAACCATCGAGAGACAATAGAGGCGATGTCCATTAGCTTTATCAACATCGATCGATGAATGGCAAGAGGAAGTGATCCTTGCGTGTGGCTTTATTTAGCTTGCGGTAGTCCATGCATACTCTCCATCCCGTGAAGCATTCGAGTAGGGATGAGCTCATTAACTTCATTCTTCACCCTTTGTCATACCCCCTTTCTTTGAGTGCGCATTATACGGGACTTACCCATTAACTATCTCGAGATCGGGTAAATAATGCGACATCAACCACTTTATAATTTCCTTTTCACCACCTCCTTCATGATGAGGTTTAGCCTCCTTTGCATCTCGATGGTTGGTTTTGCCCCCTCTTCCATTAAGATTTTATGCATACAAAATGACGGGCTAATACCTCGAATGTCGCTATAGTCCACCCAATTCTTTGTTTTGAATTCTCATGAAGACCCGTAGCAGATTTTCTCCTTTTGCGTGTCAGTCAAATCTGTCGAAACAATCACTGGTAGGGTATCGTCTTTTCCCAGGTAAGCATATTGTAGATGGGATGGTAATGGTTTTAATTCTAGCACCGGTGGCTCTTATTGATGGTTTGAACTTTTTATCTTCCGCTTGGACCTCTCTATGGTGTCGAAGGATTGAGTGCTTTTTCAAAAAAATTGATGGTGTGTCTAGCCATTTGGCGTATTCGATATCCTCTTCAATACCATATTCATACGCCCGAGCAAAATAGATTCAAGTGGGTCCTCAGAAAAGTTGTCTTAAATTTATGATTCACTGATTCCTCCATGATATCAACCGCATACATTCACCTTTTTCTTTTGGGTGCGACATTGACTTGAAAAGCGTTAAAGGTGACTGTTGATCTTCAACTCGCATTGTCAATTCACCTTTTTGAACATCGATCAATGTTACGCACATCGCGCTAAAAAATGGGCGCCCAAGAATGATCGGGATTTCACTTGTCACTTCACAATCGAATAAAAAAGAAATCCGTAGGGAAGATGAATTTATCCACTTTTACTAACACATCTTCAACTATACCTCGTGGATATGTAATCGATCTATCATTAACTATAAACTAATATTTATTGTTGGGCGTGGAGCACTGAAGTCGAAGCGGGTTGGTAGGCGAATAATGGCATTAGATTTATCTTGGCCCCCAAATCACATAAAGCTCATCGTCCGGCGATTTCCAATCTCGCATGGAATATTAAAGCTACGGATCCTTGAGCTTGGCGGTAATTTATTACGAATGATAGCTTTGCATTCCTCGTCGATCTCTTTGTTTCAAATTCACCCAATTTCCTCTTCTTGACAAAACCTCCTTCATAAACTTGGCGTAACTTCGGCATTTGTTCCAAGGAAGCCGGTGAAGGGATGTTGATATGCAATTTCTTAAAGAAATCCAAAAATCGTGAGAACTGCTTATCTAACTTGGATTTCTAAAATCTCTGCGGATACGGTATGGGGGGCATTGTGCTGGTTGGTTTCGAATTTTTCTGCTGTAAGGTCTCATCTTGCCGCTTTTCGGTCTCCACCACTTCCTCTGTTTCAATTGATGCTTTGTCCTCCTTTTCCCTATCCGTGACTGACTCTTGTAGTTCTTTTCCACGCCGTAGAGAGTTACCTCCTGATACAATGTTCATCTACTTTGCGGGTTTTTCTCGGTGTCACTCGGAAGTGTTCCAAGTGGTTGGTTATTTGATGCATGTGCCATTTGTCCCATTTGATTTTCAGTTTTTGATTGATGCATTCGACTTTGTATACTTAGCTCCATTTGATTAAATCTTTTATCACTCTCTTCACTCCTCTTCTCAGTTGCTTTAACAAATCTTTCCAAGGCTTCTTCCCAACTTGCTTTCCACACAGGTTGTTGTGTCTTGTTTTGGAACCCTGGATTGTTTTGTGGTCTTGGTGCTTGTTCTGCAGCTTGGTTATTACTCCATGAGAACCCAAGATGATTTCCCCACCCCAGATTATATGTATTTTAATTTGGATAAGGCTGAGTAGTCCGACTATAACTTCCCACATACTGTGCTGCTTCAACATTTATGGCACATTGATCCGTAGTATGACCCCCAGCACATATTTCACAAACCATCGCTACCTGTTGAGTGGATTATGGACTCAATAATTCTATCTGCTTAGCCATTGCGGTCATTTGCACTTGTAATGATGTTATCGCATCCACATCATACTTTCCCGCTGTTTTCGGAGGATTAGTCCTTGTCATGGGCCACTGATAGTTGTTAGTGGCCATCGTTTCTAACAACTAATATGCCTCGTCTAAATTTTTAGACATAATCGCTCCTCCTGCTGCTGCATCAATACTTGCCCTCGTGGATGCTTGTAAACCATCACAAAAAATCCCCAATTACATCCACTGTGGAATTCCATGGTGTGGGCACTTGTGGAGCATATCCTTAAACCTTTCCCACGCCTCATACAACGATTCTGAATCAAACTGTGCGAAGGTATGAATATCATTCTGTAGTTTTGCTGACTTAGCTGGTGGGAAAAACTTAGCTATGAATTTTTGAGCTAAGTCGTCCCAAGTGAGGATTGAGTCCGAAGGCTGAGAGTGTAACCAACTTCGTGCTTTATCTTTCAAGGTAAATGGGAACATTCTCAACCTTATAGCATCTTTTGACACGTTGGTGAATTTGAAGGTGTCGCAAACTTCCAAGAAACTTAAGATGTGCTCATTCGGATCATCTAATGAACTACCTCCCCAGCCGACATTGATTACGAAGCATTTGAATGGTTCTGAGTTTGATCTCAAAGGTGTTAGCATTGATTTTCGGTCTACTAATGCTCATTATATATCCGTGACATTGGCATGGCATAGTCCGAAGTGGTTTTTGATCGTTCCTGCCATGTTCACTTTGGAATTTCTTGTTCCTCCGGTCTTTCTTCCTCGGGATATCCGCACTAGTTGATTGCCCTTTCGGAACTTCCTTTCAATCTAAATGCGTATAAGGAAAAAGTTCCTTCTTGCCCTTGATCTAGTGTGCATACATTTGCATAGAATTCTGAAAACAAGAAGGAAAATAAGTAACGTTTAAATTAATTAACCGAATTGATTATAACTAATATGGAATTAATATTAATAAAGAATTCCCCGACATGGCGCCAAAAACTTGTTGGTTGATTTCACAATCAAAACAAACGTGCAAGTATACACGATCAACAAGTAATATAGTGATAAATTAGAGTGTCGATCCCTCAGAGAATTCCAATTAATAAACTCCAACTACTAGTACTGTATCAATTCAATTTTATTTAAACAACCAAAAATTGTGATTTTTAAATATAAAGAAATTAATTTTAATAAAGAAAGAAATTATTCTAAAAGAAAACAAAGAACAAATTAAGAATTATTTGAATGCAGATAAATGACAATTAAGACTCCAATTTCCCCAATTATGATTTTTAAATCAATTATCCCAATTATTATATCTACTGAATTGTTAACAGGAATTCTCAAATGCCAAAATCCCTCTCTCGAGTGATCAATTGCCTTCTATTTAACCTAGATTAATTTTTGCTATATCTCTATGCAAAAAATTGAATTAAACTCGTTACAAACCCAATTCCTTTAATGTTACATGCGGCAAATAGATATTCTCATTCTATTCACAAACCTAATTATTCACTGTGCAAATAACTAAGTCACATATCACCACCTTGATTCTAACTCTAGAATTCCTCTCTCAATTCCTTACAGAGTAACACGGTAATTATTGGCGGATAATTAATCAATGAATACAAGGCATGATGAACAATTCACTTCAACATAAATAATTGGAATAAATTAAATAATCAATTCATAACCATAAAAGGTTCCATTGGAATCTTAATAAATGGATTTAGTTCATGACGAAAATAAAAACCACAAATAATTGATAAATCATCCTTAATGAGTTACACAATTTAAAAGAATAAAGAAGAAGAAGAACTCCAAGTTTCAAGCCTTCAGATCTGCTCTTCCTCCTCGGTTGATCTCCAATTGTCTAGCCTTTTCTCTCTCCATTCAATAAAAAGAATCAATTTATATTTACTTGCCCAATTCCAATAATCCTAATCCAAATAGACTTCTCATAAACTCCTAAAACAAAGTCAAATAGTCAAAGTAATGTCTACGCCTTTTCCACGCCTTGTGATCCACGTCGAGAGCCAATGAGGGCTCAAAGGCTCGGCCGTATTATTGTTAGTGCATTTCCAGTATACTTTGGCTATTGGGTCTTCAAAAATTACAACTTTGCCATTTGTTAGCTTAAATCCCCAATTTGTCCCTCGGCTCCGAATGCAATACAACACATAAACACAGTAAAAATATTCCTAAATGACTCGAAAATACAATAATTTAAACCTAAGTATATCCGATTTATGGGTATATTACCCAATCATCAGCGATGAAGGACAATGTCAGTGGACAAACCCGCCATGTCTTTATGAGACCATGCAAACACATCCTGGAATTGGGTTAATAGCGCAACCATGTCATTCTGTTGGTTTGGGATAAGGTCTGAACCAATCTAGATTAACTTAGGGCTTTCTAAGGTTCCGAGATTGAAAGAAGTGGTTTGATCAAGGTTGGGTTTGGGTTTGTCTTTGACCCATTCTTGTATTTCTGGAGGCACCTCAATGTCATCATGTATGTCCACCAAGGCTGAATTAATCTTTACATTAAAGGTACAATCCTTGTGGAGAAGAGGCACCGTATCAGCAAGTACAAGCACATCTAAATTCAGAGTCCTGAAACAAAATATGCTTTCACTTAGTATATATGAAATGTGTTGCTCATCATACGGTGTTAGCATATATTGGCAAAATAAACCGCTAATACTATATCTAAAAGTAAGGTTATTATATCTACTGAGGCAAAAGAGCTTCACCGCTTTTACCCTTGATTTGACCAATGCAAGGAATGATGTTCCAATTGGCAAGAGCAAAGTCTGGGTGGACCGCAGTGATGGAGGGATTGTCATCATCCTACCTGTCCCGAATGATAGCCATTATGTCTGGGCAATCATCATCTGGGGTGTATCTATTGGTATGTTCATCATGAATGATAATGCGTATACCAGACATCATTCGTATGACGTCTTGCTTGATTTTTCATTCCTCTTCTTCCACTGCGAGATTTGGAACAAAGACTTCTTTCCCCTTCACCGGTATCGGCTTGGGAAATAACATAGCCATTACATTGGCTGGCACATTTACTGGAGGTTGTGCGGACTCAGAGCTTGAAGGTGAAGATAACCGCCGCATGGTTGAAGTTGAAGGAATCTGCTGATGCTTATAAAGATTCCTGTAACTAGAACTGGCAGAATAGCCTAGTCCAACTATTCCAGTTTGCTTGGTTAATCGAATAGGGTACTTGATACCCTGGCAATCTTTACCCAACCCTTGTCCCGATTTATGACCCAATAACATTATTTCTTGAGTAGCCGACATTACCTCAGCAGAAATCTTGGGTTTGAGCAATGGCGTTCCAATAGCATGGTATTAGGTATTGCTTATTTCCAAAGCATGAAAACTGACTGGTTCAACATCCGCATTGGCATTGATGAACGGCATGTCCCCATGTTGAGGACATTACGGTTCAAGATCGCCAAGTGACTCAAAGTGCTATTGTTGATAATGTATTTCAATTGTTGATGAAGGGTGGAGGGGACTACCCCAGCCATGTGAATCCATGGTCGTCCTAAGAGCAGGTTGTATCTCAAATCTATCTTGAGCACATGGAAAGATACGCAGAATGTGTGAGGACCAATTTCGATTTGCAGCTTAATTACTCCGACCGAATTTTGTCGGGCTCCATCAAAAGCTTTGATGATAGTATGGCTACTCCGAATTCGATTGAGATTGATATTCATCTTCACCAAGATAGCGTATGGACATATATTCAGAGAGGAACCTCCATCTATTAAGACTCCATCTACCATATATCCGGAGGACAAGACCGCAATGTGCAACGGCTTACAATGACCGGTCCCTTTGGGCGGTATGTCATCATCAGTGAAGGATATCACATTGTTGTTGAAAATGTGATCAACCAGATGTTGAAACTTTTCTGTATCGACTGATGTTAGTAGATAGGCTTCTTCTAAAACCTTCAGCAACACCTTCCGGTGATTCTCGGATGTTAGGACCAAGTCCAAAATTGATATTTGTTCTGGAGCTTCTTTCAAGCTTAAAACCATCGTAGCTTCGTTATGACCCATAGTGCAGAGGAATTTTTCAATCTTCTCCATGGGTATTTTCCCCTTTGATTTGGTGGCAGGCTTCATCACCCGGTGGGGAAGATACAGTGGATTTTCCTTCGACACTATAGCAGTTGTATGTGAGGTGGATCCTTAACCTTCTCCATAATTCCACGGAACTATTCGCAAGCTAACAATAGGATATTGTGCTCTGCATGGCAAGTTTATTAGCTCAGGAGCGGCCACTTTCAAAGGATTGTTGCTTCCCTTGAGTTGAATTATTGGTATTGTGAGTGATTTGTTAACCCCCTCAGCGGATATGACTGCTACCACACTCTTCCACTTTGTAGGGCCTGAATCTTCACTTGCACGTAGCACAGTATCGTTGTCTGCTAGGCGCAGTACCCCACTGTCAATTAGATTTTGGATAAGGTGGCAGAATGCCCAGCATTCTTCTGTGCTATGACCGCGAGACTGGGAGTGATATTGACATACTACATTAGAGTTGTACCACCCGGAACAGGGGTTGATTGGAGCTAGAAAGGAACTGATCCTTCTTTCATTGATTAACATATGAAGAATTTCCTCCACAGGTTGTCCCAAATAGGTGAATTCCCTTTTATTGGAAAAATCTCGATGGGATTTGGCATTTGCTCTCTTCGTCACTTTGTCTTCCAGTATTTCATTTTCTGAAAGTGACGAGGGAATATTCATGATAAGAGGTAGGAGACTGGCATGCTCCTGGCTGATTAATTGACGTGTCACTTGATGCTGATAAGTCACCAGTTCCGCCAATTATTCAATTTGCTTGCATAGAGCTTTCATCTTTCGTTCCATTGTGAACTGGAACTTGGCATAATCCCATTTGTCATCACCGTCTTTGAGGGTTTGGGATGATTCACAACTGAAATTGGAACTCTTTCCGTTGCTCCAATTTATCATGTTGACCTCTTCTTCTTTGTGCTGAGGAAGAGGGTTGTCTTGAAACGTAAAGGTCGATACGGTTTCTTGACCACGATCTCCCGTTGTCTATCGAGTCCACGTATTTTGTGTTTCAAGGCACAACAATCTTGAGTATCATGTCTAGGTGCGGCATGATAAGCACATTTCGAAAGCAAAGATTGAAACCCCGTCCATTAGAATTTAATTTGGTGTGGAAGAAGATCGTAATTTTCTTACGTGTTGTCGGAAGATTGAGAATGTTCTCGAGGTATCCCCAAGGGTGTAAACACACTCGAGGCGTTTGACTTCTCCACCTTTTGGTATTGGAGGGTTCGCAGATTGTGCTTGAAAGGGAGTGTAGTTTCTCCTTTGAATAGGCATGTTTTGATTACCTTTTTTGACCTGTAGTATCGGGGAAACATCTTCCTCTTTCTTTTATGGAACCTTGGGGGTTGTTTCCATAATTTCGGATTGGATGTGATCAAAGAATGACTTTGAGAGTTGACTAGGTCTTGAATCTTCTGGACTTCAATCCCATCTCAACCATCTCCCATGTTTGACCATTTCGGAAAATGGTTTACCGATCTTAAGCTAAAACTCTTTCATAGAGAAAGCGCGCTCAGTATGTCTACATGAAAGTCATAACCATCTCTGATTCTCTCATGGAAGGACTAACTTAGGCAGCTAGGCGCCTCCACCTTTGAGCATACTCTCTGAAAGACTCGTTAGACTGTTTCTTGATCTTGGTAATTTGATATCGATCAGGAGTCATATGAGTTTGAAAGCTGTATCGAGTGAGGAAAGCATGTGCTAGATCTTCCCAGCTATGGATTTTGGAATTGTCTAATCTTGTGTACCACGAACGGGCTTCTCTAGTTAGACTTTTTTGGAACAATTACATTCTAAGCTTTTCGTCCTCTGCATAAGATCCAAGTTCTCCAATAAACACCTTTAAATGTGTATAAGGATCTCCTAACCCTTCATATTTTTCAAAGTCAGGAGTTTTAAATTTTTCTAGATAATGAACACCAGGAAAAATGCATAGATCAGCAAATGAAACACTTCCGTGTGTTCCAATTCCTTTGATAGCACGAAGGGTCTCTTCCATTTAAAGGACTTTCTTTTTGATGTCACCAGTGTCTGGGTCTCCAGTGGGATGGGCAGCATCATGAGTTTTGTTGGTCGTATCCAACTTTAGTTCAGGTATGGTAATGACCAGGATTCCTCCTTGTGTGGAGGATTCAACATGTACGGGTATTTTTGGACCCTAATTAGACTGGTGTAATTCTTTGAGTAGAACAGCCAAATCTGTAATTTGCTTGCTTAATCCGTCGAATTCTTTGCGAGAAACTGAATTTAAGTTCAATCTGGTCGGATGTCGACATGATTGGCTGTGTAGCCTATTGCCTTTTGGACTTTTGACGGGTAGTAGGTCCGATTGATTCCCTGCGAAAGACTTGCATAGTTTAGTCTTTAGGGAATGTGGATAATAACATGCTATGTGATGTGTCCATTTTAGGAATTTTATCCTGCAAAACGGATGTCAGCTGTCTATAGCATGTACTCAAAATATGTATATGTACACATTTCTTCATATTTCTCATTACATGGAGATATATATGGAATATAATTACAAGTAATTGTGTTTACAAGTAATTGAAATGAGAGCATGAAGAGACTTTCCTCCGTTTTGGGTTTATCAGAGGCTGACCTATCTTAGGTTACTCTTGCGGCTTTTTGGCATGAAGGTTCCTAAATCATCGCAATCTACTTGACGGGAAGTTAATCCGGTCTTTTAACTAGAGCGAATTTGGGTGGTGCCTTTCCTGAGCCTCGGAGAATTAGTCTTCTCACGAGTCCAGTAATCAAACACCGGCGGGATAGCCTCCTGGTGGAGGGACCACACAACATACATTCACATACATCGCGTCTCACCGCATGAAAATGATAACATGTGCAAAGCACTAATATAACAAGCAGATATGGTGCGAAGCACTAATATCACAATCAGTTATAGTGCGAAGCACTAAGTGCAATAAGGAAATGCATTCGTACACATTCATCAAATGTAAATGCAACATCCACGCACAAGCAGATAACAGTTTTGAAAAGATTGAAATAACGGCTTAAGTCCTCTTACTGGTAGTCCCCAGCAGAGTCGCCACCTATCGACGTCGGGATTTTTTAATTTATCCTTTCCGTTACTTGTTCTTTGGTGTTTTCATTTTAGGTGAGATTTGTTTGAAAAAACAAGTGAAAAAGGTCTGACATGTATAATGTCGACGATGGATTTATTAAGAGTCGCCATTGATTGGTTTTTAAATGGTTGTACCAACACAACCGAGAAAAGGTTTGCACATTGACCCGGTGATGTGACTTCGCTATACTGGTCGATGAAAACGAGATTCATTAGGGTCAGGGGACTTGGTTTATGCGGGGAAGGTGTTAGGCACCCAGAGCATCCATGTTACCACGGTGGACCGCCTCTTTTCAAGAAACTATTATTTGAATGTGTGTGTGTATGGGTCAATGTGCTATTATTTGGAAGTAGTGCGAGGCCTCGTTCGCACCTATATACACAGGGTTTGAATTTATGTAAAAATTCACTTTTAAGCAAGATATGGCAGTGATGTTTTATAAAAGAGGTTTTTCAAACCCTGATGCTCAATAGTAATTGAGATCTTTAACACTCCCATTTTATTAAGTACTCGGCTTGATTGATTTTATTTGACAGATGCGAGGCATCAGTACAAAAATAATATACAAAATAATGTCGACTTCCTCGTGGGTATGGAAACCATCTGAGAAAATTCAGACAACGCAGAATAATTTACAAGCTTCTTACAGCTGAACATGTCCATCACGGGAACCGAATCTAGATTCAATGGGATGAATCTTTGATCACATGATTCCTAGGCGCACAGAATACTGCAATTTGTATGAAAGCAGTAAGCAGGTATATCTATAAAAGCTGTAAATATATATATACAGACACGATCACCAACCACAAAGCACCTCCATGGGGGATCAGAAATATAAATAAAGCTGTTAAAAGCTATCAACTTCCACGGAGGAAACTCCAGGCGGGACAAAACGTAAATAAAGCTGTAAATACGGTCAACCGCCACGAAGGAAACTCCAGGTGGGACAAAAATGTAAATAAAGCTGTATAAAGCGATCAAGCGCCAAGTAAACTCTGTAGTAGACGTAAACGTAAAGAAAGTCGTAAAAGCGATCAACCACCACCACTTAAGTAAACTCCAGTGGGAATAAATAATATATATATATATATATATATATATATATATATATATATAAAAGCAATAAACGCATGCGGATGTAAAATCCAGGCTCATCGAAGCGAGTTCGACCACGATTCATATATATAAGTATATATATATATATAAGCGAATAAACGCATCGGATGTAAAATTTGGGCTCATCGAGCGAGTCAGTCCCTTTGTTAATATATATATATATATATATATATATATATATATATATATATATATATATATATATATATATATATATATATATATATTAAAGCAATAAACGCACTGCATCAAAGTTCAGGCTCATCAAACAAAGTTCGACACACAGTTAATATATATAAATATATATATATATATATATATATATATATATATATATTAAATCAATAAACGCACTGCATCAAGTCTAGGCTCATCGAACAACACGATCGAATGAAACCACTGAATCAAGTCAGGGCAAAAAGCAAGCAACAACACGACTCTCAATGTGTGTAGAAGCGTGTGTGCGAGAGATGAAAGAAAGACTCTAAAGTGTGTGAGAAGGCTTACAGTGGACGCCAAAGAAGACTTCTATATCTTTAGAGTGGGTAAAACACCGACTTTCAGAGTACAAAAAGGCTATATATGAGCTCACATGTGTTTTAAAGGGGAAAGTACACTGCATGGGGTGAGTGCAGAGCAAATTGGGCAGAGCTTCCTCACCTTTTTTTCTTTCAAAATGGGCAACCCAAGCCCTCTATTTATAGGCAATTTAGCCGCAGTGTACAGTGAGGCAACCCGGGTGGGTGGGCGGGTGGGTTTTTGGTCGTCGTCTCGAAATGCGTGCACTCGAACCTTTGTAATTTCCACTCGAACTTTAAGAAGTGCAATCTGGGCATCCGTTTGAGGTATACAGGACCTATTTCGGACCGTCGTTGTCGAGAGTTGTACGATGGCATGGGATTAGAGTTTGTACGAAGTCATTGAAGATGGGACGATGCCCTCCGGTCTTCAAGCTTCAACTTTCATCTGTTACCCCGCACAATAGTCACTCGGGATTGGTTAGTCTTGTGGGACATTGTTGCATAGAGATGTTAAGACGACGTGACGTAGCATCATGTTGACGAGATGACGATGTTTCCCCTCACCGGTGTTATCGCCAGATCGGGCTGATAAAGCTGATGTTGCTCAGGCTTCGCTGAGATTTGACTGTTGCAATTTGTTGAAGGTCCTCATTGTCACCTTTGAGGTGTGCCTGTCTTATCGATGTTATCGTAGGGTTGAGTATGGTGTATCTACATTTGTGGCGCCAGATTGAAGGTGGTCGCATTTGAAACAAACATTTAGGAGTTATCATGAAAGCGCATTCCTTGGGGTTATCACCAAGGTTGGTGGCTATTCCAATAGTTGGGACTGAGACTGGATACCTCGGGGTTATCTCCGAGATTAATCGGTCTTCTCCGGTGTGTGTTCTGGTATTGTATCTGCACGCCTCGGGGTTATCTCCGAGGTTGGAATTGTTTACTCCCAGAGTAATCTGGGGTTGATGCTGAACTTTCAGTAGTATCCGGTATGGATATGGATTGTCTTTCAGGGTTCCCTCTTAAAAGATTAATCTGTCCTCCTATAATGTTAGTGACAGTAGTACAGAAAATTTCGAGTGTCTACATCTTCGATAAAATAATGCACAAAATAGTGTTGAACTCCTCGTGGGTATGAAAACCATCTGAGGAAATTCAAACACCATGAATAAATTTATAAGCTGCTTACAGCTGGAAATGTCCATAACGGGAACCGAATCTAGATCCAGTAAACTGAATCTATGATCACATGATTCCTAGGCTCACATGATGACGCAATTGATAATAAAGTAGTAAGCATGTATATATATATATAAGTTGTAAATATATATGTGTGACATGATCAACCACCATGAAGCACCTCCATGTGGGATCAGAAATGTAAATAAAGATGTAAAAGCAATCAACCGCCACGAAGTAAACTCCATGCGGGATGAAAAGTAAAGAAAGTTGTAAATACGATCAACTGCTACGAAGTAAACTCCATGTGGGACTAAATGTATATATATATATATATATATATATATATATATATAAAGCGGTAAACACACCGAATGTAAAATCCAGGCTCATCGAACAAAATCATAATAGCAGATTGATATATATATATATATATATATATATATATATATATATATATATATAAAGCAAAGAAATGCTCGCATCAGTAGTTCAGGCTCAATCGAGGCATAACTTCGATAATGTTAGTCCATATATAAATATATATATATATATATATATATGTACAAACTGAAATAAAACCACGCAGATAGAAGTAAGGGCAAACACTGCTAAACACGACTCTCAACATGAATAATAGTGTGTGCAAAGATGAAGAGAAAGGCTTTAAAGTGTGTGAGAAGGATTACAGTGGGCTGCCAAAGAAGACTTCTATATCTTTAAAGGGATGAAAACTCGGCTCCCGCCGGTATAAAAAGTTGCTATATATGAGCTCACAAGTGTTAAAAATGAGAAAGCACTCAGTGTAGGGTGAGTACAGAGCAAATTTGACAGGGCTTCCTCGCCTTTTTCTCTTACAAAATGGCCACCCCAATCCCTCTATTTATAGATAGGGGAGCCTCAGGTGTACTTACAATGGTGGGCATAGTGTAGTGTACTAAATTTGGGCATAGTGTGTACTTGTTGGTGGTCGCGAGATGTACTTTCTGGCTAAGCAAGGTTGCCCCGAGCTTATGGATCCCACCATCTCGAAGTACGTGCATGTATGTACTGTAATGTCCGCTCGAACTTTCAGAATTACAATCCGGGCATCCAACTGAGGTATGTAAGACTTATTTCGGACCGCCGTTGTCGAGAGTTACGCAATAACATGGGATTAGAGGTTGTACGAAGTCAGGAAGATGGGACCATGCCCTCCGGTCTTCAAGCTTCAAATTCTATCCGTTGTCCTGCGTAATAGTCACTCGGGATTGGACCTCCTTGGTTCTTGTGGGACATTGTTGTGTAGAAATATATGTATGAAATGTTGAGATGGCACGATATGGCGTCAAGGTGGCAAGATGATGACTTTTTCCCCTCACCGGGGTTATCGCCAGTTTGGGTTGATAAAGCAGACGTTGCTCAGGGTTATCTCTGAGATTGGACTGCTGCAAGTGTTGAAGGTCCTCAGTGTCATCTCTGAGGTGTGCCTATCTTCCCGATGTTATCTCTGGGTCTTGTACTGAGTGCCTCGGTGTGAGTGCCGAGGTTGAAGCTGATTGCATTTGAAACAAGTATTTCCGAGGTTATCTCCGGAACTGCACTCCTTGGGGTTATCTCTGTAAAGCCCCCAAATCCAGGTACTTGAAACCCGAATTCAGTGCTTCACGATACCATTTCTATGGGCGGAATAATACTAATAATAATAACAATAATATAAATATAAATATTAAACTTAATTTACATAATTATAAGAGTCTAGCTCCCAAGTATGTAACCTTTAATCATTCCTTACAATACATGATAATAAATATATAACGTTGTCTTAATAATATTAAACTATTACATAAGATAACATTGAAATCATTCAACAACCTTTCCCTTTTCCCTTGTTTCTAGCAGAACCTTCAGGTTGTTCACACTTAGCTGAAAAATATTTAAATTAAGCAAGGATGAGCATTTGAGTGCCCAGCAAGTAATAACAATTATATATATATATATATAAGCTGAAAGAATTTAAATATTTTCTTTATACTACCCTTCTACAACAAATTAATAGTTGTGAAGTAATCTGAACCGATAATAATAACATAACAACCCTCTTTCAAATTTTTGAAACTACGTACTGACTATAAATAGGGTTAAAGGGACATACTATGAACATTGTTTTCATTTTCGAAAAGGTTAAACAGAACTTCATCTATAAACCGTCATAACTTACGGGCACGGGGGTGATCAGCCCGTTGTACCCTGTATTGATCAATACTACATGCAAGAATGATGTTATCTTTCACTCTGTCCACCTTGGGTGCATAAAAATTTTTCCCGTGTAAGGGATGTTCATACCTGTCGGGGTTCCAAACCAAGGCAATTCGGTTGGATAATAATAAGGTTTTATCTTGTTCAACAATAATCTATAATTCAACATATATATACGGGTATTTAACAAAGGTGTATCAACATGTAGTTAAATGCAATGACTATCCAAGTGGGGACACTTGTATAACCATTTATAGAAATTATCGAACATAATATATATCTAAATTACCATATACTAACATGTTGATAATCAATGAGCGTTTATAATATAGGGTTAATAATATGTACAGTAATAATATAATTCTGAAACATTCTTACTCATGTCCATTGCATAAAGAAAATGCAAATGTAGGATACTTGCCTGATGCGCTGCTTACAATACGCAACTTAGTTTTATCTTTTATATCACGACCTATCATTAATCATATCATTCGTTCGATTAGAACAATATACTATAAAATATAGTACTGCATTTCGCAGTCAGCACATAACATATAATCACATTATCACACATGTTCAGCAGTCATTGCATCACAAACAAACATTAATACAGTCAAAATATCTAAGTCCAGATCAATTTCTAAAATATATCGGTGTACCGAT
Source organism: Panax ginseng (assembly GCA_020205605.1). Classification (NCBI taxonomy): domain Eukaryota; kingdom Viridiplantae; phylum Streptophyta; class Magnoliopsida; order Apiales; family Araliaceae; genus Panax; species Panax ginseng. The sequence continues at coordinate 42,902,286 of CM035141.1, read as the reverse complement.
AGCTTTATCGGTTAATTATCGAGTCTAAGACTCTATTCTGTAACTCAATATCTGTAAATATCAGTCATATTTTTTTAAATGACTCAATAAACATTTATTAATTTATCACAAATTTTCAAACACCGAAATCATTATTAAATGATTCAAATATCAAATAATTATATTAACCTTTAATTATTATTAAACTATTCATGAAACCATTGCCAAAATATTAAAGTTATATAATAACTCAAAATATTTTTAAAACATTTATATTACCCTTAAATGATTTTTAAAATGTTTTAAATCATTTTAAATAATTACCATTAATATTATTACTTTAATAATATCTTACTTATGCTTTGGTATCATTAATCAATTAATAATACCTTTATTCATTTAGCAATAGTATTAATATTTTATTCATTTACTAATATTATTAGTCATTTAATAATATTTAATTCCTTTACTAATGTTATTACATTTTTAATAAAATTTTATTTAATCTAAGTATATTATTATTTACTTAATAATATTTTAATCATCCAATAATACTTTAATTTAATATTATTAATCTTTTAATAATATTTTAATCTAAGATTAATACTTTAATCTAATATTATTAATTATTTAATAGTATTTTAATGAAGCTTTAATCTTAATATTTTATTTACTTAACAATATCATATTCTAATATTATTAATATCATAATAATATTTTAATAATTTATTTGATCAATAAACAATTTATTCTAATTGTTCACCCTTTACAAAACCACTTATTTAATATCCATAAAAGGTCACAAATAATATTTCTTATTATAAATTACCAAAATACCCTAAAGTAGCCATAATATTATATATTAGGAGTATTCAAGCATTAAAATCACATTTTTCTTATTTAAGACATCATTTAACTTTTTATTTCCTTTTATTCATAACTTCATCAGTTTTAGGAAAATTAGCGAACTGATTCCAACAATTCTTCTTTTCTGGATTTGAACAATATATGACCCAGAAATGATCCCCAAATTTTTCTGGAATTTTAGAAAATGATTTACTAATTTTAAAGTGCCCAAAACACTCGGATCTTGCTTCATTTTTCATAAATCGAGTTTTGCTCAGAAATATCTGAAATTTTCAGGGTATACTCTCATAACATATATGAACCTACTGTAAACATTTCGGAATTTTCCCATGTATACACTGTGAGATATTCATGTGTTAATATTTAGGAGTCCTTTACGGAAATAGCCATTACACACAACCTATAACTCGAAACGTGTCTGTTCCTTTTCCTACACGTAGATATTTTCTCAAGGTTCCTCTGTGATTTTTCCCAGATTTTTAATAGACTTGCAACTGTCCAAAATAGTCCTAAGAAAAACGTGGACAGTAGCTTTTTAGGGTTTTAAAACCTTAACTTTCTATGTGGACTATTTTGGGGAAAACAGCCCCCATGGCTTCAATACATGCTAGATATGTGTTCTATCACTTGGGTTTACTAGATAACTCATGTATCTAGAACCTCCCTTTGACGGATCACAAATCCAAGTTGTAAAACTTGAGTTACACAAGATTTAGTGGAAGAAAAACAAGAGTTTCACCCCTTTGAGAACATATGATCATTTCCTTCCTCTAAACCTTTGATCTAACACTCAAGATACTTAGTTCCATACATGATGATATGTAGAACTAGAGTATCTTGAGTATTAGTTCATAACCCCAACAAATCAAGCTATAATACAAAGTAGAAGAAGAAGATGAAGATTAGGTTATACCTTGATTTAGTGGCAACCTTCCTTGATTTACCAAACTAGAGTATAAGCTTAGGGTGCATAATCAAACTAGCACACCTCTCTCTCTCTCACTAAAAACCGAACCCTCTCTCTCTTTTCTCTCTTGTATGTTGTTAGCTTGGGAGAAAAGAAGAAGAAGAATGATAAGAGAAATGAAAGATGTCTAGCAAATGAATGTGTGATAAAACTATTATCCCCCATACTTTGGTTGTCCCATGGCTAAAAGACTTTACCTTATCTCTTTCAATTAAGCCTAACCATGTGATTAAAGGTGCTAATTAAGCTTTCCACCAATGGGAGCATGACACACTTGTCCTTGTGTGTAAGACTTCTACTTATAGAACTTGATTAGCTTAACTTTGTTGCCTTAAAAAGGCCTAATTGGCCGGTCCCCCGTTGCCCCATTATATCCTCCATTTTGCTTTAATTTTAATGCACAAATTTGATTAATCAAAAGTCTAAAACACCCTTAATCAAGTGGGCTAAGTATTTGTTTGCATTTTATTTCTTTTGGGCTTCTCCTTTAATTGTTTTGTGCCATGTAATAAACATAGTCTAACAATTTTAATATATGTTACCCAAATTGTTTATTTAGGGTTTCCATTCCCAACATATAAAATTTAATTACTTATACATGTGACTTTTGTAAGACCCCAACTTATTATAAATATAATCAAATTTTCTCTAATTATTATTGTGAATAATAAAGTATTAATTTGATATAATTTCTCTGGTTATGGGTGAAATGTGCAAATTTTGCAAAATAAGCAAGTGGTTATAAAATAATCATTGTTGTCAGGAATATTCGTTTGGTCGTGGAATATTCTTGTTGTCGGGGAATATTTGTACGACGGTGCAGTCATTTGTGGGCCCCATAACAGAATAACTGTCGGATGAAGAAAACGACAAGTATGAGTTTTTATAAATAACTGCGTAGTTGTTACCATTAACACTGTTAAAATACCCGGTTGTTAAAATACAGTAATACGCGTGGATGCACAGTATTTTTGAATTATTGATTCTTACGTAAGAAGGCACTACTCAATAATTGTTACAGTAATTACTGTTCGATATTTTATTTTATTGATTCAATAATTACTGCGTTGATATTTTATATTATTATTGTTTCAATAATTGTCACTGCACATTATTTCCCATTATTCGATCAATAATTTATATTATTTGAATAATATTATTAGATAGCATTATTGGCAATGTCTAGAAAGTTCTGTCAAGGAGAGGTTTGGTCACCTAATTGCGCGCCAGTAAGGAGAAATCCTTATTGGAAAGCCCCCTCTTTCCTGGGAACGGCCTGGTTGTCATAATTGTAATTCTGTAATATTATTTGTGAATAACTAATTATTGATTTATATGATAAGGAAATATTTATTTGATGCGGATATAAATGATGGATTTATTTATGTGGTTATAAATGAAGGAATTCTAGCATGAAATAATTGTTGAAGGTTTGGTATATTTTTGTGGAGTTACAATTATTTCTTTGCTAAAATATTTATTTAAATATATTATAATTATTTAAATAATAATATTATTATAATATATATATAAGCACGTGAATATGTTAAGGAGGTGAGAAGCTTGGTTTGCTTTCCTTTATTTTTTCAAAAAAATCGGTGTAGTGCACGCATTATTTTAGTACAAAACCATGGGCTGCTAATTCATTTTCTCCCAGGGGACCACTAATTGATTGGTGGAGAATTGGCCTGCAAGTTTATGTTTTCTATATGTGGGCCTTTAACCAATTAAAAGGAAGAGAAGTTAAGCATGTGCAGGCAAAGAAGGAAAATGAGGAGTTAGGCTTGAAAAATTAGGCAGAGAAGTTAGGCAAATCTGCTTAACTTTTCTCCTTCCGTTGCTATAAATAGGGAGTAACCCCTCCTTCCTCAAACACACATTCATAATCAGAAATTCCTATTCTATAATATTGTGAGTATTTTTCTTGAGTATAAGAATACTTTGAGCGTAGTTTTTCTGCAAGATTTTCTAAGAATAATAACCGATATTTCAGTCAAATCCAACTTCTACTAAGGTAAATGATATTATTTTATTGCAATACTCGTGAGAAATATTATTTTCTTTCATACTCCATATTACGTTAGCAATATTATTTCATCTCGTATTCCTAAATTTGAACTTACTATGGTAAGTATTGCTTCTATAATTCCTGAAATGAGTAGAAATTTCGCTTCATCTAATATCATTTCATAGGAATATTGGTCTGAACTTTTTATCAAATTTGGAACTTTTCATGATGGGTACTGTTCACGAGTACTGTTCACAAAAGAAAAAAAAATTCTTCTTCCAAGTTATCTGTTGTGACCCTTATTCTTGAAATTAAATCCATGTTTTGATCTTTATTCTTGAATTTTACTCCATTATAGTTTATTATGGAGTATTATTGAACTTGGATAAATTGAAATATGAATCCCTAATATTTGTCCTTCTGTCTCACTGGATTCGTTCTTTAAAATATTTTTCATCTTCCTCAGTCCTAAATGATGGTATTACTGAATATATTTGACCTGTAGTGCAAAGATGAATGATTAACTGATGAATATCTTTGGCCCGTAGTGCAAAGATGAACAGGTGTTGAGATGAACATGACCAACTGGTGATACAAATCAATATCTTTGGCCTATAGTGCAAAGATGAATATTTGATTCAAGATGTATATTGATTGATGTTACAGGGATAAATTATTGATGATGGACTGTTAAGTTTTAGAAGATAGTAGAATTCTTTCTCTACTTGACTCTTCTAATGGATTCTTTATTTCCATTGCGATTGTTGATCTAAAACTTGTTGTCTATTATATTTTATCAGATTTTTCCCTGTTAAAGACTAATGATAAATTGTTGTATATTATCTTAGTCATAATATTCTTTACTTGTGATTTAGGAATATGAAAAAATATTTTCAACGAACTAAGAGGCCGTTCACAACAACTACGTCACAAGACTCACAACCACAACCACAATCACAATCACAATCACAATCGCAATCGCAACCACAACTGATTGGGCCGCTATGTGAGGATGTTAATGATATTATTGGTGATCCGGTTAGCAAATGCATCGAAAGTACGAGCCTCGGTTAGAGATGAAGTTAGAAGAAAATATGTGCAAATGGGCCCTTGTCAACCAATTTCTAATGTTTATCCGAAAATAAAAATAGGGGATAGAATGAGGGTTTTCCAATTTGATTGGTTCAAGAACTAAGAGGCCGTCGAAAAAAAAATTACATGCATAATCCGGACCCCCTTCATTTGAAATCCTCTGCGGCTCCGCATAATTGGTGGTACCCCACAGTGGTTATAGCTCGGGTATACCCTACGGTATATTCTAACAAGGATACCATGTCACAACACATGCAACATAATACTAACAAAAGGGTTCTATATGTACATATTGAACCAAATCAAATATATGGTCATAAGGTCTCAAAAGAAGGTAACAACATATACATAGCTCTACAATTATCAAAATAAATATTAAACATGATAACCTAATTCAAAGAGTACAAATATGAGTCATATGTATCAACTCCAAAATGAAACTAATATATTTATTTCACAGAAAACAATTATGTGAAATAATAACGAAATTCGAACAAACGACAAAATGAACAAATCAAATTTAACAAGAGTATCGCAGAAAGAGTACGGAATCCGTACCTAATACTTTCAAACCATTTATAGCACACTCCATAAAATCTTACCCTCAAATACCAACGATATCAAATACGAAACGTTATTCACAACCTAAACATATTCACCTCAAATTAAAAAAATAATTCAAACTAATAATTCCAAAATAATTCATAATTCATTCAAGGTACATTTAATCATCGCCTTAAATCAATTATTAATACTCCAAAATTTATATACTAAGCACAACTCTTTAAATTCTTTTCGTCCGAACAAAATAATAATAATTAATTTAAATATATTTGCAAAATATGCTTCCATCTTTTAACTCGTACTAAATTCTCTCTAAAATCAGATCTAATGGCTTATTTATAATTAGAACTTTAGCATGCAAAAGTTCATTAATTGTCCAACACGTTTAATGGTAGAATGCAAAAAAAATGCTAATGTGCTCAAACTTTACAGATAATAAGATGTCCTACTGAATAAAAAGGTGGTTGCAAAATATGATTTGTATTCCTTCTTATAAGTAATATCAGAAATTATGGAATAGTCCATTATCAAATGATAGCTTCCCAGTTTATGCGGAAAATATTGATGTCGGTAGTGACGCTTCTCCATCAAGTGGGATTTACCTAATAATTATAATTCATACTAATATGAAATTAATTCCTCCAATTAAATCAATTTTACAAGACCATCCAAATTAAATTATAATCAACTAATCATTTTTTTTATTATTATTATATTTTAACAAATCAGTCATCTTAATATATTATATATATTATTTACATCATTCATTCAATAAATAGTTCAGCAACTAGCTTGTCTTCACATGCCAACGATTTTATTATATATATATTTTTTAAACAACCCAAGGCAATCATTATATTAATCTTTAAAAAAAACTGCTATACTGTTATATATATATGTATATCATAACTCAATGGTTGACATGATTCAAATTATTTCTTCTTTTTTTTTATTCAACATTCATGTGAATTATAATGACAATATCAACTATTGTAATTATTAAAATATAAGAAGTCATCTTATATACTGTCATCTCCTAGACCAACCATAATGATATGAACCGAACTATTATATTGTGCGAGTCTCGGTAGAGCTTCCTCCACATATGCGATCTCCTTTGCTCAAAATAATTGATTACACTAATATACAGAAAATAAATTTACATACCTTAACTTAACTGAGTTCGGTTCCTTTCTTTTTCTCCCTTCTCTATAATGCGGCGGCGCTTCTTCTTTTTCTTTTCTCAGTCAGTTATTAGAGATACGTGAGATAGATTAGGGTTTTACTTATTATTTCTTAATTAATATATATTATTAACTCTCCAAATTTTAATAGGATTTTAAAATTACACAAATATAAATTAGACCCAATTAGTTTTAAAGGCCCAAATTAATGGAATCCCTTACTTATTATTGTCCACACAAATTAAATACAATTTGGCCCAAATATAAGAAAAACCCAATAAAAATATAATTTTAAATGTAATTTACTTTTCTTTCTTTTTCTTTTTTTTCTGTGTATTACATTACCTTCCCCTTAAAAAGGATTCAGTCCACGGAATCAAAAGAATGAACGTAGCTAATTATCAAAAAGATGTGGATACTCCACTCGAATAGACTTCTCTATCTCCCAAGTAGCTTCCCGTTCTAAATGATTTTACCACAAGACTTTAAAAAAAGAAATTATCTCCCTGAATTTTAATTTAATCAGTTATTTAATTATTTACTAAAAGACTTTTATTTTCCAAACAAAACAAGGAAGAAAAGAGGGAAAAAAATTCATTTACCTTTTCTAATTTAAATAATATTGTATAAAATAAAATCAGTTAATATTTAATTATTTATAAAAAAAATGGGTTATTACATTTTTCACCCCTTAAAAATAATTCCATCCTCGGAATTCAAAAATAATCTGTTTAATCTCTGTAAATCACTGGGTAGACGTAGGAGGTTGATTCGATTTTGTTCTCTGTTTGGTTGGTCTTGATTTTAACCAAGGTTTTTAGCTCTTTGAGTTGTAGTTGTTTTGAGAAAGGTGAGATAATTTGTTAAGATTATTATTGTTATGCATTGGAGTAATAATATTAGTTAAGGATTGTGATTGGATCATTAAGGAGAATAATGTCATATTTTATTTAGTTAAGAAATGATTATACGATTATGATGTGAGTATTTGTATCGACGAGAATTTGATTTTGAAAAAAATTATTTGTTAGAGTTGTTTTATTTTGTGACAATCATTATGATTTTGGAATTGAGAATTTGATTTGGGTTAGATTTTGATTTTTGTTAAGTTGTGAATAAATTGAGGTATGTGAATTGGTGGGATAATATGATAAAGTGAAAATTATTAAGTACAGAGGATCTCTTGTAATTTTGAGTTGTTGTAGAGATTCAAGGTAATTAGATTAATCTTTTGGAGTAAATAAATTTTGCAATTATTTCCTAGTAGAATATTGGAGTTATCTTATATGAAATTTTAAGTGATAGTATGTGGAGATCTTGGAATTTGTTGGGTTAAGAATTGCATTATGAGAATGATTGATTCATTGAATGATTATATGTATAATAAGTGATAAATCTTTAAGAGATTTTGAAAGCTATAGTTTGCTTATGTAGATAGTAGAATATTTGACTTAGAGTTGATATGATGATAAAGAGATCTTAGTAGTATATTCTTTGGTGTAATAATATTTAAGAACTAGCTAGTTCGAATGGTGGTTTGAATATTTTGAAGCTCTTGAGGATTTACGAAAAGTTGATATAATTTGTAGAGTTGTTTGGTTTATCCGATATCCTTGGAGTTTTGTATGATTTTATGTAAATTAAATAAAAATAATTTGTTAAATCTTTGTCATGTGTGGAACATAAACATTTTACGAGTTAAAGATAATTTTAAATATTTTGGGTATTCGAATCGTGTTTAGATGAAGACTTTTTTTTTGTTGATTTCGAATTATGTTCCGAAGAGTACGTTTACAAGAATTAAACTCAAAGATATTAGCGACAGCCGCACCAACGATGGCTCATATGATCTAATTTGATGCAACACGAACAACCTTACCAAGGCTTGACACATTAGCTGACGAATCTTTTACAAGTACATTGATAATTACGTGGACCGATGACTTATCCGCGTTGATCGTTACAAATGGCGACGCTACGACGTAACTAAATTTATTTATTTATTTTTTTGTAGCTTATTTGAATTTCGAGGACAGAATTATTTTTAAGGGGTGAACAATGTAATAACCTATTTTTTTATATAATTAAATATTAATTAATTTTATCTTATACAATTGTGTTTAAATGGGAAAAGGTAAATGATTTTGTTTCCTTCTTTTCTTCCTTGTTTTGTTTGGAAAATTAAATTCTTTTAGTAGATAATTAAATAACTGATTAAATTAAAATTTAGGAAGATAATTCCTTTTGTTAAAGTCTTGTGCTAAAATCATTCGAAACGGGAAGCTACTTGGGAGATAAAAGAGTCTATTCGAGCGGAGTATCTGCATCTTTTTGATAATTAGGTACTTTCCATTCTTTTGATTTTGGGGATGGAATCCTTTTTAAGGGGTAGGTGATGTAATACCCGGAAAAAAAAATTAAAAAATAAATAAATTATATTCTTAAAACATATTGTTTGGACTTTGTCTTTTATTTGAGTTAAACTTGTTATATAATTTATTTGGGCTAATAAGTATGTGGTTACATTAATTTGTGTATTTAAATTAATTGGGTCAAACTAATTTTTAAGTATTTAAGTTTGGGCTTGTTAAACTATTTGAGCCCAAATTAAGGTGATGGGTTTAAAAACCAAATTGGAATAGGAATAACATTAATATATTAGGTTAAGGTCCTTCCTAATTCACGTACCGACATAATCAACTAGAGAGGGTTTTGACGCATCGAGAAATAACGAAGAGGAGGCGGAAGAAAGGTTGTGGAATAAAAAGGAAAATTTGGGGAAGAGGATTGTGAGATTATATTAAACATAATCGTATCTCTAAAAGGTATTTATTGAATTTATTTTTGAATATAGCATAATTATTTTATTAGCGTGATTACAATCTGTTTTAGAGAATTTAATTTTGTTGTTTGCTTAATCTGATGTGGTGCGATAATATTAATATGCAACTGGAAAATAATGTTGAATGGATTGATTGTTCATCTCCGTTTGGCTTGTGAAAGAGTATCACCATCAATATTGCTGACACTCATATTCTTGCTTCATTCCAAACTGTACTCTTAATAAAACTCCCATATATGCATGCCTACACAGACTTAAGAAAATAATGAATTGATTTACTATTTAACTTACTTTTGCTGAAGAATCCTCCTGCGTATATACATATGTTATCATTTTCGAATAAAGAATTCAATAAACTCCATATATTATATGTATAACAGCTTTGATTGGTTGAATCATTGGGCTAATTTAAATTTTATTTTTTTCTTCAAAATTGGCAAGTCAAGCTGCTGCCTTTTAAAATCTTCTAGTGAATTTTTTTTTTGGAATTGTAATTATATAAGGGAATGTGATCCTTCTTTTTAATGGTTAATGTAATTATAATATAATTTTTCTACTAAATTATGCTAAGTTAATAAACTTGGCATCAGGACCGAATAAAAAAATAATAATAATAATGTTCTTTAATATTTTATTAAAAATGCATTAGTATATAATATTATATAGCAAAACATAATTATTTTATATTACATAAATTCGTGTACTAATATTGGGGTTTTAAAATTTTGTTGTATAAGTTAGTAATTTAATTAATTATATTATATTTATTTTGATAATTAGATCGGATTGAGGGAGTCTAACGGGTGATATTTGGCTTCGGTGAATTATTTTGGTACTATATTAAGGTACGGATTTTGTACTTCTTCGACGATACTCTTGTTAAATTTGATTCGTTCGTTTTGTTCCTTATTTTGAATTTCGTCATTATTTCACATAATTGTCTCTTGTGAAATTCATATAATAGTTTCATTTTGGAGTTGATACATATGACTCGTATTTGTACTCTTTGAGTTAGGTTATCATGTTTAGTACTATTTATTTTTGATAATTGTAGAGCGGTACATGTTGCTACCTTCTTTTTGAGACCTTGTGACTATAATTTGATTTGGTTCAACATGTACATATAGAACACTTTTGTTGGTATTATGTCGCATGTGTTGTGACATAATATTTTTGTTAGAATATATCGTAGGGTATACCTGAGCTATAACCACCTGTGGGGGTACCACAGGCATGTCGTCTTGGCACGAGAGACATGACACTTTCCGTGGCGGTGTGATTAGTCCACGACGTCTCCGTTTTGGGCTCCGGAGGAAGTGGGCCATTTGGTGTTTTGTTGTGGGGGCGTATGGGTTAACCCTAGTTTTTTACATTCATGGATTGGTGATGTTGTGCCAAACACACCTATCCGATTTGCATACATTTGGATTCGCGGTCCAATGTGTGATATGCATGTGTGGCATTATTTTGACTTGCCTGTGTGGCATCATTTGACTTGCCTGTGTGGCATTATTTTGACTTGTCTGTGTGGCATTATTTGACTTGCCTGTGTGACAATAGTTTGACTTGCCTGTGTGGCAAGATATATTTTTGAGCTCACTCGGTATGAAATAACCCCAGCCATTTGATTCAGCCTATTATCTCATTGTATTGGTTTTGTTTGTTTCTATTCAGTTTAATTCATTGAGTTAGCTACTTCAGTTCATTATTTCTTTACTCTTCTGTTGATTCAGATATATTCCATTCAGATCTTTGGAGATTATATTTTTGTCAGTATTTACACGTGAGGCTTTGTCAGTATTTTGTCTCAGTTGTTTTCGTATATCAGTTGTATATCTTTTGTATATCTGTATCTGTACTGGGCAATTGGCTCATGCTGTGTTTTTCTTCCGGCAGGTTTACAGGGGTGATTCAGGGCTAGTGTGATGAGAAAGTTATCTTTGACCATCGATCTAGGTTATTTCGAATTTTAAGTTTTGATTATTTTGATTCTATTTGGAGAATTGTACTTGGTACTTTATTAATGGATCACCACTATTAATATTTTGAGGTTGTTAGTGCTCTGTTTATTTATTTTAAGGTTTGTTGTGCTTTAAATGTGACCTCCCTTTCCTTTTCGGGAAGGGGGTGTTACAGAGATGGTATCAAAGCCAGGTTCTTTCTTGTAGAAAACCTATTTAGGTTTAATTTGTGAGTTGTGGGTAAATCACTGGGTAGACGTAGGAGTTTGATTTGATTTTGTTCTCTGTTTGGTTGGTCTTGATTTTGACCAAGTGTTTTTAGCTCCTTGAGTTGTAGTTGATTTGAGAAAGGCGAGATAATTTGTTAAGATTATTATTGTTATGCGTTGGAGCAATAATATTAGTTAAGGATTGTGATTTGATCATTAAGAAGAAGAATGTCATATTTTGTTCAGTTAAGAAATTATTATACGATTATGATATGAGCATTTGTATCAGTGAATTTTGATATTGGAGAATTATTTGTTAGAGTTATTTCGGGTAATTACAAATTATTATGATTTGGAATTGAGGATTTGATTTGAGTTAGATTCTGATTTTGTTAAGTTGTGAATAATTTAAGGTATGTGAATCGGTGGGATAATATGATAAAGTAAAAACTATTAAGTACAGGGGATCTCTGGTAATTTTGAGTTGTTGTAGAGATTCGAGGTAATTAGATTAATCTTTTGAAGTAAATGAATTTTACGATTATTTCCTAATAGAATATTGGAGTTATCTTCTATGAAATTTTGAGTGATAGTATGAGGAGATCTTGAAATTTATTGGGTTAAGATTTGCATTAAGAGAATGATTGATTCATTAAATGATTAGATATATAATAAGTGATGAATCCAATATACTTTAAGGGATTTTAAAAGCTATAGTTTACTTATTCAGATAGTAAGATATATGATTTGGAGTTTGGTATGGTGATGAAGAGATCTTAGTAGTAGTATATTTTTGGTGTAATATTATTTGAGAACTAATTTGATTTGAGGATTATGATATTTTTAAACTCTTGAGGACTTAGTGAGAGTTGGTGATATAATTTAAGTTGTTTCGTTTATCTGATGCCCTTAGAGTTTTGCATGAATTTATGCACAAAAAAAGTAAAAATAAATAAATAAATAAATAAATTGTTAAATCTTTGTCATGAGTGGAACATAAACGTTTTACGAATTAAGGATAATTTTAAATATTTTGGGTATTCGAATTTTATTTAGATGAAAAGAAAATTTTGTGTTTTCGATATATATATTCCGAAGAGTACGTACGTTTGCAAGAATGAAACTCAAAGATATTAGCGACGGCCCACACCAATGGTGGAACATGTGATCTAATTTGATGCAACGCGAAGAACCTTATCAAGACTTGACACGGTAGCTAACGAATCTTTTACAAGTACATTGATAATTGCGTTGATCGATGACTTATCCGCGTTGATAGTTACAAATAGCGGCAATACGTCATAACTATATTTATTTATTTTGTAGCTTATTTGAATTCCGAGGATGGAATTATTTTTAAGGGGTGAAAAATGTAATAACCCATTTTTTAATAATTAAATATTAATTGATTTTATCTTATACAATTGTATTTAAATTGGAAAAGGTAAATGATTTTGTTTCCCTCTTTTCTTGTTTTGTTTAGAAAATTAAATTGTTTTAGTAGATAATTAAATAATCGATTATATTAAAAATGAGAAGTCCATTAGAGTTTTGGTAGCTCCTATATTGAGTTATATTTATATTTAAAGAGTGAAGTTGTAACTTTAATCCTATTCTAATTTGATTAGTTGAATTTTTGAGTAGAATACTTATACGCGCTGCAATCCATTAGAAAAATTATAATTAATTCATCTGATGTCGAAATTGAGTGTATCCAAATCAGGTTCCTTCAATTTTTCGTCCTCTACAATTTTGAAGAAGTAAGCAACTTGAGATAATTTTAGATTGTCAAAAGTGGGTTATGAGGAGGAAGACAATCCCATTTGTTAAAATTTTGTGGAAAAAAAAAATCATCCGGAGCGCGGAGCTACTTAGGAGATGGAGGAGTCTATTCGAGTGGAGTATCCGCATCTTTTTGATAATTAGGTACTTTCTATTCTTTGATTCCGGGGACGGAATTCTTTTAAGGGGTAGGTGATGTAATACCCAGAAAAATAATAATTTAAATCCATATTTTAATTGGGCTTTTCTTTTGTTTGGGTGAAATTAATTATATTTAATTTGTGTGAACTATAATAAGTATGTGATTACATTAATTTGGACTTTTATACAAATTGGGTCTATTTTGTATTTGAGTAATATTAAAATCCTATTAAAATTAGGAGAACTAGTAATATATATTAATAAATAAATAAAACAAAAATCATATATAGTGAACCCTACCTTTATTCGTCAAATAAAAAGAAGAAGAGGAGGTTGCCGCTTAACCAAGAGAAAGAGCGAGTTGTGAGATGGAATTAACCTACTGAAGAATCAAAAGCGGTGATTTTCTTTCTTTTGTTTTTGTATATAGTTATGGAGATCTCTTACTTGTAATGTTGGACAAAAAATGACTTTAAGACTTGTCTTATCTTGAGATTTGATTTCTTAGTAAAGCATTGGGTTTGCCAAGTAAGCAAGGAATCGAGCACTGTTTATTGGAAGAAATGGCTCATTTTTAGTTCCTGTATTTGAGGAGTCAGACATATGATATGTATATAGCACTATAGTGGTATTTGAGAAATTATTATGATGGCCATGAGTTTATATATAAAAAAATAATAATAAATAAATAAATATTTTTTAGCCTGCATGATCAAGCTGCTGTGATAGAAACATGGATGGATTTTTATGTATATATATCTATTATATACACGAGTAGATTAATTCGTTAAAAAAAAGGGGGGTTGATTAAAAGATTATTTATTATTTGATTCAAGTTATTTTGTAAAATTAATATAATTGGAGAAATTAATTTCATATTAATATAAATTATAATTAGTAAGTAACTTATAATTGTATTATTATTACTTTTTATTAAATCGGACGGAGGGAATTTAAAGAGTTATATTTGGAATATAAATTTTGGAGTATTAATAATTGATAAAAGGCGATGATTAAAGGCATATTAAATAGATTATGAATTATTTTGGAATTATTAGTTTGGATTGTTATTAATTTGAGGTGAATATGTTTAGGTTGCGAATAACGCTTCGTATTTGATATCGTTAGCATTTGAGGGTAAGATTTTGTGGAGTGTGCTATAAATGGTTTGGAAGTATCAGGTACGAATTCCGTACTCTTTCAGCGACATTTTTGATACATTTAATTTGTTCTTTTTGTCCCTTATTTCGAATTTCGTTATTCTTTCACATAATTGTTTCTTGTGAAATGCATATAATAGTTTCATTTTGGAGTTGATACATATGACTCGAATTTGTACTCTTTGAATTAGGTTATCATGTTTAATTAGTATTTATTTTGATAATTGTAGAGCAGTACATGTTGCTACCTTCTTTTTAAGACCTTGTGACTATAATTTGATTTGGTTCAACATGTACATATAGAACCCTTTTGTTGGTATTATGTCGCATGTGTTGTGACATAGTAATTTTGTTAGAATATACCGTAGGGTATACTTGAGCTATAACCACCTGTGGGGGTACCACAGGCATGTCGTCTTGGCACGAGAGGCATGGCACTTTTAAAATGGCAAAGTGTGATTAGTCCTGGCGTCTCCGTTTTGGGCTCCAAGAGGAAGTGGGCCATTTGATGTTTTGTTGTGGGAGGCGTGTGGGTTAACCCTAGTTTTTTACATTACTGGAATTGTGATGTTGTGCCAAACACACTTATCCGATTTGCATACATTTAGATTCGCGGTCCAATGTGTGATTTGCCTGTGTGGCATTATTTTGGTTGCCTGTGTGGCATCACTTGACTTGCTTGTGTGGCATTATTTGACTTGCCTGTGTGGCATTATTTTGACTTACCTGTGTGGCATTGTTTTGACAATGTATATTTCTGAGCTCACTCGGTATGAAATTAAACCCAACCATTTGATTCCGCCTATTATTTCATTGTATTAGTTTTGTTTGTTTCTGTTTAGTTAAATTCATTGAGTAAATTAATTCAATTCGTTATTTCTTTACTCTTCCATTGGTTTCATTAAATATGTTGATTTGGATATATTCTATTCAAACTTTGGATATCATATTTTTGTCGTTCTTTAAGCTTGATGCTTTGTTAAGTATGTTGTTTCAGTTGTTTTCGTATTTCAGTAATACATATTTGTATTATCTGTATCCGTATTGGGCAATTGGCTCATGCTATGTTTTTCTTCTGGCAGGTTTGCAGGGGTGATTCAGGGCTAGTGTGATGAGAGAGTTGCCTTTGACCATCTAGGTTGATTCGAATTTTAAGTTTTGATTAGTTTGACTCTGTTTGGAGAATTGTATTTAGTACCTTATTAATGGATCACCACTATTAATATCTTGAGGTTGTTAATGCTCTGTTTATTTATTTTGAATCTGTAACGACCCCAAAATTCATACAATTTAATTCTCGACTTTGGTCGTTAATAATACATTCAACCTCTAATTTTATATCATTAAACGATAATATAACCATTGAAATTTGCGAAATAATTAAAATTTTCTATTACAAACTATCCTTGTTCCCAAAACCTTCAACCTTTACGTCTAAATATCTCAGAATCATTTTAATACTACAATAGTTTACATTTGCAAAATAATATTATAATTCAACATTAATACATTATTCGAAACCTTAAACATGGTTCAAATAATAATAACACAACCAAAGTATATAAATCTTCAAGTATCACATCTGATTCATGTCTTTCAAGTAACGCATAACTTTACCTTGAATCTTGAACCTGCAAAAGTGGTTATTTACAAGGTTGAGCTCGACAGCCCAGCAAATTTAGCAGTCTACCATGTTTCACATAGCACACAATTCATGCATTATATATTTCTAATTTATCGAGTTACATTATATAACATGCATGTGTTATCACATATCACATATAAATTGAGTTCCATAACCCAATTAACTTAGTCATATTTTGACTTTAACAATTCATAAAGCATGGTATGTAACTCACCACATAATCACATTTAATCCACAAACATAATAGAACTGAAAAACTTGCCTTGATTGGAGATTACCACAAAAGTTAACCTAGAGTTTCTCCACAATTCCTACAGAATTATATTTACATGTACACACATATTAGATAATTAAATATGTTACAAAACATGCATGTATATTCATCAATAATAATTATTAGGTTTATACAAACTAATATTATTTATTCTTACTCAAAATGAATATTAGTTTATTTAGAAACTTAATTCGTTTTAACCTTTTTACACCAAATAAAGGTCCCTCACATTTTAGTATGTAAATATTTTACACTTTGAAGCTTTAATCATTTATTCCACTTTAGGAATATCTTATGCCTTTACTCATTAATTCGAGAAACAACTAATAAATAACTTTTATAGTAAAATTCAATTTACTATAATATTTTTTTAATATAAATAATTTTTATATTATTATTTTGCCCACTCATGAGTCAACTCGGACCATTGTCTAATTTATAAACATTCTATCCCGTTAACACACTTACTGCATTTTTTCATTTTGTAAATATTCACATTTTCACTATATATATTTATATAATAATTATATATAAATCTTAGCTCAAAAACTCCATTTTGATCCCCACAAATCTTCATTGCATCACTTTTATGATTATTACAACTTTTTAATGGTTCCATGCTTTTCGTTTCGTTATAAAACCATTTTTCATGTCTATCCCGGCTTACATTCGCTTAAATATGCAATTTCATATTTATATAATATTTTTATTGCATTATTTATGTCCGAAAGGAAGTTTCATGACGTAAAATATCATATACAGTCAAATCACTTCTCTTGGAACTTTATTAGATATAATATTGTCTTAAATTTAGCCCAAATACACTTTGGAACGATGAATGTCAAAACAACCCATCATGACTACATTCGGCATCACCCAAATTGTAGTTCTGACATGCATGTTTGCCTATTTTTAATTCTTAACCCATTAATCGAATTTTGGCGAACGTCTAGTATGTTATAGACCTTATGACATAGTACATTTAAAAAATTTCTAAACGCGAAAACAAGCTACGAACATTGATCAAAATAGCGCTCAAAAGTCCATTAAACAATGCGCTTTCTGAAGATTGGCATGCACATGCCATACTTGTTGGTACGGTGCACAAATACCTGTACGCCTTGATAATGAATGAGCCACTTTGCGATTTTATCACGCCTTGCTCGCTTATCGAAAAATTCCCAAATTTCAGTATGTTTTTCGTATCATATGAGACTATTTTTAAAAAATATGAAACCCCCATTTCGGGTTCATTAGGCAACCCAAATAGAGCGTCAAAAGTGTACGTTCATAACAGTTTTTTTTTCACTTTCATTTCGGTTTTACCCTCTCTCGCTAAAATAGTCATAACTTTTTCGTTTCAAAACATTTTTGAGCAATTCTTGAGCCCACACGAAGCTAACTTCCGAGGCTACAACTTTTATTCTTTGACCATTTCCAAATTCAAAACACGGAATTCTAGAAAATTCGTGCAAGGGGACTGCTCCGAATTTGTTAGATAGATTTAACGCCACTGCTTTGAACGGGCATAACTCGTTGCTCCGAAGTCGGAATTAGTCCGTTCCAGAGTCTATGGAAAGCTTATTCAGTGTACTATAATACCCCAAAAGCACAGAATTTTCTGGAAACCTATACTGTCCCCGAATTTATGTTTTAGGGTCAGCAGTCACACAATCTCTCGGACTTTTTGTTTTGTCTCAAAAATGCTTCCTCTCTTGATTTTCTTCGCTCATATCTTTTAATTAGTTATATATAACATGTATGACTCAAAATTAAGTCTTAGCTTTGCCTAACTATGGGTTTTTAGGCAAAATTGCTCTTTTAGTAATTTAATCGAACATAATGAGTGCGTCAAAATTGTGGGTTGATTTCATAGCCATTTAGTTCGGTATTCGCCCATGTTTTTCCCCCTTATAACTCCACACCACATACTAGCTCCATATCTCTAATTTCATCACTCTTAGGATGTTTCACAACTCATAAAACTCAAAATAACATCTAACAAGATATGATGAGTGTAAGAGCTAAAATGGAAGGTTAGGGTTTTAAGAGCTTACTTCTTGCATTTCTTTCCTCTAAGATGTTTGATCATGTGCTAAGACCTGCTAGAATCTGATTTCCTTTCTCCTTGAACACTCCCGTACCTTAAATCAAGTAAAATCACTCCACCCATTTCTTTCTCTCTCTAGAAAATATGAATGCTTTGGTGGAGAGGATGAAGTAGGATGATTATGGAGGTTTGTAGGAGTTTGTTTTGTTGTTTGCTTGCTTCAATCTTGCTCAAGCCATATGAATCTCTCTTCTCTTGCTCCCTCTTCACTCTCTCTATTTTTGTTTTGCAATATGGGAAGGAAGAAGTTTGTTGAGGAGAATGAAAAGGAACGGATGGAAGAGAGCAGGAGAATGGCCATAACACACCAATTAAAAGCATCAGTTACAAAACATATAATGTATCGATTTACAAATGTTTATTTTATATTTTATTTATTTTATTAATAAATCAAAATTTAAAATACAAAAGTCATATAGCTCAGATTTGGCAAAACCCGTTTAAAATTAAAGACTTAATATACTTAAGCCTTGTTGGGTAAAACTAAATTAAAATCACTTTAATTTATTTTAATAACCACTTATAATATAGTTATTTGTCACACTTCTATTTAATTAAGTTTTCATACTTAATTTAATTAATTCTAATAACAATTCATTGCATAATATAATAATTTATTTAATCATTATAAACTCTCTAACTTAATTATTAAATTAAATTAGATTACTATTTCAAAATAATTACTTTCCTTAACTCATTAATTATTTATTAAACAAATAAATAATCAAATCACATCAAATCAATTAAACAAATACTTATTCAACGATAAACACAACCATTAAATATTTATATAATTCAATAAATATTTAAATATTTATTAAAAATCTCGATTGTTACATCATTCCCTCCTTACAAGGATTCTGTCCTCAGAATCACAACTCAAACCACTCATTCGTTACAATATTCCCTACTTACAAAGATTATGTCCCCAGAATCAAAGACACCATTTAAACAAATAACTCAGAGTAATCGTTCATCATTTTATCTAAATATAAGTTTTATATTTCCTACTATATTCATTACTTTAACAAATTCTAGGTTTCATTTCATAACTTTCACTTGAACTCAATTATATTCTGAGTATTATATTCTTAACCCATTCATTTCCTTTTCTAAGAATCGCTATCATAAACACTCGGGATATTACATTCACCCTTTCTTCTAAGAATTTTGTCCTCAAAATTTTTTATTCATTCAATCTAACAAAATAGATTTTACACTAATACTTCATATATGACGTATAATGAAAATACAAAACGAGTTTTGCCAAACGGAGCCTTATGATTTTTGTATTTTAAATTTTGATTTATTAATAAAATAATAAATAAAATATAAAATAAACATTTGTAACTGATACGTTATATGTTTTGTAATTGATGCTTTTAATTGGTGTGTTATGGCCATTCTCCTGCTCTCTTCCATCCGTTCCTTTTCATTCTCCTCAACAAACTTCTTCCTTCCCATATTGCAAAACAAAACAAAGAGAGTGAAGAGGAGCAAGAGAGAAGAGAGATTCATATGGCTTGAGCAAGATTGAAGCAAGCAAACAACAAAAACAAACTCCTACAAACCTCCATAATCAACTCCTTTCATCCTCTCCACCAAAAACATTAATATTTTCTAGAGAGAGAGAAATGGGTGGAGTGATTTTACTTGATTTAAGCTACGGGAGTGTTCAAGGAGAAAGGAAATCAGATTCTAGCAGGTCTTAGCACATGATCAAACATCTTAGAGGAAAGAAATCCAAGAAGTAAGCTCTTAAAACCCTAACCTTCCATTTTAGCTCTTACACTCATCATATCTTGTTAGATGTTATTTTGAGTTTTATGAGTTGTGAAACATCCTAAGAGTGATGAAATTAGAGATATGGAGCTAGTATGTGGCGTGGAGTTATAAGGAGGAAAAACATGGGTGAATACCGAACTAAATGGCTATGAAATCAACCAACAATTTTGACGCACTCATTATGTTCGATTAAATTACTAAAAGAGCAATTTTGCCTAAAAACCCATAGTTAGGCAAAGCTAAGACTTAATTTTGATTCATACATGTTATATATAACTAATTAAAAGATATGAGCGAAGAAACTCAAGAGAGGAAGCATTTTTGAGACAAAACAAAAAGTCCGAGAGATTGTGTGACTGCTGACCCTAAAACATAAATTTGGGGACAGTATAGTTTTCCAGAAAATTTTGGGCTTTTGGGGTATTATAGTACACTGAATAAGCTTTTCATAGACTCTGGAACGGACTAATTCCAACTTCGGAGCAATGAGTTATGCCCGTTCAAAGCAGTGGCGTTAAATCTGTCTAACAAATTTGGAGCAGTCCCCTTGCACGAATTTTCTAGAATTCTGTGTTTTGAATTTGGAAATTGTCAAAGAATGAAAGTTGTAGCCTCAGAAGTTAGCTTCGCGTGGGCTCAAGAATTTCTCAAAAATGTTTTGAAACGAAAACGTTATGACTATTTTAACGAGAGAGGGTAAAACTGAAATGAAAGTGAAAATTTTTTTGTTATGAACGTACACTTTTGACGCTCTATTTTGGCTGCCTAATGAACCCGAAATGGGGGTTTCATATTTTTTAAAAATAGTCTCATATGATACGAAAAACATACTGAAATTTGGGAATTTTCCGATAAGCGAGCAAGGCGTGAGAAAATCATAAAGTGGCTCATTCGTTATCTGCAAGAAACGGTATTTATGCCGGTAAGCGTCTTGGCGTCTTGCTGTGGCGTCTTCTTGAACACAGATCGCTTCAGCGGAATTTTGAGCGCTATTTTGATCAATGTTTGTAGCTTGTTTTCGCGTTTAGAAAATTATTAAATGTACTATTTCATAAGGTCTATAACATACTAGAAGTTCGCCAAAATTCGATTAATGGGTTAAGAATTAAAAATAGGCGAACATGCATGTCAGAACTACAATTTGGGCGACACCGAATGTAGTCATGATGGGCTGTTTTGACATTCATCGTTCCAAAGTGTGTTTGGGCTAAATTTAAGACTATTATATCTAATAAAGTTCCAAAAGAAGTGATTTGACTGTATATGATATTTTACGTCATGAAACTTCCTTTCAGACATAAATAATGCAATAAAAATATTATATAAATATGAAATTGCATATTTAAGCGAATGTAATAGAGATTGACATGAAAAATGGTTTTATAACTAAAGCGAAAAGCATGGAACCATTAAAAGTTGTAATAATCATAAAAGTGATGCAATAAAGATTTGTGGGGATCAAAATGGAGTTTTTGAGCCAAGATTTATATATACTTATTATATAAATATATATAATGAAAATGTGAATATTTGCAAAACGAAAAATGCAGTAAGTGTGGTAACGAGATAGAATGTTTATAAATTAGACAATGGTCCGAGTTGACTCATGAGTGGGCAAAATAATAATATAAAAATTATTTATATTAAAAGAATAATATAGTAAATTGAATTTTACTATAAAAGTTATTTATTAGTTGTTTCTCGAATTAATGAGTAAAGGCATAAGATATTTCTAAAGTGGAATAAATGATTAAAGCTTCAAAGTGTAAAATATTTACATACTAAAATGTGAGGGGCCTTTATTTGGTGTAAAAAGGTTAAAACGAATTAAGTTTCTCAATAATCTAATATTCATTTTTAGTAAGAATAAATAATATTAGTTTGTATAAAACTAATAATTATTATTGATGAATATACATGCATGTTTTGTAACATATTTAATTATCTAATATGTGTGTACATGTAAATATAATTCTGTAGGAATTGTGGAGAAATCTAGGTTAACTTTTGTGGTAATCTCCAATCAAGGCAAGTTTTTCAGTTCTATTTTGTTTGTGGATTAAATGTGATTATGTGGTGAGTTACATACCATGTTTTATGAATTGTTAAAGTCAAAATATGACCAAGTTAATTGGGTTATGGAACTCAATTTATATGTGATATGTGATAACACATGCATGTTGTATAATGTAACTCGATAAATTAAAAATATATAATGCATGAATTGTGTGCTATGTGAAACATGGTAGACTGTTAAATTTGCTGGGGTGTCGAGCTCAACCTTGCAAATAACCACTTTTGCAGGTTCAAGATTCAAGGTAAAGTTATGTGTTACTTGAAAGGCATGAATCAGATGTAATACTTGAAGATTTATATACTTTGGTTGTGTTATTATTATTTGAACCATGTTTATGGTTTCAAATAATGTATTAATGTTGAATTGTAATATAGTTTTGCGAATGTAAACTATTATAGTATTAAAATGATTCTGAGATATTTAGATGTAAAGGTTGAAGGTTTTGGGAACGAGGATAGTTTGTAATAGAAAATTTTAATTATTCCACAAATTTCAATGGTTGTATTATCGTTTAATGATGTAAAATTAGAGGTTGAATGTATTATTAACGACCGAAGTCGAGAATTAAATTGTATGAATGTATCACTGTTGCATTTAGACATTTGATAACTGAAGATGACTCTAAAACTTATGAAGAAGCAATGAAATTATTTGATGCAATCTTTTGAAAACATGTTATCCATTATGAGTAATCATACATTAGAGCCAGTTATTTTGCCTAAAAAGAAGTAAATCTGTTGGGTGTTTAAAAAGAAGTTAAAAGTTGGCCGATCTATTGATAATTTTAAAGCAAGTTTTTCAGTACTTATTGTTATGTGCTAATATTCAGCATTATGTGAAATTCTTGTGAATTATTTTAATGTGCACTCCGTGCAACAATGTGATAATAACTGTTAATAGTCTATTGATAATTTAAGTTAATTGTTCTATGTGAACTATATAATTTGAGAAATGCGAAGTATGAGCATTATGAAGCATGTATCAGATGTCAAGCATGTATAAATGTACAATATGAGAAAGATGAAGAATGTATAAAATGTGAATTATACATGAGATGTGAAGCATGAGAAATGTGATATATGCATGAGATACAAAGCATGAAAATTGTGATGTGATTATTTATTTATATGTGAATGATTTGATGATATTTGGTACTGATAAGAAAGTTGTGAAAACTATTAAACAATTTTATTCTCTAAATTTGACATGAAAAATAAACTTGATTCTTGGCATGAGAATTAATAAAATTGCACATGGTTTGTTTTTATCTTAGAATCATTATGTGGAATTCTTAAGAAATTTAATTCTTTAATGAATAGCCTTTAGAAACACCTTGTGGCTCTAGTGTGTGCATTTAAAGAAAAATAAAATGAATTGAATAATAAGAATGCTTCTTTTGCTTATATCGTTGAATATTTGGCATGCTAGATTAGGACATGTGAATGTAGCTTCTATTAAAAAATTGAAACAACTTGAACTTATACCTAATCTTGCAAATACCGAGTTTAACAAATGTGAAATTTGTGTAGAAGCAAAACATGCTAAGAAACCTTTTAATAGTGTTGAAAGACAAACTGAGCTACTTGAGTTAATTCACAGTGACCTAGCTGATTTTAAAAATACTATGAGTAGAGGTGGTAAAAAATATTATATTTCTTTTGTAGATGATATGTCTATAGTCGAATTTATCTACTTTCCTCAAAAGATGAAGCGGAAGAAATGTTTATTAAATATAAAGCGGAAGTTGAAAATCAGTTAGAAAGGAAAATTAAAAGACATAGATCGGATCGTGGAGGTGAATATGATTCGGGAAGTCTTAAAAAAAATTTGTTCGCCTATTAGTCTTGTTAATACTGCTCTTGCTACTGTTATTACTCCAACAATCTAAAAAGTGATTCGGTTATTAACAAGATGATGAAATCTGCCTTAGACTTGTCTAAAATTGAACGCTTTGATGGTACTATTTTTAAGCGATGGTCTGAAGACATAATGTTTTATTTGGAAACCATGAACTTAGAATATGTGTTGTATGTGGATGCTCCTGTTGTTACTGTTAATGATGTTACTCCTGCTGCTATTGAAATGGTATTGCACAAGTTGAATATGCTAGAATCATTGGTAGTGTAATGTATTTAATGAATTGTACTAGACCTGATATTGCATATGCCATTAGTAGACTTAGCAGATATACATATAATCCTTCACAAGAACATTGGAATGCATTGTCACGACTAATGAGGTATTTAAAAGGAACAGTTAATGTAGGTATACATTTTACTAGTCATCCTAGTATTTTAGAAGGATATTGTGATGCTAATTGGGTGTCTGATAATGATGAAACAAACTCCACTAGTGGTTATGTGTTTACTTTAGGTGGAGGAGCTGTTTCTTGGAAATCTGCTAAACAAACTTGTACTGCTAGATCTACTATGGAATCTGAATTTATTGCTTTAGAATTGGCAGGTACAGAAGCAGAGTAGATAAGGAATTTGTTGGCTGATATTCCATTGTGGTATAAGCCATTTCCTTCTATTTCTCTGCATTGTGATTCTCAAGCAGCTATTAGCAGGGCAATGAACCATGTTTATAATGGAAAACAGAGACACACTCGCTTGAGGCATAACATTGTACGAGGATTGATCAGTAATGGGGTTATTTCCATAGAATTTGTAAGGTCTGAAAAGAACCTAGCGGATCCGCTTACTAAGGGATTGAATAAAAAGGTAGTCCAAGAAGCATCTAGAGGGATGGGATTATTGCCATTATTTTGAGTAAATAATATGTGATGGAAACCCAACCCATGTGATTGGAGATCCCATGAATTAGGTTCAATGGGTAATAACAAGTCATGTAATTATTTAATTATAGCACTACAATTATTTATATCCCTTCTCGTGTGCATGTGGTGCTTACTAACAGATTGTGAAAGATGAATCGTTTAGATTCTTAATGAAACTCATAGCCCCTAAAGGGTGGTGTATGTCAGTATACACTTGATGGGTTCACCTATATAAAGGTGGAAGTGTAGGCCGCTTCCTATAAGAGTCCTTGGCAAACTCTCTAGAGCCTTTATGAAAATCTAGGATATGGCGCATGGCCTAGAACGCGCCCAACCGCGGACTTGTGTGGATTCAGGTTTTTAGATATGTGTGCAAGTTCAACTGGTTGTATCATAGATAATGGGTTCAAGAATTTAGTTCACCTATAATCTACAATCATGAGCTTGTTCCACTAAGTGTCGATTCAAACCCACAAGGTATCGACTTTATGTATCTAAAAACCATTGCCCTTCTTACTTCCTTTTAATTTTTTCTATCTCTTTGATAATTTTGGACCATGTGGGGGATTGTTGGTGTGATGCTCCAAAATTCATAGTTTTGTCAAAGTCCCACATTGGCTATTTTTGGAACTCTCATGGTACATATTAGCACTTGTTGCTATGGGCTTAGTAACTTGGTTGTGTAAAAGGGTTGGGCTTTCGCACATGAGGACGGCTAAGGAATTGGGCGAGACCAAGCTTGGTTCTCGAACTTTCGATCAGAAAACCTTAGTGCGTGTGTGCGCGCGATACGCCCGCGTAGGGGGGGTACCGATCCGAGCAATTATGCCTTGCGGGTGCACCCAGGAGACCCACTATTTTGCTATTTTAATTCCCTTTTATACTAAGCCAGATTTTAATACCCTAGCCGTTTCTCATATTAATTCCCAGCGTAAACCATATTTGCGTTTTTTTGTAACTCCAATCCAATGTAAACAATATTTATTGTCCAACGTTATTCTTCCCGTTATCAGTTTGTTATTCTTCTTCTTGTCCTATAAATACCAGTCTGTTATGCAGAAAAAGTACACAACAAAATTTGTTCTTCACATACACATATATAATCTGTTTATACAGTCCCTCTCTTCCTTATCTCTGTTCATATATACTCTGTTCTGGGCAATCCACATAGACAAGTCCAAAGCCTCCTTCTGTGAGTACACACACTCGGAGACTTCACCGTTGAATCCTGGAGAGTGACCGCCAGCAACCCATTTGTACCTATGATTATTATCAGTGGGGGTGAAATCACTTTTTAGGACAGTAGCTACGCTACGCCTCGGTTTTCCAGCTAAGTTATTCCAATTTACTGTATTATTCGTCTTGTTAATTGCTATTTTTTCCAACAATCTAAAAAATGATTCCGCCTTCACTGGTTAGAAACCTTGGTACAGTTGAGCTCCAATGGCATTCAATTGTTTTTTTTATCTGTTTTATAGAAAAGTTCGGTAATTCTCCTCTGTTGCTTATATATACGTGCTTATATATAAGTAAAAATTGAAACACGATGGCTTATATGGCTAGCAAAACCCGCGGTTTGAAGGGCTAAACAAACAGAGTAGTGTGTGAAACGGCTAAACCACTAAACAGTTACAAAAACCTCATAATTACAAGGATGACTATAATGGCTCATGCTGCGGTAAGATAAGGATTTAGACCGTCTACTTTTGTTGTTCCAAAAAAGTATTAAAATTATATTTTGTCAAAAGTAATTTTATCAATTAAATTCCAAATAACAAGATATGGTATTCGAGAATCTAATATGACCATCTAGTTGATTAAAAAATGATCAAGGGTGCACAAATAGGCTTATAACAATCCGAATTGAACAAGAACTAAAGAATAAATAAAAGCAACACAAATATCAGATCAATCAAATCAATTGCAAACATTATTCCTCATATCAGCAACTAAATGCAAATGCAATAATCTCAAATTTCAGCACATAATATCTAAAAAAGCATGTATTCTTGTTAATAGATGAATTCACTTTTTAAATTCTGGTATAGCTACTTTAGCTAGACACCCCCACATTTTAAGATACCCCAAGTTAGGTGCATGTGTTATTACAACATGGTAATTTAATTCCAAGCACCAACAATTAATATTTCAAGTATTCCTGAAGATCATGCAAATTATCACAATTAATTAACAATTGCATAATTAATTTAGAGATTAACTAAAATTATCCAAATATAATTGATTTTCCAAAACTTCAGTGGAAATATTAATTTTATTCCAATAATTAATATCTGTTAAATTTTTAGAATTTAATAATCACAATAACTATTTATTAATTGATTTCCATGATTAAACAATTAATAAAACATTTTCTGGAATAAAAATCTGTCAGACAACTGCAGGAACACCCCAGCCAATAGACTTGACTGAGAACGATCCTCCACTGCACAAATGACCTAAGGACAACAAAACTATTAATCACGCTCTGGTCCTGCAGTCATGGTCACCTGTCTCTTTAGAAATCAAGGATATAAAGGTACGAGCCTATAGAACAGTTCCTGTTTAAGTAAGGTCGTACTAGACAGAAAATAGCTAATAATCTTTAATAGTTCAGATGTGGCTGCAGGGCATAATACCAAAAGTAAAGATCCTTGCTACAAGGCATGCATGCTAAAGATTACAAGGCTAGCTGCTTCCAGAGTGAAAGCAAGGCTCAGCAACCCTATTTTGTAGTTAAGTAATTGTTTCCAAATCACAAATGATAACACGAAATTTAAATCCAAATAGTAATATAGGGGCAATAATGGATCCCAAGACCTCTCTTGTACTTAAAGCTATATGAATAGTTACGCTACAGCAAGTAGCACTAGCCTTGATGCTGATAGATGTGGCTCATTGAAAAAAAAACCCACGAGCCCTCTACCAACTCACACAACAACCCCTAATTAATGACCAAGTTGCCTTCTATTGAGATTGGGGAAGTGACAATTTTACTAGCAAGGGGAATATTAAAGCCTTCTATAACAAATGAAGGCTGACAAATAACTGAATCATATTAAGAGTCCATTAGATCATGTATTCATGCTAGAGCAGCTCAAACACTACCTTATTTGCGGAGCACTAGAATCAAATGTGCCACCCACACCATAAAGGTAATATGTGCTTTGGTGAATCATATCAAAATAATGTTTTATGTCAACAAAGAAAATGACAAGATTTAAAAACATCTTGAAGTATTCAGTTTCACAATATTATTCAATACACAATTTAGTTTTTGCTCAGCCACTGTTTTAATTACCAAACCAAAACAAGTGTCGCAACCTTAAGCCCAAAAATACCCTTCGCCAAAATTCAAGATTTATTACTGCTACTTCAGATCATTGGGATGCTATACTCTCTAGACCAAAATGTTGTTCCATGCAAGAATTTGTTTCGGATTCTTCTAGTTGCTCTTAATTTAAACATTAAAAAAAATGTTGCAGGAATAAGTTAGAGAGTATGATTGGTTCACAATTGGATCAAGCAACACTAATAGCTGTGTAAACAATGTGCTATAAATTAAAATTAAGAAGAAAAATCAATCAAGAAAACCCATATTCTCCTTCGGTTATAAACCTGCTTTAAAAATTGACAAATATATGTCAAAAGCAGAATCAACAAACATGGATATTACGACCAAATTTAAGAATAAAAAATTAAAGTTCAATTGTTCTATGTGAACTATATAATTTGAGAAATGCGAAGTATGAGCATTATGAAGCATGTATCAGATGTCAAGCATGTATAAATGTACAATATGAGAAAGATGAAGAATGTATAAAATGCGAATTATACATGAGATGTGAAGCATGAGAAATGTGATATATGCATGAGATACAAAGCATGAAAATTGTGATGTGATTATTTATTTATATGTGAATGATTTGATGATATTTGGTACTGATAAGAAAGTTGTGAAAACTATTAAACAATTTTATTCTCTAAATTTGACATGAAAAATAAACTTGATTCTTGGCATGAGAATTAATAAAATTGCACATGGTTTGTTTTTATCTTAGAATCATTATGTGGAATTCTTAAGAAATTTAATTCTTTAATGAAGAGAAACATGCGTGATTGTAATTACCCCAAAATTCATACAATTTAATTCTCGACTTCGGTTGTTAATAATACATTCAACCTCTAATTTTACATCATTAAACGATAATACAACCATTGAAATTTGCGGAATAATTAAAATTTTCTATTACAAACTATTCTCGTTCCCAAAACTTTCAACCTTTACATCTAAATATCTCAGAATCATTTTAATACTAAAAGAGTTTACATCGCAAAACGGTATAACAATACAACATTAATACATTTACCGAAACATTAGACATGGTTTACAAGAATAACAACTTAGCTAGGATATTAAATCTTTATATATCACTTTTGATCCATAACAATCAAGTAGCACATAGCATTACCTTCAATTCTTGAATCTGCAAAAATGGTTATTTGCAAGAATGAGCTCGACAGCTCAACAAAATCTAACAGTTTTCATACATCACGTAGCACATAATAACATGCTCAACATACAAGAATAATCATAAACAAACATAGCATACATGTTGTAGTTCACATAACAACTATAAAGATTGAGTTCCTTATTCAATCAACATTCATAGTTCAATCATCATAGTCATAGATTGACTTTAACATTTCATACTTTTGACATATATAATACATCATACACTAAAATTTTAAAGCAGATCATCATCAAGTTCACATAGCAAAAAGGAACTGAAAGACTTGCCTTTACCGGTGTTTTACCAACACGCTAATACTTCGCGTCCTTGCACAACCTACACTGTATGTGAGATTGATAATAAATAAAATCAATACTCAATCTCATGGTCAAATTTATTCTAAGACCTTACTTTATCTTATTATCCTTTATAATGTCTTTATAGACATCTAACTATTTTATATACAACTCGGTTTTATTTTCATTTTCATCACCACACATGCTAGACTATCGCACTTGTAGTTAAATGTGCGTATATCACACCATTTTATTATACCACTTTGGTTTCAAAAATGCATATTCAACACATTGTTTACAAGATTAATTTTCCTTCAAAAATCAAAAATCGCCCTTTTCAATTTCCTTCCATTATTATTCTTGTATTACCATCTTTTCATACTCAGATGCACATAACATCCAATATTAGTCATTAGATAGACACTTTGTATACCAAAGTTTAGAAACACTATTACTCTTAGGCATTTTATCGAGCACGTTATGTGCATACATTAACTTATCTCAACTCTTGATCTTAAATGGTTAATTATGCATAGAATATGATAACACATATCTATACTCATTACATATGTCAAAACATATTTTTAATCATCAAAATATATCATCACCCAAAATCTTAATTCAAACAGAATTATAAAACTCATCTTCACAATTTCTTTAACAAAACGTTGTTTTCATTTTTAACGTAACTCGTTCGTTACATGTCCGTTTTTGTTCCTTATTATATAGAATTAACCCTTTCTCAGTGTACTACAACCTCATCTAGGCCTTAAAGTCAGACCCTTATCCATCTAAACCAGATTCTGTAATTCATCAACTAGTCTAGAAAATTTCATTTTCTAGACATCCTTACTAAACAATTTATTTTGGACATGATCCGGTCCATAAAATGGCTCCATTTCATGAGTCTAGCTAGTAAACTTCCATATCTACAACTTTGCGGTTTAAGTTTCTTGATTCAAAACACATTTAATTTATATGAATTTTTCAAAGTCAGAAACCGTAACAGTTTTGATTTTCTGGACAGATTATTTTCCCTTCGGACCAGCCTTACTAAAATAGACATTACAAGAAATCTACAAAGATTTTTCATGTGATTCCACTTTCAGAATATAGCTTACTTCCATATCTTCGATTTGATATAAGGCTCACTTTCTAACTCATTATACCCAAAGAGGTATGAATTTCACAAGATTTGTCCACAATTACTCAAAACCTACGAATTTTGTTCTTCAAATTTTCTTTGACAAACCACTTTTCCATGAATATAATTACTCAATACAACTTCTATATAACAATTATCATAGAACTAAATTATAAATAACATAAAAATATAATTAAAACAAGGAATTTAGATTATAACCTTATTAGTATGAATTTAAGAGAGAGATGAAGATAATGATAATGAGGCTTGTTTTGTCTTCTCAAAGCTTTCCCTTCTTCTTCTTTTTCTTCCTCTTCTTCTTCTCCTACAACTCTCTCTAACTCTCTTCTTCTTTCTTTGGTTTGTTTTCTAAAACTAACGTACTAACTTGTAGTATATACATATAATATACAATACCAGTAATATATTTTATATGTAACTCCTAATAATTATTATATATACTAATTACTAGTTAATACATAGGTTACACCAACTTGAACTTGAAAAGCCTAAGACCATGATTGGCAAATACTCATTATTTTAATTAATCAATAGCTTAACATCAATCAATCTCATCAAATTGTCACATAATTATATTTACTTGTTAATTATAATTTTGTGTAACAATCATCACATAACTCATCTAATTTAATTATCTCAATTAAATTAGAACTATAATATAAAATTATTATATTAATTAAATTAAATACTAAATATTCATTTAATTAATATGCTACTAACTTAATTACATTACTCTATAATCAAAACAAAATTTATTTATTTAACTCAATAAATAATTCAATTAAATATTTATATATATTAAAATTAATATATAACATTCTCTTCACATCAATTCACATATTCTACAATATATGACATACACATACTCACACCCAACATATCTCATAAATAATACTTTTATTTATAAAATTCTCATTTATAATTTCTAAAAATCTTGGATGTCACGTCCTTCCCTCCTTATAAGGATTTCATCCTCGGAATCACCGAAACCCTACCTTACTCAGATTTTTCTCAAATCTATTCATTGAATAACTTCAACACATTACCTTAATATAGGTTTTATATTTTCTACTCTCACCATTCTTGATAATAAATTCTTATAAGTTTTATTTCATAACATTTACTTAGACTTAATTATATTTGAGTATTACACATTCTTTGATCCGTTCATTATCTTTCTCTAAGGATCATTATCATATACTATATGATCAAACTCTCAGGACATTACATTCACCCCTTCTTCTAAGAATTTCGTTCTCAAAATTTTTGACATACTAATTTTCATTCATTCCCTTTATCAAAAATAGATTTTTTTATGTTACTATCTATTTATTCATTAGGTTCTGCAACCCAATTCTTTCTCTAAAGATCTTTCTAAGACCATCATATTCCTCACCTCATCCTCTTCTAAGAGTTTCACATTTCTCTTCTTTTTTGGAATTTCATTTCTTTCTTGAAATTATTATGTTTTGCTTAATTTTTTTCTCATCTTTTCCACTTTCACCTTTCAGAATAATAAGAATCTTCCATAATTGCTCAATAATTGGGAAGGGATATGAATAACAGGAATTCAAAAGATTCCAAATCATGCTGAGGGGTTATAAGACCTTGAACTCTTCTCTAGGTCTAATAGTGCATCACCACTGTAAACCATCTTTAACAGAATGTTTAGCAATCACACAGACTGAAAACACTCTCTGCAAGTACTCTAGGTGATCGACTTATCGCATCTATACGTCGTCGTGCACAACGTATTACATCTTAACCGTAACAACTATATGCGTTACTTTGGAACCATTGTCTCCGATAACATGTCCCCTTTTGGGGTTGTTCACCTCGACTTTTCAACATCGAATCCGCACCAAAACAATTTGGTTTGGCATAACTTCTCAAGAAGCGCTTGAATTTCACATTTAACATCTTTCAATATTCGTCTATTTGAATCAAATAGCATAGACTTCTACAATAATTCGGACATCAATCGAAATATACATATATACGTATATATATATATATATATATATATATATATATATATATATATTCTCATATCTTAAAGAAACCTCAAAAATCTTTTTATGGCGTTATGATACAAGACTTGTATTTACAAATTCGTTTGAGGATTCCGTCATTTTGTGACTTTGTCATACTACATCATACCATAGTGGGTTGACGATCCTTAGATCACATCCAACACTAAGAAATTCTGCATTGATAACTCCATCGTTTTTATCATCTTTGCACCAGGTTCCATGATATATTAATGATATAAAATACATTTTGATATTTTCAAATCATTTTCGTCTAGCCGAAATAATTAGCATAGACTATTCTTTAAATAGTTCAAAAATCTTTGAAAATCGGTTTTAGTGATATCATATCTCAACAGGTAACGATGTGTCAATGTCCCGAAGTCCACACATACACATTTGTCACCATGCGTTGAGAGTAAAAATTCATTTTAAAAAGGCACATAGTGCGAATTTAGCTTGATGTCAAAAATTTGAAGTCTAGCATAGCTAGAAGATTTGGAAAAACTTATGTCTCCACTTTCTATACTAATCCATTGCTTAATAATTCTATCTATTCCCATAATCCTCAATTCTTCATTCATAACTTAATTATACCCTAGTTCATCAAACTTACCGCACATTGGAAGTTCAGGACTTGCCACAATAATATGAGTTTAAGAACTTATCCTAGTCAGACCATAGGCGTCCATTCGCTGAGGGGTTCAAAACATACCATATTATTATGTGTCACGAACTTACCATATGCATTAGTTTTAAGAACTGCGCCTAATCCTAATAATATCTGTCTAATCTTAATAGTTTCTAACTATCAAACATACACATGAGAAAAGAATCACCTTTTCACCACATATACATTGATAGCGCGACACCAACATTCCAATGATTATCAATATGATAAACTGAGTGCAAGCACAAAACCCTCGCCCATACAAAGATTTGTACAACTCAGCCATCACATGAGTCCTCAATTAAAATCCCACCTAACTCTATCTTATTCTTAACTTGTTCTTTGCTCGATACGAATTTCTCGTATCACATCATCTATAACTCCTCGTGAGTTATCTCGTACTATTTCATAGTACTCCATCTTCATAGCATTAAGCTATAATTATTCAAACATTACAGACCATCTTTCTTTTATAACTTAAACTGATCACGTCGTGATCTTATTCTATAATCATCTCTCTTCAAATTCTTTTGTTAACTCGTGATCGTTTTGTTTTACGATCCCCTTTCTTTCCTTTCATTTACGACATTATTCGTTATCTTGGCTATTGGAGTTAGGAAACTCCCAGTTCTTATCTACATATCTCTTCCAGATTCTTCTTTGAATCTTCTTGTTTATATAACAATTCATGCTTTAAGAATTTCCAACTTCATTTACATTGCTCAAAATTCCAATCGAGTTCCACATTTTCATCATATGTATCCATTTTCTATACTTGGTACACATCAGGTCTCTAACAGTTTCCATATGGTACGCTGAGTGGTTTCCCACAAACAACCAACAAACTAGGTTCCAAGTTACTAGTTCGTATATACCTCCGCTCTACGAAGGAATCGTTTAGCCCAGATACCATACATCAACCATTAAAGAGTACAATTATACCATACTTAAATATAACCTTTTTTATTCTTAACTTCTTTATCATTCTCTTCTTATAAACACTGTCTATTTATTATCACCTTACATCCATATTACTGGAGTTGGGTAACCCCATAACTCTGTGAGATTCTTCTTTGAATCCTCTCACGCATGTTTTAATCCCTTCTATATATGTTTCTTAAATTATTTCTTATTATTCAAACTCTACTTGAGCTTATTCTTTCATTATCTTCACCTTCCTTCTCTAAGGTTATAGCCAACAATGACCGAAATAACTCACCTTGTCAGCTCGATCATCATTCGGAAGCAAAGCTACATAAAACAAAGACAATAATCAAAACCGTAAGATTACATAAATCTATCCATTATTTATTATTGGGGGTTTTGGGATTTTATGAGTGGGTTTTTACCGGAATTGAGAGCGGACATGTTGAATATGCACCTTCCACTCAAACATCTGTAGATTTCACAGGCAATTTCACATCAACAAAAAAGTAAACAATTACAATTTTTATTGGTTGATAAATTACATCATCAGAAGCAGGTGTTGTAAACTCAAAAGCTCCATAAATTGCCAAAAAACTTCAACCCAACCATATTCCACTCATATTAACAAAACTACATCGAAAACCAATTCTAACTAAACAATTAATCTAAAATACCTCATTTAACTTGTCTAAGGGTTATACGGCATTTGCTTTTCTTGCTTAGGTTTGCCAAAACTCGCATAAAACATGGTTAATTGACCTCTCACGATTTACTCTAATAGACTCAAAATTATTCACAAAGCACCAAAAACAAAAATTAACAAAAACTTCAATCGAATTATTC
The DNA here is from genome assembly GCA_020205605.1 of Panax ginseng. Classification (NCBI taxonomy): domain Eukaryota; kingdom Viridiplantae; phylum Streptophyta; class Magnoliopsida; order Apiales; family Araliaceae; genus Panax; species Panax ginseng. The sequence continues at coordinate 42,866,418 of CM035141.1, read as the reverse complement.
TACCGATCCGCTAATACATACACCAATTGATATATATATTATATGTATGTATCGTGCACGAAATACAAAGGAAATAGATGTGAGTCGTGAATTAATCCGCGCTCAATTCGATTATTCAGGTTGTTCTTCATTTTTACGTCACTTAGAATTACAATCTGTTGTAAGAGAAATTATGGAATCAAAAGCATCTCAAAGATACTCACCGATTAACCCATTCGGCAACAAAAATCGAACGATCGAATTGCTCCATCCTTCATCCTCTGCCGCCATTGATATCGTTTATGGATGTGAGTTGTTGTTGCAACCCAATTCTAGGGTTTTATGGGATGGGGAGGAGATCGAGATTTGTGATGGAGGGAAAGAAGGAACATAATGAATACATAGAGAGACTAAAATTGGAAGAAGAGGAAGATGAAAATAATTGCAAAAAGTAGAGAAACTGAAATTGGAAGAAGAAAAGGGGGAGGAAGAGGAAACATTCTTGAAAGAATTGGAAAAGGAGTATAAAAAGTAATGTACTTCTTCAATTGAACCGAATTAACTCAGTGCTTTGATACCATCTCTGTAACACCCCCTTCCCGAAAAAGAAAGGGAGGTCACGTGCAAAGCACAACAAACCTCAAAATAAAAATAAAAAAAATCGAGCACTAATAACCTCAAAATATTAATAGTGGTGATCCATTAATAGCGTACTAAATACAATTCTCCAAATAGAGTCAAAATAATCAAAACTTAAATTTGAAACAACCGAGATGGTCAAAGGCAACTCTCTCATCACACTAGCCCTGAATCACCCCTGCAAACCTGCCGGAAGAAAAACACAGCATGAGCCAATTGCCCAGTACGGATATAAATACACAAAAGATATACAACTGATATACGAAAACAACTGAGACAAAATACTAAACAAGGCCTCAAGTGTAAATACTGACGAAAATATAATCACCAAAGATCTGAATAAAATATATCTGAATCAACAGAATTGACGAAATCAATAAACGAAAAAAAGTAACGAACTGAAGTAACTAACTCAATGAATTGAACTGAACAGAAACAAACAAAACTAATACAATAAAATAATAGGCTGAAACAAATGGCTGGGGTTATTTCATACCGAATGAGCTCAAAAATATAACTTACCACACAGGCAAGTCAAACTAATGCCACACAGGCAAATCAAATGATGCCACACAGGCACATCAAATCAATGCCACACAGGAAATCACACATTGGATCGCGAATCCAAATGTATGCAAATCGGATAGGTGTGTTTGGCACAACATCACCAATCCGCAGAACAGAAAACTAGGGTTAACCCATACGCCTCCCACAACAAAACACCAAATGGCCCATTTACTCCGGAGCCCAAAATGGAGACGCCGTGGACTAATCACACCGCCACGGAAAGTGTCATGCCTCTCGTACCATGACGACATGCCTGTGGTACCCCCACAGGTGGTTATAGCTCAGGTATACCCTACGGTATATTCTAACAAAAATATCATGTCACAACACATGCGACAAAATACCAACAAAAGGGTTCTATATGTACATGTTGAACCAAATCAAATTATAGTCACAAGGTCTCAAAAAAAAGGTAGCAACATGTACCGCTCTACAATTATCAAAATAAATAGTACTAAACATGATAACCTAATTCAAAGAGTACAAATATGAGTCATATGTATCAACTCTAAAATGAAACTAATACATTTATTTCAAAGGAAACAATTATGTGAAATCATAACAGAATTCGAAATAAGGAAACAACGAACAAATCAAATTGAACAAGAGTATCGCTGAAAGAGTACGGAATCTATACAAATTGTTATAGAAAGAAAGGAATTCAAATTACTGAATAAAGCCAAAGTATCAAAGATCAAATTTCTATTTAAGAGTGTCAATAGAATTATAAGAAAATGAAACGAAAGACAAGATATCACAAGATATAAAGAATACAACAATAGTCAAAGGAATGGAGTACGAAATCCGTACCTTAATATAGTACCAAAATAATTCACTGAAGTCAAATATCACCCGTTAGACTCCCTCAAATGCCAACGATATCAAATACGAAACGTTATTCGCAACCTAAATATATTCACCTCAAATTAAAACAATCCAAACTAATAATTCCAAAATAATTCATAATCTATTTAATATGCCTTTAATCATCACCTTTTATCAAGTATTAATACTCCAAAATTTATATTCCAAAAATAACTCGTGAAATTCCATCCGTTTGATCTGTACCTGTTCTCATCAATCAACTAGCCACAACAATCCTTGCTTGACTGCAAATTCATTGGGGTTCATTCAGCTAAGTTATAGTCATGTATCATTAACTCCAACCAGCCTTCACGCTAATCCTTTCTGGGTGGTCCTTTCCACTTGCCAAAATTTTTCAATCTGAATTTAGTTATACCCTACTTCATTCACATTCAAGTTATTCATTATTGTTCTAACCCTTGATGCCACATCTAAACTTCTCCTTCAGTAATCACACTAGAAATAAGTGCATAAGATCATAGTCATAGGGTGCTAAACAGAGAAAATGAGTTGAAGCTATCTTTCCAAACTTAAATCCTAATGCAGATTGCAAACGTGAACCAATTTTCTTTAAAGAATAGGTGAGTCAGCAAGAGGACATGTATTAATGAATCCAAAACCCAGCTTGGCCCAAAAGATCAATCAATAAAGATAAGAACTCAAAGGAAATCAAAGAATGTGGGCAGACTTGTGGGGGCGGTGGTAGTGGTGATTGTGATGCTCCACTATATGTGGTTATACTTATAGTAAAGTAATTAGGTTTAGCTATTTATTAATTAAGTTGCCCTAATAACTTCTAATTGGGTTAATTTAATATTAAGGCCCAAATTTTAATCACATAATATTATCTATTACTTATTAATATTTATTAGCCCACATAATTTAAATGATTACTTTGACCCAAGTAAAAAAACAAAGTCCAATTAATATGTTTTACAATTAAATATATATTTTTTTCCTCGGGTATTACATCACCTACCCCTTAAAAGGATTCCATCCCCGGAATCAAAAGAATGAACGTACCTACTTATCAAAAGATGTGGATACTCCGCTCAAATAAATTCCTCTATCTTCCAACTAGCTTTCCGCTCCGAATAATTTTACCACAAGACTTTAACAAAAGGAATTATCTTCCTCAATTTTAATTTAATCAGTTATTTAATTATCTACTAAAAGAATTTAATTTTTCAAACAAAACAAGGAAGAAAAGAGGGAGAAAAAATCATTAACCTTTTTCAATTTAAACACAACTGTATACAATAAAATTAATTAATATATAATAATTTTTTTTAAAATATGGATTATTACATTTTTTACCCCTTAAAAATAATTCCGTCCTCGGAATTCAAATAAGCTACAAAGAAATATAATTAAATTTAGTTTCGACATAGCGTCTCCATTTGTAACGATCAACGCGGATAAGTCATCGGTCCACGTAATTATCAATGTACTTGTAAAAGATTCGTCAGCTATCGTTTCAAGCCTTGGTAAGGTTCTTCGCGTTGCATCAAATTAGATTGCATGATCCACCGTTGGTGCGGGCCGTCGCTAATATCTTTGAGTTTCATTCTTGCAAACGTACGTACTCTTCAGAACATAATTCGAAAACACAAAATTTTCTTTTCATCTAAATACAATTCGAATACCCAAAATATTTAAAATTATCTTCAATTCGTAAAACGTTTATGTTCCACACATGACAAAGATTTAACCAATTGTTTTCATTTAATTTTACATAAATTCACGCAAAACTCTAAAGACATCGAATAAACAAAACAACTATGCAAACTATATTACCAACTTTCCCCAAGTCCTCAAGAGTTTCAAAATATCATAACCTCCAATTAAATTAGTTCTCAAATATTATTATACCAAAAATATACTATTACTAAGATCACTCCATCACCATACCAAACTCCAAATCATATATCCTACTATCTGAATAAACAAACGATAGCTTTCAAAATCTCTTAAAGATTCATCACTTAATATCTAATCATTTAATAAATCAATCATTCTCTTAGTGCAAACCTTAACCCAACAAATTCCAAAATCTCCTCATACTATCACTCAAAATTTCATATAAGATAACTCCAATATTCTACTAGGAAATAATCGTAAAATTCATTTACTCCAAAAAATTAATCTAATTACCTCGAATCTTTACAACAACTCAAAATTACAAGAGATCATTTGTACTTAATAGTTTTCACTTTATCATATTATCCCACCGATTCACATACCTCAAATTATTCACAACTTAACAAAAATCAGAATCTAACCCAAACAAAATCCTAAATTCCAAAATCATAATAATTTGTAATTACCTGAAATAACTCTTAACAAATAATTCTCCCATATCAAAACTTGTTGATACAAATGCTCATATCATAATTGTATAATCATTTCTTAACTGAACAAAATATGATATTATTCTCCTTAATAATCCAATCACAATCCTTAACTAATATTATTGTTCCAACGCATAACAATAATAATCTTAACAAATTATCTCGCCTTTCTCAAATCAACTACAACTCAAAGAACTAAAAAAACACTTGGTCAGAATAAGACCAACCAAACAGAGAACAAAATCAATTCAAACTTCTACGTCTACCCAGTGATTTACCCATAACTCACAGGTCAAACCTAAATAGGTTTTCTACAAGAAAGAACCTAAGCTCTGATACCATCTCTGTAACACCCCCTTCCCGAAAAGGAAAGGGAGGTCACGTGCAAAGCACAACGAACCTCAAAATAAATAAACAGAGCATTAACAACCTCAAGATATTAATAGTGGTTATCCATTATTAAGGTACTAAATACAATTCTCCAAACAGAGTCAAACTAATCAAAACTTAAAATTCGAATCAACCTAGATGGTCAAAGGTAACTCTCTCATCACACTAGCCCTGAATCACCCTTGCAAACCTGCCGGAAGAAAAACATAGCATGAGCCAATTGCCCAATACGGATACAGAAAATACAAAGATGTATTACTGAAATACGAAAATAACTGAAACAACATACTTAACAAAGCATCAAGCTTAAAGAACGACGAAAATATGATATCCAAAGTCTGAATAGAATATATCCAAATCAACAGATTTAACGAAACCAATGGAAGAGTAAAGAAATAACGAATTGAAGTAATTTACTCAATGAATTTAACTAAACAGAAACAAACAAAACTAATATAATGAAATAATAGGCGGAATCAAATGGTTGGGTTTAATTTCATACCGAGTGAGCTCAGAAATATACATTACCACACAGGAAAATCAAAACAATGCCACACAGGCAAGTCAACATAATGCCACACAGGCAAGTCAAATAATGCCACACATGCAACCAAAATAATGCCACATAGGCAAATCACACATTGGACCGCGAATCCAAATGTATGCAAATCGGATAGGTGTGTTTGGCACAACATCACAAATCCGCAGAACAGAAAACTAGGGTTAACCCATACGCCTCCCACAACAAAACACCAAATGGCCCACTTCCTCCCGGAGCCCAAAGCGAGACGCAGTGGACTAATCACACCGCACGGAAAGTGCCATGCCTCTCGTGTTAAGAGCGACATGCATGGTGCCCCCACAGATGGTTATAGCTCAAGTATACCCTACGGTATATTCTAACAAAATTACTATGTCACAACACATGCGACATAATACCAACAAAAGGGTTCTATATGTACATGTTGAACCAAATCAAATTATAGTCACAAGGTCTCAAAAAGAAGGTAGCAACATGTACCGCTCTACAATTATCAAAAATAAATACTAATTAAACATGATAACCTAATTCAAAGAGTACAAATTCGAGTCATATGTATCAACTCCAAAATGAAACTATTATATGAATTTCACAAGAAACAATTATGTGAAAGAATAACGACATTCGAAATAAGGGACAAAACGAACAAATCAAATGTATCAAAAATGTCGCTGAAAGAGTACGGAATCCGTACCTGATACTTCCAAACCATTTATAGCACACTCCATAAAATCTTACCCTCAAATGCCAACGATATCAAATACGAAACTTTATTCGCAACCTAAACATATTCACCTCAAATTAATAACAATCCAAACTAATAATTCCAAAATAATTCATAATCTATTTAATATGTCTTTAATCATCGCCTTTTATCAATTATTAATACTCCAAAATTTATATTCCAAATATAACTCTTTAAATTCCCTCCGTTCGATTTAATAAAAAGTAATAATAATACAATTATAAGTTACTTACTAATTATAATTTATATTAATATGAAATTAATTTCTCCAATTATATTAATTTTACAAAATAACTCGAATCAAAAAATAAATAATCTTTTAATCAACCCCACCTTTTTTTAACGAATTAATCTACTCGTGTATATAATAGATATATATACATAAAAATCCATCCATGTTTCTATCACAACAGCTTGATCATGCAGGCTACGAAATATTTATTTATTTATTATTTTATATATATATATATATAAACTCATGGCCATCATAATAGTTTCTCAAATACCACTGTAGTACTATATACATATCATATGTCTGACTCCTCAAATACAGGAACTAAAAATGAGCCATTTCTTCCAATAAACAGTGCTCGATTCCTTAAGCTACTTTGGCAAACCCAATGCTTTACTTAGAAATCAAATCTCAGTATAGTACAAGTCTTAAAGTCATTTTTGTCCAACCTTACAAGTAAGAGATCTCCATAACTATATACAAAAACAAAAAGAAAGAAAATCACCTGCTTTTGATTCTTCAGTAGGTTAATTCCATCTCACAACTCGCTCTTTCTCTTGGTTAAGCGGCAACCTCCTCTTCTTATTTTTATTTGACGAATAAAGGTAGGGTTCACTATATATGATTTTTGTTTTATTTATTTATTAATATATATTACTAGTTCTCCTAATTTTAATAGGATTTTAATATTACTCAAATACAAAATAGACCCAATTTGTATAAAAAGCCCAAATTAATGTAATCACATACTTATTATAGTTCACACAAATTAAATATAATTAATTTGACCCAAACAAAAGAAAAGCCCAATTAAAATTATCAAAAAGATGCGGATACTCCACTCGAATAGAATCCTCCATCTCCTAAGTAGCTTCGCTCTCCGGATGATTTTTTTTTTCCACAAAATTTTAACAAATGGGATTGTCTTCCTCCTCATAACCCACTTTTGACAATCTAAAATTATCTCAAGTTGCTTACTTCTTCAAAATTGTAGAGGACAAAAAATTGAAGGAACCTGATTTGGATACACTCAATTTCGACATCAGATGAATTAATTATAATTTTTCTAATGGAATTGCGCAAATACAGAGTAAGTATTCTACTCAAAAAATCAACTAATCAAATTAGAATAGGATTAAAGTTACAACTTCACTCTTTAAATATAAATATAGCTCAATATAGGAGCTACCAAAACTCTAATGGACTTCTCATTTTTAATATAATCGATTATTTAATTATCTACTAAAACAATTTAATTTTCCAAACAAAACAAGAAAAGAGGGAAACAAAATCATTTACCTTTTCCAATTTAAATACAATTGTATAAGATAAAATCAATTAATATTTAATTATTAAAAAATGGGTTATTACATTTTTCACCCCTTAAAAATAATTCCATCCTCGGAATTCAAATAAGCTACAAAATAAATAAATATAGTTATGACGTAGCGCCACTATTTGTAACGATCAACGCGGATAAGTCATCGGTCAACGCAATTATCAATGTACTTGTAAAAGATTCGTCAGCTACCGTGTCAAGTCTTGATAAGGTTCTTCGCGTTGCATCAAATTAGATCACATGTTCCACCATTGGTGCGGGTCGTCGCTAATATCTTTGAGTTTCATTCTTGCAAACGTACGTACTCTTCGGAATATATATCGAAAACTCAAAATTTTCTTTTCATCTAAATACGATTCGAATACCCAAAATATTTTAAATTATCCTTAATTCGTAAAACGTTTATGTTCCACTCATGACAAAGATTTAACAATTATTTATTTATTTATTTATTTTTATTTTTTGTGTGCATAAATTCATGCAAAACTCTAAGGGCATCAGATAAACGAAACAACTTAAATTATATCACCAACTCTCACTAAGTCCTCAAGAGTTTAAAAATATCATAATCCTCAAATCAAATTAGTTCTCAAATAATATTACACCAAAAATATACTACTACTAAGATCTCTTCATCACCATACCAAACTCCAAATCATATATCTTACTATCTGAATAAGTAAACTATAGCTTTTAAAATCCCTTAAAGTATATTGGATTCATCACTTATTATATATCTAATCATTTAATGAATTAATCATTCTCTTAATGCATATCTTAAACCAATAAATTTTAAGATCTCCTCATACTATCACTCAAAATTTCATATAAGATAACTCCAATATTCTATTAGGAAATAATCGCAAAATTCATTTACTCCAAAAGATTAATCTAATTACCTCGAATCTCTACAACAACTCAAAATTACCAGAGATCCCCTGTACTTAATAGTTTTCACTTTATCATATTATCCCACCGATTCACATACCTTAAATTATTCACAACTTAACAAAATCAGAATCTAACTCAAATCAAATCCTCAATTCCAAAGTCATAATAATTTGTAATTACCCGAAATAACTCTAACAAATAATTCTCCAATATCAAAATTCACTGATACAAATGCTCATATCATAATCGTATAATAATTTCTTAACTGAACAAAATATGACATTCTTCTTCTTAATGATCAAATCACAATCCTTAACTAATATTATTGCTCCAACGCATAACAATAATAATCTTAACAAATTATCTCGCCTTTCTCAAATCAACTACAACTCAAGGAGCTAAAAACACTTGGTCAAAATCAAGACCAACCAAACAGAGAACAAAATCAAATCAAACTCCTACGTCTACCCAGTGATTTACCCACAACTCACAGGTCAAACCTAAATAGGTTTTCGTTCAATATACAAGAGAAACAATAAAAGTATTATGTAAACGTAAGTTTACATATGCGGAGCATATTGGTGTAATGAAATATAAAGAGTTATATATTAGAATGGAATGTGTTAATATTGAATGTAAAATTTTAAAACAAAAGGGTTTTCGAAATGAAGATTATGAGAACGGAATCAAGAATTTATTAAAGGACATATGTATAAAACTAATATACATATGAAATGAGATTTCAATTTATTCGCGAGAGAACATTAAGCTATGGATACGCTATGGGAATTAATGATACGAGACATCTGTGTACGTAATTATATAATGAGTTAGTATATGGACTAACGCAATGATATAATATAAAATGAAGTTATTAATAAAGTAAAGCATTCGCATACGTGGCGATAGCATGGTTTAGCACATAAACTATCAAAAAGGCATGTAAATTACGAAAGTTACGGAAATGATGAGATACGCTATGTTTACGCTATAAAAGCTATATATAAGCCATACAGTCCCAAGCTTACAAATAGAGGCAAGAAATATTTCTATAAATAGATATAAATGGTTTATGCTTTGAAATGTAAAGTATTTATATACTAAAACCATGAGGGAACCTTTTAGGGCATAAAAAAAAAGAGGTTATAATGAAAGAAAGTTTCTAAAGAAACGTGAAATAGTTTTAAGATGAAAACAAAAGATTATAGTTAATATAAATAAATTAGTTTACATTGAGTATGTGAATTTAGTATGTGAAAGTAATGTGTGTATGAATATATACTCAATTTGTGTAGGATCATCACCGAGCAGATAAGTTATAACATTAAACAGCACTCAAGGAAATTTTCTCAGTTTTATTTATGTGGACTTATAATTTTTATAGACAATTGTTAGCATGATTTATGTTTATAAGTATGTAATACATATGAACTGCATTACTTGCTTTGTGAATGATGAATGTCAAATTATGACTAATTATTGAATTGAGTCGGGGAACTCAATATATATGTGAAATGAATGACATGTACAGGACATGTGTAGTATGCTATGGTATATATGTTGTTACTAGCAGGATATAAATGTGATAATTCATTTGTAATATGCTTGAATACCAAGAATATAAATGCATGAACCGAATGTGAAACCTATGTGCTATGTGATGCATGATAGACTGTTAGACTTGCTGGGTCGTCGTGCTCAATCTTGCTTAATTTGCAGGTTAAAGCTATGATGCGATCTATCGTGATTAGGAGCGTATGAAAAAAAGACTAGTGATTTAATTGAGATTGTGTTGAATCATTTGATGATATTTACATGTGTAAACCACAAAGAAGTAAATCTTTGAATAATTCAATAGATGGAGATCATTTGTTCTGAATTAGGAATATGTTTGAAATAATAAATTGTACATATATTCATATCTATTCAGATTAAATAAATCATGTAATAAATATGATTCTAGTATAAAGAAGAATTGTAAAGGTTGCGATTCATGGTATGAATGGAAAGAACGAAAAAAAAAAATTATTTCCGCATTTTTAGCTATTTTAACATTAAATAATGTTTTAAAGCTAGAACAAGATATATTAACGCACAAGATCAGGAAGGAAAATAGTCCCGATTTTGGGGTCGTTTTGTAACACCCCCTTCCCGAAAAAGAAAGGGAGGTCACGTGCAAAGCACAACAAACCTCAAAATAAGAAAACATAGCACTAATAACCTCAAAATATTAATAGTGGTGATCCATTAATAGCGTACTAAATACAATTCTCCAAATAGAGTCAAAATAATCAAAACTTAAAATTCGAATCAACCTAAATGGTTAAAGGCAAAACTCTCACCACATTAGTACGAATCACCCCTCGCAAACACTGCCGAAGAAAAAACAAGATGAGCCAATTGCCCAGTACGGATACAGATATACAAAAGATATAACATTGATATACGAAAATAACTGAGACAAAATACTGAACAAAGCCTCAAGTACAAATACGAACAAAAATATAATATCCAAAGATCTGAATGGAATATATCTGAATCAACATAATTGACGAAATCAATAAAAAAATAAAGAAATAACGAACTAAAGTAACTAACTCAATGACTTTAACTGAACAGAAACTAACAAAACTAATCCAATAAAATAATAGGCTGAAACAAATGGCTGGAGTTATTTCATACCGAATGAGCTCAGAAATATACCTTACCACACAGGCAAATCAAAATAATACCATACAGATAAGTCAAATGATGCCACACAGGCAACCAAAATAATGCCACACAGGCAAATCACACATTGGACCACGAATCCAAATGTATGCAAATCGGATAGGTGTGTTTGGCACAACATCACCAATCCGCAGAACAGAAAACTAGGGTTAACCCATACGCCTCCAACAACGAAACACCAAATGGCCCACTTCCTCCAAAGCCCAAAATGGAGATGCCGTGGACTAATCACACCGCCACAGAAAGTGTCATGCCTCTCGTGCCAAGACGACATGCCTGTGGTACTCCCACAGGTGGTTATAGCTCAGGTATACCCTACGGTATATTCTAACAAGGATACCATGTCACAACACATGCAACATAATACTAACAAAAGGGTTCTATATGTAAATGTTGAACCAAATCAAATTATGGTCGCAAGGTCTCAAAAGAAGGTAACAACATGTACCGCTCTACAATTATCAAAAATAAATATTAAACATGATAACCTAATTCAAAGAGTACAAATACGAGTCATATGTATCAACTCCAAAATGAAACTAATATATTTATTTCACAGGAAACAATTATGTGAAATAATAACGAAATTCGAACAAGCGACAAAACGAACAAATCAAATTTAACAAGAGTATCGCAGAAAGAGTACGGAATCCGTACCTGATACTTCCAAACCATTTATAGCACACTCCACAAAATCTTACCCTCAAATGCCAACGATATCAAATACGAAACGTTATTCACAACCTAAACATATTCACCTCAAATTAAAAAAATAATTCAAACTAATAATTCCAAAATAATTCATAATTCATTCAAGGTACATTTAATCATCGCCTTAAATCAATTATTAATACTCCAAAATTTATATACTAAGCACAACTCTTTAAATTCTTTTCGTCCGAACAAAATAATAATAATTAATTTAAATATATTTGCAAAATATGCTTCCATCTTTAACTCGTACTAAATTCTCTCCATCCGATCTAATGGCTTATTTATAATTAGAACTTTAGCATGCAAAAGTTCATTAATTGTCCAACACGTTTAATGGTAGAATGCAAAAAAAATGCTAATGTGCTCAAACTTTACAGATAATAAGATGTCCTACTGAATAAAAAGGTGGTTGCAAAATATGATTTTTATTCCTTCTTATAAGTAATATCAGAAATTATGGAATAGTCCATTATCAAATGATAGCTTCACAGTTTATGCGGAAAATATTGATGCCGGTAGTGACGCTTCTCCATCAAGTGGGATTTACCTAATAATTATAATTCATACTAATATGAAATTAATTCCTCTAATTACATCAATTTTACAAGACAATCCAAATTAAATTATAATCAGCTAATCATTTTTATTATTATTATTATATTTTAACAAATCAGTCATCTTAATATATTATATATATTATTTACATCATTCATTCAATAAATAGTTCAGCAACTAGCTTTTCTTCACATGCCAGCGATTTTATTATATATATATTTTTTTTAAACAACCCAAGGCAATCATTATATTAATCTTTAAAAAAAAACTGCTATACTGTTATATATATGTATATCATAACTCAATGCTTGACATGATTCGAATTCTTTCTTCTTTTTTTTTTATTCAACATTCATGTGAATTATAATGACAATATCAACTATGGTAATTATTAAAATATAAGAACTCATCTTATATACTGTCATCTCCTAGACTAACCATAATGATATGAACTGAACTATTATATTGTGCCCGTCTCAGCCGACTTCCTCCACATATGCGATCTCCTTTGCCCAAAATAATTGATTACACTAATATACAGAAAATAAATTTACATACCTTAACTTAACTGAGTTCGTTTCCTTTCTTTTTCTCCCTTCTCTATAATGCGGCTGCGCTTCTTCTTTTTCTTTTCTCAGTCAGTTATTAGAGATACGTGAGATAGATTAAGGTTTTACTTATTATTTATTAATTAATATATATTATTAACTCTCCAAATTTTAATAGAATTTTAAAATTACACAAATATAAATTAGACCCAATTAGTTTTAAAGGCCCAAATTAATGGAATCCCTTACTTATTATTGTCCACACAAATTAAATACAATTTGGCCCAAATATAAGAAAAACCCAATTAAAATATAATTTTAAATGTAATTTACTTTTCTTTCTTTTTCTTTTTTTTACATGTATTACATTACCTTCCCTTAAAAGGATAAAGCCCACGGAATCAAAAGAATGAACGTAGCTAATTATCAAAAGATGTGGATACTCCACTCCGAATAGACTTCTCTATCTCCCAAGTAGCTTCCCGTTCTAAATGATTTTACCACAAGACTTTAAAAAAAGAAATTATCTTCCTCAATTTTAATTTAATCAGTTATTTAATTATTTACTAAAAGACTTTAATTTTCCAAACAAAACAAGGAAGAAAAGAGGGAAAAAAATTCATTTACCTTTAATAATTTAAATACAATTGTATAAAGTAAAATCAGTTAATATTTAATTATATATAAAAAAAATGGGTTATTACATTTTCACCCCTTAAAAATAATTCCATCCTCGGAATTCAAATATGCTAAAAAAAAAATTTAGTTACGACGTAGCGCCGCCATTTGAAACGATCAACGCGGATAAGTCATCGGTCCACGTAATTATCAATATATTTGTAAAAGATTCGTCAGCTACCGTGCCAAGCCTTGGTAAGGTTCTTCGCGTTAAATGACATGATCCACTATTAGTGCAGGTACCCCGTCAATGTCTTTAAGTTTCATTCTTGCAAACGTACTCTTCGAAATATTTTGTAATTTAATTAATAGTCTTGTATTATTTTGATAATTATATAGATCGGATTGAGGAGTTCTAGCGGTGTGATATTTGGGTTCGGTGAATTATTTTAGTATTATATTAAGGTACGGATTCCGTACTCTTTCAGCGATATTTTTGATACATTTGATTTGTTCGTTTTGTCCCTTATTTCGAATTTCGTTATTCATTCACATAATTGTTTCTTGTGAAATTCATATAATAGTTTCATTTTGGAGTTGATACATATGACTCGAATTTGTACTCTTTGAATTAGGTTATCATGTTTAATTAGTATTTATTTTTGATAATTGTAGAGCGATACATGTTGCTACCTTCTTTTTAAGACCTTGTAACTATAATTTGATTTGGTTCAACATATACATATAGAACCCTTTTGTTGGTATTATGTCGCATGTGTTGTGACATAGTAATTTTGTTAGAATATACCGTAGGGTATACTTGAGCTATAACCATCTGTGGGGGCACCACAGGCATGTCGTCTTGGCACGAGAGGCATGGCACTTTCCGTGGTGGTGTGATTAGTCCACGGCGTCTCCGTTTTGGGCTCCGGAGGAAGTGGGCCATTTGGTGTTTTGTTGTGGGAGGCGTATGGGTTAACCCCTAGTTTTTCGCTCATGGATTTGTGATGTTGTGCCAAACACACCTATTCGATTTGCATACATTTGGATTCGCGGTCCAATGTGTGATTTGCCTGTGTGGCATTATTTTGGTTGCCTGTGTGGCATCACTTGACTTGCTTGTGTGGCATTATTTGACTTGCCTATGTGGCATTATTTTGACTTGCCTGTGTGGCATTGTTTTGACTTGCCTGTGTGGCAATGTATATTTCTGAGCTCACTCGGTATGAAATTAAACCCAACCATTTGATTTCGCCTATTATTTCATTATATTAGTTTTGTTTGTTTCTGTTTAGTTAAATTCATTAAGTAAATTACTTCAATTCGTTATTTCTTTACTCTTCCATTGGTTTCGTTAAATCTGTTGATTTGGATATATTCTAATCAGACTTTGGATATCATATTTTCGTCGTTCTTTAAGCTTGATGCTTTGTTAAGTATGTTGTTTCAGTTGTTTTCGTATTTCAGTAATACATCTTTGTATTATCTGTATCCGTATTGGGCAATTGGCTCATGCTGTGTTTTTCTTCCGGCAGATTTACAGGGGTGATTCAGGGCTAGTGTGATGAGAGAGTTGCCTTTGACCATCTAGGTTGATTTGAATTTTAAGTTTTGATGGTCAAAGACAACTCTCTCATCACACTAAACCTGAATCACCCTTGCAAACTGCGGGAAGAAAACACCAAGATGAGCCAATTTCCAAAGACGGATCTGAGATATACAAAAGATATACAAATCGATATATGAAAACAATCTGAGACAAAATATCGAACAAAGCCTCACGTGTAAATCTTGACAAAAATATAATCTCCAAAGATCTGAATGGAATATATCTGAATCAACAGAAGAGTAAGGAAATAATGAACTGAAGTAGCTAACTCAATGAATTAAATGAACATAAACAAACAAAACCAATACAATGAGATAATAAATTTGAATCAAATGGGTCAAGTTATTTCATACCGAGTGAGCTCAAAATATATCTTGCCACACAGTAAGTCAAAATAATGCCACAGGCATATCACATTACCGCATGAATCCAAATGTATGCAAATCGGATAGGTGTGTTTAGCACAACATCACCAATCCATGAAATGTAAAAACTAGGGTTAACCCATACGCCTCCCCACAACAAAACACCAAATGGCCCACTTCCTCCAAGAGCCCAAAGCGGAGACGTCGTGGACTAATCACACCACCACGGAAAGTGTCATGTCTCTCGTGCCAAGACGACATTCCTGTGGTACCCCCACAGGTGGTTATAGCTCAGGTATACCCTACAGTATATTCTAACAAAAATATTATGTCACAACACATACAACATAATACCAACAAAAGGGTTCTATATGTACATGTTGAACCGAATCACATTATAGTCACAAGGTCTCAAAAAGAAGGTAGCAACATGTACCGCTCTACAATTATCAAAAATAAATAGTACTAAACATGATAACCTAACTCAAAGAGTACAAATACGAGTCATATGTATCAACTCCAAAATGAAACTATTATATGAATTTCACAAGAGACAATTATGTGAAATAATGATTTAAATTCAAAATAAGGAACAAAACGAAGCGAATCAAAGTTAACAAGAGTATAAATCAAGAAGTAATGAAATCCGTACCTTAATATAGTACCAAAATAATTCACCGAAGCCAAATATCACCCGTTAGACTCCTCAATCCGATCTAATTATCAAAATAAATATAATATAATTAATTAAATTACTAACTTATACAAAAAAATTTTAAAACTCAATATTAGTACAATACGAATTTATGTAATATAAAATAATTATGTTTTGCTATATAATATTATATACTAATGCATTTTTAATAAAATATTAAAGAACATTATTATTATTTATTTATTTTTATTCGGTCCTGATGCCAAGTTTATTAACTTAGAATAATTTAGTAGAAAAATTATATTATAATTACATTAACCATTAAAAAGAAGGATCACGTTCCCTTATATAATTACAATTCCCAAAAAAAAATCACTAGAAGATTTTAAAAGGCAGCAGCTTGACTTGCCAATTTTGAAGAAAAAAATAAATTTTAAATTAGCCCAATGATTCAACCAATCAAAGCTGTTATACATATAATATATGGAGTTTATTGAATTCTTTATTAGAAAATGATAACATATGTATATACGCAGGAGGATTCTTCAGCAAAAGTAAGTTAAATAGTAAATCAATTCATTATTTTCTTAAGTCTGTGTAGGCATGCATATATGGGAGTTTTATTAAGAGTACAGTTTGGAATGAAGCAAGAATATGAGTGTCAGCAATATTGATGGTGGTACTCTTTCACAAGCCAAACGGAGATGAACAATCAATCCATTTAACTTTATTTCCAGTTGCGTATTAATATTATCGCACCGCATCAGATTAAGCAAACAACAAAATCAAATTCTCTAAAACAGATTGTAATCACGCTAATAAAATAATTATGCTATATTCAAAAATAAATTCAATAAATACCTTTTAGAGATACAATTATGTTTAATATAATCTCACAATCTTCTTCCCCAGATTTTCCTTTTTATTCCACGACCTTTCTTCCGCCTCCTCTTCGTTATTTCTCGATGCGTCAAAACCCTCTCTAGTTGATTATGTCGGTACGTGAATTAGGAAGGACCTTAACCTAATATATTAATGTTATTCCTATTCCAATTTGGTTTTTAAACCCATCACCTTAATTTGTGCTCAAATAGTTTAACAAGCCTAAACTTAAATACTTAAAAATTAGTTTGACCCAATTAATTTAAATACCCAAATTAATGTAACCACATACTTATTAGCCCAAATAAATTAAATAACAAGTTTGACTCAAATAAAATACAAAGTCCAAACAATATGTTTTAAGAATATAATTTATTTATTTTTTAAATTTTTTTTCCGGGTATTACATCACCTACCCCTTAAAAAGGATTCCGTCCCCGGAATCAAAAGAATGGAAAGTACCTAATTATCAAAAGATGCGAGATATCTACTCGAATAGACTCTTTTATCTCCCAAGTAGCTTTCATTCAAGAATGATTTTAGCACAAGACTTTAACAAAAGGAATTATCTTCCTAAATTTTAATTTAATCAGTTATTTAATTATCTACTAAAAGAATTTAATTTTCCAAACAAAACGAGGAAGAAAAGAAGGAAACAAAATCATTTACCTTTTCCCATTTAAACACAATTGTATAAGATAAAATCAATTAATATTTAATTATATAGAAAATTAGGTTATTACATTTTTCACCCCTTAAAAATAATTCCGTCCTCGAAATTCAAATATGCTACAAAAAAAAAAAAAAAATTAGTTACGACGTAGCGTCGCCATTTGTAACGATCATCGCGGATAAGTCATCGGTCCACGTAATTATCAATGTACTTGTAAAAGATTCGTCAGCTACCGTGTCAAGCCTTGGTAAAGTTGTTCGTGTTGCATCAAATTAGATCATATGAGCCATCGTTGGTGCGGCTGTCGCTAATATCTTTGAGTTTAATTCTTGTAAACGTACTCTTCGGAACATAATTCGAAATCAACAAAAAAAATTCTTCATCTAAATACGATTCGAATACCCAAAATATTTAAAATTATCTTTAACTCGTAAAATGTTTATGTTCCACACATGACAAAGATTTAACAAATTATTTTTATTTAATTTACATAAAATCATACAAAACTCCAAGGATATCGGATAAACCAAACAACTCTACAAATTATATCAACTTTTCGTAAATCCTCAAGAGCTTCAAAATATTCAAACCACCATTCGAACTAGCTAGTTCTTAAATATTATTACACCAAAGAATATACTACTAAGATCTCTTTATCATCATATCAACAGCTTTTAAAATCTCTTAAAGATTCATCACTTATTATACATATAATCATTCAATGAATCAATCATTCTCTTAATGCAATTCTTAACCCAACAAATTCCAAGATCTCCACATACTATCACTCAAAATTTTATATAAGATAACTCCAATATTCTACTAGGAAATAATTGCAAAATTTATTTACTCCAAAAGATTAATCTAATTACCTCGAATCTCTACAACAACTCAAAATTACAAGAGATCCTCTATACTTAATAATTTTTACTTTATCATATTATCCCACCGATTCACATACCTCAATTTATTCACAACTTAACAAAAATCAAAATCTAACCCAAATCAAATCCTCAATTCCAAAATCATAATGATTGTCACAAAATAAAACAACTCTAACAAATAATTTTTTTCAAAATCAAATTCTCGTCGATACAAATACTCACATCATAATCGTATAATCATTTCTTAACTAAATAAAATATGACATTATTCTCCTTAATGATCCAATCACAATCCTTAACTAATATTATTACTCCAACGCATAACAATAATAATCTTAACAAATTATCTCACCTTTCTCAAATCAACTACAACTCAAAGAGCTAAACATGATATCCTAATTCAAAGATACAAATACGAGTCATGTGTATCAACTTCAAAATGAAACTAATATATTTATTTCACAGGAAACAATTATGTGAAATAATAACGAATTTCGAACAAGCGACAAAACAAACAAATCAAATTTAACAAGAGTATCGCTTAAAGAGTACGAAATCCGTACCTTAATATAATACCAAAATAATTCAAAGTTGTAGGTTATAAACCTTAGGTAGGAGTACCGTAGGCTATAACCTTAGAGAAGGAATGTGAAGATAATGAAAGAATAAGCTCAGATAGAGTTTGAACAATAAGAAGTAATTTAAGAAATTTATAAATAAGGGATTAAAACATGCGTAAGAGGATTCAAAAAAAAAAAAAGAATCTCGCAGAGTTATAAGGAATATGAATGTGGGGTTACCCAACTCCAATAATAAGGATGTAAGGTGATAATAAATAGAGAATGTCTATAAATAGAGAACGATAAAGAAGTTAAGAATAGAGAGTTATATCTAAGTGGTACAATTGTACTCTTTCATAGTTGATGTATGGTATCTGGGCTAAACGATTCCTTCATAGAGCGGAGGTATATACGAACTAGTAACTCGGAACCTAGTTTGTTGGTTGTTTGTGGGAAACCACTCAGCGTACCATATTAAAACTTTTAGAGACTCGATGTGTACCAAGTGTAGAAATGGATACGTATAATGAAAGTGTATAACTCGAATGAAATTTTGAGCGATGTAAATGAAGTTAGAAATTCTTAAAGGAAGAATTTTTTTTTAAACAAGAAGATTCAAAGAAGAATCTAAGAGATATAAAGATAAGAAATGGGAGTTTCCTAACTCCAAAAGCCAAGATAACGAATAATGTCGTAAATGATGAAAAAGAGAAAGAAATAGGATCGTAAAACAAAACAATCATGAGTTAAGAAAAGAATTTTAAGGGAGATGATTACAGAATAAGATCACGACGTGGTCTGTTTAAGTTATAAAAGAAAGATGGTCTATAATGTTTGAATAATTATAGCTTAATGCTATGAAGATGGAGTACTATGAAATAGTACGAGATAAACTCATGAGGAGTTATAGATAATGTGATACGAGGAATTCGTATCGAGCAAAGAGCAAGTTATAAGCAAGATAGAGTTAGGAGGGATTTTAATTGAGGACTCAGGTGGTGGCTGAGTTGTACAAACCTTTGTATGGGCGAGGGTTTTGTGCTTCCACTCAGTTTATCACATTGATAACCATTGGAATGTTTATGTCGCGCTATTTGCTATATGCCTGTTGAGAAGGTGATTCTTTTCTCATGTGTATAACAAATAGGTAGAGTATAGTTAGAGAATATTATCAGGTTATGTGCGAGTTCTTAAAACTTATACTTATGGTAGGTTCGTGACTCATAATTATATGGTATATTTTTGAACCCCTCAGCGAATGGACGCCTATGGTCTGACTAGGATAAGTTCTTAAACTCATATGATTGTGGCAAGTTCTTGAACTCATAACATGTGGTAAGTTTGACGAAATGGGTATAGATAAGTGTGAATGGAGTATTGAGGATGATAGAAATAGATAGACATATTAAGCAATGGATCATTATAGAAAGTGGAGTTGATGGTGGAAGCATAGGTACTCTAAATCTACTAGCTATGCTAGACTTTCGAAATTTATTGACCTCGTGCTGATGTTTACACTTCTATTTTCTTGAAAAACATTAGATCAAATGATGGAACCAATGAGTTTTAACTAAAATACTGTTATTCGTATGTCTATGCTAATTGCTTCGGCTAGACAAAAATGATTTTCAATATATCAAAATGTATTTTATATCATTAATGCATCATGTAACCTGGTGCAAAGATGATAAAAACGATGGAGTCATCAATGCAGTATTACCTAGTGTTGGATGTGATCTAAGGATCGTCAGCCCACTATGATATGATGTATTATGATAAAATCACCAAATGACGGAATCCTCAACGGACTGTAAATACAGTGCGGTATCATGACGTCATAAAAAGATTTTTGAGATTTCTTTGAGATATGAGAATACATATGTATGTATGTATATGTATATTTTGGTTGATGTCCGAATTATTGTAGAGGTCTATGCTATTTGATTCAGCTAGATAAATATTGAAAGATGTTCACGAAATTCAAGAGTTTCTTGAGGAGTTATGCCAAACCAAATTATTTTGGTGCGGATTCAGATGTTGAAAAGCTGAGATGAACAACCCTATTATTTAGGGGATGCGCTTAGTTTATACTTTGCGCTGAAATGTTTGTGCACAATACATTGTACGAAGGGCTTAACACCCTAAGTGCCGAGCGTAACACATATAGTCGTTACAAAACACTACGTTGCATGCGGCCCAACATAGTGGTACAATAGGCTGGCCACCTAAGTGTATGGAGTGGAGGTGTTTCGATCTTTTGTGATTGATAAACATTTCGCCAAAGAGGGTTTAAAGTGTGAAGAATCGGGGTGAAGCACTATTAAACCTAGAGAAGAGTTCACGGTCTTATGACCCTCAAAGATGATTTGGAATCTTTTAAATTCTCGAGTTATTCATACTATTTCCCAATTATTGAACAATTGTGGAAGATTCTCGTTATTCTGCAAGATAGAAGTGAAAAAGGAAAGTATTCCTTAGAAAGAAGTAAGTAAGTGAAGAGAATGCGACCATTGAATGATGAATATGTTGAATAAGTGAGAAAAGAGATTTTGAAGTGAGAAAGATATGAGTTATCAAAGAATAATGTAAAATTTTTAATAGAAAAGTTAATAATTGTAGAACGATCTTTGTGGAAAGGAAGTGGTTATAAAACCCAAGGAATGAATGAAGTATTAGTGTAAAATCTATTTTGTTAGATTGAATGAATAAAAAATTTTGAGGACGAAATTCTTAGAAGAAAGGGTGAATGTAATATCCCGAGTGTTTATGATAGCGATTCTTAGAAAAGGAAATGAACGGGTTAAGAATATAATACTCAGAATATAATTAAGTTCAAGTGAAAGTTATGAAATGAAACCTAGAATTTGTTAAAGTAATGAATGTAGTAGGAAATATAAAACCTATATTTAGATAAAATGATGAAAGATTACTCTGAGTTATTTGTTTAATTGGTGTCTTTGATTCTGGGGACATAATCTTTGTAAGTAGGGAAGATTGTAACGAATGAGTGGTTTGAGTTGTGATTCTGAGGACAGAATCCTTGTAAGGAGGGAATGATGTAAAATCCAGATTTTTAATAAATATTTAAATATTTATTGAATTATATAAATATTTAATGGATGTGTTTATCGTTGAATAAGTATTTGTTTAATTGATTTGATGTGATTTGATTATTTATTTGTTTAATAAATAATTAATGAGTTAAGAAAAGTAATTATTTTGAAATAGTAATCTAATTTAATTTAATAATTAAGTTAGAGAGTTTATAATGATTAAATAAATTATTATATTATGCAATGAATTGTTATTAGAATTAATTAAATTAAGTATGAAAACTTAATTAAATAGAAGTGTGACAAATAACTATATTATAAGTGGTTATTAAAATAAATTAAAGTGATTTTAATTTAGTTTTACCCAAAAAGGTTTAAGTATATTAAGTATTTAATTTTAAAGCAAGTTTTGCCAAAACGAGTCAGATGACTTTTGTATTTTAAATTTTGATTTATTAATAAAATAAATAAAATATAAAATAAACATTTGTAACTGATACATTATATGTTTTGTAACTGATGCTTTTAATTGGTGTGTTATGGCCATTCTCCTGCTCTCTTCCATCCGTTCCTTTTCATTCTCCTCAACAAACATCTTCCTTCCCATATTGCAAAACAAAAATAGAGAGAGTGAAGAGGGAGCAAGAGAAGAGAGATTCATATGGCTTGAGCAAGATTGAAGCAAGCAAAAAACAAAACAAACTCCTACAAACCTCCATAATCATCCTACTTCATCCTCTCCATCGAAACATTCATATTTTCTAGAGAGAAAGAGAAATGGGTGGAGTGATTTTACTTGATTTAAGCTACGGGAGTGTTCAAGGAGAAAGGAAATCAAATTCTAGCAGGTCTTAGCACATGATTAAACATCTTAGAGGAAAGAAATCCAAGAAGTAAGCTCTTAAAACCCTAACCTTCCATTTTAGCTCTTAAACTCATCATATCTTGTTAGATGTTATTTTGAGTTTTATGAGTTGTGAAACATCCTAAGAGTGATGAAATTAGATATATGAAGCTAGTATGTGGTGTGGAGTTATAAGGAGGAAAAACATGGGTGAATACCGAACTAAATTGCTATGAAATCAACCCACAATTTTGAGGCACTCATTATGTTCGATTAAATTACTAAAAAAGCAATTTTGCCTAAAAACCCATAGTTAGGCAAATCTAAGACTTAATTTTGATTCATAAATGTTATATATAACTAGTTTAAAAGATATGAGCGAAGAAAATCAAGAGAGGAAGCATTTTTGAGACAAAACAAAAAGTCCGAGAGATTGTGTGATCACGACCCTAAAACATAAATTCGGGGATGATAGGTTTCGTAAAATTTTGGGCTTTTGGGGGATTATAGTACACTGAATAAGCTTTCCATAGACTCTGGAACGGACTAATTCCGACTTCGAAGCAACGAGTTATGCCCGTTCAAAGCAGTGGTGTTAAATCTGTCTAACAAATTCGGAGCAGTCCCCTTGCACGAATTTTCTGGAATTCTGTGTTTTAAATTTGGAAATGGTCAAATAATGAAAGTTGTAGCCTCAGAAGTTAGCTTCGCGTGGGCTCAAGAATTGCTCAAAAATGTTTTGAAACGAAAAAGTTATGACTGTTTTAGCGAGAGAGGGTAAAACTGAAATGAAAGTGTAAAAAAAAATTGTTATGAACGTACACTTTTGACGCTCTATTTGGGCTGCCTAATGAACCCGAAATGGGGGTTTCATATTTTTAAAAAAATAGTCTCATATGATATGAAAAACATACTGAAATTTGGGAATTTTCCGATAAGCGAGCAAGGCGTGAGAAAATCGCAAAGTGGCTCATTCGTTATGCAAGTAAAGAGCCAACATATTGCCAACAAGACATGTTGCCAAGCGTCAGGTCAGCAGCGCAGCTTGTAGCGGACTTTTGAGCGCTATTTTGATCAATGTTCGTAGTTTGTTTTCGCGTTTAGAAAATTATTAAATGTACTATGTCATAAGGTCTATAACATACTAGAAGTTCGCCAAAATTCGATTAATGGGTTAAGAAATTAAAATGTATTTAACACGCATGTCGTAACTACAATTTAGGCATAATCGAATGATGGTAATGTTTTGACATTCATCGTTCCAAAGTGTGTTTGGGCTAAATTTAAGACAATATTATATCTAATAAAGTTCCAAGAGAAGTGATTTGACTGTATATGATATTTTACATCATGAAACTTCCTTTCAGACATAAATAATGCAATAAAAATATTATATAAATATGAAATTGCATATTTAAGGGAATGTAAGCCGGGATTGACATGAAAAATGGTTTTATAACGAAACAAAAAGTATGGAACCATTAAAAAGTTGTAATAATCATAAAAGTGATGCAATGAAGATTTGTGGGGATCAAAATGGAGTTTTTGAGCCAAGATTTATATATACTTATTATATAAATATATATAATGAAAATGTGAATATTTGCAAAACAAAAAATGCAGTAAGTGTGTTAACGGGATAGAATGTTTATAAATTAGACAATGGTCCGAGTTGACTCATGAGTGTGCAAAATAATAATATAAAAATTATTTATATTAAAAGAATAATATAGTAAATTGAATTTTACTATAAAAGCTATTTATTAGTTGTTTCTCGAATTAATGAGTAAAGGCATAAGATATTCCTAAAGTGGAATATAAATGATTGAAGCTTCAAAGTGTAAAATATTTACATACTAAAATGTGAGGGACCTTTATTTGGTGTAAAAAGGTTAAAACGAATTAAGTTTCTAAATAATCTAATATTCATTTTGAGTAAGAATAAATAATATTAGTTTGTATAAAACTAATAATTATTATTGATGAATATACATGCATGTTTTGTAACATATTTAATTATCTAATATTTGTGTACATGTAAATATAATTTCAGAGGAATTGTGGAGAAATCTAGGTTAACTTTTGTGGTAATCTCCAATCAAGGCAAGTTTTTCAGTTCTATTATGTTTGTGGATTAAATGTGATTATGTGGTGAGTTACATACCATGCTTTATGAATTGTTAAAGTCAAAATATGACTAAGTTAATTGGGTTATGGAACTCAATTTATATGTGATATGTGATAACACATGCATGTTGTATAATGTAACTCGATAAATTAGAAATATATAATGCATGAATTGTGTGCTATGTGAAACATGATAGACTGTTAAATTTGTTGGGCTGTCGAGCTCAACCTTGTAAATAACCACTTTTGCAGGTTCAAAATTCAAGGTAAAGTTATGTGTTACTTGAAAGACATGAATCAGATGTGATACTTGAAGATTTATATACTTTGGTTGTGTTATAATTATTTGAACCATGTTTAAGGTTTCGAATAATGTATTAATGTTGAATTGTAATATTATTTTGCAAATGTAAACTATTGTAGTATTAAAATGATTCTGAGATATTTAGATGTAAAGATTTTATAACGAAACGAAAAGCATGGAACCATTAAAAAGTTGTAATAATCATATAAGTGATGCAATGAAGATTTGTGGGGATCAAAATGGAGTTTTTGAGCCAAGATTTATATATACTTATTATATAAATATATATAATGAAAATGTGAATATTTGCAAAACAAAAAATGCAGTAAGTGTGTTAACGGGATAAAATGTTTATAAATTAGACAATGGTCCGAGTTGACTCATGAGTGGGCAAAATAATAATATAAAAATTATTTATATTAAAAGAATAATATAGTAAATTGAATTTTACTATAAAAGCTATTTATTAGTTGTTTCTCGAATTAACGAGTAAAGGCATAAGATATTCTTAAAGTGGAATATAAATGATTGAAGCTTCAAAGTGTAAAATATTTACATACTAAAATGTGAGGGACCTTTATTTGGTGTAAAAAGGTTAAAACGAATTAAGTTTCTAAATAATCTAATATTCATTTTGAGTAAGAATAAATAATATTAGTTTGTATAAAACTAATAATTATTATTGATGAATATACATGCATGTTTGTAACATATTTAATTATCTAATATGTGTGTACATGTAAATATAATTCTGTAGGAATTGTGGAGAAACTCTAGGTTAACTTTTGTGGTAATCTCCAATCAAGGCAAGTTTTGCAGTTCTATTATGTTTGTGGATTAAATGTGATTATGTGGTGAGTTACATACCATATTTTATGAATTGTTAAAGTCAAAATATGACCAAGTTAATTGGGTTATGGAACTCAATTTATATGTGATATGTGATAGCACATGCATGTTGTATAATGTAACTCGATAAATTAAAAATGTATAATGCATGAATTGTGTGCTATGTGAAACATGATAGACTGTTAAATTTGTTGGGCTGTCGAGCTCAACCTTGCAAATAACCACTGTTGCAGGTTCAAGATTCAAGGTAAAGTTATGTGTTACTTGAAAGACATGAATCAGATGTGATACTTGAAGATTTATATACTTTGGTTGTGTTATTATTATTGTAAACCATGTCTAATGTTTCGAATAATGTATTAATGTTGAATTCTAATATTGATTTGCGAATGTAAACTATTGTAGTATTAAAATGATTCTGAGATGTTTAGATGTAAAGGTTGAAGGTTTTGGGAACGAGGATAGTTTGTAATAGAAAATTTTAATTATTCCGCAAATTTCAATGGTTGTATTATCGTTTAATGATGTAAAATTAGAGGTTGAATGTATTATTAACGACCGAAGTCGAGAATTAAATTGTATGAATTTTGGGGTATAATGTCCCGAGAGTTTGATCATATAATATATGATAATGATCCTTAGAGAAAGATAATGAACGGGTCAAAGAATATGTAATACTCAAATATAATTGAGTCTAAGTAAATATTATGAAATAAAACTTATAAGAATTTATTATCAAGAATGGTGAGAGTAGAAAATATAAAACCTATATTAAGGTAATATGTTGAAGTTATTCAATGAATAGATTTGAGGAAAACCTGAGTAAGGTAGGGTTTCGGTGATTCCGAGAACGGAATCCTTATAAGGAGGGAAGGATGTGACATCCCAGATTTTTTAGAAATTATAAATGAAAATTTTATAAATAAAAGTATTATTTATGAGATATGTTGGGTGTGAGTATGTGTATGTCATATATTGTAGAATATGTGAATTGATGTGAAGAGAATGTTAAATATTAATTTTAATATATATAAATATTTAATTGAATTATTTATTGAGTTAAATAAATAAATTTTGTTTTGATTATAGAGTAATGTAATTAAGTGTAGCAGATTAATTAAATGAATATTTAGTATTTAATTTAATTAATATAATAATTTTATGTTATAGTTCTAATTTAATTGAGATAATTAAATTAGATGAGTTATGTGATGATTGTTACACAAAATTATAATTAACAAGTAAATATAATTATGTGACAATTTGATGAGATTAATTGATGTTAAGCTATTGATTAATTAAAATAATGTGTATTTGCCAAACATGGTCTTAGGCTTTTCAAGTTCAAATTGGTGTAACCTATGTATTAACTAGTAATTAGTATATCTAATAATTACTAGGAGTTACATATATTATATATTACTAATATTGTATATTATATGTATATACTACAAGTTAGTATGTTAGTTTTAGAAAACAAACCAAAGAAAGAAGAAGAGAGTTAGAGAGAGTTGTAGGAGAAGAAGAAGAGGAAGAAAAAGAAGAAGAATGGAAAGCTTTGAGAAGACAAAACAAGCCCCATCATCATCATCTCCATCTCTCTCTTAAATTCATACTAATAAAGTTATAATCTAAATTCTTTGTTTTAATTATATTTTTATGTTCTTCATAATGTAGATAATTGTTATGTAGAAGTTGTATTGAGAAATTGAGAGAGATAGAGAGATATAGAAGAATTGAGATGAGCTAGAAGAAGAAGAAAAAAAAAAAAAGCTAGAAGAAGGTAACTTCTAAACTCTTATTTAATTCTTGATTTTTTTGGGTAGATTTATGTTCTAGGGTAGTAGATCATGCTTAATCTGTTTGTATTGGTTTAATCTTGGATTATCAAGAATCAAACAAGAGGATTCAAGAAAGAAAATGAAATGGAAAGAAAATTTGAAGAACAAAATTCGTAGGTTTTTAGTAATTGTGGACATATCTTGTGAAATTCATACCTCTTTGGGTATAATGAGTTAGAAAGTGAGCCTTATATCAAATCGAAGATATGGAAGTAAGCTATATTCTGAAAGTAGAATCACATGAAAACTCTTTGTAGATTTCTTGCAATGTCTGTTTTAGTAAGGCTGGTCCGAAGGGAAAATAATCTGTCCAGAAAATCAAAACTGTTACGGTTTCTGACTTTGAAAAATTCATATAAATTCGTGTGTTTTGAATATAAAGAAACTTAAAAATGCAAAGTTGTAGATATGGAAGTTTACTAGCTAGACTTGCGAGATTGAGCCATTTTATGGACCGAATCATGTCTGAAATAAATTATTTAGTAAGGATGTCCAAAAAATGAAATTTTCTAGACTAGTTGATGAATTACAGAATCTGGTTTAGATGGATAAGGGTCTGACTTTAAGGCCTAGATGAGGTTGTAGTACACTGAGTAAGGGTTAATTCTATATAAGAAGGAACAAAAATGGACATGTAACGAACGAGTTACGTTAGAAACGAAAACAACGTTTTGTTAAAGAAATTGTGAAGATGAGTTTTATAATTCTGTTTCAATTAAGATTTTGGGTGATGATATATTTTGATGATTAAAAATATGTTTTGACATATGTAATGAGTATAGATATGTGTTATCATATTCTATGCATAATTAACCATTTAAGATCAAGAGTTGAGATAAGTTAATGTGTGCACATAACGTGCTCGATAAAATGCCTAAGAGTAATAGTGTTTTCTAAACTTTGGTATACAAAGTGTCTAACTAATGGCTAATATTGGATATCTAAGTATGAAAAGATGATAATACAAGGATAATAATGGAAAGAAATCGAAAAGGGTAATTTTTGATTTATGAAAGAAAATTAAACATGTAAACAATGTGTTGAATATGCATTTTTGAAACCAAAGTGGTATAATAAAATGGTGTGATATACGCACATTAAACTACAAGTGTGATAGTCTAGCATGTGTGGTGATGAAAATGAAAAATAAAACCGAGTTGCATATAAAATAGTTAGATGTCTATAAAGACATTATAAAGGATAATAAGATAAAGTAAGGTCTTAGAATAAATTTGACCATGAGATTGAGTATTGATTTTATTTATTATCAATCTCACATACAGTGTAGGTTGTACAAGGACGCGAACTATTAGTGTGTTGGTAAAACGCCGATAAAGGCAAGTCTTTCAGTTCCTTTTTGCTATGTGAACTTGATGATGAACTGCTTTAAAATTTTAGTGTATGATGTATTGTATATATCAAAAGTATGAAATGTTAAAGTCAATCTATGACTATGAAGATTGAGCTATGAATGATGATTGAGTAAGGAACTCAATCTTTATAGTTGTTATGTGAACTACAACATGTATGCTATGTTTGTTTATGATTATTCTTGTATGTTGAGCATGTTATTATGTGCTACGTGATGCATAAAAACTGTTATATTTTGCTGAGTTGTCGAGCTCATTCTTGCAAATAACCATTTTGCATTTTGATTCAAGAATTGAAGGTAACGCTATGTGCTACTTGATTGTTATGGATCAAAAGTGATATATGAATATTTAATATCCTAGCTAAGTTGTTATTCTTGTAAACCATGTCTAATGTTTCGAATAATGTATTAATGTTGAATTGTAATATTGTTTTGCGAATGTAAACTATTGTAGGTTTCTGACTTTGAAAAATTCATATAAATTCGTGTGTTTTGAATCTGAAGAAACTTAAACCTGCAAAGTTGTAGATATGAAAGTTTACTAGCTAGACTCGCGAGATTGAGCCATTTTATGGACCGGATCATGTCCGAAATAAATTGTTTAGTAAGGATGTCCAAGAAAATGAAATTTTCTAGACTAGTTGATGAATTCTGTAATCTGGTTTAGATGGATAAGGTCGACTTTAAGGCCTAGATGAGGTTTGTAGTACTTTGAGTAATGGTTAATTCTTTATAAGAAGGAACAAAAACGGACATGTAACGAACGAGTTACGTTAAAAACGAAAACAACGTTTTGTTAAAAAAATTGTGAAGATGAGTTTTATAATTCTGTTTGAATTAAGATTTTGGGTGATGATATATTTTGATGATTAAAAATATGTTTTGACATATGTAATGAGTATAGATATGTGTTATCATATTCTATGCATAATTAACTATTTAAGATCAAGAGTTGAGATAAGTTAATGTGTGCACATAACGTGCTCAATAAAATGCCTAAGAGTAATAGTGTTTTCTAAACTTTGGTATACAAAGTATCTAACTAATGGCTAATATTGGATATCTAAGTATGAAAAGATGATAATACAAGAATAATAATGGAAAGAAATCGAAAAGGGTAATTTTTGATTTATGAAGGAAAATTAAACATGTAAACAATGTGTTGAATATGCATTTTTAAAACCAAAGTGGTATAATAAAATGGTGTGATATACGCACATTAAACTACAAGTGTGATAGTCTAGCATGTGTGGTGATGAAAATGAAAAATAAAACCGAGTTGCATATAAAATATTTAGATGTCTATAAAGACATTATAAAGGATAATAAGATAAAGTAAGGTCTTAGAATAAATTTGACCATGAGATTGAGTATTGATTTTATTTATTATCAATCTCACATACTGATGTATAGGTTGTGCAAGGCGCGCGAACTATTAGCGTGTTGGTAAAACGCCGGTAAAGGCAAGTCTTCAGTTCCTTTTTGCTATGTGAACTTGATGATGAACTGCTTTAAAATTTTAGTGTATGATGTATTGTATATATCAAAAGTATGAAATGTTAAAGTCAATCTATGACTATGAAGATTGAGCTATGAATGATGATTGAGTAAGGAACTCAATCTTTATAGTTGTTATGTGAACTACAACATGTATGCTATGTTTGTTTATGATTATTCTTGTATGTTGAGCATGTTATTATGTGCTACGTGATGCATAAAAACTGTTATATTTTGCTGAGTTGTCGAGCTCATTCTTGCAAATAACCATTTTTGCAGATTCAAGAATTGAAGGTAACGCTATGTGCTACTTGATTGTTATGGATCAAAAGTGATATATGAATATTTAATATCCTAGCTAAGTTGTTATTCTTGTAAACCATGTCTAATGTTTCGAATAATGTATTAATGTTGAATTGTAATATTGTTTTGCGAATGTAAACTATTGTAGGTTTCTGACTTTGAAAAATTCATATAAATTCGTGTGTTTTGAATCTGAAGAAACTTAAACCTGCAAAGTTGTAGATATGAAAGTTTACTAGCTAGACTCGCGAGATTGAGCCATTTTATGGACCGGATCATGTCCGAAATAAATTGTTTAGTAAGGATGTCCAGAAAATGAAATTTTCTAGACTAGTTGATGAATTACAGAATCTGGTTTAGATGGATAAGGGTCTGACTTTAAGGCCTAGATGAGGTTGTAGTACACTGAGTAATGGTTAATTCTTTATAAGAAGGAACAAAAACGGACATGTAACGAACGAGTTACGTTAAAAACGAAAACAACGTTTTGTTAAAAAAATTGTGAAGATGAGTTTTATAATTCTGTTTGAATTAAGATTTTGGGTGATGATATATTTTGATGATTAAAAATATGTTTTGACATATGTAATGAGTATAGATATGTGTTATCATATTCTATGCATAATTAACTATTTAAGATCAAGAGTTGAGATAAGTTAATGTGTGCACATAACGTGCTCAATAAAATGCCTAAGAGTAATAGTGTTTTCTAAACTTTGGTATACAAAGTATCTAACTAATGGCTAATATTGGATATCTAAGTATGAAAAGATGATAATACAAGAATAATAATGGAAAGAAATCGAAAAGGGTAATTTTTGATTTATGAAGGAAAATTAAACATGTACACAATGTGTTGAATATGCATTTTTAAAACCAAAGTGGTATAATAAAATGGTGTGATATACGCATTATTAAACTACAAGTGTGATAGTCTAGCATGTGTGGTGATGAAAATGAAAATAAAACCGAGTTGCATATAAAATATTTAGATGTCTATAAAGACATTATAAAGGATAATAAGATAAAGTAAGGTCTTAGAATAAATTTGACCATGAGATTGAGTATTGATTTTATTTATTATCAATCTCACATACGATTGTAGGTTGTGCAAGGGCCTTGAACTATTAGCGTGTTGGTAAAACGCCGGTAAAGGCAAGTCTTCGGTTCCTTTTTGCTATGTGAACTTGATGATGAACTGCTTTAAAATTTTAGTGTATGATGTATTGTATATATCAAAAGTATGAAATGTGAAAGTCAATCTATGACTATGAAGATTGAGCTATGAATGATGATTGAGTAAGGAACTCAATCTTTATAGTTGTTATGTGAACTACAACATGTATGCTATGTTTGTTTATGATTATTCTTGTATGTTGAGCATGTTATTATGTGCTACGTGATGCATGAAAACTGTTAGATTTTGCTAAGCTGTCGAGCTCATTCTTGCAAATAACCATTTTTGCAGATTCAAGAATTGAAGGTAACGCTATGTGCTACTTGATTGTTATGGATCAGAAGTGATATATGAAGATTTAATATCCTAGCTAAGTTGTTATTCTTGTAAACCATGTCTAATATTTCGAATAATGTATTAATGTTGAATTGTAATATTATTTTGTGAATGTAAACTATTGTAGTATTAAAATGATTCTGAGATATTTAGATGTAAAGGTTGAAGGTTTTGGGAACGAGGATAGTTTGTAATAGAAAATTTTAATTAATCCGCAAATTTCAATGGTTGTATTATCGTTTAATGATATAAAATTAGAGGTTGAATGTATTATTAACGACCGAAGTCGAGAATTAAATTGTATGAATTTTGGGGTCGTTACATAACATCTATCAGTAATTTAAATTTTCATCCATTATCAATCCATATGACTCATATGACCCCATGAAAACATGCTTCCAAGTTAGTGATTACTAGTTGCAAGCAGTGTGAGCATCATTCATAGTCGTCGTGTATGAATACAAAAAAGTGAATTTTTTTTTGTTTGCAAGGCAATTCCAAAAGGAATCTCAATAACACCTTTTGATTCATTAGAAAAACAAAACTCTAACTCATACGAATAATTTTTTTCTTCATTCCGAGAACCCATAAACCTTTGCTTCCAATCTAGTTAATTTAAGCTTGGTCTTTGAGATATCCAGACGCACAATTTGAAAGTTATGCAAAACCCTAAATTAAAAAAGCATAACTCCGGAGAAAGAAAAACAACAATACACATATTTAAACAAATATAGGAGAAGGAAAGGGACACGAGTCTTGAAGCTTGACAGTGGACTTCTTTTCAACGCCGAGAACGATTGTACGGTGCCTCTAATGCCGGTGATGACACCTTCTGGATCGATTCGAGCGATATATACAACTCGGAAGAGATGGCCATCTGGCTAAAAGACCGTGATAGCTCTCTGTTGTATCTCACCATTTTACTCTTTATATGGCGAGGAAATAGTAAATAACCTCCAAACTGCACGATTCACTACTGGGAGGGCCACTTGTCGGCGGCATTACACGACGAGATGAGAAGAATCATTGGAGGCCAATTTGAATGGAAGGAACGATCCTCCGAGAAGGCGACCGAGATGAGAACGATCGACGGGAGAAAGGAGATAGAAAAGGGTGAGAAAGGAGAGAGAGGACTGATTTGATTAAGAAACGGATGATTAAGAGAGAGAGAAAGGGTGATTGGTGATTTTCCCAAAAATTTGATTTGGGGAAAAATGTTGAGTACTATTTTAAATTATAATTCAAGTAAGTTATTATCATTTTTGAAATATTAAATTTTAAAATGAATACTTTAATTACAACTATAGTTAGAATAAGAAAAAAATAATGAGTTTTAAAGTATAGTATTAATGAATGAATATTAATTTATTTATTTTAATAAATACAATAATCAATAAACTAAATTACAATTCAAATAACTTTTTCATCATTTTTGAAATTCTAAATTTTAATTTTAAAATGAATGCACTAATTACAATTATAAGTAGAATAAGAAAAAAAATAATGAATTTTAAAGTATAGTTCATTAATTCCAAATTAATTGAACCTAACACATTTTAATAATAAAATTATATTATCCAATATTGTTATTGCCTCCTGTTATTGCAAGTAAATTTTGAAAGTACAAAATTTGTAAAAAACTAATACCTATGTATATATAATTAATTTATATATATGTGACTTTATATATATATATATATATATATATATATATATATATATATATATATATATATATATATGGGTTCCAATTCATGGCAACCCATTGTTAGAGTACTATTCCAAAGAACCCATGGCCAAATGATGCATACTAATTAGGTATAAAAAAGAAGCTGTGGATACATAATTATCACTATTATTATTATAATTATTACTATTATTATAAGTATAATAATAATAATTATTATTATTATTATTATAATTATAATAATAGTAATTATTATAATAATAATAGTAATAATTATATTAATAATAGTAATAATTATGATAATAGTATTAATAATAGTAATAATAATAGTAACAATAATAATAATAATGATAATAACAAAATAATAATAACAATAACAATAATAATAATAACTATAATAATAACAACAATAATTATAATAATTATAATTATAATTATAATTCGAAAGAAGACACATCAGATATGTAACGTGTAAAATTACAATATAAAATACCGCGTCAGATCTGCCACGTGTGCCATGTTAGGCGCCACGTGTGACACGTCATCAGGTCAACGTACATGTGGTACCTGGAGGTTCAAAGTCCAAATTTTTGAATAGAAAGGGACTCAGTTTGCGTGATAATAATAATAATAATAATAATAATAATAATAATAATAATAATAATAATAATAATAATAATAATAATAGTATCATATTTACATATTTACATCATAACGTACATATTATATCAATTATACTAAATGATGTAAATATGTAAATATGATAATATGTTATATTATGATATAAATGATGTAAATATAATCGATTTTAGTATTTTAATGAAGTAATTTGAATTTTTGTTGTTTTGATTAATTAACAAAATAATTTGAATTATAGTATTTTTTGAATTTTAGTATTTTTTATTTGATTTTTTTAGTATTTTAGTATTTTTTTTTAATTAGTATTTTTAGTATTTGATGTAAATATGTAATTAGTATTTTAGTGTTGGGTAGGTGACTTTTAGTATTTTGATATGTTATACAAGTATGGTAAAATTTTAGTTTAGTATTTTGATATGTTATATAACTATGGCAAAATTTTAGTATGAGTAAAATTTTAGTATTTTAGTATTTGAATTTTAGTATTTTGATTAAATGATGTAAATATGTTATAATGTAAATGATGTAAATATGATAATATGTTATGTTATGATGTAAATGATGTAAATATGTTATGATTTTAGTATTTTAATGATGTAATTTGAATTTTGTTCTTTTGATTAATTAACAAAATAATTTGAATTTTAGTATTTTTTTTGGATTTTAGTATATATTTTTTAATTTAATTTTTTAATTAGTATTTTTAGTCTTTGATGTAAATATGTAATTAGTATTTTAGTGTCGGGTAGGTGACTTTTAGTATTTTGATATGTTATACAACTATGGTAAAATTTTAGTATTTT
The DNA here is from genome assembly GCA_020205605.1 of Panax ginseng. Lineage (NCBI taxonomy): Eukaryota > Viridiplantae > Streptophyta > Magnoliopsida > Apiales > Araliaceae > Panax > Panax ginseng. Next base: position 42,830,255 of record CM035141.1, on the reverse strand, counting down.
AGTATTTGAATTTTAGTATTTTGATTAAATGATGTAAATATGTTATGATGTAAATGATATAAATATGTAAATATGATAATATGTTATGTTATGATCTAAATGATGTAAATATGTTACGATTTTAGTATTTTAATGATGTAATTTGAATTTTTGTTCATTTGATTAATTAACAAAATAATTTGAATTTTAGTATTTTAGTATTTTTGAATTTTATTATTTTTAATTTGATTTTTTTTAGTATTTTAGTATTTTTTTTTAATTAGTATTTTAGTATTTGATGTAAATATGTAATTAGTATGTTTAGTATTTCAAAGGTTAAGCAACTTGACTTTGTAATAAAAAAAATCCTTATAGCTTAGTTGGTTTGAGCATTTGTTTAAGGAGAGTGAGAGGTCTAAAGTTCAATTCTCAAGAATAACATTATTTTATTTTATTTTTTAAAAAGCCCACTTGAATTGAAGTCAGCTTTTTTATTATTAATACTATTATAATTATTGTAATAATTATTATAATAATAATATTAATAATAATTAATAATAATAGTAATAGGAATAATAATAGTAATTATAATAATGATTAATAATAACAATAATAATAATAGTAGTAGTTATAATAATAGTAATAGTAATAGTAATAGTAATAATAATTATAATTAATACTAACAATTATAATAATAATAATAATAATAATAATAATAATTATTATTATTATTATTATTATTATAATTATAATTATAATTATAATTATAATTATTATTATTATAGTAATAATAATAACAATAATAACAACAATAATAACAACAATAAAACAATAATAATAGTAACAATAATAATTATTATAATAATAGTAACAATAATAATAATAATAATAATAATAATAACAACAACAATAATAATAATAATAGAAATTATAATAATAGTAATAATTATAATTATTATAATAATAAAATAATAATTATAAGATTAGTAATAATTATTCTAATAATAATAATAATAATACTAAAAATTAATAATAATAGTAATAGTAATAATAATAATAATAATAATAGTAATAATAATAATAATGATAATAATAATAGTAAATATAATAATAATTATAATAACAATAATAGTAATAGTAATAGTAATAATAATAAAAAAAATATAGCACATGAAACATGAAAAAAATTTAATAATGATTTATAAGTATAAAAAGTTAAAATTTAAGTTATTGTCAAACACTAAATAATAACAAATGACTTATAATTTAGTTTAAACAACTTATAAGTCATTGCCAAACACCCTCTAATACAAGAAATAAAGATAAATTAATATTTGATAATAAAAAAAATTACAAGTCAAGCAAAAAGGAGAGTTTGAAAAATGGGAGTTAAAAAAAATTTACACACCATTGGTGCAACTTTATTATTATTATTATTATTATTATTATTATTATTATTATTATTATATGGGGGAAATCTGTAACAACCCGATATTTTTTATATAAATAAATCAGAAATTTTGCGTATAATTTTTTTTTTATTTTAAGGATGAGGATTTGTGCAAGATAATATGTACATGTATTTATGTGGTAAATAAAAATTTATTTATTACATGAATATTTACAAATAATTTTATTTTAGAATTATTGATTATTATAAAGTATATTCTTATAATAATTAATATAGTAGAAATGTTTTATTATTTATTTTCTATGAAAATATAATTATATATTATTTAAATAATATATGAAATGATTTTTAAAATTATTATAATAATTATTTATTTTATTATATGAATTTATGCAAGATTAATTAAGTTAATTATTTTAACTTAATTAATAATGTTATATATGAATAATAAATGAGATATGAAATCCAAACCCTAATTTTGGATTTTTATCAAGGGATGAGAATAATAATATAATATTAATTATATTTTTATTTTCAGTACTATAAAATGTACTATATATGTGTGGACGGATAATGGTTGTTTAATTATGTTGTATCATGACCAAACACTAACATTAATTTGTTTCACCCTATTGTGAAATTCAAATAGAAAATTCAAGAATGTGTTGTGTGAATTATGTCGTGTATTATAGAATCTAAAGTAATTAGTTAAAACCCTAATTATACTTAGAAAACCTAATTAATTAGAAAACCTAATTAATTGAGAACCCTAATTTCTAAATTTGAAAACCCTAATTTGAAACTCAATTATGAGTTCGAGACTGTTATATAACTGTGTTATGCGATTTATGTGTGTATTATATAATTCTATGATTAATTAGGTAAACCCTAATTAATAGTTAGAAATATTAAATTTCTAGAAATCATAATATTTATACTAGAAACCCTAATATTTAAATTATAATTAAACCCTATTTGATTTGAAACCGTAATTCGAAGGCCATGTACGACCCTATGAATTTGTTAAGTCGTTATGTAATCATGATAATGTGATTAACGATCGGAGTTATAGATATTAAATCAAATTAGGAAAATCCTAAAAAAAAATTAGAAACCATAATTAATATTTATAAACCCTATTTCCTATTTTTGAAACCCTAATTTTCAAATGGAAAACCCTAATTGCTAAATGGAAAAGTTAATTGCTAATTTAGTCATTTAATGCTAATTAGTAAGTCTTTAAACCTAATATGCAAGTGTATATAATTAAAAACCTAAACTATTTCAAGAAACCCTAATTAAAATTTTAGAAACTAAAATTTATTTATTTATTTAATTTTTTGTACAAAACCTAATTGAAAATTCTACAAATTATTTGTGCTAAACCTTAGGGTTAAACCCTAACGGTTAAACCCTAAGGGTTTATTATCAAGATTACAAGATTGCCCTTAAAATTGCAAGGCTATGGACCAAAATACCCTTATGTGTATTCTTTAATAGCTTGCTTGTAGAATTAGCTAAGACTTTAGTTGCTCAACAACTCTAGCAACTCCATTGACTTAAAAACATTGAGATCAGCCACCCAAGCCAGCCAATTCATGTATCTAGCTTGTATATAAGGATTGAGAGAGAGAAAATGTACTCATTTGCTCACTTTGCACTCTAAGCTCTTAACAACTCTCTCTCACCTAAAGCCACGAATTTCATAAGTTCTTCAGTCCCAAATACCAGCCCCACTAATACATATAACAAACACTAGAAGCCAGAATCAGAGATTGATCATCAAGGTATAAACTAACCCTGGAAAATCTGACCATTGATTCGTTGTTAAATGTTATGATTGAGTGTTAGAATATGTAATTTGTAGTATATTTAAGTGATCTTGGTTGTTATCTTGCAGATCCATAACATCTAGATACTCGAAATAAGAGTTTTCAAAAATCTGGAAATTTTTTTTATGTTTTCTGACAACGAATGTCAGACCCCATAGATTCTTCCTTGTTCATAAGTTTTGTTGTTTTATGTGTTAGATCTATAGCTTGATATGTGTTATTTACTCTGCAAGTGAAATCACGATCATATGATGCACACAGTTCATGTTATTAATGGTCAAATACCGTTGACCGACATTGACCGGGAGATTTCTGGGTAACCCAGATTTTCCCAGGTCGGTCTGACAGATAGTTCTTGGGTTCAGATCTTGCAGGTTTTATGTGTTTTGTATATTTTTATGCATCCGTGTTATAGTAGGTAATATGTACTATAAATTCATGACTTTATATCACCTAAATGACAAGCATGATCAAATTAATCTATGGTCAAAGTAGGCTGTATGAGCATGAAATTCGTTTTCTGGAATTTCCAGAAAGTCAAGAACATGCGGTTCTGACAGGGCTTTGACTGGCTCCGATCTTTCATGGATTATGTTGTTAAGTTGATATTATGTTTGATAATGGTTATTTGACATATAAACTACATTATTAGACCATTAAATCATTCAAACTAAGGCCGGAAAGCCAAGATTTAGAGCTCCAAAAATGATACTATGAACTGTTCTTCAATTCTGGAAAAACCTAGAAATTGAAGAACAGTGTCTGACAATTTTGCAATGGCTTAGATCTCCTTATTTTGATGCATTATCGTCATGTTTATTGTTGAATAATGTAGTATTACACTAGACCTACAATCTTCAACCAATAACTTTCCCAAAAACACATCGAGCAAAGGTTTAAGCTTGGTCAAACCCAGTACCTTGATGACTGTCTATGAATTTCTGGGCAGCTCAAGAACAGCTCAAGAACACCTATAGCGAAAGTTTCGTCGCTATAGGGTCCTTTAGCGACGGATTTAATTAATTTAATATCCTAAATTCCGAAAATGCTTTAAAAATAGAAATAAATTCCTAAAAATTATAAAATTATTTTTAAAAATTATTTTAAAATACAAAAATTAGTTTTTAATTATTTTGAATATATTTCATAAATATTTAATATTTTTGGAATATTAAAAGTATTTAATTTATTTAATTATAATATTAAATAAATTATTTAAAATGATTTTAATACTTGAAAAATCATTCAAAATTATATTATAATATAAGAAAATAATTTAAGTTATTTTTGATAACTTTTAATATTTTGTGATGAATTTTATTAATTAATTAATATTAATGATAATTAAGGTATTTATTGAATATATTAAATAAATTATGAAAAATAGAATTAATGATTTAGAAATTATAGAAAAGTAATTTAAATGATTATAAAATATTTTAAGTTATAAAATATAACTTTTAATATTTTTTCATGAAAAATATTAGTATTTTAATTAATGATATTAAATTTATTTAATAATTATATTAAATAAATTAGTTTAAAATGATTTTAATATTAGAAAAATTATTTTAAATGAAAATAAATAGTTTAACAATATTTTAACTTATAAAATATAACTTTCAATATTTAATGGTAAACTTCATTAATTATTTACTATTAATGATATTAGGATTACTTAATAATCATATTAAATAAATTAGTTTAAAAATGATTTTTATATTATAAAATCATTTAAAATTAAAATAAAGTGTTTAAAGATATTTTAAGTTATAAAATATAACTTTTAATATTTAAAGGATAATTTCATTAATAATTTAATATTAATGATTATTAATTTAATATTAATGATATTAAATTTATTTAATAATTATATTAAATAAATAGTTTTAAAGTGGTTTTATTACTTTAAATATCATTTAAAAATGATATAAATGAATTAAAAATATTTAAAGTAATGATTAAGGACTTTTAATATTTTGATAAGTAATACATTAATACTTTAATATTAATGATAATTATTTAAAAATGATTTTAATTCTTTTAAAAATCATTGAAGGGTAATATTAATACTTTAAAGGTATTTTGAGTTATTATAAATAACTTTAACCTTTTGGCAATTGTTTCATTAATAGATTAATATTAATTAAATATTTATGATAATAGAATTATTTAATATTTAAATCATTTAATTATGATTCCGGTGTTTGAAAATTCATAATTTATTATAATAAAGGTTGAAAAATTATTATAAGTCATTTAAAAATAATATGACCGATACTTATAGATATTAAGTTACAGGATAGAGTCTTAGACTCGATAATTACCCGATAAAACAGTCGGTACACCGACATGTTTCAGAAATTGATCTAGACTTAGATATTTTGACTCTATATGTGTTTATTTGTGATTCAATGGTTGTGGAACATATGTGACAATGTGATTAGGTTATGTGCTGACTGCAATAAGCAGTGCTATTTGTTATAGTATGTTATTATAATCGATCAAATGATCTTATTACTGATAGGTGTTATATAAAGATAGAACTAAGTTACTTAATCGTAAACAACGATCAAAAAGTATCTTACCTTTGCATTTCCTTTATGCAATGGACATGAGTAAGAAGTTTTTAATTATATTATTATTATATTATATTATTAACCCTATTGTGATATATTCTATATCCGATCATTGTTTATCAACATGTTAGTATATGGTAATTGAGCTTATATATTATGTTTGTTAATTTTTATATATATGGTTATACAAGTGTCCTCACTTGGATAATCATTATATTTAATCACATGTTGTATATATATATATATATATATATATATATATATATATATATATATATATATATATATATATATATAAGCCGTCTAAGCTTATTTGATCAGCTAGACACAAATTTCAAAATGTTGTTGAATATGATAAAAACCTTTTTGTATCCAATCAAATTATTTTGGTTCGAATTTCAGACTAAGTATGAACATCCTGATCACGGAAAAACTTTTATGCGTCCAAGGCGGACAGAGTGAACGAGTCTGTATTATTGATCGATAAAAGGTTGTACTTCCCATGGGCCCTGTATCGATCAATACTACAACCTAACGCTCGTAAGTTATGACGGTTTGTAGATGAAGTTCTGCTAAACCTTAGCGAAAACTAAAAACAATGTTCATAATCTGTCGACTAATATATACCTATATATATAGTCAATACGTAGTTTCAAAAATTTGTGATAGAATTGTTATGTGGTTATTATCGGTTCAGTTTACTTCACAACTATAAATTCGTTGTAGAAGTGATGTACAAAGAAAACATTTATTTCTTTTAGCTAATTATATTTCTAATTGTTATTACTTGCTGGGCACCCAAATGCTCATTCTTGCTTAAATTTAAATGTGTTCAGCTAGGCATGATCAATCTGAAGGTTTAGACAAGAATAAGTGAAAAGGAAAGCAAACAGAACATGTTTAATGGTATCTTTTGTAATAGTTAGACTGTATTAAGATAATGATATGTATTATATATCATGTAAAGAATTATAGTAAAGGTTGCGTAATTGGGATTAGACTCTGATAAATATAAATTAAGTTGGATTTTTATATTATTGTTATTATTATTAGTATTATTCCGCTCATAGAAATGGTATCGTGAAGCACCGAGTTTGGGTTTCAAGTACCCGAGTTTGGGGGCTTTACAAGTTGGTATCAGAGCTTAGGTGTGACGCCCCCAAAATTAGGTATACATCACCCATCTTGAGTCGCCAGATACATGGTACAGAATTCAAATACAACTTAATAATACAACTGTCGTGTACAATACGACAAAACATAAACTGTGAGTTTGAATACAAATATTGTCTACTAGAGAGTATAAAAACTCAAAAGGAGTCCTCATTATAATTATTATCACACTATTTCACAGAATAGTGAGGATTACTAATGCACCATCTAGGACCATCACTCTGTTCTCCGACTAGTCCCAACTACATTCTCATTTCCTGAAGAGAACAGCGAAAGAAAGGGTGAGCTCAACTAGCCCAGTAAGAAATATTATGACTAAGATAATGCAGGATAATTTATCGTTAGCCTTCAACAGTGTTAAACTGATAAAATATAATAACAATCAAGTTTAACTGCAGCGGAACAAGTAATCCATTAGAAGAGTCAAGTAGGGAATAAAATCTACTATCTTCTATGATTTAAAAGGTTTTTCATCACTTTTATCGCTGGAACTCAGCTTAATAAATAATTCACATCATCGAATCACCCCTGCACTACGGCCAAAGATATTCTTTAGTATCACGACCATGAATTATCCATGCACTACGGCTAAAGATAATCATGTTTTCATCAACGGTCCTGATCATGCCATAAAACAATTCATCTTTGCACTACGGCCAAAGAGAATCCATAGCCATAATCATACCAAAAACTGTCCATCAATGCACTACGGGCCAATGAGAACTTTTTCCACATCATTTATAACATTACAGTCATGATTATACCGAATAATCCCTGGTCATAATCATAGCAAGTCCATCTATGCACTACAGGCCATATATGACTTTCAACATAATATAAACATGAGGATGATGACAATGACATAATAATTCAATAAAACAAGTTCAAGAATTAATTTATCCAGGAACTAATAACGTCTAAATTGTCAACATGATACTTTTTTGTAGAGTAAAATTCAAGAATGCTCAGAAGAATATTTCCATGAAAAGATACTGGATGAAGTGCCAATATCAAGGATATTCCACTAATTTCATGGAGTATAGAAGTTAAAACTTTAACCAACTGAGTATAATAGAATATATGAAACTGCGAATGGATTTTCGCCCGCCATGCGGTAATCCACGTAGACAGATCATTTCCACAATTTAATAAGGAATAAATACGAAGGATCATTCACCATGCATGTGATAATCCACATAGACAGGTTATTCCAATAGAATAATAAAGAATGGAATAACATAAGGATTCACCATGCGTGCAATAGATAGGCTGCATGCATGTTATTCCCATGCAGAATAATAAATAATGGAACCCGGTCCCCAGAACGCATGCATGTGATATTCCGGCCAGAATAATTAATAATGGAACCGAATTAAAGCATAAACGCATGCATGTGATATTTCTACGAATAATAAAGAATGGAATAACAACAGAAATCACCATGCATGCGATAGGCCGCATGCATAAAAGTTATTCCAATGAATAATAAATAATGGAACCAGTCCCACAGAAACGCATAGATGGATATCCCCGGATGAATAATAAAAAATGAATATTAGAATAATTTCACCATGTATGCGGTACTTCGCATAACAGGTTATTCCAACATACTAATAAAGAATGGAATAACAGAAGTTCTCTTCGTGAATAAGAAAGAAAGAATACCGCTTACGAGTACAACAAATAATATCCCTTACGAGTACAACAAATAATATCCCTTACTTTTGAAAGAAGAGTATTCCGACTGGTAGGGCGAGGATATACTCGAAGAAACTTGTACTACGCTCAAAGCTTTCTTAAACTCTAAAGAAATATGCTCAAGATTATAGAAGAAGAACTCTCTCTATAGTTTTTCTCTCTAGAGTTTCAGTGAATTCTTAAGAAATAATGAAGGAATGAGCTTCTATTTATAGAAGAATGGACTGCATAGTAACTAATTCATGAACGGTCCAGATTGATTTACTTTAATTTGACGGTCCATATTTAAAGAAAAATCTTTTAAATAAAATAAAATATATTCTATTTTTTATCTAATAAAACGAAAAACTTTATAAAAGATTTTACTATACAAATACTATGCAGGCACTATGCAAACACTATGCATAATAAAATATAATATATTCTATTTATAGAATAACTTTATAAAAGTATTCTATTTTATATAAAAAGATTTTACTATGCAAAACACTATGCAGACACTATGCATAATAGAATATAATATATTCTATTTATAGAATAACTTTATAAAAGTATTCTATTTTATATAAAAAGTTTTTCTGTTTTATTACATTAATAATACCAATAAAACAAAACTGAGTGACTTATCACGTAAACATCAATAATCAATACCGTGTGCTACTATCCAACCACGCGTATTACTGTACTTTTACTACTGCGTAGTTCAATAGTTTTAAATGTAAAACTTCCGCCATTATTCTCATAAAAATATTTTTGTCGTTTTCTCCATCCGATAATAATTCTGTTGCGAGGTCCACCAATGATTGTACCGTCGTACAGATATTCCCCGACCAATCGAATATTATACAACAACTTGAATACTTTTGAAAATTTATAAATACTACGCACAACTATAACATTATATCAAATCCACACCATAATATTCAAAAAATTATTTCAAAAAAATTAAATATTTATTCATAAAATCTGGGGTCTCACAATCTCCCCTCCTTATAAAATTTTGCCCTCGAAATTTACGTACGTACCTGGTATGCCGAATAGGTGAGGATACCTTGACTTCACTTCAAATTCTAACTCTTGAGGTATAACCTTTGAGTGTTGAATACGATCCTTCTTATCCAAGATTTTAACACGTAGCTCCTCATACGTTAAATCTTCTGCTATCTCGTCTAGTTTTAATTCAATAATGTGGTTCGGGTCGTCCACATATTTACGTAACATCGATACGTGAAAAAAAAATGTTATGAACACGCGACATACTTGGCGGTAAAACGAGTCTATAGGCCACAGTTCCTACTCGATCAAGGATTTCAAATGGGCCAATAAAATCGAGGGTTGAGATAACGCCTTCTTGAACCTTTTTCTTCACATTCATCAGTTCCGGGTGTGTAGCTTGAGCGACCTTTAACTTTATCGATTAAATTCGATTCTACTCGTATATTCATTATCCTCACGTGAGTCCCTAGAGTCTTTAACTCTATCTCCATCATTTGTAAGTTATACGAAATGGGTCTTTGTGTTAACCACATCGCACTCGTAAATGCATCCGATCTTCTACTCAACACGTCAGCTACCACATTCACTTTCCCACGATGGTATTGAATGGTACGATCGTAGTCTTCAATAGCTTGAGTCAACGTCTTTGGCACGTTATACGTTTATTTTAGTTGAAGAAATATTTGAGGGTTTTAGAAATGGGTTTTGTATTGGGGTCAATACAAAATTCGATTTCAAGCTCTAGGGGTAGGCTAATAAGACTTCAAGAATACGTCAGGAAATTTATTAACAATAGAAATATCATTCAAAGCTGTGACCCTCAATAAAGACTTGGATAGTACGTCACATTGATACCTATCAACTTGTCATCGTCATTCACGACGTCGCCTACAGAAAGTCTGGCTTCGGTGCATTCCACACAAGGAAGTCAACAACGAAAGTACCGGGGCTCTTTACTTATGGCTTGATATGACAATGATTGGCTTTAGTGGTTTGGTTGCTTGAATTCGCATAACAGGTTGGTTAGGAATATGAAAGCTAACAACCTTACGAAAAGCATGATGAGTAGTTAACCAATCGATTCCTAAAATCGCATCAAAGGCAAGTATTTTCAAAGAGATAAGATTAACAGGTAACGTGAAAGTGTCAATTTGAATTAAACAAGATTTATAAATAGTGGATGTAACGAAGGTTTCTAATATCGAAGTTTCAACCAATAAGTCAAAGTCTAATTTCTCCGAAGTAAAATTTAAACGTTGAGCGCAAGTAAGAGGGATAAAATAATGGGTAGAACCGGTATCTAATAAGGCATAGACTCGCAAGAATTTATAATTAACTAACCCGTGATAACTTCATTCATGTTCCTCATCACAAAAAAAACGCTCTCTTCTAAACTATCGATTTTGACTTGTCTAGGACATTCTTTGGCGTTACCATCCCAGCTAGACTTGACTTTGCTATAGAGTACATTCCACCCTTAATTTCTTCGTCACATTCCTGATCCATGATTTGAATCATTACTCCCTGATCCATATTGAATTGGGGTTGACCGCTTTGTACAAGGTAATTCTGAATTCGATGTTGGATTCTCCCAATTGTTGTCCAAAAAGAAAAATCCATATCATCTATTTTGACTTTATTGGATCGGACGTCTTTTTTAACAATATCAACGCATCATGCGGCTTTTACTCACGCATCATCTATTCTCCTTCGTTCAGTTGTTTCTGCTTTCATCAGAACTTTGATCATAACATTCTTAGATTCCAGCTCTAATATTTTATACTCTGCCAAAGAGTGCTTCTGTTCAAGCATCGCACATTGGGTAACATAATTTTGAATGGTTGCATCTCTTTGCTCCACGATCGCCTGCCGTTCTTCAGCCTGCTCTTCTAACTCATGAATACGATTTTGTAATGCTAAATTTTGATCATAAAATTCTTCTAACCAATTCTCCTCAGGTTCCTCTTCTTCCTCACTCTCACCTGCTACCTCTCAGAACTAGCTAAAGGGTGCAACTATTAGTTCTTCACGCACCACGTAGATATCTCTAATTTCTTCTTCGTCCGACATCACATTAACTCGGTTAGTGATTAAAGGTGTCTCAACGGGCCTCATGTGCTTCATTGCTTATCTCAATATTTTCGGATGCCATTTGCAAATACTGCCACAAAACAAAGTTTAATTGACATGTAACATATTATCCTCAGATTCTCGATTGACCAATTAAATACCAAATAAACTTAGGTAGGTCATACTAGCGAAGGAATTCCCCTCTCTCCCTCCTAGTTCTTGTCTCACATCTCACCAGGATCATATCCCTAAGCTTTGATACCAACCGTGACGCCCCAAAATTAGGTATACATCACCCATCTTGAATCGCTGGATACATGGTATGTAATTCAAATACAACTTAATAATACAACTGTCGTGTACAATACGACAAAACATAAACTGTGAGTTTGAATACACATATTGTCTACTAGAGAGTATAAAAACTCAAAAGGAGTCCTCGTTACAATTATTATCACACTATTTCACAGAATAGTGAGGATTACTAATGCACCATCTAGGACCATCACTCTGTTCCCCGACTAGTCCCAACTACGTTCTCATTTCCTGAAGAGAACAGTGAAAGAAAGGGTGAGCTCAACTAGCCCAGTAAGAAATATTATGACTAAGATAATGCAGGATAATTTATCGTTAGCCTCAACGATTGTTAAACCGATAAAATATAATAACAATCAAGTTTAACTGCAGCGGAACAAGTAATCCATTAGAAGAGTCAAGTAGGGAATAAAATCTACTATCTTCTATGATTTAAAAGGTTTTTCATCACTTTTATCGCTGGGACTCAGTTTAATAAATAATCCACATCATCGAATCACCCCTGCACTACAGCCAAGGATATTCTTTAGTATCACAACCACGAATTATCCATGCATTACGGCTAAAGATAATCATGTTTTCATCAACGGTCCTGATCATGCCATAAAACAATTCATCTTTGCACTACGGCCAAAGAGAATCCATAGCCATAATCATTCCAAAAACTGTCCATCAATGCACTACGGGCCAATGAGGACTTTTTCCACATCATTTGTAACATTACGATCATGATTATACCGAATAATCCCTGGTCATAATCATACCAAGTCCATATATGCACTACAGGCCACAGATGACTTTCAACATAATATAAACATGGGGATGATGACAATGACATAATAATTCAATAAAACAAGTTCAAGAATTAATTTATCCAGGAACTAATAACGTCCAAATTGTCATCATGATACTTCTTTGTAGACTAAAATTCAAGAATGCTCAGAAGAATATTTCCATGAAAAGATACTGGATGAAGCGCAAATATCAAGGATATTCCACTAATTTCATGGAGTATAGAAGTCAAAACTTTAACCAACTGAGTATAATAGAATATATGAAATTGCGAATGGATTTTCGCCCGCCATGCGGTAATCCACGTAGACAGATCATTTCCACAATTTAATAAGGAATGAATACGAAGGATCATTCACCATGCATGTGATAATCCACATAAACAGGTTATTCCAATAGAATAATAAAGAATGTAATAACATAAGGATTCACCATGCGTGAGATAGACTGCACAAATAGGTTATTCCCAACAGAATAATAAATAATGGAACCAGGTCCGGCGTAAATGCACAGATAGGATATTCCGACAGAATAATAAATAATGGAACCAGTCCGACATAAACGCATGTATGTGATATATTAAGCGGAATAATAAAGAATGGAATAACAATGAAATCACTATGCATGCAATAGACCGCATGCAGAAAAGTTATTCCAACAGAATAATAAATAATAGAACCGGTGTCCCACAAATGCATGCAGACGAGGATATTCCGATGTAAGAATAATAAAGAACGGAATATTAGAAGAATTTCATCATGTATGCGGTACTTCGTATAACAGGTTATTTCAACATAATAATAAAGAATGGAATAACAGAAGTTCTCTTCATGAATAAGAAAGAAAGAATACTGCTTACGAGTACAACAAATAATATCCCTTACTTTTGAAAGAAGAGTATTCCGACTGGTAGGGTGAGGATATACTCGAAGAAACTTGTACTACGCTCAAAGCTTTCTTAAACTCTAAAGAAATACGTTCAAGATTATAGAAGAAGAACTCTCTCTATAGTTTCTCTCTCTAGAGTTTCAGTGAATTCATAAGAAATAATGAAGGAATGAGCTTCTATGTATAGAAGAATGGACTGCATAGTAACTAATTCATGAACGGTCCAGATTGATTTACTTTAATCTGACGGTCCATATTTAAAGCAAAATCTTTTAAATAAAATATAATATATTCTATTTTTTATCTAATAAAACGAATAACTTTATAAAAGATTTTACTATAAAAACACTATGCGAGCATTATGCAAACACTATGCATAATAAAATATAATATATTCTATTTATAGAATAACTTTATAAAAGTATTTTGTTTTATATAAAAAGATTTTACTATGCAAAATACTACTATGAGACACTATGCATAATTGAATATAATATATTCTATTTATAGAATAACTTTATAAAAGTATTCTGCATTTTTATATAAAAGTTTTTTTACATTTTATTACATTAATAATACCAATAAAACAAAACCGAAAGTGACTTATCACGTAAACATCAATAATCAATCTGTGTTGCTTACTATCCAACCACGCCAGACATCGTATTTTTTTACTACCGAAAGTAGTTCAACAGGTTTTAAATGTAAAACTTCCGCCGTTATTCTCATAAAAATATTTTTGTCATTTTCTCCATCTGACAATAATTCCATTGTGGGGTCCACTAAGGATTGTATTGTCCGCACGGATATTATTCCCAAACAAAAAGAATATTCCCCAAACCAATCGAATATTATACAACAACTTGCATACTTTTCAAAATTTATAAATACTACCCACAACTATAACATTATATCAAATCCACACCATAATATTAAAAAAATTATTTCGAGAAAATTAAATATTTATTCATAAAATCTGGGGTCTCACATTAGGGTTAAAAACCTTAGGTGGACTAGACCTTAGGCTATAACCTTGGAACAGAGGGAAATGTTGAAAATACAATTAACTCAAATAGAACATTTCAAGTCTTTCTAATCCTCCAAATGCCCTGGAAAGTTATGATTCCACCATACCATAAAAGAATGAAGCATCCGACACATTGAATAGCCATATTGCTTTTGCTTGCTGCATGATTTCATGTACTATCGATGGCAAGCATACCTGTTAAGAAAAAACCAAAAGAAAGATTAGTATTTTTATAATTTTCAAATGGACAGAGCAAAAAATCTTATATGACATGTATTGGCAATTATTTTGTTTGATTGTCACCTTAAATACAGTCCAATTTTCAAAAATTATAACAATAAGATAAATTTTGAAAATTTAGCAATTGACAGGGTAGTAATTAGTAAATCCATAATTTAATAAATAGGTTTAATAAAGTGAGTATAGTTGTATCACATTAGAATTTCTAAATAATATTCTTAAGGTACCCCCCCCCCCCCCAATCAGTAGAATAAAAAATATACTAAAATCTTACTATTATTGAGAATCTCAATTGGTGCATAACAAGAATTTATCTCAAGAATTAAACAAATGCTCTCTATATTGACCTGTTTGTTACCATGGATATGGATTTCTCATGCCTGATCACATAAAGCTTTGTTCTTATCCTAGTTGGGCATTTCTACAAACATTTGGTAGGAGAAAGAAACAAATAAAAACTATCTTATGCATCTTTGAACTAGTTTTACAACCATAAACTTGCAAACCACTAAATCCAGTTGTGGTTAACCGTCAAAAATTCACTAGCATTTTGAGCTCAAACGCTATAATTTTCTTGCATTAAAGGATGATTTTACCAATAATCCCTGTGGTTCTTTTTAAAATCTCAATAATATGGACAACATCAAAATGCAACAAAAGAAAGTGTCATTCCAATAGAAAGGCTCAAGGTGAGTACCTTAACATCAAAATCGTCTCTTTCTACACCCAGTTTACAAATTTAACTATACCCAGTTTAAAAATCCCTTTAATCAAAATCATTTATGTACGGCTAATTAAACTACACAGGACGATTATTGTAAGAGGAAATCCACGAAATTGACACCAATTCTACTTGTTATTATAAGAGGAAATCCACGAAATTGACACCAATTCTAGATTTTGGGTATAATAGTTGCTCCTATCAATTTAATGTAACCATGTAACAAAAACCCCCAAATAAACCCTAGATTTCATATGGTTCAAAAAAATTACAAAATTAATAAAGTGGAGTACCCTCACCTTCCGTTAGGTATGGTTCCGTTGGCCGTCGAAGCTTTTCCTTCCATTGGTCCCTTTCGATTTGGTACAGATTCGCTTCGAGAGAGGGGGAAGAGTTAGAGAGAGAGAGAGAGAAGGAAGAGTTAGACGAGTTCACATCTGAAGAGGAGAGAGAGGGGGAAGAGTTAGAGAGAGAGAGTTCGCGTGTATTTTTAAGTCCGTCTTTAGTTCGCGTTTTCAGTTCGCATATGAAGGAAACCAGTATATATATATATATATATATATATATATATATATATATATATAGAAATAGAATTTAAGCTACCGATTGCCAAGCATGTTAGTTCCGGGCCTCCGACCCAAATAAATCCAACCTCATCAAACCTGATTATTATATCTATGTTTCCCAATGTTTCCTATTTGTAGATAGAAGTAAGATATACTTACAAGTACTCCCTCACTCCGAGAATGAAAGTGATGATCGATTTTATGCGAATTTTAGAAAAAATGTCAAATGATAAAATTATTCATATTTAAATTCTCAACTAATTGCATATTTTTCTATACATGACTAGTGATATTATATAAATAATAAACATATTTAATACTAAGGATATTACGCACAAATTATTGTAAAAAAATAGATTATTTAATATAAGTAAATATTTAACTTGAGATTACATAAAATAATAAGAACTTTTATTCTTAGGCGGAGGTAGTAACTTAAATCATGAACATATTTTTATGTCAAAAATAAAACATAAAAGAAGAAACAAAGAATGGTATACCCCTAGCTATTCCTAGTTCTCCTTTTACTTTTTTTCCAAATATATTATAAAATTAAATTATAATACTATCGATTCTAAGAGAAAACATAAAGATGAAGAAAATTTATTATGTTTTATGAACTAAAACAGAATAAATTTATTTAAAAATGATTTATAAGTCATTCCTAATAAGTTAGTTTGACCCATATTAATGTAATATCAATTTTATCCCTATTTTATTTAATTTTTTTTAAAAAAAATAAATTTGTAAAAAAGAAAAGTAAGATGCAACGTCACTTTAATTGGCGTTAGAATTTTTATTTTTTATAGCTGAAGTCTTATATACTCCTTCATTTCCAACATCGATGACAGAGAATAAATATAAAAAAAATATTGATGTTTGTAAACAAGTACAAGAGATCAAAAAAATTAAAAAAAGAGAGATTCCAACGTCAGTTAAAGTGATGTTACATTTTACTTCTTTTTTACAAATTTGCTTTATAAAAAAATTTAGAAAAAGTTACAATGCCACTTAGTTTTGCATGGATCACATTTTTATTTTTTCCAAATTTCTTTAAAAAAATAAAATCATTTTAAAAAAAATTAAGAAACTTTTTTTTAAATTCATTTTTATAAAAAAAATACACGACATGAAACTAAAACCGCTCATAAGTCATAAATTAAAACAAACAACAACTATCTATCAAATAATATATACTTAAAAATAAAGAATCTCTTTAGGCCCTATTATTGTCCATTGAAGAAGGAATTGCAGATTGACTTCCCAAAATCAGCGGTGCATGTATCAAAAGTAGGGGTGAGCAAAAAGCGGGTATAGATTTAATTATCGGCAAGAACTAAAATAATTTAACCAAAATTTTCTGATAATTCGGTTATTTTTAACAATTCGATTATATCTGAATTTTTTTACGGTTTTCGATTAGTTAATACGGATTTTAATTTTGAGGTATTCGGTTACACCGAATAACCGAATAAAGCCCAAGTTAAAATAATAATAGTCCTTATGCACGGTGCAAGGACAACCCACAACTCTCATTCATTTCTCAAATTGAGGCCCAGACTTCTCTCGATCTCGCTATCTCAACAATGAACTTCCAATCTCTCATCCGATCATCCCTTAGAATCTCAGATCTCGATTTTTCATCTCTGTTTCTGCCCTAACCTAAGCCCCTAACCCAAAAGTCAGAACCCCAGATCTCAATTCTTCTCTATTTCTGCCCTAATCGCACGTCGGGCCAAAATCTGGATTGAATCTCATCTCTGACTCCGAGCTTGGACGGAATCTTATCTTTACTACTTATGTTCCTTAAATTGTGAGTTCTAAAGTCTCTAATTTGTCTAATTTAATATAGGGCCAACTTGTTATTTGTTCTAAACTATATAGCTGTGTTGTTTAACTTGTTTCTTATTTTCACCTTTGTACTTATTTTTCATGGGATTTACATTCTAATATATGTCTTGTATAGCTATAATTCTTGTGTTTGTTGTAAGGAATTGTTGTGAATTGGTGTGATGGGGAATTGGAGATATTGCATGAGTTTGGAGTAATAAGGATGAATTTCTTTTTTGCAAGAATCATGTATAAACATCTATCATATTCTGGGATTTTAGCTATGCCTAATGCCCTTGTGGTGTTTGAAAAATTGTCTTAGTGAGGTTGAAATGTGTAAAACTGAGAATTAGCTTATCATTGGAATCAAATACTGTATATATATAAATTATAAGATAGCTCGATTCATGAGGGTGGTTTAACATGAATATGTATTTCAACTATTAAAATGTACTTATAATTGTTAACGTATAATTTTTCCAACTGATAAATGTGTTTAAAATTTAAATTTAAACAATAAATGAAAAAACAAAATAATCCATGTTTTATCTTGCTACTTTAAAATGGAGATGGACAAATACTACCTGCCAGTATCTTATTGTCGTATGGACTATAGACACTCTTAGGACGAAGTAAAAAAGATTCCATCAAAAAATACTCTAGCAGTCCAGCTTATGTTCATTTTGGAGCCCGTATGTTATTGCTTGGAACATTCACTATGACACCCCCAAATCCCGGTACATCATTACCTCAAGATTTGGTGTTCACGTAATCAAAACATTCATTTATAACTACCCAATCATAAATAAAATTGAATAATAAACACATTTATACAGAATTACATAAAATAAAATCTCCCAGGTTATCTAACCTTTACAAACAATCATTCATGCGGAAAATTTAAAATAAACTTCATTACAATCTTTAAATTAAGGTCTGATAATAAAACTATCAAACTATTACAAGTCTTCAAGACTTGTTCATCTTTCCTTTCCTTTTTGGTACTAGGTACGTCACCCTTTCCATCTTTAAATGTAAGGATTTTACGTGCAAGAGTGAGCAAACAAGGCTCACTTGAAATATCAATGAATAAAACTTTTACATTTTTTTCCCATTAGGGGGCTCAATAGAATCGAACAATAAGTTCTATTAACTTCTTATACGTTCCTTGCCTATTCTGAGGCTTAAAAGAACTGAAACATTCCTTGCCCATTCAGGGGCTCAATAGAATTGAACAATAAATTCTATTAACATCTTAAACATTCAACTGAGGGTCTAATGACCACGAACCTTGTCTCTGATTATGAGTAATCTTTCAACTTTAACTTTTACAGTCATACGACTATAATGACTTCAGGGTACTTAGGGGGATCAACCCTTCGTACATATTTTGTATACAAACATTTCAGCACAAAGTACAAAACTAAGCTTAACCCCTATAAATAGGGTTGTTCATCTCAGTATATTGAGTACAAGTCCGCCCCAAAGATAGTTTGGTTTGGATACACTTCAAGGAAATTTGGAATTTTACGGACATCAACTAAGGATTAGTTGAATAAAAGATAATAACACTATGTTATTGAATAATCCTGACTGAATAAACATTTCGTTCTAAGTTCATGCTTTAGGGATAATCTAATAGCATAACCATTGAATAACACATCGTACCTTGCTTTGAATAACATTAAGCTAAGGTTACATCTTAGAATTTAATATCAAGCATGCACAACAAATAATAACTTGAACGATAAACTGGTTCAACAGAATAAAGGTACTTGCATGCTAATATAACAAGTTTAGAATTAAAAAAAACTTGCATAATAATAATAACTATCTCAACGAAAATGTGGAGATGGGAAGCTTGTATCATCATGAATAACTAGATACAATCAAGTTGCTTAATGAAAATACTTTAGTCAATAAAGTATAGAAATATGAAATTTGCATAACGACGATTTAGAATTAGAAAAAAACTTGCTCAACTATTAACAAAGTAGAGTTAAAGAACTTGCCTTGCGCGTAGATTAAACCGTTAATATCCAAATCACAATATCCTATATACATATGTTAACATGACATGATTAGTCATAATCAACGCTACATCACGTATGGTTTAAATGTCTAACCATGTAATCAAATTATATTCCTAAATGATAATAAACTCGTTAGGTATTAACACCATGTTCGTTCAACACATTACAATACTATAATAACAGAATTATTTGGTCTTATAGAATTATTATTAAAAATTTCAGACTTCTGTGCAAGACATAAGTCATTTTAGAACATTCTCGCTATAGCCATGCCATATTTTTGAATCGTGTCATAGCATATTGGCTTAATTTGAACTGCCTAGTCAAGCGCGACTTTTGGCGCTAAATGCGAAACTTGTGAAGGCGTGGATTTTTTGGTATCACACGCTAAAACTCATGTAAGCAAAATGAAGAATAGAGCCAAAGCTACTGTCTTAATTTCCAACAACAATTAACCCCAACTAACATGTATAACTTCACGTAATTACACATAAATACTAACAATCATCCATAAGCTAATTATTAACAATTGAACAACGATTTTAGAAACCTTCATTTATCTTAAAACCAAGATTTTAAAACTCAAAACTCTATTGATGATATATCTTGATACAGTGATTGTAATTCCATGCTTATAACCAAATTAATACCTTTGAAATACAATCATACCAATATATAGCCCAATTAACATGTATAGTTCAATTTCTCAGTTAGCATACAATTATATATATAACCTTTGATATATTCTGCACTCAAGTTCGTACTCATACGTTTTCACTGTGAAAACTAATTTCTTGAATATGTAATTTAGCAAACCATCATATTTATATATTAAACATACAATTATATATAAATATATATATATATATGCTAGTATAACAATTATAACAACAAAACACGTAATTCCCTAACCAATTATACCAACATAGCTTTTACAGAAATTTTGGTAAAACTCTTATACACAGTGATATACCAGAAAACAGAGACTACCGAGTTCATAGGAAAATGGCTTAAAACATATCTACGCACATACGTTAAGGTTTTAGGAACCTACCTTTTGTTGCTTTAGAAAACTTGTAAATCATCGATGAAAATCTTGACAATCTCGAGCTTTCTCTCTATCTCTCTCTCAACTATCTCGCATAACTTCAAATTTTGATTAGGCTTAAGCCAAAATAGCATATACGTAACTAAAATAAAATAACGTATTAGCTTAAAACGCATAAAACCGAAGCCACACTTATTACCCTAATAATATATCTTGTTACCATATATATATATATATATATATATATATATATATATATATATATATATATATATGTTATTATTTACTTAATAATTTAAATTAAAAGAAAACCAAAAGCCATAAGCTTTTGTTTGGCAAACCATTTAAAAATAAAGGATTAATATACTTACACCTTGTTTGGCAAAAACTCAATTAAAATTACTTTAATTTATTTTAATAACTTTTTATAACATAACTATTTGTCATACTTTATTTAATAACAATTTATTAAATAATTCACTTAATCACATAAGTCAATCCATATAACACATTAATTATTTAAGAAATAAATAATTAACTAAATCAACTCAATCAAATTGAACAATTATTTATTCAATAATAAACACATCCAATAAATATTTATATAAATCAATAAATATTTATAATTTACACTTAAAAAATCCGAATGTTACATCATTCCCTCTTATAAGTTACGTCCTAGAATCACAACTCAAACAACGATTCGTTACATTCTTCCCTACTTACAAAGATTCTCCCCGTAATCGAAGACACGCAATTAAAAAAATAACTCAGGTAATCCTTCATCATTTTCTCTTGAGTTCCCACGTAGCTTCTTCAAAGATTGTGGTTCCTCCATATCACCTTCACTGAAGGTATCACTTTATTCCTGAGCACTTGTTCTTTCCTGTCGACTATCTGGATAGGAATCTCTTCATAAGACAAATCTTTCTCGAACTGCAACGGTTCGTACTCGATCACGTGATTATAATCAAGTTTATATGGTCGTAACACCGAAATATGAAAAACATTGTGAATATTTTCCAATTCTGAAGGTAGAGCTACCTCGTAAGCTACCTCTCCAACTTTTCGCAGCACTTCGAAGGGTCCAATAAACCTCGGGCTTAGTTTTCCCTTCTTTTCGAAATGAATTTTCCCCTTCCAAGGAGAAACTTTTAAGAATACGTAGCTTCCTACGTCAAATGTACGATCTTGCCTGTGTTGATCAGCATACTTTTTCTGTCTGTCTTGAGCTGCTACCAATCTTGTCCTGATGAGTTTGATAATCTTAGCAGTTTGTTGCACTAGTTCTGGTCTTAGCAGTTGACGTTCACCAACTTCATCCCAGGAAAATGGAGTTCTGTACTTTCTACCGTATAACGCTTCCTAAGGCGACATGCCGATGCTCGCGTGATAACTATTATTGTAGGCAAATTCCACCAACGGTAATTGTTCTTCCCAGCTTCCTTTGAAATCCATGACGCATGCTCTCAGCATATCTTCCAATGTCTGGATCGTTCGTTCGCTTTGGCCATCTGTTTGTGGATGATAAGTTGTACTCATTTGCAATTGAGTTCCCATGCATTCTTGTAGTCTCTTCCAAAAGTTTGACGTGAATCGTGGGTCTCTATCGGACACAATTGACACTGGCACTCCATGTCTCAAAACGATTTCTTTAATGTACAATCTTGCTAACTGATCAAGATTGAACCTAATTTTATTGGTAAAAAGTGCGCTGATTTCGTCAGTCTATCCACTATCATCCAAATTGCATCGCATCCTCTCTGAGTAGTTGGAAGACCCACCACAAAATCCATCGTGATGTGTTCCCACTTCCATTCCGGTATTTCCAACGGTTGAAGTAATCCGCTCGGTCTTTGGTATTCGACTTTTACTCTTTGACATGTCAAACATTTCGCCACGCATTCTGCAACATCCCTTTTCATATTTGGCCACCAAAAATGTTGGCGTAGATCTTGATACATCTTCATACTTCCTGGATGAATCGAATATCTTGAGCTATGAGCTTCGGTCAAGATTTCATCTTTAAGTTCTGGTGTTGCTGGAACCCAGATTCTTCCCTCGTACCATAGTAATCCTTCGGCATCGACCTTGTATTTCGTATCGCTACCCTCAACCATATTCTCTTTTATCTTCCCACAGTCTTCATCTTGTAACTTAGCGTTCTTCACCTTGTCCAGCAAAGTTGGACCTGCTTCTAAATGAAATAGTCGTTCGTCGGATTCATATGGAAATTTGATTTCCAGGTCTAACTTTGTCATTACTGAAATGAGCTCCTCCTGAGTTGTTATCAGCATCAACTTCTCCCGACCTTTCTTACTTAAAGCATCTGCAACCACATTCTGACGCATGTTCAGGTCCTTCTGAGTGAGAATATACTTTAGACTTTTGTGGTCTGTGTAGATCTCACATTTCTCTCCATAAAGATAATGTCTCCATATCTTGAGAGCAAATACTACTGCAGCCAATTCCAAATCATGAGTCGGATAACCTTTCTCATAGTCCTTCAGTTGTCTTGATGCATAGGCAATAACTTTGCCATTTTGCATAAGAACACAACCCAATCCTTTATGTGAGGCATCACTATACACCACAAAATTTCTGTATTATCCAAGCGAGGTTAACACAGTGCCACACTTAGCTTCTTCTTCAAATCTTGGAAGCTCTCTTCACATTTCTCTCCGTCAAACGAATTTCATGACTTTCCGTGTCAAATTTGTTAACTGAGAGTGGCTATCTTGGAAAAATCTTGAATGAATCTTCTATAATAACCGGCCCCCAAGAAACTCCTCACCTCAAGAAGGTGTCCTTGGTTGTTCCCAATTGATTACTGACTTTCTACTTTTGATGGATCCTTTGAAATCCCATCTTTGTCAATCACATGACCCAAAAATTGTACACGCCGAGCCAAAATTAGCACTTAGAAAATTTCGCGTACAACTTTTCCTTTCTTAGTGTCTCCAATGTCAAACGTAAATGTTCCACGTGTTCTTCTCGAGTTTTGGAATACACCAGAATGTCGTCGATAAATACCACTACAAACTTGTCTAAGAATGGTTTAAACACCCTATTCATCAAATCCATGAACGCCTTGGCGTAGGGCATTTGTTAAACCAAAAGACATCACCGTAAACTTCGTAATGTCCGCAATCAGTTACGAATGCCGATTCTAGGTATATCCTCCTTTCTTACCTTCAATTGGTGATACCCACTTCTCAAATCTATTTTGAGAAATATTTAGCACCCTTGTTGATCAAACAAGTCATCTATTCTAGGCAATGGATACCTATTCTTAATAGTGACTTTGTTTAACTCCCTATAATCAATGCAAAGACGCATTGATCCATCCTTCTTCTTAACGAATAAAACTGGCGCTCCCCACGGTGATACGCTTGGTTGAATATACTTCTTATCTAGTAGCTCTTGCAGTTGTACCATCAGTTCTTTCATTTCTACCGGAGCCATTCTGTACGGGGCCTTCGATATTGGTGTAGTTCCTGGCACTAAGTCGATTACGAACTCAATCTCTCTGTCAGGCGCAAGTCCTGGCAAATCTTTCGGAAATACATCTACGAATTCTTTAACCACTAGTATCTCCTCCAGTTTCACACCCTTCTTTTGAGTATCGACTATGTAAGCTAAATAACCCACACAGCCTTGACTCAACAACTTCTTGGCCTACATAATCGTCAGACATTTCATTTGTCTAGGCGATTTGCTACCATGGAAAACTACCTTTGACAGAGTCATAAGGTTTACACACTTCTTGTGATAATCAATTACTGCTCCATATTTGAACATCCAATCCATTCCCAAAATTACATCAAATTCCCCGAGTCTAATCGAAATTAAATCTACCATCATTATATTCCCTTTTATCTTCACCCTACAGTTCTTGTATACGAACCTAATAGGAATCACCTCCCCATTCGTAATTTCTATGTTTAAAGGGAAATTCAGTTTTTTTCTAGGCAATTCTAACATCTTAGAAAATTCATCAGATATAAACGAGCAAGTAGCACCCAAATCAAATAATACATAAGCATTAATATCGTTGATTGGGATAATACCTGACACCACATCTTTTAATTGCACAGAATCTTGCACAGTCATGTTGAAAGTTATGGTTGTCGGTTTGTTTGATGCTGTAGGTCCACCAATGGCCCAAGTACCTCCACTGCTGCCTCCCTTACTTCTTGTTGTTTCTTCCACCTTCCTCTGAGGGCATTCACGAGCAAAATGATCCTTGGATCCGCACGTGAAACATACATTCTTCTTAGGTTGGGTTCAATTTGTGGCGATGTGACCCTCCTGACCACAGTTAAAACATGCACGTTTCCCCATCAAGCAAACACCCTTATGAAACCTCCCGCATGTAGCACATGCTTCAAACTTCCTAAACTGTTGGTTACCCTGCTGGTTTCCAGTAGTCCCATTTTCGGTCCACTTCCTCTTAAAGTTGTTGTTGTTGTTATTGCCATTTCCATTGCCTCCGCTACCATTCTTCACTTCCACCTCATTCTTCTTTTTCTTCTGCTCTTGATTGAATTTTGTCACTGCCTCACCTCCACCTTCAGCGAGTACAGCCTTCTCCATCACTGCTGAAAACGTCTTCAACTGGAACAGGGAAACCCTACTGTAAAGCCATGGCCTTAGTCCATGTTCGAACCTCTTTGCCTTACGCTCGTCTGTGCTGACTTGATATGGCGCAAACCTCGCCAATTCGTTGAACTTCATGGCATACTCAGATACCGTCATCGTTCCCTGCTTCAGTTCCAAAAACTGAACCTCTAACTGACTCTTCGAACTCTCTGGGAAATAGGTCTCGAAGAATAACTCCTTGAACCTATCCTAGGTCATCACTCCTGGTCCTTCCCAGGTTTTATTGGCCTTCCACCAATAACTAGCTTCTACTTTCAACATGAATGTTACAAAAGCAGTCTTCTGTTCATCCCCTACTCTAGTGACTTCAAATACTTTCTCTATTTCCATAATCCATGTCTGTGCCTCGACCGGATTCATGGATCCACGGAATTTAGGTGGTCCAACTGCCTTAAATTCCTTAAACGCTGTGCCTTGGTTTTGAGGTTGATTCTGTAATGCTCCTGTTAGTAATGTCACTAGTTGTTGGATGGGATTATCTTCAACATCGTTATTGTTAGTTCTTAGTTCTCTCATTGTTTCTCTGTCGGGGTGGTTCACGTCTGGGAGGCATTTTCTGTTAAAACAAAACATCTATTAGACTATTACTCAGCTTCTTTAAGTATTTTCTAATTAACTTGCCTCCATAAAAGAAATAACCACATAACACATAACACTTTGAATAAAATAATAACTTTTATTCATGATTACTTTGAAAAACATAAAAACAATAGCATCACTGCTATTTACATTCCTTTCCTGAACTACAAAAGTTACAGGACAACATCATCATTCTCATACCCCATGGTTACATAACACTAGGGATTTACACATTACTTAACATTTATTACGTGCATAACAGGCACATTTCCTACGATGATCTATTAAGATACTTAGTAGCCTTTTGACGCTCTTCTTCCATAACTCGGAACATAGTTCGACGATCTAACACGTATGATGGCAGAGTCTTGAACTGAATTGGATAACCCATGACCCGATTTTGAGCTCGATTGATCACAGTATTGAATACTTTATCCATCTCTTCCATCTTCATCCTCTTTGCTTGTGCGTCCCTTACTGCTCTTCCAGTTCGTTGATAAACTTCCTCGTACGCGTCTTCAGCTCTCGCCCTCTTGGTAGCTTCTTCCTTTAGCTTGTTCTTCAGTTCTACGACCATCTCGATCAGTTGTTCCTTCTCTTCTTCAGTCTGCATCAGCTTCTCTTCAACATTAGTTATACGTTCATCTCAATCCTGGATGTCGTCGTCGTCTTACGTGTCATTGCGATACTGTTGTTCACTACTATCTCCTGCAACTCCTCAACTGTGTCCTGAAGTTCCACGTTACGGTCGTAGACTTCATAATACATATGAGCAGCCATCGAGGTTAGTGGAGTCTCTTCCTCGTCCTCGTTATCCTCATCCTCCTGTGGCAACTCCATGGGATCCTCCTCATCCGTCTCCACATCATCATCCTCATCTTCAACCACTATGACCAACGGGGCTGACTCCCATAGCAGTAGTTGTTCCCAAACAATCTAAATGTCGCGAGGCTCCTCCTCTGCAGGCACCTGAGGTCCATCCTCCCTAGCCTGACTGGATTCTCCGACATTAGTCATCCTGACAACAAAGTTTTAAAGTTTTAATTATTAATCATTCTACTCGACACTCACGAGCACATAAGTTATAAACACACAAACACATAAGTGTTTTATTACTTCGTCCTTAAAACTCGATAAGAGTTATCTCCACTATCTTTTCAAAGGTTACTTCCTAAGGCTTTTCCCCCCACCTAAGGTTCAAAATCTAAAGCTTTGATACCAACTTGTGACACCCCCAAATCCTGGTACTTCATTACCTCAAGATTTGGTGTTCACGTAATCAAAACATTCATTTATAACTACCCAATCATAAATAAAATTGAATAATAAACACGCCTTATACAGAATTACATAAAATAAAATCTCCCGGTGTTATCTAACCTTTACAAACAATCATTCATGCGGAAAATTTAAAATAAACTTCATTACAATCTTTAAATCAAGGTCTGATAATAAAACTATCAAACTATTACAAGTCTTCAGTACTTGTTCATCTTTCCCTTTCCTTTACTGGTACTAGGTACGTCACCCTTTCCATCTTTAGCTGTAAGGATTTTATAGGCAAGAGTGAGCAAACAAGGCTCACTTGAAATATCAATGAATAAAACTTTTACATTCTTTTCCCATTCAGGGGCTCAATAGAACTGAACAATAAGTTCTATTAACTTCTTATACGTTCCTTGCCTATTCAGAGGCTTAAAAGAACTGAAACATTCCTTACCCATTCAGGGGCTCAATAGAATTGAACAATAAATTCTATTAACATCTTAAACATTCAACTGAGGGTCTAATGACCACGAACCTTGTCCACTGTTATAAGTAATCTTTCAACTTTAACTTTTACAATCATACGACTATAATGACTTTGTGGTATTTAGGGGATCAACCCTTCAGATACATGTATTGTATACAAACATTTCAAGTAAGAAAGTACAAAACTAAGCGTTACCCCTATAAATAGGGTTGTTCATCTCAGTATTTTGAGTACCAGTCCGCCCCAAAGATAGTTTGGTTTGGATACACTTCAAGGAAATTTGGAATTTAACGGACATGAACTAAGGATTAGTTGAATAAAAGATAATAACACTATGTTATTGAATAATCCTGACTGAATAAACATTTCGTTCTAAGTTCATGCTTTAGGGATAATCTAATAGCATAACCATTGAATAACGCATTGTACCTTGCTTTGAATAACAATAAGTTAAGGTTACATCTTAGAATTTAATATCAAGCATGTACAACAAATAATAACTTGAACGATAAACTGGTTCAACAGAATAAAGGTATTTACATGCTAATATAACAAGTTTAGAATTAAGAAAAACTTGCATAATAATAATAACTATCTCAACGAAAATGTGGAGATGGGAAGCTTGTATCATCGTGAATAACTAGATACAATCAAGTTGCTTAATGAAAATACTTTAGTCAATAAAGTATAAAATATGAAATTTGCATAACGACGATTTAGAATTAGAAAAAAACTTGCTCAACTATTAACAAAGTAGAGTTAAAGAACTTGCCTTGCGCGTAGATTAAACCGTTAATATCCAAATCACAATATCCTATATACATATGTTAACATGACATGATTAGTCATAATCAATGCTACATCACGTATGGTTTAAATGTCTAACCATGTAAACAAAATATATTCCTAAACGATAATAAACTCGTTAGGTATTAACACCATGTTCGTTCAACACATTACAATACTATAATAACAGAATTATTTGGTCTTATAGTATTATTATTAAAAATTTTAGACTTTTGTGCAAGACAGAAGTCATTTTAGAACATGATACGCTAGTGAAGTGGACGCCATGCACGGAATGGTTTGAGCGTGGCATTGCATTGTATTGATGTGGCTATTCCGTGGCGAGATTTATATAGGGACTCGGCAGATCTGCTGCTTGAAGTCCGCGCTCAAACTCGACTTGATTACATGTTGTAATCTGGGTGAAGTCGACTTTTGGCGCTAAGGTATGAAACTTCAGAAAGGCGTGGATTTTAGTATTTGGTATGAAACTCACTGTATAAAATGAAGAAATGAGAGCCAAAGCTACTGCCTTAATTTCCAACAATAATTAACCCCAACTAACATGTATAACTTCATGTAATTACACATAAATACTAATAATCATCGATAAGCTAATTATTAACAATCGAACAACGATTTTAGAAACGCTGTTTATCTTAAAAACTAAGATTTTAAAACTCAAAACTCCATTAATGATATATCTTGATACAGTGACTATAATTCCATGCTTATAACCAAATTAATACCTTTGAAATACAAGCATACCAATATATAGCCCAATTAACATGTATAGTTCAATTCTCAGTTAGCATACAATTATATATATAACCTTTGATATATTCTCGCACTCAAGTTTCAGTACTCACGTTTTCTTTGTGAAAACCAATTTCTTGAATATGTAATTTAGCATACCATCATATTTATATATTAAACATACAATTATATATAAATATATATATGCTAGTATAACAATTATAACAACAAAACACGTAATTCCCTAACCAATTATACCAACATATCTTTTACAGAAATTTTGGTAAAACTCTTATACACAGTGATATACCAGAAAAACAGAGACTACCGAGTTCATAGGAAAATGGCTTAAAACATATCTACGTACATACGTTAAGGTTTTAGGAACCTACCTTTTTGTTGCTTTAGAAAACTTGTAAATCACTGATGAAAATCTTGACAATCTCAGAGCTTTCCTCTCTCTGTCTCTCTCTCAACTATCTCAGACAACTTCTAATTTTGATTAGGCTTAAGCCAAAATAGCATATACGTAACTAAAATAAAACAACGTATTAGCTTAAAACGTACAAAACCGACACCACACTTATTACCCTAATAATATATTGGTTACTATATATATATATATATATATATATATATATATATATATATATATATATATGTTATTATTTACTTAATAATTTAAATTCAAAAGAAAACCAAAAGTCATAGGGCTTTGTTTGGCAAACCATTTAAAAATAAAGGATTACTATACTTACACCTTGTTTGGCAAAACTCAATTAAAATTACTTTAATTTATTTTAATAATTTTTTATAACATAATTATTTGTCATACTTTATTTAATAACAATTTATTAAATAATTCACTTAATCACATAAGTCAATCCATATAACACATTAATTATTTAACAAATAAATAATTAACTAAATCAACTCAATCAAATTAAATAATTATTTATTCAATAATAAATACATTCAATAAATATTTATATAGATCAATAAATATTTATAATTTACACTTAAAAATCTGGAATGTTACATTCACTGTCGCCACCATATATGCTCTAAAGGTACGTACGGAATATTCACTTATGTTGAATGTTGAAGGCTTTCTTTCATTTTTCACTTGTTCTTTTATTAAGGAAAGCAATTGCGTTTTTCTTAGATATACCTGACCTCTATGAGGGCGACTGGTTTTGGAGTTGCAAGTCTGTGGGAAGAATCGGGGGCATGATAAGCCCACTTGTAGCCGTCCAATTGGTGTCTGGTTGTCATCAAGCAGCTGCAATCCTTCTATTTGAGGTTGTATTACTTCTTTCAGTACTATGTGTTATACTCTTACCTTTTGAAACCAAGGGGCGGTAATTGATTGATACTGTGGCCATATATATTTTATCTTGAGTCTGTAATACTACTACGTGTAAAATATAGTGAAAAAATGATGAAAAAAATTCCTAAAAGGTCTTTCCAATGGATCATCAGAGTTCTGCTCAAGTGGGTATCTATCTATGCCTGCCCATTATTTCTGCCATTTATAAGCAGGAACATTTTTGAAATTTAGTAGTGGTGATGAATGGGGGAGGTCTCTTTACTCTATTTTTTTCACTATATTTTCTGCAACCAGTGATGTCACCTTTACCTTCTAAAATGAACATAACTGCTATATGAAAAATAAATAGCAAGAAGAGCAGCCTTACATTCTGCTGACTTGAAAATTTTATTGCATGCTCGTGTCTTTCTTGCTTTAAAAACAGTGTGAACTATTTTTGGGTTTGGATCATTCAACTATTCAAATAGTTTGGCAAATATAACTCACATTATTAATTTCTTTATTTTTATTCATTGCAGTTTGGCAAATAATGCAAGAACTGTTTTTGGATTTAGACTTATTGGTTGTTGTTGTTTGGGCTTGACTCATTTGGCTGCATGTTGTTGATTGATGTTGGCTCAGTTCTATTATGGTTGTTGATCTAAGGAATGAGGATCAATCTGTCATTCATGTTTTTGTAATATGTAGTTGACTACTATTTTGACACTTGATTTAATTTGCTCTAACCAAGTCTTTTGTAATATGTAGGCTACATAATGTAGTTGAATACTCATCTGTTCAATTCACTGTACTGTTGTTAATTGCTAAGTCCTTTAAAATTAGGGTTTAGATCTGGATATTTTTGGGGTTTTTTAGGATGCGGCGATGGGATTGGTTCTGAGTGCCGCTAACGTTAGAGGTTAGAAAATTGTACAGAACTGTAATTTAAGAGATCATGTTGGTGTCCTCTTAAAAGTTGCTTCTGAGTACAAATCTAATACAGTAATACTCTTCATTCTTTGTATTTATGATTTATCTGTATGTTCCATTCGTGGGCCATCACTTGTACTTCTGGCTTTTTGAGAGGGCGCGTGTGTGTAGGGGTGTTGGCGACTGGTTTCGCTCCAGTTATCGTTTTAGTTGTGTAACTAATTATAATAATCTACTTCCACTGCAGGTGATATTTTATGAGCAAGACTGGAACCCCCAGGTGGACAGGCAGGCTCTGCAGCGTGCTCACCGGATTGGTCAAATGAATCATGTTTTGACTATAAATTTAGTTACTGGACGAAAAATTAAGGAGGTGAGGTACACTGAAATGACTTTCATAGTTGAAAGGTATTTTTCTTACAGTTAAATTTTAATATTGATATAGGTTATTATGTGTAGAGCAGAGAGGAAGTTGCAGCTGAGTCATAATGTTGTAGGTGAGGATGTTATGGATCGTGAGGGAAAAGAAATAACTGGAGCTGAAGTTGAAGACTTGTGATCTGTCATATTTGGGTTACAGAGGTTTGATCCAACATAGATGAGCAATGAAAATTCAAATGAACCAAATACGTCAGAACTGAATGCTACAGTTGAAAAGATATTTGCATTTCGACATGGACAAAGATCGGACAAGGATAAAAAGAAGTTGGAGATCAATCCAAAGGATATATCAGATGGACGTGATCTCAGTCCATCGTCTGTCACTTTTGATCCGGGTTTTGATGAAGCATCATACTTATCTTGGGTCGAGAAGTTCAAGGATGCATCACAAGCAACTAATAATCCTGTCTTAGAGTTAGAAAATAGGAGAAGCTTGCCTGAAGAGAGGCATCTCAAAGCTAAGGCTGCAAAGAAGAAATCAAAGGATAAGAAAATGGCCAAGTGGGAAGCTCTTGGATACATATCATTGTCAGTCAAGGATCCTGTTTGCCCTGCAGATATGGATATTATGTCAGATTCTGGTTCTATTTAGTTTGTCTATGGGGACTGTACACAACCGTCGAAAGTTTGTCCATCAGAGCCTACAATCATATTCAGGTAACTAGCTTCCCAGATTGCTTGTGCATCATCTTTGCTTCTTTATTTGGTTTATCTCTTCATGTGCTAGCGGGACTTTCTTGATTTGTTTTAAGCATGACGTACATTGTTGGGCTCATTAGGTTAAGCTTTTAGAGCAATTGGTAACTTGATGTGATGTCAAAACGTTCAATGAGTTACTTGAGCTTGTTTGTTTTTCTAGAATGCATGCTCAAATTATTCATCAGAAATATCACTTTTTTTGTGCAGTTGTGTTGATGATTCTGGAAACTGGGGCCATGGGCGTCTATTTGATGCTCTGGCCAAACTCTCAGCAAGTATCCCAGTGCATATAAACAAGCTTCTGAAGTTAGGGATCTTCATATGGGTGATCTCCATCTTATAGAAATTACAGGTGAGCATCTTACCATGTGCTATTCAAACTTCATAACTTGTTGTCTAAAGTCTCTTTGCTTTTTATTTAATTTTTAAGTTAGGATGATTATCATAGTTGATCAGTAGAGGAGACTAAAAAAATTAGTAAAGACATATAAGCAAGACATTCTTCATGCCTTGTTGTCTAAAGTGGCTCTTCTTTCCTCTTTTGTTGTTTAGAACTTCAGTTATAATCTTTTCCTTTCATTTATTCTTGTTTTTATTATTACTTCTGAAACCAACTGTGCACGTGTAGAGGACCATAATGAACATAGTAAAAATGGTAATACTCCTCAGTGGGTGGTTCTGCCCGTTGTGCAATCTTACAATCCTAGGCGTAAAGTTCCTCGGAGCAATATATCTATGTCTGATTTGGAGCAATGCCTATCAAAAGCATCATTTTCCGCTACTCAAAACTCTGGTATTTTTAGAATTCTGAACTTATCAGAAAGTTTGCGCATCTTTTTTTCTACTGATCTGGGAAACAAATCAAACAATGTTCACTTTCTTGCTTTTAGTATGTGTATTTCTTTCAAAATAAATAGTTTATGGATCTTTCCCACATTCTTTATTTATCTTAATTTTTTGACTTTGTTTCTGTAGCACCTTGTGTAGTTGTGTATGGAATTCCATTACTGAATTTAGACCCACTTGAATAGTGATAATAGTCTCAACATATACATGTAATATGTTTGTTGTAAGACGCTGAAAAACCTATTTCTTCCTCTCTATATCCAGGGCTTATGAGAACATTCTCATCCATTTAATCACTCAAAATATTACACTTTTTTTTCTTATTGTTTTTCTGCGTACATTTGTAACTACCTAACATCTTTGTATTTCTTTAACAAAGCTTCAATCCACATGCCAGGAATTGGATATCAAGATGGATCAGATCGATCAGAATGGTATACTATCGAACAACTTTTACGAAAGTATGCTGCCATCTATGGTGTAAAGATATTTGTGTAAGCCTCTCTCTCTTCTTGTGTAAATAATGATATAATCTCCAACTAACTAGAAAGATTACTGTATATGAATCCCATTGGAAAAGTTAGCAGAGGGCTGCTGAGCACTCTTAGACTAGGTGTAACTAGATTGATATTATCCACATCTCACATAACATACATAGCTACATATGCACACGATAATACTTATGCATATGAGTTTGAAGTACTCCATGTTTGCTCTTGACATGTTTTAGTTTTTAAGTCTAGTTTCCCACTACTGGTAGGCTTGTTGTCCAAAGAAGGAACCCGTCTATGGCTTTTAAAGTGGGAAAGAGGTGGGTAGTCTACATTTTCAAACCTACAAACTGGATCTTTGAATTGGTGATCATACAAGTTTAAAATGAACACCACAATTTGAGTAAAATAGATGGTGGTCCTGCGTATACAGCCGTGTGTTAGGTCCATTCGGAGCAGAATTTGTTGACCTGTAATATCCCTTGCTGTCAAATTGTATCAATTTGAGCTTTTGAATTAAAAACAAAGGCATTATAAAAATTAGTTGTTCTTCTCATCCAGTAATCTTCTAAGCTTAAAAGTTGAATTATGGCTCATCGAAATAATTTTAAAATCATTATTTTGGGATAATGATTTCTTGATTCATTCTTCTCAATTACATTGGTTTATATACACAAGTATCCTAATTTACAATATATATTAGTACCACGTAGTAACTCTATTGTCTTTTTCTTCTTATGAACAATACAGTGTACATTAGTACCTAGTAGCAACTCTATTGTTTTTGTGTATTGATTTTGGCACTAAGTGCCTCTGGTGACCTATTTGCTTCATTTTCCTGACTTTGTTATTATTTTTAAATATGTGCAGGAAGACTGCTTCTACGATCTGCCTTATAATACTGGGTATCAAATTTTCATGCTACGTTTACGGAAGACAAGGGACGAAATTATGAAGTATACTCTCTCTATATATGTAGATATATACTTTGATTGAAGAGCTGTGGTAGTTTTAGATGGTTAATTGTAAATATAATGAATGATTATGTAGTGGATGATTTTATTAAGTTAATAATATTTTAGTTTTTTGTATTTTTGCCATTATTTGCTATGGGGACATTGAGTCAGCAAGGTACACAAAAAGAATGTCAAATTTTGATTTGGCAACAATATAATTCGTTACCAAAGCATTGAACAAGTTTTAATATAGAAATTTTTTATATATACATTTAGCAACAAATTTTCGTTGCTAATGGCATAAAAAATATAATATTTGGCAATGAAAAATTAACCTAATATCAACGGTGAGGATGTTGTTGCTAATACTAACATAAAAAGTAACATTTTTTATCGTTGCAAATCATATCAACTTTCGTTGCACATATAAAGAAACGACAACATATAATGTCGTTGCTAATCGACGACTTTCATTGCTATTGAAAAATAACCAGCAACAAATATTTTCGTTGCTGATTCAGCATAATGTCGTTGCCAAATAATATAATCAGCAACGAAAATCGTTGCTAAAAAGTTTACATTCCGCAACGAAAGCAATCTTGGGCAACAATTTTCATAATATACTGCAACAAAAATTTCGTTGCAAAATGGTGTCAATTGCAACGAAAATGCATGGTCGTTGCAAAAAAAAATTGTTCATTTTGTTGCCAATTAGCAGGCTTTTGCAACGAAATGGGGTTTTTAGCAACAAAATTTTATTTATCATGTAACAATATATTTTATTGCTAAAGGATCGATGTCTCTGTACGAAAGCTAAATTTCGTTGTAAAATGTAGTACTTTTGGCAATGAAAAAAAAGCGTTCGATTATGAACAATTAGCAACTTTCGTTCACAAGAACGAAAAAGACGAACGACAAAGAAAGTCATTGCCAAAACCCTTTTGTAACGAAATTTGGCACCTTTAGCAACGAAAATTGGTTGTTGCTGAAGCCCCATTTTTTTGTAGTGAATTAGGTTTAAAATTATTAGTCAGTTGAAATAACAAGATTATCCACTTAAGTTAATATACATATTAAACACTAACCCTTCCTTATTACCATAACCCTTAGGTTATTTAACTGTCTCACCTAATGTATAATTAGGTTACGAAGCTTTCATTTAGGGTTTAAAATAAAATAAAATTAGTTTCTAAAATTTGCATTTAGGGTTTCACACAGTAATACAAGGGTTTGTCACATAACACCATAATTGACCAACCCTTATTGGTCCACATATACAGTACATATTTATAGCACTGAAAAATTGAAATATAATTTATATTATATTATTATTCTCATGCCTTGATCAAAATCAAAAAATTTAGGGTTTGGATTCTATATTTGATTTATCTGTCATAATTAACATTATTAATTAAGTTAAAATAATTAACTTAATAATCTGAACAAAATTCATATAATAAAATAATTATTATAATAATTTAAAAACCATTTCATATATTATTTAAATAATATATAATTATAGTTTCATGGAAAATAATTAAGAAAAACATTTCTACTATAAAATTAATTATTATAATAATATAGTTTATAACAATCAATAATTCTAAAATAAAATTATTTAAAATCATTCATGTAATAAATATTTCACATAAATACATACACACATTATCTTGGCACATATTCCCCATATTTATTTTAATAAATATAAAAAAAAATTATACGCAAAATATCTAATTTATTTGTATGGAAAATATCGGGTTGTTACATTCACCCTCCCTTATATAGATTCCATCCCCGGAATCACCGTTTTAAAACCTGCACATACAAGTGTACGTAGCATATACAATCATTGCAAGTAGATCTTGATCATAAATGATCGTATTGATCTTTAACTTATTCACGTAAAGCTTGTCTATCGGATTCAATGGAAATTTGATTTCTAAAAGAACTCAAATTCCTTCTTCAAAATTTCTCTATAAAATAATTTACTATATATATGAAAATCATGCATAAGAAAATAAAAGTTATATGAATAATACACGAATCGCATTCAGGTAAAGAAATGCAATGGTATCCTGGACCGTCATGTTGTAGACCCTTGCTGTTGATTTTGTTGGCTTGCTCGATTTCGTAGGTCCCGTGATTTCCAAAGTCCCTCTGCCCATTCTAGTATTCACACTCCCTGCCTTCGTCCTCCTTTTCGGACAATCCTTCACCTTATGCTTGGTCGACCCGCATAGAAAAAACCCATTGTTCATCCTAGGATTGGGGCAGTTGGGAGAGATATGGCCCTCCTGCCCGCACTTATAGCATACAAACTTCCCTTTCAAACATTCCCCATAGTGGTACTTTCCACAGTTTCCACACTGCACAGCTTGCTTCTTAACTCCTTCTTATTTTACCTGCACACTTCTAAAATTGCTTCCCTTCCTTTTGCTATTACCACCGCTACTCCCACTATTAACTTCCACCTTCCCAGTTCCTTCGACCTTACTCTTGTTCTTTCTCTCCTTGTTGTAGAGGCTCATGGCCTCACTCCCCTCCTCAGCAATAATAGCCTTCTCTATGAGTGCTGCAAATATAGGGATCTGCAACACCGCCACCTTGTTGTAGAGCCAGGGTTTTAATCACAACTCAAACCTTTTAGCTTTCTTAGCCTCCGTATCAACTTGATGCGGAGCAAACCTAGCCAACTCATTGAATTTTGCGGCGTATTCGGACACCGTCATCTTCTCCTGCTTCAACTCTAAAAATTTTACCTCCATCCTAGCCTGCATACTAGAGGAAAAATAGTTTTCGAAGAACAGTGTCTTAAACCTATCCCAAGTAACAACACCCTCTCCTGCCCTCGCCTGATTCGCTTCCCACCAAAAATTTGTCTCACCCTTCATCATGTAGGTGGAAAAAGCGGTCCTTTGCCCCTCAGCTACCCTAGCTACGACGAATGCTTTTTCAATCTCTTTAACCCAAGTCTGAGCTTCAACAGGGTCAGTTGTCCCTCTAAACTTCGGCGGTCCTACTGCCTTGAAGTCCTTAAAGTTTTCCAAGCGGTTGTCCGGCTGGTTCCCTACGACTGGCATTCCTTGATGCATAGCTTGTGCTACCATGTTTGCAAAGTGCTGCATCGGGTCTGCTTGTTGTTGTCCCTTAACGTTATTGACAAACTCTTCTGCCCTTTGGTTTTGAGTTTGACATCTTGGCGGCATTATCTGGTTAAGTAAAACCATATATTATTCTTTACATTCTAAATCTTATCATATAAGTTTAGTATATTAACTCATTTCATTACTCAAACTTAGATTCATATTCATTTAGCGAATACTTTACATAGCATAGCACATACTGCTTTGAACATCATTCATCCCTTTGTGACTACAAAAGTCGGGATTTACAGCCTTGACTAATACCAAAAGTTGGGAACATTACATTACACAGACATACTTAACATTAAACAGACCTACATAACAGAACCTATACTACTTATTCACTACGCCTTTTTCTTGGACAACCTTTCACCTGATGACCTTCTATCCCACAGATAAAACATGCTCTTGATTTATAGTTGGGACAATACAGAGTGGTATGTCCCTCATAGCCACAAAAGTAAAACATTCTTTTCCCTTTCTTCTTATCAAATTTTCCTAAGTCATGGTCTTCTATCTTTCTTTTCCCCTTCTTGCTCGGAGCTGCACACGATGTGTTGCTTGTGGCTCCCATCTGATCAATTTGGATTTTAAGATTATCTTGTTCTTCCATTGTTTCTATTAACGCCTGACGCAGTCGACTATTTAACAACTTTTCTATTTCCCACAGCTTTTCCAGAGAAGAAACCTTGTTCCTCAGATCCTGCACCTCTGTTGATGCTTGTTCAGCTTCAACTTTAGTGTCCGAATCACTATCTGTCAGCTCCACCATCTTCGGATCTGGTACTACGTTTTCTATAATAACCACTTTGTCTGAGTTGTTTTCATTATGAGCCTCTATTTTAGCTATTGGCTTCGATATTAGCTCGGGGGTATGGATTTGATCCTTCTTCATGCTATAAACATATAACAAGCATTTTCCACCAGACATCTACACACATAAATTATCTTGATTAGCATATAGTATATACACACAATAAATAATAGTTTTATATAAGTTATCTTTTATTTTGTTTGACGATGGATTTAGTCAATTCATCTCTTTATAAACTCTATATGAGTTATTTATATGTTCAACGTTTCCCTCTGTTCTAAGGTCATAGCCTAAGGTCTATCCCACCTAAGGTTTCTAACCCTAAAGCTCTGATACCAACTTGTAAAGCCCCTAAATCCAGGTACTTGAAACCCGAATTCAGTGCTTCACGATACAATTTCTATGGGCGGAATAATACTAATAATAATAACAATAATATAAATATTAAACTTAAATTACATAATTATCAGAGTCTAGCTCCCAAGTACGTAACCTCTAATCATTCCTTACAATACATGATAATAAATATATAACGTTGTTTTAATAATATTAAACTATTACATAAGATAACATTGAAATCCCTTTTCCCTTGTTTCTAGCAGAACCTTCAGGTTGTTCACACTTAGCCGAAAATATTTAAATTAAGTAAGGATGAGCATTTGAGTGCCCAACAAGTAATAACAATTATATATATAAGCTGAAAGAATTTAAATATTTTCTTTATACTACCCTTCTACAACAAATCAATAGTTGTGAAGTAATCTGAACCGATAATAATAACATAACAACCCTCTTTCAAATTTTTGAAAGTATGTACTAAAAATAGGGTTAAGGGGACATACTATGAACATTGTTTTCATTTTCGAAAAGGTTAAACAGAACTTCATCTGTAAAACGTCATAACTTACGGGCACGGGGGTGATCAGCCCGTTGTACCCTGTATTGATCAATACTGCATGCAAGAACGATGTTATCGTTCACTCTGTCCACCTTGGGTGCATAAAAGTTTTTCCCGTGTAAGGGATGTTCATACCTGTCGGGGTTCCAAACCACGGCAATTCGGTTGGATAATAATAATGTTTTATCTTGTTCAACAATAATCTATAATTCAACATATATATACGGGTATTTAACAAAGGTGCATCAACATGTGGTTAAATGCAATGATTATCCAAGTGGGGACACTTCTATAACCATTTATAGAAATTATCGAACAGAATATATATCTGAATTACAATATACTCACATGTTGATAATCAATGAGCGTATATAATATATGGTTAATAATCTGTACAGTAATAATATAATTCTGAAACATTCTTACTCATGTCCATTGCATAAAGAAAATACAAAGGTAGGATACTTGCCTGATGCGTTGCTTACAATACGTAACTTAGTTTTATCTTTTATGTCACGACCTATCATTAATCAGATCATTCGTTCGATTAGAACAATATACTATAACATATAAGATCGCATTTATGATCAAGACATAACCTAATCACATTATCACACATGTTCAATAGTCATTGCATCACAAACAAACATTAATACAGTCAAAATATCTAAGTCCAGATCAATTTCTGAAATATATCGGTGTAACGACAGCTTTATCGGTTAATTATCGAGTCTAAGACTCTATTCTGTAACTCAATATCTGTAAATATCAGTCATATTATTTTAAGTGACTCAATAAACATTTATTAATTTATCACAAATTTTCAAACACTGAAATCATTATTAAATGATTCAAATATCAAATAATTCTATTAACTTATAATTATTATTAAACTATTCATGAAACCATTGCGAAAATATTAAAGTTATATAATAACTCAAAATATTTTAAAACATTTATATTACCCTTAAATAATTTTTAAAACGTTTAAAATCATTTTTAAATAATTACCATTAATATTATTACTTTAATAATATCTTATTTATGCTTTAGTATCATTAATCAATTAATAATACCTTTATTCATTTACCAATAGTATTAATATTTTATTCATTTACTAATATTATTAGTCATTTAATAATATTTTATTCCTTTACTAGTGTTATTATATTTTTAATAACATTTTATTTAATCTCGAATATTATTATTTACTTAATAATATTTTAATCATCCAATAATACTTTAATTTAATATTATTAATCTTTTAATAATATTTTAATCTAAGATTAATACTTTAATCTAATATTATTAATCATTTAATAGTATTTTAATGAAGCTTTACTCTTAATATTTTTATTTGCTTAACAATATCATATTCTAATATTATTAATATCATAATAACATTTTAATAATCTATTTGATCAATAAATAATTTATTCTAATTGTTCACCCTTTACAAAACCACTTATTTAATATCCATAAAAGGTCACAAATAATATTTCTTATTATAAATTATCAAAATGCCCTAAAGTAGTCATAATATTATATATTAGGAGTATTCAAGCATTAAATCACATTTTTCTTATTTAAGACATCATTTAACTTTTTATTTCCTTTTATTCATAACTTCATCATTTTTAGGAAAAATAGCAAACTGATTCCAACAATTCTTCTTTCCTGGATTTGAACAGTATATGACCCAGCAATGATCCCCAAATTTTTCTGGAATTTTAGAAAATGATTTACTAATTTTAAAGTGCCCAAAACACTCGGATCTTGCTTCATTTTGCAAAAATCGAGTTTTGCTCAGAAAAATCTGAAATTTTCAGGGTCTACTCTTATAACATATATGAACCTACTGTAACAAATTTGGATCTT
This sequence comes from Panax ginseng, assembly GCA_020205605.1. Classification (NCBI taxonomy): domain Eukaryota; kingdom Viridiplantae; phylum Streptophyta; class Magnoliopsida; order Apiales; family Araliaceae; genus Panax; species Panax ginseng. The sequence goes on along the minus strand of CM035141.1, from coordinate 42,788,116 downwards.
TCCCATGTATACACTGTGAGATATCTGGGTGTTAATATTTAGGAGTCGTTTACGAAAATAGCCATTACACACAACCTATAACTCGAAACGTGTTCGTTCTTTTTCATACACGTAGATAACTTCTCAAGGTACCTCTGTGATTGTTCCCAGATTTTTAATAGACTTGCAACTGTTCGATACAGTCCTAAGAAAAATGGGGACAGTAGCCTTTTAGGGTTTTAAAACCTTAACTTTCTATGTAGACTTTTTTGGGGAACAGCCCCCATGGCTTCAATACATGCTAGATTTGTGTTCTATCACTTGGGTTTACTAGATAACACATGTATCTAGCACCCCCCCCTTCGACGGATCACAAATCCAAGTTGTAAAACTTTAGTTACACAAGATTTAGTGGAAGAAAAACAAGAGTTCACCCCTTAGAGAACATATGTTCATTTCCTTCCTCTAAACCTTTGATCTAACACTCAAGATACTTAGTTCCATACATGATTATATGTAGAACTAGGGTATCTTGAGTATTAGTTCATAACCCCAACAAATTAAGCTATAATACAAAGTAGAAGAAGAAGATAAAGATTAGGTTATACCTTGATTTAGTGGCAACCTTCCTTGATTTACCAAACTAGAGTATAAGCTTAGGGTGCATAATCAAACTAGCACACCTCTCTCTCTCTCAATAAAAACCGAACCCTCTCTCTCTTTTCTCTCTTGTATGTTGCTAGCTTGGGAGAAAAGAAGAAGAAGAATGATAAGAGAAATGAAAGATGTCTAGCAAATGAATGTGTGATAAAACTATTATCCCCTATACTTTGGTTGTCCCATGGATAAAAGACTTCACCTTATCTCTTTCAATTAAGCCTAACCATGTGATTAAGGGTGCTAATTAAGCTTTCCACCAATGGGAGCATGACACACTTGTCCTTGTGTGTAAGACTTCTACTTATGGAACTTGATTAGCTTAACTTTGTTGCCTTAAAAATGCCTAATTGGTCGGTCCCTCCTTGCCCCATTATATCCTCCATTTTGCTTTTATTTTAATGCACAAATTTGATTAATCAAAAGTCTAAAATACGCTTAATCAAGTGGGCTAAGTATTGGTTTGCATTTTATTTCTTTTGGGCTTCTCCTTTAATTGTTTTGGGCCATGTAATAAACATAGTCTAACAATTTAAATATATGTTACCCAAATTGTTTATTTAGGGTTTCCATTCCCAATCATATGAAATTTAATTACTTATACGTGTGACTTTAGCTCATATCCTAATTAGGTTTACTAGAATTATGTTTAAAATTATTAGTCACTTGAAATAACAAGATTATCTACTTAAGTTAATATACATATTAAACACTAACCCTTCCTTATTACCATAACCCTTAGGTTATTTAATTGTCTCACCTAATGTATAATTAATTAGGTTACGAAGCTTTCATTTAGGGTTTAAAATAAATAAAATTAGTTTCTAAATTTTGTATTTAGGGTTTCACACAGTAATACAAAGGTTTGTCACATAACACCATAATTGACCAACCCTTATTGGTCCACATATATAGTACATATTTAGAGCACTAAAAAATCGAAATATAATTTATATTATATTATTATTCTCATGCCTTGATCAAAATCAAAAAAATTAGGGTTTGAATTTATCTGTCATACTTAACATTATTAATTAAGTTAAAAATAATTAACTTAATAATCGAACAAAATTCATATAATAAAATAATTATTATAATAATTCTAAAAACTATTTCATATATTATTTAAATAATATATAATTATATTTTCATGAAAAATAATTAATAAAAACATTTCAACTATAATTATTATAATAATATAGTTTATAACAATCAATAATTCTAAAATAAAATTATTTAAAATCATTCATGTAATAAATATATCACATAAATACATACACACATTATCTTGGCACATATTCCCCATATTTATTTTAATAAATACAAAAAAAAAATTTATACGCAAAATTTCTAATTTATTTGTATGGAAAATATCGGGTTGTTACAATCTCCAAGGTTTGTAACTGCTACTCCTAGTGTTGGGACTGAGACTGAATATTTTGGGGTTATCTCCAAGATGGATTGGTCTTCTCCGGTGGAATTTTCGGTATTGGAACTGCATGCCCCGGGGTTATCTCCGAGGTTGGAACTGATACTCCTGGTGTGTGGGCCGGGGTTGAGACCGAACTTCCGATAGTATCCAGAATGGATATGTCTTTGTCTTCGAGGTTATCTCGAAAGAGCGAATCGCCCTCTTACAATGTCGATGGCAGTGTGTGCGAGAGAAAATTTTGAGTGTCTACAGATGCCATTCTTTATCATGTTCATGCAAGGCAATGCATGGAAATGATAAAGAATCCTAGACATTTGAAATGAAACAAGATAAATATGATGCAAAGTGCAGCAACTTGATGCAAATGTATGATGCATGGGTGCGAGGTTGTTGCCCAATATGTTGGGGATGATTGCTGGCTCCCTATTGCTTCTATTGGGGATTGGCAACGATGATCAGATTGGATGTGTGATCCAAATATTTTAGGATGTTGACGTTGGGGTTATCACCAAAGTCATTAATCCTTAATACAGACTTGATTCCAATGACGTGCCTCTCGCGTTCAAGAGATATGTGGGGATGAAGCTTTGTCTGTTTGAGGATGTGTATAACATATTCCATCATCGATCCTCCTCGATGATGTTGATCTTCCCTGGTTTGTATCGCCAGGACATATCAATGTTCTGTTGGATTTACTACCAATAGCATGTGTTGTCGTGGTGCCGACCTTGCCGACGTATGCGTCCGGATAAAAACCTCGTTGGGTATACTTCAAGGTCGCTTGACCTTGACGACGTAAATCATCAAAACATGTGTTTTAACTTCGTAGGGAGTTGTTTAATCCTTGTTGATGTGTAAATCAACGGCTGAAATCATCGGATGGTTTCCGACGCTTCATTAGATTTACTTGCCAACAGTTACAATGATGTCAAGGCTGCTTGACCTTCGTTGATATGTGTGTCAATGGAACATTGAATTGTAACCCCCGCCAGGGAATTGTTTAATCCTCGTTGACATGTAAATCCACGGCTGAAATCATTGGATGGTTTCTGATGCTTTGTTGGATTTACTTACCAACGGTTACAATGATGGCGAGGCTGCTTGACCTTCATTGATATGTGTGTCAACGGAACATTGCGTTGTAACCCCCGCCGGGGAGTTGTTTAATGCTCGTTGATGTGTAAATCAATGACTGAAATCATCGGATGGTTTTCGACGCTTCGTTAAATTTACTTGCCAATAGTTACAATGATGTCAAGGCTGCTTGACATTCGTTAATATGTGTGTCAATGGAACATTGCGTTGTAGCCCCTACCGGGGATCTCTTGAGAATGTGTGATGCCCCCGCCGAGGATCTCGTTTTGAGAATGTGTGATGCCCCCGTCGGGGATCTCGTTTTGAGAATGCTTGATGCCCCCGTGCGGGGATCTCGATTTGAGAATGCGTGATGGCCCCGTCGGGGATCTCTTCTTGAGACTGCGTGATGCCCCCGCCGAGGATCTAGTTTTGAGAATTAGGGTGACGACCCGGAATTGGCGGCATTGGACTGCGCAAGGTATTGCCAAGTGTGATTTATAATAGCTGAGATCATCGGCATAGTGTTCCTTGTGCTCGGGTGAATACCAATGAGTAATGTGCAGACCCATATTTGGATTTCATATAGGAAATAAGGATTTCATTCATATAAACATATATATTTATATATGCTTAACTTCATTTTTGATATTGTGGGACCCACATAAGGGTGTCGTTGCCTCCTGCCAGGCGTTATTGGCTTGTGTCGCAGTCACCCGTCATTGATATTTCATATTTGGGGGTAGACGGTTTTACACTGTCAGAGGGTCCCTGCACTCAGGAGATGTTAGCGTTAGTGGTTCCCTCGTACTATTGGAACTCAGACCCGCGCCACTCAGTTCATGGGGGATATGGTTCCAGGATCCGTGATGATGATGGATTGGCTATTAGCTTTGTATGCGTGATCCGACTCATTTGACACAGATTGATGATTTGACCAATGATGGGACCGAGCACATTTCTTTATTCGGCATTTGGGCAGAGATCCGGCAGAGGCAGATTCGTTTGATCCTCCCAGCTCAGGAGCTGTCCCCTCAGATGGCCCATTTGGCTTTGCCTTCACAGATCCTCCTTTGTATAGGCCTAACATCCCTGTTGATAGAGATCCAGTGACTCAGGAGGAGTTACATCAGGTTGACAGGATTGATGATATAAATATTGACACAGTTATCTTCTTCTGATGTGTATTCTCATTATCTCTTTTGATAGGCCTCTGTTAGATATTGGGTGGTTGTGCCCCATTCTCGCTATATCTTTTGATAGGCTTCTGTTAGTAGTAGGGCGTCTGTGCCCCATTTCCCTGTATCTTTAGTTTTATATAGATGATTTATATAGATGATGATATACTTAGGAATGTATGTACTATTTTCCATTCCCTATATCATATTGCCATCCATTATATGTAATCCATGTATCATGTTATGCATATGTATGTATGTCAAGAGATATTTCAGCATTGACCCCTAGATGGTCTTATGATACGGCCTACACAGATGTCTTCTTCAACAGTCAGCCGCATAGATCACACCCTACCAGACTAGGTAGCCTCTCGTCTGAGGTCGTGGTATGATAGTATGTCACCATCAGACATGGTGACTGTAGATCAGATGTTGCAGCATACTATGACCCTCTTGATATTTTAGGTTCTCGTAGGATTTGTGGAGGGCATGTTGGATCAATGGGTACCAAAGAGGCAGGTTTTCTGGTTTGGGAGCCAGGAGTTGACTCCGACTCTGGAGGAGTATGCACGTTTGACAATGTTGCCACTTAACAGACCTTGCGTGCATATGGATATTGGGGACATGAGTCGACAGTTCATCACCCTCACTAGATTAAGGCATATGGTTTTGTAGGATGAGATCATATCCAGCCACGTGATATCCCAGCGTTTTCAATTTGACAGATTTGGCTCTAAGGACAGCTATGCTCGATATTCTGGAGATTTCACCATACCAGAGGACCAGTGGCATTTGGCTAGAGTGGATGCATTCTTGATGTGCATAGTAGCGTATGTGTACATGCCACGATACATGGATGAGCTAGATATCGGTGTTATTATGGCAGTGAGAGCTCTCAGGGATGGTCGTACCATCATTCCGATGATTGTGGCGGAGACGCTGAGGTCGGCCACATTTTGTAGCACTTACCCTGTAGGGGTATTCACAGGCAGTTCGGTTATGTTGTACATGTGGTTTATATCATACTTGGGACCGATTGGGACCATCCGCTGACATGGGTATTGCTTCACCCATGATATAGCTATGTCTTACTCCTTTCAGCCATCGAAGTGTACAGACGCTATGTCTTGGTCTATGTTCTTGGCAGAGATCAGAGATCAATTTGGCATTCTGCTGTGCACAGGGCTTAGCTCACCCTACAACTTCATTACTCATGCTCCGGGCATGGACTATCTCCCTCTGCCTGGTTTGAGGGGCATGACTACCTATCGTCCACTGGCCGTGATGTCGCAATTTTACCAGTTTTAGGACTTCCATCCTTTTGAGGGGGCGCTAGGTCAGTGTTTAGCTTCTCGTCATCTATCAGCAAAGGACCGATACCGGGTGTATGCATATTGGGATCAGCGTGAGATAGCTTCATTCTCTATTAGCCATCCGGGCTGTTCGCCAGAGTATTCTGCATGGATGGAGACAGAGACTTCCTCGGCTGCGGTAGTATCCACAGTTCCGGATAGTGATTCAGATGATGGAGAGCCCATGGAGGTCATTGATTCCCACATCGATGAGGAGCCACTTACTGGGTTTCCAGCATCTCCTCTAGATTCTCCTAGTACTAGCACTATTGTGATCCAGCATTCGGCATAGTACTTCGAGCAGAGTCTTCATCTGATGACCTTCGAGAGAGATTAGGCCAGAGTCTTGATGTTTCCAGCCATTGATGGGAGAGACGCAACTCTGTTAGAGAGAGACGAGGCATTATCTCATAGAGATGCCGCTGTTGTTGAGTGGGATGAGGCCAGATCAGCTAGAGATGCCGTGATAGTTGAGAGGGATATGACCATATCTGCCCGGGATGTAGTCGTCACAGATAGTACTACAGTGAGATCCCTTACTACTGGCATGATTACAGAGATGAACATGTATATTGATAAGCATAGAGTCACCATGCAGATGGCTTTAGATCTATTAGCTCGTGTGGATACCCTTGTACAGGAGACCACATCGTTACCTCTTTCTGCTGAGAGGGATGCCATGTTGGGCTTGATAGCTCGCATATACACTGATTTGTAGATGAGCTTGTATTTTCCTGAACAGACTAACTTAGCCATTTTGTCATGTACAGTTTACATTATGTATATCAAACAGCATTATATATATAGTAGGGAAATATATTTTTGATCACTTCCCTTTTAGATATTTCTGGATACTTGCTTGATATTTGCATGTTTCTTCAGGGTTTGTGATCTTGATGTATACTGAAATCCCCCTTGATGGATGGACATTGAGTTGTCTCTAGACAGTTCAGAATGGATCATTGATCTGTGTGTATCCCTACCATCTTTGGTGTCTTGGGACTGGTTTCTATATGGAAATGTGGAGAGGAGTGTGACTTTCCTCTCTGAGATTGACCGCACCACAGATGGTCGCCAGAACTCCTATTTAGGAGGAGCCTAGTTAATTCCATATCTTATGGATTGGTGTTGATCTTCAAGGTACAACCGCAGCTTAGATGGTCGCCGAATCTCCTATTTGGGAGGAGTTCAGGTAATTCCATCCCTTTGGCCTGAAACCGAATGAAATGTGATGGATCGAAGTTTGATCCCAGTACCAGATGACAAGTATTTGTGTTTTGGTAGGGGGTGAGACCAATCCATAAATGGCTGCCTACGTACTCCTATTGAAGAGGAGATCAGGTCTGCGTAGTTTGAACCTAGTGTAAGAGGTTCAACGCTGTATGTGGCAGAAAGGGTTTAGGAATGTTTTTGTTGTTTTTATTTTTGTAAGGAGAAGGGTGTAAGAAATGTTTTTGTTGTTTTTTATTTTATTGCGACCATGCTATATAAAATGGTTGCCTACGTACTCCTATTGAAGAGGAGATTAGGTCGACGTAGTTCGCCCCTCAGGACGATTCGCAGCCGAAGATAAGTATGAATCCCATGTGCAGGCTATACTGCGGGGAGAAGAAAGTTTGATCCCATGATTGGGATAAACTGCAGGTGTGAAAAAGTTTGATCCCGTCTTCAGGACAAACTGCAAGCGTAGAAAAGTTTAATCCCGTCTTTAGGATAAACTGCAGGTGTAAAAAAGTTCAATCCCTGGGGGGATAACCGAAATTGTATGAACGTAGTGAAACCAAGCTGCTGGATTGAAGAGTATGTTTCCCTGAGGGGCAAAGTGTGGCGAAGAGTTGTATGTGATGAAGGGTTAAAGAACCAGAATGACTGGTGGTCTGATGATCCAACACCAATATGTTTGCTTGATGGTAACTTCAGACATAGTACCATTTCACGGTGTCCGAGTTGATGAGTTGTGGAAATTTATCGCCGTCCATTTCCTGCAACCTGAGAGCGCCTCCTGTCAATACCTCCTTGACAACAAACGGTCCTTCCCAATTAGGGGCGAATTTTCGTTTGGACTGATCTTGGTTGTCAGGATTTTCTTTAAAACCAAGTCATGTCGCTTCAACTGCCATAGCTGAACTTTTCTGTTGTAGGATCTGGCAATCCTTTGTTGATATAACTGACTGTGGAAGATAGCCGCGGTTCTCCTTTCGTCTATTAGAGACAATTGGTGGTGCATGTCTTTTACCCATTGGTCTTCATCCAGCTGAACGTCTATCAAAACTCTGAGGGATTCTATTTCAACTTCTATGGGGAGCACTGCTTCCATCCCATATGTTAATGCGTAGGGGGTTGCCCCAATGGAAGTGCGCATTGATGTTATGTAGGCTAACAGAGTAAGAGGCAATAAGTCAGGGCATTCTTTGTGGTTGGCGGACATCTTTTGCATGATTTTCTTGATGTTTTCGTTAGCCGCTTCAACAACACCATTCATCTTTGGACGGTAGATGACGGAGTTAAGATGTTTGATGTGGAATTTACTGCATACCTTGTAACGCCCGAGAATTTCGAATTTTGATTGAATTAAAATTTTATTTGATTATGTGAATTAAATAAATTTAATTGATTTATTATGTGAGTATGATGTTTGAAGGTCTTACTATGACCTAGAATATATGGATTTGGTTAGTATTCTAGGTTTGTGCTAATATTAATGGTTGTGAATTATCAAGATGAAAACGAAGGTTTTTCAAGAATATTTGCGTAAAAACACTATTCATCCAATTTCGTTCAGAGTTAGGGTTTGAAATTTCGAGAAACGCATAATGATAGAATATGAAGATAGTATGGAATATCCAATAATAATTCTGTAATGTCAAACGAAGTTTTCACTTGCGGACGTAAAACCTAAGGGTTTATGAAAGAGGTTTCCAAAAGGGAAATACAATGCGTATAGTCATTTCGGGTATTATACGTATGAAATACGAGTATTATATTAGTATGAATATGAGTATGGTGTGAAGAATAGTACGACGTATAATACGATTATTGTATGAGTATTAGACGAAGAGAATACGGGAGTTATACGCGTAGAATACGAGATGTATTAATGGAGTACGAGTTAAGGGTTTGGTATAATTTAATTGGGCTTTAACCAATAGCAAGCCCAATGAATTAAGTGTTCAAGCCCAAGTTAAGACCCAACATTAAGTTATGTCAAGCTTAATTCAAAAAGTAAACCGCAGGTCGAACCGGTGGGTCATGGGTTGGGTAAAACCCATGGGGCAACCCATGGGATGATCCAAGGGGGGAGTGGGCCAACAACTTGGTGGCCAAGCAAGGTAGGCAACTTGCTCACCAAGTACTTTACTTGGTGACAAAGTTAATAAAGGAGGTGGAATAGTAAGGAGGTGCTATGTTGACCATTTTGCCCTTCATGTTGGTTGCCTATAAATATAAGGCTTGTGTTGGTCATTTGGTGTTTTTACAAAGCTTGACCAATACATATTGAGAGAGAGAAAAGCTAGAAACGCTTAATCATTCTACTTTCAAGCAAACCAATAGGCGTTTATCAAGAACGTTAATTGCTTCAAAGGTAAATTCTCATAAACTGCAATCTTCATCTTTTTCGATTTCTTTCGCATAGAAGAATCGTAGATTGGTGGAGCATGTTTATTGAGGAGACATAAGGATGCCTATTAATGACTAAATCATTTATAGGTCATGACCAAATAGAAATCGCAAGTGTTTACGTAAGTTAAAAAACCATAGAAAGTCTTGAACGTGAATTTAGTTTTGGATGAACATTTTTAAAACCATCATAACTAAGGAATGTGCCTATTGTTTGGTTAAGATGATTAGGATGAATCAATGGAGTTTTCCATTTGATTTGGCTTATAGAACACGAGTAACGAAGTTATAGCGAATTTTGCGAAAATAGACGTTAAACGTCGAAAACGTAAAAAGCCCATATTAAAGGTCAAAAGTTGTCGTGTGACTTGAAAATGATGGTTTCCAATGTCAACACATGAGATAAGGTAATTAAGAGTCATTGGCGAAAGAATCGTCGCATTCCGACTTATAACGAAGAAAACGAGTATTGAACAGTCGAAAACGTTAAACGAACGCTTAAAAATGAACTCAAAGGTGAATTCTGAGTTAACAGATTTGAAAATGTGAAATTCTTATACGAACATGTAAAGGATGTAATTTGTGACTTGTAGGCTTTCGAATGGGTCAATTCGGATGTAAAACGAACAAATTAGGAAGCTGAGAGTTTCGTTAGAAAAGTGGACTATTTTATTGGCGGTGGTGCAGAGACAGTAAATGTAGCCATGCCAAAACCGAGACAAAGTGGTCATCTTGTTGTCAGCTAAACTCGGTGAGTACCACCTGCTAACTCGCTACCAGTAGTGCCACTAGAATACAAAGGATCTTGCATGGCCATGGCCTTGTGATGAAAAATGTTAACCAAGTTAAGTTTTGTTCCATTTGAATGTAGACTTAAGGTAATACATTGAAGGAACTTAATGTACATAATAAGACTGACCTTAAATCACTTATAAGGTGCTAATGTACGAAGATTTAGTAAGGTTTAATAGAAATTAAATGAAAAATGCGAGAACGTAATAAGTAAACTGTAAATGACGTTCAACGTTGGTACTTAACCAATAATGATCGAATGTCGGTTTGTAACGTAAAAACGTTAACGAACCGGAATGAAGTAGAGAAAGTCAAATCGACTTTAATAACGAAGTTAATTCAAATAAGACATAGAAGAAAAGAAGTTGGTTATAGACAATAAAGTTAGTTTGTTTGATAACTAATTACAGTGTGCTATGTGAATATATAATGTAGATCCTGTAAAGACTGAGAATAGTTGAATTGTTATTCGAAGACGCTTGAAGGCAAGTCTTTCTTAATGCTTGTCTAACCTTCGTGTTAGCCAAGTTTTACGTGAGGCATGTTATAAAATGCATGAATGGTTTTAAAGAAGGAGTCGATGCATGTTTTAACTCGGCTAGACAAGTATTGAAGAATGAATGGATTTGTTTGCAAGTCTTGTGATATAGAACTGTTAACAGTATCCTATGCCAAGTATTTAGTACGGATGAGAAGGTAATTTTGTCTATGTACAAACAAAAAGTATTTTCATCGATTATTCGATGGACATGCGAGGTTGCCAAATGTTAAGCGTAAATACGTTTAACGTAAGAGTGTTGATCAACATAGAGTACAGTAGGCTGATCACCTAGAAGTGCTCGTAAGTAAAGATGGGTGGATGGCCTTAGTGCCGGACATCCTTTTCAATTATGAAAACGAAAAGAGTATGTTCATGGTCTATTAACCGGTTCATCATTCCTAAGCTATTATATATACTTTGGAATTGTTGTTATGACATGAGAAGTACTAGTCAAATGTTTCATAGTGCTTCATAGTTAATTGTCCATATATGAAAATAAAGCTTGTAATTGTTAATGTGATATTCATATGATTCTTTGTTAAGACTTGCTGAGCTAGTTATGCTCATTCTTGCTTGAACCATATGTTTGCAGCTAAAGCCGAACGAACTGAGAGTTCTAAGAGAGAAAAAGGCAAGGCTAAGATGGACAATTAATAAATCGACCTGTAATAGATTAGTGTATTTGGTTGTAATATACTTATGAAGAACAACGAATGTATTCGGTTTATGAACCTGGGAAATGATTTATTACAAATGTAATACAAAGATAGTAATTATATTCATTTTGTTGTTATCTCAATGGAATCATTGTAGTATCGTGGATGTGATGCCCCCAAATCCTGGTATCTTCCAACCCTTGAGATGGTGCTTTACATTGATTTACGATTCACATAAACATTCAATTGAAATACCTCAAAAGAACGGATATGTCTTATATATATATATATATCAAAAGAATATTTACATTCCCCAGGTTCTTTACAACCAATACATTGTCTTTGTCATAATATCTATATTATTTCTTACAAAAAAGTACTATTACATATGAAATCTTCGGGTTTGCCTTTGCCTTCCCTTTATCCTTTCCGGATCCATCGGTCCGTTCGGTCTTAGCTGCATTCATATGGTTCAAGCAAGAATGAGCCTAACTAGCTCAGTTGAATTGTTGAATGGATGAGAAGGTAATTTTGTCTATGTACAAACAAAAAGTATTTTCATCGATTATTCGATGGACATGCGAGGTTGCCAAATGTTAAGCGTAAATACGTTTAACGTAAGAGTGTTGATCAACATAGAGTATAGTAGGCTGATCACCTAGAAGTGCTCGTAAGTAAAGATGGGTGGATGGCCTTAGTGCCGGACATCCTTTTCAATTATGAAAACGAAAAGAGTATGTTCATGGTCTATTAACCGGTTCATCATTCCTAAGCTATTATATATACTTTGGAATTGTTGTTATGACATGAGAAGTACTAGTCAAATGTTTCATAGTGCTTCATAGTTAATTGTCCATATATGAAAATAAAGCTTGTAATTGTTAATGTGATATTCATATGATTCTTTGTTAAGACTTGCTGAGCTAGTTATGCTCATTCTTGCTTGAACCATATGTTTTGCTTGACTAAAAGTTCTAACGAATCGAGAGTTCTAAGAGAGAAAAAGGCAAGGCTAAGATGGACAATTAATCGTCCTGTAATAGATTAGTGTATTTGGTTGTAATATACTTATGAAGAACAACGAATGTATTCGGTTTATGAACCTGGGAAATGATTTATTACAAATGTAATACAAAGATAGTAATTATATTCATTTTGTTGTTATCTCAATGGAATCATTGTAGTATCGTGGATGTGATGCCCCCAAATCCTGGTATCTTCCAACCCGCCAGATGGTGCTACACGGTGTTACAGTTCACATAAACATTCAATTGAAATACCTCAAAAGAACGGATATGTCTTATATATATATATATATCAAAAGAATATTTACATTCCCCAGGTTCTTTACAACCAATACATTGTCTTTGTCATAATATCTATATTATTTCTTACAAAAAAGTACTATTACATATGAAATCTTCGGGTTTGCCTTTGCCTTCCCTTTATCCTTTCCGGATCCATCGGTCCGTTCGGTCTTAGCTGCATTCATATGGTTCAAGCAAGAATGAGCCTAACTAGCTCAGCAAATACAACAATTCTAGGGAAATAGCATGCTTGAAACATAGAAATCGTATATCTTCAATAACTGGACAAGCGTTATGAAGTACTATTGAGAATTAAAAATAGCACTTCTTTTCATTCAAAATGTTTTACAACAACAATATTCAGTAAAACATCAATTCCGGTTCAAGACCGTAATCATTTCATAAGTACTTTGAAAAGGACGTCCCGGTAATAAGTCCGTAAGTCCGACATAACTTACAAGCACGTCTAGGTGATCATCCTATAGTACTCTATGTTAATCAACACTACATTCATTAAACGTGTATATGTTTAAGTTGTGGCAACCTCATGTGCCTGTCGTTTGACGACAAAACAATTTGAGCATACACAATCTACTTTTAAAAACCACAACAATATTAGTTTGGTAAATTCTTATCAACACTTGATAGAATAACATAGCATACGTCTAGCCGAAAGAATTGGCTTTGACTTCCTCAAATACTAACTCATGCGAAGATTACATGAATCATAAAGACTTGTCCAATTCAAACTTGAACAAGGGTTAGAGTACTTGCCTTTAGCGTCTGCTTATAGATATAACACGTGCACATTACGTCTTTAAGGTCTCTACATTAGACGATAGCATAACATAGAACATTAGGTCATGAATGATCATACATGGTTCCTAAAGAATCTTACCCTTCTTCTCAATCTAATTACGTATTAGATTTGTTATTATTGGTTTCGGCTTTCCATTACACCACTCTTACGTTCATAAGTAATTGACTTAATCTTAACCTTAAGTGGGCGTACTTAAGTTTTAATATGTCATAACAATGTTTCATTAAGATCTTTATTTAATTGCTTAACCATTACTCTTCATGTTCAGTTTGTAAACATTCTTCACTATCTAGGTTATAAAGTTGGTTGCGTAGTCACGGCTAACATATTACACACTAGACTTGCTTGTATTTGTAGCATCACCACTCGTTGCTCAAAAATCCGGACTTGGCCACATAGTGATCTCTGTGTGTTAAATGTCGCGCTGCGTCGTGACTCTCCAGGGACTGATGGCCACTTTGGCGTTGCAGCGTGGGATAATTTGCCTTGTCTTTGGTCGTGCATATTGCATTCATGCCTGAAACTTGGACATTTTTAGAAATTTTGTGAAACTTCCGGACTCGTAACTTCTTCGTTATAAGTCCAAATTGGCTCGTTCAAGAGCCTACGGTTCACAAATTATGTGCTCTATGCGATCATACAAGAATTTATCTATTTTACTTCATTCGCTAAAATTTCACCTATTAGTTCATTTTAACGAAAACAATAAACGTTCGCGAACGTTCAACACTCGTTTCTTCCTTCTAAGTCAGAATCTGGCCATTTTCGAGTCCGCAACTCTATAATTCCAAATATGACTTGTCTCCATTGAAAACCAACGTTTACGACTTCAAGCACAAAATACGACTTCCATTCCGAGAATTTCATGAATTCGACAATTATTGTCCAATCGTGTAAATTCCGGCGAATCCTCATTACTAATCATTCTAGGTGGATTTTAATCAACATATAGACATTTCAAGTTACTTATTAAACCAACTTATTATCAAAGTAGGTTTTGACTTATTCTCATAAGTCAATGACTTGTTTAACTCATTAACTACAATTCTCATGCTTATGCCAACAAATGGCAAATTCTTCATTAGTTCATCAACTTATTTAGGTTCAAGTCGCTTATTCAACTTATTCGGCTTAAGATCATTCATCAATGACTTATGACATGTTATCATTAAACTATCCCACTTCTCTATCAATCCTATTATGATAGAGATGGAAGAGACAAGATAATTTACCTTTGATGAATTATTACTTCACTTCATTTCGGAAAATCTAGCCAAAAGTTGAGATGACTTATAACTACTTATGTGACTTATTCTCTCTAACACTTAAGTTGTTTATCTCAAGAGAAGTTGGATGAAATTTGAACAAGCAACAAATGACTTGAAGCTTGGTATTTATAGGCAACACAAAGTTAGGGTAGTATGGTCATTAAGACCTTCCACCTCCTTAAGTAACCTCATCACTATTCACTTACTTAATCCCTAAGTTTACTTGCTAACCACAACACTTATCTCTTACTTGGTTATTACATAAAGTTCTTGCCCACCAAAACTACCCACATTACACTTGGATTGCCCCATGGATCATGTCCAAATCAATGGGCTTGTTAATTAATCTAGCTAATTACTTAATGGGCTTCATTAACTAAATACTTGGGCTTGATAATAAATTCACATAGGTTTACATCTTATACATATTGAACTTGCCCTTTATAACATATCCACCATTCCATTTCATTAGATTTTTAATAAATACATTCTCAATTTAAGTCCGCATGCGAATTATTGCATTTTTCATACTTCGATTATTATTACATAATCCATCTCGCCTCGATATTCTAACGTTACATATTTCTCGGAAGTTCAAAAATAATTCCCGAGCGATAAACGGTGAATAATGTTTTTCGTAAACTTTCTCGGAAAACATTTATTTTCGTCTTTGAAATTCAAACACTTTAATTCATTCACATGGTTCGAATACTACGATATTCCAGCGTTTCTAGTTTATAGAACAACATACATCTTATTAACACGTATAATAACAAATAATCATATTTTATTCATTATTTAATTCTTTCAAATATTTTTACAAAGGTTCCGAATTTCTCGGTCGTTACATTCTTCCCCCCCTTATAAGGATTCTGTCCCCAAAATCTCGCCCTACATTACTCAAACAAAAGAGGATAATTCTTTTTCATCGTTTCTTTAAGTTCCCACGTTGCTTCTTCAACATCGTGGTTCTTCCATAACACCTTTACAGACGGTATTACCTTGTTTCGCAGAACGTGTTCTTTTCTATCGATGATTTGAATCGGCATCTCTTCATATGTTAAATCTTTCTCAATTTGAATAGGCTCAAATTCTATCACGTGTTTGTTATCCAGTTTGTAAGGACGTAGCACTGAAACGTGAAATACATTATGTATTCGCTCTAGGTCTAGAAGTAACGCTACCCTATAAGCTACCTCACCTACCCGTTCTAATACCTCAAAATGTCCTATAAACCTTGGGCTTAGTTTTCTTCTTTCCAAAGCGTATCTTTCCTTTTTCCAGGAGATACCTTTAGAAATATATCTGAGCCTACCTCAAACTCTCTATTCTCTCGATGTAAGTCGCATATTTCTTACATCTATCTTGAGTCATGACGAGAGCGACACGTATCAACTTCACTACTTCATTTGTTTGCTACACCAATTACGGTCCTAGCATTAGTTGCTTCTCCTACTTCATCCCAATACAACTGGCGTTCAGATTTCCTTCCATACAAAGCTTCATATACGTGACATACCTATGCTTGCATGATAACCGTTGTTGTTATCATAAATTCTACTAATGGTAGATGATCATCCCAACTACCCTTAAAATCCATGATGCAAGATCTCAACATATCTTCTAACGTCTGAATTGTCCTCTCACTCTGTCCATCGGTTTGTGGATGATATGCAGTACTCAACTTCAACTGCGTCCCCAACTGCTCTTGAAGACTTCTCCAAAAGTTCGATGTGAATCGTGGATCCCGATTTGACACTATCGAAACAGGTGCTCCATGTCTAGAAATAATTTCTTTAACATAGACTGTAGCTAACTGATCTAAGTTATACTTAATTTGAATTGGAAAAAAGTTAGCCGACTTCGTTAACCGGTCCACTATAAGCCAAATCGCATCATATCCCTTCTGAGTCTTCGGAAGTCCCACCACAAAGTCCATCGTGATATGCTCCCACTTCCTTTCCGGAATCTCCAATTACTATAACAAGCCACTCGGTCGTTGATGTTCGGCTTTAACTCTTTGACAAGTCAAGCACCTACTCACATACTCGGCTATTTGTCTTTTCATGTTCGGCCACCAAAAACTCTATCGAAGGTCTTGATACATCTTAGTGCTACCAGGATGAATCGAGTACTTCGAATTGTGAGCCTCTTGTAATACTTGTTCCTTTAATTCCATCTGATTCGGAAGCCAAATTCTTCCTAAAAATATTAATAATCCCTCCTTATCATGACTAAACTTAATATCTTTTTCATTAGTCAACCGCTTCTTCATCTGGTCACACTCATCGGTTTTGAGCTGCACCCCTTTGACTCTCTCTACGATGGTAGACTGAATCTCCATCGCAAAAAGTCTCTGCTCCGCCTCACTTGGCAACTTCACCTCCAACTCCATCCTAGCCATCTCTGTTATTAACTCAGTTTGAGTTGTTAACAAAGACAACTTCTCCCGACCCTTTCTACTCAAGGCATCGGCCACTACATTGGCTTTTCCAAGGTGATACAGGATTTTACAGTCGTAATCCTTTATCAACTCTAGCCACCTCCTCTGTCTCATATTCAACTCCTTCTGTGTGAAGATATATTTTAGACTCTTGTGGTCCGTGTATATCTCACACTTTTCCCCATAAAGATAATGTCGCCATATCTTTAAGGCAAACACCACCACGGCCAAGTCCAGATCATGAGTAGGGAAAACTTTCTCATAATCCTAGATGCATACGCAATGACCTTGCCATGATACATGAGCACGCAACCTAGTCCTTTATGCGAAGCATCGCTATAAACTACAAAATTCCTATGTCATCGGGTAATGACAAAACAGGCGCTTCACTCAATCTCTTCTTCAGTTCTTGAAAACCTTCTTCGCATTTCTCAGTCCATACGTACTTCACCGTCTTCCTCGTCAAGTTACTCAGCGGAGTAGCTATCTTTGAAAAGTCCTGAATGAACCTCCGATAGTAACCTGCTAACCCTAGGAAACTCCGTACTTCAGTCGGCGGTTTCAGTTGTTCCCAATTCATCACGGCTTCCACCTTCGCTGGATCTACTAAAATCCCCTCATGGTCAATAACATGACCTAAAAATTGTACCCTCTCTAACCAAAATTCACACTTAGTGAAATTCACATATAACTTCTCCTTTCTTAATGTCTCCAACACTATTCTTAGGTGTTAAGCATGATCTTCTGGCGTCTTAGAGTAGACTAAAATATCATCAATAAACACCACAACGAACTTGTCCAAATATTGTTTGAACACTCTGTCCATAATATCCATAAATGCAGCAGGTGCATTAGTCAACCCAAATGACATCACCAGAAACTCGTAATGACCATAACGAGTTACGAATCTTCATCTTTAGCACGTCTTCATTCCTAACCTTCAAATTGATGATACCCGCCCTTAAATCTATTTTGGAAAAATATTTTGCCCTTTTCTTCGATCAAAAAGATCATCGATCCTGGGAAATGGATACTTATTCTTTATCGTTAACTTGTTCAACTCTCGGTAGTCGATACAAAGTCTCAACGATCCATCCTTCTTCTTGACAAACAGTATCGGTGCTCCCCACGGCGAAACACTTGGTTGAATATACTTCTAGTCCAACAATTCCTGCAACTGTACCAACAACTCCTTCATCTCCACTGGCGCCATGCGATACGGTGCCCTGGAAACTGGTGCCGCTCCTGGCATAATGTCTATTACAAACTCGGTCTCCCTATCCGGCGGAAGACCCGGTAACTCACTTGGAAATACATCCATGAACTCACTCACTATAGGTACTTGTTCCATGGTCGCTCCCACTCTCTGGGTATCAACCACATGACACAAATAACCTACACACCCCTTTCTCAATAATTTCCTAGTTTGTGTCATGGTAAGACACCACGAACGTCCCGAAGATTTATTCCCGTAAAATATTACATGAGATTGAATTGATGTTTTAATATTTACGCATTTCTTTTGACAATCTATAATTGCCCCATGATTTATCAACCAATCCATTTCGAGAATTACATCGAATTCTCCTAACTTTATCGGTATCAGATCTACCGATAATTTAATGTTATGATTTGTTGTTTTAAGTTGTGTATTAGGGTGTCACTTGATGATCTGGGTTGCTAAACTTCAATCCATATCATTTAGATGCTTGAAATTAAAGATTTATCAAATTTAGAAAAAGTTAAAAATGTTGTTTGACAGTCATATGTCAGTGGCCTTAGATCTTTATATGTTTATGTTTTGAGTTGTTTTAAGCTTTAGACTTGTAGTCTGACAGGAGGTCTTTGATCTGGAAGTGGAATCAAAGATATTCCATTTACAAATTTCAAGATATTCATGGTTAAAGAGGGTTGACCAAGCATGACCATGAACTTTCTAGGTAACCCAGAAAGTGTAAACCCGGCGTCTGACAAGTTTTCTTAGCCCCAGATCTGTCAGTTGTGAAGTGTCTTGATGTTGTGTTTGTAACTAAGTTGTAGCCTGCTAGATCTACTATACATTTATGTCCTTATATGCTTTAAACCATCAACTTAGCGATCAGAATAGTTGGTCAAGGTAGGCCACACGCACTGATTTAGCGTTTCTGAAATTTCCAAAAACAAGATGAACGTCATTTCTAACAACCTTTGACCGAACTATATCTGGTGATTGGGATGTTGTTGGACTGAGATATAGTTATATAAATGTTCATTGACACATAGACTACATATTTGGGCCATTAGATCATATGAACCATTATCAGAACCCTAAGATTTGGCAACCAAAAAGTGAGCACACGAGGCTGTCTGGGTTTCTGGGTAACCCAGAAAACCCAGCAGGCCTCTGACAACAACTTTGCAAGCCTGGATCTTGCAGATTTGATATGTTTGGGTTATGAAAATTGTTGTAGATTGTAGTCCTACATACATACTACAATCATAACAAAATTACAAAGTCAGAAGCTTGATAACCAAGAATCTAGAACCGGTCAAACTACCCACCTTGGTGTCTGACATGAACAATTTGGGCAGCTCAAGAACAGGCCAAGAACACCTATAGCGACGGGTCTGTCGCTATAGGGCCCTTTATTAATTATTAATTTTCGAAAATGATTGTTTTAATTAAATAAATCGAAATAAATAGTTTTTAATTATTAAAAATATATAATAAATTCCTAAAAATTATTTTAAAGACTGAAAATTAGTTTTTAACTATTTTGAGTATATTTCATAAATATTTAATATTTTTGGAATATAAATAATATTTAATTTATTTAATTATAATATTAAATAAATTATTTAAAAATGATTTTAATACATGAAAAATTATATTATGGTATAAAAATATTTTAAGTTATTTTTAGTAACTTTTGATATTTTGTGATGAATTTAATTAATTAATTAATATTAATGATAATTAAGTTATTTAATAACTATATTAAATAATTTGAGGAAAAATAGAATTAATGTTTTATAAATCTTATAAAAATATTTTAAGTTATAAAATATAACTTTTGATATTAATAGCAATTATCGGATAATGAATTTAATTGTTTCAAAATCATATAAAGGTGATTTTAAAGTATTAAAAATATTTTGAGATATTATAAATATATTATAATATTATGACATGTATTTCATTAATATTTGATAATAAATAAATATTAATGTTAAAGGAATAATGTGGTATTTAATTTATATAAATACGATTTTTAATGATTGAAAAATCAAGATAAATGATAATAATTATTTAAAAATTATTACGAGCTATTGAAAAATATTTTGACTAATAATATAATTATCTAAGATAATTGTTAGTATTTAGACAGAGTTTAATTGAACTTAAACTCGAAGTTTTGTTCGACTAGACCGTCGGGATGTTAGAATTTTGTCGAACTCGACTCAGATTGTCAAAGTTTGACTTGAGGTTATGTCTTATGTGTGTTATAGACCGATAGACTTATGTGATAATGTGTTTAGGTTATTTTATATATTGTGATGATATTATTCTAACTTATAGATCGATATTATTTATATATTAGGTTCAGACAAAGCTAATTAATTGCATAGCGGTAATCAACGGTTCATGCATGTTTTAATTAACTCTACTTAGAGTTGTTTCATTCAGATATGCTTATGGATAATCATTGCGGATTGCCATTGTAGAATTGTACTCTGTACATATTGCATGTATAAGTCAGGTATGAAAGGCTGATCACCTTCATTACCATTCGGTCCATATATATTTGTTCATGTTTAATACTTGTTCAATCAAAAGTTTGTTCGTGCTAATTCACAACTATATTGTTAAATTATAGCCAGCTTATTATTTAGATTCTTTCAATCATGATATATCGTTAAATTATTGAACTTAAACTTGCTGAGCAATCTTATGCTCACCCTTGGTAAATCATGATAAACATTGCAGATTAAGACAAATACATCGTATACAAGGAAAGATTAAAGACAGTTCCAGCGTAAAGTTAATGTGTGCGATTAGATTTGTAATAGTATTATATAATGATAATGTTATATGTTAGACAAGTTATGAATTGTGTATAAGTTAAGGTTACTCGACCTTGGGGAAAAGTGTGTAAGTTTAATGTATAAATAATTTATGTTTATATCTTTCGCAAATAGTAATAGTTATATAGTGATTGTACCGGATCCGCGGTGATTCGGGACCCGGATTCAGGGCCCTCACAGGCAAAATCCCTACGGGCTTTGGCACTTGCTCTCTTCGTTACTTTGTCTTCCAGTGTTTCTTTCTCTGAAGGTGACGAGGGAGTATTCGTAACAAAAGGGAGCAGACGGGCATGCTCTTGGCTGACTAATTGGCGTGTGACTTGATGCTGATAGGTCACCAGTTCTGCCAATTGCTCTATCTGCTTACACAGAGCCTTTATCTTTCCTTCCACTGCGAACTGGAATTTTGCATAATCCCATTTGTCAACACCGTCTTTGATGATCTAGGATGATTCACCGTTAAAATTAGAACTCTGTCCAGTACTCCAATTGATCATGTTGACCTCTTCCTCTTTGTGTTGAGGAAGGGGGGTTGTCTTGTACGTGAGGTTGTTCTGGTTTGGTGACCACGATCTCATCGTTGTCTATTAAATCCTGGATCTTATGTTTTAAGGCCCAATAATCTTGATTATCATGTCCAGGTGCCCCTGCATGATAACCACATTTTCGAGCAGCATTGAAACCCCTCCCATTAGGGTTGGCTGGTGGAAGAAGATGCGTGATTTTCTTCTGAGTAGTCAGAAGAATTAGAATGTTCTCGAGCGAGTCCCCTAAGGGTGTGAACACTCGAGGGCGTTTAACTTCTCCACCTTTTGGTAATGGAGGGTTTGAAGACTGTGCTTGAAAGGGAGTGTAATTTCTCCTCTTGATAGGCATGTTCTGATTGCTTTTTTGACCCTATAGTATCAAGGAAACATCCTCCTCTTTCTTTTTATGGACCCTCCGGAGGTTGTTTCCATAATTTTCGAATTGGATGTGCTTAGCAACAGCTTTAAGGGTAGCTAGGTCTTGAATTTTCCCTAACTTCAATCCCATCTCATCCATCTCCCCATGTTTAATCATTCTAGAAAATGGTTTACCAATGCCAGCTAAGACTCTTTCATAGAAAGGAGCTTCCTGTATGTCTATGAAGGTCATGACCATTTGTGACTCCATCATGGAAGGAATAACTTGAGCAGCAAGGCGCCTCCACCTTTGAGCATACTCTCTGAAAGACTCATTGGATTGTTTCTTGATCTTGGTAATCTGGTACCGGTCAAGAGCCATCTGAGATTGGAAGCTGTATTGAGTGAGGAAGGCGTGAGCTAGCTCCTCCCAACTATGGATCTTTGAATTGTCTAATCTGGTATACCACAAATGGGCTTCTCCAGTCAGACTCTTTTGGAACAGCTGCATCCTAAGCTTCTCGTCCTCTGCATAAGATCCAATTTCTCTAATGAACACCTTCAAATGTGTATAAGGCTCTCCTAACACATCATATTTTTCGAAGTCAGGAGTTTTAAATTTTTCTGGATAATGAACCCCAGGGAATATACAAAGGTCAGCATATAAAACACTTCCGTGTGATCTAATTCCTTTGATTGCACGAAGGGTTTCTTCCATTTGAAGGACTTTATTCCTGATGTCACCGGTGTCTGGATCTCTTTTGAGATGGGTGATATCATTAATCTTGTTGGTCGTATCCAACTGAAGTTCAGGTTCTGTAATATCTTTATCAGGACCTTGGGTTCCTCCTTGTGTAGAGGATTCAGCATATATAGGTATCCTCATACCCTGAGTAGACTGGTGTAGTTCTTTAAACAGAACAGCCAAATCTATGATTTGTTTACTTAATCTGTCAAATTCTTTGCGCGAAACTAGATTAAGGTCAGTCTGGTCTAATGACGACATAATTGACTGTAGGCTCATGGCCTTTTTGGACTTTGATCGAGTAATATGTCTGATTGCTTACCTGCAAAAGACTTACGTAGTTTAGTCTTTAGGGAATGTGTAAATGTTTAAATGCTACGTGATGTATCCGTCCTAGGAATATTATCCTGCAAGGCGGATGTTAGTTGTTTGTGATACAAGATAACATGTTAATTTAAATATGTATGTACACATGTTTCTTCATATTTCTCATTACATGGAGATGAATATGGAATGAAATTACAAGTAATTTAAAATAAGAAAGCATGAAGAGACTTTCCTCCGTGTTTGGTTTATCAGAGGCTGACCTATCTTAGGTTACTCTCGTGGCTTTTTGGCATGAAGGTTCCCAAATCATCGCAATTTACTTGATGGGAAGTTAATCCGGTCTTTCAACTATAGCAAATTTAGGTGGTGCCTTTCCTGAGCCTCGTTGGAATTAGTCTTCCTACGAGTCTAGTAATCAAACATCGACAGGATAGCCTCCTGGTGGAGGAACCACACAACATACATTCACATACAACGTGTCTCACCGTTTATGAAAATGATGAAATGTGCGAAGCACTAATATCACAAGCAGATATAGTGTAAAGCATTAAACGCAGAAAAATATATGCATTCGTACACATCCATCATAAATGTAAATGCAATATTCACACACAAGCGTATAACCATTTTAAAAAGCTTGTAATAGCAGCTTAAGTCCTCTTTCTGACATTAGTCCCCAACAGAGTCGCCACCTGTCGACGTCGGGATTTTATTTGTCCCTTTTCGTTACTTGTTCTTTGGTGTTCTCATTTTAGGTGAGATTTGTTTAAAAAAACAAGTGAAAAGGGTCCGACATGTATCATGTCGATGATGGACTGTTAAGAGTCATCAATTAGTTTTTTATATGGTTGTACCAACACAACCGAGAAAAGGTTTGCACATTGACCCAGTGATGTGACACTGCTAAACGGGTCGGTGAAATTGAGATTCATTAGGGTCCGGGGACTTGATTCTGCAGAGGGAAGGTGTTAGGCACCCCCCGACATCCGTATTACCACGGTGACCACCACTTTTTAAGAAAATGTTATATGAATGTGTGTGTGTGTGGGTTAATATGCTATTATTTGGAAGTAGTGCAAGGCCTCGTTCACACCTATATACACAGGGTTTGAATTTGTGTAAAAATTCAGTTTTAATCAAGATATGACAGTGATGTTTTATAAAAGAGGTTTTTCAAACCCTTGTGCTCAATAGTAATTGAGACCTTTTACACTCCCATTTTATTAAGTGTTCGGCTTGATTGTTTTTTATTTTTTGAGATGCGAAGCATCTTCGATAAAAAAAATGTACAAAATAGTGCCGAACTCCTCGTGGGTATGAAAACCATCTAAGGAAATTCAAACACCGTGAATAAATTTACAACCCCTTATAGTTGGAAATGTCCATCACGGAAACCAAATCTAGATCAAGTAAACTGAATCTGTGATCACATGATTCCTAGGCTCACATGATGCCGCAATTGATAATAAAGCAGTAAGTAGGTATATATATAAAAGCTGTAAATATATATGTACAGACATGATCAACCACCACGAAGCACCTCCATGGGGGATCAGAAATGTAAATAAAGCTGTAAAAGCAATCAACAGCCGCGAAGTAAACTCCAGGTGGGACGAAAAGTAAAGAAAGTTGTAAAGACGATCAACTGTCACGAAGTAAACTCTAGGCGGGACTAGGCGTATATATATATATATATATATATATATATATATATATATATATATATATATATATATATTAAAGCAATAAATGCTGGATGTAAAATTCAGGCTCATCGAACAAAGTTTTGTAACGCCCCCAAATCCAGCTACATGAAACCTAAACTCGGTGCTTCACGATATCATTTCTATGAGCGGAATAATACTAATAAATATAACAATAATATAAAGATCAACTTAATTTATATATCATCAGGGTCTAAATCCCAAGTACGTAACCTTAAACATTCTTTACAACCCATGATAAATAATATATATCATACTTGTCTTAATAAAGTTAACTATTACATAACATAGCATTGCATTCATTCAGAAATCTTTCCCTTTCCCTTATTCTTAGCAGAGCCTTCTGGTTGTTCACAATTAGCTGAAAACATTTAATTTAAGCAAGGATGAGCATTTGAGTGCCCAGCA
This sequence comes from Panax ginseng, assembly GCA_020205605.1. Taxonomy (NCBI): domain Eukaryota; kingdom Viridiplantae; phylum Streptophyta; class Magnoliopsida; order Apiales; family Araliaceae; genus Panax; species Panax ginseng. The sequence continues at coordinate 42,762,846 of CM035141.1, read as the reverse complement.
AGTAAAAGCAATTATATATATAAGATGAAAGAATTTAAATGTTTTCTTTATACTACCCTTCGACAACAAATCAACAGTTGTGAAGTAATCTGAACCAATAATAATAACATAACAACTCTCTTTCAAATTTTTGAAACTACATATTGTCTATAACTAGGGTTAAGGTGACATACTATGAACATTGTTTTCATTTTAGAAAAGGTTAAACATAACTTCATCAGAATGGCGTCATAATAACTTACAGCACACGAGGGTGTTCAATTTCGTTGTACCATATTGATCAACATTACTTGCAAGAACGAGGGTATCATTCACTCTGTCCACCTTGGGTGCATACAAAGTTTTCCCGTGTAAGGGATGTTCATAATTGTCTGCGTTCTAGACCAAAGCAATTAAGTTGGATAATAGTAAGATTTATCTTGTTCAACAATAATCTATAATTCAACATATATATATATATATATATATATATATATATATATATATATATATATATATATACGGGTAATTGACAAAGGTATATCAACATGTGATTAAATATAATGATTATCCAAGTGGGGACACTTGTATAACCATTTATAAAATTAACGAACATAATATAATATATATATATATATATATATATATATATATATATATATATATATATATATATATATATATATATATATATATATATATATATATATATATATATGAATTACCATATACTAATATGTTGATAATGAATGAGCGTATATAATATAGGGTTAATAATCTGTACAGTAATAATATTATTCAGAAACATTCTTACTCATGTCCATTGCATAAAAAAAATGCAAAAGTAAGATACTTGCCTGATGCGCTGCTTACAATTTGCAACTTAGTTTTATCTTTTGTATAACAACCTATCATTAATCAGATCATTCGTTCGATTAGAAAAACATATCTCAACACATAATACTGCTTATTGCAGTCAGCACATAACCTAATCACATTGTCACCCATGTTTAACAACCATTGAATCACAAATAAACACATATCTAATCAAATTATCTAAGTCCAAATCAATTTAAAACATACGGCATTTCAAGCGACTTTATCGATGTAATTATCGATTCTAAGACTCTGTCTTGTAACTTAGTATCAGTCATATTATTTTTAAATGACTTAATATAATTTTAAAACATTTATTATAATTTATCATGAATTTTCAAACATCGGAATCACTATTAAATAATTTAAATATTAAACAATTCTATTATCATTAATATTTAATTAATATTAAACTATTAATGAAATTATTTCCAAAATATTAAAGTTATTTATAATAACTTAGAATATTTTTAAAGTATTAATTTTACCCTTAAATGATTTTTAAAATATTTAAAATTATTTTAAATAATTACCATTAATATTTAATTATTAATGTACTATTTATCAAAATATTAAAAGTCATTAAGTATGACTTCAAATTTTTGTAATTCATTTATATCCTTTTTAAATGATTTTTAAATTAATAAAACCATTTTTAAACTATTTATTTAATATAATTATTAAATAAATTTAATATTATTAATAGTAATTAATAATCATTAATATTAATTTATTAATGAAATTATCCTTTAAATATTAAAAGTTATATTTTATAACTTAAAAATATCTTTAAACATTTTATTTTCATTTAAAATGATTTTTATAATAATAAAATCATTTTAAACTAATTTATTTAATATAATTATTAAATAACCTTAATATCATTAATTAATGAAATTTACCTTTAAATATTGAAAGTTATATTTTATAACTTAAAATAATTTTAAATACCATATTATTATTTAAAATAAATTTTAATATAATAAAATCATTTTTAATTAATATATTTAATTCATTTAGTAAATAACTTAATTATCATTAATATTAATTTATTAATGAAATTTATCACAAAATATTAAAAGTCATTAAAATAACTTCAAATATTTTCTTATATCATAATATAATTTTAAATGATTTTTCAAATATTAAAATCATTTTAACTAATTTACTTAATATTATAATTAAATAAATTAAATACCTTTAATATTCTAAAAATATTAAATATTTATGAAATATATAAAAACTAATTTTTAGAATTTAAAATAATATTTAATAATTTATTTGGTATTTTTAATAATTAAAAACTATTTTTTCTATTTATTTAATTAAAATAATTAATTTTTGGAAATTAAATTAATTAAAACACACACTCTGTCGCTAAAGACCATCTATAGTGACAGAACTGTAACTATAGGTGTTCTTCATGCAAACCTAGAAAATCAAGTCAGATATTGAGTGACCCAGTTTGACCAAGAATCATTCTTCACACAAAGTGTTTCTGGACATGTTGTTGATTAGATCATGTAGTACTCATACAAGACTACACGATCCAGCAAGAAGCATGATCATAACATGCATCAAATGAAAGATCAGGAGGTCCAAAGTGGCTGTCAGGCTCTTCCTGGGTTTTCTGCGTTACCCAGAAACCCAGGCAGTGCTTGATAGCTACTTTGTGCCTTGGTTTAATCGATTTCTAATTGATGTTATGGTGATTTAACAGTTCCAGCTTGTAGTACAAATGTAAATGAAGAGATTTAACACTTAAAACACATAAATCAACAACAAAATCTCTAGATACACACTGGTCAAATCTTGTCAGAACTCGTGTTCATAGATTTTCTGGGTTTCCCAGAAAACCGTAAACATGAACTACTTAGCCACTTTGACCGGTTACTACTTTCATCTTGTTTGATTTATATGTGATATAAAGGCATAAACATGGAGTTCATATACCAGACAACAATGTAGATGTAACCAGAACAACAAACCAACAACAAACAGAAAGATCAAAGGCCATGAACTTCTTGTCAGACCTATCTGGGCATGTTCTAGGCTGCCCAGATTTCTTCCGGTCAATACCGGTCAACGTAGTTTGACCACGAATAACGTTCAATATAGACCGGATCTGAGCCTGAGTCTTGATCCAGATCAAAGAGCACATATCAGACTACAATTACTAACTTTCAAAACACAAAACACATTAAAGATCACAGAGATATAAGGCCTGACATTCGGTTGTCAGACATCCAAAACAAAATTTTCAGATTTGGCAAATCTTCAAATCCGAGCCTCTAGATGTTATGGATCTAACATCTATCAACCCAGATCATCATTAGACACCTTATATAATATGTTTAACAAAAAAAAAATCTAACATCTAACAACAGATTTATGGACAAAAATCATGGCTAGGGGTTATACCTTCTTTGAACAATTGATGATTCAAGGCTACAGATTTGGTTAGGGGATTTCGTGGGGCTGATCTTGGGGACTGGAAAGCTTATAAATTTCGTGGGTTTGGGTTGAGAAAAAAGGTTAGAGTGTTTTGTTCAAAATATGCTAGCAAAATGATTTTCTCTCTCTTTCAATCTATATATAGAAGGCTAGATGCATGTAATTGTTGGTTGAGTGGCTGATTGCTGTTGATTTATGGCACATGGGGTGGTTGGATTTGGTCACCAACTTCTCCTAATGTCAAAACCTACATATTAGCCTCAATAATGCAAGGGGTATAATGGTCATTTGGCTTGGAATTTTAATGGCATTCTTGTAATCATTGCAAACCCTTAGGGTTTGACCCTAAGGGTTAATACAAATCATTTGTAGGATTTCCAATTTAGGGTTTGCACAAAAAAATAAAAATAAATAAATTTTAGTTTCTAAAATGGAAATTAGGGTTTCCTTAATTAAATTAGTTTTCTAATTACTTTATACAGGAACATTAGGGTTAAGATATAATAATTATCGTTAACCTTGCTAATTTAGCAATTAGGGTTTACAATTAGTAATTAAATTTTATACTTACTAATTAGGGTTACCTAATATAGAAATTAGGGTTTCTTAATAATAATATATCACAATGTTAATTAGGGTTTTACAATACTAATTAGATTTTTCATAATTAGCAATAAAACCTACTATACCTGATATTAATCACATTAACACAATTTCTGACTAATCATAAACTCTAGTTTAGGATTTCAAATTAGGGTTTTCCATTTCAAAAATTAGGGTTTTATAATTAGGGTTTTTCTAAAGATTAATTAGGGTTTCTAGATTTTTATTAGGGTTTACCTAATTAATCACTTAATACACAACATAAATCATATAACACCATTACTACACCAACTTGAACGCGTATTAACTTTTGAACTAGGGTTTAACCAATTAATAATAGGGTTTTGAAAATATAAACCATAATTGATCAACCATCCTCAATATGTACATACAGTACATATTTAAAGCACTGAAAAATCAAAATATAATTATTATATTATTATTCTCATCCATTGATCAAAATCCAAAATTAGAGTTTGGATTCCATATCTGATTTATTCTTCCATAATTAACCTTAATAATTAAGGTAAAATAATTAACTTAATAATGCATACTAAAGTTCATATAATATAATAATAATTATTATTATTCTAAAAATCACTTCATATATTATTTAAATAATATATGATTATATTTTCATGAAAAATAATTAATAAAAACATTTCTACTATATTAATTATTATAAGAATATACTTTATAATAATCAATAATAAAATTATTTGTAATCATTTATGTAAGAAATATATTTTTATTCACCACATAAATACATATACACATTATCTTGTACAAACCCTCATCTTTAAAATAAAAAAAACTTTATACGCAAAATTTCTTATTTATTTATATAGAAAATATCGGATTGTTACAAGTTCGACACACAGTTCATATATATATATACGAAAGCAAATAAACGCTCCAGACCGAAGTCTAGGCTCAATCGAGGCATTACTCGATAATGTTAGTCCATATATATATATATATGTACAAACTGAAATAAAACCACGGAACGAAGTTCGGGCAAACACACGCAACACGACTCTCAACGTGAATAATAGTGTGTTCAAAGATGAAGATAAAGGCTTTAAAGTGTGTGAGAAGACTTACAGTGAGTGGGCTGCCAAAGAAGACTTCTATATCTTTAAAGGGATGAACACTCGGCTCCCGCCGGTACAAAAAGTAGCTATATGTGAGCTCACAAGTGTTAAAAATGAGAAAGCACTCAGTGTAGGGTGAGTACAAAGCAAATTTGACAGGGCTTCCTTGCCTTTTTCTCTTACAAAATGGCCAACCCAAGCCCTCTATTTATAGATGGGGAGCCAGGTACTGCTGCTCTACCAGCAGATGTATACTGGCCGGGTTGCCCGAGCCATGGGTCTTAGTCTCGAATTACATGCATGCATGCATTATAATGTCTGTACGAACTTTCAGAATTGCAATCCGGGCATTCGAATGAGGTATGTAATACCTATTTCGGACCGTCGTTGTCGAGAGTTACGCAATAACATGGGATTAGAGGTTGTACGAAGTCAGGAAGATGGAACCATGCCCTCCGGTCTTCAAGCTTCAAATTCTATCTGTTGTCCTGCGTAATAGTTACTCGGGATTGGACCTCCTTGGTTCTTGTGGGACATTGCTGTGTAGAAATGTATGTATGAAATGTTAAGACGGCGCGATGTTGCGTTATAGTGGAAAGATGACGACTTTTGCCCCTCACCGGGGTTATCACCGGTTTGGGCTGATAAAGCAGATGTTGCTCAGGGTTATCTCTGAGATTGGACTATTGCAAGTGTTGAAGGTACTTAGTGTCATCTCTGAGGTGTGCTTGTCTTCCTAGTGTTATTTTTGGGTCTTGTACTGAGTGCCTCGGTGTGAGTGCCGAGGTTGAAGCTGATTGCATTTGAAACAAGAATTTCCGGGGTTATCTCTGGAACTGCACTCCTTGGGGTTATCTCCAAGGTTGGTAACTGCTATTCCCGGTGTTGGGTCTGAGACTGAATATCTCGGGGTTATCTCTGAGATGGATCAGTCATCTCTAGTGGAATTTCCGGTATTGGAACTTCATGCCTCAGGGTTATCTCCGAGGTTGGAACTGATACTCCCGATGTGTGCTCCGGGGTTGAGACTGAACTTCTGGTAGTATCCAGACTGGATATGAGCTGTCTTCCAGGGTTATCTCTGAAAGACGAATATGCCCTCCTGCAATGTCAATAACAGGTGTGCAGAAAATTTCGAGTGTCTACAAATTTGATATTATTAAACTTAATTATTGCTATCTTTTAAGTATTTTTAGTAGCTTTTTATGTGTTTTTATGTTTATTTTTCGTAGGTTGGAGATGGAGGGACAAATTGGTCATCTGGGAGAAGAAAAGGATCAAAAATCATTAAAATTAGAGTTGAATGGCATTTTTGTAAATACGTGGTCTTGGTCAAGCACCTAGGCACTTGGAAATGACCTGGGTTGAGTGCCTAGGCGCTCATGTGCAGATAAAGAGGGCTTTTGCTACTGCTGAGTTGGTTTTAGAAGCCAATTAGGAATCTTGATGAGGGATGGGACCAATACAAATAGGAGAAGACTTCAGAAAAGCCGTATCACTCAATTTTTCAAGAGATTTGCAGAGAGAACAACGAAGAAAAACACGAAGGAGGATTGCAAGGGTTTACGATCAAAGAGAGAGTCTTGGAGAAAATTCAAAGTTTCTTCTTCTCTTCTCTAGTTTTATCTTTTGTAATTATCTAGGATGTTTGAATTATTAATCTGGATGATGTTTTTCTTTATTATTATAATTATTATGAACTAAATTTTCATTAAGATTGCAACAGAACTTGGTATGTAGTTTAAATTAAACCTTCCCATTGTATGAAAGTTGGTTTTTATTGAATTATTTATTATATCTTATGCTTATTGATTAATTGGTTGGCCAGCAATTACTGTGATAATCTATATAAAATTGGAAGATAGAATATAGATTTAGATCTGGATATAATAACATCTGTTCATATAATCTGAATAAGGTTAATATGATTAGCATGCAGGATAGGAATATACATTAGTGTCTTTTGTATCCATTGAAAGAATTTTTGCATAAAACCCTAATTAACTTGATTCACATAGGAATATAGTGAATTAATTAACTAGGGTGTTCCTTATAATTATGTGTCTTAAAGATCAGATTTAGGAGGATTTGTTCACGTGTCTTTGGAAAAAGTGCGTGAATTCTATAAAGCATTCTTGGATAATATATCATATTAATTAATTGATTTAAATGGGAAATAAATTGATTTAAATGAAATACCAAGGGAAGTTGTAATCTTAACCTGTTAAATCTACATTTTTCTTGTGAACTTTGATCTTAGTTATTAATTTTGTTAATTTAGATTTTCATATCACAACCAATATTTCGTAGTTTAAAATAAGATTAATTGAATTAAAAATTTTAATTGATAAAAGTTAATATATTTCCTCGTGGGAACGATATCCTTGCTTGCTGAATATTACAATTGAACGCGTATACTTGCGTGTTAAAGTGCTATTAAGAAATTAGGTAACACACCCCCATAGCTATAGGAATCATTTGATTGTTTCCATCCTTGCCCACTGCAGATAATAGTTGTCCACCACACATTGTTTTCAAAAAGCAACCATCTAAGCCAATAACAGGTCTACATCCACCTTTCCAAGACTTTTTCAAGGAATCATAGCATACATAAAATCTCTTAAATCTGGGCACATCATCAGGATTCAATCTTGTTGTTTTTATGCCAACTGTGTTATTCTTATTACTCTTAAATATCTCAGCCCCAAAGTCCCAAACCCTTGTATAATGATCCTTCATGACCTGTTGAATTCCCTGTAATCTGTAACATCCAATTTCAGTTTCAACTTTATCTCTTCTTGCATTTCCCTTAATTTCCAACTAGGATTCCTCCTAATCCTATCCCCATAGTAATCAGCCAAGTACTTGACTGTAGCAAACTTATTTTTAAATACTCTGGTGTAATTGTGAATGTCTAAGAGAGATTTCACCTGCCATGTTTTAGTCCCTTGTATGTAACTAGCCCATAATCTCCATGGACATCCTTTCTAACACCTAATTTGGCATCTCTTGGAATCATTGACTGAATACCATAATTTCCTTCCATTTACAATAGAGTAGTCTCTAATTGCATCTTTAAACTCCTTTATGCTGCCAAATATCATGTACTCCTTAAACTTTATCAACTTCTTTTTTGTCTTACTATTGTATATCTTAACCGTATTTTTTTTGCTTTACTAGGGAGAGGTTCTACATAGTAAGCGCCCTCATCTTCTTCACTAGTTTCAAAAAGAGACCTGAGATGATCATTGTTCTCATATTCACTTTGCCATGATGTATCATCTGAATCCCTACTCTCATATTCACTGTCCTCATCATAATTTTCATTGCCCTCACCATCTTTCCATGTTTTCCGTCTTCATTTGTAACGACCGAGAAAATCGGATTATTTGTAAATTAATTTTATTTGATTAAATATATGTTATTATATTGAGTAAGCAAGATGAAGGTTGTTCTATAACCTAAAAGTGTCATAATATCATAGTATTCTGGCTACGTGATAGAATTAAGGTGTTTGAAATTCCAGGACGAAAATAAAAGCTTTCCGAGAAATTCTTTAAAAAACACTATTCATCAATTTCTTCTCGGGAATTATATTTGAACTTCCGAGAAATACGTAATGGTAGAACAATAAGGAAGGATGGATTATGTAATAATAATTCAAGTATGACAAATACAGTTTTTCGCCTACGTACTAAGCTTGAGAAGGTTAAGGGAAGTAAAGATTGAATAAATGATGATCGTATAGTAAGCAAGAATTATACGAAGCAATGAATACGAGTATGATACGAAGTATCGTACTAGTATATACAAAAGATAGTATGACGTATATAGGGAATGATTATACAAACTAGTATACATTAAACGAGGATTATACGTTAAACGCGTTAATCCTATTGCAATAGACTTGTAGGATTTGTGTAGGAATTGGGCAAGCCCAATTGGAATTATGTTAAGGCCTAAAGATTAATAATGTAAGCCCAATGTTAAGCCCAAAGTTATTTAACCTAAGCTGTAACGACCGAGAAATTCGGATCTTATTGTAAAATGATTTTATTAAATTAAATAATAATAAAATCATATTCCATGTGTTATCAAGATGGTTGTCATTGTATAACCTATTGATGTTAGAATGTCGCAGTATTTGAGCTACGTGGATGAATTAAAGTGTTTGAATTTCCAAGACGAAAATAAAAGTTTTCCTAGAAATTTTCTGAAAAACACTATTCATCGGTATTTGCTCGGGATATAATTTTGAGCTTTCGAGAAATACGTAATGATGAAATAACAAGGTAAGATGAATTATGTAATAAAAATCTAGTTTTGGAAAAAGTAATAATTCGCTTGTGGACTTAATTTATAAACTTTAAGTAAGGCGAATTAGTAATGAATAAGTAATAATTGTATGATACTTAGGTATTGTATAAAGTAATGAAAACGAGTATAATACGAAGTATTATACGAGTTTGTATGAAGAATGAAATATTGTATATTTTCTATATGAATTAGAATACAAAAAATAATACATAAACTATATGTATGTGTATTAAGTAATGCTAATGGACTTGTAAAGATTGATCGAATTAATACAAGTCCAAGTGAATTAAAGGGAGAGGCCCAATCATTAATGAATGAACAAACTAGGTTTATTAATGCAAAGCCCAAAGGATGATTTAATGAAAGCCCAAGATGGAATCCATGAGTTGTATGACTCATGGGGAAAACCATATTGATATGGTTATTGTGGTGACCAAGTTAATGTGGAGACCAAGTTAGTGTGGTAACCAAGACTAAGGAGTAATGACCAAGACTTATGAGTGGTGGTCAAACAAAGGGTAGGATTTGTGCTAAGCAAGTAATGAATAGTAAGGAGGTGGCTTAAGGAGGGGATGATTTAATGACCAAACTACCCTAGCTTTGCAAGTTCTATAAATAGAGAAGGCTTACAAGCCATTTGTTAGTTGTTCAAATAATCCAACCAATTTCAATTGCTTAAGTGTTAGAGAGAATAAGCTACCAATAAGTCATTCCATAAGTAAGAAGAAGAAGCAAGCTACCTTACCAAGACTACACAAAAGTAAGACTTCTTCTCTATTATCTTCTATCTCTACCATGATAGGTTGATAAGAAAAGATGGATTAAGAAACATGAATGATAAGAAGCAAGAATGAATAAGTCATGAACTTAAGCCACATAAGGTGGCAATAAGTCATTTGAACTTATAAAAGTTATAAACTTATTACGAGTTAACCTTGAATGTTAAGTATGAAAATATGAATTAGTAATGAGTTTATTAAGAGAAGTAATAATGATGAAAAAGGACTTGTATGATCATATGAATCATAAGTAAAGTTATATGTGAAGAACATATAAAGTATAATGATTAGGAAACTCTAATTGTCATAAGTCATGAATAATCAAATCTTAAGTAGTTTATAATTTGACAAGTTATAAGCCCATGAAGAATAAATCAAAATCCAACAATGAAAATAATTTGTTGTATTAAGTATGTTAAGATGTTCACATGATGAATGAAGTTCATTTGTAATGTTGAACAAATCCTAAGAATGAAGAATTGCCGAATTTGCACGATTGGACGATAAACGTCAAATTCATAAAATTCTCGGAATGGAAGTCAAATTTTGTGTTTAATCACGAAACCATTGTTTTCCAATAGAGACAAGTCATATTTGGCATTTAAGAGTTGCAGACTCAAAAATGACCGGATTCTGACTTAGAACGAAGAAACGAGCGTTGAACGTTCACGAACGTTTATCGTTTTCGTTAAAAATGAACCAATAGGTGAATTTTTAGCAAACAAAGTCAAATAGATAAAGTTTTTGCATGATCATGTAGATTACGTAATTTGTGAACCGTAAGCTTTTGAACGAGCCAATTCGGACTCATAACGAAGAAGTTATGAGTCTGGGAAGTTCACAAAAATTCAAAACTGAAATTATTTTCTGGTGCATAGAGTTGGCGTCGTGGCGCCAACCCTAGGCAAAATGAGTCGCTCTGCAGCGCGAAACAATGCTCGAGCCTACTGCAAGAGTTCGCCACAGCGTGAACTATAGTACAATATGTGGCGCCGCAGCGCCATGTACAGTACCAAAATCCTCTGGAGAGTGGCGCCGCAGCGCGGCCCATTAAGTAAGGACTCGCGCCGCAACGCCAAGTCCAGGACAAAGATACAATAAGCTCGTCTTGCTTGCATGCCAGAGATAGAAATATAAACAAGCCATGACATGGAGATCTCGTAACAAGGATAACAATGAAGATTTCTAAGTACAAAGAAAGAAAAGCTAATTGATAAAGAAGTAAACACAACTTAAGGAATGTAAAGTAACATTGTTAAACTTTGTTAAACCTTAAGGATGTTGTATAAAGGTTGAGATAACCTAGTCGAATATAAATGCAAGGATAATGATAAACTAAAACGAATAATAACTAAATCTAATACACACTTAGATTGAAATGAAGGGTATGATATAGTCATATACATACTTGATTATATGTGACCTAATGTAAGGCATTATGTGATCATGTATTGTAGAGACTTGAACGACTTGAACATAAAGTTAATATACCGTAGCAGACGCTAAAGGCAAGTATTCTAACTCTTGTCTCAGTTCAATCTGAACAAGTTTTTGAGGTTCATGTATTCTTTCGCATGAATTGAAGAATGTTGAAGTTTAAGCCAATTCCTTTGGCTAGACTTGATGTGGTGATAATCTATTCATGTATTATCAAATGTTGCTATCTTTTGTCAACTAATTGATATGGTTTTCAAAAGAAGACTGAAATGTTAAACAAATGTTTTGTCAGTAAAACGACAGGCACGTGAGGTTTCCAAATGCTTAAACGTGCATACGTTTAATGGATGTAGTGTTGATCAACATAGAGTACAATAGGCTGGTCACCTAGAAGTGCTCGTAAGTGATATCGGGCTTACAGACTTGTTTCCGGGTTATCCTTTTCCAATAAAGAATTAATACTCGTGGTCTTTGACCGGAGTGAATGTTTTACTAAATATTGTTATTATTATAAAACATTTTGAAAGAAAAGATGAAGTGCTATTTTGAATTATCAATAGTACTTCATAACTATTGTTCAGTTATTGAAGATATACGATTTGTATGTGTCAAGCACGTTGTTATTAAATTGTTATACTTGCTGAGCTAGTTATGCTCACTCTTGCTTGAACCATATGAATGCAGCTAAGACTGAACGTCCCAAAGGATCGAAAAAGGATAAAAGAAAAGCTAAGGCAGATTACTAAACTGTCTTGTAATAGTATAGGTCTATTGTTATAATGTAACTGATATTATGACAAAGAACCTTTGTAACGGGTATAGAACCTGGGAAATGTAAATATTAATTTAAATATATAGAAGTTATGTTCGTTCTTTAAGACTATTCAATTGAATGAATGTATGAATGTTGTACATTATAGCACCATCTATCGGGTTGGAAGATACCCAGATTTGGGGGCGCTACAAGTTGGTATCAAAGCCTAGGTTATAAAACTTAAGGGGGGAAATAGAACCTTAAGTCATAACCTTACGAAAGAATAAAGATGTAAAAGATGGAAAGTAACCTTATAAAAATGCATTATATTATGTTATGTATTTGTATTAATTTACTGACTTGTACTAATCAAACTATATTGTTTTATTGTAGATTTCAGGAGAAAATGATATGTATAGGGATATACATGTAGTGAGCGAGGATTCAGTTAACCGAGTAGAGATACTACCAAATCCCGTAGCAGTAGAACCAGAGTTGGTGACAATCGAGTCTGGAGACTCGGACGATTTAGACTACATGTCTATATTTGATGGCATGCTAGAGGAGGAGGTGGACGTGATGTCCTTTGACCAGGTTCCACCTACAGAGGAAATGTCTACGGGGGAGTCAATGAGGCATTATTTATGTCGGTATTGGATAGGAATGTCCATTACTGCCAAGAGGTTAAGGAGTTGAAAGAGGAACTCCAAGCTGTCCGTGAGGATAAGGCTAGCATGGAGGGAATGCGGGAAGAGGAGCATGATGATAGAGTTTTAGCTAAGGACAAGGTCTGAGAGCTGAAATGTGAAGTCTTTGAGCTCAAGCAGGAGCTAAAGACTAAAAAGAGGAAGTTGGAGAGGATGTCCTATATTCATAGGAGTTCTCACGTAGATTTCAATGTAGTAGTCGGATATCGATATAAAGCGAGGCGGACGACACAACGATGTCGAGAGAGATGTTATTGCCGATTCAGTCGTGACAAGGATTTCGAGAATGCCCTACGACAGATGTAGTCTAGCAATAGCTAGAGTAGAATAGATATATAAATATTATGTATCTAGTAGTGACGTAAAACCCTCTTTTGTATAACAAAGGGTAGTCTTTTGTAAATCCCAATTTTTGGAAAGTAATCATGGATGGTAATGTAATCGCCTAAATTTGGGTAATGTAAACAATGTAGTGTTTTACTACAAGTTGTGAATCAATATAAGTCTTTTTATGGAAAATGTTGATTAATGGGTATGAGTTATTGTTGTATTACAAATTATAACAAATCAACAAGAATAAAGTAATAATGATGTGTTGTTTTCTTAACAGCAAAATACCACCAAGAAGGAGACAACGAAATCAGGGCGCTAATGTTAACCAACCGGAGGGTGGTCCAGTTAATCCAATGCAAGAGTTCGTTAATCTTTTAATGGATGCATTTAATAGAACGGGGGCTAATGTACCCGTAATTCCTGGAGTAGTACGAGCTACTACTTTTAAGGACTTTAAAAGTGTAGGTCCACCGGAGTTCAAAGGAACTACGGACCCTATAAAAGCCCAGACATGGGTAAAAGAAATTGAGAAAGCATTTGTAATAGCAAATGTTGAGGAGGGTCAAAAGGTTACCTTTGCAACCTACTTGATGAAAGGAGAGGCTAACTTCTGGTGGGAGGCAAACCAGGCTAGGGACGATATAGGAAACCTAACGTGGGAGAGGTTCAAGGAGATTTTCTTCAAGAACTATTTTCCCACGAGTATGCAAGGGAGGATGGAGATGAGGTTTCTTGAATTGAGATAAGGGGACATAACAGTTCCCCAGTATGCTGCCAAGTTTAATGAACTGGCACGATTTGCTCCACATCAAGTGGACACTGAAGTGAGAAAGGCTAGAAGATTCGAGCAGGGCTTGAAACCCTGGCTCTATAGCCGAATCTCTATGTTCCAAAGTACTTCCTTTGGAACCATACTAGAAAAGGCAATAATTGCCAAAGGTGGGAATGAGGATCTCAGCCAGTACCACAAAGATAAGAAAATCAAGGGCAAGGTTGATGGAGGAACCAAGACCGAGGGAGCCAGTGGAAGTGGCAACGGTCAGAAGAGGAAGGGCTTTAACTCTGGAAATACCAGAGTAAAACAAGGGGATTCTAAGAGGAGGATGGAGGCCTGTAAAACCTGCAGGAAGACTCATTTAGGAGTCTATCTCAAAGGAAAGGTAGTTTGTTATAATTGTGGACAGGAAGGGCATATTTTGCCTAACTGTTCCAATTCAAAGAAAAACCACGGATGCTTTGTATGTGGATCAACTGACCACATAGCAAAGAACTGCCCAAAGAAGGGGATAGAAGGAAATAAGGGAACTAATAGTGGGAAATTAGCTATTAGTGGTCCAGCTCAGCCGGGGAAATCAATGGCCCGCACTTTTAATATGACGGTCCAAGATGCGGTGGCATCAGGGGATGTAGTTGCAGGTATTATTCCGATCAACAATATAAATGCATACGTGCTATTTGATTCGGGTGCTACTTGTTCGTTTATAGCATGTGATTTTGCTAGACGACTAGAATTATTTCCCGAAAAATTGCCTATACCTTTGAACATTAAGGTAGCAAATGAAGAGATAATTCCTGTTGAAGATATTCATAGGAGTTGTTGTGTAGATGTACGTGGTTGTAAGTTATTGGTAGATTTACTACCGATAAAGTTAGGAGAATTCGACGTAATTCTAGGAATGGATTGGTTAATTAACCATGGAGCAACTATAGATTGCCAAAAGAAATGTGTGAGAATCAAGACGTTGAAGCAACCTCCTGTAGTATTTTACGGTAGTAAATTGCCGGGACGTCCGTGTTGCCTTATGATGACACAAACTAGAAAACTTTTAAGGAAGGGTTGTGTAGGTTACATATGCCATGTTGTTGATACCCAAAAAGTGGGAGCAACCATGGAACAAATACCTATAGTAAACGAATTCATGGATGTATTTCCAAGTGAGTTCTAGGGTTTATCACGGATAGGGAGATCGAATTTGTGATGAACCTTTGTGCTGGAGTGGCACCAGTCTCAAGGGCACCGTACCGTATGGCGCCGGTAGAAATGAAAGAACTAATGGTTCAGTTACAGGAACTATTGGACAAAAAGTTCATTCAACCGAGTGTTTCGCCGTGGGGAGCATCGGTGTTGTTTGTCAAGAAGAAAGACGGATCGTTAAGGCTTTGTATCGACTATCGAGAGTTAAACAAGTTAACGATAAAGAATAAATACCCATTGCCCAGGATCGATGATCTCTTTGATCAATTGAAAGAGGAAAAGTATTTTTCTAAAATAGATTTACAGACGGGGTATCATCAGTTGAAGGTTAGGAAGGAAGATGTACCAAAGACTGCATTCAGGACTCGTTATGGTCATTACGAGTTTCTGGTGATGTCATTTGGGTTGACAAATGCACCTGCTGCATTTATGGATATGATGAACAGAGTGTTCAAATTATATTTGGACAAGTTCGTTATGATTTTTATCGATGATATTCTAGTCTATTCTAAGACGCCAGAAGATCATGCCGAACACTTAAGAATAGTGTTGGAGACACTAAGGAAGGAGAAGTTATATGCGAAATTCACCAAATGTGAATTTTGGCTAGAAAAGGTACAGTTTTTAGGTCATGTCATTGACCAAGAGGGGATTTCAGTGGATCCAGGGAAGGTGGAAGCAGTAATGAATTGGGAACAACCGAAAACGTCGACTGAGGTGCGGAGTTTCCTTGGGTTAGCAGGGTACTATCGAAGATTTATCCAAGATTTTTCGAAGATAGCTACCTCGTTGACTAATTTACAAGGAAGACGGTGAAATACGTATGGACGGATAAATGTGAAGATAGTTTTCAAGAACTAAAGAAACGATTAAGTGAAGTGCCTGTTTTGTCATTGCCAGATGACACAGGAAATTTTATAGTATATAGTGATGCTTCACATAAAGGACTTGGTTGTGTGCTTATGCAGCATGGCAAAGTCATTGCGTATGCATCTCGGCAGTTGAAGGATTATGAGAAAGTTTATCCTACTCATGATCTGGAACTGGCCGCGGTAGTGTTTGCCCTAAAGATATGGAGGCATTATCTTTATGGGGAAAAATGTGAGATATATACGGACCATAAAAGTCTAAAGTATATCTTCACTCAGAAGGAGTTGAATATGAGACAGAGAAGATGGCTAGAGTTGATAAAGGATTATGATTATGAAATCCTGTATCACCCTGGAAAGGCCAATGTAGTTGCCGACACCTTAAGTAGGAAGGGTCGGGAAAAGTTGTCTATGTTAAAGACTCAAAATGAGTTAATAATAGAGATGGCTAGAATGGAAATAGAAGTTAAGATGCCGAATGATTCGGGGCAGTTACTCTTTGCGACGGAGATGCAATCTACCATCGTAGACAGAGTCAAGGAGGTACAACTCAAGACGGATGAGTGTAACCAAATGAAGAAGCGGTTATCCGAGAAGGAAGATGTTAAGTATAGTCTTGATAATGAGGGATTATTAAGATTTGAGGGAAGAATTTGGGTTCCGAATGAGACGGAATTAAAGGAGAAAGTGTTACAAGAAGCTCATAGCTCGAGTTACTCGATACATCCTGGTAGCACTAAGATGTATCAAGACCTTCGACAGAGTTTTTGGTGGCCAAACATGAAGAGAGAAATAGCAGAGTATGTGAGTAGGTGCTTAACTTGTCAAAAAGTTAAGGCCAAACATCAATGACCCAGTGGTTTATTACAGTCATTGGAGATTCCAGAATGGAAGTGGGAGCATATCACGATGGACTTCGTGGTGGGACTTCCGACGACGCAAAAAGGGTACGATTCGATTTGGGTAATAGTGGACCGGTTGACAAAGTTGGCTCACTTTTTGCTAATTAGGGTCAAGTATAACTTAGACCAGTTAGCTAAACTTTATGTTAAGGAAATCATTTCCAGACATGGAGTACCAATGTCGATTGTGTCAGATCATGATCCACGATTCACATCGAATTTTTAGAGGAGTTTGCAAGAACAGTTGGGAACACAGCTGAGGTTAAGCACAACTTATCATCCACAAACTGATGGGCAGAGCGAGAGAACAATTCAGACGCTTGAAGACATGTTAAGGTCGTGCGTCATGGATTTCAAGGGTAGTTGGGATGATCACCTACCACTAGTAGAGTTTGCATATAACAACAGTTATCATGCAAGCATAGGCATGCCACCGTACGAAGCTCTATATGGGAGAAAGTGCAGAACACCTTTATGTTGGGATGAGGTGGGAGAACGCCGGATGCTAGGACCAGAATTGGTGCAGCAGACAACGGATGTGGTAAAGTTAATTCGGATGCATCTCGTCACAGCTTATGACAGACAGAAGACGTATGAGGACTCACATAGACTAAGTCGAGAGTTTGAGGTGGGCTCGTATGTGTTTCTAAAGGTATCTCCCTGTAAAGGAAAGATACGCTTTGGAAAGAAAGGAAAGTTAGGTCCAAGGTTTATAGGACCTTTTGAGGTGTTAAAACGGGTGGGAGAGGTAGCTTATATGATAGCATTACCTCCAGACCTAGAACGAATACATAACGTGTTTCACGTATCTGTATTACATCCATATAAGCCAGACTATAAGCATGTAATCGAGTATGAGCCGATTCATATCGGGAAAGACTTAACATATGAAGAGTCGCCGACGCAGCTCATTGATAGAAAGGAACAAGTTCTGAGGAACAAGGTAATACCATCAGTATAGGTATTATGGAAGAACCACGATGCTGAAGAAGCAACATGGGAACTAGAAGAAAAGATGAAGAAAAATTTTCCTCATCTATTTGATTAAAGTAAGACGAGATTCTGGGGACAGAATCTTTATAAAGGGGGAAGAATGTAATTAACCGAGAAATTCGGATCTTATTGTAAAATGATTTTATTAAATTAAATAATAATAAAATCATATTCCATGTGTTATCAAGATGGTTGTCATTGTATAACCTATTGATGTTAGAATGTCGTAGTATTTGAGCTACGTGGATGAATTAAAGTGTTTGAATTTCCAAGACGAAAATAAAAGTATTTGCTCGGGATATAATTTAGAGTTTCCGAGAAATACGTAATGATGAAATAACAAGGTAAGATGGATTATGTAATAAAAATCTAGTTATGGAAAAAGTAATAATTGACATGGACTTAATTTATAAACTTTAAGTAAAGGCTAATTAGTAATGAATAAGTAATAATTGTATGATACTTAGGTATTGTACAAAGTAATGAAAAGCAGTATAATCGAAGTATTATACGAGTTTATATGAAGAATGAAATATTGTATATTTTCTATATGAATTAGAATACAAAAAATAATACATAAACTATATGTATGTGTATTAAGTAATGCTAATGGACTTGTAAAGATTGATCGAATTAATACAAGTCCAACTGAATTAAAGGGAGAGACCCAATCATTAATGAATGAACAAACTAGGTTTATTAATGCAAAGCCCAAAGGATGATTTAATGAAAGCCCAAGATGGAATCCATGAGTTGTATGACCCATTGGGCAAACCATATTGAAATGGTTATTGTGGTGACCAAGTTAATGTGGAGACCAAGTTAGTGTGGTAACCAAGACTAAGGAGTAATGACCAAGACTTATGAGTGGTGGTCAAACAAAGGGTAGGATTTGTGCTAAGCAAGTAATGAATAGTAAGGTGGTGGCTTAAGGAGGTGGGATGATTTAATGACCAAACTACCCTAGCTTTGCAAGTTCTATAAATAGAGAAGGCTTACAAGCCATTTGTTAGTTGTTCAAATAATCCAAAAAATTTAAAGTGCTTTAAGTGTTAGAGAGAATAAGCTACCAATAAGTCATTCCATAAGTAAGAAGAAGAAGCAAGCTACCTTACCAAGACTACACAAAAGTAAGACTTCTTCTCTATTATCTTCTATCTCTACCATGATAGGTTGATAAGAAAAGATGGATTAAGAAACATGAATGATAAGAAGCAAGAAGAATGAATAAGTCATGAACTTAAGCCACATAAGTTGGCAATAAGTCATTTGAACTTATAAAAGTTATAAACTTATTATGAGTTAACCTTGAATGTTAAGTATGAAAATATGAATTGGTAATGAGTTTATTAAGAGAAGTAATAATGATGAAAAGGACTTGTATGATCCTATGAATCATAAGTAAAGTTATATGTGAAGAACATGTAAAGTATGATGATTAAGAAACTCTAATTGTCATAAGTCATGAATAATCAAATCTTAAGTAGTTTATAATTTGACAAGTTATAAGCCCATGAAGAATAAATCAAAATCCAACAATGAACATAAGTTGTTGTATTAAGTATGTTAAGATGTTCACATGATGAATGAAGTTCATTTGTAATGTTGAACAAATCCTAAGAATGAAGAATTACCGGAATTTGCACGATTGGACGATAAACGTCGAATTCGTAAAATTCTCGGAATGGAAGTCAAATTTTGTGTTTAATCACGGAACCATTGTTTTCCAATAAAGACAAGTCATATTTGGCATTTAAGAGTTGCAGACTCAAAAATGATCGAATTCCGACTTAGAACGAAGAAACGAGCGTTGAACGTTCACGAACGTTTATCATTTTCGTTAAAAATGAACCAATAGGTGAATTTTTAGCAAACAAAGTCAAATAGATAAAATTCTTGCATGATCATGTAGATTACGTAATTTGTGAACCGTAGGCTTTTGAACGAGCCAATTCGGACTTATACTTAAGAAGTTATCGTCCGGAAGTTCACAAAAATTCAAAACTAAAATTGTTTTTCGGTGCCTGAGAGTTGCGCCGCGGCTTTCAACCCTAGAAAAATGAAAATGACATGTATGTCAAATAACAAACGGTTTCGAGCCTCATCGCAAGAGTTCGCCGCAAGACGAACTATAGTAATAATATGTGGCCGCAATAGCCATGTACTGATACAAAATCCTCTGGAGTGTGGTGCCGTAGCGCGACCCATTAGGTAAGGACTCGCGCCGGAGCGCCAAGTCCGGGACAGAGATATAATAAGCTCATGCCGTAGCGCGAGATATAAGTATAAAGCTGGCGCCGTAGTGCCAGTCTCAGAACAAGGACAACAATGAAGATTTCTAAGTACAAAGAAAGAAAAGCTAATTGATAAAGAAGTAAACACAACTTAAGGAATGTAAAGTAACATTGTTAAACTTTGTTAAACCTTAAGGATGTTGTATAAAGGTTGAGATAACCTAGTTGAATATAAATGCAAGGATAATGATAAACCGGAACGAATAATAACTGAATCTAATACACACTTAGATTGAAATGAAGAGTATGATATAGTCATATACATACTTGATTATATGTAACCTAATGTAAGGCATTATGTGATCATGTATTGTAGAGACTTGAACAACTTAAACATAAAGTTAATATACCGTAGGAGACGCTAAAGGCAAGTATTCTAACTCTTGTCTCAGTTCAATCTGAACAAGTTTTTGAGGTTCATGTATTCTTTCGCATGAATTGAAGAATGTTGAAGTTTAAGCCAATTCCTTTGGCTAGAGTTAATGTGGTGATAATCTATTCATGTATTATCAAATGTTGCTATCTTTTGTCAACTAATTGATATGGTTTTCAAAAAAAGACTGAAATGTTAAACAAATGATTTGTTGGTAAAATGACAGGCACGTGAGGTTGCCAAATGCTTAAACGTGCATACATTTAATGGATGTAGTGTTGATCAACATAGAGTACAATAGGCTGATCACCTAGAAGTGCTCGTAAGTGATATCGGGCTTACGGACTTATTTTCGGGTTGTCCTTTTCCAATAAAGAATTAATACTCGAGGTCTTTGACCGGAGTGAATGTTTTAGTAAATATTGTTATTATTGTAAAACATTTTGAAAGAAAGATGAAGTGCTATTTTGAATTATCAATAGTACTTCATAACTATTGTTCAGTTATTGAAGATATACGATTTGTATGTGTCAAGCACGTCGTTATTAAATTGTTATACTTCTTTGAAATTTGGTTATGCTCACTCTTGCTTGAACCATATGAATGCAATGCTAAGATTGAACGTCCAGAAGGATCGAAAAAGGATAAAGGAAAAGCTAAAATGATTACTAAACCGTCTTGTAATAGTATAGGTTTATTGTTGTAATATAAGCGATATTATGACAAAGAACCTTTGTATGATTATAGAACACAGGAAATGTAAATATTACTTTAAATATATAGAAGTTATGTTCGTTCTTTGAGACTTTTCAATTGAATGAATGTATGAATGTTGTACAGTATAGCACCATCTGTTAGGTTGGAAGATACCCGGATTTGGGGGCGCTACATAATACCAAACCAAGAACCGAACCCGTGGATCAAACTGATGGGTCACCAGGTAAGAAACCCATGAGACAACCCATGTGGGACTCATGAGTGAGTCATGGTTGGCCACTTGGTGGCCAAGCAAGGGATAAGATGTGTGGTGGTCAAGCAAGGAATAATAAGGATGTGGAAATAAGGAGGTGGAATGGCTTAATAACTATTATGCCCTAACCTTGTAAATCCAATAAATATGGGAAGGTGTTGGTCATTTTGTGCGTTGATAAATTTCACCAACATCTTAGAGCAAATATCATTGTAAAACCCCCAAACTCGGGTACTTGAAACCCGAACTCGGTGTTTTACGATACCATTTCTATGAGCGAAATAATACTAATAATAATAACAATAATATAAATATAAAACTTAACTTACATTTATCAGAGTCTAATCCCAAGTACGCAATATTTACTATATTCTTTACATGATATATAATACATATCATTATCTTAATACAGTTTAACTATTACAAAAGATACCATTAACCATAATCTGTTTGATTTCCTTTTCACTTGATCTTGTCCGAACCTTCGGGTTGATCATGCCTAGCTGAAAACATTTAATTTTAAAGCAAGAATGAACATTTGGGTGCCCAGGAAGTAATAACAATTAGAAATATAAGTAGCTGAAAGAAATAAATGTTTTCTGTGTACATCACTTCTACACCGAATTTATAGTTGTGAAGTAAACTGAACCGATAATAACAACATAACAATTCTATCTCAAATTTTTGAAACTACGTATTGACTATATATATAGGTATTAGTCGACAGATTATGAACATTGTTTTTAGTTTTCACTAAGGTTTAGCAGAACTTTATCTGCAAACCGTCATAACTTACGGGAGTTAGGTTGTACTTCCCATGGGCCCTGTATTGATCACTACTACATTACAAAAACGATAGGATCATTCACTCTGTCCGCCTTGGGCGCATAAAAGTTTTCCCTTGACCGGGATGTTCATACTTAGACTGGAATCCGAACCAAAATAATTTAATTGGATACAAAAAGGTTTTTTTATCATATTCAACGACATTTCAAAATTTGTGTCTAGGTGATCAAATAGCTTAGGCGACATATATATATATATATATATATATATATATATATATATATATATATATATATATATATATATCAACATGTGATTAAATACAATGATTATCCAAGTGGGGACACTTGTATAACCATATATAGAAATTAACGAACAGAATATATATCTTAATTACCATATACTAACATGTTGATAAACAATGATCGTATATAGAATATATCACAATAGGCTTTATAATATAGCATAATAATAATATAATTCTGAAACTTCTTACTCATGTCCATTGCATAAAGGAAATGTAAAGGTAAGATACTTGCCTGATGCGCTGCTTACAGTTCGTAACTTAGTTCTATCTTTATATAACACCTATCAGTAATAAGATCATTGGATCGATTAGAATAACATACTATAACACATAACACTGCTTATTGCAGTCAGCACACAACCTAATCACATTGTCATATATGTTCCACAACCATTGAATCACAAATAAATACATATCTAATCAAAATATCTAAGTCCAAATCAATTTCTGAAACATGTCGGTGAACCAACGGCTTTATCGGATAATTATCGAGTCTAAGACCATATTTTGTAACTTAATATAAGTCATATTATTTTTTAAATGACTTATAATAATTTTTAAACATTTATTATAAATAAATCATGAATTTTCAAACACCGGAATCATTATTAAATGATTTAAATATTAAACAATTCTATTATCATGAATATTTAATTAATATTAAACTATCAATGAAACCATTGCCAAAATGTTAAAGTTATTTATAATAACTCAAAATACTTTTAAAGTATTAAGATTACCCTTAAATGATTTTTAAAAGAATTAAAATCATTTTCAATAATTATCATTAATATTAAAGTATTATTTATCAAAATATTAAAAGTCATTAATTATAACTTAAAATATTTTTAATACACTTATATCCTTTTTAAATGATTTTTAAATTAATAAAACCATTTTAAAACTATTTAGTTAATATAATTATTAAATAAATTTAATATCATTAATATTAAATTAATAATCATTAATATTAAATTATTAATGAAATTATCCTTAAAATATCTTTAAAAACTTTATTTTCATTTTAAATGATTTTATAATATAAAAATCATTTTTAAACTAATTTATTTAATATGATTATTAAATAATTCTATTATCATTAATAGTAAATAATTAATGAAGTTTATCTTTTTATATTGAAAGTTATATTTTATAACTTAAAATATTTTAAAATTATTTATTTTCATTTAAAATGATTTTTGTAATATTAAAATCATTTTTAAACTAATTTATTTAATATAATTATTAAATAAATCTAATATCATTAATATTAAAATATTAATATTTTTCATGACAAAATATCAAAATTTATATTTTATAACTTCAAATATTTTTATAATCCTTTATATAATTTTAAATCATTAATTCTATTTTTCATCATTTATTTAATATATTTATTAAATAACCTAAATATCATTAATATTAATTTATTAATGAAATTTCATCACAAAATATTGAAAGTTATCAAAAAGAACTTAAATTATTTTCTTATACCATAATATAATTTTAAATTATTTTTCAAGTATTAAAATCATTTTAAACTAATTTATTTAATATTATAATTAAATAAATAAAATACTTTTAATATTCCAAAAATATTAAATATTTATGAAATATATTCAAAATAATTAAAAACTAATTTTTGGATTTTAAAATAATTTTTAGGAATTTATTTTGTATTTTTAATAATTAAAAACTAATTTTTTTCTATTTATTTAATAAAAATAATTAATTTTATTAATAAACTGTCGCTAAATGGCCCTATAGCGACGAAACTGTCGTTATAGCATGTCAGAACCTTCAAAGGCTGTTAACTGAGTACCTACTTTGACTACGTGTAGATCACTGATATATATGTTTCTGGGTTTGCTAATGGTTTATAATTGTAGTATTAATGTAATACTACAATCACCAACAAGTTTTATGTCGATAAATCATCATAAAAGTGTGTTCTGGCCCATTAAAAATCTTGTCAGAACTTTTCATCAAGTTAAAATTTGCTAGAAAAATCTAGTCAATCTTACAATTCGGCGACCTTAGTAGCCATATTTCGGTCAATAGGTTTATGTCATAGGTTTTCTAGACGTTGGGCCTTGTAGATAAATTAACATAGTACATAAGTTAAGCCTTTATATTGTCTTAACATCAACAAGCGTCAAGATCTAAGACTTTAAAGAATTGTCAAAAGCTTCGGGTTTTTTAGGTAACCCGTAAAACCCAATCGACTTCAGTAAACACTTTGTGGTTTAAATAATTAAGGGTTCTGATTGATGTTATGGTAATATAATGGGTCATGCTTGGACTCTAAATAACAGAGTACATATAACATTCATCAAATCAGTTAAACTATAACAGAATCATGATCTACTATATTGTCAAACAATGTCAGACGACATGTTCTTGATTTTTCTGGAAATCCCAGAAAACCATTTTTGTGATCTTTTATACAGGTTTGACCAGCCACTACTTCTACCTTGTTTAACATTTAGGTGTTATAAAGGCTTTGCTTTACAGTCCAAATACCATGTTACAATCTAGATGCAACAAACAGAACAAAACAACAAACATATGAAAGATCTAAGAGCATGAACATCTTGTCAGAGAGTTCTGGGTAACATCTGGGTTACCCAGATTTTGCTAGGTCATGGTCGGTTAACGACGTTTGACCATGAATAACTTTAAATATATACATGATCTGGACTTGATTCAAGTTTTAGATCTAAGAGCTTATAGCATACTACAAGATCAAACCTTTAAAAAATAAAAACACCTAACATCCTGTGATCTACAGGGTCTGACATTCGTTGTCAGACCACAAAAAATAATTTTCCCAGATTTTGAAAAACTTAAATTTCGAGCACTTTGATGTTATGAATTTAACATGTGCCTTGACCGGATCATCTATTGACACCATAACCAACATGTTTAACACAAAAAATTAACATCTAACAAAGGATCAAAGTCAGATTTTAAAATTAGGGTTCTACCTCTTTACACCTTGATCCTTGATTCTGATCTTGTGATTTGTTATGGATGCTAGTGGGGCTCGGTTTTGTGACTGAAATGTCTTAGAATTTCGTAGGTTAGAGAGAGACGGACTTGGATGTGTAATGTGATCAAATGAGCAATAAAATGACCTTTTCTCTCTCTTGGATCTATATATACATGTGTTAGATGCATGAATGATGAGTATATGCTAATGTGCTGGAGATTTAGGTTGTGCTAAGTCAACATTTTAGTTCACCAACTTCAATTTTGGCTAAGATACACAACTTCAATTATCTTCAAATAATTCAAAAGGGGCATTTTAGTCTTTTTGCTTGGAAATTTAATGGTATTGTTGTCATTTGGCAAACCCTTAGGGTTTAGGGTTAGGGTTTAGGGTTTAGGGTTTGAACCCATTAGGGTTTAAAAATAATTTCTAGAATTTCCAATTTAGGGTTTGCACAAAAAAATAAATAAATAAATTTTATTTTCTAAAAATTTGAAATTAGGGTTTCCTAATTATGATTAATTTTCTAATTACACTATACATGAACATTAGTGTATTAATTATTTAATAATTAGGGTTACTCCACCAATTAGGGTTACTAATTACTTAAAATAAAATTTTAAGTTTAAATATTTACTAATTATAGTTAAGCTTGCTAAAATTAATAATTAGGATTTACAATTAGCAATTAGGTTTTATAATTACTAATTAGGGTTACCTAATATAGAAATTAGGATTTCAAAATATTAATTTAGGGTTTTCACTTAAGAAATTAGGGTTTCTAATTTTAATGATTATGGTTTCCAACAATTAGGGTTTTTTTCCTAATTAATGTTAATATCAATAATATCGGTCGTTAATCACATTATCATGATTACATAACGACTTAACAAATTCATAGAGTCGTAAATGGCCTTCGAATTAGGGTTTCTAGATTTTAATTAGGGTTTACCTAATTAATCATATAATACGCAACATAAATCACATCACACAATCGTTGCACAGTCTTGGATCTCCTATTTGAGTCTTACAGTAGGGTTAGACAAATTAATATTAGGGTTTGGCCATGATACACTAAAATTGAACGACCCTTAATAGTTCACACATATACAGTACATATCTATAGCACTGAAATATCAAAATATAATTAATATTATATTATTATTCTTATTCCTTGATCAAAATCCAAAATTAGGGTTTGGATTCCATATCTGATTTTCTTACATATTTAATATTATCAATTAAGTTAAAATAATTACCTTAATTAATCTAAAATAAATTCATATAATTAAAATACATTAATTATTATAATAATTCTAATAACCTTTTCATATATTATTTAAATAATATATAATTATATTTTCATGGAAAATAAATAATAAAAACATTTCTACTTATAAAATTAATTATTAAAAGAATAAACTTTATAATAATCAATAATTCTAAAATAAAATATTTGTAAATATTCATGTAATAAATATATTTTTATTTATCACATAAATACATATACACATTATCTTGTACAAATTCTCATCCTTAAAATAATAATTAAAAAAAAATTATACGCAAAAATTCTAGTTTAATTATATAAAAATATCGGGTCGTTACATTTACCCTCCTTTATAAAGATTTTGTCCCCTGAATCATCGTTTGAAAACCTATACATACAAGGGTACATAGCATACACAATCGTTGCGAGTAGATCTCGATCAAAATTGATCGAACTGATCTTTAACTATTCAGCATAAAGCTTATCTATCTGCTTATACGGAAAATTGATTTCTAATAGATCAATTTCCTCCTTCAAAATAATTTATAAAATAATTTACTATATATAAGAAAATAATATATAAGAAATAAAATTGGTTTGAGTAATACCTGGAGTTGCATCTCAAAATTTTCTGATTTCTTGAACGGTCATGTTGAAGACGCTTGCGGTTGATTTCGTTGGTTTGATTATTGATGTTGGTCCCGTCGTCGCCAATGTCCTGCTGCCTTTTCCCGTATTCGCATTTCTTTCATCCTTTCTCCTTTTTGGACAGTCTTCCACCTTATACTCCATTGATTCACACTTTAAAACACACAGACTTGTCCTTTATCTCCTTTCCTTTTATCGTATAGGTGACAAAACTATCTTTTGCCCCTTCATTATCCTAGCTATCACAAACGCGTCAACAAGGTCAGTTGATCTTCCGAATCCTGAAAGTACAATGGCCTTGAAGTCTTTGATGTTCGTCGATCGATTATCTGGTTAATCTTCCCGCGACTGGTATTCCGTTCTGCATAGCTTGATCGTCCATATTCACAAAATTATGTATCGGGTTTGGTGGTCTTCCAGCTATGTTGGCAGGTTCTTCTGTCAGTGTATTTCATTTTCGTCTCCTTGGCGGCATTATCACAATTTATTCTTTATTCTAAGCCTTATCATATACGTATAATCATATAACATGAAATTCTCTCTTTATCATGTACTCAAAATATTATATATTTTAAAATTTTGGTTTTCTGCATTAACCAGTACTCATATAATTAACTACTATCTGTATACCTACTTATTTCATTAATCCCATATAAATTCATACTCATATCACTTGACATACCATAGCACATATTGCTTTAATCATCCGCTATCCCTTTATGACTCAAAAGTTGGGAATCGCTGACACAACTTATACAAAATTTGAAAATATTACCTTATACAAACATACTTATCATATATATAACATAGAATAATACCTATTCAAGTAATACTAGTACTACTTATTTCTTACGCCTCCACTAAGGATCAATTGCTTAGAAATCTGTCTATTCCCATTATCCTCAATAATCCATTCACACCTAACTACACCTAGTTCGTCCAACTTACCATACATTATGAGTTTAAGAACTCACCACAAACATATGAGTTTAGGAACTCGACATTGACCACATATTCTTTAACTATACTCTACCTATCAGCTATACTATCGTTTCAGGGTCCGGTACTATACTTTCCAAAATAACCACCTCATTGAGGTAGCTTTCAATGTGAGCCTCTATTTCAGCTATTGGCTTCGATATTGGCTCGGTTGTGGAAATTAAATCTTTCCTTACGATCTGAGGTTATCCCAATCCTTTCCTATCTGACATATACACACTTAACTTATCCTGATTATCAACTAATATATACAGACAACAAATAATAGTTTTATACAAGTTATCTTTTATTTGATTTGACGAAGAACTTATTCAATTCATCTCCATTTTTAAACACTATATGAGTTATTTGAATTTTCAACGTTTCCCTCTGTTCCAAGGTTATAGCCTAAGGTCAAACCCACCTAAGGTTTTTAACCCTAAGCTCTGATACCAACTTGTAACTTTCATGGTGCTTCCAACCATAGCACCTTACAAGGGTACCTATCAGCTTGCCACTGACTGAATCGGCGTCCCCTATGGAGAGTCTAGCTTCGGTGCATTCCACACAATGAAGTCACCAGCGAGAGGCTCGGGGCTCTTCACAAATTCATGCTTATAGCTTTGATACCAA
This sequence comes from Panax ginseng, assembly GCA_020205605.1. Lineage (NCBI taxonomy): Eukaryota > Viridiplantae > Streptophyta > Magnoliopsida > Apiales > Araliaceae > Panax > Panax ginseng. The sequence continues at coordinate 42,733,523 of CM035141.1, read as the reverse complement.
CTTGTAAAATGTGATAACCCGAGATTTCAAATAATCAAAATTTTACGAATAATTTTTTTTTTTTTAATATTAATATTGATTATCAATTTTGTGACAAGTATCTGTGATACGAGTCTCGAGAAGGTCAATTTGTATATTGACTAATAAAAATAGAGTAGAGTTGTGCTTAACAACTTTAGAAACCCTAACCCTAATTTCTAAAAAGGGATTTGATAGAAAATAGAATTAAAATAATTATTTTGATAAGTACGTGTTTGTACTGTATAGAGATTTTGATCAATAATTGATCGGATAAGGTTTGTAATTAATAAACCCTAATAAGAGATTAAAAACCCTAATCTCAGGATTAGAAACCCTAACGTACCGTTAAAAACCTTAATCTCAAATTTAGAAAACCAATTGTACGGTTAAAAAACCCTAATTGTACGCCGGGAAACCCTAATTTCATATTCGAGAATCCTAAACCTTAAATTAGGAAACCCCAGTCCTAATTGACAAGCATAAGGCATTTATTAAACTTTAATATGATTAGAAAACCCTAATTATATTTTAGTTATCTTAATTTCTATTTTACAAACCCTAATTTTAATTTAGAAATTTTAATTTTTCTAATTAAAACCTTAATTTCGTATTCGGGATTTATAAACCCTAATTAGGCAACCCTAATCCTAATTGGAAGGCCTAATATATTTATTAAACGTTGATATGATTAAGAAAACCTAATTTAATTAGAAAACCCTAATTTTAGTTTCAAAATTTTAATTTTCTAAATTAAAACCTTAATTTAGAAAATCCTAGAAAGTTAATGATTTAAAACCTAAGGGTTAGAACCTTAGGGTTAAACCCTAAGGGTTAAACTCTAAGGGTTTGTGCAAATTCTAAGTATGCCATTAAATTTATTTTGTAAATGACCAAAATGCCCTTTTAGTTTATTTTAATATGTAACTTGCAAAATGTGCTAGAAACTTTAGTGGTTGAACCACTAAATTGACTTTGTGACATAGAAATTCAACAACTCAGCCGAAAATATCAGGTCATACATGAATCAAAGTAATATAAATAGTTTTGGAGAGAGAAAGTTCACCAAAATTGATAAAATTCCTAACTTGCTCTCACCAACTCTCTTTCTCTCTTCTAAACCAAACTCGGGTTAGGGTGTCACATAAAACCCCCAAACTCGGGTTCTTGAAACCCGAACTCGGTGCTTTACGATACCATTTCTATGAGCGAAATAATACTAATAATAATAACAATAATATAAATATAAAACTTAACTTACATTTATCAGAGTCTAATCCCAAGTACGCAACCTTTACTATATTCTTTACATGATATATAATACATATCATTATCTTAATACATTCTAACTATTACAAAAGATACAATTAACAATAATTTGTTTGTTTTCCTTTTCACTTGATCTTGTCTGAACCTTCGGGTTGATCATGCCTAGCTGAAAACATTTAATTTTAAAGCAAGAATGAGCATTTGGGTGCCCAGGAAGTAATAACAATTAGAAATATAAGTAGCTGAAAGAAATAAATGTTTTCTTTGTACATCACTTCTACAACGAATTTATAGTTGTGAATTAAACTGAACCGATAATAACAACATAACAATTCCATCTCAAATTTTTGAAACTACGTATTGACTATATATATATATATAGGTATTAGTCGACAGATTATGAACATTATTTTTAGTTTTCGCTAAGGTTTAGCAGAACTTCATCTGCAAACCGTCATAACTTACGGGCGTTAGGTTGTACTTCCCATGGGCCCTGTATTGATCAATACTACATTACAAGAACGATAGGATGGTTCACTCTGTCCGCCTTGGGCGCATAAAAGTTTTCCCTTGATCGGGATGTTCATACTTAGACTGTAATCCGAACCAAAAAAATTTGATTGGATATAAAAAGGTTTTTATCATATTGAACGATATTTTGAAATTTGTGTCTAGCTGATCAAATAGCTTAGACGGCTTATATATATATATATATATATATATATATATATATATATATATATATCAATGTGTGATTAAATACAATGATTATCCAAGTGGGGACACTTGTATAACCATATATAGAAATTAATGAGCAGAATATATATCTGAATTACCATATACTAACATGTTGATAAACAATGATCGGATATAGAATATATCACAATAGGGTTTATAATATAGCATAATAATATAATTCTGAAACTTCTTACTTATGTCCATTGCATAAAGGAAATGCAAAGGTAAGATACTTGTCTGATGCACTTCTTACAGTTCGTAACTTAGTTCTATCTTTATATAACACCTATCAGTAATAAGATCATTGGATCAATTAGAATAACATACTATAGCACATAACATTGCTTATTGCAGTCAGCACATAACCTAATCACATTGTTACATATGTTCCACAATAATTGAATCACAAATAAACACATATCTAATCAAATTATCTAAGTCCGGATCAATTTCTGAAACATGTCGGTGAACCAACGGCTTTATCGGGTAATTATCGAGTCTAAGACCCTATCCTGTAACTTAATATCAATCATATTATTTTTAAATGACTTATAATAATTTTTAAACTTTTATTATAAATAAATCATGAATTTTCAAACACCGGAATCATTATTAAATGATTTAAATATTAAAAAATTCTATTATCATTAATATTTAATTAATATTAAACTATCAATGAAACCATTGCCAAAATATTAAAGTTATTTATAATAACTCAAAATACTTTTAAAGTATTAAGATTACCCTTAAATGATTTTTAAAAGAATTAAAATCATTTTTAAATAATTATCATTAATATTAAATTATTATTTATCAAAATATTAAAAATCATTAATTATAACTTAAAATATTTTTAATTCATTTATATCCTTTTTTAAATGATTTTAAATTAATAAAACCATTTTAAAACTATTTATTTAATATAATTATTAAATAAATTTAATATCATTAATATTAAATTAATAATCATTAATATTAAATTATTAATGAAATTATTTTAAAATATCTTTAAACACTTTATTTTCATTTTAAATGATTTATAATATAAAATCATTTTTAAACTAATTTATTTAATATGATTATTAAATAATTCTATTATCATTAATAGTAAATAATTAATGAAGTTTACCTTTAAATTAATATTGAAAGTTATATTTTATAACTTAAAATATTTTTAAACTACTTATTTTCATTTAAAATGATTTTTCTAATATTAAAATCATTTTTAAACTAATTTATTTAATATAATTATTAAATAAATCTAATATCATTAATATTAAAATATTAATAATTTTCATGACAAAATATCAAAAGTTATATTTTATAACTTCAAATATTTTTATATTCCTTTATATAATTTTTAAATCATTAATTCTATTTTTCATTAATTATTTAATATATTTATTAAATAACCTAAATATCATTAATATTAATTTATTAATGAAATTTCATCACAAAATATTGAAAGTTATCAAAAAGAACTTAAATTATTTTCTTATACCATAATATAATTTTAAATGATTTTTCAAGTATTAAAATAATTTTTAACTAATTTATTTAATATTATAATTAAATAAATAAAATACTTTTAATATTCCAAAAATATTAAATATTTATGAAATATATTCAAAATAATTAAAAACTAATTTTCGGATTTTAAAATAATTTTTAGGAATTTATTTTATATTTTTAATAATTAAAAACTAATTTTTTTTCTATTTATTTAATAAAAATAATTAATTTTATTAATAAACTGTCGCTAAATGGCCATATAGTGACGAAACTGTCGCTATAGGTGTTCTTGAGCATGCCAGAACCTTCAAAGGCTATTAACCGAGTACCTACTTTGACTACGTGTAGATCACTGATATATATGTTTCTGGGTTTGCTAATGGTTTATAATTGTAGTATTAATGTAATACTACAATCACCAACAAGTTTTATGTCGATAAATCATCATAACAGTGTGTTCTGGCCCATTAAAAATCTTGTCAGGACTGTTCATCAAGTTCTGGGTTGCCTAGAAAAATCTAGTCAATCTCGGTCAACGACCTTAGTGGCCTTATTCCGGTCAATAGGTTTATGTCATAGGTGTTCTAGACGTCGGACCTTGTAGAAAACCATTTTTGTGATCTTTTATACAGGTTTGACCAGCCATTACTTCCACCTTGTTTAACATTTAGGTGTTATAAAGGCTTTGCTTTACAGTCCAAATACCAGGTTACAATCTAGATGCAACAAACAGAACAAAACAACAAACATATGAAAGATCTAAGAGCATGAACATCTTGTCAGAGAGTTCTGGGTAACATCTGGGTTAACCAGATTTTGCTAGGTCATGATCGGTCAACGACGTTTGACCATGAATAACTTTAAATATATACATGATCTGGACTTGATTCAAGTTTTAGATCTAAGAGCTTATAGCATACTACAAGATCAAACCTTTAAAAAACAAAAACACCTAACATCCTGTGATCTACAGGGTCTGACATTCGTTGTCAGACCACAAAAAATAATTTTCCCAGATTTTGAAAAACTTAAATTTCGAGCACTTTGATGTTATGAATTTAACATGTGCCAACCCAGATCATCTATTGACACCATAACCAACATGTTTAACACAAAAAATTAACATCTAACAAAGGATCAAAGTCAGATTTTAAAAATTAGGGTTCTACCTTTTTACACCTTGATCCTTGATTCTGATCTTGTGATTTGTTATGGATGCTAGTGGGGCTCGGTTTTGTGACTGGAATGTCTTAGAATTTCGTAGGTTAGAGAGAGAGGGGGACTTGGATGTGTAATGTGATCAAATGAGCAATAAAATGACCTTTTCTCTCTCTTGGATCTATATATACATGTGTTAGATGCATGAATGCTGAGTATAGGCTAATGTGCTGGAGATTTAGGTTGTGCTAAGTCAACATTTTAGTTCACCAACTTCAATTTTGGCTAGATACACAAGTTATTTTCAAATAATTCAAGAGGGGCATTTTAGTCTTTTTGCTTGAAAATTTAATGGCATTCTTGTCATTTGGCAAACCCTTAGGGTTTAGGGTTAGGGTTAGGGTTTAGGGTTTGAACCCATTAGGGTTTAAAAATAATTTCTAGAATTTCCAATTTAGGGTTTGCACAAAAAAATAAATAAATAAATAAATTTTAGTTTCTAAAAATTTGAAATTAGGGTTTCCTAATTATGATTAATTTTCTAATTACACTATACATGAACATTAGTGTATTAATTATTTAATAATTAGGGTTACTCCACCAATTAGGGTTACTAATTACATAAAATAAAATTTTAAGTTTAAATATTTACTAATTATAGTTAAGCTTGCTAAAATTAACTATTAGGGTTTACAATTAGCAATTAGGTTTTATAATTACTAATTAGGGTTACCTAATATAGAAATTAGGATTTCAAAATATTAATTTAGGGTTTTCACTTAAGATATTAGGGTTTCTAATTTCACGATTAGGGTTTCCAACAATTAGGGTTTTTTCTTAATTAATGTTAATATCAATAATATCGGTCGTTAATCACATTATCATGATTACATAACGACTTAACAAATTCATAGAGTCGTAAATGGCCTTCGAATTAGGGTTTCTAGATTTTAATTAGGGTTTACCTAATTAATCATATAATACGCAACATAAATCACATCACACAATCATTGCACAGTCTTGGATCTCCCATTTGAGTCTTACAGTAGGGTTAGACAAATTAATATTAGGGTTTGGTCATGATACACTAAAATTGAATGAAGCCTTAATAGTTCACACATATCTGATTACATATCTATAAGATTGAAATATCAAAATATAATTAATATTATATTATTATTCTTATTCTTGATCAAAATCCAAAATTAGGGTTTGGATTCCATATCGATTTTCTTACATATTTAACATTATCAATTAAGTTAAAATAATTAAATTAATTAATCTAACATAAACTCATATAATTAAAATAGATTAATTATTATAATAATTCTAATAACCTTTTCATGTATTATTTAAATAATATATAATTATATTTTCTTGGAAAATAAATAATAAAAACATTTCTACTATAAAATTAATTATTAAAAGAATAAACTTTATAATAATCAATAATTCTAAAATAAAATTATTTGTAAATATTCATGTAATAAATATATTTTTATTTATCACATAAATACATATACACCTTATCTTGTTCAAATCCTCATCCTTAAAATAATAATAAAAAAAAATTATACGCAAAATTCCTAATTTAATTATATAAAAATATTGGGTTGTTACAATCATAGAGAGAAAAGTGAGAAGTTAGTCTTTGACACATCCAAGAAGAAAGAAGAAGAATCAACTTAAGAACATCAAAGGTAATGAATTCCTAACCATTAATCTCCATCTCTTCATTATAGTTTTGGTAGAGAAATGAGTATTGGTGGAGCATATACCATAAGGAGGAATAAGGATGGCTATTTAGTGGATTTAAACCTTATTAAGTCATGTTGCAAGTGAATCATAATCATAGAAATTATGAACTAATGAAGAACATTGAAGAATTGTAATTTTGTTGTTGATGGACAAATTGAAAACCATCAAGTATAAGATTGATTCAAATATGATTGGTTAGGATGATAGATATATGGGATGAATCCATTTTGACCGGTGTTAAAATCTCAAGTAACGAAGTTATGGTGAAATTTACGAAATTAGACGATAATCATCGAAATCGTTAAATTCTCGGAATGAAAGTCAAAAGTCACCATTAAACTCGGAAACATTGGTTTTTGATGGAGAATAGTCTAAGTTTGTATTTTAGAGTTGCGGACTAGAAAATGGTCAAATTCTGACTTAGAACGAAGAAATGAGCTTTGAACGTTCACGAACGCTCAATAAAGAACTTAATAGGTGAATTCTGTGTTAACGGATTTGAAAATGTAAGATTTTCTAATGAAATCATAGTTCATGTTATATGTGAGCTAACGACTTTTGAACGAGCCAGTTCAGACTTATAATGAATAAGTTATGAGCCCGAAAAATTCACAGAAGAAAAGAACTGTAAAATTTATCTGAGGCTCAGAGTCGGCGCTGCAGCGCGGCCCAAGGAGGTAAAGCCGGTGCCGCAGCGCTAGGCCAAACCATCAGACACTGGGAAGTGGCACCGTAATGCGGCCATTAATAAAGGGATTGGCGCCCATGTATTTCAAGACCAAGAATCGGCATAGACATCTTGTCGTAGCCGCAAATACGAGGACTATATAGAAAGAAAGTAGCGCAAGCCAACACTAGAGAAGGGACAGTGAGAAAGGGAAATGAATGTAAAGAATGTAGAAGTTATTTTATACTCCCTTCGTCCCAGGATAAAAGTCCTGGTGAACTTTTTACGTATATTAAGAGGAGGAATAAAATGACTAGATTGTCCATATTAATGTCATTAAATATGGAGAGAGAATTAAAATAAGAAAAGTATGGGATATTTAACGCTACGGGCATAATAGGAAAAAATGTGTAAAAGTTTAGTTATTAAAGGAAAGTAGACATTTAACATGGGACTAACCAAAATAGTAATAAGGACTTTTATCCTGGGACGGAGGGAGTAGTAAATTATAACTTTAATTAACTTAAAGTAACATCCTTAAGGAGGATTAAAACCTTAAGAATGACAACTAAAGGGTGATGAAGATTACTTGAATGTAAATACAAAGTAATACGATAAACCATAACGGATATTAACCAATCTAAGGCATGATTAGATTGAGAAGAAGGGTAAGATAAAATAGTAAACATACTTGATTATATATAACCTAATGTGGTATGTTATGTGATCATGTATTGTAGAATCCTTAAAGACTCAAAGGAAAAGTATATTAACTGTAGAAGACGCTGAAGGCAAGTGTTCTAACCATTGTATATGTTCTTCTAGACGAGCTTTGTAATTCATGTACCTTACGCATGAATTGATGTATAATGAAGTCGAAACCAATTTCTTCGGCTAGACTTAAATGTGTTTTGGTGGAGTTTCTTATAATCTATCAAACTATTGTCAATGTTTCTATCTTTTGCCAAACTATTTTGGTATGGATTTCAAAGAAAGACTGGGTATGAATAAACAAATGTTTTGTCGTCAAACGACACGCACATGAGGTTGCCAAAACTTAAATGTAGATACGTTTAAAGAAGTAATGTTGTACAACATAGAGTACTATAGGTTGATCACCTAAACGTGCTTGTAAGATATATCGGACTTACGGACTTGGTGTCGGGTTGTCCTTTTCAAAGAAAGAATGAAATGCTCAAGGTCTTGGACCGAAATTGATGTTTAACGTATGTTGTTCATTGTTAAACGTTTTAAGGAAAAGAGAAGTGCTATTTTGAATTATCTATAGTAATTCATAACTATTGATTCAGTTATTGAAGATATACGATTTATATGATTCAAGCCCGTTGTTTAAATGAAATTGTCATACTTTCTGAGCTAGTTATGCTCACTCTTGCTTGAACTATATGAATGCAGCTAAGACTGAATGGACTGAAGGACCTAGTAAAGATAAAGGGAAGGCTAAGGCGAACCAATAAATTGGCTTTGTAATAGTATAGTATGAATGTTGTAATTATTTGATATTTTGACAAGAACACATGTAATGGTTATAAAGAACCTGGGAATGGTAATATTGTTTTGGAATATATAGAAGACATATTCACTCTTTTCACTACTACAAAATAGTAAATAGACAAAACTTAAACCACAACGTTTTTTATAAAAACCTTGTGGTATTTTTTTTCACAACGTTTTTTAATAAAACGTTTTAAATATATATGAAAAAATGTTATCTATTTTAAAAGGGTATTTTTTGGTTTTAACTACACAACGTTTTTTTTAAAAAATGTTGTGTATGTAAAAACACGGAGCTCAAAATATAAAAACACGGAATTAAAAAACACAGAATTTCTTCTCTCTCCTATCTCTATCTCTGTACTTTCTCCATCCACTTCTCTCTCGTTCTCGCCAACTTCTACTCACCATTTCTTCGCCACTCACTCTGCAACCGTCTCCAAGCCTAACACCTATAGCCACCTTCTCTGCCTTCAAATATACAGCCACATCTGCCTCTTTCTGCTTGGACGAACGCCTACTCGCCGCCGGTTCCCACTCAGATCTGGTTTAAGTCTTCGACGCCAAGTCCCGATTACCCCTCAGAAAACTCCGTTTCACTCCCGCCCCATTCATGTAGTTAAATACCCTCGGAGGCTTTGATTCATAATTTAAATCATTTGAAAGCTAGGCTTTAGCCCCATTCTCTGTTTAGCCCCATTCATGGGTGATCTTTTGACATCTGAAGCGGCGACATCGAAATGAAGAGAGAAAATTGAAACTCCAAGTAATGGTTGCGTAGTGGATTCCTATCATTCCTCCGATTGTGTTGCTCTGCCTCTTCATTCTCTAGTATTACACCTATCCGGTATAATTTATTCTTTTACACAATCAAAACCCTATTCTACTAATAATAATTTCTTTCTTGATGTTTTCATTGATTCTTATATTGTATTGTGTTAATATATGCGTGTAAGTAGTTTTCTCTTGAGTAATTTCTTTTGTTATATAAATTGGGAGCTAGATTTTGCTTTTCTTCAAAAATTATTTGCCCTAATTTTTATTGAGAAATCGATTAATTTTTATTGAGAAATTAGTTATTTGACTTTGGTTTATCTCTTGTTGTACTATTTGTTGTGCAAACATAGCATGACTATGACCCAGATTAAAAGGATCGCATTCTATGTTGGGGTATTTGGTTTCTTTGGAAATTTCACATTTTCACTTATAAACCAAACTCTCTTTATAAAAAGGTAGTATGCAGGATTTTTTGTTACTTTGTTTGATTGGATAACATCACTTTGTTTGATTGGATAATGTCACTTTCATATGTCTTTGTTACAAACTCTCGATCTACGACTCACGAGATCATATTAGCTTTGTTTGATTGGTTAGTAATGAAACAATCAATATTAGCTTTGTTTGATTTTAACAAAGTGATTTGTTAAAATCACTTTGTTTGATTGGTTAGTAATGAATATTTTATTAGCTTGTTGTTTCTAGCAAAGTTCATGGTTAGTAGTCATGAGCGGGTATTATTCCCTATGGATATCTGATGATTGGGTAATATACCCATAAATCGGATATACGTGGGTTTAAATTGTTGTATTTTCGAGTCATTTAGGAATATTTTTACTGTGTTTATGTGTTGTATTGCAGATTCGGGAGCTGAAGGGACAAATTGGGGATTTCAAGCGTATAATGGCATTGTTGTAAATATGGTGACACTCAGCGCCGTGGTGCTCATATTAGTCTAAATCCCATCGCCGGGGCGCTGGTTCGTGCTGTCATCAAGAACGGGACGCGTTTGACTTGACTTGGTTCATTGAGATGCAAAGTTAACTTGGATTAGGATTGTGGGGAAGCTATAAAAAGAAATTAAGTGCTGAAATTAGGGATCTTACATCATACACTATTGGAGGCTACACAAAGGATTATTGTGAAGACTAAGGATTGGCTTAAGAGTTTTTCTTCTTCTCCTTATTTTCAAATTGTGTAATTCTTTAAGGACGATTTGCAAACGATTATTGGTTTTTATTTTCGTTATGAACTAATTCTTTAATTAAGATTTCAATTGAACCTTTTATGGCTATAAATTAGTTATTCAATTTATTCTAATTATTCATGTTGAAGTGAATTGTTTATCTTGCCTTGCATGTATTGATTAATTATTTGACCAATAATTACCTTGTTACGCTAGAAGGAATTGAAAGAGGAATTCTAGGTTAGAACTGGGCTTGATAACATGTGACTTAGTTATTTGCACAGTGAATAATTAGGTTTGTGAATTGAATGGAAATATCTGTTCACCGCATGTGACACATAAGGAATTGGAATTGAAGGAGTTTAATTCACTTGTTTTGCATAGGAATATAGCAAGATTAATCTGGATTAAATAGAAGTCAATTGATTACTTGGAAAATGACTTTTGACATTTGAGAATTTTTGTTAACAATTCAGTAGACATAATAATTGGGATAATTAGATAATTGATTTATAGTTCATAATTGGGGATATTGAAGTCTTAATCTTTATTTATCGGAAATCATTCATTCAAATCTTAGTTTATTTATTTGTCTATTTTAGAGGAATATCTTTAATTGTTTAATTTAGTTTCAGTATTTCAGAAAATCATAATTTATCATTGTTTAAATAGAATTGGGTTGATATAGTGCTAGTAGTTGGAATTTATTTATTAGAATTCTTTGTGGGATCGACACTCTATTTTATCACTTTATTACTTGTTGACCTTGTATACTTGCACGTATTTATTGATTGCGAAATCGATCAACAAGTTTTTGGCACCGTTCCCGGGGAGTTTTTATTAGTATTAATTTCATATTAGTTATAATCAATTCGATCTTAATTTAAACGTTACTTATTTTTCTTCTAGAATTGGCAGGAATTCTTGTGAGTGTATGCACACTAGATCGAAAGCTAAAAAGGAACTTTTTCCGTATACAGACGACATCGAAAGGAAGTTTCAGAAATTACGGTTGAATAGTGAGGTTATACATTTGGAAGAAGAACTGGAAGACCAGGAAATACCCGTGAACATGGCAGGGAACGAACAGAAATCACTTAGGGATTACGCCATGCCGAATGTCACGGATATATAGTCGAGTATTAGGAGGCCGGCAATCAATGTGAACAGTTTCGAGATAAAATCGGGGACAATTCAGATGTTACAGAATACATGTCAGTTTGGGGGTAATTCAATAGACGATCCTAATGAGCATATCCTAAGTTTCTTGGAAGTTTGCGACACCTTCAAATTCAACAATGTATCGAAAGATGCTACAAGGTTGAGAATGTTCCCGTTTACCTTGAAAGATAAAGCACGAAGTTGGTTACACTCTTTACCTCCTGGCTCAATCACCACTTGGGATGACTTAGCTCAAAATTTTTTAGCTAAGTTCTTTCCACCAGCAAAGTCGGCAAAACTACGGAACGATATTCACACTTTCACACAATTTGATTCAGAATCGTTATATGAGGCGTGGGAAAGGTTTAAGGATATGCTCCGTAAGTGCCCTCATCATGGAATTCGCATGATGGATGCAATTAGGGATATTTTGTGATGGTTTTGCGCGTCCACGAGGGCTAGTATTGATGCGTGACAAGGGGAGCGATCATGTCTAAGAGTTTTGATGAGGCATATCAGTTGTTAGAGACAATGGCCACCAACAACAATCAGTGGCCCATGACTAGGTTTAATCATCCGAATACATCGGGAAAATTCGAAGTGGATGTGATGACAGCATTAACAGCACAAGTAGCCGCAATGGCTAAGCAAATAGAAATAAGGCGTCCACAATCCACACTACAGGTAGCGATGGTTTGTGAATTGCCTGTTGGGAGTCATGCTACGGATCAATGTGCCATAAATTCTGAATCAGCACAGTTCGTAGGGAGCTATAATCGCTCAACTCAACCGTATCCGACTCAAAATACATATAATCCAGGTTGGAGAAATCATCCGGGGTTTTCATGGAGTAACAATCAAGCTTCAGCTCAAGCACCTAGACAACAAAACACCTCCGGATTTCAAAATCAGACTCAACAACAACCAGAGAAGAAATCAAGTTGGGAAGAAGCCTTCGAAAAATTTATTAGAGCGTCTGACAAAAGGAACGAGGAACAAGACAAAAAATTGAATCAAATAGAGCTGAATATGCAAAGCCAAGGTGCATCGATAAAGAATCTGGAAAATCAAGTGGGGCAAATAGCATATGCATTGAATAACCGTCCACAAGGAACACTCCCTAGTGATACAGAAATAAATCCGGGCAGAAACGAGCATTGTAAGGAAGTAACTTTACTCAGTGGGAAGGATTTGCAAGAAACAGTTAAGGATAAGGAAAAGGGGGACAACGCAACAGCTAAAATAGAAGAAGTTTTGCAAACCGAAAAACATACAGATGAAATCGTAGAGCGGAATGTACCGGAACCAACTATCACAATGCCGCCCATACCGTATCCGCAGAGGTTTCAGAAATCCAAGTTAGATAAGCAGTTTTCAAGATTTTTGGATATTTTCAAAAAAATTACATATCAACATCCCATTTGCTGAAGCTTTAGAACAAATGCCGAGCTACGCTAAGTTCATGAAGGATGTGTTGTCAAAGAAAAGGAAACTGGGTGATTTTGAAACAGTAGCGCTAACCGAAGAATGCAGCGCAATTGTCCAGAACAAGTTGCCTCCGAAGTTGAAAGACCCAGGTAGTTTTACTATTCTGTATGACATTGGTAACCCGTTTTCGGGGAGAGTATTGTTTGATTTGGGGGCTAGTATAAATTTGATGCCACTATCCGTCTACAGCCAGTTTGGACTCAAGGCACCAAAATCGACAAATATCAGTTTATTGTTGGCGGACTGATCAGTTACATATCCACGAGGTATTGTTGAAGACGTATTAGTAAAGTTGGATAAATTCATATTCCCAACAGATTTCGTTATTCTGGATTATGAAGCAGATAAGGAAATTCCCATCATTCTCGGCTGACCATTCTTAGCGACGGGGAGGACATTGATTGACGTGCAGAAAGGTGAATTAATAATACGAGTTGAAGATCAACAGGTCACCTTTAATGTATTTAAGTCGATGTCTTATCCGAAGGAAAAAGGGGAATGTTTGCGGGTGGATATAATGGATGAATTAGTTAATCACAAGTTCTGCGGCAATTACTCAAAGGACCCGATAGAATCCATGTTGTTCGGAATAGACGACTAAAATATTGATGAGGACATTGAGCAGATCAAATGGCTAGATACATCATCATTCTACTGAAAAAATAATCAACCATTCGACACCCTTGATAGGCCCGAACCGGAAGGTAAAAAGTGCAAACCCTCGATAGAAGAGCCACCAGTGTTGGAATTAAAGCCACTAACCTCTCATCTGCAGTATGCTTATTTGGGAAAAGAGGACACCTTACCAGTGATTGTTTTGATAGAATTAACTGACACCCAAAAGGAAAAACTGCTACGGGTTCTGCGAGAGTTCAAAACAGCAATTGGGTGGACTATAGAGGATATTCGAGGTATTAGCCCTTCATTCTGTATGCACAAGATTTTAATAGAAGAGGGGTCAAAACCAACCATTGAGATGCAAAGAAGGCTAAACCCCATTATGAAAGATGTGGTGAAAAGGAGATTATAAAATGGTTGGATCTTGGGTATTATTTACCCAATCTCGAGATAGTTCGTGGGTAAGTCACATGCGAGTGTGTACCAAAGAAAGGGGGTATGACGGTAGTAAAGAACGACGCTAATGAGATCATCCCGACTAGAACTGTTACAGGCTGGAGAGTATGTATGGATTATCACAAGCTAAATAAAGCCACACGCAAGGATCACTTTCCCTTGCCGTTCATTGATCAGATGTTGGACAGGTTAGCGGGACATCAATTTCTCTTGTCTATTTGGATGGATATTCCGGGTATAATCAAATTGCCATAGCTCCGGAAGATCAAGAAAAGACCATGTTCATATGTCCATACGGTACGTTTGCATTCCGGCGTATGTCTTTTGGTTTGTGTAATGCACCGGCGACCTTTCAACGATGTATGATGGCGATCTTCTCCGATATAGTCGAACAGAATTTGGAGGTATTTATGGATGACTTTTCTGTGTTTGGTGATAGTTTCGACTTATGTTTGAAAAATCTAATTTTAGTGTTGAAACGATGCGTGGAAACTAACCTGGTGCTCAACTGGGAAAAATGTCACTTTATGGTGCAAGAGGGGATTATTCTTGGGCATAAGGTTTCTGCATCTGGATTAGAGGTGGATAGAGCAAAGATTGAGACAATTGAGAAACTGCCTCCTCCATCATCTGTAAAAGGAATTCGGAGCTTCTTGGGACATGCGGGTTTCTACAGACGCTTCATTAAAGATTTTTCAAAAATTTTGAAACCCCTATGTTCACTCTTAGAGAAAGATGTGCTTTTCAAGATTGATCAGTTAGGTATCGAGGCATTTGAGGTATTAAAGAAGAAATTGGTCTCTGCTCCAATTATTGTGGCGCCCGATTGGGCTTTACCGTTTGAATTGATGTGCGATGCCAGTGACTACGCAGTGGGAGCAGTGTTGGGACAACGTCACAACAAGATTTTTCACACTATCTATTACTCTAGCAAGACGTTGACGAACGCCCAATTGAACTACACAACCACCAAAAAAGAGTTACTTGCAGTTGTGTTTGCCTTCGATAAATTCAGAGCATACCTCATTGGGACCAAGGTAATTGTCTACACTGATCATTCTGCCATTAAATATCTGATTGAGAAGAAGGATGCCAAATCGCGATTAATATGATGGGTACTGTTGTTACAAGAATTTGATCTAGAGATTCGGGACAGAAAAGGTACAGAAAATCAAGTGGCGGATCATCTTTCTCGGTTGGAAAACGCGGAGGTACAGAAGGAAGACAACATATTAATTAATGAAAAATTTCTGGATGAACAATTGTTCCGAGTAACCACAATATTGCCTTGGTATGCTGACTATGTGAATTACGTGGTTGCCAAAGTGTTACCACCGGATTTGACCTCACAATAACGAAAGAAGTTCCTCCACGATGTGAAGCAATATTATTGGGATGAACCATTTCTGTTTAAGGCCTGTTCAGATCAAATGATACGACGTTGTGTGCCTCATGAAGAAATGGACAGCATATTAGGCCATTGCCACTCCTCAGATTACGGAGGTCATTATTCCGGCGATCGAACAACAGCAAAAGTGCTATAATCGGGATTTTTATGGCCTTCTCTATTCAAAGATGCCTACCTTTATGTGCTGAAATGTGATCGGTGCCAACGCGTAGGTAATATCTCCAAGTGCAATGAAATGCCACTCAATTCAATTTTGGAGGTAGAACTGTTCGACGTATGGGGAATTGATTTTATGGGCCCTTTCCCATCGTCCTTTAATAATCAATACATTTTGTTGGCGGTCGATTATGTTTCCAAATGGGTAGAAGCCGCAGTGTTACCTACGAATGATGCCAAAGTGATGAGGGAACTCACTTCTGTAACAAGCAATTCACAAAATTGCTTGTAATGTTTGGGGTTCGTCATAAAATTGCTGTCGCATATCATCCCCAAAGCAATGGTCAGACGGAGGTGTCGAATAGGGAGGTAAAGCGCATTTTGGAAAAAGTGGTCAATCCGTCACGAAAAGATTGGTCCATGCGACTTGACGATGCTCTATGGGCATATCGAACAACATATAAGAATTTGATCGGCATGTCACCTTATCGGATGGATACGGAAAGGCGTGCCACCTCCCGGTTAAGCTAGAACACAGTGCACACTCGGCCATACAAAAACTTAACTTCGATCTACAAGCAGCCGGTGAGAAAAGGTTACTTCAGTTGAATGAGATGGACGAATTCCGGTTCAATGCGTATGAAAACGCAAAACTCTATAAGGAGAAAGTCAAAGCCTGACATGATAAGAAAATTCTCGATCGAACATTTGAACCAGGCCAACAAGTATTACTGTTCAACTCATGTTTGCATTTATTTCCTGGGAAATTGAAATCCCGTTGGTCCAGGCCATTCATGATTATATCTGTCGCTCCACACGGAAACATTGAGGTCGAAGAACTGAATTCAAAATGAAAATTTAAGGTAAACGGTCAACGACTTAAACATTACTGGAGTGGACCCATCGAACGACAAGCTACGGTCATGTACCTCGCCGAGCCTATAACCAATTGAGCACAACAGCAAAGTCTGGCTGACGACTATAAACTACGCGCTACAGGGAGGCAACCCCAAGAGTTTAAACTTATTTTGTTTTGTAGTTATTTTTTTTCATATTTAAAATGCATTTCATTTAGTAGTATGAGGTTTTAATATGTCACTATTGGACACGAATTTCTTGCAGGAGCAATGCTAGGAAGACATGAGGGTTCAATAAGACTGGACAGCAAGGGATGGTCCACAGCGCCCCGTCGCTAAGATTCTTCACGCATACAGCACCCCGGCGCTAGTCACCTTGGCCACATTTTGGTCCCCAGTGCCCCGACGCTCCATTCCTATGCAACCACAAACGCCCGGCTCTTGACCCGTCTTGGTTTGGACCTCGGCCTTGGCGCTAGCTATCTCCTATATAACCCAAAGGCTCCCAAGACCTTGGAGGTCAGAAACTACAACAAGAGGAGTCTATGCATCTGTAAGCTCGATTCTAATGTTCAGTTCTATTACTACAATTCTCAATTGCATACCGTATTGCAGAAATTTCTCAATGGCTTCAAAGCGACAACGCGGCGAATGTTCAGGGACCGGTTCGTCTCCACCTCCAAAATTTGACAGTCGACGTTTTGTTAGTGCCGCGGCTCAAGAACGCTATAACTGCATGGCTACCAGCTCACTAGTCCCCGAATGTGGTTTGAGGCCCGATCAAACCAAGGATGGAGAAATAGCGATGATGATTCGAAAGAAAGCTGGTTCTCCTCAACAAACAACTGACCTTGATGATTGCGATCGTGAAAGAATTCTATGCCAATGTGTCAGAACATGATCACTATGAAGTGTTTGTGAGGGGAAAAACCGTGGCAATCGGAGAAGAGGACATAAATGGGTGCTATCAAATGGATTTGGAGGAGCTTAACGATGAGTATGGACAGTGCATGAACGTGGCAGCATGACCTTCCCCTATTCTCACCTCAGTCTATATAGGAAGGCGTGGTATGCCTTTATCTATGCCAAACTCATGCCATGCACACATGTGAGCCATGTCACCAAAGAAAGAGTGGTGCTGCTATATTCCATTATTCAAGGCTTGCAAATAGATGTCGGGCACGTCATTCAGCAGTCTATTCTCTAAGCATCCCGAGGAGGGACCACAGGAGGGTTACCACATTCGTCTCTCATCTGCGTTTTTTGTGCTAAGTTCGGAGTCAAATGGAAATATGATGAGATGATTCAAATGCCTATGCCCGTGTTGGACCACAAGTTGATCAACAGGTATAAAGTGTGGACAGGTGGGGCAAATCACCCTAGGGGATTGGATTTCATAATTCCCCAAGTTGAACCTACACAAGCCCCACCACCTCAGGCTCCACCTACTTATGGCCCATCTGCAGCAGCTCATCGTGGTGTGGTTCCCGAAACTGTCCAGCGGGAAATAGACGGCTGGTTTTACAACATGGAGTCCCAAAATGTACGCTTGTCGGAACGTCAAGATGTGATTTTCAAATTCTTAGTTGACCAATTTGCTGCACAGAATGCACTGACCGTCCAATTACATTCGGGCGTTCACCTTAGCCAGTTCCCCACTGCTCCTGTTCTGCCAGTGTTTCCCCCTTCCGATCAAGAGATGATCGAGGATGAGGATGCTCCACCCGAGGAATAAGCTCGTCAGGGAAGTCCTCTGTTTTATTTTATTATATTTTTCGCATGAGGACATTGCTCTGGAATAGTTTGGGGGTAGTTAATTTTTATTTCTAAGTTGTAGTTTGTTATTAGTTTGTGGATTTGGATTGTTATTGTTAGTTAAACATTGCATTTAGGATTGCATGATAATTCCAGCGTTTGATAGTGCGTTTATTTGGGGGCCAATGATGAAATTAGAATTGCATGAACAAGTCTAGTAAGGATTGTTGAGTCAGTGATATGATTTTCTTGACATGATTTAAATCTTCATCTGTTTGAAACTGATATTATAAGGATAGCACATTTTGAAAAATGACCATGTTGGCTATGATAGTTTAAAGGGAGAGATAAGAGAGTTCTAAAGGATGAATGCTAGTGAAATAAAGGAATGATTTGAATAGCTAGTGAAGATTGAATTTAGACAGAAACTCAAGTTTGGGGGAAAAATATTTGGAATATATAAGCTATGTAAAAAAAAAAGAATAAACACTGTGGCATGCGTGTCTAGTTTTGTGGCCTTTGTTACTTGAGTAAGTAGGCCCGAGGGGATTGTCTCTACACCTAGCGCCCTAAGGTCTTAATGGCTTGGGAGTCTTTGGTAGAAAGTTCGTTAAGGTAGCATTGAAAAGCCTAAGGGAATAAGACAATGCATAGTCATGAGAAAAAAAAATACTAATAAAGTGGGAAAAGTGCAAAAAGCCCCCGTTATAAAAAAAGAGAAAAAGAAAACGATAAGTATTCCACTTTGACTCTTGAATTTGGGTAATTGTTTGATTTCAGTTGAAGCAAGTTTATTTGATGAGTTCTCGAGTTTACACTGTATGATGCCTATTAAGAAAGATATTATCTTTCATATTTTTGCTTTCCATTGGTTAGCATGGTTACTGAACACACACTCACAATATCAGTAATAACAGATTTGGATTCATTGATTATTGGGATATTATAGATCTACTTTAACATGATGTATTAACATGTTTTTTTGTGATTTTTCTGAGGCCTATGGATATATGTGAGCAATTGGGATGCTGGAATTAGGGTCATTTAGTTAAGTTTGCATTTGCATGGTTTGTCATTTTTATATTGTTTTGTGTTGTTAGTGTTTTGTTGCTTGAGGACATGCAACGATTTAAGTTTGGGGGTATTTGATGATTGGGTAATATACCCATAAATCGGATATACGTGGGTTTAAATTGTTGTATTTTTGAGTCATTTAGGAATATTTTTACTGTGTTTATGTGTTGTATTGCAGATTCGGGAGCTGAAGGGACAAATTGGGGATTTCAAGCATATAATGGCATTGTTGTAAATATGGTGACACTCGGTAAGGGGCATTCATATTAGTTCAAATCCTAAGCGTCGGTACTGGTCGTCTTATCATCAAGAACGGGACGCGTTTGACTTGACCTGGTTCATTGAGATGCAAAGTTGACTTGGATTAGGATTGTGGGGAAGCTATAAAAAGAAATGAAGTGTTGAAATTAGGGATCTTACATCATACACTATTGGAGGCTACACAAATGATTATTTTGAAGACTAAGGATTGGCTTAAGAGTTTTTCTTCTCCTTATTTTCAAATTGTGTAATTCTTTAAGGATGATTTGCAAACGATTATTGGTTTTTATTTCCGTTATGAACTAATTCTTTAATTAAGATTTCAATTGAACCTTTTATGACTATAAATTAGTTATTCAATTTATTCTAATTATTCATGTTGAAGTGAATTGTTTATCTTGCCTTGCATGTATTGATTAATTATTTGGCAAATAATTACCTTGTTACGCTAGAAGGAATTGAAAGAGGAATTCTAGGGTTAAAACTGGGCTTGATAACGTGTGACTTAGTTATTTGCATAGTGAATAATTAGGTTTGTGAATTGAATGTAAATATCTGTTCACCACATGTGACACATAAGGAATTGGAATTGAAGGAGTTTAATTCACTTGTTTTGCATAGGAATATAGCAAGATTAATCTGGATTAAATAGAAGTCAATTGATTACTTGAAAAATGACTTTTGACATTTGAGAATTTCTGTTAACAATTCAGTAGACATAATAATTGGGATAATTGGATAATTGATCAATATCCTCTGATTCCTACTTGTTCTGTACTAAATTTCCTGCCATAGCTTACTGTGATTCATTCATTTTCACCACACAAACGCTTGTTAGTTGATTACAAGCACCATTAAATTTGAATATGTTAAGCTCATTAGGATTGAGCTTAACATAATATGTGATCTTTGTAGATATTATCCTGTTGAAAATTGAAATATTGTCAACTTCTTACTAATTTACTTAAATCTGCTAAATATTGCAGAAAAACACAACTTCCTAATCTTTGAAGATCGTAAGTTTCCTGACATTGGTAATACAGTGACAATGCAATATGAAGGGTGAGGTTTTTAATTTTATTTTTCTATACTTGGTCTGTTGTATATACTGGATTGGGCAGATATTGTCAATGCTCACATTATATCAGGTCTTGGAATTGTGGATGGCCTGAAATTAAAGTTACTTGTCTGTTGTTTAGTTTTGGTTCCATTTGAAAAATGCAAGTCCTCAACATTGATTTATCCTTACTTGAAAATTACTTTACTATGCAGGGTTTACCTCGTGGTAGGGGGCTGCTGATACTTGCTGAAATGAGTTCGGCTGGTAATCTTGCCAAGGGAGACTATACAGCTGCAGCAGTTAAAATCGCTGAAGATCATTCAGATTTTTTTATCGGCTTCATCTCTGTTAATCCAGCATCATGGCCCGGGGGGCCTTCAAATCCGACCTTCATTCATACAACCCCTGTTGTTCAAATGGTAAAAGGTGGTGATGCCCTGGGCCAGCAATATAACACCCCTTATTCTGTAAGTTTCATATGTTGCTCATTGGATTCTTTTAAATTTTTAGCACTTACGATAGGATGCTTCATACATAAATTTATATCCACTTCAAGTTTTATTTCTTGTTTCTCTCTTTATTTTAGAACTTCCATAGTCATGTTTACCTAGATTTTCAGCTTCCGTAGTCCATTATGTAATTCAGCTTCTACATATGCAGTGGTAATTCAAATCCGACCAATTGGTTTATGCTTTTGATTTAATTTTTTTCTTTGCTGTTAAAATAGGGAATTCTGTTGTATGGTTCGTAAAATCTTTATCTATACTAGAGAGGAGGTTCAGCCAACGAACCCAGGAACCCTGAATTCGAAAGCCGAGGAAAATTCATTGGATGTTGAAGACATGGATGCAAATGAGATGAAGAATTTACCGCCTTCATCCACTTCCGAGGATACATAGGTTTCACTCTATATTTAATTATTTCCTAGAATTTACTGAGATGACAAATAAAAAAAAATATATATTAAAAAAACAGGAGACTGCCATTTTACAGAGCTGTTAAAGGTCTCTATTCTGTTACTTGGATGATATTGAGTAGATTTTGATATGCAATTTTGTTCTTCACAGGGGACTGTATTGTGCTCACTTCCAAAAAGATATGAATACCTATGGCAGTTTCAGGAGATGGTTTTGTATGTCATCCTTGAATATATATACATAATAATTCACTGCAATTGCAACTGTATTCCTTGAATATTTTGTAGCCTGAATCATAAGATAATTAAGATAATTATTTTATCATTGCACTGCAACTGTATTCTAGATAATTAATTTCACTTAAACTTGGTACTTCTTAATGTTGCAGGGCTTGCTATGGTGTCCTGAGATTGACCGGAGTGGTATGCAGAATTTTCTTTGATCCATACTCAAGTTTCTTGGTAATTTTTGTAGTGGTGGTGTAATGAGATATTTTCTTTTTAATTTCGACAGCCAGAGATATTCAGGCATGGGAATATCTTCCTCTTGGACCTTTCCTTGGGAAATGTTTTGGTAAGACTCTTTGTTGTTGCTTCATCAATTTGAATTAAATCTTGCAAAGCCAGTGACTTGCCAAACAAGTAAATTGCACAACCTTGTGATGATAGTTCTTGTAAATTGTACCAATGTTTTCTTATAGGTAATATTGGCCCTATGTATGGGGATTGTTTACCAATGTTATTACAAGTAACAAATGTGATTTGTTATTAATCTAGATGTTAGTGCTTAACTAGTTCATGAATGGGTTGATACTGAATATTCATATATTGTATCAGTATACTGTAATACAGTTCTAGCCTTTGCTCTAGTAGTTTAGATTAATGAAGGGAATGGTTTTCTTTGTGCAGTTGGTACTTTATTGGGTGCCATGACCGGAGCTTTGATAGGTCAAGAAACCGAGAGTGGGTTTGTTCGAGGTGTTGCGGTTGGAGCCATATAGGGTGTTGTTTTCTCTATTGAGGTGTTCGAATCATCTCTTGTTCTATGACAATTGTTGGAAATTTTCATCAACTACCAAATGTTCTTTTCAAGCTTCAACTTTGGCATACCTTTTTGCAGGTGAGTCTTGTCACCGATTCAAGCTTCAATTTTTTCAGATGAGTCTTGTCACCGATTCTCCTGTAAATTCGTCAAGAAGTGATGACTTTGTGGCATTTCTTGACGTAGAGTTAAATTTGAGATGTATGTATGGATAGTTTGATATGTATTTTGTGGATGTAGTAATTTGAAACTGTAAACGAATGGTATTATTGGGATGTATTTTGAATGGTTGATATATTTTGGCTTTAAATTTAAATGAGAATTTAGACTTTTTAGCTATATATCATGACATTAGCATATTGCAGGTGCATTGGTAATGTAGGTGAACCACAACTTTTTTTTTCTTTTTTTTAATCTACAACATTTTTAAAACATTGTGTAAATGTGCCTAAACGTTGTCCGATATACTAAACAACAACATTTTTATCCAAAAAATGTTGTGGAATCATACCTTCTACAACGTTTTTAAGCATCTGCGTTGTCCGCGTTGCTGACTGAAACCACGACGTTTTTTTCGACTGAAACCACAACGTTTTTTCCGCGTTGTCTATTTACTGTTTTGTAGTAGTGTTTAGGGTATT
Source organism: Panax ginseng (assembly GCA_020205605.1). Taxonomy (NCBI): domain Eukaryota; kingdom Viridiplantae; phylum Streptophyta; class Magnoliopsida; order Apiales; family Araliaceae; genus Panax; species Panax ginseng. The sequence continues at coordinate 42,710,032 of CM035141.1, read as the reverse complement.
TCAATTGAATGAATGTGTGAACTATATCACCGAGTAACATCATCTGTCGGGTTGGAAGATACCCGAATTTGTGGGCGTCACAAGTTGGTATCAGAGCCGTAGGTTATAAAACTTAAGGGGGGGAAAGAACCTTAAACCATAACCTTAAGAAGATTTAAAGAAGTAAAAGATGAAGTTAACCCTAAAAATGCATTAAATATGATATGTGTTTTTATTATTCTAATTATGTGTGCTAATCAAACTAATTAATTTTTTGTAGATGTCAGGAGATAACGTAATGTATAGGGATATACATGTCGTTAGTGAGGAGTCTGTGAATTAAGTAGAGATCTTACCGACCCCTATAGCTAAAGAGCCAGAAGTGGTGGTGGTTGAGTTTGGAGACTCGGAGAATTTAGAACTCATGTCTTTGTTTGATGGCATGTCGGAGGAGGAGGTGGAGGTGTTGTCGTATAATACGGTAGCACCTGCAGAAGAGATGACTCTAGGGGAGTCAATGAAGGCGTTGTTTATGATAATATTGGATAGAAATATCCAGTTGGGGAAGGAGGTGAGAGAGCTGAAGGAGGAGAACCATGATATCTTGGAAGATAAGAAAAGAATGGAATCGATGTGGGAGGAGGAGCATGACGAGAGAGTTTTGGCGAAGGACAAGGTTAATGAGCTAAAACAGGAGACCTTTGAGCTCAGGCAGGAGCTAAAGGCTAAGAAGCAAAAGATTGATAGGATGTCTTATATTCATAGGAGCTCACATGCGAATTTTTAGTGACAAATGGCTGAGTATCCTGTGGAGGCGGGGCAAACTCGGCATACTATCAGTCGAGATGTTATAGCCGGTCTTGGCAATGCGGATTATGAGAATGCCATAAGGCAAATATAGCCTAGTTAGTATTTAGAGTAGAGTTAGATATGTAAATATGTTATATCTAAGCAGTGACATAAAACCCTCTTTTGTATATCAAAGGGTAGTCTTTTGTAAATCCAAATTTTTGGAAAGCAATTACGGGATAGTAATGTAATCAGCTAAGGTTGTGTAATGTCGAATGATGTAGTATTATACTACAAAGAAGCAAATCAATATAAGCCTTTTATGGAATATGTTATGCAATGTGTTTGAAGTTATTGTTTAATAATGAATAATAACTAATTAACATGAAAAAAGTAATTATGACGTGTTATTTATCATAACAGAAAAATGCCGCCAAGAAGAAGATAACGAAAATCAAGAAGCTAATGTGAATCAACCAGAAGGGGGACCGGTTAATCCAATGCAAGAGTTCGTTAACTTATTAACGGCTGCTTTTAATAGAAATGGAGCAGATATACCCGTAAATCATGCAGTAGTATGGGCTACTACGTTTAAGGACTTGAAGAGCGTAGGTCCGTCGAAGTTCAAAGGAACTACGGACCCAATAGAAGCCCAGAATTGGGTGAAAGAAATAGAGAAGGCATTTGTTATTGCAAATGTCGAAGAGGGGCAAAAGGTTTCTTTTGCTACCTATATGATGAAGGAAGATGCCAACTTCTGGTGGGAGGCAAACTAGGCTAGGGCTGGGATAGAGAAACGATTGTGGACTCGGTTCAAGGAGATTTTCTTCGAGAATTAATTTCCCACGAGTATGCAGGGGAGGATGGTGATATAGTTCCTAGAACTGAAATAAGGAGAAATGACAGTTCCCCAATATGCTGGCAAGTTTAATGAACTGGTGAGGTTTGCTCCACATCAGGTGGACACGGAGGTGAGGAAGGTGAGGAGATTCGAGCAGGGCTGGAAACCCTGGGTCTATAGCCAGATATCGGTGTTCCAAAGTAATTTTTTTGGAACCATTCTAGAGAAGGAAATAATTGACGAAGGTGGTAATGAGGCTCTAATATAATACCACAGAGAGATGAAAAACAAAAATAAGGTAGAAGGGGGAGTGAAAGCAGAGGGAGCCAGTGGTAGTGGCAACGGACAGAAGAGGAAGGGTGTTAACTCTGGGAATACCAAAGTAAAGCAGGGAGATCCTAAGAAGAGGATGGGCGCAGAAGCGTGTGGGAAGACTCACTTAGAGTCATCTTAAGAGAAAGGCAATATGCTACTGCGTGATGGCCGGAGGAGGCATTTCGCCTAACTGTCCAAGTCCGAAGAAGAACCATGGATGCTTCGTGTGTGGATCAACTGATCACATGGCGAAGAACTGCCCAAAGAAGGGGACGGATGGGAATAAGGGCACTTATAGCGGTAAGTTAGCTATTGGTGGTCCAACTCATACAAGTAGGCTGATGGCCCGCATCTTTAACATGACGGTCCAAGATGCAGTTGCATCAGGGGATGTAGTTGTAGGTATTACCCCAATCATCGATATAAATGTTTATGTGTTGTTTGATTCGGGTGCTACTTGTTCTTTCATAACATGTGATTTTGCTAGACGATTAGGATTACTTCCCGAAAGATTGCGTATATCTTTGAATATCAAGGTAGCAAACGAAGAGATAACTCCTATTGAAAAAATTCATAGGAGTTATTGTGTCAATATACGAGGTTATAAATTATCGGTAGATTTGATACCGATAAAGTTGGGAGAATTCAATGTAATTCTCGGGATGGATTTGTTGTTTAACCATAGAATTTCAATTATAGATTGTCAAAAGAAATGTGTAAATATTAGAACGTTGAGATAGCCTCATGTAGTGTTTTACGGTAATAAATCGCCAGGACGTTCGTGTTGTCTTACCATGACACAAACTAGGAAATTGTTGAGGAAGGGATGTGTAGGTGATTTGTGTCATGTTGTTCATACCCAGAGAGTAGGAGCAACAATGGAACAAATACCTATAGTTAAAGAATTCGTGGATGTATTTCCAAGCGAATTACATGGTCTTCCGCCGGATTGCGAGACCAAATTCGTAATAGATATTGTGCCAAGAGCGACACCAGTTTCAAGGGCACCGTACCGTATGGCGCCAATAGAAATGAAGGAGTTAATGGTTCAATTGCAAGAACTGTTGGATAGAAAGTACATTCAACCGAGTGTTTCCCTGCGGGGAGCACCGGTACTGTTTGTGAAGAAGAAGGACGGATCGTTAAGACTTTGTATCGACTAAAGAGAGTTAAACAAGTTAACGATAAAGAATAAATACTCATTGCCCAGGATCGATGATCTCTTTAATGGGCAAAGTATTTTTCAAAGATAGATTTGCGAACGGGGTATCATCACTTAAAGGTTAGAAAGGAGGATGTACCGAAGACGGTATTCAGGACACGTTACGGCCATTAGGAGTTCTTGGTTATGCCGTTTGGGTTGACTAAAGCACCAGCTGAATTTATGGATATGATGAACAGGGTGTTCAAACAATATTTGGACATGTTCATCGTAGTGTTTATCGATGATATTCTAGTCTATTCTAAGACGCCAGAAGATCACGCTGAACACCTAAGGTTTGTGTTGGAGACACTAAGAAAGGAGAAGTTATATGCAAAATTCACTAAGTGTGATATTTGGCTAGAAAGGGTACTATTTTTAGGACATGTTATCGACCGAGATGGAATTTCAGTAGACCCAGCAAAGGTGGAAGCAGTGATGAATTGGGATCAGCCAAAAACGTCGACTGAGGTACGGAGTTTCCTAGTGTTAGCGAAATACTATCGAAGATTTATCCAAGATTTATCCAAGATAGCTACTCTGTTGACTAACTTGACAAGGAAGACAGTGAAGTATGTGTGGACGGAGAAGTATGAAGACAGTTTTCAAGAACTGAAGAAAAGGTTGAGTGAAGCACTTGTATTTTCTTTACCCGATGATACAGGAAATTTTATAGTTTATAGTGATGCTTCGCATAGAGGACTTGGTTGTGTGCTCATGCAGCATGACAAGATCATTGTGTACGCATCACAACAGTTGAAGGATTATGAGAAAGTTTATCCTACTCATGATATGGAACTGGCCACGGTAGTGTTTACCTTAAAGATATGGATGCACTACTTATACGGAGAGAAATGTGAGATATACATGGACCATAAGAGTCTAAAATATATCTTCACACAAAAGGATTTAAATATGAGGCAAAGGAGATGGTTGGAGTTGATAAAGGATTACGATTGTGAAATCATGTATCACCTAGGAAAAGCCAATGTAGTGGCCGACGCCTTAAGTAGGAAGGGTCAGGAAAAGTTTTCTATGTTAACGGCTCAAACTGAGTTAATAACAGAGATGGCTAGAATGGACCTAGAAGTAAAGTTACCGAGTGAATCGGGTCAGAGACTATTTACAACGTATATTCGATCAACCATTGTAAAGAGGGTTAAGGAGGTATAACTCAGAAATGATGAGTGTGACCAGATGAAGAAGCGGCTAGCCGATGAAAAAGAGTTAAAGTATAGTCTTGATAATGATGGATTATTAAGATTTGAAGGAAGAATTTGGGTTTCGAATGAGACATAATTAAAAGAGGAAGTGTTACAAGAGGCTCATAGTGTAAGACCCCAACTTTTATGAATAAAATTAATTTTTTTTCTCGAATTATATTTTTGAATATTATGAATAAAGATTAATTTACAAATTTTGCAAAGTAAGCAAGTGGTTATAAAATATTCGATTGGTCGAGAAATATTCGTTTTAATAGGGAATATTCGTACGACGACACAATCATTAGTGGACCCTACAACGGAGGTATTGTCGTAGTTAGAAAACGACTGTAATAACCCGATATTTTCTATATGATTAAATCAGGAAATTTTGCGTATAATTTTTTTTAATTTTAAGGATGAGGATTTGTACAAGATAATGCGTGTATGTAATTATGTAATAAATAAAAATATAATTATTACATGAATATTTATAAATAATTTTATTTTAGAATTATTGATTATTATAAATTATATTCTTATAATAATTAATATAGTAGAAATATGAAATGATTATTAGAATTATTATAATAATTAATCTATTTTAATATATGAATTTATGATAGTTTAATTAAGTTAATTATTTTAACTTAATTAATAATGTTAAATATGAATAATTATAACAATTATGTTATTATATGAATTTTTACTGATTATTAAGTTAATTATTTTACCTTAATTATTAAGGTTAATTATGGAAGAATAAATCGGATATGGAATCTAAACCCTAATTTTGGATTTTTATCAAGGAATGAGAATAATAATATTATATTATTATTTGTCAGTGTTATAGTTGTGTACTGTATGTGTGTAATGTTAATGTGTGGAACAGTTTTAATGTATTATGACTAAACCCTAATATTAAATTATTTAACCCTATTTTGAAATTTAAAGGGGAAATTCAAGATTTTTATATAACTGTGATATATGATTTATGTTGTATATAATGTTATGATTAATTAGGTAAACCCTAATTAATAGTTAGAAATCCTAGTTAGCAAATCAAGAAAACCCTAGTAATATTTTTTATAAACCCTAGTTCGTAAGTCAGTTAAAACTTTACAATCTGCTAAGCCATCGTGTTATGTTGTATATGATATGTATTATAGAATTTAATGCTAATTATGGGAAAACCCTAATTAGTAATTTAAAACCCTATTTTCTAAAATTAGAAACCTTAAATAATAATTAGCTAATTGCTAGATGGAAACCCTAATTTAAAACTCTATTCTGAGTTCAAGAATATTTTGTAATTGTATTATTATGATTAAGGATAAAAGTTAATTAGGAAAACCCTAATTTTCAAAACCCTAATGTTTTTTTTTATAAACCCTTATTATTTTTTTTCTTTCTAAATTATAAACCCTAATTTGATTAGGGTAAACACCCTAATTGCTAAATTGGCAAGTGTAATGCTAATTAGTGTCTCTTAAACCTAATTAGAAAAGTGTTAAGTAATTAAAAACCTAATTGATTAAGAAACCCTAATTTCAATTTTTAGAAACTAAAATTTTTAGTTTTATTTTATTTTTATTTTTTTGAACAAACCCTAGTTGGAAAATCCTACAATTTGTGCTAAACCTTAGGTTTAAACCCTAACCCTAAGGGCTTGATAAGTTACAATTTTTCCATTAAAATGATTTATCAAATGACCTTTTTGCCCCTCTTGTATTATTGAAGCTAGTATAGGTTTTGACAATTAGGGGAAGTTTGTGACCAAACCCAACAACCCCATGTAATGAAAAATGACAGCAACAAGCTCTTTATCAGCCAATTCATGCATCTTGTACTTCTATTTATAGATTGGAGAGAGAGAAAATATCATTTGTTAGCTAATTTTTGTTCAAACACCCAACCAATCTCTCCCAACTCAAAACCTATGAAATATGTATGTATATTAGTCCCTTAATACATCCCCACGATCACCAATAACAAATCAGAAACATAGAATCAAGATTTGCTCATGGAAAGGTATAAAGCTAATCTTACAATCTGATCTTGAATAATGTTTTAAAAGTTATGTTTGTGTGTTGTAATATGTTGTAAAAGGTGTTAATCAATGATCTGAGTTGATAGATGTTGGATCCATAACATCTATAAGCTCAGATTTGAAGATTTCAAGAATCTGGAAAAATTTGTTTTTGTGTCTGACAGTCAAATGTCAGGCCTTATAGATCTTTGTGTTTGTGTTTTTGGTCGTTTCAATGTTTGCTCTTGTTGTATGCTGTGAGATCTGTCTTCTGAAACTTTTAGTAGGACCAGATCATGCACAGGTTGTAATATAATCGTGGTCAAAGTTAGTTGACCGACCACGAAAACTAAAAATCTGGGTAGCCCAGATTTCCTAGGAGTCTCTGACAAGGTTTTCAAAGCTTCTGATCTCACTAATTTTTGATGTTTTGTCCCAGTTGTTGTTTTGTTGTTATAGCTTGATATGAAGACTACATATTAAAGTCTTCAGTAAACCTAGATACTTAATATGATCCATTTTTATGCAAGGTCAAAAATGGGTTGACCGTCTGCTTATGAACATTTCTGGGTTTTCCAGAAATGTTCAAGAACAGTTTCTAGTTACCAATTTGACTGGCCTTAATTTCTTTACTGTGTTGATGTTAGATCTATATTATGTTATGTAATTGGTCTTTGACATGTATTCTACATGATGGAATCTTCATATTACATAGACTAAGCCCACAATGCTAGATTTAGAGCCTGCAAAATAGGTACCTTAGCTGTTCTTCATTTCTGGGTAACCCAGAAAATGAAGAACAGGCCTGACAACATATTTAAAGCCCCAGATCTCACTTGTTTAATGCTTTTTGGTCATGTTTCTTGTTAGATCATGTAGTATTGACCTAGAACTACAAGATCTGTTGTTTAGTTGTTCCAAAAACGTCATGAGTTATGAATTATTGATGGTCAAACTAGTGCTCTTCGTGGCTGACATGTTTTTTGGATTTGGGCTCAAAAACACGAAGAACACCTATAGCGACGGTTATGTCGCTATAGGTGGTCTTTAGCGACAATTTGTATATAAAAATTATATTTTTATTAAATAATTAGTATTAATAAGTTTTTAATTATGAAAAATACAAAATAAATTTCTAAAAATTATTTTAAAATCCAAAAATTAGTTTTTAATTATTTTGACTATAATTCATAAATATTTAATATTTTGAAATATTAAAAGTATTTAATTTATTTAATTATAATATTAAATAAATTAGATAAAAATGATTTTAATACTTGAAAAATCATTTAAAATTATATTATGGTATAAGAAAATAATTTAAGTTATTTTTGATAACTTTTAAAATTTTGTGATGAATTTCATTAATTAATTAATATTAATGGTAATTAAAGTTATTCAATAAATGTATTAAATAAATTATGGAAAATAAAATTAATGATTTAAAAATTATAGAAAAATGATTTAAAGGTTATTTAAGTTATAAAATATAACTTTTGATATTTTGATGAAAAATATTAATACTTTAATATTAATGATATTAGATTTATTTAATAATTATATTAAATAAATTAGTTTAAAAATGATATTAATATTAGAAAAATCATTTTAAATGAAAATCAATAGTTTAAAAATATTTTAAGTTATAAAATATAACTTTCAATATTTAAAGGTAAATTTCATTAATTATTTACTATTAATGATATTAGAATTATTTAATAATTATATTAAATAAATTAGTTTAAAATGATTTTATTATTATAAAAATCATTTAAAATGAAAATAAAGTGTTTAAAGATATTTTAAGTTATAAAATATAACTTTTAAATTTTTAAAGGATAATTTCATTAATAATTTAATATTAATGATATTAATTTAATATTAGATGATATTAGATTTATTTAATAATTATATTAAATAAATAATTTAAAAATGGTTTTACTTATTTAAAAATCATTTTAAACAAAGAAATAAAATAATTAAAAATATTTTAAGTTGTGATTAAGGACTTTTAATATTTTGATAAGTAATACATTAATACGTTAATATTAATGATAATTATTTAAAAATGATTTTAATTCTTTTTAAAAATCATTTAAGTGTAATATTAATACTTTAAAAATATTTTGAGTTATTATAAATAACTTTAAGATTTTGGGCAATGATTTCATTAATAGTTTAATATTAATTAAATATTAATGATAATAGAATTGTTTAATATTTAAATCATTTAATAATGATTCAGGTGTTTGAAAATTCATGATTGATTATAATAAATGTTTAAAAATTATTATAAGTCATTTAAAAATAATATGACTGATACTAAGTTACAGGATAGAGTCTTAGACTCGATAATTACCCGATAAAGCCGTCGGTACACCGACATATTTTAGAAATTGATCTAGACTTAGATAATTTGATTAAATATGTGTTTATTTGTTATTCAATGGTTGTTAAACATATGTGAAAATGTGATTAGGTTATGTGCTGACTGTAATAAGCAGTATTATGTGTTACGATATGTTATTCTAATCAGTAAAATGATCTTATTAATGATAGGTTTTGATATAAAAGATAGAACTAAGTTGTGAATTAGAAGCAGCACATCAGGCAAGTATCTAACCATTTGCATTTATTTATGCAATGGACATGCGTAAGATAATATCTAAACTATTTTTTTTTCAATTGTTCGAATACTTCAACCTTTGTATGTACTTATGCAATGATTCTGTATAAGTAAGTTATTAAATTATAATCTTTTGTACAAGTTCCTTAATTCTATTATTGTAGATCAAGAAATACATTATGTTCGTTAATTTCTAAACTTGGTTATATAAGTGTCCTCACTTGGATAATAATTATATTTTATCACATGTTGATACATACTTATAGTTGCCTAGTATGTATACGTTGAATTGAAAGCCGTCTAAGTTATTTGATCCGAATAGACACCAATTTTAAAAAATTATTGTTTGAACAAGATAAAACTTTATTATTATCCAACCGAATTGTTTTGGTTTAGATTCAAGACTGGTATGAACATCCCAAATATGGGAAACTTTTATGTGCCTAAGGCAAAAATGCTGGATGAAAATATCGTCCTATAATGTAGTATTGATCAATACTGAGGCATATGATTCGATCACCCTCGTGCGTAAGTAAGTTATGACATTTCTGAGATGAAGTTCTGTTTAACCTTTTAAAAAATAGAAATCAATGTTCATGGTTTGTCAAATGATCATCATTTATAGTCAATACGTAGTTTCAAAAATTTGAAATCGAAATGATATGTTGTTTATTATTGGTTCAGCTTACTTCACAACTGTTGATTCGTTGTAGAAGTATCGTTCAAAGAAGACATTTAATTCATTCAGCTAAATGTTATTATTACTATTATTTGCTGGGCACTCAGATGCTCATCCTTGCTTAATTTAAATATTTTCAGCTAAATATGAACAACCTTGAGGCTCTGCCAAGAACAAAGGGAAAGGAAAGGTCCCTGAATGAAAGATAATGCTATCTTTTGTAATAACTAGACTTTATTAGGATAATGATGATATATATTAATTATCATGTAACGTAATGAATGTTTGAAGGTTTCGTACTTGGGATTGAAAACTCTGATAATATGTAAATTAAATTTGATAATCTATATTATTGTTATTATTATTAGTATTATTTCGCTCATAGAAATGGTATCGTGAAGCACCGAGTTCGGGTTTCAAGTACCTGAATTTGGGGGCGTCACAGTATGGTATCAGAGCTTAGGGTTAAAAACCGTAGGTGGGTTAGACCTTAGGCTATAACCGTGGAACAGAGGGAAACGTTGAAAATACAATTAACTCAAATAGTGTTTTAAAGAAGATAAATTGAATTAGTTCATCGTCAAATCAAATAAAAGATAACTTATATAAAACTATTAATTGTTGTGTATATATATTAAGTTATAATCAAGATAGTTGGTGTGTAGATGTTAGATAGAAAAGGATTAGGATACCCTCAAATCGTTAAGAAGAAGTCAACCTCCATAACCGAGCCAATATCAAAGCCAATAGCTGAAATAGAGGCTCACATTGAAAGCTACCTCAATGAGGTCGTTGTTTTGGAAAGTATAGTATCGTACCCATAAATGATAGTATAACTGATAGGTAGAGTATAGTTAGAGAATATGTGGTCAATGTCAAGTTCTTAAACTCATATGTTTGTGGTGAGTTTTTAAACTCATAATGTGTGGTAAGTTGGACGAACTAGGTGTAGTTAGATGTGAATGGATTATTGAGGATAATAGGAATAGACAGATTTCTAAGCAATTTATCCTTAGTGGAGGCGTAAGAAATAAGTAGTACTAGTATTACTTGAATAGGTATGATTATTGAGGATAATGGGAATAGACAGATTTCTAGTATTATTTGAGTTCTTGAAAACTCTTCTCACATTCCACGCTCCAACCGAATTTTATATCTTTCTGAGTCAGCTGAGTTAATGGAGTAGCGATTCGAGAAAACCCTTCCACGAATCTCTGATAATAACCAGCTAATCCGAGAAAGCTACGTACTTCGGTCACTGATTTAGGTTGCTCCAAGCTTTGAATAACTTCAATCGTTGTTGGGTCAACAGATATTCCATGACTTGATACTACGTGCCGAAGGAATGCTACTTCCTCAAGCCAGAACTCACATTTCTTCAACTTGGCATAAAGCTTGTTTTCACGAATCTTTTGGAGTATCAGCCTCAAGTGTTGCTCATGATCTTCACGGCTTTTGGAATATATGAGCATGTCATCAATAAAGACGACCACAAAGTGATCCAAATATTCCTTGAATACTCGGTTCATCATGTCCATGAAGGCAGCAGGAGCATTAGTCAATCACAAAGACATGACTAAAAATTTATAGTGCCCGTACCGAGTTCTGAAGGCAGTCTTTGGAATATCCTCAGTTTTAACCTTCAGCTAATGATATCCATAACGAAGATCGATCTTTGAAAAGAATTATGCTCCTTGCAACTGATCAAACAGGTCATCAATGTGAGGTAACGGATACCTATTCTTGATGGTGACATGGTTCAATTCCCGGTAGTCAATACAAAGTCGCATACTCCCATCTTTCTTCTTCACGAATAGAACAGGAGCACCCCAAGAAGATGTACTAGGACGAATGAAACTAATGTATAACAATTCCTACAATTGGGTCTTTAACTCCTGAAGTTCAATAGGAGCCATTCGATGTGGGGCTTTGGAAATGAGTTTTGTACCGGGTTCCAAGTCGATAAAAAATTCAATTTCACGCTCTGGGGGTAGGCCAGGAAGTTCTTCAGGAAATACGTCAGAAAATTTATTAACAATAGAAATATCATTCAAATCTGACGTATTTTTGTTTAAATCTGTGACATGAGCTAAAAAAGCTTGACATCCATTTTTCAATAAACGAATAGCTTTATGGCTTGAGATGACAGTGATTGATTTTAATTGTTTGGTTGCTTGAATTCGTATAATAGGTTGGTTAGAATATGAAAGCTAACAACCTTATGAAAAATAATCAATTTTTGCATGATGAGTAGTTAACAAATCAATCCCTAGAATCACATCAAATGAAAGTATTTTCAATGAAATAAGTTCGACATGTAATGTGAGGGTACCGATTTGAACCAAACAAGACTTATAAACAGTGGATGTAATGAAGGTTTCTCCCAACGGAGTTTTCACAGATAAATCAAAGTCTAATTTCTCTGGAGTCAAATTTAATCGTTGAGCGCAAGTAGGAGAAATAAAAGAATGGGTATAACCGGTATCAAATAAGGTATATACTTCGCTAGAGTTTATGATAAGCTTACCCGTGATGACCTCGTTCGGGCTCCTTGCTTTCTAGGAGGTCACAACAAAAGCTCTCCCTTGAACTACTAGTTTTGACTTGTTTGGGACGGTATTTTGTGTCACCGTTCCAACTGGGCTTGTCTTCGGTGCACGACAAAATCGGGCTAGGTGACCTTATCTTCCACAATTATAACAAGCTTTGGATGACATCGCGCATTTTGGACTGATATGTCCCTCCCCTCCGCAATTGAAGCATATGATAAGTGGTCGTTCTCCTTCCTTAACCACAGGTGTTGGTGCTGACGTATTTCCATCATTGTTGAATCTCCTCTTCTTAAAATGTGCATTCTTATTGTCTTGGCCATGATTACCACCAAAGTGGTTACCATTTCTGGCATGTTGATTCCCTCCATGTTTGTTGTCACCGCTTCGATGACTGCTACCACTGGTATTATCATTTTGTCGGCTACTTTCTCTTGGTTGATTTGACTCATTATCGCGTTCCAATAATTGAGCCATATTAACAATATCTGAATACAAACACAGTTTGTGAGAAATTAATTATTGACGTATCTCGGGTTTCAAACCTCTTAGAAACATCCGTGCCATTCTCTCCTCATTATCAACCAAGTGAGACGCAAACCGGGACAACTTAGCAAACTTAGCTTCGTACTGCGACACGGTCATATTGTTCTGCTCCAACTTGATGAACTCTACCTCTTTCATGTGACGAATACTTTCGGGAAAGTACTTGTTGTTGAATAGTTCTTGGAACTAATCCCAAGACATCTTCAGTGCGGCAGGTTGAGTACGCTTTACTGATTCCCACCAGTAATATGCCTCTCCTCGCAACATAAAGGTGGCAAAGGGAACCTTTTGCTCCTCGGAGCATCCCAAGACATCAAATATCTTGGTGATCTATTTTATCCATGCTTTCGCCTTAAGTGGTTTTGGCTCTCCAATAAACTCCGGTGGTCCCAGCTCCTTGAACTGTTTAGCGGTGACCGTCCGAGAGTTTCCAGTGTTTCCACCTATATTTTGGATAGGAGCCGCTCTCGCCTGATGTTGAATGAATTGCATAAAGCCTCTGAACATTCCATCATTCATCATTTGGTCAGTGTTGTTGTTTGCATGAGGATTGTCGCCTTCCTGATGCACATTATCCTAATTATTGATATGTGGAGACTCAACGGTCTCCTATGCTCCATTGCTATTCTCAACATTCTCGAATGTCATTTTCAGATACTGCCACAAAACAAGGGTTAGTTATCACATCACATATTATCCCTATACTCTGACCGACCAATTAAATACCAAATAAACTTAGGTAGGTCATAATAGTGAAGAAATTCCCCGACTCTCCCCTCCTAGTTCTTGTCTCACATCTCAGTCAAGGATCATATCCCTTAGCTTTGATACCAACTGTGACGCCCCCAAAATAGGTATACATCACCTATTCTGAGTCGCCAAATACATGGTATAGAATATAAATACAACCCTAAATATACAACATGAGCTGTGAGTTTTAATACAAATATTGTCTTTTAGACAGTATTCTAACTTAAAATAAGTCCTCAATACATTTATTATCACACTATTTCATAGAATAGTGAGGACTACTAATGCTATCATCTGGACCGTTACTCCGTAATCCGACTAGTCCCTGCTACGTTCTCATTTCCTGAAGAGAACAATGAAAGCAAATGGGTGAGCTCAACTAGCCCAGTAAGAAATATTATGACTAAGATAATGCAGAATAAATTATCATTAGCCTTCAACAGTGTTAAACTGATAAAATATAACAAACATCAAGTTTAACTGCAGCGGAACAAGCAATCCATTAGAAGAGTCAAGTAGAAAATAAAATCTAATATCTTCTATGATTTAAAAGGGTTTTCATTACATTTATCGCTGATACTCAGCTTAATAAAGAATCCACATCACCCCTGCACTACGACCAATGATATTCATTAGAATCACGACCACAAATTATCCATGCACTATGGGCCAAGGATATTCGTGTATTCATCAATGGTCATAATCATGCCAACAACTGTCCATCAATGCACTACGGCCAATAAGAATTTTTACCACATCATTTGTAACATTACGGTCATGATTATACCGAATAATCCCTAGTCATAATCATACCAAGTCCATCTATGCACTACAGGCCACAGATGACTTTCAACATATTATAAACATCAAGATGATGACAATTCAATAAAACAAGTTCAAGAATAAATTTTAAATATTTATAAGTTAATTTATCCTGAACCCAATAACGTCCAAATTGTCAACATGATACTGCTTTGTGGAGTAAAATTCAAGAATGCTCAGAAGAATATTTCCATGAAAAGATACTGGATGAAGTGCAAATATCAAGGATATTCCACTAATTTCATGGAGTATAGAAGCCAAAACTTTAATCAATTGAGTATAATAGAATATATGAAATCGCAAATGGATTTTTTCTGCCATGCGGTAATCCACGTAGATAGATTATTCCAATAGAATAATAAAGAATTGAACCAGGTCATGCGTAACCCGCACAGACAGGATATTCCAACAGAATAATAAAGAATGGAACTGTGTCACGCGTAAGCCGCATGATGTATGGATGTTCCAATGAATAATAAAGAATGGAACTAGGTCATGCGTAATCGCATGCATATGATGTTCCAACAGAATAATAAAGAATGGAACCGGTCACGCGTAATCATGCATGAGATGTGGTGTTCCAACAGAATAATAAAGAATGGAATAACAACAGAATTCACCAGGCATGCGATAGACCGCAAAGACAGGTTATTCCAACAAAATAATAAATAATGGAATAACAGAAGAATTTCACCATGTATGCGGTACTTCGAATAGACAGGTTATTTCAACATAATAATAAAGAAGGGAATAACAAAAGCTCTCTTCATGAATACGAAAGAATAATACCCCTTATGGGTACAACAAATATTATCCATTACCTTAAAAAGAAAAGTATTCCGACTGGTAGGGCGAAGATATTCTTGAAGAAAACTTGCACTAATTTCTATGCTCAAAGCTTTCTTAAACTCGAGAGAAATACGCTCAAGATTATAGAAGGAGAATTCTCTGAACTTCTGGTGTGATTTTCAATTCTAACTAAGCGTCTTATTTATAGGAGAATGGAAAGGACACTATGCTGCACTATGCAATAAAATATAATATATTATATTTATAATCAAATAAAACAAAACTTTATAAAAGTATTCTGTTTTATATAAAAAGTTTTTACTATGCAAACACTATGCATAATAAAATATAATATATTCTATTTAAAATCTAATAAAACAAATAACTTTATAAAAGTATTATGTTTTATATAAAAAAGATTTTTACTACGCGAGCACTATGCAAACACTATGCATAATAAAATATAATATATTCTATTTAAAATCTAATAAAAAAATAACTTTATAAAATTATTTTGTTTTATATAAAAAGTTTTTTGCTTTATTACATTTATAATAATAATAAAACAAACTTTATCATCATTATTATAATTCACAATATTAATTCCGAGTGTCATTTCCGGAAAGAGGGGCTTTCAATAAGGATTTCTCCCCCTATTGGCGCAATTACGTGACCAAACCTCTCCTTGACAAAACTTCTAGACATCGTTGATATTGCAAATAATAATATTAATAACTTTATCATCTCAATTATTGATTTAATAATATATAAAATATTGACAATAATTGAATCAAATAACGTGAGATACTTGCAAAGAATTATTGTAATAATAATTGAACAAAACCGAGTGACTTCTCACGTAAGCATCAATAATCAATACCGTGTGCTACTATGCAACCACCACAGATTATCTTTATTTTTAAACAATGCCGGGTGTTTCAACGATTCTGCAGTAAAACTTCCGCCAATTATTTTCATAAAGTATTTTTATCGTTTTCTCAATCCGACAATAATTCCGTTGTGGGGTCCACCAATAATTGTGTCATTGTACGAAAATTCCCTATTAAAATGAATATTCCCCGACCAATCGAATATTATATAAAAACTTGCGTACTTTGCAAAATTTATAAATATTACCCATAACTATAACATTTTATCAAATTCATTCCATAATATTCAAAAATGATATTTATAGAAAATTCATATTTATTCATAAAAGTTGGGGTCTTACAATTGACGATGTCTAGAAAGTTCTATCGAGGAGAGGTTTGGTCACCTAATTGCGCGCCAATAGGGAGAAATCCTTATCGAAAAGCCACCTATTTTCTAGGAATGATCTGGTTGTTAAATATTGTGAGTTATAAGATTAATGATGAATTATTGTTAATAGATTAAAACAGTGTTTATTAAATATAACTGATTTGTGGTAAATATTTATGCAATTTGTGATATAAATAGAGGGGTTTGTTATGAAGTATTTGTTATAAGTTTGGCTTAGTATTCCATGAGGAGATGTGCTAATTTTTTAGACCGTTGGTTGAAGTTATAATAGTAAATCAATATGGATAGCTGGTTTAAAGTTTTAATAGTAAATCAGTATGGATCGTTGCTTTAAGTTTTAATAGTAAATCAATATGGACCGTCCGTTTAAAAGTGAATTAATTTGGGTCATTCATGAATTAGTTACTATTCAATCTTTTTTCCTATAAATAGAAGCTCATTCCTTCATTATTTTTTACGAATTCACTGAAACTCTAGAGAGAGAAACTATAGAGAGCAAGAAGAAGAGTATTATGCTACTACCCTACTTTAGTATTCAATCTTCTATTAAGGTAAGGGGTATTATTTCTTTCGTATTCATGAAGAGAGTTATTTTTTTTCACTACTCGTAAGGGTTGTTATTCCATTCTTTATTATTCTGTGGGAATAACCTGTCTACGCGGACTACCGCATACATGGTGAAATCTTTTGTTATTCCATTCTTTATTATTCTGTGGGAATAACATGTATACGTGGTGTGACGCCCCCAAATCCAGGTATCTTCCAACCCGACAGATGGTGCTACACGGTGCTACAATTCACATAAACATTCAATTGAAATGCCTCAAAAGAACAGATATGTCTTATATATATAAAAAGAATATTACATACCCCAAGTTCATTACAACCAATACATTTGTCTTTATCATAATATCAGTATTATGCTTACAAAACCTATACTATTACATATGTAATCTACGGGTTCGCCTTCGCCTTCCCTTTATCCTTGTCGGATCCATCGATGTTTTGGTCTTATTTGCATTCATATGGTTCAAGCAAGAATGAGCCTAACTAGCTCAAATAAGTACAACAATTCTTAGGAAAATAGCATACTTGAAACATAGGAATAGTATATCTTCAATAACTGAACAATAGCTATGAAGTACTATCGACAATTCAAAATAGCACTTCTTTTCATTCAAAACATTTTACCACGACAATATTCAGTAAAACATCAATTCCGGTTCAAGACCGTAAGCATATCATAAGTACTTTGAAAAAGGACGTCCCGGTACTAAGTCCGTAAGTCCGGCATAACTTATGAGCATGTCTAGGTGATCAGCCTATAGTACTCTATGTTGATCAACACTACATTCATTAAACATGTATACGTTTAAGTTGTGGCAACCTCACGTGCCTGTCGTTTGACGACAAAACATTTTAGCATACTCAGTCTACTTTTGAAAACCACAACAATATTAGTTTGGTAAATCCTTATCAACACTTGATAGAATAACATAGCATACGTCTAGCCGAAAGAATTGGCTTTGACTTCCTCAAACATTAACTCATGTGAAGAATACATGAATCACAAAGACTTGTCTAGATCAAACTAGAACAAGGGTTAGAGTACTTGCCTTTAGCGTCTGGTACTGTTTATAACACGTGCACTTTAGGTCCTTAAGTCTCTACAGTAGATGATAACATCACATAGAACATTATGTCATGAATGATCATACATGGTTCCTAAGGAATCTTACCCTTCTTCTCAATCTAAATACGCATTAGATTTGTTATTATTGGTTCTGGCTTTACGTTATGTCATTCTTATGTTCATACGTAACTGTCTTAACTTAACCCTAAGTGTTCATACTTAAGGCTTAATTATGTCTTAACCATGTTTCATTAAGATCCTTGATTAAGTGTTCATTCATTACCATTCATGTTCAACATGTAAACCTTTTTCTTTATCTAGGTCATGAGGCAGTCATACACGGATATAACTCTTGGTACCATTGTTGCGGCGCCACTCTTCATCTTTCAAAAACCTGGGACTCGTATTTGTGACGTGGGCGCGAGTCTCTTTGTTAATAGTCGTATTTTGCATGCAAGGCGATTTGCAGGGTGAGGCTCCCTTTGGCCCCGCATCGTCAAGCTAAATGGCTTGAGTCGCATTGCCTGGCGCGACTCTGCTGCCACTGTAAATGTTTGACAAATTTTTAAAAGATGAGATTCCCGGACTCGTAACTTCTTCGTTATAAGTCCGAATTGGCTCGTTCAAGAGCCTACGGTTGTGACGCCCCCACATTCGGGTATCTTCCAACCCGATAGATGGTGCTACACGGTGCTACAGTTCACATAAACATTCAATTGAAATGCCTCAAAAGAACGGATATGTCTTATATATATATATCAAAAGAATATTTACATTCCCCAGGTTCTTTACAACCAATTCATTGTCTTTGTCATAATATCAATATTATTTCTTATAAAACTTATACTATTACATAAGCAATCTACGGGTTCGCCTTTGCCTTCCCTTTATCCTTGTCGGATCCATCGGTCCGTTCTGTCTTAGTTGCATTCATATGGTTTAAGCAAGAATGAGCCTAACTAGCTCAGCAAGTACAACAATTCTAGGAAAATAGCATGCTTGAAACATAGGAATCGTATATCTTCAATAATTGGACAAGAGTTACAAAGTACTATTGAGAAATCAAAATAGCACTTCTTTTCATTCAAAACGTTTTACAACAACAATATTCAGTAAAACATCAATTCCGGTTCAAGACCGTAAGCATTTCTTAAGTACTTTGAAAAGGACGTCCCGGCACTAAGTCCGTAAGTCCAGTGACACCCT
Organism: Panax ginseng; assembly: GCA_020205605.1. Lineage (NCBI taxonomy): Eukaryota > Viridiplantae > Streptophyta > Magnoliopsida > Apiales > Araliaceae > Panax > Panax ginseng. The sequence goes on along the minus strand of CM035141.1, from coordinate 42,690,795 downwards.
TAAATCCGGGTACTTTAATTCCACGGGATTTGGTGTTCACTGTACCCATAATAAATGCAAGCCATGCAATAGGTAGAATAAAAATCTTCCCCTTAAGGGTTACAACATCCGAATAATAATAATACAATCCCAGGTTAAACTAACCTTAAACATACATAAGCGGAATCATAAACAAATAAGTCTTAACAACATCATTAAATCAAGTCTTAAACAAAATACATCATCAAATAAACAACAAGTCTTCATCACTTGCTAACTTTGCCCTTGCCTTTACTAGTGGAAGGATCATCAGTTCTTTCGTTCTTAACTCCAATGTTATTATTAAGCAAGAGTGAGCACTATTGTGACGCCCCAAAATAGGTATACATCACCCATTCTGAGTTATCAAATACATGGTACAGAATTAACTACAACTTTATTATTACAACACATAAACTGTGAGTTTAAATACAGATATTGCCATCTAGACAATATCCACATACAAATAAATTCTCATCATAATTATTGATACATTATTTTACAAAAATGGTGAGGACTACTAAACAACTCTCCCTAGAACCTTCATTCCATACCCCGACTCGTACTCGCTACATTCTCGCCTCCTGAGAAGAAAAATGGAACAAAAAAGAAAAGGGTGAGCTCAACTAGCTCAGTAAAGAATATAATAACTAAGATAATATACAACAAATTATCGTTAGTCTTCAACAGGGAAAAAAATCTAATAGAATACAATAGACAACAAGTTTTAAATCAATATTCGCAGCGGAAAATATTAATTCATAAAAGATTTACGTATAGGATGAAATCTACTAATGTCTATGAATTTAACAGTCCATCATAATATTCTTATCCCTGTAACATCAATCAATGCACCTCTTGAATCATATATTCATCCTTGCACTACAGGCCAAGGATATTCATCAGTTGGTCATGTTCATCTAAACACATGTTCATCTTTGCACTACGGGCCAAAGATATTCATCAGAAATCATTCATCTTTGCACTACAGGCCAAAGATATTCATCAGAAATCATTCATCTTTGCACTACTGGCCAAAGATATTCATTAACATCATCATTTAAGACTGAGGATGATGAAAAATATTTTTAAAGAAACGAATCCAGTGAAACAAAATGACAAGGATTAAGGATTAAGGATTCGTACTTTGTTTTATCCATGTCCAAAAATACTTCAAAAATCATCATAGTGGTGTAAAATTCAAGAATGATCAAAACATGGATACAATCAAAACTAGTATCCAGAATAGATATTTTGGACGAATTTTTTTTTTTTTTTCGATGAATAGTGCCGTATTCGTGAATAGTGTCGTATACGTGAATAGTGCCGTATACGTGAATAGTAACTCCGACACCAAAAGTTCCAAATTTGATAAAAAAAACTTCAGATCAATATTTCAGCATAATGATATTGAAGAAATAATATCATTACGAAAAAAAAATAATATCCCTTACCTCGAAAGATTTATACTTCTAGCTGAAACACCGGATATAGGCTATGACTTGAACTTGCACCGTATAGCAATACTCAAAGTATACTCAAAATACTCACAAGAATACGCTCGATAATATAGAGAGAGAAAACTTCAGTTTCTGGTGTAATTTTCAATTCTAACCTAAACACCCTATTTAAAGGAAAATGCTTAGAACACCAAAGCAGAAAATTTAATTTAATAATAATATATATAACAAATTATCTACGCACACTTTCTAGATTTTGAATCCAGCATTTACATCACATGCTAGGCTACCCACAAAAAAAACGTTTTTCATTCTTTAAATATTTTAAACTTCCAAAAATCAATTATTTCGTAGCTTCGGAACTTCAATAATTCACAATAAATAGCCTTTTATCAGAAAATTCAAATCTCGCGAATTTTTATAGGAAATTCAATTCTCTACAACTTTACAGAAGAAAGTGTTTCCAAATTTCCAACAGAAAATGACCGAAATCCATAAACGGACGATTTTTCAGGCTATAATCAATTTCAGTCAATAAATGGGTCCACAGACATGTTTAACATATTTTAAACATTTATTGCAACAAAAATACTCTTTCTACTCGTATACTCGTACATCACACATTCATTGTAAAAATATCACCATTATTATATTATTAAAAATATAATAATATATTTAAATGAATTATTTTATTAGAAAAAGATAAAATTTTAATTTTCAACAATTGTCACATTAAAATTTTCTCCATCTATATCCATATAAAATCAATATTTTACTCATCATATGAATCATTAATTAATTATTCACAAATAATATTCTGAGAATCACAATATTGACAACTGTGCGGTTCGAGGAAGAGGGGCTTTCAATAAGAATTTCTCTCTTCTTTGGCGGCGCAATTAGGTGACCAAACCTCTCCTTAGATGAGAACTTTCTAGACATTGCCAATAATGTTATCTAATAATATTATTCAGATAATATGAATTATTGCTTCGATAATGAAAATCTTGTGTAATGACAATTATTGAAACAACAAAGAATATAAAATATCAACGCAAAGAATTATTGAATCAATAAAATAAAATATTGAATAAAGAATTATCGTAACCATTATTGAGTAGTGCCTTCACGTAAGAATCAATAATTGGTGCAATACTGCAAATCATCGCTTTGTCTGCAACAACGCAGACATCTGTGTTTTAACCACGGGTATTCCAACGGTGTAAAGCGGTAATAACTACAATCGTTATTTTTAAACAACTTATTTTTGTCGTTTTCTTCCTCCAATCGCTTTCAAGTTATGGGGCCCACACATGGTCGCTACTGGTCAGTATTTAATATTCCCCGACAAAGACAAATATTCCACGACCAAACGAATATTCCCCGACAATAAGGAATATTTTATAACCATTTGCTTATTTTGAAATACTTGCGTATTTTACCCATAACTATCAACATTAATCAAATCAACCCTTACTATTTCAAAATAATAAATAGAGGAAATTTCATTTTATTAATAAAAAGTCGGGGTCTTACAACCTCCCTCCTTATGAAATTTTCGCCCTCGAAATTGACGTCACGTGCACGGTGTTTCAAAAGATGAGGATACCTCGCTTTCATTTCCGCTTTCCAACTCCCGTGTCATTTCCTCTATAGCATGGTTTCTCCACAAGACTTTAAATTGTGGTACAACCTTCGGCGTGGGACATACTCCTTTCTATCCAAGATCTTGACAGTACCTCCTCATACGTTAAGTCTTGACTATCTAAATCGGTTCTAACTCAATAACGCTGGTTCAGGTCTTTCACATATTTCTTAAGCTGAGATATGTGAAACACATTATAAACACGAGACATACTCGGAGGTAACGCGAGTCTATAGGCTACATTACCTACTCGGTCAAGAATTTGAAATGGACCAATAAATCGTGGATTGAGCTTTCCTCTCTTCCCAAATCTTGTAACTCCCTTCCATGGAGCAACTCGCAACAATACATGATCCCCTATACTAAATTCCACGTCCTTTCGATGAAGATCCGCATAACTCTTTTGTCGATCTTGTGCCGTTTGTATACGTTGTCGAATCATTTGGATCTTTTCGGTAGTCATACGTACTAACTCGGGTCCCAACAATGTTGCTTCATGTTAGAGTTTATGCCCTAGAGGCCAATTATTTGATATAATTGCTTAACGTTTTGATATTATATTTGATTGAATAAATATATGATTTTATTATGGTTTTATTTACTGCGTAATATAATTGTTAACATAATAAAATTCCTTAGAATAGTGATACAAATTATATAGTTTCAATGTATGTGACTTGAACATGAGATTATATATTACCATTAGTATCAGTGTTCTTAAATGTCCCTAGTCGAGTATCATTGTTGATGGGACAACAATGATGCATTGAGACTAGTATTTGATGATGATGACCAAATCTCATTGGTCATAAATATATGAGATATTAAGTCAATGCATAGGTACATGTTAGAGAACGATGTCTTGATGCGGATTCCACCATGAGAATTCTATATGGAGCATTATGCGAAGTGTCATTATCAATTCTCATAGTGATAATGATGTAATGGTCCTCCGACACGAAATCTCTATATTACTACACGAGAATTTATGTACTTTGATATCATCAAATGTCACCTTTAATAGGTGGACTATAAAGGTGATTATTGGGTTCATCATTAATCGTGTGAGAAATATGAGTGATCTAGATGGAATTTAACCATCCTATATATTATGGGTGATATCCATAGGCCTCTTGATTGAGTAGGACTATGAAATGCATGGCCATGCTCAAATAGTGATTTGTTTCATATAGTCTACTCATTGATCAAGAAAACTCAGATTAAATTATGAAGAGTATGACACATTCCATGACTCGAGTTTAATCTAGGATATTAAGGTTAAAAGGATTAAATTACATTGAAACATTGGTCACAAAAAGGTTGCATCGAATCATCGATCTTATTATTACTTGGGTAGCAAAAGTGATGCATTACTAGATGTCTTTGCTCCTTCGCTTATAATTTTATAATATGATTTTAAAATTATTGCCAACGTAATAATAACCTATAGGTCACACACATAGAATGTTATTTAAAAGGAATTAATTTAAATATATTAATATGATTAATAGTATTCAAATCACTTAATTTAAATTAAAAGGATAATTTGTATATATGTATATTAATTAAGTAAGACTTAATTAAGAGATATATATATACAAATTCGGATTTTATAAAATTAGGTTTTAATTTGATTAAGTCCTTTTAACTACTATATATATGATATTTAGTACTACTTAGGTAAGATATCATAATTGAAAACCCTAGCCGCTTCTAGAGAGAGACTAGAGAGAAAGCAGTTTCGTAAAAATCTATTCCTTTTGGTGGCTAGTACCGCAAGTCCTTCTTATTCGAGTAATCGTTTCGACGGTTTAAATGCGGCGTTCGATCGGTGGATATACGTAGAGGCGTAATCGGTTTGTATTGCGTTGGAGATTCGAGGCGCATTGGTTTTGATTCTCGCTTTTTGTTTATATCTGGTATAATCTCTAAACCTCTAAATTAATTGATTTTCGCATGGATCCTGTTTTAGGGTTTCGGAAATTACTTTAAAATTTTAATTTCCTCTGTGCGTTTCTGTGCCGAAGCCCAACACTTCACCCACCTCATCCCAACATATTGGAGAGCGACACTTTCGTCCATATAATGCTTCAAATGGAGCCACACCTATACTTGCTCGATAATCTTTGTTGTTGTAGGAGAATTTCACCAATGGTAAATACTTATCCCAACCGCCTTGAAATCTAGGACACGAGTCTTAATAAATCTTCAAGAGTTTGAATAGTCCTCTCGATTGTCCGTCCATTTGAGGATGGTATCCGAATCAATCGTAAACCGCGCCCATAGATTTTTGCAAGCTAACCCAAAATCTTGAAGTGAATCTTGGGTCACGATCCGAAACTATGGATCTTGGCATGCCATGCAATCTCACAATCTCATTTACGTACATTTGAGCAAGACGCGTTCAAGGAATAAGTCTCTGATCGGCAAGAAATGAGCAGACTTGGTTAATCTATCAACAATAACCCAAATAGCATTGATGCCTTGAGAAACCGTAGGAAGACCCGTGAACGAAATCCATAGTAATGTGTTCCCACTTCCATTTCGGAATCTCAAGTGGTTGCAACGGACCCTTTGGCACTTGATGCTCCGCCTTTACACGTTGATAAGTTAAACACGTTGAGATAAACTTTGCAATCTATCTCTTCATATTGTTCCACCAAAATGTATGTCGAAGATCACGATACATTTTGGTACTTCGAGGATGAATTGCAAATTGTGTATTGTGTGCCTCCATCATGATCTTGTACTTCAAATCAGAATCAATAGGAACACAAAGTCTGGAGTGGACTCGAAGTATTCCTTCTTCATCAATTCTCACTTCAGGAATAGCACCTTCTTGTACTTTCTTCTTCATACGCGATCACTCAAGCCTATGGCTTGAGCAACCTTAACTTTTTCTATTAAAGTTGGCTCTATGCGTATACTTGACATCATAGCACTTTTCGTTCTGATATGATCTTCTACTCAACGCGTCACTACCACGTTCGCTTTTCCAGGATGGTATTGAATAGTGTGGTCGTAGTCTTTCAATAGCTTTCGAACCAACGTCGTTCTTAGTATGTTAAATTCTTTTGAGTGAAGAAATATTTAAGGCTTTTATGGTCCGAATATATCTCCACTTTCTCCCCATATAGATAGTGCCTCCAGATCTTTAAGCGCAAAACGATCGGGCCGCTAACTCTAGATCATGAGTAGGATAATTCCTCTCATATTCTTTAAGTTGTCGCGAGGCATAGGCTATGACTTTCCCACGTTGCATGAGAACACATCCTAACCCTTTGCTCAAGCATCATCAGAGATAACAAATCCATCCGAACCAGGATGGTATTGTTAGAACAGTCTTAAATAAGTCTTCTCTTAAGCTCTTGGAAACTCTTCTCGCATTCTTCGCTCCAAATGAATTTTGTATCCTTCCGAGTTAAGCGAGTTAACTAAGTAGCGATTCGAGAAAACCCTTCCACGAATCTCCGATAATAACCAATTAAGCCGAAGCTACGTACTTGATTTCACCACCGCCTTTGGTTGCTTCTAACTTTGTATTGCTTCAATCTTCACGTCAACAGATACTCCATGTTTTGACACCACGTGCCTGAGAAATGCTACTTCCTCAAGCCAGAACTCGCATTTCTTTAACTTGGCATATAGCTTGTTTTCACAAAGCCTTTGGAGTACCAGCTTCAAATGGTGCTCATGCTCTTCACGACTTTTGGAATATATGAGGATGTCGTCAATAAAGAGAACAACGAACTAATCCAAATATTCCTTGAATACTCGGTTCATCATATCCATGAAAGCCGCAGGAGCATTAGTCAATCCGAAAGACATGACTAAGAATTCGTAATGCCCGCATCGAAGTTCTCAAGGCGTCTTTGAATATCCTTAGTTCTAATCTTCATTGATGATATCCGTAATCTAAGATCGATTTTTGAAAAGAATTGTGCTCCTTGCAGAATTGGTCAAACAAGTCATCAATACGAGGTAGAGGATACCTATTCTTGATAGTGACATGGTTTAATCCCCGATAGTCAATACAAAGTCGCATACTCCCGTCTTTCTTTTTACAAATAAAAACAGAGCACCCCAAGGAGATGTACTAGATTTAATGAAACCGATGTCCAACAACTCGTAGTTGGACCTTTAACTCCTCGAAGTTCAATAGGAGCCATTTGATATGGGGTTTTAGAAATGGGCTTTGTACCGAGTTCAAGGTCAATAAAGAATTCAACTTCACGTTATGGGGGTAGGCAGGAAGTTCTTCAGAAAGTCAATAACAACAACAGGAATATTATCCAAATTTGACGTGTCTTTATTCAAATCCATAACATGGGCTAAGAAAGCTTGACATCCGCTTTTTCAATAAACGAATAGCTTTATGATTAGATATGACGTTGATTGATTTTAATGGTTTAGTTGCTTGAATTGAACAACGAAAGTTGTTTAGGAATATGAAAACTAACAACCTTACGAAAATAATCAATTTTGGCATGATGAGTAGTTAACCAATCAATCCCTAAAATCACATCAAAAGCAAGTATCTTTAAAGAGATAAGGTCAACAGTAAGGTGATGGTGCTAACTTGGATCAAACAAGACTTATAAGCAAAGTGGATGTGATGAAAGTTTCTCCTAACGGAGTTTCCACAGATAGGTCAAAGTCTAATTTTTTTGAGTCAAATTTAAACGTTGAGCACAAGTAGGAGAGATAAATGAATGGGTAGCAACAGTATCAAGTAAGGTATAAACTTCGCAAGAATTTATGATTAGCTTACCCGTGATCACCTCGTTTGGGTTCCTCGCACTTTGACCAGTCACAACAAACGCTCTTCCAGGAACCGTTGACTTTAACTTTTCTGGGACAGTCTTTTGAGTCACCATCCCTGCTGAACTAGGTTTCGCTACCGTACAATCCCGAGCGATATGTCCTTCCTTTCCACAATTATAGCATACCTTGAACTGTTGTGGGCAGTTTGGACTGATATGTCCCTCTTTTCCGCATTTATAGCATATGACCGGTGGTCGTTCTCCTCCCTTAGAACCAATTGTTGCCGGCACTGTCGTCTTCACATGGTCGTTGTTAAATCTCCTCTTTTTAAAATCTCCTCTTGACTCTCTTCTTCTATTTTCATGGCCATGATTACCACTAGAGTGGTTACCATTTTTGTCCATCTTTTTCTTTCTCCGCTAGTTATCATTGTTTTGTTGACTGCCATCTCCGGTATGATCCTGGTTGTGGTCCCTCAGTTGACCGTACTCGTTATCTCGCTCTAATAATTGAGCCCTGTTTACAACATCTGAGTAGAGAGAAAATTTATGAGAAATGAGATACTGACGTATGCCGGGTTTCAAACCTCTAAGAAACATCCGCGTCATACGTTCCTCATTCTCCACCAAATGAGGTGCAAACCTGGATAACTCTGCAAACTTCGCCTCGTACTGAGATACCGTCATGTTGTTCTGCTCCAGTCTAATAAACTCCACTTCCTTCATATGACGAACACTTTCAGGAAAGTATTTGTCATTAAATAGTTTCTGAAACGTCTCCCAAGACATGTTGAGTGCGGCTGGATGGGTACGCTTCACAGACTCCCACCAGTAGTCTGCCTCACCACGGAACATAAAGGTGGCGAACGGAACCTTCTGTTCCTCCGTGCATCCCAAGACATCGAATATCTTGGTAATTTTCTTGACCCATGTTTCCTCCATGATCGGATCTGGCTTTCCCTTAAATTCTGGTGGTCCCAACTCTTTGAACTGCTTGGCTGTGACAACCCGTGAATTGCTATCATTTTCTCCTGTATTTTGAACACGACTCTCCCTAAATCGATTTTACATGAACCGCAAAAGCTTCTAAACATCCCCTCGTTCATCATCTGCAGTGGTGTTGTTCACGGGAGGAACATTGTCACTTCTGCAGACGTTCTCCTCGCTGGTAAGGCACAGCGTCTACCGGCCTCATTTCCCTTTATTAATATTCTTAGTCGACATTCTCAAATCATCATAAAACAAGGGCTAATTAAGGAAATCAATATATCACATAATATCCCTATATCTTGACCAACTAACAAATAAGCTTAGGTAGGACACACTAGCGAAGGATTTACTCTGCCTCTCCCTCCTAGTTCTATTCCCCGATCTCATGGAGAGATCATATCCCTAAGCTCGATACCAACCGTGACGCCCCCAAAATAGGTATACATCACCCATTCCGAGTTGTCAAATACATGGTATGTAATTAACTACAACTTTATTATTACAACACATAAACCGTGAGTTTAAATACAGATATTGCCATCTAGACAATATCCACATACAAATAAATCCTCATCATAATTATTGATACATTATTTTACAAAAATGGTGAGGACTACTAAATAACTCTCCCTAGAATCTTCATTCCATACCCCGACTCGTACTCGCTATATTCTCGCCTCCTGAGAAGAAAAATGGAACAAAAAGGAAAAGGGTGAGCTCAACTAGCTCAAGAAGAATATTATGACTAAGATAATATACAACAAATTATCGTTAGTCTTCAACAGGGAAAAAAATCTAATAGAATACAATAGACAACAAGTTTTAAATCAATATTCGCAGTGAAAAATATTAATTCATAGAAGAGTTACGTAGAGGATGAAATCTACTAATGTCTATGAATTTAACAGTCCATCACAGTATTTTTATCCCTGTAACATCAATCAATGCACCTCTTGAATCATATATTCATCCTTGCACTACAGACCAAGGATATTCATCAGTTGGTCATGTTCATCTAAACACCTGTTCATCTTTGCACTACGGGCCAAAGATATTCATCAGAAATCATTCATCTTTGCACTACAGGCCAAAGATATTCATCGAAATCATTCATCTTTGCACTACCAAGGCCAAAGATATTCCTTAACATCATCATTTAAGACTGAGGATGATGAAAAATATTTTTAAAGAAACGAATCCAGTGAAACAAAATGACAAGGATTAAGGATTAAGGATTCGTACTTTGTTTTATCCATGTCCAAAAATACTTCAAAAATCATCATAGTGGTGTAAAATTCAAGAATGATCAAAACATGGATACAATCAAAACTAGTATCTAGAATAGATATTTTGGACTTAAAAAGAAAAATTTTCATTTTTCGATGAATAAAGGCCGATTCGTGAATAAGTGTCGTATACGTGAATAGTGCCGTATACGTGAATAGTAACTCCGACACCAAAAGTTCCAAATTTGATAAAAAACTTCATATCAATATTTCAGCATAATGATATTGAAGAAATAATATCATTACGAAAAAAAAAATATCCCTTACCTCGAAAGATATAGGCTATGACTTGAACTTGCACCGTATAGCAATACTCAAAGTATACTCAAAATACTCACAAGAATAAACGATAATATATAGAGAGAAAACTTGGTTTACGGTGTAATTTTTAATTCTAACCTAAGCACCCTATTTAAAGGAAAATGCTTAGAACACCAAAGCGTAAAATTTAATTTAATAATAATATATATAACAAATTCTCTCTTTACACTTTCTAGATTTTGAATTCAAAGATTTACATCACATGCTAGGTCGCCCACAAAAAAACGTTTTCATTCTTTAAATATTTTAAACTTCCACAAATCAATTATTTCGTAGCTTCGGAACTTCAATAATTCACAATAAATAGCCTTTTGTCAGAAAATTTGAATCTCACGAGTTTTAATAGGAAATTCAATTCTCTACAACTTTACAGAAGAAAGTTTTTCCAAATTCCCAATAGAAAATGACCGAAATCCATAAACGGACGATTTTTCAGGCTATAATCAATTTCAGTCAATAAATGGGTCCATGTATATGTTTAACATGTTTTAAACATTTATTGCAACAAAATACTCTTTTCTACTCAGATACTCAGATATCACACATTCATTGTAAAAATATCACCATTATTATATTATTAAAAATATAATAATATATTTAAATGAATTATTTTATCGTAAAAAGATAAAATTTTAATTTTCAACAATTGTCACATTAAAAATTTTCTCCATCTATATCCATATAAAATTAATATTTTCCTCATCATATGAATCAATAATTAATTATTCACAAATAATATTACGTAATCACAATATTGACAACCGTGCGCTCCGAGGAAGAGGGGGCTTTCAATAAGAATTTCTCCTTCTTTGGCGCGCAATTAGGTGACCAAACCTCTCCTTAGACGAACTTTCTAGACATTGCCAATAATGTTATCTAATAATATTATTAGGATAATATGAATTATTGCTTCGATAATGAAAATCTTTGTGTAATGACAATTATTGAAACAACAAAGAATATAAAATATCAACGCAAAGAATTATTGAATCAATAAAATAAAATATTGAATAGTAATTCGTAACCATTATTGAGTAGTGCCTTTCACGTAAGAATCAATAATTGGTGCAATATCGTGCTTCTTGTGCAACAACGCCAGTATTATTGTGTTTTAACCACTGGTATTCCAACAAAGGTAAATTCAGAATAACTACGCCGTTATTTTTAAACAACTTATTTTTGTCGTTTTCTTCCTCCAATCGCTTTTCGTTATGGGGGGCACACATGGTTGCGCGTCATTGTATTTAATATTCCCCAACAGCATTTAATATTCCACGACCAAACGAATATTCTAAACAATAAGGAATATTTTATAACCATTTGTTTATTTTGAAATACTTACGTATTTTACCCACAACTATCCACATTAATCAAATCAACCCTTACTATTTCAAAATAATAAATAGAGGAAATTTCATTTTATTAATAAAAAGTCGGGGTCTTACAACTATTGCCCACAAGTATAATAATGAAATAACAGTATAATAACATGCGAGTAAATCAAAGACATCTGAATAAATGCTCAACTTTTGAATCAAGAATGAATAACAAGAATCAAAAGAATTCTGAGGGTCATAAGACCTTGAACTATGTCCTAGGTTATCAAGGGTTATACTTGAAACCTTTAATAGTCATAAGACTATGTACCTTTTACTCGCACTTTGGGGGATCAAACCCTTAGTACCATACATCGTGCATAATATCTTAACGCTTAACGATAAGTAAATCCCTTTCTGTGGTTGTTCATCTTAGTTTGACATTCGAATCCGCACCAAAAGAAGTTTGGTTTATAATTCAATAAGGGTTCTGAAATTTAGAATGTTCATCAACTAAGGACTAGTTGAATCAATAAAGTTTACTAGTCTAATAAGGTTCAACAATAATGATATTCGATTCGAATAATAATCTCAAGAAGTATACAATAGAACAATTATTGTATAACTGAATCATGCTTTGAAAAGATAATAAATCTTTAATATAACATTTGAACTTGAGTAATAGAAATGATAATTTACTCGAGGTAAATAATAAACTTGAACAATAATGACAAGTAGGGTTAGGAAACTTGCCTCGTGCGTAGGCTAAACGATTACTACTTCCGTTCACCACAAATCATACACACATACCATATGTATTCACAACATTCATTAGTTATATTCTCACTTAATTACTTAATATAAACTCCACTTTATTTAACAAATCATTACCCTTCTAATTTAATTACTTAATTAAATTAAAATATTTTCATTCTCTTACTATTATTACACTTTAATAAATTATTTCATAATAATTTCCATCGAATATTTATTTTATTCCATAAATATCTCAATTAAAATATTTAATTTATTTTATAAATATTTTAATAATAATTTTCATCGAATATTTATTTTATTCCATAAATATCTCAATTAAAATATTTAATTTATTTTATAAATATTTTAATAATAATTTTCATCAAATATTTATTTTTTTTATTTTTTATTTTTTATTTTTTTTATTTATTATTATTTTTTTGACCTCAGTTGTAAGTGGTAATTTAGTTTGGTAACGCATATAGAAGCAGGGTTACCTGTGCTCATTTTCCGTAGTCATGCAGTTCTACGATTCATGAACCTAACAAGGACAAATTAGGCCAAAAATCAATCACAGGTAAAATTATACATGAATATGGTCATAACTTCTAATTAGTTATTTTTACACGAATTTAGACTTATCCAATCATTGTAATACATATATAATCAGTACTCAACATCTATAAAGTGATTTTAACCCATTAAAACATATAATCACAGAATTAAAATCTATAATTTCACTGATTTTGATGTTCTTGAAGGTTTTGAAAATAAAACTTGAAAATTGTCACTACGGATTCGTTATAACACCAATCCGTTTATTTAAACTTTGGTCTCTTCATATCAATATGTATAATAATATACGAGTGTAAAATTTAGGGATAATATATGATCAACGCATTAAATACCACTTATAGGGCCATAAGGCCAAAACCCATACTCTGTAATTTTGAAAAACATATACGACATGTATTTTAATGAAACAGATGATATGGTCTACATAGTAAACATGGTATAATACTCGAATTATTACACATATTCTTATAACAATCATCATTTCCCAATTCACAGAGAATTACAGAATATATGAAAGCCATTTTTATAAAAACTAAATGAAGTAACTTTAAAATTTGGGAAGAAGGGATTACCCTTGAATACTCTGCTTATATTACACAGGGTGACAACAATTCCCAATTTCTCACACTTCTTCTCCTTTAATCACAGTATTCACAATCTCTCTCAAAGTTCTCAAACTCTCTCTGTGAATATTTCTTAGACTTAATAAAAAAAACAATAAGGAAGACGTATGATATAATAAGAGAACTGACGCACTGAGTGGTCAGTTAACCCAATAATGGGTAACTGCTCCAACTCCTACTAAGGCCATGTTTGGCTAGTCTTAATATATTTCAAAACCATTTAATTTAATAAAGCTTTATCATATAGTTTAATTAATGTCACACTCCTTCATAAAATAAATCAATATCTTATTTAATTTATTTTAAATAAAATATAATAATTTCTCATAAATTCACATTAGTCACATAATTAATTTTCTCATTAATAAATAATGTCAAATTATTAACTCTTTAATTAATAATTAAATTAATTAAATAACATCATGCTTAATTAAATATTTCATTTAATTCAATAAGCTCACATAATTACATACTTGAATAATAAGTATTCTCTACATTAATTTAATAAATGTAACACATATAATTAAATTAATCTATCACAATTGCATCAATTAATTATTTAATCTAATAATTAAATCATCGAAAAATATTTATTTAATTCAATAAATATTAAAATTAATTTACAAAAATCTCGTTCGTCACATCTTTCCCCCTTTAATATGATTCTGTCTCTAGAATCACGACTCAATAAATTCGACCCATTACATTCTCCCCCCTACAAAGATTTTGTTCCCAGAATCGCTTACACATAATTAAGTAAAATAAATGAGGGTAAATCTTCATCATATTCTCTTCGAGTTCCCACGAAGATTCTTCAGCATTCTGGTTCCTCCAATTTACCTTAACAGAAGGTATAACTTTATTTCTGAGAACTTGTTCTTTTCGGTCGATAATTTGGAAAGGAATTTCTTCGTAAGATAAGTCTTTCTCAAAATTCATGGGTTCGTATTCAATTACATGCTTGTAATCGGCCTTGTAGGGGCGTAACACAGAAACATGAAAGACGTTGTGGACATTCTCGAGTGCTGGAGGTAAGGCTACCTCGTACGCTACTTCTCCGATTTTTCTCAGTACTTCAAATGGTCCAATGAATCTTGGGCTCAATTTCCCTTTCTTTCCGAACCTGATCTTCCCCTTCCAGGGAGAGACCTTCAAGAAAACATAACTACCTTATTCCAACTCGATATTTTTACGATGTGGATCAGCGTATTTTTTCTGTCGGTCTTGAGCTGCTACCAGTTGTGCTCGGATCACTTTGACTATTTCTGCAAATCTCATTGTACTCAATTCGCCCTAGCAATTGTCTTTCACCAACTTCATCCCAAAGAAAGCGGAGTTACGACTTTTCGCCAGATAACGCTCATATAAGGCGGTATGCCTATACTAGCGTAGTAACTGTTGTTGTAGCCGAACTCTACTAACGGTAGGTGATCATCCCAATTTCCTTTAAAATCCATCACATAGGCTCTTAGCATATCTTCTAATGTTTGAATCGTTCTCTCACTCTGCCCATCTGTTTGAGGGTCGTAAGCTGTACTCATTCGCAATTGCGTACCCATGCATTCCTGTAGACGTTTCCAGAAGTTCGATGTAAAACGCGGATCTCTATCAGAAACAATTAACACCGGCACTCCGTGTCTCGAAACGATTTCTTTTACATATAACCTCGCCAACTGATCTAAGTTGAATCTGATTTTGATCGGAAGGAAGTGTGCGGATTTCGTCAGTCGGTCAATGATAACCCATACTACGTCGTAGCCTTTCTGAGTCGTCGGAAGGCCAACCACGAAGTCCATTGTAATATGTTCCCATTTCTATTATGGGATCTCTAACGATTGTAGCAATCCACTCGGTCTCTAATGTTCCGCTTTCACTTTCTGATAGGTCAGACACTTGGCAACACATTCTGCAACATCACGTTTCAAATTCGGCCACCAGAAATGTTGTCTAAGATCTTGGTACATCTTGGTACTACCAGGGTGAATCGAATATCGTGAACTATGAGTCTCGCTCAAAATATCTTCCTTAGTCTCTTGTACTGGCGGTACCCAAATTCTACTCTCAAATCTCAGTATTCCTTCCTTATCCATCTTAAATCTCGATTCGGTTCCTCCAAATATCTTCTTTGTCACCTTTTTACATTCATCATCCTGAAGTTGAGCCTCTTTAACTTTATCTAGTAGAGTTGTACCAGATTGCATCTGAAATAGCTTCTCATCGATCTCCATAGGATACTTCACTTCCAACTCCAGTTTCTCCATTTCTGCAATTTGCTCCTTCGGAGCAGTCAACATCGTCAATTTCTCCCAACCCTTTCTACTTAAGGCGTCGGCAACCACATTTGTTTTACTCGGATGGTATAAAATCTCACAGTCGTAATCCTTAATTAATTCCAACCATCTTCTTTGACGCATATTTAAGTCCTTTTGTGTGAAAATATATTTAGAGACTCTTATGGTGGTAGTATATATTTCACACTTCTCCCCGTAGAGATAGTGCCTCCAAATTTTCAAAGCAAAAACAACTCGCATTTAACTCCAAGTCATGGGTGGGATATCCCTTCTCGTAATCCTTCAATTGTCATGATGCATACGCAATGACTTTGCTGCTTTTGCATCAAAGACACGCTGACCAAGTCCTTTATGCGATGCTTCACTATAAACAACAAAATTTCCTCGTATCATCCAGGAAGAGATAACACAGGGGCCGTACTCAACCTCTTCTTCAATTCTTGAAAACTTTCCTCACACTTATCCGTCCAAACAAATTTCACAACTTTTTGAGTTAAATTCGTTAACGGAGTTGCGATCTTGGAAAAGTCTTATATGAACCTTCTATAATATCCTGCCAATCCAAGAAAACTTCGTACTTCCGACGGCGTCCTTGGCTGATCCCAGTTAATCACAGCTTCGACTTTGGATGGATCTACTGAAATTCCGTTTTTATCAATCACGTGCCCAAGAAATTGCACTCGTGCTCTCTCCAATTCGCATTTCGAAAACTTGGGCTTAAACCTTTTCCTTCTCAATACTTCCAACGTTAATCTCAAATGCTCTTCGTGTTCTTCTTTGATTTTCGAATAGACCAAAATGTCATCTATAAATACCACTACGAACTTGTCCAAAAACGGCTTGAACACACCATTCATTAGTCCCATAAATGATGTAGGAGCATTCGTAAGACCAAACGACATTACTAAAAATTCGTAGTGACCATATCGCGTTCTGAATGCTGTCTTGCAGACATCCTGCCGCCTCACCTTCAGTTGATGATAACTGCTTCTCAAGTCTTTCTTGGAAAAGTATCTTGCTCCTTTCAATTGATCAAACAAGTCGTCGATCCTCGGTAATAGATATATGTTCTTAGTCGTGACCTTATACAGTTCTCTGTAGTCAATGTAGAGCCGTATCGATTTTTCCTTCTTTTTCACGAATAACACCGACACTCCCCACGGCGATACGCTCGGTTGAATGTACTTCTTGTCCAACAATTCTTGTAGTTGTACCATTAATTCCTTCATCTCTACTGGTTCCATTCGGTATGGTGCCTTCGATATTGGAGCAGTTCCTGGCGCCAAATCGATCACGAAATCTACCTCTCTATCTGATGGAAGTCCTGGCAAATCGTCTGAAAATACATCAACGAAGTCCCTCACAATCGGTATTTCTTCTACCTTCGGATTCTCTTTTTGACTATCGACTATGTAAGCTAAGTATCCTACACAGCCTTGTCTTAATAACTTCCTGGCCTGCATCATCGTCAGACAACTCGCTTGTCTAGGTGACTTCCTACCATAAAATACAACCTTTGACGGAGTCATAAGGTTAATACGCTTCTTTTGGCAATCAATTACAGCCCCGTAATTGAATAACCATTCCATTCCTAAGATAACGTCAAATTCCCCAAGTCGAATAGGGATAAGATCTACATTCATGATATTACCCTTAATATCCACTCTACAATTTTATGTACGCATTTTAACAGAGGATTATTTCTCTATTCGCAATTTCTATGTTCATGGGGTAATCCAATTCATTCTTAGGCAAATCTAAATTCTTGGCAAAATCATTGGATATAAAGGAACAAGTAGCACCCGTATCAAATAATACGTAGGCATTAACTTTATTGATCGGAATGATACCTGACACCACATCACAGGATTGAACTGCATCTTGCACCGTCATGTTGAAAGTCCGGGCAGTCGGTCGGTTTGTTGCGGTTGGTCCGGTGATGATTAAGGCATTTCCACTGTTGTTTCCCCGGTTTCCTCCTGATCCTGACCCTCCCGATCCCTTCTTTGGACAATCTCTTTCCAGATGGTCCTTCGAACCACAAGTAAAACAAGCACCCTTCTTTGGGTTTGGACAGTTTGGTGCTATGTGGCCTTCCTGACCACAATTGTAGCACACTCTCTTTCCTTTCATACAAACTCCCAGATGGGCTTTCCCGCAAGTCAGGCTTGCTTCGATTCTTTTTTTCTGATTACCTTGCTGATTCCCCGATGATGAGTTGTCGTTCCACCTTTTCTTCTGATTGAAATTTCCACCTCCTGTGCCACTTCCACTGGCCTTGTTATTAATTTCACCTTCACTCTTCTTCTTCTTCTGATCTTGATTGTACTTGGTCACCGCATCGCTTCCACCTTCAATGAGGATGGCCTTTTCCAAAACTCCAGCAAATGTGTTTATCTGAAACTTTGATACCTTGTTGTACACCCAAGGCCTTAGTCCTTGCTCAAACCATCTCGCCTTCCTCTCATCTGTGTGAACTTGATATGGGGCGAATCTTGCCAACTCATTGAATTTAGCCGCGTAGTCAGGTACGCTCATGTTTCCCTGCTTCAACTCTAGAAATTGAACCTCCATCTGGTTCTGCGAGCTAGTTGGGAAGTACATCTCGAAAAACATTTCTTTAAATCTCTCCCAAGTAATTACACCTTCATCTCCTCGCACTTTGTTTGCTTGCCACCAATAGCTAGCCTCAGACTTCAGCATAAACATTGAAAAATCAGTCTTCTGATCTTCTCTAACCCTAGCAACGTCGACAACCTTCTCCATTTCCATAACCCACGTTTGAGCCTCGATTGGTTTTATGGAACCTTTGAACTCTGGAGGTTCCACCGCCTTGAAGTCTTTAAACGTTGTGTTTGGTGGAGCTTCATGAGTTGATTATTCATGGCTCAAATAAGAAGTTAACCAAGCTTCTTTGCCGCAGGATTAGCGTTAGCATTATTGTTATTATTGGTAGACTCTTCCCGAGTTTAGGTTGACGTTGTTGTCTTCTCCTTGGCGGCATTTTTCTGTTAAATAAATGCTTATTAGAACTTTATTTATTTCTCTAAATAGTTAAGGCATTACTCAACAATTTAACATATCACTTAACACATCATCTCAAACAACTTGATATATTTTCATTCAAATCAAAAGTTTTAACATTAAACGATAGCATAATTGCTATTTACATCAACTATCCTGGAATAAAGAATCCACAGGATTTAAAACATTCAAATATTCTTTCGTTCATAAACACGTCAGAATTTACATCTAAAACTAATTAAGTTCTTCAAATAATTAAATAAATCATATCACTGTCGATCAAGGTACTGATTAGCCTTGCTACGCTCCTCTTCTAAGATGCGATGCATCGTCCTTCGATCCATCATGTACAATGGTAGTCCTTCGAACTGGATTGGGTACCTCAAAACTCGATCTTGGGTCTCATTCATTACCTTGTTAAGTGTAGAGTATGTTTTTCCCAATCTTCGTTTTCTTTGCACGACTATCATCCTCTGCACGATCAGCTCGACGCGATTCTCTTACTCAGCCTTCCTCTGCTATGTTGACCTTTGGAGGTTTCCTTGATTCCTTCTTCGATTTTCTATCTCCTCGGTCTTATCTTCAGTTTGACCCTTCTCATGGACCAAATCCTATTCTACATTTGCTAGTCGAGAGTGAAGAGTTGAAATCTCCCTTTCCTTCTGCTCTAGAGTAATATGTTGAATAACCGCTCGCTCAGTCAAATCCTGGACCTCGTCTCGTAACTCCACGTTACGGTCGTATAACGTGTCATACATCTCAGCATCAACGGTGTACCGTGGCAACTCCTCTTCTTCCTCTTCCTCTTCCTCAACAAATTCCTCCTCAGGATCCTCCTCGAGGATCGAGATCGGCTCATGCTCCTGACCAACAACGGTGATCAATGGAGATGACTCCCTCTGTACCAGCTGCTCCCTAACGACATGAATGTCTCGGGGCTCCTCCTCTGTCGGTACTATAGGTACACGGGGTTCCTCCTCAGTAGGTACTATAAGTACTCGGGGTTCTTCCTCCCCAGCTTGACTAGCTTCTCCAACATTCGACATCCTGACAACAAAATTTTAAGTTTTAGTTACTAAGTCGTATCATCTAACGCATACTTTAACACAAACACATAAGGTCTTTTATTATCTTTAATGAATTACATAAATTCATTTCTTATAACTCGATAAGAGTTTTCTATCACTATCTTCTTTCTATAAGGCTACTACCTAAGGTTGTTCCCCCACCTAAGGTTCATAACCTACAACTTTGATACCAACTTGTGACACCCCCAAATCTGGGTACTTCAATTCCACGGGATTTGGTGTTCACTGTACAAATATCATCTATCTATCTACCCATAATAAATGCAAGCCATGCAATAGGTAGAATAAAAATCATCCCCTTAAGGGTTACAACATCCGAATAATAATAATACAATCCCAGGTTAAACTAACCTTAAACATCTGTGCGGAATCATAAACAAATAAGTCTTAACAACATCATTAAATCAAGTCTTAAACAAAATACATCATCAAATAAACAACAAGTCTTCATCACTTGCTAACTTTGCCCTTGCCTTTACTAGTGGAAAGATCATCAGTTCTTTCATTCTTAACTACAATGTTATTATTAAGCAAGAGTGAGCACTATTGCCCACAATTATAATAATGAAATAACAGTATAATAACATGCGAGTAAATCAAAGACATCTGAATAAAAACTCAACTTTTGAATCAAGAATGAATAACAAGAATCAAAAGAATTCTGAGGGTCATAAGACCTTGAACTATGTCCTAGGTTATCAAGGGTTATACTTGAAACCTTTAACAAATCATAAGACTATGGACCTTTCTACTGCGTACTTAGGGGATCAACCCTTAGTACCATCATCATGCAATAATATCTTAACGCTTAACGATAAGTAAATCCCTTTCTGAGTGGTTGTTCATCTCAGTTTGACATTCGAATCCGCACCAAAAGAAGTTTGGTTTGGATAATTCAATAAGGGTTCTGAAATTTAGAATGTTCATCAACTAAGGACTAGTTGAATCAATAAAGTTTACTAGTCTAATAAGGTTCAACAATAATGATATTCGATTCGAATAATAATCTCAAGAAATATACAATAGAACAATTATTGTATAATTGAATCATGCTTTGAAAAGATAATAAATCTTTAATATAACATTTGAACTTGAGTAATAGAAATGATAATTTACTCGAGGTAAATAATAAACTTGAACAATAATGACAAGTAGGGTTAGGAAACTTGCTTCGTGCGTAGGCTAAATGATTACTACTTCCGTTCACCACAAATCATACACACATACCATATGTATTCACAACATTCATTAGTTATATTCTCACTTAATTACTTAATATAAACTCCACTTTATTTAACAAATTATTACCCTTCTAATTTAATTACTTAATTAAATTAAAATATTTTCATTCTCTTACTATTATTACACTCGAATAAATTATTTCATAATAATTTCCATCGAATATTTATTTTATTCCATAAATATCTCAATTAAAATATTTAATTTATTTTATAAATATTTTAATAATAATTTTCATCGAATATTTATTTTATTCCATAAATATCTCAATTAAAATATTTAATTTATTTTATAAATATTTTAATAATAATTTTCATCAAATATTTATTTTTTTTATTTTTTATTTTTTAATTTTTATTATTTTTTTATTATTATTTTTTGAATGGAGTGGAATGGTAATTTAGTTTGGTAACGCATACGGGGCTGGGTTACCTGTGCTCATTTTCTCGTATTTCATAGATTCTACGATTCATGAACCTAACAAGGCCAAATTAGGCCAAAAATCAATCACAGGTAAAATTATACATGAATATGGTCATAACTTCCAATTAGTTATTTTTACACGAATTAAACTTACCCAATCATTGTAATACATATATAATCATTACTCAACATCTATAAAGTGATTTTAACCCATTAAAACATATAATCACAGAATTAAAATCTATAATTTCACTGATTTTGATGTTCTTGAAGGTTTTGAAAATAAAACTTGAAAATTGTCACTACGGATTCGTTATAACACCAATCCGTTTATTTAAACTTTGGTCTCTTCGTATCAATATATATAATAATATACGAGTGTAAAATTTAGGGATAATATATGATCAACGCATTAAATACCACTTATAGGGCCATAAGGCCAAAACCCGTACTCTGTAATTTTGAAAAACATATACAACATGTATTTTAATGAAACAGATGATATGGTCTACATAGTAAACATGGTATACTACTCGAATTATTACACATATTCTTATAACAATCATCATTTCCCAATTCACAGAGAATTACAGAATATATGAAAGCCATTTTTCTAAAAACTAAATAACGTAACTTTAATATTTGGGAAGAAGGGATTACCCTTGAATACTCTGCTTAGATTACACAGGGTGACAACAATTCCCAATTTATCACACTTCTTCTCCTTTAATCACAGTATTCACAATCTCTCTCAAAGTTTTCAAACTCTCTCTGTGAATATTTCTTAGACTTAATAAAAAAAACAATAAGGAAGACGTATGATATAATAAGAGAACTGACACACTGAGTGGTCAGTTAACCCAATAATGGGTAACTGCTCCAACTCCTACTAAGGCCATGTTTGGCTAGTCTTAATATATTTCAAAACCATTTAATTTAATAAAGCTTTATCATATATTTTAATTAATGTCACACTCCTTCATAAAATAAATCAATATCTTATTTAATTTATTTTAAATAAAATATAATAATTTCTCATAAATTCACACAGTCACATAATTAATTTTCTCATTAATAAATAATGTCAAATTATTAACTCTTTAATTAATAATTAAATTAATTAAATAACATCATGCTTAATTAAATATTTCATTTAATTCAACAAGCTCACATAATTACATACTTGAATAATAAGTATTCTCTACATTAATTTAATAAATGTAACACATATAATTAAATTAATCTATCACAATTGCATCAATTAATTATTTAATCTAATAATTAAATCATCGAAAAATATTTATTTAATTCAATAAATATTAAAATTAATTTACAAAAATCTCATTCGTCACAAGTCCTGCATAACTTACGAGCACGTCTAGGTGATCAGCCTATAGTACTCTATGTTGATCAACACTACATTCATTAAACGTGTATACGTTTAAGTTGTGGTAACTTCACGTGCCTGTCGTTTGACGATAAAACAGTTTAGCATATTTAGTCTACCTTTGAAAACCACAACAATATTAGTTTGGTAAATCCTTATCAACACTTGATAGAATAACATAGCATACGCAAATTTGAAAGGATTGGCTTTGACTTCCTCGAGATACTAACTCATCAAGAAGAATACATGAATCACAAAGACTTGTCCAGATCGAATCGAACAAGGGTTAGAGTACTTGCCTTTAGCGATCGCTTATAGATATAACACGTGCACTTTACGTCTTTAAGGTCTCTACATTAGATAATAGCATAACATAGAACATTAGGTCAGGAATGATCACACATGGTTCCTAAAGAATCTTACCCTTCTTCTCAATCTAATTGCGTATTAGATTTGTTATTATATCACAATGGTTCTGGCTTTCCATTACATCACTCTTACATTCATAAGTAATTAACTTAATCTTAACCTTAAGTGAACATACTTAAGCTTTAATATGTCTTAACAATATTTCATTAAGATCTTTATTTAATTACTCTTCATGTTCATTTGTAAACCTTCATTACTATTTAGGTTATGAGGGTCATATTGCTGGCAGTCACCATATTTTCTTTTAGTGCCGCGGCTACTGGCGTCACCACTTATCTCTCAAAACTCGGACTCGATGTCGCGACCACGAGTCTCGTAGTTAAATCTACACAACATGGCAAGTGACTCTCAGTGATTGCCACTTTGGTCATGCACATGGGCTTATTTGTTTTGCCTTGAGATGGCCATATTTCGACAAATGCACCGTACACTTTGGATGATTTTTCAAAAGTTTGAGATTCCCGGACTCGTAACTTCTTCGTTATAAGTCCGAATTGGCTCGTTCATGCAAGAATTTTATCTATTTTACTTCGTTTGCTAAAATTTCACCTATTAGTTCATTTTAACGAAAATGATAAATGTTCGTGAACGTTCAACGCTCGTTTCTTCGTTCTAAGTCGGAATCCGGTCATTTTCGAGTCCGCAACTCTATAATGCCAAATATGACTTGTCTCCACTTCCCTTATGTTCTTAGCATCTAAGTTCATTAGATTACACTTCTCTTATCAACCTACCATGATAGAGATAGAAGAGACAATATCAATTACCTTTGAAGATTACTTCTTTTTCTTAGAAAATCTAACAAAGGAAGCTTTAACTTAAAAGTGTTTATTCTCTCTAACACTTAAGTTACTTTGTAAGAGAAAGTTGAAAGGAATTTGATCAAGCAATAAATGAATTATGAGCTCTCTATTTATAGGCTTGATAAAGTGAGGGTACCTTAGTCATTTGGACATTCCACCTCCTTTAATAACCTCCTTATTACACCTCCTTACTATTCATTGCTTATGAACCAAGTCTACTTGCTAGCCACTTCTATTACTTGGCCATCACAACACTTGGTCACCACACAAAATGTTTGCCCATCAAGTCTACCCACATCTCACTTGGATTGCCCCATGGATCATAGCTAATTCATTGGGCTTACTTAATTAATCTAGCTAATTTCTTATTGGGATTATACTACAATAGTTTGGACTCATGACATATCAAACACTTGGGCTTGAGTATCACTTACTAATTGGACTTCTACCATTAAGCTAATAATCCAAATGTGACAAACGAGATTTTGTAATTTAATTTTAATATTTATTGAATTAAATAAATATTTTCGATGAATTAATTATTAGATTAAATAATTAATTGATGAAGTTGTGGTAGATTAATTTAATTATATGTGTTATATTTATTAAATTAATGTGGAGAATAATTATTATTCAAGTATGTATTTTTGTGAGCTTATTGAATTAAATGAAATATTTAATAAGCGTAATGTTATTTTAATTAATGTAATAATTAATTAGAGATTTAATAATTTGACATTATTAATAAATGAGAATTTAATTATTTGACTATGTGAATTAATGAGAAATTATTATATTTTATTTAAAATCAAATTAAATAAGATATTTGATTTATTGTGCAAGTGGGTGTGACATGATTAAACTATAGTATAGGAGATTAATTAAAATATTTAGAAGGGTTATTTATGTTATGGACAGTTAACCCATGATGGGTAATCGACCTCCACATCACGTTAGTTGTGGCGGCATTAAATCAAGGTCCCGAATCGCCATGATCTGGGTTCGCTATTTCTACAATGTTTTGCGGAAGATATAAACATAGATTGTTTATACATTAAACTTTACACACATTTCCCGAATCGAGTAACCTTTACTTATACACAATCATGAACTATCTAGCACATGACAATACTATTCTTCAACATACTTTACAACTTAACTTCACATTCGTACAAGTGAACTTGGCATTATCCTTTTTACAGATCCGCCAGTATTCGCTTTATCGCAATGTTTTATCATGATATAGCAAGGGTGAGCATGAAAGTTGCCGACAAGTTTAAAAAAAAACAAGGTAAAGATATATCATGATTGAAAGAGTTTGAATAATAAGCTGGTTATCCTTCACAATGTAGTTGTGAATTAGCATGAACAAAATTTCAAAGCTGAATGAACATTGAAAATGAACATAACAATTATATCTGAACTGACTGGTAATGAAGGTGATCAGCCTTTCATACCTGATGAATACATGAAATATATACAGAGTACAATTCATAAGCATATCTGTCTGAAACCACTCTTAAAAGAGTTTAAGTAAAAAGAACTTGAAAAACTTGCCTGAACCGTTGATTACCGTAACGCAATATAATACGCTTCTCCTAAAGACCTAATATTAATAATATAGATCTCCAATATTAGAATAATATCATCACCGATTATAAAATAACTTAAACACATTTCCACATACTCCTATCGTCTATCAAAGATATAAAACCTATAATAGATCTTTCGGTTAAGTATATAACATATAGTTAAGTATTAGACATTAGTTTTAAGTCTTAATATTATTATTATACCTTGATATTCTTCTAATCACATCATAACTTATACTTATAAGTTATTCATTTTTATATGTTATCCTAGTAAATTAGATAACATCTTAGTAAACCTAAATACCATTTCAAAGAAGAGCGGATTTTATTTTGGTATCCCGAAATCACTATTCTTTTCATGAAAAATACCAAATTAACTTATTATTTTTTATCCTTTGGTCAAACATATATACATGTATTTCATACATAAAAATATTTTTCCGTAATTTTTCAATTTCTTTTACTATTTTTCAAAAATCATAATTAGTGTGTGACTTAAGAAAATTAGCTACCTCGTGCTTAACTCAGAGACGCCCATCTTTTGACATAACCTTATATATGTTAACGTGATGCTCCATTTTAAATTTCGTGGCAATCGGAGTTGTAGAACTCGGTTATAGCGATTTCGTCGGAAAATCACAAAAATTGAAATGGTCATAACTTGGTCGTTTTAACTCGGAATTAGCTCATTTTTGGACACGAGCTACACATAATACCATATATTTTCATTTCCGAAAGCCGGAATTTTCTCACAAAATAAATTACCGAAACAGCCTCCGGAAAATTTTTGGCAGTTTACTTTTGCACATATGCAGTTTTGGAGTCCTTTACCAAAACTTAAATAAAATGAAATCTATAACTCCGATTAATGATCCGTAAATTTGGTTGGATTCCTATCTTTCCGAACTACAGTTTTCATCTATCACAATCCATATTTGGACATTTTAAGCTCCCAGAAATTAGCCCGGAAGTGGCTGTTCAAAACTGTCCTTCTAACAGTTTTCTTAACTTTGAGTAGTTTGGGAGAAATTTCATAACTCTCTCCTCCGATGTCGGATTTAGTCCGTTTCGGAGTCTATGGAAAGCTTATTGAGTGTACTACAACATATCAAAAGTCCAGAATTTTTAGACCATCCAAACAAATTCGGAATTTACTGTTTAGGGGCAGCAGTTACCAATTCATTTTAAAAAAAACTGTTTTGCTTTTCTTTCTCTTGATCAAGCTTATCGAAGCCTAAAAATGGCATGATCTAACCATAAAACATCATATATCATGTAGATCTATAGTTCTCATGTTCAGGATCATAAACTTCATGGTTCAAAATAACCAAAAATCAAATACAAGATTAAACACATTCAAGAGTAAGAAAAATAAGATTTCTTACACCTTAAAAACCTAGCTTCACTTTTCTTGCTTTTGATCTATCTTTTGAAACATAAAATAGATAGATCCACACATAAAACACTCTAAATCATGTAGATCTAGAGTTTTGAAGATCAAAACTCATTATTTTGACAAAAATCAAACACATAAACTAATTAGAGTTTTGTGTTTAAGAATTCTTATACCTTGCTTTGATTTTCTTTCTTCTTCAAAGATATGAGATGGATCTTGGGGTGTTGTTCTTGGCTTGCTACATGATAATCCTAGCTCATCTTCTCTCTCTCTTCTCTCTCTCTCTCTCTCTCTAAACTTAGCCAATTTGGCTAAAATGAATATAAGTAAATTTTGATTTTGCTTATATAGAAGTTACTTTCAATTTTTTATAAGTTAGTCACCCAACTTAAATCTTCTCTAGTCTTCCCCCTAGTCTTTAAAAGCTTGCAAATCACCCCTTGGCATATTCTTAGCATATTCTCAGAATATTCTTTATTCCTTAGCATATTCCTTAAGATATTTTCTTAAGTTTCAAATATTAACTTTTTAACCCTAAGGTTTTCTTAACTCGCACAATTCCCCCTTAACTTTTATAATTCACTTCCATATTTTTTAAGTTATTTAATTACTCAATCTTAGTAACTTAATTTAATCAAATAAGTTACTACATAAATCTCCTTAATTTATTTTACCTCTTGGAATCCTATAATTTATATAACCCATATTTGATATATAAATTATATAAAATATAACATAACATACTCAAATTATAATATAATTTCTCAATTACATTATGACTTTAACTGATTAGGATTAATATTTCCTAATTAATATTGCTAGTTTAGCAATTAATTCCATAACTGTACATTAGGGTTCTAATGCAGAACAATTAGGGTTCAAAAATTCTGAAATTAGGGTTTGCTAATTAATTAAGCTTTACCCTAATTAATATTATAATTAATAGCACTTAAGCATTATACTTATCCGATAATTTCTCGGATTAGGGTTTTCAAATATCGAATTAGGGTTTTGATTCAAACCGAAATTAGGGTTTCGAACCGATTTCTAGGGTTTCTTATAAAAGCGTAATAATTTTATAAGCTGACGTGGACGTTCTTAATATATACTATTAGGGTTTGACAATCGATATAATTTATCCGGTCAACACTTGACCCTTAACCACATTACATACACATGATACCGTAATCTTGAACATATATACATATACCCTTAATCTCGAATAATTCACTAAAAGAAATTTTAAATGCTCAAAATTCCTTTCTGAAAACATCAAACACATTCACTTATTTTCTGTCTAGGTCTATTATTTGACCTTAAACCAATCATTTAAGATTTTAATAATTTTCTAATTTCTCGGGTTGTCACATTAGTTCTTTATATTATGTGTCTATTTCTTTATTTTGCTAAGTCTGGAAAATAATCAGAGAGGGTTTGTCAGAGAGAATTAAGATATTGAGAAGGAGATTAAGAGTGGGTGATTGAAGAAACATCTAAGTTTACTAATCTACACTTTACACTCAGGGTAATCTCCTCCTTCCCAAATTTTAAATTTACGTTGTTTAAGTTTTATAAAAATGGCTTTCAAGTTTACTATAAAGTCTCTGTAAGTTGGAAAGAGTAAGGATTATGGGCATGTATGGGTTAAGATGTATCATATCGTATTTGATTATATATAATATAGATTCCCATATCATCAATTTCATAATATTATAACGTATATTATTGCTTCAAAATTTACAGAGTATAGAATATGGCCATATGGCCCTTATACGTGAATTTAATATGTCAAACATAAATTGTTTTGTAAAATTTCCACTTGTATATAATTATACATGTTAAAACGAAGTAAACAAAACTTGAATGGATGGATTTGGTGTTATAACGAATCCGTGGCATTGAATTTTATGATTTATGTTCAAAACCTTCAAGAACATCAAGAACAGTGAAATTTACATATTTTAATTCTGTGATTATGAGTTTTAATGGGTGTAAATCATTCTATAAATGTTGGATAATGATTATGTATGAATTCTAGCATGTGGGTATATTAAATTGGTGAAATTAATGATCACGTAGTGTTTATTTCGCTGAACTCTGTGTTATTCGCGAACTGAGAATCAAAATCTGGAGTTTCGTGTGTGGCCAACTCGTAATCGAATCCATCAGCAATGCCAAGTATCCAACCATGGCGTGAGACATAGACATATACATCGATGGCGTCGCAGCGCCACTTAGCAGAATGGCCAAGAAATGAGTTTTTAAAATGTTTAAGTCTAGCAATGTGTTATTAACTTAATCTAATGAACATAAAAACTTGTTAGACATATAATGAGGTGTTAAAATAAACTCTTAACACGTCCATAACACAATTACGTGTGAATTGAACGATTGAATGCATAGTTAGCTTATTGTTCGTGAAGTCTTAATTTTGAAAATAAGTGTAGTAATTGACTAAGTATAGTCATGAATTCGAGTTAGACAAAAGAATATACGTGTGATGACTAGTATGTTATAATTGACTGGTATTATGAATGTAAATGATATGTAGGATTTAAATCAATGAATGAGTTTAATCAAAGTGTAATCTACGCACGAGACAAGTTTCCTAACCCTACTCGTTATCATTATTCGAGTTATTCTCATTATTATTAATCAATTTCAATTGTTATATTAAAGATTAATTATCTTTTCAAAGTATGATTCTGTTATACAATAACTGTCCTATTGTATACCTTTTGATATTTTATTCAAGTTAAATATTCAGTTACTGTTAAACCTTGTTAGACTAGCGAACCCTTAATGATTCGACTAGTCCATAGTTGATGAGCGTTCTAAATTTCAGAACCCTTGATGAATTATCCAAACCAAACTTCCTTTGGTGCGGACTCAAATATCAAACTGAAATGAACAACTCTGTATAGGGGATTACTTATGCGTTAGGGTTAAGATATTGTGCACAGTATGGTACTAAGGGCGTATCCCCCCAAGTAAGAGTAGAAAGGTTCATAGTCTTATGACTGTTAAAGGTTTCAAGTACAACCCTTGATAACCTAGGACATATTTCAAGGTCTTATGACCCTCAGAAATCTTTTGAATTCTTGTTATTTATTCTTGATCCAAAAGTTGAGCTTTTATTTTAGAAGTCTTTGATTCACTCTCATGTTATTATATATTGTTATTTCATATTTATACTTGTGGGAAATCATGCTCACTCTTGCGTAATAATAACATTGCAGTTAAGAATGAAAGGTACGATGAGCCTTCTACTAGCAAAGGCAAAGGCAAAGTTAATAAGTGATGAAGACTTGTTGTTTAATTTAAGAATGTTTTTGTAAAGACTTGATGTTGTTTAAGACTTATTTGTTTATGTTTCCGCATAGATGTTTAAGGTTAGTTTGACCTGGGATTGTATTTATTATTCAGATGTTGTGACCCCATAAGGGGAGGATTTTATTTCTATCTATTGCATGGTTTGCATTTATTATGGGTAGATAGATAGATGATATTTGTACAGTGAACACCAAATCTCGTGGAATTTAAGTACCCGGATTTGGGGGTGTCACACTACAAGTCCATTACCTTTAATTAAACAACTTAACATAAATACCTCACGTATAATTCTCGTATGCTAGCTCTTATACTAATTCGTAATATACGTTATTTCATTCTCCATACACAATAGTATAATACGTCGTATTATACTCATGTTCATTACCTCGTATAATGCATACGCATCATACGATTACAACTTTCTTTCCTTAACGCTTAATAAACCTAACGTTCCCAAATTAATTTCGCATCCAAAATATTGCGTTTTCCATACTTATATTATTATTACATAATCCATCTCGTCTTGATATTATAACGTTATGTATTTCTCGAAAGTTCAAAAATAACTCCCGAGCGTTAAACGGTGAATAGTGTTTTTCGTAAACTTCCTCGAAAAACTTTTATTTTTGTCTTGGAAATTCAAACACTTTAATTCATTCACGTGGTTCAAATACTACGAGGTTCCGACGTTTCTAGGTTATAGAACGACATACATCTTATTAACACATATAATGACAAATAAGATTATTTTATTCATTATTTAATTCTTTCAAATATTTTAAAAAGGATCTGAATTTCTCGGTCATTACACGTGGCCTACCTCATGCCTGGTGAATAACCCTTCGTATTCAATTGTTATTAAATTGTGGAAATGATCTATCTACGCAGACTACAGCATGACTGGTGAAAATCCACTTGCAGTTTCGTATATTATTTCTTTTCAGATTCTTAAATCTAAACTTACTATGGTAAGTATTGCTTCTGTAATTCCTGAAATTATTGGAATATCCTTGAGTTTTGCGCTTCATCCAGTATCGTTTCATTGGAATATTTATCTGAACTTTCTTATTAAATATCAATATTTTCACCTGAGGTACTATTCACGGGTTACTATTCACTCGATTACTATTCACTCGAATATTATTCACCCGAGGATTCAAGGTACTTTTCATACCGAGTTACTATTCACGGGTTACTATTCACTCGGGTACTATTCACCCGAAGTACTATTCATGACAAAAATTGATTTGTTTTTGGTCCAAATCATTTTTGATATAATATTATTCTGGAATTTTACTCCACAAAGCAGTATCATGTTGACAATTTGGACATTATTGAATTCTAGATAAATTAAATTATAAATATTTAAAAATTTATCCTTTGCTTTCTTTTAATTGAATTCTTATATCATTGTCATCATCATCATGCTTATATTATGATAAAAGTCATATGTGGCTTACGTGCATAGATATACTATTTATTGGTATGATTATGACCAGGGATTATTCGGTATAATCATGACTGTAATGTTACAAATGATGTAATAAAAAGCCTCATTGGCCCGTAGTGCATTGATGGACAGTTGTTGGTATGATCATGACCATTGATGATTACATGAATATCCTTGGCCCGTAGTGCAGGGATGATTCGATGATGTGGTTTATTTATTAAGCTGAGTCTCAGCGATAAAGTTGATGAAGAACTTTTTAAATCATAAAAGATAGTAGATATCATGCTCTACTTGACTCTTCTAATGAATTGCTTGTTCCGTTGCAGTTAAACTTGATGTTTATTATATTTTATCAATTTAACATTGTTGAAGGCTAACGATAATTTATTCTACATTATCTTCGTCATTATATTTCTTACTGGGCTAATTGAGCTCACCCTTTGCTTTCATTGTTCTCTTTAGCAAATGAGAATATAGCTGGGACTAGTCGGGGAACGGAGTGACAATCTAGATGTTTGCATTAGTAGTCCTCACTATTTTATGAAATAGTGTGATAATAATTGTAATGAAGACTTATTTTTGAGTTTAAATACTGTCTAGAAGACAATATTTGTATTAAAACTCACAACTTATGTTTTATCGTATTCTACACGACACTTATCAGTTTTATAAATGAAGTTTGTATTTGAATTATGTACCATGTATTTAGCGACCCAAGATGGGTGATGTATACCTATTTTGGGGGCGTCACAGTTGGTATCAAAGCTTAGGGATATGATCCCTAGCTAAGATATGAGACTAGAACTAGGGGGAGAGACGGGGAAATCCTTCGCTAGTATGACCTACCTAAGTTTATTTGGTATTTATTTGGTCGGTCAGAGTATAGGGATAATATGTGACATGTCAATAAACCCTTGTTTTGTGGCAGTGTTTGAAAATGGCATCCAAAAATGTTGAGATAAGAAATGAAGCACTTGAGACCGTTGAGTCACCAACGATCAATACCCAGGATAATGTGTGTCAAGAAGGAAATAATCCTCAGGAAAATAATAACACCAACCAAACGATGAACGATGGGATGTTCAGAGGCTTTATGTGATTCATGCAACATTAGGCGAGAACGACTCCTGTTAAAAATGCAGGTGAAAACACTGACAACTCTCGGACGGTCACAGCTAAACAGTTCAAGGAGCTGGGACCACCGGAGTTTATTGTAGAGCCAAAACCACTTAAGGCGGAGACATGGATAAAGTAGATCACCAAGATATTTGATGTCTTGGGATGCTCCGAGGAGCAAAAGGTTCCCTTTGCCAATTTCATATTGTGAGGAGAGGCAGATTACTGGTGTGAATCTGTAAAGTGTACTCAACATGCCGCACTAAAGATGTCTTTGGAGAAGTTTAAAAAACTGTTCAACGACAAGTACTTTCCCGAAAGTATTCGTCACATGAAAGAGGTAGAGTTTATAAAGCTAGAGCAAAACAATATGACCGTGTCACAGTACGAAGCTATGTTTGCCGAGTTATCCCGGTTTGCGTCCCACTTGGTTGATAATGAGGAGAGAATGACGCGGATGTTTCTAAGAGGTTTGAAGCCTGAGATACGCTAATACCTAATTTCTCACAAACTGTGTTTGTATTCAGATATTGTAAATAGGGCTCAGTTATTGGAGCGCGATAATGAGTCAACCCACCCAAGAGAGAGTAGCCAACAAATCGATAATACCTGCGGTAGCAGTCATCGAAGCGGTGACAACAAATGTGAAGGGAATCAACATGCCAGAAATGGTAACCACTTCGGTGGTAATCATGGCCAAGATAATAGAAGTAGAAATTTCAAGAAGAGGAAATTAAATAATGATGGAAAGATTTCAACACAACAACACACATTATTAAGGAGCGAGAAACGACCATGGGTCAGATGTTACAAATGCTGAGAGGGAGGATTTGTGATAATTTTAAATTCGGGTCCCAAATCACCGCGGATCTGGTACAATTATTCTATAACTATTGCGGAAGATATAAACATAAATTATTTATACAGTAAACTTTACCCACTTTTTCCCAAGGTCGAGTAACCTTAACTTATACACAATTCATAAACTATCTAGCATATAATGTTATTATCATACTATACTATTACATTTATCTGAACAAATTATCCCAAGTTGAACTTGGCTTATCCTTTCCAATATCCAACGTATTCGTCTTAATCTACAATGTTAATCATGATATAGCAATGGTGAGCAATAAGTTTGCCTAGCAAGTTTAAGTTCAATAAATTAAAGATATATCATGATAGAAAGAATTGAACAATAAGTTGGCTAAAGTTCTACAATATAATTGTGAACTAGCATGAACAAATTTTCATAGCTGAATGAACATTTAACATGAACATATATATATGGACCGAATGGTAATGAAGGTGATCAGCCTTTCATACGTGATGAATACATGCAGTATGCACAGAGTGCGATTTAATAATTCATAAACATGGCAATCAGAAATGATTAACCATAAGTATAATTGAATAATACAACTCAAGGTCGAGTTAAGAAAGACTTGTTTGTTCCGTGGATTATCGTTACGTATTTAATAAGCTTTTTCTGAACCTAATATGTAAATAATATCGATATACAAATTAGGATAATATCATCATAGTATTTAAAATAACCTAAACACATTATCACATAATCATATCCGTCTATAACACATATAAGACTTAACCTCAAGTCAAACTTTTACAATCAGAGTCGAGTTCGGTACAATTCTAAAATTCTGACGGTCTAGTCGAACAATCGTCGAGTGTAAGTTCAATTAAACTCTGTCTAATCACTTAAAAATTACCTAAGATAATTTTGTTATCAGCCAAAACAGTTTTCATAAGCTCGTAATAATTTTCAGATAATTATTATTATTTATCATGAATTTTCAATCATTAATATCGTATTTATATGAATTAAATACCACATATTTCATTTATCATTAATATTTATTTAATACTAAATATTAATGAAAATCACAACTTATAATATTATAATATATCAAAGTATTTTTAATACCTTAAAATCACATTTATATGATTTTAAACCTTTAAATCCATTATTCGATAAATGTTTTTAATATTAAAATATTAATATTTTCATAACAAAATATCAAAATTATATTTTATAACTTAAAATATTTTTATAACACTTAAATCATTTATATATGATTTTTAAATAATTAATTCTATTTTTCCATAATTTATTTAATACATTTAGTAAATAAATTAATTAACATTAATATTAATTTATTAATAAAATTCCTCACAAAATATTAAAAGTCACTAAAAAATAACATAAAATATTTTCTTATACCATAATATAATTTTTCATGTATTAAAATTATTTTTAAATAATTTATTTAATATTATAATTAAATAAATTAAATACCATTTATATTCCAAAAATATTAAGTATTTATGAAATATTTTCAGAATAATTAAAAACTATTTTTCGAACTTTAAAATATTTTTTAGGAATTTATTTTGTAATTTTAATAATTTAAAACCATTTTTATCTTTTTAATAAATAAAATAATTATTTTTCTAATTAAATTATCGCTAAAGGGTGCCTATAGCGACAGGACTGTCGCTATAGGTGTTCTTCATGTTCTTCAGCCCAAACCCAGAAATGCATAGGCAACTAAGTTTACCCACAAATAATTTCATGATCCTTAAGTTTTCTGGGCTGCTAAAGTTTTAATGATGTAGTATTCATGTAATACTACAACTAGAAACTGAGTTCATGGCCAAACCATTACTTAGAAGCAAGATCTAAGCCTTTGAATTTCTTGTCATAGCTTTTCTTCATTTCTGGGTTTTCCAAAAATGAACAGTTCGTACTGCCTCCTTTGAAGCTTCATAAGTTGGATTCCATGCTTTCACAGTGTGATCTAAAGGATCTATCTTGTAGTCTTGATACCAGGGAACAATTATGAATTATCAGATCATCATAACAACAACTAATCTAAGAGAACTGGACCGGTCAAAGTAGTGGTGAGGAATCGCTTTGAAGATTTTTTTGGGTTACCGAAACTTCCTCCTAGCGATTTCATTAACGTAACTTTGGACCCATCGATTCCTTTGATTCAGTGAAGGATCTAACGATTCTAGAGGCATGGATCGATAGTATATACATTAGTCTACACAAGTAAAACACTAACATGTCATAAACACTTAAACACAGCGAGATCCGTGGCCTGCAAAACGTTGTCAGACAAGATCTGGGTTTCTGGGTTAACTAGAAACAAGATTTCGTGGTCGGTCAACGCCTTTTGACTGCTTATAACATTTAATCTACACTTGTTCTAGACTTGATTCAAGTTCCAGATCAAAGTCCTTATTACATACTACAAGTTTATAACTTAAAACAGAAAAATCATTAACAGATAAAGATCTATGGGTTCTGACATATGGCTGTCAAGCCATATTTCAAACTTTTCCCAGATTTCTAAAATCATCAATTTCGAGCATTTTGATGTTATGGATCTGGGATATAACAACCCAGATCACTAAATGACACCCTCTCACATAACTTTAAACAACAAACAACATGGATCACATGATTTTCAAAATTAGGGTTTATACCTCTATTATGCTTTGATCTTTGATTTCTGACTTTTGATTCTGATATTGAGAGGCTAAATCTTGAACATGGCTTATCTTTTTTCTCTCTCTCTCTCTCTCACTCTACATTCCCGAATTTTAGGGAGAGAATGGTTTTGGTTGGTTTGAGAAATAAAGTAAGTGATTTTTCTTACTTTTCTCTTTTAATCCATTTGATTCATTGTATCTAATTGTTAGGTGTCATTGTTGGATTAGATATGGCTGAGATGGCTGCCTTTAGTAGGTCACCAACTCTCATTTTGGTAAGATTTACAAGCAACCAATTAAAGAATGTGACAAAAGGGTATTATGGTCATTTTCTATACAATTTTAATTCTAAAGTTGTCATTTGATCCAACCCTTAGGGTTTAATCATTAGGGTTAAAACCTAATGTTCTAAAATTTTAAATTTCTAGAATTTCTAATTTAGATTTTCAAAATAGAAAAATTAAAATTTCTAAATTATAATTAGGATTCTATAATTATATTAAAATTTCCCAATCATAATCCAAGCTTGCTAATTAGGATTATTATTTCCTAATTAAAATTGCTAATTTAGCAATTAGGGTCATAATGGTACATTAGGGTTTATAACCCAAGAATTAGGATTTTAAATAGAAAAATAATCTTTCTAATTTAGAAATTAGATTTCCTAATTAGATTAGGATTTTTTAATTACTTATAACTTGAAAATTAGGATTAATGTTTCCTAATTAACATTAAAATTATTAAATTAACAATTAGGTTTTCCCTAATTATAAATTAGGATTTCTAATCCAGAAATTAGGGCTTCATCATTAGGGTTATCCCTAATTAGGTTATCATTAATAACGTTTAAACCTTATACTAGCATTTGCATTCCTAAATTAGGGTATTTTTCAACTTCGGAATTAGGGTTTAGGATTCCTGGAACTAAAATTAGGGTTTCCAGAACCGGTTTCTAGGGTTTCTTATAATTCATAAGAATTTTCTAACTGAACGTTGACGTTCTTAATATAATATTAGGGTTTGTCACTGATATAGATTATTTGGTCAACCCTTGACCCTTAACCACATATTGTACACATATACAACCATATACACAGAACATATACATGTATACCCTTAATCCTGAATAATTCACCACAAAAATTTTAAATTCATTCTCAGAAATCTCAATTCCATTCACTTATTTTCTGTCTAGGTTTATTATTTAACCTTAATTCAATATTTTAATATTTTTTAAATATACAAATTCTCTGGTTGTCACAGGGACACATTAGTCTAAACTATACGCAGCAGTCCAAAGCATTTACAATTATGGAAGAGAAGGTCACCTAGCCCGATTTTGTCGTGCACCGAAGTCAAGTCCAGCTAGGATGGAGGCATCAAAGGCCATCCCAGACAAGACAAAACCTATAGTTCTAGGGAGAGCGTTTGTCATAACCTCCCAAAAAGCGAGGAATCTGAACGAGGTGATCACGGGTAAGCTAATCATAAACTCTAGCGAAGTCTATACCTTATTTTGATACCGGTTCTATCCATTCTTTTATTTCTCCTACTTGCGCTCAACGTTTAAATTTGACTCCGGAGAAATTAGACTTTGACTTATCTGTTGAAAATCCGTTGGGAGAAACCTATATTACATCCATTATTTATAAGTCTTGTTTGATCCAAATTGGCACTCGCACATTACCTGTCGACCATATTTCTTTGAAAATACTTGCGTTTGATGTGATTTTAGGGATTGATTGGTTAACTACTCATCATTCAAAAATTGATTGTTTTCGTAAGGTTGTTAGCTTTCATATTCTTAACCACCTATTATGCGAATTCAAGCAACCAAACCACTAAAGTCAATCACTGTCATATCTAGCCATAAAGCTATTCGTTTATTGAAAAACAAATGTCAAGCTTTCTTAGCACATGTCACAAATTTAAATAAAAATACATCAGATTTGAATGAACTTCCTGGCCTACCCCCAGAGCGTGAAATCGAGTTTGGTATTGACCTTAAACCCAATATAAAACCCATTTCAAAATCCCCATATCGAATGGCTCTTATTGAACTTGAGGAGTTAAAAACTCAACTACAGGAATTGATAGATATCGGTTTCATTCGTCCTAGTACGTCTCCTTGGGGTGCTCCTATTCTATTTGTGAAGAAGTAAGATGAAAGTTGGCGACTTTGTATTGACTATCGGGAGGTGAATCATGTCACCATCAAAAATAGGTACCCGTTGCCTCGCATTGATGACCTTTTTGACCAGTTGCAAGGCGCCAAATTCTTTTCAAAGATCGATCTTCATTCCGGATATCATCAGTTAAAGATTAAAGCCGATGACATCCCAAAGACTGCTTTCAAAACTCGGTACGCTCTCCCTTGCACTATCGGCTTTGACTTTTCTGGGACGGCCTTTGGTGCCTCCATCCTCGCTGAACTTGTCTTCGGTGAACGAAAAAATCAGCCTAAGTGATCTTCTCTTCCACAATTATAACATGTTTTGGACGGCATCGCACAATTTGGACTGATGTGTCCCTCCCCTCCGCATTTGAAACATATGATAGGTGGTCGTTCTCCTTCCTTAACAACGGGTGATGGTGCTGACGTCTTTGCATCATTGTTGAATCTCCTCTTCTTGAAATATCCATTCTTATTGTTTTGTACGATTACCACTCAAGTGGTTACCACTTCGCCCTGTTGATTCCCTCCACGCGCTTGTTGTCACCGCTTCGATGATCGCTCTCATTGGTATTATCATTTCCATTTTGCTCTCTTTTGGTTGCGTTGACTCGTTATCGCGCTTCTACTAAGCGAGAGCCCTATTTACAACATCCGAATACAAACACGGTTTATGAGAAATAAGATGTTGTCGTATCTCGACTTTAAACCTCTTAAAACATTCGTGTCATTCTCTCTTCATTATCCACCAAGTGGGACATTAAACGAGACAACAACTCGGCAAACTTTTCTTCGTCTTTGCGACACGGTCATATTATTCTCGCTCCAACTTGATGAACTCTACCTCTTTTATGTGACGAATACTTTCGGGAAAGTACTTGTCGTTGAATAGTTCTTGGAACTTCTCCCAAGACATCTTGATCTGACGGAGTTGAGTACGCTTTTACCGATTCCCACCGATGTCGACTCTCCTCGCAACATAAAGGCGTAAGAAAGGGAACCTTCTGCTACTCGGAGCATCCCAAGACATCAAATATATTGGTGATCTGCTTTATCCATGCTTTCGCCTTAAGTGGTTTTGGCTCTCCAATAAACTCCGGTGGTCCCAGCTCCTTGAACAGTTTAGTCGTGACCGTCCGAGAGTTTCCAGTGTTTCCACCTACATTTTGGATAGGAGCCGCTCTCGCCTGCTGTTGCATGAATTGCATAAAGCCTCTGAACATTCCATCATTCATTATTTGGTCATTGTTGTTGTTTGCATAAGGATTGTCGCCTTCCTGATGCACATTATCCTGATTATTGATATGTGGTGAATCAACGGTCGCCTGTGCTCCATTTTTATTCTCAACATTCTCGGATGTCATTTTCAGATACTACCACAAAACAAAGGTTAATTGACATGTAACATATTATCCCTATATTCTGACCGACCAATTAAATACCAAATAAACTTAGGTAGGTCATACTAGCGAAGGAATTCCCCGTCTCTCCCCTCCTAGTTCTATTCTCACATCTTAGCCAGGGATCGTATCCCTAAGCTTTGATACCAACTGTGACGCCGCCAAAATTAGGTATACATCACCCATCTTGAGTCGCCAAATACATGGTACAGAATTCAAATACAACTTAATAATACAACTGTCGTGTACAATACGACAAAACATAAACTGTGAGTTTGAATACAAATATTGTCTACTAGAGAGTATACAAACTCAAAAGGAGTCCTCATTACAATTATTATCACACTATTTCACAGAATAGTGAGGAATACTAATGCACCATCTAGGACCATCACTGTGTCCCGACTAGTCCCATTACGTTCTCATTTCTCGAAGAAACGGTGAAAGAAAAAGGTGAGCTCAACTAGCCTAGTAAGAAATATTATGACTAAGATAATGCGAATAATTTATCATTAGCCTTCAATGATTGTTAAAGCGATAAAATATAATAACTATCAAGTTTAAATGCGATAGAACAAACAATCCATTAGAAGAGTCAAGTAGGGAATAAAATCTACTATCTTCTATGATTTAAAAGGTTTTCATCACTTTTATCATTTGGGACTCAACTTAATAAATAATCCACATCATCGAATCACCCTACACTACTATTGAGGATATTCTTTAGTATCACGACCACAAATTATCCATGCACTACGGGCCAAGTACATTCGTGTATTCATTAATGGTCATGATCATGCCAACAACTGTCCATCAATGCACTACGGGCCAATGAGGACTATTACCATATCATTTGTAACGTTACGGTAATGATTACACCGAATAATCCCTGGTCATAATCATACCAAGTCCATCTATGCACTACAGGCCACAGATGACTTTCAACAAAATATAAACATGAGGATGATGACAACGATATAAGAATTCAATAAAATAAGTTCAAGAATCAATTTATCTAGGAACTGATAACGTCCAAATTGTCAACATGATACTGCTTTGTAGAGTAAAATTCAAGAATGCTCGGAAGAATATTTCCATGAAAAGATCTTTGGATGAAGCGCAAATATCAAGGATATTCCACTAATTTCATGGAGTATAGAAGTCAAAACTTTAACCAACTGAGTATAATAACGAATGGAATAACAAAAGAAATCACCATGCATGTGGTACTTCGCATAGATAGGTTATTCCAATAGAATAATAAATGGAACCGTGTAAGGTGAAATTCGTGATCGGCAGGATGTTCCAACAGAATAATAAAGAGCGGAACCGGTCCCGCCAGAAAGCATATGCACGAGGATATTCCAGCGTAATAATAATAAAGAAGCGAACCGGTCCGGCGTAAAAGCGCATGCATGAGGATATTCCAATAGAATAATAACAAAGACGGAACAAGGTCCGGCGTAAAATGCACAGACAGGATATTCCAACAGAATAATAATAAAGACGGAATATTAGAAGAATGTCATCAAGTATAGGGTAGTCCGCGTATACTGGTTATTCCAGCAGAATAATAAAGAATGGAATAACAGAAGTTCTCTTCATGAATATAAAAGAAATAATACCCCTTACCATAAAAGAAACTGAATATAGGAAAAGAAAGGTAGCAGACTTCTCTTCTTCTCTCTCTCTATAATTTTCTCTCTCTAGAGTTTCAGTGAATTCATAAGAAATAATGAAGGAATGAGCTTCTATTTATAGAAGAATGGACTGCATAGTAACTAATTCATGAATGGTCCAGATTGATTTACTTTTAATCGGACGGTCTATATATAAAGCAAAATCTTTTATATAAAATATAATATATATATATATATATATATATATATATATATATATATATATATAAACTCACGGGCGCTTAACAATTCGT
The DNA here is from genome assembly GCA_020205605.1 of Panax ginseng. Taxonomy (NCBI): domain Eukaryota; kingdom Viridiplantae; phylum Streptophyta; class Magnoliopsida; order Apiales; family Araliaceae; genus Panax; species Panax ginseng. The sequence continues at coordinate 42,648,445 of CM035141.1, read as the reverse complement.
TTGATAATTCACGGGTTGATTTTGTTGACCATCAAATGCCTAACAATTCAACTGATACCATAATGATCAAATAAAACAAATTTATTATATAATATTTATATATATATATATAACACATGTCTTTGAAAATCCTACACCACCCGTGACAAACATCAATCCCCCACCCCAAAGTCACTTTCATTAAGAATATATATATATATATATATATATATATATATATATATATGTATATGTAAATGCTAACATGCCACATACGGCATCTATATATATAATCTATATATAAAATAATCACACTTGCACACACCCACATGGCACACACATAAATTATATATATATATATACTTTATATCTTCTTAACGATTATTTTGAAAATAAGTAAGCGGGGTTCGAAATAAACCAAACCTACAACAAATACTTCATAAAAATCTTTTCAACATTTTTAACAACATTTATCATCATTATTATAATTTACAATATTAATCGACCAGGTCGTTCCCAGGAAAGAGAGGGCTTTCCAATAAAGATTTCTCCCTATTGGCGCGCAATTAGGTGACCAAACCTCTCCTTGACAGAACTTCTAGACATCGTTAATAATACAAATAATAATATTAATCATTTTGTCGTTTCAATTATTGATTTAATAATATATAAAATATCGACAATAATTGAATCAAATAACGTGAGATACTATGCAACAATTAATGTAGCAATAATTGAATAAAACTGAGTGACTTCTCACGTAAGCATCAATAATCAATACTGGTATTGCTCTTTGTGCAACTACGCCAGTATCTTTGTATTTTAACAAGGTGTTTCAACAGTTAACGGTAAAACTTCCACCGTTATTTTCATAAAGTATTTTTGTCGTTTTCTCAATCCGACAATAATTCCGTTGTGGGATCCACCAATGATTGTGACGTTGTACGAATATTCCATGTTAAAACGAATATTCCCGGACCAATCGAATATAATATGACAACTTGCATACTTTGCAAAATTTGTAAATATTACCCACAACTATAACATTATATTAAATTCATTCCATAATATTCAAAAATGATAATTATAGAAAATTCATCTTTATTCAAAAAGTTGGGGTCTTACAACAATTCACACAAACATTCAATTGAAATGCCTCAAAAGAACGAATATGTCTTATATATATTCAAAATAATATTAACATTCCCCCAGGTTCTTTATAACCGTTACAATTGTTCTTGTCATAATATCAAATATTATCATTACAAACCTATACTATTACATAAGTAATCTAAGGGTTCGCCTTAGCCTTCCCTTTATCCTTCCCGGATCCGTCGGTCCGTTCGATCTTAGCTACATTCATATTGTTCAAGCAAAAGTGAGCCTAGCTAGCTCAGCAAGTACAATAATTCTAGTAAAATAGCATGCTTGAAACATAGGAATTATATATCTTCAATAACTGAACAATAGTTACGAAGTACTATCGATAATTCAAAATAGCACTTCTTTTCATTCAAAACGTTTTATAATTACAATATTCAGTAAAACATAAATTCTGGTCCAAGACCATGAGCATTTCATAAGTTCTTTGAAAAGGACATCCCGACAATAAGTCCGTAAGTCCGGCATAGCTTACAAACACGTCTAGGTGATCAGCCTATAGTACTCTATATTGATTAACACTAAATTCATTAAACGTGTGTACGTTTAAGTTGAGTGCATGTCCTTGACGATAAAATATTTTAGCATACTCAGTCTTCATTTTAAAACCACACCAATATAGTTTGGTAAAACATTGACAATACGTTGATAGATTGTAACATATCATAAGTCTAGCCGAAAGAATTGGCTTTGACTTCATCAGACATTAGTTCAAGCATAAGAATACATGAATCAAAAAGCTTGTACAGATTGAACTGAAACTAGGGTTAGAATACTTGCCTTTAGTATCTGCTACAGTTATAACAAGTTCACTTTAAGTCCTTAAGGTCTCTACAGTAGATAATAACATCACATAACAGATTAGGTCATTAATAACATACATGGTTCCTAACGAATCTTACCCTTCTTCTCAATCTAATTATGACTTAGATTTGTTATTATTGGTTCCGACTTCCCGTTACGTCGTTCTTACATTCATATGCAATTGACTTCCTTCACCCCTAAGTGATCATACTTAAGGTTTATCAATGTCTTAATAATGCTTCATTAAGTTCTTTAGTTCATTGTTAATCCATTATCATTCATGCAATACTTATAAACTTTCTTCATTGTCTAAACCCTAAGGCTAGCGTTACAGCGCTAGCTCCCTTTACTCAATTACGTGCTGCTATGCCACACCCGATGGCTAAAGACCCGGACTCAGTGTTGCGGTATGTGAGTCCCTTTGTTATGATATTATGGCTGAAAACCCGATGAGTTCTGACTTTTCTCAACTGGGCTCGTACCGTGGCGCCACCTATTTGGCCTTCAAAGGTGGCGGCTACATTTCTGTACCGAGATATTTTGATAGATTTTTAACTTGGCAAAACTCTCGGCCTCGTAACTTCTTTGTTATGAGTCCGAATTGGCTCGTTCAAGAGCCTACGGTTCACAAATCATATACTCTACGTGTTCATGTAATAATTTTATCTTTTTGACTTTGTTAACTCTAAATTCACCTATAGGTTCATTTTTAACGAAAACATTAAACGTTTGTGAACGTTCAACGCTCGTTTCTTCGTTCTAAGTCAGAGTCTGGTCATTTTTGAGTTCACAACTCTATAATGTCCAAAAAGACTTGTCTCCATCGAAAACCAACGTTTCCGAGTTCAAACACAAAATCCGACTTCCATTCCGAGAATTTCACGAATTCGACGACTATCGTTCAATCGTGTGAATTCTGGAAAAACTTCGTTAATTAGGATTTGTTCATCGTTCTAAATGAATTCAATACATCAAATAGACATCTCAACCTACATATTACAACAACTTATTTTCATATTAAGTTATGGCTTATTCTTCATAAGTTTATAACTTATTTAGGTTCAACTTACTTATTCTTGACTTATACGGCTTAAGTCCATTGGTTATCCAATTCTTATGAGTTCTTAACATATATGACCATCACTTCTCTATCAAGCTATCATGGTAGAGATAGAAGACTAATGGCATAGGATCATTTAGCTTTGATGACTAGCTTTCTTCTTCGTGAAAATCTAACAATGGAAGTTTAGCTTTATAAGTGCTTATTCTCTCTAACACTTAAGTTGTTTTATGTTGGATGAAATTGAACAAGTAAATAATGAATTGTGAGCTTGCTATTTATAGAGCTTCTAAGGTTAGGGCAAATGGGTCATTAAGACATCCACCTCCTTAAGTAACCTCCTTATTATTCACTTACTTAACAACTAAGTAAACTTGGCCATTACACTAATTCCTTGCCCACCACACAAAGTTCTTGGTCACCAATTCACCTATGGGTTGCCCCATGGATCAAGATTTACCCATTGGATCATTAATTGGGCTTAGGTCAACTTAGATTAACTTATTCCTTTGGGCTTGAATTTCTTTACTTTGGGCTAAACATTAACAAACACTTGGGCTTAACATTACTACATCTTGGGCTTGCCCCTTAATGCTTATTGGACTTGTACTTCATACAAGATCCCACAATTCCATTTAATTTGACTTTAATCCTTAACGTTCTCAAATTAAGTCCGTATGCGAAATATTTCATTTTCCATACTTGAATTATTATTACATAATCCATCTAACCTTGATATTTTAACGTTATTTATTTCTCGAAAGTTCAAAAATAATTCCCAAGCGGAAATCGATGAATAGTGTTTTTTGGAAAATTTCTCGAAAAGCTTTTATTTTTGTCTTGGAAATTCAAACACTTTAATTCCTTCACGTAGTTAAAATACTACGATGTTCCAACGTTTCTAGGTTATAGAACGGCATTCATCTTACTAACACTTAATAATAACAAATAATATTATTTTATTCAATATAAAAGTATTTACAAAAGGTTCGATTTTCTGGAGCGTTACAGAAAGATTATGATCATACCATTCAGTACCATCCTGGAAAAGCGAACGTGGTAGCTGACTCATTTAGTAGAAGATTATATGCGGGTACGAGTGCGATATTTTCTACGCAAAGACCCATTTTGTACAACTTGCAAAGGATGGAGATAGAGTTAAAGACTCCAGGGACCCACGTGATGATGGCAAATATACGAGTAGAATCGACTTTAATCGATAAAGTTAAAGTTTTTCAAGGTATAGACCTGGAGCTGATGCGTATGAGGAAGAAAGTACAAGAAGGTGTTATTCCGGAAGCAAGAATTGATGAAGAAAGAATACTTCGAGTCAACTCCAGACTTTGTGTTCCTAACGACCCTGATTTAAAGTATAAGATCATGGTAGAGGCGCACAAAACACCGTTTGCAATCCATCCCGAAAGTACCAAGATGTATCGTGATCTTCAACATACATTTTGGTGGAGCAATATGAAAAGAGAGATCGCGAAGTTTATCTCAATGTGTTTAACTTGTCAACGTATCAAGGCGGATCATCAAGTGCCAAAAGGTCCATTGCAACCACTTGAAATTCCAGAATGGAAGTGGGAGCACATTACCATGGATTTTTTTTATTGGTCTTCCCAAGGTTTCTCAAGGTATAGATGCGATTTGGGTCATTGTTGATAGATTGACTAAGTCTGCTCATTTCATACTGATACGAGAAACTTATACACTTGAACGTCTTGCTCGTATGTACATAAACAATATTGTAAGATTGCATGGTATGCCAGTATCCATAGTTTCTGATCGAGACCCAAGATTCACTTCACGATTTTGGGTTAGTTTGCAAAAAGCTATGGGCACGGATTTATGATTTAGTTCGGCATATCATCCCCAAACGGACGGGCATTCGGAGAGGACTATTCAAACTCTTGAAGATTTAGTAAGACTCTGTGTCCTTGACTTCAAAGGAAGTTGGGACAAGTTCTTGCCATTGGTGGAATTTTCTTACATCAATAGTTATCAAGAAAGTATTGGCATGACTCCATTTGAGGCGTTGTATGGAAGAAAGTGTCGTTCTCCAGTATGTTGGGATGAGGTGGGTGAAGCAACGTTGTTGGGACCGGAGTTGGTTCATATGACTACGAAAAAGATTCAAACGATCCAACAACGTATAAAAACCTCACAAGATCAACAAAAGAGTTATGCTGATCTTCATCGAAAGGACGTGGAATTCAATATTGGAGATCATGTGTTGTTACGTGTTTCTCCATGGAAAGGAGTTACGAGATTTGGAAAGAGAGGAAAGTTCAATCCTCGATTCATTGGCCCATTTATAATCCTCGATCGAGTAGGAACTGTGGCTTATAGACTCGCCTTACCGCCAAGTATGTCTCGTGTTCATAACATTTTTTACATATCTATGTTACGTAAATATATGAAAGACCCGAACCACATTACTGAATTAGAACTAGATGAGATAGCGGAAGATTTAACGTATGAAGAGGTACCTGTTAAAATCTTGGATAAGAAGAATCATATTCTACGCTCCAAGGTTATACCTCAAGTCAAAGTTTTGTGGAGAAACCACAATATTGAGGAAATGACCTGGGAGTAGAATCTGAAATGAAGTCAAGGTATCCTCACCTCTTCAACATACCAGGTACGCACCCTAATTTCGAGGATGAAATTTCATAAGAAAGGGAGGTTGTAAGACCCCAACTTTTATGAATAAAGATTAATTTTTTCTCGAATTATATTTTTGAATATTATGGTATGGATTTGATATAATGTTATAGTTGTGGGTAATATTTAAAAAATTTTCAAAGTAAGCAAGTGGTTATAAAATATTCGATTAGTCGAGGAATATTCATTTTAATATGGAATATTCATACGACGGTACAATCATTAGTGGACCCCAACGAAAGTATTGTCGTAGTTAGAAAACGACAGAATTATCTTTTTATAAAAATAACGGCGAAAGTTTTACCGTTAAACTGTTGAAATACCCGGTGGTAAAAGAATAGTAATACGTGTGGTTGCATAGTAGCACACGGTATTGATTATTGATGCTTACGTGAGAAGTCACTCTGTTATACTCAATTATTGCTACAGTAATTGTTACATAGTATCTCACGTTATTTGATTCAATTATTATCACAGTATCATCTGCATAATATTTTATATTACTAAATCAATAATAGAGACGACAAAGTTATTCATATTATTATTGTGACGACCCAAGAATTTAGAAAATTATTTAAATCTTAAATTATTGAACAAAGGTTAATTAATAAACCTAGACAGAAAATAAGTGAATGAATTTTAGATTTTCAAGAAGGAATTTTGTGAATTTAAAATCTTTTGGTGAATTATTCAGGATTAAGTATATATGTGCATATATTCTGTGTATATGATATTTTATGAGTACAGATGTGGGTAAGGGTCAAGGGTTGACCAGATAACATATCTCAGTGGCAAACCCTAATATTATATTAAGAATATCGACGTTCAGTTAGAAAACCCTAACGATTGATTAGAAACCCTATTACCGGCTCTGGAATTTGAAACCCTAATTCGTAATATGAAAACCCTAATTTAGGGGCTTAAAGGCTTAAGTGTATTAATTACAAACCTAATTAGGGATAACCCTAATTGATTAGTTAGAAAAACCTAATTTCAGGATTAGAAATCCTAATCTATAATTAGGGAAAACCTAATTGTTAATTTAATAATTTTGTTGTTAATTAGAAAATATTGATCCTGATTAACAAGCCCTTATGTGATTAGGGAATCTTTAATATAATTAGGAAACCCTAATTATAATTTAGAAATCTTAATTTTCAAATTTTAAAAAAAAATCTACTTTTTAAAACCTTAGGGTTAAGCCCTAAGGGTTTGCACAAGTTACTAAAATACCTTTAATAATGGAAGTTAAAAGTCTAAATTTATCCTTTGTGCATTATTGGAGAGAAGTGAGTGAATCTTGCCATATATTGGTGAGTCGCAAAGTCTAGATTTTCCCATGTGCAGCCATCTAGATTGCTATATATATACATTGTATCATATCATTTATATAGATTTAGAGAGAGAAAAGACTTACTTTATTTTCCCAAACTTGTCCAAGCCTATTCTCTCTCTATATTTCGGGACTTTGAGTGAGAGAGAGTGAAAAGTTAATACAATACCACCTATTAGCTTTCCCATAACAGATTCAAGGTTCAGGTTTAATGATCAAAGCTCAAAGAAGGTATAAAACCCTAAACTTAAAAATCCGTATGATCTATGTTAAACTTTATGTTTAGATGTTTTATGTAGTGTATTAAGATGTTATTGAGTGATCTGGGTTGTTAGATCAAGGAACCATAACATCAAGATACACGAAAATGAAGTGTTGAAAAATTTGGAAAAAAACTTTGAAAAGTTGTCTGACAGTCAAATGTCAGAGGCTCTAGATCTCTGTGTGTTTGATGATATATGTGTTTAGAGTTATAGATTTGTTCTTTGTCATGTAGGCTTCAATCTGGGACTGGAATCATGGTCATACCATGTCTAGATCTCCAAATATGAGCAGTCAAACGGCGTTGACCGGCCACGAAATCTGGTTTCTGGGTAACCCAGAAACCCAGAAATTACTGACAGTGTTTTTGCAGGCTCCTTATCTTGCCGATCTTTGTTAGTTAAGTCATGTTGTTTGTTGAATCTTGTAGATTGACATGTAGGCTATACTTCTAAGCTGTTATCTTAGCAAAATCATAAACAAGATAGAAGTTATTGTGGTCAAACCAGCGTTGACCATCATACCGGCTGAAGATTCTAGGCAACCCAAAATCTTCAAAGGCAGTTTTTTGGCATGGACTTTGACGGGACCAGATCGTATGTTGGTGATGTTTTTAAGTTGATGTTATGTTATATTATTGTTCCTTGACATCAATACTACAAGGATGAATCCTTAAATCACACTTACTAAGCCTGGAACGCGATGATTAAAGGCCCAGAAAGAAGACCCTCGAACTGTTCTTCATTTCGGGGTAACCCAGAAATGAAAAACAGCTCTGACATGATTTTTTGAGGCTTCGATCTCTCTGTTATGTTGTTGTTTGGCCATGATATGAGTTAGTATATGTAGTATTACAGAAACACCATAATCTTGATACCATTACAAGTTTAGAAACCAATTGGAACATGAAATTAATCATGGTCAAACCTTGTACCTTGTAAACTGGCTATGCATTTCTGGGCAGGCTCAAGAACACAATTAGCGATGGTTTTGTCGTCTAATGCCCCTTTAGCGAAAGTTTATTTCGAAAATTAATTATTTTAATTAATAAATAGATAAAATGGGTTTTAATTATTAAAAATACTAAATAAATTTTTTAAAAATATTTTAAAGCCTGAAAATTAGTTTTTATTATTCTGACTATATTTCATAAATATTCAATATTTTTGGAATAATAATGGTATTTAATTTATTTAATTATAATATTAAATAAATTATTTAGAAATGATTTTAATACATGAAAAATCATGAAAAATTATATTATGGTATAAGAAAATATTTTAAGTTATTTTTAATGACTTTTAATATTTTGTGATGAATTTCATTAATTAATTAATATTAATGATAATTAATTAATTTAATAAATATATTAAATAAATTGTGGAAAAAATAGAATTTATGCTTTAAAAAATCATATAAAAATGATTTAAGGGATAGAAAAATATTTTGAGTTAGAAAATATAACTTTTAAATATTTTTCCATAAAAATGTTAATATTCTAATATCAATAGCAATTATCGGATAATAAATTTAAATGTTTAAAATCATCTAAATGTGATTTTAAGGTATTAAAAATTCTTAGATATATTATAAATATATTATAATATTATGATATGTATTTCATTAATATTTGGTATTAAATAAATATTAATGATGAAAGAATTATGTGGTATTTAATTCATATAAATATGATGTTAATGATTGAAAAATCATTTATAAATGATAATAATTATCTGGAAATTATTACGAGCTTATGAAAAATATTTTGACTGATAATATAATTATCTAAGATAATTGTTAAGTGTTATGTAGAATTTAATTGAACTTAAACTCGATATTTATCCGACTAGACTGTCAGAATGTCAGAATTGTGTCGAACTCGATTCAGACTATAAAAGTTTGACTTGAGGTTAAGTTTTATGTGTTTTATAGACTGATAGGATTATGTGATACTATGTTTAGGTTATTTTAAATATTGTGATGATATTATTCTAATTTGTAGATTGATATTATTTATATTAGGTTTTCAGATAAAGCTAGATAAATTGCATAGCGGTAATCAACGGTTCAGGCAAGTTTTTCTTAACTCGACCTTGAGTTGTTTCATTTAGATATAATTGTGGTTAATCATTACCGATTGTCATGTCTAAGAATTATCTATTTGCACTCTGTGCATACTACATGTATTCTTCGGGTATGAAAGGCTTATCACCTTCATTACCATTCGGTCGATATATATATATATATATATATATATATATATATATATATATATATATATGTTCATGTTCAATGTTCGTTCAGCTATATAAAATTTGTTCATGCTGGTTCGCAATTATATTGTAGAACTGTAGCCAGCTTTTATTTAATTCTTTCTATTATGATATATTTTTAATTTATTGAACTTAAACTTGTTGGGCAAACTCATTGCTCACCCTTGCTATATCATGATTTAACATTGCAGATTAAGACGAATACGTCGAATACAGGAAAGAACAAGACCAAGTTCAGCTTGGGAATACATGTGCAGCTAAATTGTAATAGTATAGTATGATAATAAGGTTGTATGTCAGATAGGATAATGAATTATATTTATTTGAAGGTTACTCGACCTTGGGAAAATAATGTGTAAAGTTTATTGTATAAACAATTTATGTTTATATCTTTCGCAAATAGTAATAGTTATAGATTTAGCATACTAAGATCTGTGGTAATTTGGGACCTGGATTTGGGGATGCTACAGTTGGTATCAAAGTTGTTGATTATAAACCTAAGGTAGTGATACCTTAGACTAATAACCGCGATGATTAGGATAAGATCTAACTCACATAGAGTTAGTGTGTCGGTAAGATTCAAAGATGAATCTCGGTGGGTTATAAAAGATACAGAGTTCCCTAACTCTGATAATAAAATTGAACAGTAATGGTGAATAGATAGAGTCTAAAAGACTAAAAGTACACTGGTAGGAGATCGTAAAAGAAAACGATCAAGACATAGAAATGAATCGTAATATATACGATGAGATCACCCCGTGATCTAATAAGGTTATAGTATGGAGAAGAATCAAGCGAATAATTGAAAAGTTTACAGTAAAGATTGATGTGTCTATATGAATTGGTACAGATTCAGGAAATGATTATGAATACGGATTAAATGAAATTCGTATAGAGAAGGGAGTTAAGATTAGGTGAGAATTTCAATTGAGGACTCATGTCAACAGCTGAGTTGTATGATTCCTTGTTATGGGCGGGGAATTATACTTGGTCTAAAAACCACTTAGTTTCTGGCACTGATAATCATTGAAATGTCTGTGTTGCGCTTTTTGCTATATGCGTGTTGAGAAGGTGATTCTTTTCTCATGTGTATAACAGATAGATAGGTTATAGGTAGAGAATATAAGGTTAAATATGAGTTCTTAAAACTCATACTTATGTTACGTTCGTGACTCATAATTATATGAAATTTTTATGAAACCCTCAGCGAATGGACGCCAAAGGTCTGTCTAGGACAAGTTCTTAAACTCATATAATTCAGGCAAGTTCCTGAACTCATAAGTGTGGTAAGTTTGACGAACTGGGTATAGTTTTGTGTAAATGGAGTATTGAGGATAATAGGAACAGATAGATTGATTAGGTAATGGATTATTAGTGGAGACATAGGTTTTCCAAATCTTCTAGCTATGCTAGACTCAAAATTTTTGAAATCAAGCTAAAAATGCACTATGTGCTTTTTGAAATAAATTTTTATTCTCAACTCTGGGTGACCATTGTGTATGAGTGGACTTCGGGCCACCGACACGTCGTTACCTGTTGAGTAATAAAACAGATTTGTAATGATTTTTTTTTAACAGTTTAAAGTATAGTCTATGCTACTTGTTTCAGCTAGACGATAATGATTTGAAATATCAAAATATATTTTTATTTAGCACTTATGTACCATGTAACCTGATGCGAGATGATAAGAAGTTGATGGAGTTGTAAATGCAGGAATACTTAGTGTTGAATTTGATCTAAAAAATTATTGTTCCACTATTTTATGATGTGTTATGACAAAGTCATACAATGACGGCATCTTCAAACGTGCTGGTAATACATTACGGCATCATGACGTCATTTTCAAACTAATTTTAATATTTTAATTTGCCAACGGGGTTTGGCTATACCTAAATATTTCGATTGAATTGAATTATTGATATGAGTCTAAGCTATTAGATTCGGCTAGACCAACGTTTATGAAACTCTAAGTGTTCTTTGAAAATTTTCCCGAACCAAATTGTTTTGGTGCGAAATCCGATAAGACTAAGGTACAATTTTACGCCCAAGACGGATATGAGAAGCAGATCGGACAAAGAAGTACTTTATAAATATGCAGGCATACACAAGCTAATTACCCACTATATACGTAAGTTAAGGCTGGTTTTGCGGATGAATTTCTATAAAACCTTTGCGAAAATGACAGACAATAGTCTATAAATCCCTCAGCAATACTTGGAAATTTTTACTCTGGTGAGGAATGTATTGGGTAGCATGCGATGCTGTGTATGAATGGTGTATGGTGTAAGGTAAATTTCGGGGACGAAATTTTTAGAAGAAGGGGTGAATGTGACAATCCAAGAATTTAGAAAATTATTTAAATCTTAAATTATTGAAAAAGGTTAAATAATAAACCTAGACAGAAAATAAGTGAATGAATTTTATATTTTCAAGACGGAATTTTATGAATTTCAAATCTTTTGGTGAATTATTCAGGATTAAATATATATGTGCATATATTCTGTGTATATGATATTTTTATGAGTACAGATGTGGGTACGGGTCAAGGGTTGACCAGATAACATATATCAGTGGCAAACTCTAATATTATATTAAGAACATCGACGTTCAATTAGAAAACCCTAATGATTGATTAGAAACTCTATTACCGGCTCTAGAAACCCTAATTTCAGTCCCCGAGAATTTGAAACCCTAATTCGGAATATAAAAACCCTAATTCAGGGGCTTAAAGGCTTAAGTGTATTAATTATAAACCAAATTAGGGATAACCCTAATTGATTAGTTATAAAAACCTAATTTCAGGATTAGAAACCCTAATCTATAATTAGGGAAAACCTAATTGTTAATTTAATAATTTTGTTGTTAATTAGAAAATATTGATCCTGATTAACAAGCCTTATGTGATTAGGGAATCTTTAATATAATTAGGAAACCCTAATTATAATTTAGAAATCTTAATTTTCAAATTTTAAAAAAAATCTACTTTTTAAACCCTAAGGGTTAAACCCTAAGGGTTAAACCCTAAGCGTTAAACCCTAAGGGTTTGCATAAGTTATTAAAATACCCTTAATAATGGAAGCTAAAAGTCTAAATTTACCCTTTGTGAATTATTGGAGGAAAGTGAGTGAATCTTGCCATATATTGGTGAGTCACAAAGTCTAGATTTTCCCATATGCTCAAATCTCAGCCATCTAGATTGCTATATACATTGTATCATATCATTTATATAGATTTAGAGAGAGAAAAGACTTACTTTATTTTCCCAAACTTGTCCAAGCCTATTCTCTCTCTATATTTCGGGACTTTGAGTGAGAGAGAGTGAAAAGTTAATACAATACCACCTATTAGCTTTCCCATAACAGATTCAAGGTTCAGGTTTAATGATCAAAGCTCAAAGAAGGTATCAAACCCTAAACTTAGAAATCCTTATAATCCATGTTAAACTTTGTGTTTAGATGTTTTATGTAGTGTATTAAGATGTTATTTAGTGATCTGGGTTGTTAGATCAAGGATTCATAACATCAAGATACACGAAATTGAAGTTTTGAAAAATCTGGAAAAACCTTTGAAAAGTTGTCTGACAGTCAAATGTCAGAGGCTCTAGATCTGTGTGTGTTTGATGATATATGTGTTTAGAGTTATAGATTTGTTCTTTGCCATGTAGGCTTCAATCTAGGACTGGAATCATGGTCATATCATGTCTAGATCTCCAGATATGAGCAGTCAAACGGTGTTCACCGGTCACGAAATCTGGTTTCTGGGTAACCCAGAAACCCAGAAATTAATGACAGCGTTTTTGCAGGCTCCTTATCTTGCCGATCTTTGTTAGTTCAGTCATGTTGTTTGTTGAATCTTGTTGATTGACATGTAGTATACATCTAAGCTTTTATCTTAGCAAAATCATAAACATGATAGAAGTTATTTGTGGTCAAACCATCGTTGACCATCATGCCGGCTGAAGATTCTTGGCAACCCAGAATATTCAAAGGCAGTTTTTGGCATGGACTTTGACCGGACCAGATCATACGTTGGAGATGTTTTTAAGTTGATGTTATGTTATATTATTGTTCCTTGACATCAATAGTACAAGGATGAATCCTTAAATCAAACTTACTAAGCCTGGAACACGATGATTAAAGGCCTAGAAAGAAGACCCTCGAACTATTCTTCATTTCTGGGTACCCAGAAATGAAAAACAGCTCTGACATGATTTTTTGAGACTTTGATCTCTCTGTTATGTTGTTGTTTGGCCATGATATGAGTTAGTATATGTAGTATTACAGAAACACCATAATCTTGATACCATTACAAGTTTAGAAACTAATTGGAACATGAAATTAATCATGGTCAAACCTTGTACCTTGTAAACTGGCTATGCATTTCTGGGCAGGCTCAAGAACACAATTAGCGATGGTTTTTACTTTGATTCCCTTTTAATGACGATTTATTTCAAAAATTAATTATTTTAATTAATAAATAGATAAAATGGATTTTAATTATTAAAAATACTAAATAAATTTTTAAAAATATTTTAAAGTCGAAAATTAGTTTTTATTATTACGACTATATTTCATAAATATTCAATATTTTGGAATAATAATGGTATTTAATTTATTTAATTATAATATTAAATAAATTATTTAGAAATGATTTTAATACATGAAAAATCATGAAAAATTATATTATGGTATAAGAAAATATTTTAAGTTATTTTTAATGACTTTTAATATTTTGTGATGAATTTTATTAATTAATTAATATTAATGATAATTAATTAATTTAATAAATATATTAAATAAATTGTGGAAAAATAGAATTTATACTTTTAAAAAATCATATAAAAATGATTTAAGGGATAGAAAAATATTTTGAGTTAGAAAATATAAATTTTAAATATTTTTCCATAAAAATGTTAATATTCTAATATCAATAGCAATTATCGGATAATGAATTTAATTGTTTAAAATCATATAAATATGATTTTAAGGTATTAAAAATACTTAGATATATTATAAATATATTATAATATTATGACATGTATTTCATTAATATTTGGTATTAAATAAATATTAATGATGAAGGAATTATGTGGTATTTAATTCATATGAATACGATGTTAATGATTGAAAAATCATTTATAAATGATAATAATTATCTAGAAATTATTACGAGCTTATGAAAAATATTTTGACTGATAATATAGTTATTTAAGATAATTGTTAAGTGTTAGGAAGAGTTTAATTGAACTTAAACTCGATATCTATCCGACTAGACTGTCGAAATGTCAGAATTGTGTCGAACTCGATTCAGACTGTAAAAGTTTGGCTTGAGGTTAAGTTTTATGTGTTTTATAGACTGATAGGATTGTGTGATACTGTGTTTAGGTTATTTTAAATATTGTGATGATATTATTCTAATTTGTATATCGATATTATTTATATTAGGTTTTCAGATAAAGCTAGATAAATTGCATAGCGGTAATCAACGGTTCAGGCAAGTTTTTCTTAACTCGACCTCGAGTTGTTTCATTCAGATATAATTGTGGTTAATAATTACCAATTGCCATGTCCAAGAATTATTTATTCGCACTTTGTGCATACTACATGTATTCTTCAGGTATGAAAGGCTGATCACCTTCATTACCATTCGGTCAGATATATATATATATATATATATATATATATATATATATATATATATATATATATATATATATATATATATATATATGTTCATGTTCAATGTTAGATTCATTTATGTAAAATTTGTTTATGCTAGTTCGCAATTATATTGTAGAACTGTAGGCAGCTTTTATTTAATTCTTTCTATCATGATATATCTTTAATTTTTTGAACTTAAACTTGTTGGGCAAACTCATTTCTCACCCTTGTTATATCATAATTTAATATTGCAGATTAAGACGAATACGTCGAATACAGGAAGAACAAGACCAAGTTCAGCTTGGGATTACATGTGCAGATAAATTGTAGTAGTATAGTATGATAATAAGGTTGTATGTCAGATGTTAACGCCAAGTTTTGATACAAGCGTCAATCACAGAATCCACGCTATTTGAAACACGCACAATAATAGATCACATGAAGCTTGGCGGTACCGTGCCACGGGGATAGCTCCGATGTGAGAATAAGTACAGGTCGTTCACAAGATTTAACAATGGAGGCTTAAGTGTTTAGTGCTCAAAGATGTATCACCTTAGAATCCTTCTTCGAGTCAGAATGGGACTCCTAAATATGGTAATTACCTATATTTGGGTCCAACACAATCTCCTCAAAAGGTGAAAGTAGAATCCCTTTCCAATACTACCTTTGGAGTTACCTTATCAACACATAATTAGGGTTAAGACCCTTAACCATATAATCCCCTTATTACGCCCAATCCTGTATGTGGACTGTCCAACTGCGCAAGCCCAACCCATCAGGCATCATAAGCACCGGTCTGGGCCTTGGTCTAAAGGACGCGAAGACCCAACCCCGACCTCCATGATCATAACCGGATCCCAGCCTATGGGACTCGGGTGTCCAAACTCGAACGATCTCGACCACCCGTATATCTTCGGCCATATCGGCCCAACCTTCTCGATTTCAGCCCAGGCTTACAGCCAACATGAGGATCGGTAAAACACTCACGAACATTGCCCCCCAAGTCTCTTGTTATAAGATATTTATGATATGAGACTTGAAAGGACACGAATTTGGATAGTCATGCCATAATGATGAGCTGTCTTGGGAACCCAAACGGTTTCTTCTCGGTTAACGAGCTGGTACATGTTTCCCTAAGGCTGGACCCCATTCAACATAATTAGATGCCCTTAAAAACTGTGTCCAACCTGCTACATAACCCCCCCTCAGTCCCTCACTGTCACTTTTTCTAGCCTTTAACATTTCAAATCTCTCTGAAACTTTTTCGGCAAGGGCGATTTCCGGTGAGATACCTATTTCTCCAGATTCCTTCATTTCCTGCCGTTTTCTTTCTAAAAACTCCCCTCTGTGCCTCATTGTAACTTTCGAATCACACCAAATGGCTGATTCTAGCACTCCTCCTCCCGTGGTGGTCACTTTAACCGGGATTTCCACCCTCACCTCCGGTGACCTGGTCTAGGTCGAGTTACCAAAGGCTCCGGCCGACATCCCTATTGAGAGTGCTGATACTCGAATTCTCCATCTCTATGCCTCCGAGTCGTCCATCACCCAATCCCAGATGTCCGACATTCGAACCGTGTTCAATATTCCTCAAGAGTACAAGCTTCGGGTGGCTGAGCCGAATGAAAGGATGTTCTGGCATCCCGAAGGGGGTTGGGTGGCCGTCCATCTCTATGCCTTGAAGTATGGAGTTCGGTTCCCCCTCCATGAATTTATCTCCTCCTTCCTCTGTCTGGTCGGGATCGGGTTCTCGCAACTGACTCCGAACTCCTACATCCAGCTGATCAGCTTCATTGCCCTGTGCCAAGAAGCTGGCATCACTCCGGGTTTGGACTTCTTCTTTGTCCTATTTTCTGTCGGTCGATCGAAGGAACCCGGCCTACGCCATCTGAACCGCATGCCTGGCCGAGCCACCTTCGTGAAGACCCCTTCGAGCAATAAAGGGTGGCATGAACAGTGGTTCTTCATGAGGGGAACCGACCTCAACCTCTTATCGAACTAGGCCTGTCCCGAAGATCAGCCTTTGAAGGTAACTAAGTTCCCGAAGGGTCGCTCTGCCGCCTTCAAGAAGTTTTACTCGCTGCTGAAGAAAACTAGTTGGGGTCTTGGGATCGTGTCCAATGAATCCTGGCTCTACAAACATGGCTGTAAGTAATAATCCCGAGCTCTTTTTCTTACCCTCCTAACCCCCTAATGCCTTTTTATTAACCTCTTTATCCTCTGTTGTAGTGACTATCTTCAAGCCCAATGAGGCTGATGCATCCTTGACCCCTCTGCCAATCATTGCCGAACCCATCCATCCTCCTGCTGCTGATGATTCTCCCGAAGATGAGGCTATTCTCCTTACCGAACTATCTTTCGGGTCATCCACAGGTCCTATTCTCGCATCATCCAAAACCGAACCTTCCACAAAGAATGTGTTGAAGATGAAATAGCTGACAAGATGGCCTTGCTGAAAAAATCAAAGAAGCCTTCTTCTGCCCGAGCCCCTTCCAAGGCCATTTATGTGATCCAGCTGAAACCGGCTCCAAAACTAACTCCCCCGCCTCATACCATAGTAACGGTGGTCGAGGATTCAAAGGAGACAGAGGATCGGCCCCTCGAACCTCCACTGAAAAAACCTCATCTAATCGAAGGCCCTACTCTAGTTGATATGGTGGATGGCCTGATCCCTGAATCCACTCCTACCTCTAAGGCCAGTTCTTCCTAAGGGTCGCCAACTACCTGTTGGCCGAAGAGTCCTGCGGACATATTCCCCTTTAACATGTTCGACCACTTCAACTTTCCCGGCGATGACGAGCGGTTCAAGAGCTATTCGTCGGAAGAGTATCTGGTTACCTACATCAGAGCTCAAACTCAGGTATTTCCAATCGACTTGGAAGTTTTTATCTCTATTGTTATGTTGTGTTTTGTCTGACCGATGTGTCTTTTGTATTTAGGCCAATGCCATCCTTGCTCGGGCTATCCCTTCTTTGGCCCGATCTACAAAAAAGGAGATGCAGCTGAGACATGACGTGTCGCTTCTCGAGGCCGAGTTGCGTGGTCGGGATTCTAAATTGAAGAGAGAGAGAGAGAGATCTATATGCCGACACTCGTAACAAGGTAACCAAGGCTGATCGTCGGATCGCCGAACTCGAAGAACAACATGCTCTACTACAACAGGAGTTTGTCGGTCTCGTTGGTCATGCCAAGAAGCTTGTGCAGGACAAGGAGCTTCTGGCCGAGGAGAACAAGGTCTTGGTGGGAAATCTTCACACCATCGAGGACCAATTCGGTACGATGCAGGACCAGCTGAGGACGTTGATCCGGTCGAACAATGCTTTGTTAGAGGAGCAGGTCGTCATCAAGGTGCACTGACTATCAAAGAAGACGAAGATTAAATGCCGCTTTGACCGATAAGATCATGGCCCGATTTCTTTGAGGGTGTCGAAGCTTATCGGGAGAAGGCCCGAGCAAAGCTTGTTGATACCGGACTGGACGCCTCGATCCTTGACTCCTCCGATGAGGAATCCAAGGCCGAAGCTGATGATGGTCCACCTTAGTATCTGTTTTTCATACTTGTAATTTTTCTTTTCTTAGTTTTATCATTCGCTAGATCTTTTAGGCTGATGGTATATGTATCCGAAGCCTGTCTGATCGATAATTATAAAACATGTTTGATATAAATAGTAAAAAATTGTTCTAAGTTGTTATCTCGATTAGTTTTGCTTGACTTTCATCAAACAGTTAGGTCATTTCTAACTGTTTGGTCAATTTATGTCTGAAGCTTATAGGATCGAATTTATAACTTTATCGATCAATTATACTTATGGCGTTTACCAATCAGTTAAGTTCTTTCGGACTGTCTGATCATTTTACGCTCGAAGCTTATCTGATCAAACATGTAACTTTGTCAATCAGTTATACTTGTGACCTTTTCTGATCAATTAGGTCCCTTCAGACAGTCTGATCTGTTTATGTTCGAAGCGTGTCTGATTGGTAAAGCAGTGCAAATTCAAATAAAGTACAAGTATTTCTCGAAGAGAAATTTTTATTTCATTGATAAATTGCATGGATTACATAAATAAAGGGAAGAACATACGTGCATTTACTAGTAATATTTTCTAAGTCTTCCAGCATGCCATGTATTCTTTACCTCAGATCCATCCATAGCTCGAAGCCGGTAAGTCCCTGGCTTCGGCACATCCACTACCTCATAAGGCCCCTCCCAGTTAGGCATTAGCTTGCCTGTGTTCTGGGGGGTTGATGCCTCTGCCTCCCGAAGCACAAAATCTCCTACCTCAAACCTCCTCAGCTTCACCTTCTGATTGTAGTGTCGGGTTGTTCTCTGTTGATAAATAGCCAATCTCAGCATGGCCGAGTCTCGGGCTTCATCCAGTAGATCCAAATTTGTTTTCAGGCCTTCATCATTGTATAGTTCCTTGTACTGACTGACTCGAAGAGTGGGGGATCCGATCTCGACTGGTATGAGTGCATCAGTTCCGTATGCCAGTCAGAACTGGGAGTCTCCCGTTGTTGTCCTTGGAGTTGTTCAATATGCCCATAAAACACTGAGTAGTTCTTCGGGCCACCGACCCTTTAACTCATCCAACCTTCTTTTTATTCCGTTGAGTAGGGTTCGGTTGGTCACTTCTACTTGACCGTTCGATTGAGGGTGAGCAATTGAAGCCTTACGATGTTGAATTCCCAACTCTTTTAGGAAACTTTCTAACTTTGACCCCACAAATTGTCTGCCGTTATCAGAGACCACTGCTCGAGGGATGCCAAACTGATAAACAACTCCTTCCTTCAGAAATTTCAAGCATTCTTGTTCGGTGATCTTCTGTAGTGGTTTGGCTTTGACCCATTTTGTCATGTAGTCAATAGCCACGATTACGAAGCTGACTTGCCCCTTGGCCTTCGGTAAAGGCCCTAATATGTCGATTCCCCATACAGCGAAGGGAATCGGGGATAAGACCAAGTAAAGTTCTTCGGGGGGTTGATGTGGGATGTTGCTATTCAGCTGACACTTGGGACACCTTCTGAAGAATTCCTTGGCCTCTATGTAGATAGTCGGCCAGTAATACCCCTGCCTTAAAATCTTGTGTGCCAGTGACTTGGCCCCCATGTGATCTCCGCAAATCACTTTGTGTACCTCCCGAAGTGTATAGTTTTCTTCTGACGGTGTTAAGCAATTGAGCAATGGAGAACTGAAAGCCCTTCAATACAGATCTCCATCGATAAGTACAAAGTTTGAACTTCGGTGCTTGATTTTCCTTGCTAGTATGTGATCCGAAGGCAACACCCCGTCGGCCAGGTAGAAAATGTATGGTGTGAGCCAATAGTCTAGCCTATCAATACATAGTACTTCTTCTTTCGGGACGCTTAGCTGTTCTAATACCTCCAGGTATACCGATCCGCTGAAGGAGCTTGCCTCAGTCGTTGCCAGTCGAGCCAAGGCATCTGCCACTGTATTGTCTGATCGATCCACTCCCTAACAACTGACTGAACTAAAGTAGGCCAATTTACTCTTTACTTCCGCTAAATACCTCGTCATTCTTTCCCCCCCGGGCTTCATACTCCCCTGATATCTGTTTGATGACCAACTGTGAATCACTATAGATGACTAGATTTTGTACTTCAAGGCTTCGGGCCAACTTTAGCCCGGCTGGAATGGCCTCGTACTCTGCTTCATTATTGGTCGCTTTGAACTAGAACCGGATTACTTGTTGGACTTTAAACCCTTCAGGACTCGTTAGTATGACCCCGGCACCACTGATATCCGAGGTTGATGAGCCATCAATGTATAGTCTCCATGAAATCCTCATGTGTTGCGTTTCGGTCACCGACCCCACATCCGGTTCTGAGAACGAACATTCCATGACGAAGTCGGCTAGTGCCTGCCCTTTGATCGCTGTCCGGGGTAGATATTCCAATGCAAACTGTGTTAGTTCTATTGCCCATGCTGCCAGTCTTCCCGATACATCTGGTCGGTGTAGAATTTTCTTCAATGGATGATCCGTGTATACCACCACCACCCGACCCTGGAAATAATGCCGAAGCTCCCTGCTTGAAATGATCGAGTAGCAGGCGAATTTTTCCGAGTTAAGATAACGAATTCTGCATCTCAAGCACATAGGCGACGTAGTAGTATCTTTGAACCGATTTCCCCTTTGTCCCGAACCAATGCCGCCCCTACCGCCATTAAACTTGCTGCCAGGTATAGATACAAAGGTTCCGAAGGGATCGGCTTCATCAGCAGTGGTGCTGAAGATAGATATTATTTGATTCCTTGGAACGCGTCTTCGCACTCTAAAGTCCATTGAAAGCTTTTCTCGTTCTTGGGCCCTTTCAAGGTATCAAAAAATGGTAGGCACCTTTCTGCTGATTTGGAGATGAACCTCTGGAGGGCCGCAATCCGACCTGTCAGTCTCTGCACATCCTTATAAGACTTCGGGGATTTCATATCTAGGACCGCCTGAATCTTCTCTGGGTTTGCTTCGATTCCCCTTTTGCTGACCAGATGCCCCAGGAATTTCCCCGATCCCAATCCAAACGTGCACTTGGTCGGGTTCAACCTCAGCTTGCGTCTTCTGACTGTGTCGAAGAAGTTTTCTAGATCTTGAAGATGGTCACAGACTGACATGCTTTTAACGATCATGTCGTCCACGTAGACCTCCATGATCCTCCCTAGCTGCTTCGTGAACACGAAGTTCATCATTCTCTGATAATTTGCCCCGGCATTCAGTAGCCCGAAGGTCATTTTCTTGTACGCGTATATCACCCGATGTGTGATGAAACTAGTTTTCGGATATCTTCCTTATTAATTGAAATTTGATGGTACCCTGAGAATGCATCCATGAAACTCAGTATACCGTATCCCGAAGTGGCGTCAATCAACTGATCTATGTTGGGCAAGGGGTAGAAAAAACTGATTTATTATATTTTATCCGTTTAACACTGTTGAAGGCTAACGATAATTTATTCTGCATTATCTTCGTCATAATATTTTTTACTGGGCTAGTTGAGCTCACCCTTTGCTTTCATTGTTCTCTTCAGGAAATGAGAATATAACTGGGACTAGTCGGGGAATGGAGTGATGGTCTAGATGTTTGCCTTAGTAGTCCTCACTATTCTATGAAATAGTGTGATAATAATTATAATGAGGACTTATTTTTGAGTTTGAATACTATCTAGAAGACAATATTTGTATTAAAACTCACAGCTTATGTTTTGTCGTATTATACATGACACTTATCAGTTGTATAAATTAAGTTTGTATTTGAATTATGTACCATGTATTTGGCGACCCAAGATGGGTGATGTATACCTATTTTGGGGGTGTCACGCATAGTTTTAGGTACTCAATTAATCTTGGTAGTACTAAGATGTATCAAGACCTTCGACAGAGTTTTTGGTGGCCAAACATGAAGAGGGAGATAGCAGAATATGTGAGTAGGTGCTTAACTTGAAAAACGTTAAGGCCGAACATCAACGACATAGTGGCTTTTTACAGTCATTGGAGATTCTAGAATGGAAGTGGGTGCATATCACGATGGACTTTGTGGTGAGACTTCCAACGACTCAGAAAGAGTATGATGCTATTTGGGTAATAGTGGACTGGTTGATGAAGTAGGCTCACTTTTTTCCAATAAGAGTTAAATTTAACTTAGACCAGTTAGCTAAACTTTATGTTAAGGAAGTTATTTCCAGACATGGGGTATCAGTTTTGATAATGTTATATCGTGATCCACGATTCACATCAAACTTTTGGAGAAGTTTGCAAGAACAGATGGGAACGCAGTTGAAGTTAAGTACCGCTTATCATCCACAAACTGATGGACAGAGCGAAAGGATAATTCAGACGCTGGAAGATATGCTGAGATCTTGCGTCATGGATTTCAAAGGTAGCTGGGATGATTATCTACCATTAGTAGAGTTTGCGTATAACAACAGTTATCATGCGAGCATAGGCATGCCGCTTTACAAAGCTTTATACGTACGGAAGTGCAGAACACCATTTTATTGGGATGAAGTAGGAGAACGTCGAATGCTAGGACCTGAATTGGTGCAGCAAACATCGGATATAGTTAAACTGATACGAATGTGTCTGGTAGCAGCTCAAGACAAACAGAAGAAGTATGCAGATTCGCATCGAATGAACAGAGAGTTTGAGATAGGATCGTATGTATTTCTAAAGGCATCTACCTGGAAAGGAAAGATTCACTTTGGAAAGAAATGAAAGTTAAGTCCAAGGTTTATAGGACCTTTCGAGATATTAAAAAGGGTAGGGGAGGTAGCTTATGTGGTAGCATTACCTCCAGACTTAGAAAGAATACACAATGTGTTTCATGTCTCTGTGTTACGTCCTTATAAGCCAGATTATAAGCACATAATAGAGTATGAGCCTATTCATATTGAAAAGGACTTGACGTATGAAGAAATGCCTATTCAAATCGTTGATAAAAAAGAGAAAGTTCTGAGGAACAAAGTTATACCTTCGATAAAGGTGTTATAAAAGAACCACGCTGTCGAAGAAGCAACATAAGAACTTGAAGAAAAGATGAAGAAGAATTACCCTCAGTTATTTATTTAAGTAATAACGAGATTCTGGGGACAGAATCCTTATAAGGAGGAAGAATGTAACGACCGAGAAAATTAAATTATTTGTAAAATAATTTTATTTGATTAAATAATGAATAAAATTATAATATATGTTATTATATTGAGTAAACAAGATGAAGGTTGTTCTATAACCTAAAAGTGTCGTAATATCATTGTATTCTGGCTACGCGATAGAATTAAGGTGTTTGAATTTCCAAGACGAAAATAAAAGCTTTTCGAGAAATTCTCCAAAAAACACTATTCATCAATTTCTGCTTGGGAATTATTTTTGAACTTTCGAGAAATACGTAATGGTAGAACAATAAGGAAGAATGGATTATGTAATAATAATTCAAGTATGACAAACGCAGTTTTTCGCCTGCGTACAAAGTTTGAGAAGGTTAAGGGAAGTAAAGATTGAATAAATGATGATCGTATAGTAAGCAAGTATTATACGAAGCAATGAATACGAGTATGATACGAAGTATCGTACTAGTATATACGAAAGATAGTATGACATATATAACGAATGATTATACAAATTAGTATACGTAAGGAATACGAGGATTATACGTTAAACGCTTTAATCCTATTGCAATAGACTTGTAGGATTTATGTAGGAATTGAGCAAGCCCAATTAGAATTATGTTAAGGCCCAAAGATTAATAATGTAAGCCCAATGTTAGGCCCAAATTTATTTAAACCTAAGCCCAAACTAAGAACCGGACCCGTGGATCGAACCGATGGGTCACCGGGTAAGAAAACCCATAGGGCAACCCATGTGGGCCCCATGAGTGATTCATGGCTGGCCACTTCGTGGCCAAGCAAGGGATAAGATGTGTGGTGGCCAAGCAAGGAATAGTAAGGAGGTGGAAATAAGGAGGTGGAAGGGCTTAGTGACTATTATGCCCTAACCTTATAAATCTTATAATATGGGAAGGTGTTGGTCATTTTGTGCCTTGATAAATTTCACCAACATCTTAGAACAAATATCATAGAGAGAAAAGTGAGAAGTTAGTCTTTGACATATCCAAGAAGAAAGAAGAAGAATCAACTTAAGAACATCAAAGGTAATGACTCCCTAACCATTAATCTTCATCTCTTCATTATAGTTTTGATATAGAAGTGAGTATTGGTGGAGCATATACCATAAGGAGGAACAAGGATGGATAATTAGTGGACTTAAACCTTAATAAGTCATGATGCAAGTGAATCATAATCATAGAAATTATGAACTAATGAAGAACATTGAAGAATTGTAATTTTTTTGTTGATGGAGAAATTGAAAACCATCAAGTATAAGATTGATTGAAATATGTTTGGTTAGGATGATAGATATATGGGATGAATCCATTTTGAACGGTGTAAAAATCTCAAGTAACGAAGTTATGGCAAAATTTACGAGATTAGACGATAATCGTCGAAATCGTTAAATTCTCGGAATGAAAGTCAAAAGTCACCATTGAACTCGAAAACATTGGTTTTCGATGGAGAATAGTTTAAGTTTGCATTTTGGAGTTGCGGACTAGAAAATGGTCAAATTCTGACTTAGAACGAAGAAACGTGTAACGCCCGAGAAAAATCAGATTTTTAAATGAATTATATTTTTATTCGATTATGTGGATTAAATGAATTTAATTGATTATTTATGTGAGTAAGCTATGTGAAGGTCGTTCTATGACCTAGAATGTGCGGATGTTGTTAGGATTCTGGCTATGTGCTAGAATTAATTGTTTTGAATTTCCAAGACGAAAATAAAAGTTTTCCGAGAAATTTACGTAAAAATACTATTCATCCGTTTATGCTCGGGAATTAAGTTTGAATTTCTGAGAAACGCATAATGATAGAATTCTAAGACAAGATGGAATATCCAATAATATTTCAGTTATGGCAAATGAAGTTTTCTCCTGCGGACTTAAAACCTAAGGGTTAGGAAAAGTGAATTCCGAGAAGGAAATGATTTGCATATGATGATTAAGGTTATTATACGTGTGATATACGAGTATATTATGTAGAATATTACGACGTATAATATGAATATCGTACGAATATTATACGAAGAGAATATGTGAGTTATACGTGTAGAATACGATTAGTTCTTAATGGACTTTGAGTTTAAGGACTTTGTAGAATCCAATTGGACTTGGATTATATCAAGCCCAATGAATTGTGTAATCAAGCCCAAGTTAAGGCCCAATGTTAGGTTTAGTTAAGCCCGATCCAAGAAAACAAACCACGGGTCGAACCGATGGGTCATCGGATGGGTAGAATGTGACGCCCCCAAAATAGGTATACATCACCCATTCTTAGTCGCCAAATACATGGTACAAATTTCAAATATAACTTAATTATACAACTGTCATGTAAAATACGACAAAACATAAGCTGAGAGTTTTAATACGAATATTGTCTTCTAGACAGTATTCAAACTCAAATGGAGTCCTTATTACATTTATTATCACACTATTTCACTGAATAGTGAGGACTACTAATGCAAACATCTGGACCATCACTCCGTTCCCCGACTAGTCTCATCTATATTCTCATTTCCTGAAGAGAACAATGAAAACAAAGGGTGAGCTCTGTAAAGTTTTCGGCACATCAAAGCAATGTACAACAGAAAATAAATTGAACAAAACAATCCGAAACCCAAACAGGATCCATGTGAAATAGAAATTAATTCAGTGTGTAAAAGATTATATCGATTATAAAGCAGGAATTGATACGATCGAATCTCCAACGCAATCCAAACGAACTGTGTCTCTACGGTATCCACACGAACGCTCCGCGAATCGTCCTACGATCTGCAAAAGAAAGAACCACGGTACTAGCCACCAAGGATGAGGATTTTCGAAACTGTTTTCTCTAGTCTCTCTCTAAGAGCGGCTAGGGTTTTGTATTTTGACGTAATCCCTATAATGACTGATATATATCATATATATATAGCAGTTAGGAGGAATTAATCAAAACCTAATATTATTAAAATCTGAATTTTATATATATATATATATATATATATATATATGTTAATTAAGTCCTACTTAATTAATATACCTATATATATAAATTATCCTATTAATTTAAATTCGTAATTTAAATACTATCAATCATATTGACATATTTAAATCTTTACAATTTAAATTAATTCCCTTTTAATTACGTTCTATATGTGTTACCCTATAGGTTATTATTACGTTGGCAATAATTTTAAAATCATATTATTAAATTATAAACAGTGAGCGGCATCTAGTAATGCATCACTACTACCCAAGTAATAATAAGATCAATGATTCGATGCAACCTTTTCGTGACCAATGTTTCAATGTAATTTAATCCTTTTAACCTTAATATCCTAGATTAAACTCGAGTCATGGAATGTGTCATACTCTTCATAATTTAATCTGAGTTTTTCTTGATCAATGAGTAGAGTATATGAAACAAATCACTATTTGTGCATGACCATGCATTTCATAGTCTTACTCAATCAAGAGGCCTATGGATATCACCCCTTATATATAGGATGGTTAAATTCCATCTAGATCACTCATATTCCTCACATGATTCATAATGTACCCAATAATCACCTTTATAGTCCACCCTATTAAAGGTGACATTTGATGATATCAAAGTACATAAATTCCCGTATAGAAATATAGTGATTTCAGGTCGGAGGACCATTACATCATTGTCACTATAAGAATTGCTAATGACACTTCGCATAATGCTCCACATAGAATTCTCATGGTGGGTCCATCCCGATTACATCGTTCTTCAAACATGTACCTATGCATTGACTTAATATCTCATATATTTATGACCAATGAGATTTGGTCATCAATCGATCCACATACTAGTCTTAATGCATCATTGTTGTCCCATCAACAATGATACTCGACTAGGGACATTTAAGAACAATGATACTAATTGTAATTATATAATCTCATGTTCAAGTCACATACTTGAAACTATATAATTTGTATCACTATTCTAAGGATTTTTATTATGTAAACATTTATATAACGCAATAAATAAAATCATAATAAAATCATTCATTTATTCAATCAAATATAATATCAAAACGTTAAGCAATTATATCAAATAATTGGCCTCTAGGGCTTAAACTCTAACAGTCAACTAGCCCAGTAAGAAAAATTATGACTAAGATAATGTAAAATAAATTATCATTAGCCTTCAACAGTGTTAAACGGATAAAATATAATAAACATCAAGTTTAACTGCAGCGGAATAAGCAATCCATTAGAAGAGTCAAGTAGAGCATGATATCTACTATCTTCTATGATTTAAAAATTTTATCATCAATTTTATCGCTGAGACTCAGCTTAATAAATAAACCACATCATCGAATCATCCCTGTACTACGGGCCAAGGATATTCATGTAATTATCAATGGTCATGATTATACCGAAAAATCTCTGGTCATAATCATACCAACAACTATCCATCAATGCACTACAGGCCAATGAGGATTTTTACCACATCATTTGTAACATTACGGTCATGATTATACCAAATAATCCCTTGTCATAATCATACCAATCAATAGTACATCTATGCACGTAAGCCACATATGACTTTTATCACAATATAAGCATGAGGATGATGACAATGATATAAGAATTCAATTAAAAGAAAGCAAATGATATATTTTTAAAGATTTATAACTTTATTTATCCAGAATTCAATAATGTCCAAATTGTCAATGTGACATCCCAGATTTTTAGAAATTATAAATGAGAATTTTATAAATAAAAGTATTATTTATGAGATATGTTGGGTGTGAGTATGTGTATGTCATATATTGTAGAATATGTGAATTGATGTGAAGAGAATGTTATATATTAATTTTAATATATATAAATATTTAATTGAATTATTTATTGAGTTAAATAAATAAATTTTGTTTTGATTATAGAGTAATGTAATTAAGTGTAAAGTGATTAATTAAATGAATATTTTGTATTTAATTTAATTAATATAATAATTTTATGTTATAGTTCTAATTTAATTGAGATAATTAAATTAGATGAGTTATGTGATGATTGTTACACAAAATTATACTTAACAAGTAAATATAATTATGTGACAATTTGATGAGATTGATTGATGTTAAGCTATTAATTAATTAAAATAATGAGTATTTGCCAAACATGGTCTTAGGCTTTTCAAGTTCAAATTGGTGTAACCTATGTATTACCTAGTAATTAGTATATCTAATAATTACTAGGAGTTACATATATTATATATTACTAGTATTGTATATTATATGTATATACTACAAGTTAGTATGTTAGTTTTAGAAAACAAACTAAAGAAAGAAGAAGAGAGTTGGAGAGAGTTGTAGGAGAAGAAGAAGAGGAAGAAAAAGAAGAAGAAGGGAAAGCTTTGAGAAGACAAAACAAGCCCCATCATCATCATCTCCATCTCTCTCTTAAATTCATACTAATAAAGTTATAATCTAAATTCCTTGTTTTAATTATATTTTTATGTTCTTCATAATGTAGATAATTGTTATGTAGAAGTTGTATTGAGAAATAGAGAGAGATAGAGAGAAATAGAGGAATTGAGATGAGCTAGAAGAAGAAGAAAAAAAAAAGCTAGAAGAAGGTAACTTCTAAACTCTTATTTAATCCTTGATTTTTTTTGGGTAGATTTATGTTCTAGGGTAGTAGATCATGCTTAATCTGTTTATATTGGTTTAATCTTGGATTATCAAAAATCAAACAAGAGGATTCAAGAAAGAAAATGAAATGGAAAGAAAATTTGAAGAACAAAATTCGTAGGTTTTTAGTAATTGTGCACATATCTTGTGAAATTTATACCTCTTTGGGTATAATGAGTTAGAAAGTGAGCATTATATCAAATCGAAGATATGGAAGTAAGATATATTCTGAAAGTGGAATCACATGAAAACTCTTTGTAGATTTCTTTTAATGTCTGTTTTAGTAAGGCTAGTCTGAAGGGAAAATAATTTGTCCAGAAAATAAAAACTGTAAAGGTTTCTGACTTTGAAAAATTCATATAAATTCGTGTGTTTTGAATCTGAAGAAACTTAAAACTGTAAAGTTGTAGATATGGAAGTTTTCTAGCTAGAGGCGCGAGATTGAGCCATTTTATGGACCGGACCATGTCCGAAATAAATTGTTTAGTAAGGATGTCCAGAAAATGAAATTTTCTAGACTAGTTGATGAATTACATAATCTGGTTTAGATGGATAAGGGTCTGACTTTAAGGCCTAGATGAGGTTGTAGTACACTGAGTAAGGGTTAATTCTGTATAAGAAGGAACAAAAACGGACATGTAACGAACGAGTTACGTTAAAAACTAAAACAACGTTTTGTTAAAGAAATTGTGAAGATGAGTTTTAAAATTCTGTTTGAATTCAGATTTTGGGTGATGATATATTTTGATGAGTAAAAATATGTTTTGACATATGTAATGAGTATAGATATGTGTTATCACATTCTATGCATAATTACTCATTTAAGATCAAGAGTTGAGATAAGTTAATGTGTGCACATAACGTGCTCGATAAAATGCCTAAGAGTAATAGTGTTTCTAAACTTTGGTATACAAAGTGTCTAACTAATGGCTAATATTGGATATCTAAGTATGAAAAGATGATAATACAAGAATAATAATGGAAAGAAATCGAAAAGGGTAATTTTTGATTTATGAAGGAAAATTAAACATGTAAACAATGTGTTGAATATGCATTTTTGAAACAAAAGTGGTATAATAAAATGGTATGATATACACACGTTAAACTACAAGTGTGATAGTCTAGCATTTGTAGTGATGAAAATGAAAAATAAAATCGAGTTGCATATAAAACAGTTAGATGTCTATAAAGACATTATAAAGGATAATAAGATAAAGTAAGGTCTTAGAATAAATTTGACCATGAGATTGAGTATTGATTTTATTTATTACCAATCTCACATACAGTGTAGGTTGTGCAAGGACGCAAAGTATTAGCGTGTTGGTAAAACATCGGTAAAGGCAAGTCTTTCAGTTCCTTTTTGCTATGTGAACTTGATGATGAACTGCTTTAAAATTCTAGTGTATGATGTATTGTATATATCAAAAGTATGAAATGTGAAAGTCAATCTATGACTATGATGATTGAGCTATGAATGATGATTGAGTAAGGAACTCAATCTTTATAGTTGTTATGTGAACTACAACATGTATGCTATGTTTGTTTTATGATTATTCTTATATGTTGAGCATGTTATTATGTGCTTTGTGATGCATGAAAAGCTATTAGATTTTCTTTGGTTGTCGAGCTCAACCTTGCAAATAACCATTTTTGCAGGTTAAGGATTGAAGGTAACACTATGTACTACTTGAATGACGTGGATCAGAAATAATACACGGAGATTAATATTTTAACAAAAGTTGTTATTTCTTTATACCATGATTAAGATTCATGAGATGTACTAAATGTTTTATGATGTATAATTTTATGTTGAGTTGTAAAGCTAAAGTTAGAGTTATCTGATATGTAAAGGTTATCGGATTGAAATGTAAAATTTTATATAATAATAGTGATAAAGTGAATCATAAAATAAGATTGATTCAAAGACATGTAGATGATAAAGGTTTGATTTAGGGAATTAAAGTAAGAAGACATAAAAGTTTAAATTATTTCGTATTTTATAATGTTTAGCATTGAATAATGATGTAAAATCAGAAGGTAGATGTGTTATTAACGACCAAAGTTGAGAATTAAATTGTATGAATTTTGGGGTCGTTACAGTCAACATAATACTGCTTTATGGAGTAAAATTCAAGAATAATATTGTATCAAAAATGATTTGGACAGCAAAGAAATCATTTTTGTCATGAATAATTCCCCGGGTGAATAGTACCCGAGTGAATAGTACCCCATGAATAGTACTCATGAATAGTACTTTGTGAATAGTAACCCATGAATAGTACTTTATGAATAGTACCGTAAAAATAAATACTACTCATGGACAGTACTCCGGTATGAAAAGCTTAAAATTTAACAAGAATGTGCAGAAAATATCCTTATGAAACGATACTAGATGAAGTGCAAATTTTAAAGATATTCTACTAATTTCACCAAGTATAGAAGCAATACTT
Organism: Panax ginseng; assembly: GCA_020205605.1. Taxonomy (NCBI): domain Eukaryota; kingdom Viridiplantae; phylum Streptophyta; class Magnoliopsida; order Apiales; family Araliaceae; genus Panax; species Panax ginseng. The sequence goes on along the minus strand of CM035141.1, from coordinate 42,616,534 downwards.
TAACAAAAGGAGGGTATAATCAGGAATACGAGACGAAATAATATTACTCACATACCACAGAGTATGGAAGAAAATATTATTCCTATGAATACTGAACAAAATAATATCACTTACGAATATCGAACGAAAATAATATTTCTTACGAATATTAAACGAAGATAATGAATATTGAACGAAAATGATATTTCTTACGAATATTGAACAAAAATAATATTCATCCGAATACGAAAAATAATATCTCTTCAGAATATGAAATAAATAATACCCCTTACCTCAACAGAAGACTGGATACTGCCATACTGGAATAGTGAAGTAGTAGACTTCTAGTCTTCTTTTTCTCTATAGCTTTTCTCTCTATATCTTCTCTCTCTATAATTGCTCTTGTGAGTCTTAGTGAATTGGTGAGAATGAAGGAATAATGAGCTTCTATTTATAGAAAAACATAGTTTCGATAATTGCACGTTTTGGGGCTCAAAATATTACAATATAATACCTTCATCTTTTCTTTCATTTTTTATTTAGTCCTGCAAGTATTATCAAACTTGCACCACCTCCCCTAATAGTACATCATGTGAATCAATAGTACAATCATGTGACTCAATAGTTTTATACATGTGAAAAAAATAATTACAGTATAGTACATTCATCTATACCTCCATTTTTAATTTAGTCATGCAAGTATTATCAATCTTGCACCACATCCCCTAATAGTACATGCATGTGAATCAATAGTACACACATGTGAACAAATAGTTATAAGCATGTGAATTAATAGCAATTAATTGCTCATTTATCCAATTAATTACCCGATTGGTCAACATAACCTACAGACATCAATTATTATCGGAATAGATGTCGATTTCTACTAACACTAATAATCCCAACACAATGGAAATATCAATTTCATCTTTAATCAACACGAACTTATTCATCATTAATATTATAACTCACAATATTTAACAACCAAATCATTCCCACGAAAGAGGGGACTTTCCGATAAGAATTTCTTCCTATTGGCGCGCAATTAGGTGACCAAACGTCTCCAGGACAAAACTTTCTAGACATCGTCAATATTGCAAATAATAATATGAATAACTATGTCGTCTCAATTATTGCTTTAATAATAATAAATATTATGCAGATGATACGGTGACAATAATTGAATCAATAATATGAGAGATATGATCGACAATTATATAGTAGTAATAATTGAGTATAATCGAGTGACTTCTCACGTAAGCATCAATAATCAATACTGAGTGTACTACGCAACCGATGCGACATCGTATTTCTTTTACCACCGGGTAGTTCAATAGTTTAACGGTAAAACTTTCGCCGTTATTTTTATAAATAGATAATTATGTCATTTTCTAATTACAACAATACTTCCTTTGTGGGGTCCACCAATGATTGTGCCGTCGTACGAATATTCCCTGTTAAAACGAATATTCCCCGACCAATCGAATATTTTATAACAACTTGTTTACTTTGCAAAATTTGTAAATATTACCCATAACTATAACATTATATCAAATCCACACCATAATATTCAAAAATATATTTCGAGAAAAATTAATCTTTATTCATAAATGTAACGCTCGAGAAAAATCGAATTTTTAGAAGAATTAAAATTTTATTTAATTATAAGGATTAAATGAATTTAATTGATTATTTATGGGAGCAAGCTAATTGAAGGTCGTTATATGACCTAAACATATCAGAACGTCGTAGTATTTTGGCTACGTGGTAGAATTAAAGTGTTTGAATTTCCAAGATGAAAATAAAAGTTTTCCGAGAAATTTTTCGAAAAACACTATCCACGCATTTCTGCTCGGAAATTATTTTTGAACTTCCGAGAAATATTTAACGATAGAATATCGAGGTGAGATGGAATATCCAATAATATTTCAGTTATGAAAAACTTAATATTTCGCCTGCGGACTTAAAACCTAACGATTAGAGAAAGTGATTTACGAGAAGGAATTTAAATATGATTAATAATTTAAAGCTATGATCGTAGGATGTGTAAGTATTAAACAATGTAATGAATACGAGTATGATACGAGGTATTATACGAGTATGTATGAAGGATGGTATATCGTATATGATGAATAAGTATGCGAGTTAGAATACAAGAATTATACGTATAGAATATGTTATGAGGCTTTAAGCTAAATGTATTGGACTTGTATGATTTGTTAAGGATTATGTTAGCCCAAGTATGGAAATAGTTAAGTCCAATGTGAATTAATATTCAAGCCCAAGAGTTTGTAATGGGAAGCCCAAAGTAAATTAATGCAAGTCCAAATGATTAAGTTAAGTTAATTAAAACTAAAGGCCCAAAGTAAGAACCAAAGGGTTATGGGTTGGTTTAAACCCATGGTTTAAACCATGGATGATCCAAAGAGATAAACAAGTAACTTAATGCTTAAGTTTTGTGATGGGCAAGCAAAGGATAGAAGTTGTGAAAAATAAGTTAACTTAACGGCTAAGATAAGTGGTGAGCAAGTGACTTGGTGGCTAAGTAGATGTGGTGGCCAAGTTAACTTAATTAGGAAGTAATGAATAGTAAGGAGGTGGATTAAGGAGGTGGAGATGGCTTATTGACCATTATGCCCTCACTTAAGATTTCCTATAAATAGGAAGCATGCTAGCTCATTTGTGGGTTGTTTTCTTTTCATCCAACGCTTTACAACTTATTTTTTAGAGAGAATAAGTGAGAATAAGCTAAAAAGTTAGACCTTTCATTATTCAAATAAGCAAGAAGAAGATTAAGGCTTAGCAAGTGATCATCAAAGGGTAAGCCATCTTGAACCATGATTCTCTTTCTCTTCCATTGTTAGAGAAGTGGGTGGTGGTAGAACATGTATGCTAAGAAGGGGTTGGAATAATGAATGAAAGGGCTTAAGTATTAATAAGCCGTAATTAAGTCATGTTGTAAGATAAGCAATTAATGAAGTTATGAACTTAAGAAGAACTTGTAAAAGCTTGTAACATGTTTACATTAATGGAATTGGTATGACAAGATGAAGAAAGAATAATGGTTAGAAGTCATAAACTATCCTAAGTCATGATAAATGGTGGTTAAAAGATTAAGATCTTGATAAGTCATGGAATCATAATAAGTAATTTATATTTTCATAAAGTACAAGCTCACAAAGAACAAGTAATAACTTATCATGTTTATAAGTTAATGTAGTATGTATGTCAAGATGTTAGTATAATGGATTGAATTCATTCAAAAACGAAGAACAAATTTTAAGTAACGAAGTTTTGCCGGAATTCACACGATTGGACGATAATCGTCGAATTCGTGAAATTATTGGAATGTAAGTCGAATTTAGATATTGAGCTTGGAAACATTGGTTTTCAATGGAGACAAGTCTTATTTGGCATTTTAGAGTTGCAGACTCAAAAATGACCGGATTCTGACTTAGAACGAAGAAACGAGCATTGAACATTCACGAACGTTTATCGTTTTTGTTAAAAATGGACTAATATGTGGAATTTTAGCAAACTAAATCGAATAAATAAAATTCTTGCATGAACACGTAGAGTACATAATTTGTGAACCGTAGGCTCTTGAACGAGCCAATTCGGACTTATAAAGAAGAAGTTATGAGCCCGGGAATCTAACCTAAAAGAAAATCAGTCAAATTTTTCTGAGGCAAAGAGTCCGCACCGCGGCGCGACTCAAAGAAGAAAAGACCGGTGCCGCAGTGCGAGGTCGACCATAATCCCCTGTTAATTGGCGTCGCAGCGTGACTAATATCAAAGGAAATGGTGTCGCAAAGACCGTGAGCGTAGTCTTAGACATTAAAAACAACTTCGTACATGCAATATGAGTTGTAGAAAGCAATAGTTTGGCGCAAATACCAACATTAAGTGAAGCATAGAGAAGAAAAGTTTTGAGTGTTAAGTGAAGGAGAAGCGTATGAAGAGTGAATTAAATTCTTAATTAACGAAATGTAACCTCATTAAGGATGTTATAAACCTTAAGTGTAACACTAAAGGTTGAAGATAACCAATTGAACGTGAACGATATGCAATAAGTGTACTAAACCAATGGCAATCGAGTTTCGATTAATAATAAAGTTAGTAAGCCATATTGAAAGATGATTAACTCGAAACGAGTTGTATTAATGAAATAATTTCACTTAAACTATAGAAGAGAAAGAAGTTGGTAAGAACGATGTAAATAAACGACGGAAAGCCGGAACCAATAAATAACAAATCTAATATATGATTAGATTGAGAAGAAGGGTAAGATTTTTTAGGAACTATGTATGTTCATTCATGACCTAATGTGGTATGTTATGTGGTTATGTGTTGTAGAGACCGTAAGGACTCAAAGGAAACGTAATTTTACTGTAGCAAACGCTGAAGGCAAGTTTTTCTTAAACGCTTGTCTAACCTTCGTGTTATTCAAGTTTTCAAATGATTCAAGTTATGAGATGCATGAATGGTTTTATGAAAGAGTTGATTGATTTCTTTACAAGTTTTCTATATAGAATTGATAACGTTATCCTACGCCAATTGTTTGGTACGGATTCAAAGTAAGCCTTAATATGAATAAACAAATGTATTTTCATCAATTATTCGATGGGCATGTGAGGTTTCCACAACTTAAACGTACACACGTTTAATGGATGTAGTGTTGATTAACATAGAGTACTATAGGCTGATCACCTAGAAGTGCTCGTAAGATATGCCGGACTTACGGACTTCGTGTCGGGTTGTCCTTTTCAAAGAAATTATGAAACGCTCATTGTCTTGGACCAGAATTGGTGTTTTACTAAATATTGTCATTGTAAAATGTTTTGAAGAAAAAGGAATGCTATTTTGAATTATTGATAGTACTTCGTAACTATCATCCAGTTATTGAAGATATACGATACCTATGTTTCAAGCATGCTTTTAAAATGAAATTGTTGTACTTGCTGAGCTAGTTAGGCTCACTCTTGCTTGAACCATATGAATGCAAATTTGAGATCGAAGCAGATAAGCCAGATCCGTGAGGATAAAGGGAAGGCTAAGGTGAAGCCGTAGATTACTTATGTAATAGTATAGGTTTGTAATGATAATATTTGATATTATGACAAGAACAAATGTAGCAGTTATCTGTAACACGGGAATGGTAGTATTGTTTTGGAATATATATATAAGACATATTCGTTCTTTTGAGGCATTTCAATTGCATGTTTGTGTGAACTGTAGCACCATGGAGCACCACATATCGGGTTGGAAGAGACCTAGATTTGGGGGCGTCACATTAAAAGTTGGGGTCTTACAATCTCCCTACCTTATGAAATTTAGCCTTCGAAATTTACGTACGTACCTGGTATGCCGAAGAGGTGAGGATACCTTGTTTAGATTCTAACTCTTGAGGTATAACCTTTGAGTGTCGAATATGATCCTTCTTATCCAAGATTTTAACACGTATCTCCTCATACGTTACATCTTCTATTATCTCGTCTAGTTTAAATTCAATAATGTGGTTCGGGTCGTCCATATATTTACGTAACATCGATACGTGAAAAACGTTATGAACACGCAACATACTTGGCGGTAAAACGAGTCTATAGGCCACATTTTCTACTCGATCAAGGATTTCAAATAGACCAATAAAATCGAGGGTTGAGATTTACTCTCTTCGTCGATTCTTGCTTCTAGAATAATGCCCTCTTGGACCTTCTTCTTCACATTCATCAGCTCCAGGTGTGTAGCTTGAGCGGTTTTAACTTTATCAATTAAATTCGATTATACTCTTATATCATCACGTGGGTCATTAGAGTCTTTAACTCTATCTTTATCATTTCTAAGTCATATAAAATGGGTCTTTGTGTTAACAACGTTACAATCGTAAACGCATACGATCTTCTACTCAATGCATCAGCTACCATGTTCGCTTTTTCCACGATAATATTGAATGGTATGGTCGTAATCTTCAACAGATCGAGCCAACGTCTTTGGCGAATTATACGTTCATTTTGGTTGAAGAAATATTTAAGGGTTTTAGAAATGGGTTTTGTACTGGGGTTAATACAAAATTCGATTTCACGCTCTGGGGTAGGCCAGGAAGTTCTTCGAGAATACGTCATGAAATTTATTAACAATAGAAATATCATTTAAAAACTGTGACTCTCATCCAAGACTTGGATAGCACATGTAATGAAGGTTTCTCCTAACGAAGTTTCAACAGATAAGTCAAAGTCTAATTTCTCCGGAGTTACATTTAAACGTTGAGCGCAAATAGGAGAAATAAAAGAGTGGGTAGAACCAGTATCTAATAAGGTATAGACTTCGTAAGAATTTATAATTAACTAACCCGTGCTAACTTCGTTCGGGTTACTCGCTTTTTGAGAAGTCATGAAAAATGCTCTTCCTGAAACCACCGACTTTGTTTTGTCCGTATCCGCCTTTGGTGCCATCGTCCCAGTTGGGTTTGATTTTGCTACAAGACAAAATTGAGCTATGTGACTGTCTTTTCCACAACTAAAACATACCTTGGAAGACTGTGAACAGTTTGGACTTATGTGTCCCTCCTCTCCGCATCTGTAGCATTTAACTGGTGGTCGTTCTCCTCCCCTAGAATTTGTTGCTGGTGCTGGTGCTTCTGCCAACATCTTCCCATCATCGTTAAATCTTCTCTTCTTAAATTTTTCACTTGAATCATTTCTTCTATTATCTTGGCCATGATTACCACCAAAGTGGTTACCATTTCTGGCATGATAATTTCCTCCACGATGGTTATCATTGTTAGATGGATATTGCCATAGAAGACGATTATTATCGTGTTGTTGCTCATTATCTTTTTGGTAAATTTGGCTCATTATCGCGCTCCAATAACTGAACCATATTCACTACATCTGAATACAAACATAATTTGTGAGAAATGAGGTATTGACGTATTTCAGGTCTAAAACCTCGCAGAAACATTCGCGTCATTCTCTCCTCCCTATCAACCAAATGGGATGCGAACTAGGACAACTCGAAAAACTTAGTCTCGTACTGCGACACAGTCATATTATTTTGCTCCAACTTGATAAACTCCACCCCCTTCATGTGACGAATACTTTCGGGAAAGTACTTTGTTGAACAGCTCTTGAAACTTCTCCCAAGATATTTTGAGAGCGGCAGGCTGAGTACGTTTTACTGATTCCCACCAGTAATCTGCTTCTCCTCGCAACATGAAGGTGGCAAAAGGAACCTTTTGCTCCTCGGAGCATCCCAAGACATCAAATATCTTTGTGATCTGCTTTATCCACGTGTCCGCCTTAAGTGGTTTTGGCTCTCCCAAAAACTCTGATGGTCCCAGCTCCTTGAACTGCTTAGCGGTGACCATCCGAGAGTTGCTAGTGTTTCCACCTGCATTTTGAACAAGAGTCTCTCTCTCCTGATGTTGCATGAATTGCATAAAGCCTCTGAACATCCCATCATTCATCATCTGATCAGTGTTGTTGTTTACCTGAGGATTATTGTCTTCCTGTTGCACATTATCCCGGTATTGATCGTTGGTGAATCAGCGGTCTCATGCTTCTTCTTTCGATCTCAACATTTTTCGATGTCATATTCAAACATCGCCACAAAACAAGGGTTAATTGACATGTCACATATTACCCCTATACTCTGACCGACCAAATAAATACCAAATAAACTTAGGTAGGTGATACTAGCGAAGGAATTTCCCGTCTCTCCCCTCCTAGTTCTAGTCTCACATCTCAGCCAGGGATCATATCCCTAACCTTTGATACCAACTGTGACCCGCATCCAGGACTTGGATAGCACCTCACAATGATACCTATCAACTTGCCACCGTTACTCACGGCGTCCCCTATAAAAAGTCTGGCTTTGGTGCATCCCAAGACTTGGAAGTCACCAGATAAAGGCTTGGGGCTCTTTTCTATGGCTTTGATACCAACTGTGACGCCCCCAAAATAGGTATACATCACCCATTCTTAGTCGCCAAATACATGGTACAAAATTCAAATACAACTTAATTATACAACTGTCGTGTAAAATACGACAAAACATAAGCTGAGAGTTTTAATTCGAATATTGTCTTCTAAACAGTATTCAAACTCAAATGAAGTCCTTATTACATTTATTATCACACTATTTCACTGAATAGTGAGGACTACTAATGCAAACATCTGGACCATCACTCCGTTCCCCGACTAGTCTCACCTATATTCTAATTTCCTGAAGAGAACAATGATAACAAAGGGTGAGCTCAACTAGCCCAGTACGAAATATTATGACTAAGATAATGCAGAATAAATTATCGTTAGCCTTCAACAATGTTAAACTGATAAAATATAATAAACATCAAGTTTAACTGCAGCGGAACAAGTAATCCATTAAAAGAGTCAAGTAGAGCATGATATCTACTATCTTCTATGATTTAAAAAGTTTATCATCAATTTTATCGCTGAGACTCAGCTTAATAAATAAACCACATCATCGAATCATCCCTGCACTACGGGACAAGGATATTCATGTAATCATCAATGGTCATGATTATACCGAATAATCCCTGGTCATAATCATACCAACAACTATCCATCAATTCACTACAAGCCAATGAGGATTTTTACCACATCATTTGTAACATTACGGTCATGATTATACCGAATAATCCCTTGTCATAATCATACCAATCAATAGTACATCTATGCACGTAAGCCACAGATGACTTTTATCATAATATAAGCATGAGGATAATGACAATGATATAAGAATTCAATTAAAAGAAAGCAAATGATAAATTTTTAAAGATTTATAACTTAATTTATCCAGAATCCAATAATGTCCAAATTGTCAACATGATACTACTTTGTGAAGTAAAATTCAAGAATAATATTGTATCAAAAATGATTTGGACAGCAAAGAAATTATTTTTGTCATGAATAATTCCCCGGGTGAATAGTACTCAAGTGAATAGTACTTCGGGAATAGTACCCTGTGAATAGTACTTTGTGAATAGTACTCGTGAATAGTACTTTATGAATAGTACCCAGTGAATAGTACTTTTTGAATAGTACCGTAAAAATAAATACTACCCATGGACAGTACTCCGGCATGAAAAGCTTAAAATTTAACAAGAATGTGCAGAAAATATCCTTCTGAAACGATACTAGATGAAGTGCAAATTTCAAGGATATTCTACTAATTTCACGGAGTATAGAAAAAATACTTTAACAAAATGAGGGTATAATCAGGAATACGAGGCGAAATAATATTACTCACATACTACAGAGTATGGAAGAAAATAGTATTCCTATGAATACTGAACAAAATAATATCTCTTACGAATATCGAACGAAAATAATATTCCTTACGAATATTAAACGAAGATACTGAATATTAAACGAAAATGATATTCCTTTCGAATATTGAACGAAAATAATATTCATCCGAATACGAAAAATAATATCTCTTCATAATATGAAATAAATAATACCCCTTACCTCAGAAGAAGACTGGATACTGGAATAGTGAAGTAGCAGACTTATATTCTTCTTTTTCTCTATAGCTTCTCTCTCTATAGCTTCTCTCTCTATAATTGCTCTTGTGAGTCTTAGTGAATTGGTGAGAATGAAGAAAGAATGAGCTTCTATTTATAGGAAAACATAGTTTCGATAATTGCACGTTTTGGGGCTTGAAATATTACAATATAATACCTTGATCTTATCTTTCATTTTTTATTTAGTCCTGCAAGTATTATCAAACTTGCACCACCTCCCCTAAAAGTACATCATGTGAATCAATAGTACAATCATGTGACTCAATAGTTCTATACATGTGAAAAAATAATTACAGTATAGTACATTCATCTATACCTCCATTTTTAATTTAGTCATGCAAGTATTATCACTCTTGCACCACCTCCCATAATAGTACATGCATGTGAATCAGTAGTACACACATGTGAATAAATAGTTATAAGCGTGTGAATTAATATCAATTAATTGCTCATTTATCCAATTAATTACCCGATTTGTCAATATAACCTCCAGACATCAATTATTATCGGAATAGATGTCGATTTCTACTAACACTAATAATCTTAACACAATGGAAATATCAATTTCATCTTTAATCAACACGAACGTATTCATCATTAATATTATAACTCACAATATTTAACAACCAAATCATTCTCAGGAAAGAGGGGGCTTTCCGATAAGAATTTCTCCCTATTAGCGCGCAATTAGGTGACCAAACCTCTCCTCGACAGAACTTTCTAGACATCGTCAATATTGAAAATAATAATATAAATAACTTTGTCATCTCAATTATTGATTTAATAATAATAAATATTATGCAGATGATATTGTGACAATAATTAAATCAATAATATGAGAGATATGATGCAGCAATTACTGTAGCAATAATTGAGTATAACTGAGTGACTTCTCACGTAAGCATCAATAATCAATACCGTGTGCTACTATGCAACCACGCGTATTACTGTACTTTTACCACCGGGTAGTTCAACAGTTTAACGGTAAAACTTTCGCCGTTATTTTTATGAAGAGATAATTCTGTCATTTTTTAATTACGACAATACTTCCGTTGTGGGGTCCACCAATGATTTTGTCGTCGTACGAATATTCCATGTTAAAACGAATATTCTCTGACCAATCGAATATTTTATAACAACTTGTTTACTTTGCAAAATTTGTAAATATTACCCACAACAATAACATTATATCAAATCCACACCATAATATTCAAAAATATATTTCGAGAAAAATTAATCTTTATTCATAAAAGTTGGGGTCTTACATAGAACCCACGGGGCAACCCATGTGGAAGACCCATGGGCATGTGGGTTGGCCACTTGTCCACCAAGTAAAGTGATTACTTGGTGGCTAAGTTGTTGTGGAGGTGGGAATAGTAATGAGGCCACCAATTGACCAAAATACCCTTCATTTGGTTTGTCTATATAAAGAAGCTTAGGTTGGTCATTTTATGTTTTATAAACTTTGTCTAACATATATTGAGAGAGAGAGAAAGAGCTAGAAACAAGTAATCAAGCTAACTTGAAGCAAAACATACGAGTTTTAGCAAGAATGTGAAGAACAGAAAGGTAATATTTCGTAAACATAAGTCTTCGATTCTTTTTCGATTTCTTTTTCGTAGAGAATCATAGATTGGTGGAGCATGTCTCTTCCGGAGGAATAAGGATGGCTATTAATGATTAAGACATTGATAAGTCATGTTTAAGTAGAAATTGTAAGTGATTATGTAAGTTTAAACCAAAGAAACCTCTGAACGGTAACTTGGTGATGGATGGACAATTGGAAACCATTATTGATGGGATTTGTGTATATTTCTTAGTTATGAGGTAGAAAATGAATCAATGGATTGGTTCCATTTGATTTGGAGTATAAAACACGAGAAACGAAGTTATGGAGAATTTTACAAAAATTACGTTAAGCGTTAAAATCATATAATTCCGGATTAGTAGTCAAAACTTGCCGTGTAACTTGGAAACTTTGGTTTTTAGTGGCATCACGTGAGATAATGTATTCAAGAGTCGTGGACTCAAGAATTGTTTAATTCTGACTTAGAACGAAGAAAACGAGCTATGAACGCTCACGAACGATAAACGAACGCTTAATAATGAACTAAACGGTGAAGTCTGTGTTAGAAGATTCAAAAATGAAATCATAATGGACATGATTTAGGAGTTAATGGCTTTTGAATGAGCCAATACGAATGTAAAATGAATTAGGAAAGGTCACATATGTAAAACGAGTGCGTAAAACTTGGCAAGAAAAGTAAGTTAAGAAACTACCAGCCGGGACCCCCACCGGGTGGGCTTTGTAAAGTCCAACACCCCCGCCGGGGTGGGGGTGTTTAGTGGTTGATAGGAGCCTAGCCCGCCGGGGCGGGGGGGTACTAAAACAAAGTTGACCAAGTGGTTTTTGAACCAAAGTAATTGTAAACCAATAGTGAAGCATGTATGTACTTAATATATATAGTAAGATCAATCTTAAATCACTTAGATAGTGATAACTTTAGGAACTTGAGCATGGTGTAATAGTAAGTAAACGAAGAACGCGAGGTGTAAGTAAGTAAACCGTGAACGATATTCAATAAGTATACTTAACCAAAGATGATCGAGTCTCGGTTAGTAACGTAAGAATGTAACAAGTCATAAGGAAGCATAGTAAGTCGATTTGACATTTATTAATGAAATAAATTCACTTAAGACATAGAAGAGGAAGACGTTGGTTAAAACAATGAAGTTAGATTGTTTAGTAACTAATATCAGTGTGCTATGTGAATATATCATGTAGATACTGTAATGAGCAAGAATTGTTGAATATTATATTCGAAGACGCTTGAAGGCAAGTTTTCTTAACGCTTGTCTAACCTTTGTGTTAGTCAAGTTTTCTGTGATTTATGTTATGAAATGCATGAATTGTTTACGAAAGGGTCGATGCCATTTTTAACTCGGCTAGACTGTTCTTAAGAGTTAGATTGATTTGTTTACAAGTCTTTCGATATAAAACTATTAACGCTATCATATGCCAAGTATTTGGTACGGATTCAAAGGTAAGTCTGTATATGAACAAACAAATGTATTTTCATCGATTATTCGATGGGCACGTGAGGTTGCCAAAAATTAAACGTAAATAGGTTTAACGGATGAATGCTGATCAACATAGATTACTATAGGCTGATCACCTAGAAGTGCTCATAAGTAATATCGGATGTATGACCTTAGTGCCGGGATGTCCTTTTCATGTATAAAAACGAAAAGAGTATGTTCATGGTCTTTCGACCGGTTCAGAATTCCTAAGCTATTATATATACTTTGGAATTGTTGTTATGAAATGAGAAGTGCTAGTCCATGATAGTACTTCATCGCTATTTGTTCAGTTATGGAAGATAATCATATAATTCTCGATGTGGTACTTCTATTATCCTTTGTTAGACTTGCTGAGCTAGTTATGCTCACTTTTTGCTTGAATTATATGATTACAGCTAAGGCCGAACGAACTGAGAGTTCTAAGAAAGATAAAGGCAAAGCTAAGATGAATGATTAGATATCCTGTAATAGAATAGTATGTGTGTTTGTATTACACTTATGAACAATAAAGAATGTATTCGGTTTCTGAACCTGGGAAAGGATTTATTGTTATTGTAATAAGAATATAGTAAATACAATCATTTTATTGTTGTTTCAATAGAATGACTGTATAAATTGTATTACCGTGTAGCACCATCTATCGGGTTGGAAGATTTCCAGATTTGGGGGCGTCACAAAATGAGCTTTGAACATTCACAAACGCTCAATAAAGAACTTAATAGGTGAATTCCATGTTAACGGATTCGAAAATGTAAGATTTTCTAATGAAATCATAGTTTATGTGATATGTGAGCTAACGGCTTTTGAACGAGCCAATTCGAACTTATAATGAATAAGTTATGATCCCGAAAAATTCATAGAAGAAAAGAACTGTGAAATTTATCTCGAGGCTCGAGGGTCTTTGTCGCAAATACGCCCAAGGAGGTAAAATCGGCCAGCAAATGCACAAAGCCATCCATCGACAACTGGAAGTGAAAGGCAGCATACGCCATTATTAAAAAGGATTAGCCAAATGGCCAAGATCTGAGGCATGGACCTTTGTCAAGGCGCTACCGCAACCCGAGGACTATATAGAAAGTTGGCGCCACAGCGCCAGCACTAGAGAAGGGACAGTGAGAAAGGGAAATGAATGTAAAGAATGTAGAAGTTAATTGATAGTTAATTATAACTTTAATTAACTTAAAGTAACATCCTTAAGGAGGATTAAAACCTTAAGAATGACAACTAAAGGTTGACGAAGATTACTTGAACGTAAATACAAAGTAATACGATAAACCGTAACGGATATTAACCAATCTAAGGCATGATTAGATTGAGAAGAAAGGTAAGATAAATTAGTAAACATACTTGATTATATACGACCTAATGTGGTATGTTATGTGATCATGTACTATAAAATCCTTAAAGACTCAAAGAAAAAGTATATTAACTGTAGAAGACGCTGAAGGCGAGTGTTCTAACCCTTGTCTATGTTCTTCTAGACGAGCTTTGTTTTCATGTACCTTACGCATGAATTGATGTATAATGAAGTCGAAACCAATTTCTTCAGCTAGACTTAAATGTGTTTTGGTGGAGTTTCTTATAATCTATCAAACTATTGTCAATGTTGCTATATTTTGCCAAACTATTTTGGTATGGATTTCAAAGAAAGAGTGAGTATGAATAAACAAAAGTTTTGTCATCAAACGACAGGCACATGAGGTTGCCAAAACTTAAACGTAGATACGTTTAAAAAAGTAGTGTTGTACAACATAGAGTACTATAGGCTGACCATCTAGACGTGCTCGTAAGATATGTCGGACTTACGGACTTGGTGTCGGGTTTTCCTTTTCAAAGAAAGAATGAAATGCTTAAGGTCTTGGACCGAAATTGATGTTTAAAGTATGTTGTTCATTGTTAAACATTTTAAGTAAAAGAGAATTGCTATTTTGAATTATCTATAGTACTTCATAACTATTGATTCAGTTATTGAAGATATACGATTTATATGATTCAAGCATGTTGTTTAAATGAAATTGTCATACTTGATGAGCTAGTTATGCTCACTCTTGCTTGAACCATATGAATGCAGCTAAGACCGAACAGACTGAAGGACCTAGTAAAGATAAAGGGAAGGCTAAGGCGAACCATTAAGTTGCCTTTGTAATAATATAGTATGAATGTTGTAATTATTTGATATTATGACAAGAACACCTGTAATGGTTATAAAGAACCTGGGAATGGTAATATTGTTTTGGAATATATAGAAGACATATTCACTCTTTTGGGGTATTTCAATTGAATGAATGTGTGAACTGTAGCACCGTGTAGCACCATCTGTCGGGTTGGAAGATACCCGGATTTTGGGGCGTCACATCATTTCCATCAGTACCCTCATTTACAGGCTCATTCTCACCCTCTTCATTTCCATCATTCCCTTCATCTTGCTGATTTTCTCCTTCATCCCCATCATTTTTTGCCTCCTCTCCCTCATTATCTCCTACATCCTCCAACTTTGTGTTCTTTTTCATCTCCCTCTTATACTCCCTACATCTCCTCCTAACTTCTACTAATTCTTCATCACTTCAGTCTGCATCAACACCACTATTAGAGTTATCATTTGTCTCAGCACATTCCTCAACAGTACCCCTTTTGGACTTCCTTTTAGCACTCTTTTTTACATTCTTTGTTTTTTTAGTCCTTTTTCTTTCACTCACATTATCCCCAGCCACACTGTCCACATTGTCACCCACTATATCTCCCTCTTTATTACCTTCATTATCAGCCTCACCCACATTTTCAACGACATTATCACCCACATTTTCAACCACATTAGCAACAACAATACCAGCCACAGTTTCATCAGTTTCATCCACAATTTCAACCACATTATCAACTTTATCAATACTAGTTTGTTCATCCAATATGGAGGTTTGTTCAGTATTATATGGTAATACATGGTCTATATAGAGATCAATGACACCAATTGGCAAGCAAGGAAACACTAACCATGTCTCTTATACTAGCATCATCATAAACAAGTCTAACTCCATTTTTAAGTTCTACTCCATCCGTTTTAAAGTAAACAGATGACTTAGGATGATAACTAAGTTGAATACCTAAGTCATCTATTGCACCCATACATATATAGTCAGGATCCAAGCGTGGAAAGTGATGAAGATTACCTCCCACATATTCACAAAAAAGGCACATTATTGAACTTCCCACCATAGTTTACATTTAATTGCACAATATTATCCATCTGTACAAAAATATAAAAATAATGAAAAACAGAGCATACACAGAATAAAATAAGAACTTATCCATCCATAGCATACAGGGGGTATATATATATAAATATATATATATATATATATATATATGGCAAAAAGCACCTTTACCCCCTTGTGGTCATCGATTTGTAAGCATTTGGTCACTGAACTTTGAAAAAATGGAATTGACCCACTGAGCTTTTTAAAAAAATTTAATTAGGTCATTCCGTCTAATTTAGCTAGCAGACGTTAAAAGATCTGACAAATTTTCCTACGTGGCTTTTTTTTATAAAAAAAATCAATACCTATAATGGTTGAGGCGGCTTATTTGGCTACTCAGACTCAAAATAAAAAAATGAGAAACTAAAATAGGATGTTACCAAATCAAACCAAAAAATGAGAAGCCAAACCAAATCAGTATTACAACCCTTTTCAACAAAACCGCCGATACATACAATAGAATTTGAATAATATCATATACTTATAGCTAATCCAGCTCCATAAATTGCCACCAATTTATAAATAAAAATTCAAGGAATTTCACATATGGACAATGAAACTACTATCAATTTGCCTAATGTAAAGGAAAGATTGATCCATATAAACAAATAAACTAGAGGTTTAAGGAGAGAGAAAAGAGGAATGAAAGGTACCCCGAGAATAGGATCTTCAGGAGCACGAACAAGGTGAGCAAAGACAGAGTTGCCATTGGAGGTCACCGAGGTGGAAGAAGCAGAGACGGTCGACTCCATGGTCGATTTACTTAGCTTTCGAGGTAACGAGACAGAAAGATAATCGCCGATCACCGAGGAGAGAGTGGCGGGCCGTAGCAGATAATCGTTGATCGGTAGAGAGAGTGATGAATCGATTTTGGAGACCCATTTATGATTTCCATCAATTGTTTTTGTAAAGTACAGAGAAAAATTCAATTAAAAATATTGAATTAATTAGAACAGATCCATCAATATCAAAGAATATTGGTGACAAAAGGGAGATGAGAGAGAAGAATGAAGGGTTATTATTGTGTAGAAAGAAAATGAAGCAGTGCGTATTGAGGGAGGAAGGGGGGTGAAGGGAAGAATGGGAAAACAAACTATCCAAGCACAAAGAACAGACCTATGTAGCTATCATCTTCTTCGATGATCTGATTAACACTTCTTCCATTGTTTATCTTTCCCTTCCCTCTCCGTCTCTTCGTGGGTTTGTTAATACCTGTAAAACCCCAAATTATTAATAATTGAAATTTAATTTCCTCTATTTATCATTTTGAAATAGTAAGGGTTGATTTGATTAATGTGGTTAGTTATGGGTAAAATGCGCAAATATTTCAAATAAGCAAGTGGTTATAAAATACTCATTGTTGTCGGAGAATATTCGTTTGGTCGTGGAATATTCTTGTTTGTTTGGGAATATTAAATCGTATTTATAGTAGCGACCTTGTGTGGGCCCCATAACGAAAAGCAATTGGATGAGGAAAATGACAAGTATAAGTTGTTATAAATAACAGCACAGTTGTTACCAATTAATCTTTGTTGGAATACCCGTGTAGTTAAAACACAAGAATGTCGCGTTATTGACAAGAAGAAGATACAGTATTGCACCAATTATTGATTCTTACGTAAGAAGGCATTACTCAATAATTGTTACAGAATTATTGCTCAAAGATTTTATTTTATTGATTCAATAATTGCTGCATTGATTTTTTTTTATATTACTGTTATTTCAATAATTGTCACTACACAATATTTTTCATTATCGGAGCAATAATTCATATTATCTGAATAATATTATTAGAAAACATTATTGGCAATATCTAGAAAATTCTGTCTAAGGAGAGGTTTGGTCACCTAATTGCGCGCCAGTAAAGAGAAATCTTTATTGGAAAGCCCCCTCTTTCCTGGGAACGGCCTAGTTGCCAGTACTGTGATTCTGTAATATTATTTATGAATAATTAATTATTAATTTATATGATGTGGAAAATATTGATTTTATGTGGATATGGATGAAGAAAATTTTTAAAGTGACAATTGTTAAAAATTGATATTTTATCTTTTCTGATAAAATAATATTTTATTATATTATTATAATATAATAATGGGGATATTTTTACAATGAATGTGGGATATATTAGTAAATGAGGGTGAGGAGTATTTTTGTTGCAAAAGTTGTTTAAAACATGTTAAACATGTCCGTGGGCCCATTTCTTGACTTAAATTTGATTATAGCCTGTAAAATCGTCCGTTTATGGATTTCGGTCAATTTCTGTTCGGAATTTAGAAAAACTTTCTTCTGCAAAGTTGTAGAGAATTGAATTTTCTATAAAAATTTGCGAGATTCGAATTTTCTGATAAAAGGGCTATTTATTATGAATTATTGAAGTTCCGAGGTTCTAGAATAATTGATTTTTGAAAGTTTTAAATAATTATATTAACAAAAACGTTTTTTACATTGTTGGGACTCATTTAACATGTGATTAGGTGGTCGATTTCAAATGCTAAGTAATGCGTGAGAGAATTTATAATATAAATATTAATATTATATTAAATTTTACGCTTTGGTGTTCTAAGCATTTTCCTATAAATATGGTGCTTAGGTTAGAATTGAAAATCACATCGTAAACTAAAGATTTTCTCTCTTTCTCTCTATAATATCGTTTATTTGTGAGTATTTTAGTACTTTAAGTATTGCTATACTGATGCAAGTTCTTTCAAAGACTATATCCAGATTCCATTCGGTAAGTACTATTCTTTTTCCGAGGTAAGGGATGTTATTTTATTCAAAAATGATATTATTTCTTCAATATCATTATGCCGAAATATTGGTTGAAAATTTTTATCAAATTTGGAACTTTTTCATGTCAGGGTTACTATTCATGAGTTACTATTCACGAGTTACTATTCATGAGTTACTATTCACGAGTACTATTCACAAAGCGTGATAATGTTTTTTTGTGAAATTTCTATCTTTTGAGGTCTGAGTTACTATTCACGATAATACTCAGACTATTCACATATACTCAAGACTTATTCACGAATACGACACTATTCACAGAAAAATTAAATTTTCTTTTCTGTGTCCAAGATCGTCTGTTATGATTCCTATCTTTAATTGGATCTACGTTTTGATCTTCCTTCTTGAATTTTACTCCAATCTGGTTATTTATGAAGTATTTTTGAACTGGGATTATTTAAAGTACGAATCCTTAATACTTGTTCTTTTGTTTCACTGGATTTGTTTTCTTTAAAATATTTTTCATCATCCTCAGTCCTAAATGATGATATTACTGCATATCTTTGGCCTGTAGTGCAAAGATGAATGATTTCTTGATGAATATCTTTGGCTCGTATTTCAAAGATGAACAGGTGTTGAGATGAACATGACCGATCGATTAATATCTTTTGGCCCAGTAGTGCAAAGATGAGCAGTGTTTATATGAACATGACCAATCGATGAATATCTTTGGCCTCAGAGTGCAAAGATGAATATTTGATTCAGATATATATTGATTGATGTTACAGGATAAAATATCGACGATGAACTTTTAAATTCATATATAGAAGATAGTAGTTTGCATTCTATACTTAACTCTTCTAATGAATTATTATTTCATTGCGAAGATTGATTTAAACCGGTTGTCTATTGTATTCTATTAGATTTTTCCTGTTGAGGACTAACGATAATTTGTTCTATATTATCTTAGTCATAATGTTCTTTTTGGGCTAGTTGAGCTCACCCTTTTCCTTGTTGTTCTAGTTTTTCTTCTCGTGGAGGCGAGAATGTAACGCAGTACTAGTCGGGGTGTGGAATGATGGTTCTAGAAGTTGTTCTAGTAGTCCTCACTATTCGTAAAATAGTGTATTAATAATTGTAATGAGGACTTATTTGAGTGTGGATATTGTCTAGATGACAATATTTGTATTTAAACTCACAGTTTTTATGTTGTATTAATAAAGTTGTAGTTGTTTCTGTACCATATATTTGGCGACTGAAAATGGGTGTTGTATACCTATTTTGGGGGCGTCACAATACCCATATCTGATAGGAATATTTTGATATATTATTTGTATTATTTAGAATTAAAATAAGTGAGTTTGACCCATTTAATATGTGAACGGGTCGGGTTGACCCGAGTAAAGGTTGATGATTATCCACCTCAGCATTTACATGTCATTTTCTTTACTTTTTTTAAGCCATGTCAGAAAATAAATGAAGAATTTTAACATCATTTAACGGAATGCCCCAATTAAAAAAAAATTTAAAAGCTCAGTGGGTCAATTCCATTTTTTAAAAGTTCAGTGACCAAATGCTTACAATTCGACAACCACAGGGGGGTAAGGGTGCTTTTTGCCTATATATAAATATATAATGTACAAATATAGTGATATATATATATATATGGTAGTGCTTATCATAAATAATGCTTTTAAAAATCTGAAAAGGAAGGGAATCTTTAACCAAGGGTTTTTGAAAAAGGGACAATACTACAACAATATAACAATAAATATTTATCAAAGACAGAAGAGGGGACAAAAGGGCCATACCTATCGACCGTTAGTTCAATCGATCAACGCTCAAAATTAATCCACGATTTACCAACAGTGAGGATCGATTTCGTCTTCAGACAAGGATCGAACTCCTTTAGGGTAGTTACTCTCAATTGTTGGATCGATTTGATCAAGTGTGAGGGTTTCTCCTTTTTTGATTTTCTTACACAAACAAATTGAATCAGATGAAATGATTTGGGTTCCAACGAATACATGTGTTTTGTACATGTGTGCTGTTTGGGAGGGAGTATTTCCCTCCAGATCCACATAATTATGGCCACGTCCTATAATCCCTGCCACCTCAGTTTATTTTTAACATCTCAGCAGCTTAGGTGTATTTTTCCGTTTAAAGTCAATGGACTTAATGATTTTTTTTAACTTTTTGTTAGAAAAGTCGAGTACAGTTAGTTGACTGTAAGAAAAAAAAAAGTTCAGTTATCCATTTGTAAGTTGACCTATAGTACAGTGACCAAAAAAGCATTTAACCCCGTTGTGTAGGCGATAATTGACTTCTCTTTGTGTAGGGGATAACTCCATCCTTTTACCATCTTTGCATCAAATGCACTGATGATATAAAATTCATTTTGATATTTTAAACCAATTTCTGTCTAGCTAAAACAATTAGCATAGACATACCAAGAATAGTTCTTTTAAAATCCATTGGTTCCAAAAGCTGAACCAATTCTTTCATTTTCAAAATGCGCACATCAGCACGATTTCAAGAAATTTTGAAATCTAGCATAACTAGATGACTTGGAATATCTTATTCTCCATCTTCCGTTATTGTCTTACTGCGACAATAATTAATCTTCTCTAGCACCTTCAATGCTAAGTCTACTGAACAGTCCATCAACTTACCACACATTATGAGTTCAGGAACTTTCCATAATAATATGAGTTTAAGAACATCTAGACAGACCTTAGGCGTCCATTCGCTGAGACATTCAAAAACATACCATATTATTATGAGTCACGAACTTACCATAAGTATGAGTTTCAAGAACTCACACCTAATCTTATCGTTCTCTACCTACCAAGTATATACATGAGAAAAGATTCACCTTCTCGTCATATATATCTTGATAGCGCGACCAATTTTAATGATCATCACTGTAATAAACTGAGTGGTTGTTACACCCAACACAAACCTCTGTCCATACAAAGATTCATACAACTCAGCCATCACATGAGTCCTCAATTGAAATCTTACAACTTCTAACTTTCTCTTTACTTAATACGAATTTTCTTTAATTCGTATACTATCCTTTACAACTCAATCTGAGTTCTTCTTCCCATACTACTTTGTAGTACCATTCATTCATAGCATTAGCTATAAATCATTCATCGCTTAATGTTTCATCATACATTACTACGATTTACTATGATCACGTGGTGATCTTTTTATCCTTCTCTTTACGATTATAGTCTTAGGTACTCATAGCTAAGGTTTATAACCTATCAGCTCTGATACCAACCTGTAACGCCCCAAAATCCGGTCTATCTTCACACCCCCGATTCAGACGTCACGAAAGTACATCATTCATTCTCGCATACATCATTATATACCTTTGAAATATAACAACATACACTCTCAAATCCTGTGTTCGAAACCTTATAACCTTTCTCATTACAAATAATGATAATTACATTATTCTTTTCATCTTACAAGAGTGAATTTTATCCGCCACCAAGGATACATCGATTCATTAAACTAGTCTATAGTTTAATTTTCATCTTTCTACATTACAAGTCTTCACTTGCTTCTCGCACGCACATTCACATCTCGAATGGCACTTCGTCTTCGATACCGATCACTTGATCTTTACGGATTCTTAAGTTCTTCTAACATCATTCAATGAAAATGTTTTTCATTTAAAGCAAGTGTGAGCATTCAATTGCTCAAAGAAGTCATAATGATTGAACAAACAACTTCAAGAGTTTAACATTCTTTTCGGACTTCAATAACCGAACAAAGGTTACGAAGCGACTTGAATAATAGGAATAGTCTTGATTCCTATCATCTTAAAACATTAGTTACATGCACTTTGAAATACTTTCATTCTCTACTCTCTTTCATGCACATTCTATCCGGCTAGAATCAATAAAGATGACTTAACAATAACGGTTCATGTATAAGCAGAACATTCTTTTTATTGAACAGTTCAATCATAGAACAGCTTCATTTCACGAGAAACAATCAAGTGTTCAAATTGTGGCACAAGGCCTCATACGTTTCTACCACCTTGTACATACTTATCACATATGCACATAGATAAAACTTCTCAAGTTCAACATCTGAGAAGTTTAAGAAACTAGCATTCATATAGTATGAATGAAGTTAGGAAACTTGCCTTACGCATGCCTATAGCTATTACCGAATCGCTTCATTCCAATCCCTATAACACATAAGGAAATAACAAATACACCAATTAGTCATATACTTGACTTACGCATTGGTTTACTTAACTTTACTTCTTAAGGTTCGCGTTCTTACAACTAAGTTTACGCGACCAACTTTCTTTACCGCTTTACGGCTTTATGACATACGGAGATGTCTTACTCAAAACGTTCATCATCTTTGATGATTTACATTCTTATCTTCTTCTTATAATTCTCTAGGACTCATCACACATCGCTTCTCTGCTAGTAGTCCATATAGTACTCTGAGTGGTTTCCCACAAACAACCAAAAAACAAGTTCCCGTCTCATCTACACTGCCATCACAGTGAGTTAGATCGGTTGCCAGTTTTGTATATACCTTCGCTCTCTGAAGGAATTGTTTAGCCCAGCTCCCATATGTCAACCATCAAAGGTTACGATTGTACCACCACCTAAATTTCTCTTAACTTATACGAATTATTAAATTATAATGTTCGTTATGTTAATTTCTTATTCTTTTTTGGCTTTCTGGAAAGTAATTTCCATACCTCAAGATTCATTCTTATCCGATTCACATTCGACTTTCATTAATCTCATTACCGTTCGATACGGCTTTCTTGATACCATTCGTATCTTACTTACTACATTCATCAACGTCTAAGTCATACAACCAGGTATACTTAAGACGTTCACAAACGCTAATACGATTCACGAGGATCATTTACGATTCAACGCTCACGTTGCTTCGCCTCTTAATCTCTCATTCAACCTTTACTCAAGGTTTTAATTGCTTTCGATCGTTATCCATCCCATGAACCCCATGTTCATTATTCTTTCTTAATGTCAAGGCCATACGGTTCATCAGATGCTAAGACCGATCGTTCATCGCAACAACGTTGCGTTCACAGCGTCTAAACGCTTTACATTCATCTCTCAATGCCATGTCATAACATCAAAATGTTATATATTAACATCGTCAACCAACGTCTAAGGAATCACAACCATAGCAATCCATCACATTCGTTTATCACGACTACGGTCCCCGGACATCGGTTCCGTAACCCGCATCTACATTCTTTATCTTTTAATTTCATTTAAATCTTTTCGTTCAACCTTTATTAAAGGTTTAAAACACTTGATTAAGTGTTACATTAATTGAACTACATGTTCATACTTCTTTCTTGCACATCCCCCGAGAATTTGAGCAATTAAAATCTCATTTCTGGGTATTGCCTTGCACTGGCGTTGCGGCGCCATGCTTTTCCTCTCTTTCTCGCGCTTCAGCGCGACCTACGTCTCCTTCTTCCTTGGTCAAACCCTTCATTATCTCTCACGTTACGGCGCCAATTAATAGCACCTCAGGCCCGAGCTCACGCTGCGGCGCCACTTTTCGGCGCTGCGGCGCCGAGCCAAAGCCGTAGAAAAATTTTCTAAGTCTTTTACAAGCTTGAGACGCTGATTTCGAAATCTCATAACTTCTTCGTTATAACTCGGAACGAGGTCGTTCCAAAGCCATTTTCTTCCTTATTTTACGAACTTCAATTACCCTTGGACAGAACATTGTTCTGAATCCGTTAACATGCCATTCAATTGGCTTAATCTTCGCTCTTCATTCATTTTCACATTTTTAACGTTCTTCGTTCGTTCGTCAGTAATTCAGTCATTCGAACTCGGAATTCGTTCGTTCTTGAGTCCACGGCCCATGTTTTATACGTTCTCTTACATTCTTATGAAACCCTACACGTTCGGGTTCATTTATTAACTTTCAAATTTTTGTTCTTCGTTTATTAAAATTTTTGCCATAACTTCGTTATAGCTTAGTTTTAATTCGTTCTTCATGAACGTTTCTACCGTTCCTAACCAAGCAATAAGCATCTAACTAATATGCAATGGTTTTAAACTTGTCCATCAACAACAATTATACTACGATGGTTTTAAATTTGTCCATCAACAACGTTCTTCATGTTCTTCGCGTGTTCTTCGCGTTCTTCGTTCGTTCTTCATTTTAATTGATATTTTGGATTACGATTTCACTTTTTCTTGGAATTTGATGTTATAGAACACCATTCCTTCCTTAATTCACCTACTCCTTCATAATATTCATTCGGATCGCTCAAAATTCTCACGAATCTTATACTTGGTTAAGAAATTTATAAACTAAATTTCTTATTTTTATTTCTTCATTTTCTTACGATTTCAACCATATGAAATCATTCTCAATATCTTTTACTCCTTATTCTCATTAAGTTATCTTTTAAACATATTAAACTTAAAGAAAATATTAGAAGAAACTAGGGTTCGGATTACCGTTCTTCTTTATTTCTCTTCCGTTATACAAAGCCGACGATTTGCGAGCTTTTCTATTTCTCGATCACTTTTGATCCGAGAATTCATGATCATTCTCTTCCTTCTCCTCTCCCAACCGAGCTCTCTCTCTCTCTTTCTCTCTCTCAAGTTATAGGATTTTCAAAATCCTAGAAAATGAAAAAATTAGCATTCTATTTATAGAAAACCAAAGCTAGGGGCAAAATAGTCATTTCACCCCTAAAGTCACTATTCCCACCTCCTTAACAACTTAGCCACCAAGTTTACTTGGCCACCACCCTTACTTGGTGGCCAAGTGGTCGCTTCTTATGCCCATGGGTCATCCCCATGGGTTGCCTCTAATGGGTTTTACCCATCCATGACTCACCTGGTTCGATCCGCGTTAATTTCTTTCGATCGGGCTTAATCTTAATTCTTCTTGGGCTTAACTTCACAAATCATTGGGCTTGACATAATCCAAGTCCAATTGGTTTCTACAAAAGTCTATGAACACAAAGTCCATTAAGACTAATCGTATTCTACGCATTCCTTTCTCGTAATCTCGTAATCTCTTCGATTTAACAAATGACGATATTCATATTATACGTCAGACTAATCTTCGCAATATACTCGTATAATAACTCAGATCATACTCAGATTTCTCACGCATAATAACCCTAGTTATTATAACGCACTCATTACATTCTCGGAACTCACTTTCCCTAACCCTTAGGTTTTGAGTCCGCAGCAGTTAAAACTTCGTTTTTGCCATAATCGAAATATTATTGAATATTCCATCACGTCTCAAGATTTCCATAATCAATAATTTCTCAGAATTTCAAAATAAATCTCCGAAAGTAGAAACGGATGAATAGTGCCTATTTCGCCTTTTTTCCCGAAAAATATTTTGTTTCGAAAAATTTTTATTTTCGCCTTGAAAATTTTACTGCTCAATCTAGCTCGTAGCGTAATCCTCCCGATTAATAATCATTCTAGGTTATAAACGATTAATAAACACATAGCATTACATAATAGTATTAATAAAAATTTATTTTATTAATAACTAATTCTTTAAACCTAAATTCTGGATAATCCAAAATTCCGGGTTGTTACATTCTTCCCTCCTTATAAAAATTCCGTCCTCAAAATTTCTTAAAACCAAACCCTTACCCGGGTCCTCACATTCTCCCCTTCTTCAAAGAATTTCGTCCTCGAAATTTTAGCTTACCCTTCTTCTCAACTTCTCTTCAAAGAAGTTCTTATCTTTCATACATTCTCTACCCTTCATAACTTATCAAGAATCATGAAGCGAAAGGAATAACGAGGAATATAAAGATTCCTTTAAAACATTTCATACTTTTGCTGAGGGGTCAAATTGACCATGAACTCTTGCTAGGTTAAACAGCATTTCGCCGTAAACCCTTCTTTCCACGGTAAGTTTATAATCACAAAGAAAGTAAACCACCTCTTTCCATACGTAGGTGATCAACCTATCGTATATCCCCATTTCGGGGTATGTTCTCCTCAGACTTAATACCAATAATTTTGGATATTTCTTGAAACATTCGTCTAGTCAAATCAATTGACATCGACTACTTCTTTAAATTCTTTCGCCATACATCAAACGTTTTATGACGTCATGATACCGCACTCTTCACAGTACGTTGAGGACTTCGTCAGTTTATGACTTCGTCATTATGCAACGCGAAGAACCTTGCCAAGGCTTAATTAACACGATATAGCTGACGAAGCTTTTACAAGCTTATCAATAATGTTTGTATTTGATAATTCGATTTCATTTGAATATGGTCATGTAAGCCTTGTGATAAAATTACATAAATATATTTTAGACCCAATTAATTTTAATGGCCCAATTTAATGCAATCCTTTACTTAATATTGTCCACATTAATTAAATAGAATATGACCCAAACATAAGGAAAGCCCAATTAACTATTTTTAAATATAGATTTAAATATTATTATTATTATTATTACTTCTTTTTTTCGGGTATTACATTACCTCACCCTTAAAAAGGATTCTGTCCTCGGAATCAAAAGAATGGAACGTACCTAATTTTCAAAGAGAGACGGACACTCCGCTCAAATAGACTCCCCCATCTCAAGTAGTTTCGCGCTCCAGATAATTTTGCTACAAAACTTTAACAAATGAGATTGTCTTCCTCCTCATAACCCGCTTTTGACGATATAAAATTGCCTCAAGCTTCTTCCTTCTTCCAAATTGTAGAAGACGAAAAACTGAAGAAACACGTTTTGGATTCACTCAATTTCGACATCAGATTAATTAATTAATTATGATTATTATTATTATTATGGACTGCAGTGCGTACAAGTATTTTCACTCCGAAATTCAACTAATCAAATTATAATCAGATTAAAGTTACACCTTCACTCTTTAAAAATAAATAGAAATCAATATAGTAGTTATCAAAACCCTAATGGACTCCTCAATTTTAATTCAATCAGTTATTTAATTATACCCAAATTTTTATTTTTATTTTGAGTTATTACATTACCTTCCCCTTAAAATAATTTCGTCCTCGGAATTCAAATAAGCTACATAAAGTTTTATTTTTATTTTTATTTAAATCGAATGTATAATTATTCATAAATCCCGATTAAGACGTAAGCGCGCCATTTGTAACGATCAAGCCTAATAAGTCTGTCGGTCCACGCAATTATCCATCTACTTGTAAAAGCTTCGTTAGCTATACCGTGTTAATTAAGCCTTGGCAAGGTTCTTCGC
Source organism: Panax ginseng (assembly GCA_020205605.1). NCBI lineage: Eukaryota > Viridiplantae > Streptophyta > Magnoliopsida > Apiales > Araliaceae > Panax > Panax ginseng. The sequence goes on along the minus strand of CM035141.1, from coordinate 42,588,684 downwards.
GTTGCATTAAATTAAATCACATGATCCACCGTTCAGTGCAGCCCCCGTCAATTTCTTTAAGTTTCATTCTTGCAAAAACGACGTACCTTCGTAACATAATTCGAAAACACAAAAAAAAAATTCTTCATCTAAATACGATTCGAATGCCCAAAATATTTAAAATTATTTTTAACTCGTAAAATATTTATGTTCCACACATGACAAAGATTTAACAATTTATTTTTATTTTATTTATTTATTTTACATAAATACATGCAAAACTTCAATGACATCGGACAAACAAAACAATTATACAAATTATATCTCCAACTCACCCTAAGAACTCAAGAGTTTCAAAATATCATAACCTAAAATCAAATTAGTTCTCAAATAATATTACACCAAAAATATATTACTACTAAGATCTCTTCATCACCATACCAAACTCCAAATTATATATCCTACTATTTGAATAATCAAACTATAGCTTTCAAAATCTCTTAAAGATTCATCACTTATTGTATATATCTAATCATTCAATGAATCAATCATTCTCTTAATGCAAATCTTAACCCAACAAATTCCAAGATCTCCTCATACTATCACTCAAAATTTCATATAAGATAACTCCAATATTCTACTAGGAAATAATCACAAAATTCTTTTACTCCAAAAGATTAATCTAATTACCTCGAATCTCTACAACAACTCAAAATTACAAGAGATCCTATGTACTTAATAGTTTTCACTTTATCATATTATCCCACCGATTCACATACCTCAAATTATTCACAACTTAACAAAAATCAGAATCTAACCCAAATCAAATCCTCAATTCCAAAATTATAATAATATGTAATTACCTGAAATAACTCTAACAAATAATTCTCCAATATCAAAACTCGCTGATACAAATGCTCATATCATAATCGTATAATCATTTCTTAACTGAACAAAATATGACATTCTTCTTCTTAATGATCAAATCACAATCCTTAACTAATATTATTGCTCCAACGCATAACAATACTAATCCTAACAAATTATCCCGTGTTTCTCAAATCAACTACAACTCAAAGAGCTCAAAACACTTTGTCAAAATCAAGACCAACCAAACAGAGAACAAAATCAAATCAAACTCCTACGTCTACCCAGTGATTTACCCAGAACTCAAAGTAATACCCGAAAAAAAAGTAATAATAATAATAATAATATTTAAATCTATATTTAAGAATAGTTAATTGGGCTTTCCTTATGTTTGGGTCAGATTCTATTTAATTAATGTGGACCATAATAACTAAAGGATTGCATTAAATTGGGCCATTAAAATTAATTGGGTCTAAAATATATTTATGTAATTTTAAATCCTAATAAAATTAAAAGAATTAGTAAAACATATTAATTAATAATAAATAAGTAAAACCTAGCTTTACCTTATTACGCCTGATAAGTTGTGGGAATATATCGAGAACAAAAGAAGGAGGCGGAAGAAGAATGAGGGAGCGTTGCTGGGATTACAAAAGGGTTTGAGAGCAAGATCTTTAAACTTTATTCACCATATTCTTCTTCTCAAAAAGGTAATTATTATATTTGTTATTGTATACAAATATATTTTTATTATTCTGATTTCAATAGGTATTATAGCAATTTATTGTGTCGCCTGATTAATCATCCAGCGTGATGCTATAATTTTAAATCAAACCCGATAACCGAGATTTGTTTATATATTGGATCGTAAATAAATTTATTAATATGAATTTGGTTCGTAAGCAGTTTATATGTATATACAAAGGTCAAAGACAATTGAATAAGAGAAGTGGAGAGTTCCCCTACTTTTGTGGTCCACAAGTTATTCAGAGGATTAAATGATTACACTAATTTATATAATAATATATATAATTTCGATCCATATATATGTTATATATCAATAGGTTAGTAGTCCGCAGTTATATATGTAATAAGTTAATAAGTTAGTAGTCGAGAGGTTTACATATGTAGAGTGTTAATAGGTTTAAATTAGGAAAATGCATTAGCAAAATTCCATCGAAATAAGGAAATGATAATATTAATTAATATTTTATTATTTGTTCTAGAATATGTAATATCATATAAATATATATTATATCAAAACATAATTATTTAATTTCTGTAATGTTCATGTACTAATATCAAGTTTTTAAAATTTATAAATTATTAAAATTTACAATTTAGTAATCTAATTTAAGGTCTTGCATTAATTTGGTGATTATATAGATCGGATTGAGGAGGTATAGCGGTGTGATATTTCATGCTCAAAGATGAATAATCTAAGATTATATTAAGGTACGGATTCGTATTTTCAAATGTGAGACTCTTTTGAATATAATTCGCTCGCTTTTGTTATTCGCTTAAAATTTGGTATCGCTTCTTAGGATTATTCCTTGTCATTCAATTTATTGTGACAATTTCGTTTTGGTGTCGACATTAAAATTGTGATTTGTACTCCTTGAACTAGTTAATCATGCTAGTATGTTTTGGAGACTTTATTCGTTTGTACCATTGTTCGTATATTTTTTGTTCACATTTAGGAGTCATTTTGATCATTGATATATTGTGATAATCAATAATGTTTGTATTTGATAATTCGATTTCATTTGAATATGGTCATGTAAGCCTTGTGATTTGAACCCCTATGGCTTACATTTTGTAGTTTGATCCTTAGGGTATACTTGAGCTAACCACCGTGGGGGGGTACCATGCATATCCTCTCGACACAAGTGGCACGACACCTTCCGTGGCGGTGTGATTAGTCCACTACAGTATCCTTTTGTATGCTCCGAGTATGAGCTTTCACCATTTGATATATTTGTTCAGATACGTATGGGTTAATCCAATATTTGATTTGATTCGAATTATGTGGCGGATTAGTGACGTATGTGTCGTGCGTACTATCCAATTTGATTTGTATACATCATGATACCGATGTATTTTGTTAGCCTTTAGCTATTTGTATTTGAGCTCAGTATGAAGTTGTCACCTTATAACCATTTGATTCAAATTTTTATTTTGTTTGGAATTCTTTTCGACTATAGTCATTCGCCTCGATGTTGTTAATCATTTGTACCTTGTCTCACCAATTTCGATATATTCATATTTGGTTAGTAGTTGTAATTATCCGTTCATTCAGTTCCTTCGATACATATGTATATTGTATATATATGTGCATTTTTATATTCAGATTTGGCAATTGGCTCACGCTGTATTCTTTTTCCCAAGCAGGTTTGCAAGGGTGATTCAGGGCTAGTGTGATGAGAGAGTTGTCTTGGACAATCTAGGTTGTTTCGATTTTTTATTTTGGTTATTTTGACTCTAGTGGGAGAATTGTATTTAGTATTGTATTAATGGATCAAGCACTCACTATTAATATTTTGAAGTTATTAGTGATCTGCTTACTTATTTTGAGGTTTGTCATTGCTTTGCAGACGTGACCTCTCTTTCCTTTTCGGAAGGGGTGTTACTGAGATATGGTATCGTAGAGCCGACTTCTCAAGCTCCTGCCGGGTCATCCGATCGAGTTCTGGGAGGTGGGGACACAAAGGTGGTGGTATTATCCCACAATGGAGAGATGAAGGTCCGGAGGTGGGGACAAGAAACCACCAGATTATCCCTGAAAACGGCTAGAGAGAAAAAGATCTTTGGGCCTGTGTGTGATCTGATCGGATTTTAAGACGTCGAAATTTAAGTGGGGAGTTTGTAATAATCCCAAATCTCCCACATCGAAAGATATGAGAAAAATTTGTCCAGATATAAAGAAATAAGTTACTACCAATAAATTCTTCAAGTCACGACCTTTGGGGGAGCACTCGTGGTAGGGCTAAGATGACCCAAGAAGATACTATCGAGCCAAAGAGTTGAGGCCTTATTTTGATGGATTTGATTCGATTCTGACTTTGGGATTTGACCCAAGAGATTTATTCCGGACCGAGATTCAATTCTATTGTTTTAAAGACTATTAGGGAGACTCGAATTGCTTAGCTTGTTGGATAAATGATTGGCTAGAGCTCTTTCAAGAGAATCATGGGACAAGATAGAGGTATGATAGTAAGTCGTCAAAATGGGCTCTTGTTCAACGTCTGATTGAGCTTCATCTCTAATTGTCAGCCATAGAAAATCTTCAGCTTGACTACGGCCGTGGGTGGGTTTTTGTTGATATTGGGAAATGGGTACGTAGGAAGCCAGATGAGGGAAATTGGGTCGGCTGAATTTGACATAATCGTAGACATGGGCATCAATTTTTGGATCGAGAGAAAGTAGTTTGGTCTGGATGGAATCTGTTCTAGATGAATGAATACAAGCCGCCATTGGAGTGGAGAGTTTGTTTATGTGATTTGGGATGAGGGGAAAATGGTTCGTGTAAGATTGTTGTTGATCCGAGAAAATATGCAGTCATGGAATGAGGCTGAGGAGGAAGATTGAGAGACAAAGAGAGGAGGTATGAGAGGGGTTATTGAAGCTTAATTTTTTTATCCAATCTGACATCGTCGGCGTGGAAGTGGAAGATGATTTTCCTCTACGCCATACAATACTTATATTGGCTTTCATTAACTAACTTACTACATTGAAAGATAAAGAGATAACCGGATCCAGGAGATATATACGTGGCGTGGATAAGGTTTTGACCAGGAGATTTTTCATTTGAAATTTGAATTTTTCTTGGGGTAATTTTTATATAAAATTATGAACCAAAGGTTATAATATAAATTTATTAATTTTATATAAATATATTTGTAAAAATTATTATTATTATTATTATTATTATTATTATTATTCTTAATATTTTATTAATATTATTATTATTATTTTAAAATTATTATTAAGATACAATTATTCATAATATGATTGGCACCTGATGATAACATTGCAAAGCACATGTATACATCACACTTTCGTTTGGTAATTATGTACCGTTAGCAATTTTGTCTGTTTTTTTGAACAAAAATCGTAAATAATAATCATTTAAAATTATTTAAGAATATAATTATGTGATTGTAATAAAATAAAAATCGATAACCATAATAAAAATTACACCTTAATACAATGCCCAAAAAGTCAATTATCCCCGTTGCGCAGATAATACTCCTTTATATACGGGCTAGACATCAAAGTAAAACTCCAGTAGGCGTTAAACCCTAACAATATCATAGGGGTTTTCCAAGAAACTTCATCTTTTTTCTCTATCTCCACTTGGAAACCCACAAAAACAAACGATCGATTATCCTTATCAAACCCCTTTTGTTTGATTTCTCTCATCAATCTCAAAACGTCCAAAACACCTGTCTTTCTCTCTCTCTCTCTCTCTCTCTATATATATATATATATATATATAATCAGATCATTGAAAAATGGCGAATTCATCGGAGAAAAAGCCAGCGACACGCCAATACCACCCTTACCAAGATCTCCAAGTCCCAATCCGTACCCTCTATGAACTCCCTACTTCCCCCGAATACCTTTTCGACGAAGAAGCTGCCGTCCAGCGCCGTTCCTGGAGTGAAAACCTCCAGTACTACACTGGATCCGGCTACTTAGCCGGTGCCGTTACCGGCGGCCTTAAAGGGTCTCTGGAGGGCCTCAGAGCAGCCGAGACCGGTGAAACCCTCAAGCTCCGAACCAACCGGGTCCTCAATTCGGGCGGCCACATCGGCAGGAAATTTGGAAATACCCTTGGCGTTCTTGGTTTGATTTTTGCTGGCTTAGAAAGTGGGATTTTGCATTTTAGGGGTACTGATGATGTGTTGAATAGCGTGGCGGCTGGGCTGGGAACTGGGGCTCTTTACCGTGCGACGGCAGGACCTAGGTCGGCTGCAATTGCTGGGGCCATTGGTGGGTTGGCGGCCGGAACAGCTGTGGTGGGTAAGCAGGTTGCTAAGCGTTATATCCCGATATGATTTATTTAGAGAGGGTTTCATGGTCTGATTTTCTATTAAATAGTTTTGTTGCTTCCATTTTGTAATGCAAGTCAATTTGCTGACATGTCTTTAATAGTTTGAAATTTAATTGGAATGTTGAAGAGTTCTTTAGATTTTAATCATATTCTTTGAATCATAGTCTTTATGATGATTTTGTTTGAGGCTTATTGAAAATTGTGTGCTACATACTAATAAGATCTATTGAATTGCAATATCTGGAATTGTGTTTGTTTGTGGTACAATGTAATTGAAATTTGGAAGTGCTGGTTAAGTTTGAGTCATACTCGTTTGTTAACTCTTATTGAATCATAGCGTCTGGTAATTTTTTATTATATCGAATGGCTTTGTTAAAGTGGGGCTTAAATCTTGTATGCTATTTACTTGCGTGGGAAATTCCGAATTTTGTTTTAGGGTTGGGTTTGTTTAATTTTGTTTTTGTATGTCTTTTTTTTGTTTGTATACATTTGTTGTTACTAATATGTAGTTTTTGGTTCCAGTATGTTTGATTTTGTAATACAGTTGGTAGACTTGTCTTTGTTAAGTACTTGAGTGGTAGAATCTAATTAAAATTTGTTTGTGTGACAAAGTTTGAAAAAAATTCATTGGGTTACACACTTGTTAAGGAAGTTATTTATTGCTCCAATTCTGTCATTAAGATTGATATGTATTACCACAATTATCCTTGCATTAGTTAAGAAAATATGTATAAAATTGCCTAAATAAATGAGAATATTTGAGGGCAATAGAGGAAAAATTATAATTAATGCTTCCTAGAAATTTGTTGTCGTCAAATATATTGGAAAATTTTAAACTTGTTTAGGAATGGAGGGAGCAAGTTTTACCATATTTTACTTCTGTCGAGGGTTTTTGAATCTTGTGTGCTGTATGATTTTTTTTAGAACTTATAAATAGTATTAGACATCACATATGATGAGATTCAGTGTTGTACTGTTATTATATGATGAAGTTCATATATATATATATGGAAATAATGAAATGTACAAGAAATCTTAGTTGGTAGAATAATGAAATGTATAATGAAATCTTTAGTTGTTAGTGAGTGCGCATATATGAAGCAGCTAAGCATATTGTATCTTAGTTGGTAGAATGAGGAAAATTGGTAGTTAATTTGGTGGAAGAAGTTCTGTAATAAAAGTCTGATGATTTGCTTCATCTGTAATAAGCATATTGTATCTGTGTTTCTATGTTACAAGTTTGATAGCTAGTTTGTATCCGTTTTTCATAAATATTGCACGGGCTAGTTTGTATCACTTTTTCATAAATACTTATTTGTTAGATTTTCATTGTCGTATATTTATTATTTTTTATTGCCATAATACATATATAATGTTCATAATTGGAATCAGCATATTCTACTATGATTAAAATGAATTTAATTGCTTTTATTACCATGTGATTGAAATTTACAAATTTATTATCAAGAAGGAACTTTATATATTTTTACGTCCCACAATTTAAGGAAAATTAATTACATTTATTTGATTAAAATTACATATAATTTTTAGTATTTCAATAATAAACTCTTCATATTCTTCTTTCATATTTCAATAAAAATTAATTATAATTATTAGTTAATGTATTAAATGTAATAATGATTGTCCAAGTTAACTCATCAATTAGAATGAGTTAACTTATTCTAATTGATAAGTTAAATTTCAATTGATCTTTCTTTTATATATGCAAGGTATTGATGTAGACTTGTTTGTTACTTTTGAGAGTGATAATATTATACATAATTTGAATATTTTATGGAAGTTTATTTTTTAAATTTTTTTTTTTTTGTCAAGTTTGTTTGTATATATATAAGGGACCAAAAGAAACAATGGCAGAGTGGCATATCATCTAAAGACGGGCCTTAAGATGAAATAGCTATAGGGAGCCAAGTATACAAAATATCCATTAGAAGCAAAAATTACAATAACCAATTACAATAAACGTGACAGTTGCTCGCAGCTTTAGCAAAAGTTGAGGAGCTGTCACAGCTTTAGCAAAAGTTGAGGACTGTGAAAGTCTTGATTTGATTATGTGGATGATCTCCTTCGCAAGCAACCCCGGTGAGATGAGGACTCCATTGTGAATCTTCGAGTTTCTACCTTCCCAGATTTTGTAGAAGGTAGCAGGCTAGCAGCAAAGGATAGCCTGCGGATGTTTTTGGTATGTTTCCTACCTCTGTATTGGGAAATGAAGGGGATGAGCCTAGTCCATTCCATAGATATTATGCCAATTGCGCACAGAAAGAGTATCCTGGAATGTTTTAGTAATTAGTAGAGTATGCACACGAGAAAAAAATGCTCAAATGTTTCATTGTGTCTTTGGCAAAGAGGGCTGGTAGAAGGCCCTCCATTGGAGTAGTGCATCGTGATATCATTTGTTGGAAGTCTTTTAAGGAGACCTAACCAAAGAATGAAGGAGTATCTGGGGACATGCAGTTTAAGCCAAATGATTTTGTGCCAGCTTACCACCTGGGCTCTGTTTCTGATACTTTCCCAAATGTTACTGGCTTTGATTTTGTTGATATCCATAGATTGCCAAGATATCCTGTCAACTTGATTAGGCGGTGGGTTGATGGAATCAAAAAGTCTTCTAAAACAACTTCATGGTGATAACTCCAAGGTAACCTCCGGGTTTGATTTTACAGAATATCAATAACTCTTGCTGTGTGGGAAAGACCAGAGTTGGAAAGAAGATAGGCATTAGGGTTGATTGAGTTTCTTTGAAACCAGGGGGTCATACCATAGATTGATGTGATCCCCTCTGCCCACATGGTATTGGAGGTGTTGAAGTGCAATTGTTCTCAGTTTTAGAACTTGTTTCCAGATCGAAGAGCAGTCCTTTGGGGCAGTTAAATGGCAGAAATTTTGATCTTTAAGTACAGTTGCTTTAACCCAGTTAGCCCACAATGTATAATGTGAGTATGGTGTTTGATTGCATCTTAATGCATTTTAACAGTCCACATCTTAATGCCTCTTAAGAGTCCACATTTTCGTATTAAGAGGTCTTCTGAATAGTTTAGATTCATATTTGTATCTTAACTATTCAGATGACCTCTTAATAAAAATATATGGACTCTTAAGAGGCATTAAGAGGTGGACTGTTAAGATGCAATCAAACACCACAAAATAAGAGCTTTGTTCCAATCAATGAATGCTCTTAACACCCAACCCACCTTCATGAATAGGAAGAGTAATAGAATGTCATGCCACTTCACCATATTTTGTCAATGAGGGACCTTTCCATAGAAATCTGGCAAGGATGGCTTGAATTGTTCTTATCATTGCTTTAAGAAGGATAAAGTGGGCACTCCAAAACGATTAGATAGAGAAAAGAACAAATTTAATAAGTTCTAGCCTGCCAGAGTAAGCAAGAGCTATAGAGAAGAGGAAACTCTATTTGATATCCTTTGAATAAGAGGAATGCAGTCTTGGTGAGACAGCTTCGATGAGATTAGAGGAACTCTCAGAAATTTTATAGGCAGTGATCCCAGAGGAAATCCTAGAAGAGAAAGGATCTCTTGAGTGGTAGTGTCATCAATATTTGCAAGGAAACATTGGCTCTTATGAACATTAGGAATCAATCCAGAGAAGATAAAGAAGTCATTGATGCATGATTGAATAATGGAAACAGAAGTAATGCTACCATGGCAGAATATCAAAAGGTCATCAACAAAACATAAATGAGTAAGCTTACACTCTTTGGTTCTCCAATGGTATTTAAAACCAGTTTGCATTGTACCTGAAGCAAGTTTCATAGATAGAATCTCCATTATACTAAGACAAACAGGTAGGGAGACATAGGGTCTCCTTGTCTTAGACCACACACTCCTTTAAAGTAACTAGCAAGAGACCCATTAACCTTTATAGAGAACATTGCAGTTGTTACACATGCTTTAATCCAATCGATGAAGGTGGGAGGGAACTGAAAGTGTGACGCCCCTAAATTCAGGTACTTGAAACCCGAACTCGGTGTTTCACGATATCATTTCTATGAGCGGAATAATACTAATAATAATAACAATAATATAAACATTAAACTTAATTTACATATCAGAGTCTAATCCTCAGGTACGCAACCTTTAAACATTCATTACATGATAATTAATAAGTATCAACGTCTTAATAAAGTCTAATTATTACATAAGATAACATAGAACTTATTCTGCAACCTTTCCTTTTCCTTTTCGGACAATCCTTCACCTTATGCTCCATAGACCCACACAGAAAACACTCACTGTTCACCCTTGGATTGAGGCAGTTGGGAGAGATATGACCCTCCTGCTCGCACTTATAACAAACAAATTTACCCTTCAGACACTCACTGGAGTGATTCTTCCCACAGTTCCCACACTGAACTACCTGCTTCTTTACACCTTCCTGTTTCACCTGAATATTCCTAAAAGTGTTCCCCTTTCTTTTCTCACCCCTATTTCCACTATTATTTTCCACCTTCACAGCTCCTTCGACCTTGCCCTTATTCCTTTTCTCCTTGTTATAGAGGCTCATGGCCTCACTCCCTTCTTCGGCTATGATTGCATTTTCCATGAGTGCTGCAAAAGTGCTTATCTGCAACACTGCCACCTTGTTGTAGAGCCAGAGTTTTGCTCCCAGCTCGAACCTCCTCGCCTTTCTAGCCTCCGTATCAACTTGATGCAGAGCGAACCTAGCCAACTCATTAAACTTTGCGGCATACTCCGCAACTGTCATGTTCTCCTGCTTTAACTCCAGAAATTTCACCTCCATCCTAGCATGCATACTAGCTGATAGATAGTTTTCAAAAAATAAAGTCTTAAACCTAGCCCATGTGACTACACCTTCTCCTGCCCTCGCTTGATTTGTTTCCCACCAAAAGTTCGCCTCCCCTTTCATCATATAGGTGACAAAAGTGGTCTTTTGCCCCTCATCTACCCTAGCAATTATGAACGCCTTCTCTATCTCCTTTACCCAAGTTTGGGCTTTATAGGTCGGTTGTTCCCTCAATTCGGTGGTCCGATCGCTTTTAAAGTCTTTGAAATTGTTTAGCGATTGTCTGTTGGTTCTCTACTGGCATTCCTGCAGATAGCTCGAGCTACCATATTTGCAAAGTTTTGCATCGGGTCTTGTTGTTGTCCTTCAGCGTTGTTGACAAATTCTTCTACCCTTTGATTTCGAGTTCTACGTCTTGGCGGCATTATCTGATTAAATAAAACCATAAATTTAACTTGCATTCTAAACCTTATTATATATCAAACTTATTTCATAAATAAAACATAGATTCATATTCATTCAGCTAATTCATAGTACTTTTACATAACACATACTGCTATCCCTTAGTGACAACAAAAGTCGGGATTTACTGCTACAACTTATACAAAAGTTGAGAATATTACATTACACACACACATTATCAAACATACATAATCAACTACTAATCCTAATTATTTTCTACACCTTTTTCATGATTATGGACAATCTTTTGCCCAATGACCTTCCAACTCACAAATAAAACATGCTCATTGCTTAAAGTCGGGACAATGAGGAGAGGTTGTATGGATTTCGGCATAAAAACGCAGCGAAAAATATAAATTATAAATCCAAATCCGAAACCCTAAAACATGATACATGCGAAAACAAACATTAATTCTGTGTTTAAGAGATTATACCGATTATGAAAGGCTTTGATGCGGTCGAATCTCCAACACAATCCAAACGAACTGTGTCTCTACGGTATCCACACGAACGCACTGCGAATCGTCGTACGATCTGCTAAAAAAAAAGGGTGATGCGGTACTAGCCACCAAAGGAATGGATTTTCAAAATTTCTCTCTAGTCTCTCTCTAAGAGCGGCTAGGGTTTTTAGGTTATGATTCGTTAACCCTAAAATGACTGCTACATATCATATATATAGCGGTTAAAAGGGATTAATCAAAACCCTTTTAAAATCCGAATATATATATATATATATATATATCTTAATTAAGTCTTACTTAATTAATATATCTATATATAAATTATCCTATTAATTTAAATTTTTAATTTAAATACTATCAATCATATTGACATATTTAAATCTTTACAATTTAAATTAATTCCCTTTTTAATTACGTTCTATGTGTGTGACCCTATAGGTTATTATTACGTTGGCCATAATTTTAAAATCATATTATAAAATTATAAACAGTGAGCGATATCTAGTAATGCATCACTGCTACCCAAGTAATAATAAAATCGATGATTCGATACAACCTTTTCGTGACCAATGTTTCAATGTAATTTAATCCTTTTAACCTTGATATCCTAGATTAAACTCGAGTCATGGAATATGTCATACTCTTCATAATTTAATCTGAGTTTTCTTAATCAATGAGTAGACTATATGAAACAAATCACTATTTGAGCATGGCCATGAATTTCATAGTCCTAGTCAATCAAGAAGCCTATGGATATCACCCCTAATAAATAGGAATGTTAAATTCCATCTAGATCACTCATATTTCTCACACGATCCATGATGTACCCAATAATCACCTTTATAGTCCACCCTATTAAAGGTGACCTTTGATAATATCAAAGTACATAAATTCTTGTGTAGTAATATAGTGATTTCAGGTTGAAGGACCATTACATCATTGTCACTATGAGAATCGCTAATGACACTTCGATTCTCCACATAGAATTCTCATGGTGGGTCTATCCAGTACATCATTCTCTAACACATACCTATGCATTGACTTAATATCTCATATATTTATGACTAATGAGATTTGGTCATCAGTCAATCCACATACTAGTCTCAATTCATCATTGGTGTTCTATCAACAATGATACTCGACTAGGGACATTTAAGAGCATTAATACTAATTGTAATTATATAATCTCATGTTCAAGTCACATACTTGAAACTATATAATTTTTATCACTATTTTAAGGAATTTTATTATGTTAACATTTATATAACGCAGTAAATAAAATTATTCATTTATTCAATCAAATATAATATCAAAATATTAAGCAATTATATCAAATAATTGGCCTCTAGGGCATAAACTCTAACAGAGGTATGTCCCTCATGGTCGCAAATATAACATATCTTTTTCCCCTAGTTCTTATTGGATTTTCCTAAGTCGTGGTCTTTCATCTTTCTTTTTCCCTTATTGCTCGGAGCTGCACACGATATGTTTCTTTTGGCTCCCATCTAGTCAATTTGGATTTTAAGCTTATCTTGTTCTTCCATTGTTTCTATTAACGTCTTTCTCAACTGACTATTTAATAGCTTTTCTATTTCCCACAACTTTTCCAGAGAAGAAACCTTGTTCCTCAGATTCTGCACTTCTATTGATACTTGATCAGCTCCAACTTCGGTGTCCGAATCACTATCTGTTAGTTCCACCATTTCCGGATCTGGTACTACGTTTTCCAAGATAACCACCTAATCCGAGTTGTTTTCATTCTGAACCTCTATATCAGCTATTGGCTTCGATATTAGCTCAGGTGAATGGATTTGATCCTTCTTCATGCTATAAACATGTAATAAGCATTTTTCCACCTGACATCTACACACAAATTATCTAGATTAGTATATAATATATACACACAACAAATAATAGTTTCATATAAGTTATCTTTTATTTTGTTTGACGATGAATTTGTCCAATTCATCTCCTTTTAAACTCTATATGAGTTATTTGTATTTTCAACATTTCCCTTTGTTCTAAAGTTATAGCCTAAAGTCTATCCCAACTAAGGTTTCTAACCCTAAGCTCTGATACCAACTTGGGACGCCCCCAAATTCAGGTACTTGAAACCCGAACTCGGTGCTTCACGATACCATTTCTATGAGTGGAATAATACTAATAATAATAACAATAATATAAACATTAAACTTAATTTACATATCAGGGTCTAATCCCCAGGTACGCGACCTTTAAACATTCATTACATGATAATTAATAAGTATCATCGTCTTAATAAAGTCTAATTATTACATAAGATAACGCAGAACTTATTATGCAACCTTTCCTTTTCCTTTGATCCTGGCAGAGCTTTCTGGTTGATCACACTTAACTGAAAATATTTAAATTAAGCAAGAATGAGCATTTGATTGCCCAACAAGTAATAGCAACAATAAATATTAGCTGAAAGGATTAAATGTTTTCTTTGAATGACACTTTTACAACGAATCAACTGTTGTGAAGTAAGCTGAACAATTAATAACAACATATCAAATCTATATCAAAGTTTTGAAACTACGTACTGACTATAACTGGAGATCAGTCGACAGACTATGAATATTGTTTTTAATTTTCGATAAGGTTTAACATAACTTCATCTGCAAACCGTCATAACTTACATGCACGGGGGGTGATCGACCCGTTATGCCATGTATTGATCAATACTACATTCAAGAACGATATTATCGTTCATCTTATTCGCCTTTGGCGCACAAAAGTTTTCCCATGTACGAGATATTCATACTTAGTCGGGAATCTGAACCAAAATAATTTGATTGGATAATAATAAAGTTCTATCTTGTTCAATGTTTAGCCGGATCAAATAGCTTAGACGACTTTTAAGTCAACGTATACATACTGGAAATCAATAAGTATGTATCAACATGTGATTAAATACAATGATTATCCAAGTGAGGACACTTGTATAATCATATTTAGAAATTAACGAACATAATAAATATTAGGATTGTACAATAGTACTGTATTGATAAACAATGATCGGATAATTTAAGAACTTGTATGAATACAAAAGATTGGATACATAATCGATAATAATAGAGTTAATAATCAGACACAATAATAATATAATTCTGAAACTTTCTTACTCATGTCCATTGCATAAAGTAAATGCAAAGTTAGGATACTTGCCTGAGTCACCGCCATAATAACTTATAACTTAGTTTTATCTTTTATATCGAATCCTATCATTAATAAGATCATTCGTTCGATTATAATAACATATCAAATCATATAGTACTGCTATTTGCAGTCAGCACATAACCTAATCATATTGTCACACATGTTTAGCAGTCATTGGTTCACAAACAAACACTTATCTAGTGAAATTATACAAATCCAGATCAATTTCTGAAATATTTTTGTGTATCAACGACTTTATCGGGTAATTATCGAGTCTAAAACTCTATTCTGTAGTTCAATATTACTTTAAACATTTTAAATATCAGTCGTATTATTTTTCATAGACTTATAATAATTTTTAAATAATTATTATAATTTATCATGATTTTTCAAACACTGGAATCATTTTTAAATAATTTAAATATTAAATAATTCTATTACCATTAATATTTAATTAATATTAAATTATTAATGAAACCATTGCCAAAATATAAAAGTTATTTATAATAACTCACAATATTTATCAAACATTTTATTACTCGGAAATGATTTTTAAAACATTTAAAATCATTTTTAAATAATTACTATTAATATTTAAATATTAATGTATTATTTACCAAAATATGAAAAGTCATTTATTATTACTTAAATATTTTTAAATTATTTATACCATTTTTAAATGATTTTTAATTCAATAAAACCATCTTTAAACTATTTATTTAATATAATTATTAAATAACTCTAATATCATTTAACATTAAATTATTAATGAAATTTACCTTTAAATATTAAAAGTTATATTTTATAACTTCAAATATTTTTAAACTATTTATTTTCATTTAAAATGATTTTTATAATATTAAAATCATTTTTAATTTATTTATTTAATATAGTTATTAAATAAATCTAATATCATTAATATTAAATAATTAATGAAATTTGTCTTAAAAATATTAAAAGTTATATTTTATAACTTAAAATATTATTAAATACCTTTTATCATTTAAAATGATTTTTAATATAATAAAATCATTTTAAATTAATTTATTTAATGCATTTATTAAATAAATAAAATATCAATAATATCTCGATTAAATATTAATATTTATGAAAAATATGTCAAATGATTAAAAGTTAATTTTTATAACTTAAAATAATTTTTAAAACTATATTTGGACTTTTTAATAATTAATTTCTATTTTTAAATGATTTTTGGAAAATAAATTAAATAAAACTATTAAATCTGTTGCTATAGCCTTTAGCGACAGAAAGCGTCGCCGTAGGTGTTCTTGAGTCCTCAAGAACATTCATAAGCAGTTTCGGGTGACCTACTTTGACCAAGCATTAAATACTGATCATGTTGTTTCTGGGCAAGATAATGATTAGAGGTTGTAGTACTAATGTTAGACTACATGATTCAACAACAAACATGTCCATACAACATAAAACGAAAGAGATATGGGCTTGCAAAGTGGCTGTCAGAGCTGTTCTTCATTTATGGGTTACCCAGAAATGAAGAAAAGTTCGAGTGGCCACTTTTGGGCTTCCACAACTTGCTGTTCATGTAATGGTTTTGAGATTTAAGACTTGCAGTGTGTAGACAACATGACAAGGAAGAGATCCATCACTTAAACGCACCATAACATCACATGCATGCAAGAGATATTAGCCGGTCAAAGTAGTGGTCAGAAACTACTTATGAAGATTTATGGGTTACCCAAAAACTTCATATGGCAGTTTCGTCCACACCACTTTGACCACTAATTACTTTGATTCTGAGAAGGATCTAAAGATTCTAGAGGCATAGTCATGTAACCTACACGTCAGACAACAACATTAAAACAATAACAGGGTCTAAAACTTAAACACAAGCAAGATCAAGACGCACGAACATGTTGTCGTAACGTTTCAGGCGCGGTTCGGGTCACCAGATTTGCTCATCATGGCTTGGTCAACTAACCTTTGACCACTAATAACTTACAATCTGTTTATGATCTGACTTTGATTCAAGTTTCAGATCAAAGATCTCATAGCATACTACAAGATCAAAGTTTAAAACAACCAAAAACATAAACAGGATGAGATCTAGAAGGTCTGACATTCGTTGTTAGACAACACTTTAAATTTTTTCCAGATTTATGAAATCTTCAAATCCGAGCCTATAGATGTTATGGATCTAACATCTATCAACCTAGATCATCATTATACACTACATACAATATGTTTAACACACAAAAAAACTAACATCTAACATATGATCAAAGTCAGATTTTTAAAATTAAGGTTATACCTCTTTTAAACAAATTCTTGATTCTTAGTTACTGATCTGTTAATGGAAGTCGTGGGGCTTGATTTGGGGACTGGTCCACTACTATATTTCGTGGGTTTTAGAGAGAGAGAAGGTCTAGGTTGAGTATTTGTGCAAAAATAAACAAAATGAGGAGCTTTTTCTCTCTTAATCTTATATATTACATGGATGCATTGAATCTAAACTTGCTAGGTGTCAAAGGGGATAAGATTGATTGAGATTTTGAGTATGTGATATAATCTAGAGTTGGTGACTTGTCAAGATATGACAAGATTTGCAAGCAACCTATTAAAATAAATCAAAAAAATGCTATTTTAGTAAACTAACAAAACATTTAAGGGTATTCTTGTCCATGGTACTTGAATCTAGGGTTTAATCAATAGATAAGATTTCCCAAATAATTTCTAGGGTTTGAAAAATTAAGTTTAAAGTTTAATAAAATTTTAATTAGAACACACTAATTAAAATTAGGGATTTTAATAGAAAATTAGGGTTTTAAATAATTAGGGTTTCTTAATATTATTAGGGTTCCCAAATTAACATTTCAATTTACTAAAATAATAATTAGGGTTTTTAATTTTAGCAATTAAGGTTCCTAATTAGCAAATTAGGGTTTCTAATTTTAATTAAGGTTTTCAAATATTAATTAGGGTTTTTCTAATTAACAAAAATTCTATAATATGCAACATAATTCATATAACACAATTACTACACAGTCTTGAACTCATAATTGAGTTTCGAAATAGGGTTTAACAAATTAATATTAGGGTTTTGACATTATACGCCATAATTGACCAACCATTATCTACGTACATACAGTACATAACACTGAAATAAAAATAATTTTATATTAATTATTCTATTTCCTTATTTCAAATCCAGAATTAGGGTTTGGATTCCATATCTGATATATCTTTCAAATACGTACCATAATTAATTAAATTAAAATAATTAACTTAATTAATTTGAATAAATTCCTATAATAAAATAGTAATTCTAATAATTCTAATAATCATTTCATATATTATTTAAATAATATATAACCATATTTTCATGGAAAAATAAATACTAAATTCATTTCTACTATAAAATTAATTACTATAAAAATATAGTTTATAATGATTTATAATTCTAAAATTTTATTTTTAATTATTCTAGTAATAAATAAATTTTATTTATCACAAATATGCATACACATTATCTGGCACATATTCTTACCTTTATATATATATATAAAAATTATATACAAATTTCTTATTTATTTATATAGAAAATATCGGGTTATTACAGAAAGAGAGTGAGCAAATATCAAATAGGAACTCTCATTTTACAGTATCAAAAGCCTTCCTTAAGTCTATCTTGAGAGCACATCTAGTAGGCCCATTAGTCCTGTGATAATTTTTGAAGAGCTCTTGGGCTATAAGAGAATATTGGGGTTAAATATATTTTTCCGCACTCTACTAGATCTCTGTTTATAAATACATCACTGAAGTGAATTTTTTTACGGTCAACTCATTGAACTATAACTTTTTTACAAAAAATTGAATTTTCTGTCTAAAAGTTTTAAAAGTTAACGGAATGTTTATGTGGCACCACGTCAGATGTTTAGGTGGACACATCAGATACTTAGGTGGATATTCAACAATTAAAAAACACAACAATTGTCAATTCTATAACAAATATTTAACCAAAATATAAATTAAATTAATGTAAATAACAAATTATTAAATTAATAATAAATATATTAATGTTTTATTTTTACAAATATATATATATAAAATTAATGAATTCATATTATTTTTTTAATGTTTAAATATTTTAAGTTCACTTTAAAAATATAAAATTATCTAATTTTTTGAAATGGAGGGATTATTATTATTATTATTATTATCTCTTTGTTTTTTTTCTTGAAAATCCTAAATGTCATCAAGAAGAAATATTTAAAAAGTCATGGGAAATTTAGAAAAAAAATTTGCTAATTTTTTTATTTTAAAAAACATATTTTTAATATTTTACAAAGTTAAAATTAATGATATTTACATAATTAAATCTAATTATCTAAAACCTAATCTCTTCTTCTTCTTTTCTTCTGTTTTATTTTGGCTATTTTTTTAAAATTTCACCTACTTATCTGGTTTAATTTTCAAATCTAATTTTTGTTTTTATTTTTTTTAGATCTGAAAAATCTTCTATCTACTCATCCGAAAGATTTCTAGTTGCTGAATCTAAAGATCTTTAGATCTTGTCAGCATCCACTATTCCCAAGCTAATCAAATCCAAACCCCGAGTTCCTATAATCGAAGGTGTCTTATCCATTTTATGTTGTTTCTTTAGCTTTTCAATCTCTAGCTTTCGGGCTTCACTAAGGAGCCCTATTTTCTCTCTCTTAGCTTTCCTTTTTATCTCCTTAGGTTTTAGAACTCTTACCGAAGCCTATGAACATAGACAATCATCATTCATCAACCATTTGTTCGAATTCAGATCTTCTCGGACTGTCGAATTTGGCGATAGGATCTGGTGTGACACCCCCAAATCCCGGTACTTCATTACCTCAAGATTTGGTGTTCACGTAATCAAAACATTCATATCTAACTACTCAATCATAATTAATTGAATAATAAAAAAAACCTGCCCATACATGATTACTTTAATAAAAACATTATCTCCCAGGTTCTCTAACCTTTAATACAATCATTCAAGTGCGGAAATAAAATTATTACATCACATCATTATTAAAAATCTATCATCATAACGATTTAAGAAAAATTACAAGTCTTCATCACTTGTACATTTTTCCCTTTCCTTTACTAGTTGTAGGTTTATCTACCTTCTCAACCATAGCTGCAATAAATGTATAAATATGTAAGAGTGAGCAAACAAAGCTCACTTGAAATAATAATAAATATCTTTACATCATTTGCCAAATAATAGGCTCAATAGAACTGAATGATATGCTCTATTATCATTTCAACATTTTGTTAGTTCCCAGAGGGCACAATAGATCTAGAAGGGGGGGGGGGGTTGAATAGATCCTTTTTATTTTAAATACTTTTCTGGTTTATTTTGTATAGCTATTAAATTAGCATATGACAAACATAAAAATCTTTTCAAGCACAGCGGAATAAGTAAAAGATCCCCTTCATTGATATATTCATAATCATACCTACATTGTTTGTAGAGTAAGTTTAGTTCAGAAGCGATTAAAACATACATAGCAGTTATAGTACATAATGTAAATGACATAATGTAAAAGACACAAGGGTTTTAAGCGGTTCGTAGACTCAAGCTCCTAATCCACTCTTTCGCTTTTAACTAGCAGGATTTCCACTAAGGAAGGAAGCACTCGAATCACTAAGATTCCTTCAAGGCCAGCTGACCTTGGGACTTCATTCACTAAGAACTCTTCAAGGCCGTGACCTTGGAACTTTGTTTAGTCCTCGTGACAAGGACCCTTCCAGCCTCGCTTTGTTTAGTCCCTTCGGACAAGGACCCTTCTGGACCTGCTTCATTTAGTCCCTCTCGACAAGGACCCCTCAGGCCCTGGCTTTGTTGAGTTGTTTGTTTGTTGTTGTTGGAGTCGGTGCTGAGCTGCTAAGATGTCTTCATGCTCTAAACATCTTCTATACTTAGCAGCTTGGCTTGATCATCCTTGAAGTGAAGCTGAGTGTTGCATGATGCTCAGCTTCTTTGGTTACTCAACCACTTTGGATGACCCCTTGTTGAACTGCCTTGAAGATCATTCTCCTTGGTACTTGATGTCTGCACATGAGAGGCTTCCAAGCTGACAGTATGCTCTTCTATTAGGTACTTAGAAGTGTTCTCATGCTTGACATCAAGATGGCTTTTGTGATCTACCTTCTGCTACTTGATGCCTTCTTATGATGGACTTGCTAAGATGACTGTAGGCTCTTCTCTATTGTACTTAGAGTCTTCCCATGATGGACACCAAGATGACATAATGCTCTTCTTTCTCTCGGCAGTTCTGAACACTCTTCATGTAGTAGAACTCTCACTTCTACATAGTAGAACTCATACTTCTACTTCTTTCTTTATCTGACTTCTGAGTGTTCTTGGTGGATCGTAGAGTGATCCTTCTGACTCACTGTTTCATATGTTTTCGATCAGTCCACCTTCTCTCCAAACTCGGCTACTCCAACAACCTTTTATCTTTGAAGCTCTTTCTCATTTATACTTCTTCCCAATCCTTCCGTTGGAAAGTAGCCGTTGAAGGCAATTCAAATATCTTCACAGATCTCAAGTTGCTTGATGTAGACTGCTTGATGTGACTGTAGTGTCATACTTTTTCTGACACTACAGTCTACTGTTTCACCTACCCTGTCAGATGTATCACTTTAATGTCTTAGGCAGGTCCTTAAGATGAACTTTATCAAGCATTCCTTCTAGGTTAAGGTAGCTCAGGAAGGGCCAACCTCTTAGAGTGAGCTAAGGGTCAGGTTTGTCCCTGAGGCGCTTTCCAGATGGAATACTATAGCAGTGATTTGTAATGACATCTCATTCGACCTCTTCTGAGTGGGAGGTCTTCTACCAGCTTTAGACAACTGCATTGTTGAAATTGTGGTGTCCTCCTGCTTCTTACACTACGATCGTATGTTTGATCGTAGACACTTCGCGATTATGGGTTGGGTGGCTGAAGGGATATCAGTAGTACATTTTGAGACGTTCCTACTGACTATGGATTTTCATTTGGTTCATCAGCCACAAAGTTTTGGGACTCTGTAGCTGGTACAACTTTTCATAGTATATCTTAGTGCTGTTGTTCCTTAACAGATCACTGCTCCCCCATTGTTGATGTTGTCTTCCCAGATAGATGTGATTCCCTCTTCTTCAAATTCATTTGAAGGCAGCCTTGCATATCTCCTTCTGACTGGAATCTCCATCAATACTTAGATTTCCTTGTATCGTAGAGATGAGTATTTTCAGGACTAATCACTTTACGATTATTTGATAGCACTACGAATGTAGTCTTCTTTGACAGTTGTGTTTGTGAAGTTCTGCTTTCGCAATAAGTTCCTCTTGAATGATGCTCGATAATCTTCTGTTGTGAGCTTCCTTGAGGATTCTTCCCATAAAGCATTCTTGACTGACTTTTGAGCACATAAGACCCTTTCCTTCTTTGGCTGAATGGCTTGCTTCCATATACAGATTAGCAGCCATGTGAGCTCCATTCTGGTTAGCTCAGAGGGTCTTCAAGGATAGGCTTGGACAGATAGGAACTCTATCAGAATCATCTCTGAATTGTCCTTAGCCTTCTGCTGGTTGAGTCTTCTTGACTGAAGTCTTCTGCTTCATCATTCCTTAATGTGGTCAGACTGACCAAGTACCTGCAGGTTTAAATATATTTCTTTTTTTGGTACCCATAATTAAATGGGTCCTACTAGGTTAGTTTTCTAAACCCCTGTTCCTCTTATTTGGATAATCATCATATTTATCACCAACAGACATATTCATGCATGCAACTATCTTAAGATAATACATTTTGAGATGCATGATGGTGAGTGAGTGGGATTTGTCATCTAATAACACACTCTCTATCTATGATGGTTTCATCATTCACTGGGTTATGTTCTTAGTGTTTAAGTGTTCAGAGTAGGAGTCAATTCTACGATTTATGAGTATCTAGTTGATCCATGGAGGTGATCAGTTTCTATAGATCAGACAGATCCTTTTGTAGAACTGATCATACTCTGTGAGTTATCAAACACTTAGAACATAGGCTTGTACATACATACTAACCCACCAGCAACAATTACTTCACATAAAGTTTATTAGGCATGTGATGTTCTTATGACCTATTTCAGATTTCCTTCAAGATGTCATCTTCAACCTAAAACTTGGATGGAGAGAAAGTTTATAGTCATTTGAGTTTCCATCCTTAGGTTACCTTCTCTCTTCACCTTTTTAGGTAGATTGTGACTTCTTGACAGAATACTGTTATAGTTCATAAGAAGATGCAATTATGATGAACAATTATAATAGTGAGGAACTGCACTTTTTCTTACATGGGCCATTAAACAGGTCATTTTCCTTAGATATACTGAGTTTAGGTATTGATGAGCATAGCTTTACTTTTGCTCCTAATAGCTTATTGCTCTTGCTGGCCTTTAATCAATCAGTAGTGGTCTTGAAGATATAGGCCAAGAGAACCTCAGTCATTAAGATCTTTGAAATCTTTTAGCTGACAGAGTTTGCACCCAGCTGTTGGTTGGCCAAACATAAGTTTGAGAAGATCTTCTTTCTTCTCTTCGATAAGCATTCTTAGCATATATGGCTTCTTCATCTTTCAGACTGGTGGGTGCTTGACTCTTTGTCATTGACGTCTCTTGAGTGTTCTCGTCTGGTCTTAGGACTACAAGATCGATCGCAGCTAGGATTGGTCTTGTTGATGTATCAATAGAGACCATGGACCAATCTGAAAAGCAGCCTTCGTGTGTATATACACATTTAACCTATACACAATATTTCCAACATGTGAGCTCATCTCGCATATAACAAGTTACTTACTACTAAACTAAGTTTAGAACAATGTTAGTGCTCGAGATCGGACTCAAAGCGATTAGCTTTTGAATATAGCATGAGAACACCGCTCGATACCAATTGTTAGTTCCCAGAGGGCACAATAGATCTAGAAGAGGGGGGGGGGGGGTTGAATAGATCCTTTTTATTTCAAATACTTTTCTGGTTTATTTTGTATAGCTATTAAATTAGCATCTAACAAACATAAGAATCTTTTCAAGCACAGTGGAATAAAGAAAAGATCCCCTTCATTGATATATTCATAATCATACATAGCAGTTATAAGCAGTTAAAACAAACATAGCAGTTATAGCAGTTATAGTACATAATGTAAATGACATAATGTAAAAGACACAAGGGGTTTTAAGTGATTCAGAGACTCAAGTTTCTAATCCACTCTTCTACTTTCAACTAGCAGGATTTCCACTGAGGAAGGGCAGCACCCTGAATCACTAAGATTCCTTCAAGGCCAGCAGCCTTGGGACTTCAGTTCACTAAGAACTCTTTAAGGCCAGCAGCCTTGGAACTTTGTTTAGTCCCTCTGGACAAGGACCCTTACGCCTCGCTTTGTTTAGTCCTTTGACAAGGACCCTTCCGCCCTGCATCATTTAGTCCTCCGACAAAGACCCTCAGCCCTGGCTTTGTTGAGTTGTTTGTTTGTTGTTGTTGGAGTCGGTGCTGAGCTGCTAAGATGTCTTCATGCTCTAAACATCTTCTATACTTAGCAGCTTGGCTTGATCATCCTTGAAGTGCAGCTGAGTGTTGCATGATGCTCAGCTTCTTTGGTTACTCAACCACTTCGGATGACCCCTTGTTGAACTGCCTTGAAGATCATTCTCCTTAGTACTTGATGTCTGCACATGAGAGGCTTCCAAGGTGATAGTAGGCTCTTCTATTAGGTACTTAGAAGCTTTCTCATGCTTGACATCTAGCTGGCTTTTGTGATCTCCCTTCTGCTACTTGATGCCTTCTCATGATGGACTTGCTAAGATGACTGTAGGCTCTTCTCTATTGTACTTAGAGTCTTCCCATGATGGACACCAAGATGACATAATGCTCTTCTTTCTCTCGGCAGTTCTTAACACTCTTCATGTAGTAGAACTCTCACTTCTACATAGTAGAACTCATACTTCTACTTCTTTCTGTATCTGACTTTTGAGTGTTCTTGGTGGATCGTAGAGTGAGCCTTCTGAATCACTATTTCACATGTTTTAGATCAATCCACCTTCTCTCCAAACTTGGTAACTCTAGCAACCTTTTATCTTTGAAGCTCTTTCTCATTTATACTTCTTCCCAATCCTTCCGTTGGAAAGTAGCCGTTGAAGGCAATTCAAATATCTTCACAGATCTCAAGTTGCTTGATGTAGACTGCTTGATGTGACTTGTCATACTTTTTCCGACGTCATAGCTTCTCTTTGTTTCACCTACCGTCCGATGTATCACTTTAATGTCTTGGGGTGTCAAGACTTTATTACCTCTTTTCGATTTCTCGATCGAGGTTGTCCTATTGCATCGATGCTCTCAATAAGCACTTGTCCAAATATTACCCTTCAGATTGAACCTTTGCCAATGCTTCAGTCTTCAGTTATTCGGACTCTATGATTTTGATGCACGTCTTCAAGGACTTGATCGTAGTGTCTTGTTGAGTGTTGATTGGATCTTCAATTTAGAACACCTCTTTCTTGTATTGTGCAGTGCTTCAATACTTCTGTTTGCCTTGACTGTTCTCAGATACTGATGGCCTAATTCCTTGCACTGGTTCCCTTCTAAATATCATGACACTTCAAATTTGTGGGCTCGTCCAGCTTGCTTTCTCCTTGTGATCTTCCGCTCACTTATCATCAATGAACTGACCCTGCACTTAATCACTTTTGCCTTGCTCTTCGGTCGACCAAGATCTTGGTTCACCTTCCATCGTTCCTTCTCTCGTTTAGAACACTACGATCTTGGTTGCTTCCAAGATCGTTGTCTTCTGCTCACTTGATAGCTACATGTATAAGCTGACTTTCCTTAGTCAGCTTCTGAAGTCTTCTTTGGATTTCCTTGTGGAAGACTTCATCACGAATGTCCTAACACCTCAATCTTGATGCTGATTGGGTTGGTGCTGAGATCTTCTGTTAGCATGCATGCCATTCGTTGAGTGCTCTCGGTTTCCTTGGATGTAGCTTATACTTGAACCCGGAGGCTTTGCTCCTTTGGATATTCTGGGAGTGCTCATTTGTTGAGAATTGTATATGCTCTACGATTCATCCTTGGCATTGTGAGAACTTCTTCTTAGATCGTAGTTCTGCACTCTACGATTCATCTCACCGCTTGTGTAGACAGACACACGATCCCGAGATCGATCTCGACACTACGATTTCTGCCTTGTGCTTGTTGTCTTCATCCGATCTTGCTTGACTACGATCTCTCGCATGTAATCAATAGACTCTACAAACTCGAGTGTGATCTACGATCCTCGACTTGGCTTTGGCATCGAGAACTTCTACGACTGAAAGTGTAGTCTACGCTTCTGTCTTGGCTTTGGCAGATGACTGGTCGGCTCGTAGGCAGGCTATCTCTACAATTCTGAACATGACTTCCTCAGCACACTACGATCCCGAAGAAGCTCTACTCGATACACTACGATCCTTCTTCGTTTTCCCTGGAAGTCTACGAACTCCGAGATCTACTATCTTGCATACTCCTATTCTGCATCGATAGCTCTCGAGTTAACCTTGACTCACCTGGCAGACTTCGACTTCTGGTGCAGTGATCGACGATCAGACTAGCCTATCTATTACATCATACGATCAACCTAACAAGTTTGATCTTTCTATCTTTATAGTTCTTGTACATCTTTTCTTTTAAGGACTTTACAAAGCTGTCTTTCTTGTGTAGGATCAACCTAACATATTTGATCAATTCATTCTAAGTCCTTGTACACATATTTCTATTATCTATCAAAGGACTTTACAGCTTTTCTTAATGCAAGCATACTTGCATATTATTCATTCATATATATATATATATATATATATATATATATCATAATCAAATCATATATAAATAGGAATAGCATTCACATGTTTATTCCTGACACATTTGCCAATTCATAGGCTCAATAAAACTGAATGATTTGTTCTATTAACATTCTTAAATATACTACTGAGGGTCAAATGACCATGAACCATGTCCACAGTTATAATAATCTTTCAACTTTAACTTTAACAGTCGTATGACTATAAGGACTCCACGTACTTAGGGGGATCAATCCTTCATACAATGTATTATGCACAACCATTTAAACGCTAAGCGTAAACCCCTAAACATAGGGATGTTCATCTCAGTATTTAGAGTACAAGTTCGCACCAAAGAAAGTTTGGTTTGGATAAGCTTTCAAGGGTAATTGAAGTTTAATGATCATTAACTAGGGAACTAGTTGAATCAACAATGCTTGATAATAAAATAGTTGTTTAATAACAACATAACTTAGAACATTTGAGAATCATAAATGAACTGATTCTACATATCTAACTCATGCTTGAAATAACTATAGAGCATAAGTATTCAATAGAATGAATAAAATGGTTATACTTTGCTTGAACAGTAAAATAAGCTAAGGTTCGAGTCTTATAACATTAGAATGATATTCCTTAACGTATATTTAACTGATAGCAAGCTGGAAACTAAAAAATTGCCCAACAATGTATTAACTCATGCAAGGAATTAAAACAGTTCAATAATAGAGACGAGAGTTCAAAAACTACGCTCATTATACAATAATAGAACTTAAGAAACTTGCTTAATTGTAAATAAGTTAGAATAAATCAATATAATAATAGAACTAACTCAACGAAAATGTAGAGTTAGAAAACTTGCCTTGAGCGTAAGCTATAAAATTAAACTCACGATCACCTACACATAATTTTAGAACCACAACACCTATTAGATATGCTAACATACCATACCATGATCATTACCATTTACATTTCAGAAACTCTAAGTATTTTTCTTCGCAACCCTTGTCTAACGTTCATTATGTATACCAAATTATCACATAACGCATTCTTGATTTACTAATCACTTTTAACATTTTGAATTCATAATCCACATATCATGACTATATTTAACCTTGTTGTTACCTGATTCTCACATTCCATAACCTTAAGCTAAGCTACAAAGAACAACTAAAGTCTGCAGAACAAGCAAACTTCAATTGTTCGAAAATGGGCACTTTCATGTGCCATGAAGTTTTATATGAGGATGTCGGCGCTACCACAAGGATTCTTGACCTACGCTTAAGGTCTCATGGCCATGCGCGACTTCAGATAACCCAGCTTTTTCAAAACAGAGCTTCACACATTTTATTAAGCCAACTAACATTTAATTTAACCCATTAAACAAAGAATAATAACACGTAAAATAAATATACAACTATCATAAACATGATTGCTAACATATACAATCACTTAACACAATTTAATGTGACTACTAACACTATTTTAATTTCTCAATTTTCATGTTTTTCACATAAAACTCCAATTTTTTATATTCATCCCAAAAATCATCACTGTAAATTCATTATTTGGCCAAATCACTCCATTCCAATTACGTTATGCTCGTATTTCAACAAACTAGCATAAACAAAACTCAATTAACATTTTAGCATGCAATTTGACCCTTAAAATTGGTACTTTTTATGAACATATGAAAAAATACATATAAACATACACTGTTAAAAAAAATTCTACTATAAACAGAAATTATCATGCAATTATCTTATTTGACATAAATTCTAGTATTATAAACATATATAATTGTAATTACCAACTATATAAATCCACAATTCAACAATTGCTTATAATAGAACATGAGAAAATTCTTGCCGTGAAATACATATACACGTATATACACACATATATAACTCTAAGGTTGTGAACATACCTTCAATTAGCGTGTAATTCTTGTTAACCCATTGGAACTGCTTGAAAATCCAAAGCTTTCTCTCAATTTCTCTCAACTCTCAATTCTCTCTACTGCCTAGCACAACTAGAATGAAACTCTGATAGCCAGTATGCGTAATATAAAAAAAACACAAACTGATAGCGTAAAATGCAAATGTGACCACTGAACTTTAGGTGTTTTTGGGTATTGAGCCCTTTTCTTTTGGTCAACGCAAATTGAGCCCCTTTCTATTAAAAATTTTGGACTTTGATCCCCAGGCGCCGCATGTGCGTTGACCTGCCTACGTGGCACCTATGTGGCACACGTGGCAGATCTGGCGTTGATATTTTTATTTTATTTTACAAGTGGACCTGCCTACGTGGCGCCTTTTTGAAATTTTTACCAAAATTATGTAGATGCACGGATTTGAACACAAAACCTCTAACTTGGAATATTAGTGCAATGACCAACTGAGCTACATGGGTCTTATTGTTATTATTTTGTAAAGATTAATATTTATAACTAAACAATTAAATCCCCAAATTAAAAGACAACATATCCCAAACAGTTCCCATAGCAAACCTTAAGGATATATTTACTGGAAAAAACATATTTTAATTAAATATATTACCTAAAATATTATATAATTTATGATAAATATTTTTTTAATAGTAATAATAATAATAATAACAACAACAACAAAAATAATAATAATAATAATAATAATAATAATAATAATAATAATAATAATAGTAATAATAATAATAATAATAATAGTATTACTACTACTACTACTACTACTACTACTACTACTACTACTACTAATAATAATAATAATAATAATAATAATAATAATAATAATAGTAATAATAATAATAATAATAATAGTAATAATAATAATAATAATAATAATAATAATAATAATAATAATAATAATAATAATAATAGTTAAACTATCCTGCGGTTTACTCAATTGCCTGCTCAACTATTTAAGTCCATTGCTCTTGGACAATAGTCAAATTGGTTTAGTAGAAATTGGAATAATACTAGTAATTCTATTTAAGCTCGTGTCATTAATTGAATAATATATATATATATATATATATATATATATATATATATATATATATATATATATATATATATGACATATGATTCCTTTTGCAAACGAATTGTACTCTATCTCTCCCTTATTATTTGCCTTTTTCGAAATGATAATACTATTTTTCTTAGTTAAAAATAATTTTATTTATTTTGTATTGAAAAAAGAGGGTGTTATTTATTATGCAAAAAAATAATTGAAAAATCAAACTTATTCCATTTTAATATTTGGGATAATATTAAAAACTAAATAATTAATATTTAATTAAAATTCTCAAACAATAAATATACAAAAGTACTTGAACATTAATTAAAAATTTAATATCAGAGAGGAACACATAATCCTTGACCTAAGTATGAACCTTCCTTCACACACAAATTTTTATTCATTAAGCAAATTTACCGTAGTACTATATTTTAAACACATTATAAAAAATATATTACATTAAAATATATTTTTGATAATATCGTATACACAAATTTTTATTCATTAAGCAAATTTTTATTATTATTACTATTATTGGTATTAGTACTATTATTATTATTATTATTATTATTATTATTATTATTATTATTATTATTATTATTATTATTATTATTATTATTATTATTGTTGTTGTTATTATTATTATTATTATTATTATTACTATTAAAAAAAATATTTACCAAAAATTATGTAATATTTTAGGTAATATATTTAATTAAAATATGTTTTTTCCGGTAAATATATCCTTAAGGTTTGCTATGGGAACTGTTTGGGATATGTTGTCTTTTAATTTGGGAATTTAATTGTTTAGTTATAAATATTAATCTTTGCTCAGTTGGTCATTGGACTAATATTCCAAGTTAGAGGTTCTGTGTTCAAATATGTGCATCTACATAATTTTGGTAAAAATTTTAAAAAGGCGCCACGTAGGCAGGTCCACTTGTAAAATAATATAAAAAATATCCACGTCAGATCTGTCACGTGTGCCACATAGGCGCCACGTAGGCAGGTCAACGCACATGTAGCGCCTGTGGCTCAAAGTCTAAATTTTTTAATAGAAATGGGCTCAATTTGCGTTGACCAAAAGAAAAGGGCTTAATACCCAAAAACCCCTAAAGTTCAGTGGTCTATTTTGCATTTTACCCCAAACTGATATGGCCTTAATAGCCATCATCAATTATCACAATAACGTACACTTTATATTTATTATTTTATTTATTTATTTTATTTTATTTAAATAAACTAGAAATCTCAAAAGCCATAAGGCGTTTTTGGCAAAACCCTTTAAATATTAAAGAATTAATATATTAAGCCTTATTTGTTAAAACTAAATTAAACTAATTTAATTTATTTTAATAATTCCTTATAATATAGTTATTTGTCACACTATATTTAATCAAGCTTTCATATTTATTTTAATTAATGCAAATCACAATTAATTAAATAAATCCTTTAATCACATAACTTAATACAAATAATTAATCATTTAAATTGAAATATCAATATAATAATCATTTCCTTAATTCATCAATTATTTATTTAATAAATAATTAACTAAACAAAATTAAATCAATTGAATAAATATTTATTCAACAATAATCACATCCATTAAATATTTATATAAATCAATAAATATTTAATATTACATTTGAAATTCTGGAATGTTACATTTGGCATAATCATGCACTTTCTTTTGGAGACTTTTGATCGTTTTAGTGTTTGGCCAGCTATGACTTTTTTTTTCTTTTTGCAGTTCCGCTGACAAAGCAACATTGAAGGAATTGGTGGCCTAGGGTTTCGATTGAGGAATTTAAGGATTTTAGTTTCCTACAATCAGTTAATCGCATCATTTTGAGATTTTGAACATAGTAAAATGTATGAAAGTGACTTGAGGACTGCGATGGAAGTGGGAGTGATGGCGACGAGTAGGGTTTTGGGTTTCGGTTTGATGGGAATAAATTTTGTGTTTGGTTTGATCTAAATGAGTTTTAATTTCTTGTGAATTTGGGTTCCCTTAGATGCAAAAGAATTATGGGTTATCTTTCTCTCTTAGTATCTAATGGTTTAAGATTTTTAAAAAAATAATTGATGTTTGAAGTGCTTTAATATTTCTCTCTTTTATATTTAAGTCTAAATTTAATGATTTCATAATATAAATAATAATAATATTAATTTTCAAAAATAAAAATAATAATTAATTTTCACAATTTTAGTTATATTTTTGAAGTTTGAATTTTTTTTTTGAATTCTAATTTTTAATTTGTGCTTATTATGAAAATACTTACGTAAAATGTTAAAGATATTACTCAAATTCAAAATTTACGAATTTAAAAGCTGACGTGGAACTCATTTAATGTCCAATGTGGTAACAGCTAGGATGATAGCACTTGAAATAGCTGACGTGGAGGTTTATTTAAAAGTTGACGTGGAAGTTCTGTTAAAGTCAACTTATTAAACAGATTTTGTAACGGTTTGAAAATAATTTGTAGTTCAATGACTCGATTGTAAAAAAAATTCACTTAAGTGATTCATTTGTAAGCCAAGGTCTAGTAGAGTGGGGGAAAGTGTATTTAACCCGAGAATATTGTCACTTAAACTCCTTCAATGCACAAAGGCAGACTAGGATTGATCAATAAGAGAGGGGAGGACTGTGACTCCCCCAAAGTAGGTATACATCACCCATTCTGAGTCGCCAAATACATGGTACAGAAAACAAATTCAACTTTATTATTATAATTATCGTGCAAAATACGACAACGCATATATTGTGAGTTTAAATAAAAATATTGTCTTCTAGACAGTATTCAAACTCAAATAAGTCCTAATTATAATTATTAATACACTATTTTACAAAATAGTGAGGACTGCTAAACAACTATCTTGATCCATAATTCCATACCCCGACTAGTTCCCGCTATATTCTCTCCTCCTGAGAAGAAAAATGGAATAAAAAGGAAAAGGGGGAGCTCAACTAGCCCAGTAAAGAATATTATGACTAAGGTAATGAACAACAAATTATCGTTAGCTTTCAACAAATCAGATAAAATATAATGGACAACAAGTTTTAGATCAATATTCGCAGCGGAAATAACAATTCATTAGAAGAGTTAAGTAGAGAATGAAATCTACTATCATCAATGAATTTAAAAGTCCATCATCAATATTTTATCTCTGTAACATCAATCAATATACATCTTGAATCAAATATTCATCTTTGCACTACGGACCAAAGATATTCATCTGTATCACCAGTTGATCATGTTCATCTCAACACCTATTCATCTTTGCATTACGGGCCAAAGATATTCATCAGGTAATAATTCATCTTTGCACTTAAGGCCAAAGATATTCAGTTATATCATCATTTAGGACTGAGGATGATGAAAAATATTTTAAAGAAACGAATCCAGTGAGACAAAAGAACAAAGATTAGGGATTCATACTTCGATTTATCCAAGTTCAAAAACACTCCATAATAAACCATAGTGGAGTAAAATTCAAGAATGAAGATCAAAACATGGAGACAATCAAAGATAGTAACCATAGTATACATCTTGGACAAAGAAGAGAAAATTTCATTTTTTCCCTATAAATAGTGTCGATGATTAAGTGAATAAAGTGTCGATACGTAAACAAAGAACCCCGAACACAAAAAGGTAGAAATTCCACAATAAAATTTATATCAATATTTTAAGATAATGATATTGAAAGAAATAATATCATTTACGAAGAAAATAACATCCCTTACCTCAAAAGAACAAAGATTACATCGGAATATCGGATATATCTGTCAAGGAAACTTGCAATTGAATAAGCAACTCTCAAAGTATCTAAATACTCACAAAATACGCTCGATAATATAGAAAGAGAAATCTTATGATTCTGGTGTGATTTTTAATTCTAACTAAGCATCCTATTTATATGAAAATACTTAGAACGCCAAAGGAGACTAAATTAATAAAATAATTTTTTTTCAACGCACACTTCTTTGAATAAAAATCAGCCACCACAAGTGGGGCCCAACAATTCAGCAATTTTCCAAAAAATACAAAAGTGGGGCCCACCCATGTTTTAATTAAAAAAACATTTATTTCTGAAAAATAATTCATAATAAATAGACATTTTATCAGAAAAAAGTTTTTCCAACTTTGTAGAAGAAAGTTTTTCCAAATTCCAAACAGAAAATAATCGAAATCCACATACGGATGATTTTTCAATACTTTCATTTCAACAAAATACATATGAAGGCTTTTTTCTTCTTCTCTGCAGTATTCCTTCTTTGAAACTTCAAAGCCTACCAAAAAGGACAACTTAACCCACCACATGTTTATATATATATACACACACTAAAACTTTTATAATTATTAAAAAGAATTCATAATTCCATTCTCTCTCTTCCACCTCATTTTATTCATATACCGTGAATTTAGTGTAAAAATATCACCATTATTATATTATCACCTTATACATTTATAATGTAATATAATAATATATTTGAATGACTTATTTTATCAGAAAAGATAAAATATCAATTTTCAATAATTGTCATTTTTTTAAAAATTCCCTCAATTATATCCATATTAAATAAATATTTACTTATCAATATTTAATTATTTACAAATAATATTATAGAGTCACAATTATGGCAACTAAAGTCGCTCCTCGAGGAAAGGGGCTTTTCGATAAGGATTTCTCCTTATTCAAAAGCGCAATTAGGTGACCAAACCCTTTCCTGCATGTAACTTCCTTAGACATTACCAATAATACTATCTAATAATATTATTCAAATAATATGAATTATTGATCTGATAATGAAAAATAATACGCAGTGACAATTATTGAAACAACAATACTATAAAATATCAATGTAGCAATTATTGAATCAATAAAATAAAATATTAAACAGTAATTACTGTAACAATTATTGAGTAGTGCCTTCTTACGTAAGAATTAATAATTAAAAAATATTGTGCAATACCATGTGCTTTCTTTGTGCAACCACGCCAGACATCGTATTTTAACCTTTGGGTATTCCAACAAATTGTTAACGATAACAACTATGTCGTTATTTATAAAAACTCAAACTTGTCGCTTTCTTTATCGAATAGTTTTTTCATTATGGGGCCCATAAATGGAGTTATACTGGTCGCACAAATATTCTCGACAAAGAAGAATATTCCACGACAACAATGAATATTTTATAACCACTTGCTTATTTTGCAAAATTTGCACATTTCACCCATAACCAAAGCATTATATCAAATTAACACCTTATTATTCACAATAATTGTAAGACCCCAACTTTTATGAATAAAGATTAATTTTTCTCGAAATATATTTTTGAATATTATTGTGTGGATTTGATATAATGTTATAGTTGTGGGTAATATTTACAAATTTTGCAAAATAAGAAAGTGGTTGTATAATATTCAATTGGTCTCAGGAATATTAGAATTGCTTTAACAGAAGAATATTCGAGACGATCGCACAATCATTGGTGGACCCTACAATGGAAGTATTGTCGTAGTTAGAAAATGATGTAATTATCTTTTATAAAAATAATAAATGAAAGTTTTACCGTTAAACTGTTGAACTACCCGATGGTAAAAGTACAATAATACGCGTGGTTGCATAAGTAGAACACAAGATTGATTATTGATGCTTACGTGAGAAGTCACCGCTTATACTCAATTATTGCTACAAGAATTGTTTGATAATATCTCTCATATTATTGATTCAATTATTATCACAGTATCATCTGCATAATATCTTATATTATTAAATCAATAATTGAGATGACAAAGTTATTCATATTATTATTTACAATATTGATAATGTCTAGACAGTTCTGCCAAGGAGAGGTTTGGTCACCTAATTGTGCGCCAATAGAGAGAAATCCTTATCGGAAAGCCCATTCTTTCCTGGAAATGATCTGGTTGTTAAATATTATGAGTTATAATATTAATGATGAATAAATTCATATTGATTAAAGATGAAATTGATATTTCCATTGTGTTGGGATTATTAGTGTTAGTGGGAATCGACATCTATTTCGATAATAATGGATGTCTGGAGGTTATATTGACCAATCGGGTAATTAATCGGATAAATGAGAAATTAATTGATATTAATTCATATTCTTATAACTATTTGTTCATATGTGTGTACTATTGATTCACATGCATGTACTATTAGGGGAGGTGGTGCAAGATTGATAATACTTGCATGACTAATTTAAAAATAGAGGTATAGATGAAGGTACTCTACTGTAATTAATTTTTTCACATTATTATACTATTTATTCACATGATTGTACTATTGATTCACATGATGTACTATTAGGGGAGGTGGTGCAAGTTTGATAATACTTGCAGAACTAAATTAAAAATGAAAGAAAAGATGAAGGTATTATACTATAATATTTCGAGCCCCAAAATGTGCAATTATTGAAACTATATTTTCCTATAAATAGAAGCTCATTCTTCTTTCATTCTCACCAATTCACTAAGACCACAAGAGCAATTATAGAAAGAGAAGCTATAAAGAGAGAAGCTTTAGAGAGAAAGTAGAAGAGAAGTCTGCTACCTCACTATTCCAGTATCCAGTCTTCTTCTGAGATAAGAGATATTATTTTGTTCAGTATTCATAGGAATAATATTTTCTTCCATACTTTGTAGTATGTGAGTAATATTATTCCGTCTCGTATTCCTGATTATACCCTCATTTTGTTAAAAGTATTACTTCTATACTCCGTAAAATTAGTAGAATAACCTTAAAATTTGCGCTTCATCTAGTATTGTTTCACAAGGATATTTTTTGTACATTCTTGTTAAATTTTAAGCTTTTCATGCCGGAGTACTATCCATGAGTAGTATTCATTTTTACGATATTATTCACAAATTACTATTCACGGGGTACTATTCACAAAGTACTATACACGGGTACTATTCATGAGTACTATTCACAAAGTACTATTTACGGGGAACTATTCTCGAAGTACTATTCACGGGGTACTATTCACTCGGGTACTATTCACTCGGGAAATTATTCATGACAAAAATTGATTTCTTTGCTGTCCAAATCATTTTTGATACAATATTATTCTTGAATTTTACTCCACAAAGCAGTATCATGTTGATAATTTGGACATTATTGAATTCTGGATAAATTAAATTATAAATCTTTAAAAATTTATCCTTTGTTTCTTATAATTGAATTCTTATATCATTGTCATCATCTTCATGCTTATATTGTGATAAAATTCGTATGTGGCTTACGTGCATAGATATACTATTGATTGGTATGATTATGACCAAAGATTATTCGGTATAATCATGACCGTAATGTTACAAATGATGTGGTAAAAATCCTCATTGGCCTGTAGTGCATTCATGGACAGTTGTAGGTATGATTATGACCATGGATTATTCGGTATAATCATGACCATTGATGATTACATGAATATCCTTGGCCCGTAGTGCAGGGATGATTCGATGATGTGGTTTATTTATTAAGCTGAGTCTCAGCGATAAAATTTATAATAAACTTTTTAAATCATAGAAGATAGTAGATATCATACTCTACTTGAATCTTCTAATGGATTGCTTGTTCCGCTGCAGTTAAACTTGATGTTTATCATATTTTATCAGTTTAACACTGTTGAAGGCTAATGATAATTTATTCTGCATTATCTTAGTCATAATATTTCTTACTGGGCTAGTTGAGCTCACCCTTTTGCTTTCATTGTTCTCTTCAGGAAATGAGAACGAATGGGACTAGTGGGAAGCAGTGCAGTCACCGAGATGGTGGCTATAATAGTCCTCACTATTTTATGAAATAGTGTGATAATAAATGTAATGAGGACTTCATTTGAGTTTGAATACTGTCTATGAGACAATATTCATGTAAAAACTCTAAGCTACGCTTTTGTCGTATTGTATAAAAGAAGTTTGTATTTGATTATTGTACCATGTATTTGGCGACTCAGAATGGGTGATGTATACCTATTTTGGGGGCGTCACAGTTGGTATCAAAGCTTAGGGATATGATCCCTGGCTGAGATGTGAGACTAGAACTAGGAGGGGAGAGACGGAAAATTCCTTCGCTAGTATGACCTACCTAAGTTTATTTGGTATTTATTTGGTCGGTCAGAGTATAGGGATAATATGTGACATGTCAATTAACCCTTGTTTTGTGGCAGTATTTGAAAATGGCATCCGAAAATGTTGAGATAAGCAATGAAGCACATGAGACCGTTGAGTCACCAATGATCAATAATCAGGATAATGTGCATCAAGATGGCAATAATCCTCAGGAAAATAACAACGCTGACCAAATGATGAACGATGGGATATTCAGAGGCTTTATGCAATTCATGCAACATCAGGCAAGAACGACTCCTGTTCAAAATGAAGGTGGAAACAATGGTAACCCTCGGATGGTCACCACTAAACAGTTTAAGGAGCTGGGACCACCGATGTTTATTGGAGAGCCAAAACCACTTAAGGCGAAGACGTGGATAAAGCAAATCACCAAGATATTTGATGTCTTGGGATGCTCCGAGGAGCAAAAGGTTCCCTTTGCCACCTTTATGTTGCGAGGAGAGGCAGATTACTGGTGGGAATCGGTAAAGCATACTTAACCTACCGTACTGAAGATGTCTTGGGAGAAGTTCCAAGAACTATTCAACGACAAGTACTTTCTCGAAAGTATTCGTCACATGAAGGAGGTAGAGTTTATCAAGCTGGAGCAGAATAATATGACCGTTCCGTAGTACGGAGCTAAGTTTGCCGAGTTATCCTGGTTTGCGTCCCACTTGGTTGATAATGAGGAGAGTGTGACGCCCCAAAATTCGGGTATCTTCCAACCCGACAGATGGTGCCCCACGATACTACAATTCATACAGTCATTCCATTGAGATAACAACAAAATGAGTGTACTTACTATCTTCTTATTACATTAGTAATAAATCCTTTCCCAGGTTCATAAACCGTATACATTCTTTGTTATTCATAAGTATATTACATACAAATACACTAATCTATTACAGGACGAATAACTGTCAATCTTAGCCTTGCCTTTATCTCTCTTAGAACTCTCAGTTCGTTCGGCTTTAGATGCAATCATATGGTTCAAGCAAGAGTGAGCATAACTAGCTCAACAAGTCTAACACAAGATCATATGAATATCACATTGAGAATTATATGCTTAACTTCCATAGCTGAACAGTTAACTACTAAGCATTATGAAACATTTGACTAGTACTTCTCATTTCATAACAATGAGTCCAAGGTATATATAATAACTTAGGAATTCTGAACCGGTCAAAAGACCATTCTTTTTGTTTTCATTCTTGAAAAGGACATCCGACACTAAGGCCATCCATCTGTCTTTACTTATGAGTACATCTAGGTGATCAGCCTATAGTACCCTATGTTGATCAACACTCTTCCGTTAAACGTATTTACGTTCAACATTTGGCAACCTCACGTGCCCATCAAATAATCGATGAAAATACTTTTGTTTGTACATAGACAAACTTACCTTTACATCCGTACCAAATACTTAGCATAGGATAACGTTAACAGTTCTATATCGAAAGACTTGTACACAAATCAATCAATTCTTCAAGACTTGTCTAGCCGAGTAAAACAGGCATCGACTCTTTCCTTAAAACTACTCATGCATCTTATAACATGAATCATAGAAAACTTGGCAAACACGGAGGTTAGACAAGCGTTAAGAAAGACTTACTTTCAAGCGTCTTCGAATATAATATTCAATCAATTCTCAGTCTTTACAGGATTTACATGATATATTTACATAGCACACTGTAATTAGTTTATAAAAAACTAACTTTCTCGTTCTAACCAACTTCTTTCTCTTCTATGTCTTACTTGAGTTAACTTCGTTTAATAAAGTTAATTCGACTTGCTATGCTTCGTTACGGCTCATTAACATTCTTACGTTATTAACCGACATTCAATCATCATTGGTGAACTACCAACGTTGAACATCATTCTCAGTTTACTTATTACGTTCTCGCGTTCTTCGTTTAATTTCTATTAAACCATACTAAATCTTCTAATGTTACCACTTTATAAGTGATTAAAGTTCCGTCTTATTATGTACATTAAATATCTTCAATGTCTTACTTTAGGTCTATATTCAAATGAAATAAAAACCTAACTTGGTCAATATTTTTTACCTTTTCGGTCATGCGCATGAGCATCCTAATACTAAACTTCGTGGCTGCGGTGCCAGTTTATCAGGACTTATTTGGACCCGTGACATTATTTGTACGGACCTTTGTCTTGGGTTTTGGTGTGCTATGAGTGCCACTCACAATGCACCAGTAACAAAAACAGTTTTCTTTTCTAACGAAACTCCGGGCTTCCTAATTTGTTCGTTTTAAATCCGAATTGACTCATTCAAAAACCCACAAGTCACAAATTACATCCTTTACTTGTTCATATTAGAATTTTACACTTTCAAATCCGTTAACTTGGAATTCACCTTTGAGTTTATTTCTGAGCGTTCGTTTAATGTTTTCGACCGTTCAATACTCGTTTTCTTCGTTATAAGTCAGAATTCGACGATTCTTGTGCCCACGACTCTTAAATACCTTATCTCACGTGTTAACATTGGAAACCAACGTTTTCAAGTCACACAACAACTTTTGACCCTTAATCCGAGATTTCTATGTTTTCGACGTTTAACGTCCATTTTCGCAAAATTTTTCATAACTTCGTTACTTGTGTTCTATAAGCCAAATCAAATGGAACACTCCATTGATTCATCATATACATTCTAACCAAACAATATGCACATACCCTGTAGCGATCGAGAAATTTATAATTTAATTTAAATATTTATTGAATTAAATAAATTTTTAAATAATTTATTTATTAAGGAAAATAAATAATTGATGAATTACGGTGAATTAATTTAGTAACTAAATTAATTAAGGTTAATTGAATTGAATGATGGTAAAGTTATTTGAAGGATTTAATTTAAGGAAGTAATTAAATTAAATCAATTCTTTAAGTTATTTCAAGGATTTAATTTAAGGAAGTAATTAAATTAAATCAATTGCTTAATATTTAAGGAAATAATTAAATTAAATGAATTGTTTAATTTAATGGAAATAAATAAATTAAATAAAGTGTTGTGTCTAATTTATTAATTAAATTAGATATATATAATTATTTATTAATTATAAGTATAATGATAATAAGGTTTTTATTATTATTATTAGTATTTAAATTAGTTAAACTAAAATTATATAAATAGCGTGTGACACAAAGTAACTATATAATATAAATAATATAATAATAATTTGGTTTGAGAATTATGTGGTTAGCCAAACATGGCCTTGTGGCCTTTGGTTTTTTAACTGACGCTACCTGTTGGTTTTGTACCTGACGTTAGTGGGGAAGTGGGAGTCAGTATATGTGGGTTACGCATCTTATTTTCCTAAGGCTTGTTAACAAAGATAAACACAGAGGAGAGGAGATTGAGAGTGAGACCTTGAGAGAATTATGAAGAAATTCTTGAATTTTTCCAAAACAAATTTAGTGGTGATAACAAGGGTTTCAAATATTATCTAAACCTTAGTATTATATATATATTTATATACATATATGAGTTTATGTATATGTTCTGTGAATTCAATTTTTTGTTGAATTATTGCTAGACAATTGAATTGTGATGATTATATGTGTTGGTTATGTTTGAGTTTGTATGTAAATAAGAATTCGTGTGATAATTACAGTTAAAAAGGAAGAAAAGTAATGTCAGTGTATATTTTTCCATATGGCTTATGAATAGTACCAATTTTAGTGGCCAATTCGTATGCTAAACTATAAATTGAGTCTTGTTTATGCTAGCTTATTAAGAAACGAGCATAACGTATTTTGAATAAAGTGTTTTGGCCAAGTTTTGAGATGTCAGTGATGATTTTTGTGTAAGAAGTTCAAAAATGGAGTTTTATATGAAAACATGGAATTTTGAGAAATTAAACTAGTTTTAGTTGATGATAAATTTTGTTAATTGGTTGTAAATGTTAGCAAACATGTTTGTAATAGTCTGTACCAATTGTAGATGTTAATTTCACTATTTGTTGGGTGAAATTCGTGTTAGTTGGGCTAAAATGGCTCTTTTGTTCATCTTTGAGTCTGCGCATCACATGCGTATACCAGTAGAAATTACCGGTATTAAAGTAAAACAAAAAAGCTAGCTAGCTGCTGCACTTGATCAAAGCGATTCTTGCCATTGGTTTTCTGCGATCGAGCACCAGCACCGATTCTTGGCGAACTTAAGGCAAGGAAGGTGGAACAGTAGCAATTGCTATGTTCTCGAGCCCGTGAAATGACTTCTGCCTATTTGCAGGTTATGTGTATCAGACTTATATTAGTCTAGCATGCACGTTAATGATGCCGATACATAATATAGACTACAATAACGGGTTGTCATATGTTGTAATGTAAAGTGTAAAGATTTGAAATAACTATTTAAATAAATTATAAAATGAAACCAAATGTGATGTTTGCAAAGGTTAGAGATGAACGGTTAGGCGATGTTGGCTCGTAATGAGATTTCAGATTCGTTAAGTATGTTAACCAACATGGTTATATGCTAAGTTAAGGTTATGACCTAAATGATGGTTTAAACCCTTAAAGCTAATGTTCATACAACTAATTGTTGTTGCGGTTTTAATGATGTATGTAGGATAATTGGAGATTATTTTACACTTGTGTAGCTTACAAACAAGGCAAGTTCTTTAACCCTACTCTTATAATAATTATGCAAGTTTCTAAACCTTATCTTTGTCATTGAGCAAGACTATTGATTCGATTCTGATGAATGATTGAATAAGCTCATGTAACCTAATTCGTTACATTGAATGAGTTTCATATTTTAATTTCTTGTTATTAGTATTCAAAACATATATTGTTCTAACACATTGATTCAAAGGAGATTGTTTTAATTCCTTGAATATAATACTTTGCATATATATCATGCTTATTCAGTTATATATTGTTGATATCCGATCTTTGACTTTGATAGCCTTGTTCAGTTATACATTCTTGTATTATACCTTTATTGATGGAAATTGAGTAAGTGTTCTAAAATTCTAGAAACACTGATAAGCTAGTTCCAAACTAAACTTTCTTTAGTGCGGAAATTCTAAATTTAAACTGAGACGAACAACCCTAACAAAGGGGATTTTGTACGTGTAACGTTTAGATGTTTGTGCACAATACATGGTACAAAGGGCTGATCCCCCTGAGTACATCAAGGAGAGTCTGTACAGTCTAATGACTGTTAAGGTTAAGGTAATAACACCTAAACACCATTGACATAGTTCGTGGTCTTAAGACCCTTAGATAATTAAAGTTCGAACTTGTTTTCTATTTTGATTTGTAGAACAAGTTCTTTATTATTCAGTATTCGTTGTTCACTCTCATGTTGTTATTATACTATCTTTATGTCAGTGAGAAATTGTTTGCTCACTCTTGCAATTAAACAATGCTACTAAAGTTGAAAGAGGTGATGATCCATCTACTAGCAAGGGAAAGGGCAAGATGTCTAAGTGATGAAGAATTAGTTAAAGTTTATTTAAATGTTTGAAGTTTTAAGACTTGTTTTATTTTTTTAATGTATTCCGCAAACTGATGTAATGATTTTAAGGTTAGGTTACCTGGGATTTATTTTGAGATTATGATGTAACCCTTTAATG
The DNA here is from genome assembly GCA_020205605.1 of Panax ginseng. Lineage (NCBI taxonomy): Eukaryota > Viridiplantae > Streptophyta > Magnoliopsida > Apiales > Araliaceae > Panax > Panax ginseng. The sequence goes on along the minus strand of CM035141.1, from coordinate 42,545,298 downwards.
GGAGATATTATTGTTTAAGTTATTTATTTAATGTTTTATCCTTTATTATGGGTAGTTAGATGTAATTATTTTGATAGTGAGCAACAAATTCGGTGGAAATGAAGTACCCAAATTTGGGGGTGTCACAGGTTGGTATCAAAGCCTTGGGTTATGAACCTTAGATGGGGAAACCTTAGGAAGTAGCCTTTAAGAAGTCAAAAAATATAGAGGTGATTAACTCTTATCGGGTTTTAAGGAATGGATTAAGGCATCCATTGAAACTAAACAATAAAAGACATTATGTGCTATGTGTTAATAACTTATGTGTTCGCGAGTATCGATAATGTTAAGTAGAACTTCAAATATTTTTTTGACAGGATGTCTAACGAAGGAGGGTCCAGTCCAGCTAAGGAGGTGATACCTCAGGTATCTAGAGATGACGAACCCCGTGATATTCACGTAGTGCGGGAATAGTTGATCCAGGAGGATGAGCCTGTGACCAATCCCGAGGAGGATAGTCCTGAGGAGGATGATGATGAGGAGGATCCTGAGGAGTTTCCACCAAAATCTATATCGGCTGAGATGTATGACTGTAACATAGAGTAACAGGATAATGTTGAGGAGCTGAAGGAGATGATTGAGATGCATCACGTTGTATTGGAGCAGAAGGATGTAGAGATTCAGGAACTTGATTCAAAACATGGAAACACAGGATGGGATCTATTTCATACCAAGGGTCAGCATGAAGACTTGTTAGCAGTGAACGAGAAGATGAAGACTGACATGGAGAAGCTGAAAGATGATTTTAAAATGGAATCAGCAAAGCATGCAAGAGCAGAGGATGCTTGGATGGAGGCGACTCAACGTGCAGACCGTCCTAAGGCTAAAGTTCAAGTGAAGAAAACCAAGATGAAGGAGATGGATTATGCTTTTAATTCTGCGATTGATAGGGCCCAGGATCGAGTCCATTATTACCCATCTCAGTTTGAAGACTCGACGTGGTTCGTGATGGATCGTAGAACGGCTTACCGTATCATGGAGGAGGAACGTCGAGAAGCCTTACGACGTCTTAATATGCCTAGATAGAATAAGAGTGATAATAATATGAGGTTAATTATGTGAATAAAAAAGTTGTAAATCCCTTATTTTGAGATAAATAAAGGGCTAGTATAAGTATGTAATCCTGAAACTGGTTTATGTAACAACCCCAAAATAGGTCCATTCCATCCAACCCATTCTGAGTCGCCAAATACATGGTACAGAAAACAACTACAACTTTATTACAACAATTGTCGTGCAAAATACAACAACACATATCTTTGTGAGTTTGGATACAAATATATACCAATCGTAACTTCTCGGACACCTACTTTGGATAAGACGTCACAATGACACCTTACATAAAGGTATAGTCAAAAAGCTGTTTTAGAAATTAGAATCTTTGGGAAGTGCTCAAGGAAACCTTCGTGACATGGGAGGCCATGCTTCTAGGTTATGGTAGATATCATATGGCCACGTAATTATCCTTGGTTGACCTAATAGATCCCAAAGAAAAACGAGAAGATTACAATCATATTCTTCCCAATGGTGAGTCTTCTCTTGACATATTATTATCTCCACTGTCTCTAATTGGGTATTATACTCCAAATAAACACCAAGATTATATAGGTAGTCTTTGGTAAATATACTCAAAGAAGTGGATGAGTACAACCACATCTTATGATGACACGAGGTTGTATGTCATTAGACATCTTGTATGATAGTGGCAAAACACCCTTCCAAGTTAAATTCACCTCACCCTCAACATCTATAGACCACCATTCTATTCCTCGCTTATCCCCCGCTCGACCCAAACTACACTTTTATTACACCGAAAGGAATTGTGAAGCAAAAGGGTGAAAGAACAACTAGCTCGAAGAAAGAATATCATGACTAAAAATAATTAAATTATCAATAGCCTTCATCAATAATAAATCAGAGATTTAGAACATATGGTAGATGATAAAATTTCAACCATAGTTACAGCGGAATGAGCAATCCATTAGAAGAGTCAAATAGACCATAAAATCTATTATCTTCTCCATGTTAAAAGTCCACCAACAATGTTTTATCCTCGTAACATTAATCAACAATTTACATCCCACAATCACGTGTATAACTCATAATCGTAATTGTAGTTCTAAATTCCTTTTCTCATCCAGGACAAAGTTAATTTTCATCACCTGAAACATCAAAGATCATGGTTATACCAAATCACAGTTCATGTTCATAATCATACTGATAAATTCATCTTTGCACTACGGCCAAAGATATTCGTCAACAGTTCATCTTTGTACTACAGGCAAAAGATATTCCTTAACATGTCATATTTGCACTACAGGCCAAATATATTCATCAACAATTCATCTTTGCACTACAGGCCAAATATATTAATATCTCAAAGAAATATATAATCATTTCAGAATTTATATAAACAATAATTATAACCATGTTGATCAATTCACCTTTGCACTTAAGCTAAAGATATTCAATTATAAATTCAATGGTCATGATCATACCAGTCACAATTTAACTTTTCACTACTGGCCAAAGAGAACCTAGTCATGATCATACCAATAATCTACCCATCTTTACACTCCAGTGGAAGAGAATTTCAACATCAGGGTTATAAAAATGTTATATATGATAATAAAATCAATATAATCAGTACATAGTTTTAATCTCCAGAGTAATATTCATAAATCAACTATAATTTGGTTAGAAAAAGAAACCAATTTTGTAGTGAATAATACCCATGAATAGTAACTCATGAATAGTAACCCATCGTGAATAGTAACTCATGAATAGTAAATTGTGAATAGTAACTCGTGAATAGTAACTCATGAATAGTAACTCATGAATAGTAACCCCGACATGAAAAAGTTCCAAATTTGATAAAAATTTCCAACCAATATTTCGGCATAATGATATTGAAGAAATAATATCATTTTAGAAGAAAATAACCTCATTTACTATCCCTTACCTCAAAAAAGCAAAGACTTACATTTGGAATAATATTTGAAACGAACTTGCACCGTATAGCAACACTCAAGATATCAAAATACTCATAAGAATACACTCGATAATATAGAGAGAGAAATAGAGAGAAAACTTCAGTTTCTGGTGTGATTTTCAATTCTAACCTAAGCACCCTATTTATAGGAAATTGCTTAGAACACCAAAGCAGAAAATTTATTAAAATATTAATATATATAATAATTTGTCTACGCCCACCTATAATCATCTGAATTCAGCCACCCTTGAGGCCCATAATAATGACAAAAACAAAAAAAAACGTTTTTGTTATTAAAAATAATTAAAACTTTCAAAAATCAATTATTCTAGAACCTCGGAACTTCAATAATTCATAATAAATAGCCTTTTTATCAGAAAATTCGTATCTCTCGACTATATATAGGAAATTCAATTCTCTACAACTTTGCAGAAGAAAGTTTTTCCAAATTCCAAGCGAAATTGAATGAAATCCATAAACCAAGCGATTTTTAAATTTATAATCAAATTTCGGTCAAGAAATGGGTCCACCAACATGTTTAACATGTTTTAAACAACTTTTACAACAAAAATACTCTTCCTCCTCATATACTCATATATCCCACATTCATTATAAAAATATCATCATTATTATATTATAATAATATAATAAAATATTATTTTATCAGAAAAAAGATAAAATATCGATTTTCAACAATTGTCACTTTAAAAATTTTCTCCATCTATATCCACATAAAATGAATATTTTCCTCATCATATAAATCAATAATTTAATTATTCACAAATAATATGAACTATTAATCTGATAATGGAAAATACTGTGTAGTGACAATTATTGAAACAACAATAATATAAAATATCAACGCAACAATTATTGAATCAATAAAATAAAATACTGAACAGTAATTACTGTAACAATTATTGAGTAGTGCCTTCTTACGTAAGAATCAATAATTCAAAAATACTGTGCAATACTGGTGTCTTTCTTTGTGCAATGACGACGCCAGTATTCTTGTATTTTAACCAAGGTATTCCAACAAAGATTAATTGGTAACAACTACGCCGTTATTTACAAACAACTTATACTTGTCGTTTTCTTCATCCAATCACTTTCCGTTATGGGACCCACAAAGGGCTGCGTCGTCGTATGAATATTCCCCGACAGGAAGAATATTCCACGACCAAACGAATATTCCCCGACAACAATGAATATTTTATAACCACTTGCTTATTTTAAAATTTTTTCATATATCACCCTTAACTTTAAACTTTTATCAATTTAACCATTTACTGAAGAGTAATTATAAGAAAAAAAATTGAATACTTTTATTTCATAAAATTTGGGGTCTTACAGTTTAGTTCAGGAAAGTGGATGTTTATAGCAGATATGCTATCTTTAGTATGTTTAAAACTTTATGAATGAATAAAATATTAGAGTTTATTTGAAATGTTATGTGTTAAAGCTTCAATCTTGGAATGTTTAAGTTAAACTTTAAATACCCAAGAAGTTGAGTAATGAACTGATAAGCGTATATTTTAATGAGAAAATGCCTCCTGAAAGAAGACAACCACGTCAACAAGCACCTCCTGAGGGGTCTACTAACAATAACAATGAGACCAACGCTAATCCAGTTAAACAGTTTGTAGCTTTGTTGACGGGAGCACTTGCGAATCAACTGCAAGCTCAAGTTACGACTTTCAAGGAATTCAAAGCGGTTGGACCGCCAGAGTTTCAAGGGTCTATGAATCCAGTGGAAGCCCAAACCTGGATCATGGAAATGGAGAAGGTGTTTGACATTGTTAGAGTTAACGAAGATCAAAAGACTGCATTCGCGACGTTTATGCTTAAGTCTGAAGCTAGCTACTGATGGCAAGTAAATAAAGTTCGTGGAGGACAAGGAGTGGTAGCGTGGGATAGATTTAAGGAGATGTTCTTTGAAATGTACTTTCCAACGAGTTCTCAGAACCAGTTGGAGGTGCAATTTCTTGAGCTTAAGCAAGGAACTATGACGGTGCCAGAATATGTTGCGAAGTTTAACGAGTTGGCAAGGTTTGCCACTTATCAAGTCAATACGGATGAGCGTAAGGCGAGAAGGTTCGAACAAGGATTGAAACCCTGGCTGTATAACAAGGTTTCAATGTTCTAGTTAAATACATTTGTGGCTGTACTGGAAAAGGCAATTATCGCGGAAGGTGGAAGCGATGCTTTGACCAAGTATAACCAATATCAGAAGAAGAGGAAGAATGATAACGAGAATAAGGCTGGTGGGAGTAATGTTGGAAGTAACAATCAGAAGAGGAAGTGAACGAGAATTCGACTACGGGAGGACAACAGGGAAGTCATCAGAAGAAAAAGTTTGAAGCTTGTGCTACTTGTGGAAAGAACCATACTGGGGTATGTTTGAAGGGAAAGCGGGTGTGTTTCAACTGTGGTCAGGAGGGACACATTGCACCGAACTGTTTTAGTCCGAAGAAAGGAGCATGTTTTACCTGCGATTCGAAGGATCACATGGCTCGTGATTGTCCTAAAAAGCCAGCGGGGAGTGCAAGTGGAGGAAAAGGAAACAACAACGGTGGTGGTGCATTGACTATCACTGGACCAGCTCAGTCAAGCCGACCTACTGCGAGAACTTTCAATATAACCGTGCAGGATGCGGTTCAGTCTAAGGATGTGGTGTCAGGTATCATTCCGATTAATGGTGTTAATGCTTATGTACTATTTGATTCGGGTGCTACTTGTTCATTTATATCAGATGAATTTGCTCAGAACTTAGATTTGCCTCAGGAAGAATTAGAATTTCCCTTAAGCATAGAGATTGCAAATAAGGAAGTTATTCCTGTTAGATTCGTATATAAGAATTATAAAGTAGTTATAAAGGGTCAAGAGATGAGGGTAGACTTAATACCAATTAGACTGGGGGAGTTTGATGTTATACTGGGAATGGATTGGTTATTCAATCACGGAGCAGTGATTGATTGCCAAAGAAAGTGTGTTAACCTTATGACTCTGTCAAAGGTTGTGTTCTATGGTAACAAATCACCTCGACAAGCAAGTTGTCTGATGGTGATGCAAGCCAAGAAGTTGTTAAGACAAGGATGTGTAGGATACTTAGCCTACATAGTTGATACACAGAAGAAAAGTGCGAAGTTAGAAGAGATACCGATCATAAGAGATTTTGCAGACGTATTTCCAGACGATTTATCTGGTCTTCCGCCAGATCGACAAATTAAGTTCGTGATTGATTTAGTACCAGGAACTGGCCCGATATCTAAGGCACCATACAGAATGGCCCCAGTAGAGATGAAAGAATTGATGGTGCAATTGCAAGAATTGCTCAATAAAAAGTATATCCAGCCGAGTGTATCGCCATGGGGAGCGCCAGTGGTATTTGTTAAGAAGAAAGATGGATCGATGCAGCTCTGCATTGATTACAGAGAATTGAATAAGGTCACGATTAAAAATAAGTATCCGTTACCAAGAATCGACGACATGTTTAATCAACTGAAGGGTGCGAGATATTTTTCAAGGATAGACTTAAGGAGTGGTTATCATCAGTTGAAGGTGAGGCCAGAAGACGTACCGAAGACGGCATTTAGAACTCGGTATGGTCATTACGAGTTTCTGGTTATGTCATTTAGTTTAACCAATGCACCTGCAGCGTTCATGGATTTGATGAACATGGTGTTTAAACCATTCTTAGATAAATTTGTGGTAGTGTTTATTGATGATATCCTAGTGTATTCTAAGACCAAGGAAGAACATGTAGAACACTTAAGATTAATGTTGGAGATATTTTGGAAAGAGAAGTTGTACGCAAAATTTTCAAAATGTGAGTTTTGGTTGGAACGTGTACAGTTTCTCGAGCATGTTATTGATAAAGACGAAATTTCGGTAGATCCATCAAAAGTTGAAGCTGTAGGAAACTGGGATCAGCCGAAGACACCGTTAGAGATAAGGAGTTTCTTAGGGTTAGAAGGTTACTATAGGCGTTTTGTTCAGGACTTTTCTAAGATCGCGATCCCATTGACGAATTTAACTAGGAAGGCGGTTAAGTTTGTTTGGACGGAGAAGTGTGAGGAAAGTTTTCACGAATTGAAGAAGAGGTTGAGCTCAGCACCTGTGTTATCATTGCCTGATGATACAGGGAATTTTATGGTGTATAGTAATGCATCGCATAAAGGACTAGGATGTGTGCTTATGTAGAACAGCAGAGTTATTGTATATGCATCATGTCAATTGAAAGATTATGAGAAGGGATACCCGACTCATGACTTAGAGTTGGCTGCGGTGGTGTTTGCCCTGAAGATTTGGAGACATTACCTTTACGGAGAGAGGTGTGAGATATATACTGACCATAAAAGTCTGAAGTATATCTTTACACAAAAAGACTTAAACATGCGATAAAGAAGATGGTTGGAACTAATCAAAGACTATGACTGCGAGATTTTCTATCATCCCGGAAAAGCGAATGTTGTTGCTGATGCCTTAAGTAGGAAAGGACGGGAGAAGTTAATGATGTTAACTGCTCAAGAGAAGTTAGTGTCAGAAATGTCTAAGATGGAGTTGGAAATTAAATATCCAACAGAATTCGATGAAAAGTTGTTCCAGATAGGAAATAATTCAACATTAGTAGATAAAGTGAAGAATGCACAACTTCAGGATGAAGAATACGAAAAGATAAAACAGAAGATAACTGAAGGCGAGGAAAACAAATTCAAAATCGATTCGGAAGGGTTATTTCGATTCGGAGGAAGAATTTGGGTTCCGCCAGTACCGGAAGTTAAAGAAGAAGTTCTGAGTGAAGCTCACAACTCAAGATATTCGATTCACCCTAGAAGTACAAAAATGTACCAGGATCTTAGACATCATTTTTGGTGGCCGAATATGAAGAAGGATGTGGCTGAGTGTGTGGCAAAATGTTTAACGTGTCAGAAGGTTAAAGCTGAACATCAAAGGCCAAACGGATTGTTACAACCGTTGGAGATACCAGAATGGAAATGAGAGCATATCACAATGGATTTGTGGTAGGTCTTCCAACTGTACGTTAGCAATCAAGATTAGATTTACCCTAGATCGGTTAGCAAAACTGTACGTGAAGGAAATCATTTCAAGACACGGTGTACCTGTGTCCATTGTATCAGACAGAAATCCACGTTTTACATCTAATTTCTGGAAACGATTACAAGAATGTTTGGGAACACAATTGAGAATGAGCACAACGTACCATCCTCAAACCGACGGACAAAGCGAAAGAACCATCCAAACATTAGAAGATATGCTCAGAGCATGTATCATGGATTTCAAGGGAAATTGGGATGACCATCTGCCATTGGTTGAATTTTCATATAATAATAGTTATCACGCGAGTATTGGCATGCCGCCTTACGAAGCGTTATACGGCAGAAAATGCAGAACTCCGTTGTACTGGGATGAGGTAGAAGAACGTCAGTTATTGGGTCCAGAATTGGTACAGCAGACTGTCGAGATCATCAAGGTGATTCGAGCAAGATTGCTAGCTGCACAGGATAGACAGAAGAAATATGCCGATCAGCATCGAAAGAATCTGGAATTCGATGTCTGAAGTTATGTCTTCTTGAAAGTATCTCCCTGGAAGGGGGAAAATTCGATTTGGTAAAAAAGGGAAATTAAGCCCTAGGTTTATAGGTCCTTTTGAAGTTCTTCGATGAGTTGGCGAAGTAGCATATGAGGTAGCTTTTACCTCCAGAGTTGGAGCATATTCATAATATTTTCCATATCTCGGTATTGAGACCATATAAGCCTGATTATAAGCATGTTATAGAATATGAGCCCTTACAGTTTGAGAAAAACTTAACATATGAAGAAGTCCCTATTCTAATTGTTGACAGAAAAGAGCAAGTACTGAGGACTAAAGTGATACCTTCTGTTAAGGTAATCTGGAGAAACCACAATGCTGAAGAAGCTACGTGAGAACTTAAAAATGTTATGATGAAGAATTATCCTCAGTTGTTTACTTGATTCTGTATAGCGATTCTAGGGACAGAATCTTGTTAAGGAGGGAAGAATGTAATAAATAAATTTTTCGAGTTGTGATTCTGGGGACAGAATCCTTTTAAGGAGGGAAGGATGTAACGATCGAGGAATTTATAATTTAATTTAAATATTTATTGAATTAAATAATTTTTTTAAATAATTTATTTATTTATTTATTAAGGAAAATAAATAATTGATGAATTATGGTGAATTAATTTAGTAACTAAATTAATTAAGGTTAATTGAATTGAATTATGATAAAGTTATTTGAAGGATTTAATTTAAGGAAGTAATTAAATTAAATCAATTGCTTAAGTTATTTGAAGGATTTAATTTAAGAAAGTAATTAAATTAAATCAATTGCTTAATATTTAAGGAAATAATTAAATTAAATGAATTATTTAATTTAATGGAAATAAATAAATTAAATAAAGTGTTGTGTCTAATTTATTAATTAAATTAGATATATATAATTATTTATTAATTATAAGTATAATGATAATAAGGTTATTATTATTATTATTAGTATTTAAATTAGTTAAACTAAAATTATTTAAATAGCGTGTGACACAAAGTAACTATATAATATAAATAATATAATAATAATTTAGTTTGGGAATTATGTGGTTAGCCAAACATGGCCTTGTGGCCTTTGGTTTTTTAACTGACGCTACCTGTTGTTTTGTACCTGACGTTAGTGGGGAAGTGGGAGTCAATATATGTGGGTTACACGTCTTATTTTCCTGAGGCTTGTTAACAAAGATAAACACAGAGGAGAGGAGATTGAGAGTGAGAGTGAGACCTTGAGAGAATTGTGAAGAAATTCTTGAATTTTTCCAAAACAAATTCAGTGGTGATAACAAGGATTTCAAGCAAATTGGAGGTATATTATCTAAACCTAGTATTATATATATATATATATATATATATATATATATATATATATATATATATATATATACATATATGAGTTTACGGAATAACTTATATGTTCTGTGAATTTGATTTTTTGTTGAATTGTTGCTAAACAATTGAATTGTGATGATTATATGTGTTGGTTATGTTTGAGTTTGTATGTAAACAAGAATTCGTGTGCTAATTACAGTTAAAGAGGAAGAAAAGTAATGTCAGTGTATAAATTTCCATATGGCTTGTGAATAGTACCAATTTTAGTGGCCAATTCGTATGCTAAACTGTAAATTGAGTCTTGTTTATGCTAGCTTATTAAGAAACGAGCATAATATATTTTGAATGAAGTGTTTTGGCCAAGTTTTGAGATGTCAGTGATGATTTTTGTGTAAGAAGTTCAAGAATGGAGTTTTATATGAAAACATGGAATTTTGAGAAATTAAACTAGTTTTAGTTGATGATAAATTGTGTTAATTGGTTGTAAATGTTAGCAAACATGTTTGTAATAGTCTGTACCAATTGTAGATGTAATTTCACTGTTTGTTGGGTGAAATTCGTGTTAGTTGGGCTAAAAACGGCTACTATTCATGCCGAAGTTCAGCAATTCAATACATACGTACCGGTAGCAATTTCTGCTAGTGCAAAAAAAAACTGCTTGTCATGCCTTGATCCCAAGCGTAAACTGCGCCATTGGTTTTTTGCGATCGAGCACCCGGTAGAAATTGTTTGTAGTGTTTCGAGCCCAGCGATGACTTACGCCTATTTGCAGGTTATGTGTATCGGACTTATATTAGTCTAGCATGCACGTTAATGATGTCGAGACATAATATAGACTACAATAACGGGTTGTCATATGTTGTAATGTAAAGTGTAAAGATTTGAAATAACTATTTAAATAAATTATAAAATGAAACCAAATGTGATGTTTGCAAAGGTTAGAGATAAACGGTTAGGCGATGTTGGCTCGTAATGAGATTTCAAATTCGTTAAGTATGTTAACCAACATGGTTATATGCTAAGTTAAGGTTATGACCTAAATGATGGTTTAAACCCTTAAAGCTAATGTTCATACAACTAATTGTTGTTGCGGTTTTAATGATGTATGTAGGATAATTGGAGATTATTTTACACTTGTGTAGCTTACAAACAAGGCAAGTTCTTTAACCCTACTCTTATAATAATTGTGCAAGTTTCTAAACCTTATCTTTGTCATTGAGCAAGACTATTGATTCTATTCTGATGAATGATTGAATAAGCTCATGTAACCTAATTCATTACATCGAATGAGTTTCACATTTTAATTTCTTGTTATTAGTATTCAAAACATATATTGTTCTAACACATTGATTCAAAGGAGATTGTTTTAATTCCTTGAATATAATATTTTGCATATATATCATGCTTATTCAGTTATATATTGTTGATATCCGATCTTTGACTTTGATAGCCTTGTTCAGTTATACATTCTTGTATTAAGCCTTTATTGATGGAAATTGAGTAAGTGTTCTAAAATTCTAGAAACACTGATAAGCTACTTCCAAACTAAACTTTCTTTAGTGCTGAAATTCTAAATTCAAACTGAGACGAACAACCCTAACATAGGGGATTTTGTACGTGTAACATTTAGATGTTTGTGCAAAATACATGGTACAAAGGGCTGATCCCCCTGAGTACGTCAAGGAGAGTATGTACAGTCTAATGACTGTTAAGGTTAAGGTAATAACACCTAAACACCGTGGACATAGTTCGTGGTCTTAAGACCCTCAGATAATTAAAGTTCGAACTTGTTTTCTATTTTGATTTGTAGAACAAGTTCTTTATTATTCAGTATTCGTTGTTCACTCTCATGTTGTTATTATACTATCTTTATGTCAGTGAGCAATTTTTTGTTCATTCTTGCAATTAAACATTGCAGCTAAAGTTGAAAGAGGTGATGATCCATCTACTAGCAAGGGAAAAGGGCAAGATGTCTAAGTGATGAAGAATTAGTTAAAATTTATTTAAATGTTTGAAGTTTTAAGACTTGTTTTATTTTATAATGTATTCCGCAAACTGATGTAATGATTTTAAGGTTAGGTTACCTGGGATTTATTTTGAGATTATGATCCCTTTAATGGGAGAGATTATTGTTTAAGTTAATTTTTTTAATGTTTTATCCTTTATTATGGGTAGTTAGATGTATTTATTTTGATAGTGGGCACCAAATTCGGTGGAAATGAAGTACCCGGATTTGGGGGTGTCACATACCCTAGCTATGACGGTTTTCAAATCGTTCTATCATAACTAAGTTCACGTTCAAGACTTTCTTCGGTTTTTAACTTACGTAAACACTTACGATTTTCATTAGGTCATGACTTATTAATGTTTTCACTATTAATAGTCATTCTTATTACTCCTCACTAAACACGCTCCACCAATTCACGATTCTCTACGAGAAAGAAATCGAAAGAAACGAAGACTAAGGTTTACGAGATATTACCTTTGTCGTTCTTCGCGTTCTTGATAAACGTCTTATGGTTTGCTTGGAAGTAGATTGATTACTTGTTTCTAACTTTTCTCTCTCAATATAAGTTGGACAATATTTGTAAAACAAGAAATAACCAACCCTAGCTTTGTATTTATAGAAAACCAATTGGAGGGCAAAATGGACAAAAAGCCACCTCCTTACTATTCACTACTTTATCACCAAGTAAAGTACTTGGTGATCAAGTATTTCACTTTACTTGACCATCAAGTGGCCGGCCCACCTCCCTCTTGGGTCATCCCATGGGTTGCCCCATGGGTTTTACCCATCCCATGACCCGTCGGTTCGACCTGCGGTTTAACTTCTTGGTTTGGGCTTATCTTTAATTAATATTGGGCCTTGACTTGGGCTTGCTTACTTAATTCATTGGGCTTGTTATTAGTCCATGTGATGCCCCCAAATTCAAGTACTTGAAACCTGAACTCGGTGCTTCACGATACCATTTCTATGAGCGGAATAATACTAATAATAATAACAATAATATAAATATCAAACTCAATTTACCTATATCAAAGTCTAAATCCCAGATACGCGACCTTTAAACATTCATTACATCATAGATAATAAATATCATTGTCTTAATAAACTTTAACTATTACATAGAATATTATAAAACTCATTCGAACAGCTTTCCTTTCCCCTTGTTCTTGCCTGAACCTTCTAGTTGATCATACTTAGCTGAAAACATTTAAATTTAAAGCAAGAATGAGCATTTGATTGCCTAGCAAGTAATAACAACAATATATATTAGCTAAAAGAATTAAATGTTTTCTTTGAAAGACACTTCTACAATGAATCAACAGTTGTGAAGTAAGCTGAACCAATAATAACAACATATCACTTCTATATGAAATTTTTGAAACTACGTATTGACTATAACTGGAGATCATTCAACATACTATGAACATTATTTTCTATTTTCGAAAAGGTTACACAGAAATTCATCTGTCAACCGTCATAACTTACGGGCACGGGGGGTGATCAGCCTGTTATTCCCTGTATTGATCAATACTACATGCAAGAACGATATTATCTTTCACTCTATCCACCTTAGGTGCACAAAATTTTTCCCATATTCGGGATGTTCATACTTAGTCGGGAATCCAAACCAAAATAATCTGGTTGGATACAATAACGTTCTATCTTGTTCAACAATATTTTTATGTCTAGCTGAATCAAATAGCTTAGACGGCTTTTAAGTCAACGTATACATACTCGAAATCAATAAGTATGTATCAACATATGATTAAATACAATGGTTATCCAAGTGGGGACACTTGTCTAACCCTATATACGAATTAACGAACATAATAAATATCTAAATTATACAATAATACAATGATCAGATAATGTAAGAACTTGTATGAATACAAAGATTGGATACATAATCAATAATAATAGAGTTAATAATCTGGCATAATAATAATATAATTCTAAAACTTTCTTACTCATGTTCATTGCATAAAGTAAATACAAAAGTAGGATACTTTTTTCGAGTCAGCTTTGCCGCTTCTAATAATATGACTTAGATTAATCTTTTATACAGTGACCTATCAGTAATAAGATCATTCGTTCAATTAGAATAATATATCATATCACATAGTACTGCTAATTACAGTCAACACATAACCTAATCACATTGTCACATATGTTTAACAGTTATTGATTCACTAACAAACACATATCTAGTCAATTTATCTAAGTCTAGATCAATTTCTGAAATATTTGATTATGCAAGCGACTTTATCGGGGTAAATATCGAGTCTAAGACTCTCTCGTGTAGTTCAATATTCATTTAGATATTTTAAATATCAGTCATATTATTTTTCATAGCCTTATAATAATTTTTAAATAATTATTATAATTTATCATGAATTTTCAAACATCGGAATCATTATAAAATGATTTAAATATTAACTAATTCTATTATTATTAATATTTAATTAATATTAAACTATTAATAAAACTATTGCCAAAATATTAAAGTTATTTATAATAACTCAAAATATTTTAAAGTATTAATATTACTCTTAAATAATTTTTAAAAATTAAAATCATTTTTAAATAATTACCATTAATATTAGAATATTAATTTATTATTTATCGAAATATTAAAACTCATTTATTATAACTTAGAATATTTTTAATTCATTTATTTCCTTTTTAAATGATTTTAATTCGATAAAACCATTTTTAAACTATTTATTTAATATAATTATTAAATAAACTTAATGTCATTAATATTAAATTATTAATGAAACTTATCTTAAAATATTAAAAGTTATGTTTTATAACTACAAATATTATTAAATACCTTATTATTATTTAAAATGATTTTAATACCATAAAATTATTTTTAATTAATTTATTTAATGCATTTATAAAATAATTTAAATACCAATAATATCCAAATAAATATTAATATTTATGAAAAATATGTCAAATTATTAAAAGTTAATTTTATAACTTAAAATAATTTTTAAAACTATTTTTGTAATTTAGAATTTATTTACTATTTTTAAATGATTTTTAGAAATTAAAATAATTCATTTTGATATATTCATTGTGATGCCCCAAAATAGGTATACATCACCTATTTCGAGTAAATCAAATACATGGTATGAATACAAATACAACTTAATTATACAACTGTGGGTGTAAAGTACGACAAAACATAAGTTGTGAGTTTTAATACAAATTTTGTAAATCAGATAATATACAAACTCAAATTCAATATTATTACATTTATTTTTCACTATTTCTTTGAATAGTGAGGGACTACTAATGCTATCATCATCGTTAAAGTCACTCTGGTTCCCCGACTAGTCCCTCGCTACGTTCTCATTTCTGAAGAGAACAATAAAAGTAAAAAGGTGAGCTCAACTAGCCTAAAGAGGAAATATTATGACTAAGATAATGCGAGAATATATTATCGTTAGCCTTCAACAAAGTGTTAAAGCGATACAATATAACAACCATCAAGTTTAAGCTGCGGTGAACAAGCAATCCATTAAAAGAGTCAGTAGAGAATAAAATCTACTATCTTTTATGATTTAGAAGGTTTTCATCACTTTATATCATTTGGGACTCGACAATAAATAATTCACATCATCGAATCACCCCGCACTATGGCCAAGAATATTCTTTAGTATCACTACCACAATTATCCATGCACTACGGGCCAAGAATATTTGTGTATTTATTAATGGTCATGATCATGCCAACAATCATCCATCAATGCACTACGGGCCACGATGAGATCTTTTTTCCACATCATTTGTAACATTACTACCATGATTACCTTTGAATAATCTCTCGTCATAATCATACCAAGTCCATCTATGCACTATAGGCCCGAGATGACTTTCAACAAAATATAAACATGAGGATGATGACAATGATATAAGAATTCAATAAAACAAGTTCAAGAATTAATTTATCCAGGAACTAATAACGCCCAAATTGTCAACATGATCTTTGCTTTGTAGAGTAAAATTCAAGAATGTTCGGAAGAATATTTCCATGAAAAGATCTTTGGATGAAGCGCAAATATCAAGGATATTCCACTAATTTCATGGAGTATAGAAGTCAAAACTTTAACCAACCGAGTATAATAAGGAATGGAATAACAAAAGAAATCACCGGGCATGCGATAGGCCTTGCAGTGAGTTATTCCAATGAATAATAAATAACGGAATCAGTCCCACGAAAGCGCATGCAGACGAGGATATTCCAACAAAATAATAAAGACGGAATCAGGTCCGGCGTAAAACGCACAGATAGGATATTCCAACAGAATAATAAAGACGGAACCAGGTCCGGCGTAGAACTCACAGACAGGATGTTCCAACAGAATGATAAATAATGGAACCAGGTCCGGCGTAAACGCACAGATAGGATGTTCCAACAGAATGATAAAGAATGGAATAACATAAGAATTTCACTAAGTATAGGGTAGCCCGCGTATACAGGTTATTCCAACAGAATAATAAAGAATAGAATAATAGAAGTTCTCTTCATGGATAAGAAAGAAATAATACTCCCTACCTTAGAAAAACTGGATACTGGAATAGTGAGGTAGCAGACTTCTCTTCTTCTTTCTATAATTTCTCTCTATAATAATCGCTCTAAAGCTTTTGTGAATTGGTGAGAAATGAAGGAAGAATGAGCTTCTATTTATAGGAAAATATAGTTTCGATAATTTACGTTTTGGGGCTCGAAAAATTCTGAGACAATACCTCCAACTTTTCTTTCATTTTTAATTTAGTCCTACAAGTATTATCAAACTTGCACCACCTCCCCAAATAGTAAATAATGTGAATCAATAGTTCAATCATGTGAATCAATAGTATAATCATGTGAAAAATACGAATTACAGTATAGTACCTCCATCTATACCTCCATTTTTAACTTAGTCATGCAAGTATTATCAATTTTGCACCAACTCCCCTAATAGTACAAGAATGTGATTCAATAGTACACACATGTGAACAAATAGTTATATAAGCATGTGAATTAGTAACAATTAATAGCTTATTTATCCGATAAATTACCCAATTTATCAATATAACTCCCAGACATCAATTATCATCGGAATAGATGTCGATTTCCACTAACACTAATAATTCCAACACAATGGAACTATCAATATCATCTTTAATCAACACGAACTTATTCATCATTAATATTATAACTCACAATATTTAACATCCAGGTCGTTCCCAGGAAAGAGGGGGCTTTCCGATAAGGATTTCTCCTTATTGGCACGCAATTAGGTGACCAAACCTCTCCTTGACAGAACTTCTAGACATTTTCAATATTGCAAATAATAATATGAATAACTTTGTCGTCTCAATTATTGATTTAATAATATAAAATATTATGCAAATGATACTGTAAGAATAATTGAATCAATAATATGAGAGATATGATGCAGCAATTACTGTAGCAATAATTGAGTATAACTGAGTGACTTCTCACATAAACTAAAATAATCAATACCGTGTGCTACTATGCAACCACGCGTATAACTGTACTTTTAACACCGGGTGTTTCAACAGTTAACGGTAAAACTTCCGCCGTTATTTTCATAAAGTATTTTTGTCGTTTTCTCAATCCGACAATAATTACATTATGGGGTCCACCAATAATTGTCTTGGTTATGCGAATATTCCCTGCTAAAATGAATATTCCCCGACCAATCGAATATTATATAACAACTTGCGTACTTTGCAAAACTTATAAATAATACCCACAACTATAACATTATATCAAATCCACACAATAATATTCAAAAATATATTTTGAGAAAATTTAATCTTTATTTAAAAAGTTGGGGTCTTACATCTGTCGCTAAAGCCCTTTGATGACAGTAAGGGTCGCCTTAGGTGTTCTTGAGAAACCCAAGCATTCAAAGTCAGTGCTCGAGCTTGCTTGTTTGAACGTCGATCATTCCTTGTGTAATGTGTCTCTGGTCTAGTTAATGGTTAGATATTATAGTACTAATGTAATACTACACAATCAAACAACAACCATGGTCAAAACATACATCATCTGCAAGATATACGCTCAAGAACAAGCTATCAGAGTTGTTCTTGACGTTTCTGGGCTACCTAGAAAATAAAGTCGTGGCCGGTCAACGCTTTTGATGGCCCTCTATCAGGAAATCTATTCAAGGTAAATGTGTTCTGCTAGTCGGGCTGTCTAGACAAACTATCAGAGAACATGTTTCAATCCATGGTCAAGTCTAAACATCATAAGTCAAAAAGATCTGAGGCTCAAAAAAATCAGATAGAGTTCCGTTCTTCATTTTCGGGTTTTCGAATGAAGAAAGCGAAACAATAGTCTTGCTACTTTGGATCCTTATATCTCACGTTGTGAGTTTGCTCTATGTGATCTATTGATTCTAGATTGTAGCTAACATGTAATATTATAGATCTATTATATATAACACATATAACAACAATAGATCAAGTAGATGTAAGCCGGTCAAAGGCAGTCAGAGATCAGTGTTCATCTATTTTCTGGGTTTCCAAGAAACAGAAAACGTGATTGTTTTACCTACTTTGACCAAGCACCATATTTACTCCGTTTGATGATTAGAAGATTTTAAGGCATAATCATGTAGTCCATATAACATAAAACAATCTTATTACCATAACAGAATCAAAACAGCTACCATGCGAAAGATCTGTAGAAATGAATATATTGTCAGAACGTTCTAGGTAGCATTTGGGTTACCCAGATTGGCTTGGTCATGGTCGATCAACCGACTTTGACCATCAATATCTTTCACTCTACAACAGATCTGACTCTGAATCAAGTTCTAGATTCAAGATCTTACAGCATACTACAACTCCAAAACATAAAACACACCAGATCATAAGCAGAGAGAGATCTACAGCCTCTGACTTTTGCTTGTCAGACACAAAAATAATCTTTTACCAGATTTTGAAAAATGAAAAATCCGAGCCTCTAGATGTTATGGATCTAACATCGAGTAACCCAGATCATCATTATATACTACATACTACATGTTTAACACAAAAAACTAACATCTAACATAAGATCAAAAGCTTTTCAAATTTTAGGGTTTGCACCTTTTTTAAGCTTTGATCTTGCTGCTGACTTTCTGATCTTTTAATGAAAATCGTGGGGCTTGCTTTGTGACTGAAATGCTACTTAATTTCGTGGGATTTAGAGAGAGAGAGAGAGAGAGTCTTGGAAGAGTAAAGAGCACAAATGATGTAAAATATGAGACTTTCTCTTTCTTGATCTAGCAAATGAATTGATACAATGAACTTGTATGCTAGTAGCTGATCATGTGCTGGTGATGTAGCTCACAACTAGGTAGTGTAGGGCGGTTGGCCAAGATTTGAAAAGATTTGGCTAGCAATAATACACCAAATGGGACAAAAAGGGCACTTTGGTAATTTTATTTTAATTTTCAGGGCATTCTTGTCCAAGGTGCTTGGATCTAGGATTTATTCACTAGATTTTACATCTTAAAGTTTCCCAAATAATTACTAGGGTTTGAAAAATTAAAATTAAAGTGTAATAAAATTTTAATTTTAAACACACTAATTAAATTAGGGTTTTTAATAGAAATTAGGGTTTTAAATAATTAGGGTTTCTTAACATCATTAGGGTTCCCAAATTAATAATTCAATTTGCTAAAATAATAATTAGGGTTTCTAAAATTTGTAATTAGGGTTCCTAATTAGCAAATTAGGGTTTCTAATTTTAAATTAGGATTTTCAAATATTAATTAGGATTTTTCCTAATTAACAGAAATTCTATAATACGCAATAAAATTCATATAACATAATTACTACTCAGTCTTAAACTCATAACTGAGTTTAACAATTATGTTTTAGTAACACGATATAAGGGTTATGACATAATTTACCATAATTGACCAACCATTATCAGTCTCCACATTTACAGTACATATTTATAGTACTAAAAAATTAAAATATAATTAATATTATATTATTATTTTCATCCCTTGATCAATACCCAAATTTAGGGTTTGGATTCCATATCTGATTTATTTTTCATATATAACATTATTAATTAAGTTAAAATAATTAACTTAATAATCTGAACTAAAATTCATATAATAAAATAGTGATTATAATAATTCCAATAATCATTTCATATATTATTTAAATAATATAAAAATCATATTTTCATAGAAAATAAATAATAAAGACATTTCTACCACTACAAAAAATGGGCCTTTAGCAACGATTTTTCGGACAACGACTTTATAAGTCGTTGCTAAAAGTATATGTTTAGCAACAAAATTTGTCCTTCGTTGCAGATTGTGTCAGGCTTTCACTTTTTGCAACGAAATTCATAAGTCATTGCAATATTTCGTTGCTAATTCATTGGCGGAAAAAAATTTCGTTAAAAATTCGTTGCAAAATTTTTGACCACTTGATTTCCTGTCATCGTGAGCAACGAAAGTTATTTTGTTGCTAAAAATGGAACTTTACTTAACGATTTTCGAGCAACGACTTTATATATGTCGTTGCTAAAAGTGTATGTTTAGCATCGAAACTTGTCCTTCATTGCAGATTTGTGTAATAGGGCTTTCACTTTTGCAACTTGAAATCCATAAGTAGTTGCAAAATTTGGAAATAAAATTTGTTAGAAATTAGTTGCAAAATTTCTAACCACTTGATTTCTCCTCATCGTAATTAGCAACGAAAGTTTTTTGTTGCTATATTTAGATTTGCCTAATATAGACCACATTCATTGGCAACAATTTTTATTTTCGTTTCATATTTTATACAACTTTTTGCAACGACTATTAATATATTGCCTTAAATTAATAATAATAATAATAGTAGTAGTAGTAGTAATAATAATAAAGATAACAATAATAATAATAATAATAATAATAATAATAATAATAATAATAATAATAATAATAATAATAATAACAATAACAATAATAATAATAATAATAAATTAAAAAATAAAAAAATACTACTACTACTACTACTAATAATAATAATAATAATAACAACAACAACAACAATAACAATAATAATAACAATAACAATAACAATAACAATAACATTAACACCCTTTTCCCCCCCAGATAACGACAACGAATCGATTCTCCATCTCTCCCAAGAGTAAGCTCTATCGATTTCCTTCCAATTTTTCCCAATTTCTGTTGATTATTTTCTAACAAACCCACCCTTTTCCCCCCTAGATAACGACAACGAATCGGAGCTTCGATCAGACTCTAAAGATTCAAGTCTCGTTTCAATCCTCAGCAATCGTACTCTTTCCAAGGTAATTTACAAATTTTTTTCTGAGATTAATGATTGAGTAATTGATACTGAGCTTTGAGTAATTGTATAGCTATCATCCAACTCAATATTAGTTAAATGAAGGAAGGCCAACCCCATTTGGCATATAAAAATTGAGAAATCCTCCTCCATTCATGTTAGTTAGTTTATACGATCGATATATATATGTAGACTGTTTTACATGTGGATCTTCTGGATATGCTATTTTTGGTGACCTGAATTTGTTAGAGAAATTTGTCAGGAAGACAAATGCTCGATATATTTTCGTGGTGGAGTAGGTATGCTTGTTCATTTTTGTTTGTGATGGCTTTGCTACTGATGCTTCAATATAATTTTGGACAACTGTCTCTTGTAGCATGCAATATTCCAGCGCCTGACTGAAGATCACGTATTTATCACAGCAAAAGGATACTCTGATATTGTCACAAGGTAGTGTAAAAGTTTAAACACTTCAGGTGAACAATAAAGATGGAATATTGCATGCTACAAGAGAGTTGTAATTGATTTGATCATCAATTTCATTAGTCCATCCCGTTACTTTTCCAGAGACATTTAAAGGTAGCTCTGATCAACATGAGACTTCAAGCTCTGAAATCAAAGGTGGTGCATCCTTATAGAGCTTAGTCAAGAAATTCTTGGGGTATGATAATTGATGCAATTCCTTTTCACTAGTACAAAACAGTAAATAGACAACACTTAAACAACAACATTTTTATAAAAAACGTTGTGGTATTTTTTTTTCACAACGTTTTTTAATAAAATGTTGTAGATATATATGAAAAACATTATCTATTTATAAGGCCATTTTTTAATTTTAAATAAATAACATTTTTAAAAAAAAATATTATCTATGTCAAAAACACCGAGATTAAAATAAATCACGCGAATCTTAAATCTTTATCAATCTAAAGAGTTTGCTTTATTTCATTCGTGTTACAAAAGCCCTAAACCCTCTTCTCATTCTTGCCCTCATTCTTATTGGGGTTTTGCAGAGAGAACCCCAAAATGGCGACTCAGATCCTTTCTCGATCTGTTCTCAACACCAAAGAATGTCTTTCTTCCGTATTTTCTCGCTCTTACGCATCCTTCTCCATCAAATCATCACCCTCCGCCCTCGCCTCTCTTCCTTCTTTCTCATTCCTCCGCCTCCGTCCTCTCGTTTCCACCGCCGCCAACTTCCGCCATCCATCCCCTGCGGCAGCCACCATCCGCGGTTTCGCTACCCGCCAGACGACGTCATCGCTTAACGATTCCTACAAATGATTGGAGAGCCGATAGCTATTATTGATGGATATCAAGTGCAGAACTGAGGGATCTTCTTATCCAATCTATTTCTGTACTGGTACAGTACATGGATTTTTTGGTTTCTTTTGAGAGCAATGAAGCAGCTACCCTGAATATGCCTAGAGCGTTGTTGTCAGCATTTGATACCAGATCCTGGATCCCCGTAACAAATATACTTCTTCGGCTGTGCAAGGGTTCTGGCTTTGGTTCTTCCAAGCATGGGGAATCTTCAACATCGTCAGTTGCTTTTTAGGTGAATTGATGAACCTTGCGATGACTTCTGTGTTTTTTTTCCTTTTCCTGATCTAATTTATTCTAGAGGGACTCTGATATTTAAAGTTTGTGCATTTTGGGTTTTGATTTTAAAATAAATTGCTGCGGAAGGCCTTCATCCAGGATGAAGAACTATTCCCATAACACCCTGAGCTGGGCAATGACTGAGTTCTCTGTTTTGATTCGAGAAATCCTGGAGAAATACAATGTAGGGTACTTATTAAAAATGTTAGTATGTTGCCATGGTTACTATTAACACTAAATGGTGCATATTTTCATATATAAATCTATATTTTTCATGTTCAATAAAGATTTTGAAAGCATCTGGAAGTGAAAGTGCACTTGTCATGTTTAATTTATGAGCGTTGTGATATTGATAGTCTACATGGTAGTTTGCTGGTGTAAGATGATGTGTTTGGCTAATTATGCTTGTTGTTCAACATATGTTGTGCCAAGATGGCAAATTACTGGATTGGCGACTACAGAAGCAACATTGGAAAACACATTCCAATGTTAATATAGTTCTGACATGGGTTGTGCTGTTAGTTACCATGTGAATATTTTTTAGGCTTTTCTTTTTACCTGATTGGCCAACTAGGGATATTGCTAATTATTTTCCTATCAAATGATGGAACTGATATAAAAAGAGTATGTGTATCTACTTGGTGGGTCAATAACTGAACTGCACAATTCTCTTGTATGCTTCTCTATGCAAAGTCTATGATTATTTTAGAGGCTATGATTGATCTATACTCAAATGTATCTAGTCGACTTCTCTGATAAAGGTCTGTCTTAGACTGAATCCGACTTTTCACTTATGATTTTCAGAACCACAAGTTCCATGTTGGTGTTACATCTATGAGGAAGGTGACAGTTAGTTGGGAAACTTTGTCCACAGGTTCCTGGTATAAACTTTGTCCGATTTAAATGAGTCTATTCTATTTCAGGACGATCTTTGAATAATTAGAGTCCTTGTTAGGTTGTATGAAGTACCTTCATGTTGGGTAGCTCGTTTGTGATATT
Organism: Panax ginseng; assembly: GCA_020205605.1. Classification (NCBI taxonomy): domain Eukaryota; kingdom Viridiplantae; phylum Streptophyta; class Magnoliopsida; order Apiales; family Araliaceae; genus Panax; species Panax ginseng. Next base: position 42,521,414 of record CM035141.1, on the reverse strand, counting down.
TGGAGTTCTGATGTTTATCACCAATGGTCATGCAATATGTTCAATTCTTGTGAATTTGTGTTGAACTGATCCCTAGATTTGGCTTATTCCGGATGAGATTAATGTAGATAATCAGAATTCTTAATTCATGTCTCTGATAATGATTTCATACGCTCCTTGTATGCTAGGGTTGGGATGATCCTTATGTCCCTCGCACACATGAAGGACTCCTAAAGTGGAATTATCTGGAAATGATCTCGGTTGATTTTCTCTTTGAGGTTGTGTCATTAACTCAGCTATAGTTATAGTAGATATGTTGTTGTGTATTGTTTCCTCTTTCCTCTCCCCTATTTGCTACAATTTTCAATAGTTTGGCTTACTGTGGACAGATGGTTGACAATCGCCAGCTACTTTTTCTTCATGAACGAGGAAAGAAAAAATAGCAATATAGAAATATAAGCATCTCGTTGCCAATTCGATAAACTGGCCTAAGAAATGTATTCAGTTTTTTCTGGTATGTGCAAGTCCTTGTATTTTTATGATTTTTTTTATCGTTTCATTTATTTTTTTCTTCTCCTGTAAATTGTAATTCACCATGGTGAAGAAGCTGCCATACTGCACTTACATTTCTGAACTTTACATGATATGCCTATTAGTTCGCTACCCCATGGTCTATTGTTGGGTATGCAAAGTTGGGTCTATTTGGGTCTTGTTGTCTGCAGCAGATGTTTTTGCTGTTGTAGACAGTTGTATGGGGTGCGCTGCATGGGCTGGCATATGCAACCTCATTCTATATGTGCTATGCTGTTAGCTCTTTTGGTAAAAGGCTGCTGGGTCCTGCTTGTGGTTATGCTATGACGTAGTTATTGCTCTGCTACTGCTCCAAATTTTTGTTGGACTTGTGGGCTGCTGCTCACTTGAAGGTTTGTAGCATTATGTTATTTTCAGTTTTTTGAAAGTTCAATTGAGTCATGTCATGTTCCAGAATACAGGGGCGGTTCTACCCTAGGGGCAGGGGGGCCACCTGCCCCCACTGAATTTTCAATCCATGTGTTTGTGACCTCCTTGGCTTTCTCCAAAGTACACACCACCACCACTACCCTCCTCTTTTTGTATAAGTGACTTTTTCAAGTAATGATAATTTTGTACTACTTCCCTTATTTCTCTCTCCATGTGTAATATTTGGCTCAAAAAGTAAGTACTCTCTTCTAATTTTTTAACTAATATCCTATAAAGTTTTTTAGTTGTAGAAAAAAAATGAGAAGAAATTTTTAGACTCGAAATACATTCTTTTTTTTTAATATTTTTTTCTAATTAAAACTTAAAAACACCATTTTTCTTTAAAAAAATTCTCTTCTATTACAAAACTTACATTCTCTCTTTTTGTTTTCATTCGCTTCCTTTTCTTTTATTATCAAATTAAAACTCAAAGACAAAGACAAGGTGTTAAAACTCCAAAACTATTTACTTAGTTTTCTTTATCCCGTATGGTTTTATCCAATTCTTTTGGATTTTTCACATTTGTACTATATTGGATTTTTAATAAAAAAAAATTGTTGATTAAAAAAATCATTCTAATATTTTCCTTATAAGAAAATTATGAATATATATATATATATATATATATATATATATATATATATATATATATATATATATATATATATAAACTTAACTTGACTTAAATGTTGAGAAATTATATTGGATTTAGAAAAGTATATATATATAGTTATAATTTTTATTCTTAAAAAAAAAATTCAAATTTGACCCCACTGAAATTTGTGGCTGGATCCGCCCCTGCCAGAATATGTACGTGTGCACTCATTTAAGATAATGAATTTATATCCTTGCAATATTATTCTTTTACTCAATATTATTTTTATTACTTTGATTTCTCCTCTATGCACGACTATACATTCAAATTATAAGAAAAGGATAAATGTCTGTTTTTCTCAATCTCTTGTCATTTTCTTAGGCATTCTAAAAGTTTAGCTGACATTATTATTGGAACTGCTATGGTATTAATTACTAAAAAAACATAATAAGGTTAAAATATTTAAAAGTATTTGTCGCTGTGTTTTTTTTTTAGAATTTTTAAATCAAGGTATGTTAACATGTAAACTCTCCCATATATGAATTTGAAAAATAGGAAAAATTTGACTCAAAAAATCAGTCATAAATTTTAATTTTTTTATTGGCTTATATACACAAGTACTCTAATTTACGGTAATGTACCACGTAGCAACTATATTGTCTTTTTCTGCTTATGAGCAATACGGTGTACATTAGTTCCACGTAGTAACTCTATTGTTTTTGTGTATTGATTTTGGCACTAAGTGCCTCTGGTGACCTATTTGCTTCATTTTCTTGAGTTTGCTATTATTTTTAAATGTGCAGGAAGACTGCTTCTACAACCTGCTTTACAATATCGGGTATCAAATTTTCGTGCTACGTTTACAGAAGACAAGGGACGAAATTATGAAGTGTACTCTCTCTATATATGTAGATATATACTTTGATTGAAGAACTGTCGTAGCTTTAGATGGTTAATTGTAAAGATACTGAATGATTATTTATTGGATGATTTTATTAAGTTAATAATATTTTAGTTTTTTGTATTTTTGTCATTATTTGCTATGGGGACATTGAGCTAGTCAAGTACACAAAAAGAATGTCAAATTTTGATTTGACAATAATATAATTTGTTACCAAAGCATTGAACAAGTTTTAATATAGCAACAATTTTTTATACATTTAACAACAAATTTTCGTTGTTAATGGCATTAAAAATATAATATTTGGCAACGAAAAATTAACTTAATAACAACGGAGAGGATATTGTTGCTAATATTAACATAAAAGGCAATATTTTTTATCATTGCAAATCATATCAACTTTCGTTGCACATATAAAGAAACGGCAACATATAATGTCGTTGCTAATTGACGACTTTCGTTGCTATTGAAAAATAACCAACAACAAATATTTTCGTTGCTGATTCAACATAATGTTCTTGCCAAATAATATGTTAGTTCCCAGTAGGCACAATAGATCTAGAAGGGGAGTTGAATAGATCTTTTTTATTTCAAATAATTTTCTCTATTATTTTGTATAGCTATTAAATTAGCATATGACAAACATAATAATCTTTTCAAGCACAACGGAATAAGTAAAAGATCTCCTTCATTGATATATCCATAATCATACATACATTGTTCATAGAGTAAGTTTAGTTGTAAGCAGTTAAAACATACATAGCAGTTCTAGTACATAATGTAAATGACATAATATAAAGGACACAAGGGGTTTTAAGTGGTTCAGAGACTCAAGTTCCTAATCCACTCTTCTGCTTTTAACTAGTAGGATTTCCAGTAAGGAAGGGCAGCACCCTGAATCACTAAGATTCCTTCAAGGGCAGCAACCTTGGGACTTCAGTTCACTAAGAAATCTTCGAGGCCAGCAGCCTTGGAACTCCTCTAGTTCCCTAGGAACTCATCAAGCCCAGCAGGCTTGGAACTTCGTTTAGTCCCTCCGGACAAGGCTTCTGTTGAGTTATTTGTTTGTTGGAGTTGGTGTTGAGCTGCTAAGATGTCTTCATGCTCTGAACATCTTCTGTACTTAGCAGCTTGGCGTGATCATCCTTGAAGTGCAGTTGAGTGTTGCATGATGCTCAGCTTCTTCAGTTACTCAACCATTTCGGATGACCCCTTGCTGACTACCTTGAAGATCGTTCCTCTTGATACACGATGACTGCACATGATGGGTTTCTAAGATGACTATAAGCTCTTCTGCTAGGTACTTAGAAACTTTCTCATGCTTGCCACCATGATGACGTTTGTGATCTCCCTTCTTGATACTTGATGTCTTCTCATGATGGACTTGTTAAAATGACTGTTAGCTCTTCTCTATGGTACTTAGAGTCTTCCCATGATGGACACCAAGATGACATGATGTTCTTCTTTCTCTCAGCAGTTCAGAATACTCTTCTTGTAGTAGAACTCTCACTTCTACTTCTTCCTTTGCATGTATCTGAGTGTTCTTTGTGGATCATAGAGTGAGCCTTCAGACTCACTATTTCACATGGTTTAGAACCTTCCACCGTTACTCCAAACTCGGCAACTCCAGCAACCTTTGATCTTTGAAGATCTAGCTGATTTATACTCCTTCCCAATCCTTCCATTGGAAAGTAGCCGTTGAAAGCTATTCAAACATCTTCACATATCTCGAGTTGCTTGAGGTAGACTGCTGATGTGACATGTCATGTGACGCCCCCAAAATAGGTATACATCACCCATCTTCAGTCGCCAAATACATGATACAAAATTCAAATACAAACTTAATTATACAACAGTCGTGTAAAATATGACTAAATATATGCTGTGAGTTTTAATACAAATATTGTCATCTAGACAATATACAAACTCAATGGGGTCCTCATTACATTTATTATCACACTATTTCACAGAATAGTGAGGACTACTAATGCACCATCTAGGACCATCACTCTGTTCCCCGACAAGTCCCTGCTACGTTCTCATTTCCTGAAGAGAATAATGAAAGAAAAAGGGTGAGCTTAACTAGCCCAGAAGAAATATTATGACTAAGATAATGCGTAATAATTTATCGTTAGCCTTCAACGGTGTTAAAGCGATAAAATATAATAAACATCAAGTTTAAGCTGCGGTTGAACAAGCAATCCATTAGAAGAGTCAAGTAGAGAATAAAATCTACTATCTTACATGATTTAAAAGGTTTTTCATTACTTTTATCATTTGAGACTCGATTTTAATAAATAATCCACATCATCAAATCATCCAAGACACTACGGGCCGAGGATATTCTTTAGTATCACGACCACGAATTATTCATGCACTACGGGCCAAAGATAATCGTGTTTTCATCAACAGTCCCGATCATGCCATTAAACAATTCATCTTTGTACCCTTGGCCGAAAAGAATCCATAGTCATAATCATACCAAAAACTGTCCATCAATGCACTACGGGCCAATGAAGATTTTTTTCACATCATTTGTAATATTACGGTTATGATTATAATGAATAATCCTTGGTCATAATCATACCAAGTCCATCTATGCACTACAGGCCACATATGACTTTCAACATAATATAAACATGAGGATGATGATAATGATATAAGAATTCAATAAAACAAGTTCAAGAATTAAATTATCCAGGAACTAATAACGTCCAAATTGTCAACATGATACTTCTTTGTAGACTAAAAATTCAAGAATGCTCAGAAGAATATTTCCATGAAAAGATACTGGATGAAGCGCAAATATCAAGGATATTCCACTAATTTCATGGAGTATAGAAGTCAAAACTTTAACCAACTGAGTATCATAGAATATATGAAACTACAATAGATTTTCACCCGCCATGCGGTAATCCACGTAGACAGCTCATTTCCATAATTTAATAAGAAATGAATACGAAGGGTCATTCACCATGCATGTGGTAATCCACATAGACAAGTTATTCCAACAGAATAATAAAGAATGAAATAACAGAAGAATTCACCATGCATGCGATAAACCGCACAGACAGGTTATTCCAACAGAATAATAAATAATGGAACCAGGTCATGCGTAAGCGCTTGCAGCATGATGTTCCAACAGAATAATAAATAACGAAACCAGGTCATGCGTATACGCACCGACAGGATGTTCCAACAGAATAATAAATAACGGAACCAGGTCATGCGTAAAGCACAAACAGGATGTTCCAACAGAATGATAAATAATGGAACCAGGTCATGCATAAAGTACAGACAGGATGTTCCAACAGAATAATAATAATAAATGGAATAACAGAAGAATTTCACCAAGTATAGGGTAGCCTGCATATACAGGTTATTCCAACAGAATAATAAAGAATGGAATAACAGAAGTTCTCTTCACGAATAAGAAAGAAAGAATACCCCTTACGAGTACAATAAATAATATCCCTTACCTTTGAAAGAAGAGTATTTCGACTGGTAGGGCGAGGATATATTCGAATAAAACTTGCACCACGCTCAAAGCTTTCTTAAACTCTAAAGAAATACGCTCAAGATTATAGAAGAAGAACTCTCTCTATAGTTTCTCTCTATAAAGTTTTAGTGAATTCGTAAGAAATAATGAAGGAATGAGCTTCTATTTATAGAAGAATGGACTACATAGTAACTAATTCATGAACGGTCCAGATTGATTTACTTTTAATCGGACGGTCCATATTTAAAGCAAAATCTTTTAAATAAAATATAATATATTCTATTTATAATCTAATAAAACGAATAACTTAATAAAAGTATTATGTTTTATATAAAAAAATTTACTATGCAAAACACTATGCAGACACTATGCAACACTATGCATAATAAAATATAATATATTTTATTTATAGAATAACTTTATAAAAGTATTCTGTTTTATATAAAAAGATTTTACTATGCAAAATACTATGCATAATAGAATATAATATATTCTATTTCTAGAATAACTTTATAAAAGTATTACATTTTATATAAAAAGCTTTTACATTTTATTACATTAATAATACTAATAAAACAAAATTGAGTGACTTATCACGTAAACATCAATAATCAATACCATGTGCTACTATGCAACAACGCGTATTACTGTACTTTTACTACCGAGTAGTTCAATAGTTTTAATGGTAAAATTTCCGCCGTTATTTTCATAAAAATATTTTTGTCGTTTTCTCAATCCGATAATAATTCCGTTATGGGGTCCACCAATGATTGTCTTGAGTCATGCGAATATTCCCCGACAAAAAGAATATTCCCCGACCAATCGAATATTATATAACAACTTGCATACTTTGCAAAATTTATAAATATTACCCAGAACTATAACATTATCTCAAATCCCCACCATAATATTCAAAAAAATATTTCGAGAAAATTAAATCTTTATTCATAAAATCTGGGGTCTCACATGTCATACTTTATGTGACATTGCAGTCTACTGTTTCACCTACCCCGTCAGAGTTGTCACTTTAATATCTTGGGCAGGTCGAAGACTTTATTTCTTCCTTCTGATTTCTCGATCAGAGGTTGTCCTTTTGCATCGATGCTCTCGATAAGCGCTTGTCCAGAACATCACCCCTTCAGATTGAACAGGTTGCGATGCTTGGTCTTGACTATTCGAACTCTACGATTCTGATGCATGTCTTCGAGGACCTGATCGTAGTGTCATGTTGAGTGTTGTTCATTGACTTATGGTGTTAACACTACGATCTTAAAGTGTGTTGATTGGATCTTCAATGTAGAACACCTCTTCCTTCTATTGTGCAGTGCTTGACACTTCATTTTGCTTATTTGTTCTCGAGACTGATGACCCTTGCTCTGGTCCCCTCTGAATAGCAAGACACTTCAGATTTGTGGCGCGTCCAGCTCGCTTTCTCCTTGTGACTGACCCTACGCTTAATCACTTTAGTCTTGTTCTTTAGAGACTAACCAGTATCTCAATTCACTTTCCATCATTTCTTTCTTTGTTTGGCAAACACTACGATCCCGATTGCTTCCAAGATCGTTGTCTTCTATTCACTTGATAGCTACTGCACTTGCTGACTTTCCTTAGTTAGTTACTGAAGTCTTCTTAGGATAATCTTGTGGAAGACTTCATCTCGAATGGCTTTACAACTCAATCTTGATGCTGATTGGGTTGGTGCTTAGATCTTCTGTTAGCTTGCATGCCATTCGTTAAGTGCTCTCTAGTTCCCTTCAGGTAGGATGTATCTTTGCATTGCCAACCAGAGGCTTTGTTCCTTTGGATATTATGGGAGTGCTCATTAGTTGAGAATCGTACTTGCTTTCTACGATTACGCTTTATGCATTATGAACACTTACATTGAGGTCGTGAGTTCGCACTCTACGATTCAACTTTGGGTTTGTGTGAACACTACGATCTTGGGATCAGATCTTGACACTTTACAGTTTCTGCCTTGTGCTTGTTATCTTCATCTGGTCCTGCTCGACTACGATCTCTACATGTAATCAATAGACTCTACGAACTTAGAGTGTAGTCTACGATCCTTGTCATGGCTTTGGCATCAGTAGACTCTACGATCTCGAGTGTGGTCAACGATCCTTGACTTGGCTTCGACATCGATAGACTCTACGACTCCGAGTGTAGTCTATGTTTACGACTTGGCTTGGCAGATGTTGGTTGGCTGGCTCGTGGAAATTTGTCTCTACGATTCTGAACATGACTTCCTCATCACACTACGATCCCGAGGAAGCTCTTCTCGATATACAACGATCCTTCATCATTTCTCCTGGCAGTCTACGAACTCTAAGATCTACTATCTTGCAGACTACGATTCTCCCTCGATAGCTCTCGAGTTATCCTTGACTCTCCTGGTAGACTACGATCTCTGGTGCAGTACTCGACGATTAGACAAGCCTATCTATTACATCATAAGATCAACCTAACATACTTGATCTTTCTATATTTATAGTCCTTGTACATCATTTTGTTTTAAGGACTTTACAAAGCTGTTTTGCTTATATAGGATCAACCTAACATACTTGATCATTTCATTCTAAGTCCTTGTACACATGTTTCTATTATCTATCAAAGGACTTTACAGCTTTTCTTAGTGCAAGCATACTTGCATATTATTCATTCATATATATATATATATAGATATCATAATCAAATCATATGTAAACAGGAATATCATTCACATGCTTATTCCTGACAATCTCCCCCTATTTGATTGTGACAAAAACAATAAGTGCATATGCATGTTATGAATGAATCTTATATACAGTGAGTAACTGTATTTCTAAAACAGATAATCATGAATGTCATTTATAAAGATGTGGCAAATTATACATAAAGACACTTTACATCCTGGATCCAGAACACACCTAACTAGTTAGAGATGTACCTCTTTGACTCCATGTGTGTTTCCAGGATGTCTGATGATCAGCTACTCATCTGTTTCTTTTTCTTGCTCTTGCTCCCCCTAGGATGATGACCTTCTGTCTTTGCTTTGCTCCCCTTTAGCATCTTTCTGAACATGTTCCCCCTCAGACTCTACGATCATGTGATCATCATCTTTTGGCTCCCCCTCAGATGATGATTCTTTTTCTGCAGCTGCTGACTTCTTCTTTGACTCCTTCTCTCTTATCCCTCTGCTCTTCTTTGAGTGCCTCTTGCTCCTCTTCTTTCTATGCCTCTTTTTCTCCCCTTTTTTGTCATTAATCATTTGAGAGAGCTGCTCCATGTTGGACATAAGCTGCTCCATTAGGTAGGAGGAGTTGGCAACTTCAAACTTGAGTTCCTATTGGCCTAGCTCAAGTTGCACTGAGAAAGACTACTTCAGGTCGTCAATCTTATCAGAGAGGGCTTGGATCTGCTCTTCATTGGCATTCTGAACTCGGAGAGCTTCTGCCTTTTGATCTTGTATGGCCTTCTGATAGATGTTATCTCTCTCTCGGAGTTTGAGAGATACATCAGCCATAGTAGCTTGAATTTCGTTCTGAAGTGAATTATCTCTTTTCTTTGTCGACTGTGACTCTTGGTGAGTAGAGATATTTTCTCACTTAGTTCATGAGAACTCTTGATAGTTCTGCTCCAAAATAGTTTGATCCTCTTGCTGGGCAGCTTCGGGTTGAGCATTGGATTGGACTCTACGATTTTTATTCTTGGACACAATTTTGAAATCTTGAAGAATCTAAACAATAGTTGAGTACCAATTGCTGGTTGAGGATGAGGGAATGTCAGAGAGCAGTGACTGGGCTATTGGAAGCTTCTGACTTTGAATTTGATCAGTCTCAGCAGTAGAGTGGCCAGATTCTACGATCATCTCCTTGATCATGTTCCTTCTTCCTTCAGAGTCCACTCTACGATCGTAGGGGATATAGTGATTGCCAGACTGTCAATAGACTTTGAAGTGTGGCTGGTCTTTGATCATTTTGGTTGTGAACTTCTTCACCCTTGGGAAGTTCGAGCCACCGGTTCCATGCTTGGGAAGTGAGAGAAGCACCGGTGAGATAGCTTCCATCTCCTTGATATGGGCCTTTAGCCATGGCATCCTTTGGAAGAACCATCTCATCGACCAAGTCATCGAGAGTTATGAGAGAATGGTCGAGCGATCTAGCTCCATGTTTTTCCAGTTTTTAGCTATGTCAATGGTATTCATTCTTACTACCTTGAGCTGCTCATTTCCATAGTTAACCCATCTCTCTGGTGGAGCATCTGGTAGTTCATTTGAGACTTCCACCACTATTCTTCTGTTAAATCTTGCTGGTGAGAGAACTGGATAATCTTCTTGTTCTTCTACTTCCTGTGTTGCAGAATCAGAATCTCTTTCAATCTCTTCTCTCTCAGAGCCTGAACCATCTTGATCATTTCAAGCAGAGAATCCTTCTTGCTGCATTTCATTCTCAGAACTTTCTTCAGCAAGATCTTCTTCTGATTCATTTTCTTCATTACTGGTCCTATCCTCAACACTTTCTTTCTGTGATACAGACTCATCATCACTTAATTCAATGGGGGCATTTGATTGATCACTTCTCCTTTTGGAGGCAAATTTGGCTTGCAGTCTGTAGCTCTTCCTTCTTCTTGGAGGTTCAGCTATGGGAGAGTCAGACTCCTCTTTTTCTTCAGACTTGGAAGCCTCTGGTTCATCAGAAGAACTTCCTTTAGGTTTAGCAAGGGTAGGGGCATGTTCTTCTTCTTTTGAGACAACATTGTCTGACCTAGTATCTAGGCTTGATGGGGCAGTTGCATTTGGGGATTGAGTTTGGTCATCTTGAATCTCTTCTTCATTTGCAGAGTGGCTACTCTAAGAATTAGCCATGGGGCTTGAGCATTCTTCTTCTTTATCAACAGATGCTGAACCATCACCTTCATTGCTGGATTTGGTTTGAGAGGACTCAACCTTGACATCCGTCTCCTTTTCTTCTGCTGACTCTACGTCCTTCTCTTCAGCAGATGTACTATTTTGGGAAGCTGAGGCTGGTTTATTTTCCACCTTAGCTTTCTTGCTGAATGGCCTTTGAAGCAGCCTGTTGCTTCTCCTCTTAGTTGTTTCAGCAGTTAGGAATTTTTTTTCTTTATCCTTGTCCTTGGAGGAGAGACTCCTTGGTGGGGTCTAAGCTTTCTTCACAACACCAGCTTTCTTCACACCTCTGGATTTCTTTCTGGCTGGTGTGGTTGATGTTGGCACAGAGTCATCAGACTCAGAGTTTTCTGCCTCTTCTACTTTCCTGTTCTTTACAGAGGCTCTGCTGCTGCTCCCGGTTGTCAGCCTTCGGTTCTCCTTGGGGTTCTTCTTCCAGTTCACAAATAATTGTGGAGACATCACTTTGTGAACATTCAAAGACTCTCCTTCATTATCCTTGATCTTCCCACCTAGTTTCTTCTTCATCACAATACTCAGTAGTCTGCCATGAAACACCTTAGTCAGGGGTTTTTTAGTGGACTTCTTCATCTCAGCTTTTTCTACCCACTTGGAGATTTGATCGAACAAGATAGCCCCAAAGTTGATTTGTTTCTTTAGAACTATTATTGGCATTATCTTCAGCTGTTGGTCAAGCACCGTGTCATGTGCAGTGTCCTTACACAGTATGCATTTTTTAACTATTTCAGCAAGGAATTCGTACTCTTTAGGAAACTCCTTCTTCTTCATATCTTTCAGACTATGGTTTCTTTGGTAACCCATAACCTCCTTTGCTTGTTCAGTATTGACATCATCAAGGTTCTTCAGCCCTTAGTTAGGAAAACCTAGGCATTGATTGAGATCAGAAGATTTCAACTTTAGATGCTAACCTTTGACCTTGGTAGAGAGGGTTCCAGAGTTTATGGAGGCGCTTGAGTAGAACTCTTTTACCAGGTCTACGTATACTCGAGTGCTAGCCTCAAGACATTCTGAGAATTCAGCTTTCTTCATAAGTTCAAGAATGTCTCTGAACTTCTTTTCAGATTTCTCGAATGACTTGGTTCGAAAGTGAATGCGGTGATTTACATTTACTTTTCCATTTGAGCAGTTTGAAGAATGTGGGTATTTGATTCGGAGAGGTTTATAAGAGATGGCTGATTGTGAGTTGATAAAGCTCTGGAGTGTTAATCTGTTCTGGCTCTTGAGAAGATTTTAGGGTTTGAAAATAGGAGGGAGAAAGGTTCGATAGCTTTTGATAACTATCTGCAGATTTGAAATTGTCTTTATGGCAGTTCCTTCTAACTCTGCATAACCAGTGATGTGTTAACAGACCATTGGTTGCACGATGCCCAATAATGAGCTGTAACTCCCCATAACTTTCCAGTTAGATATTTCGTTTTAGAAGAGTAGACGTTTAGACGACGTGGCTTTGACCGTTGACCTTTTGATTCGTAGAGTAGCATGATAAGGCATCTATGGACTCTACGATTTCCTTTGTTGACTCAATGATCAACTTTTGAGAGATGCTGCAGTGGATGACTTTGACTTCTATCCTCATTTTGATGCAGCATAGCTTGATTACTGATATACTCAAACTTATCTCCTCATTTTGAATGATTGAGCAATTGTCTCATTTTCCAAGCTCCTTGTGAACTGGAGTACCCTTTGGTAGAACTACGATTGTCGAGTTATCTTCATCGATCGTTGAGGTTGCACTGCGATCATGGAGTTCTCTTCAACCTCAACTCTACGATTGTTGACTGACTTGGTCCTTGAGATGAATTTGATCAAGCAATTTTTCTGGGACAAGGTAGCTCAGGAAGGGCCAACCTCTTAGAGTGAGTTAAGGGTTAGGTTTGTCCCTGAGACACTTTCCAGATGAAATGCTATAGAAGTAATTTGTAATGACATCTCATTCGACCTTTTCTGATGGGGAGGTCCTCTACCAACTTTGGACAATTGCATTTGCTGTAATCATGGTGTCCTCCTACTTCTATATTGCGATCAGATGTTTGATCGTAGGCACTCCACGATTTTGAGTTGGGTGGATGAAGGTTTATCAGTAGTACGTTTTGAGACGTTACTACTGACTATGGATCTGCATTTGGTTCATTAGCCACAAAGTTTTGGGACTTTGTAGCTGGAATATTTCCTCATAGTATAACTCAGTGATGTTGTTTCTCAACAGATCACTGCTCCCCATTGTTGAAACTGTCTTCCCGAATAGATGTGATTCCCTTTGCTTTAAACTCATTTGAAGGCAACCCTACATATCTCCTTCTGACTGGAATCATCATTATCACTTAAATCTCCTTGTATCGTGGGCATGGGTATTTTCAGGACTGATCGCTCTACGATCGTTTGTTAGCACTACGATCGTAGTCTCCTTTGACAGTTGTGTTTGTAAAGTTCTCCTTCCACGATGAGTTCCTCTAGACTGATGCTTGATGATCCTTTGTTGTGAGCTTCCTTGAGAACTCTTCTCATATAGCATTCTTTGCTTGCTCTTTAGCACATAGGATCCTTTAGTTGACTGGCCTGCTTCCATACATAGATTAGCAGCCATGTGAGCTCCATTATGGTTAGCTCAGAGGGTCTTCAAGGATAGTCTTAGACATATAGGAACTTTATCAGAATCATCTCTGAACAGTCCTTAGCCTTCTGCTGGTTGAGTCTTCTTAACTGAAGTCTTCTGCTTCAACATTCCTTAGTGTGGTCAGACTAACCAAGTACTTGCAGGTTTAAGTATATTTCTATTTTTGGTACCCATAATTAAATGGATCCTGCTAGGTTAGTTTTCTAACCTCTGTTCCTCTTATTTGGATAATCGTCACATTTATCACCAACATCATATTCATGCATAGGACTAGTTTTAGATAATATATTTTGATATGCATGAAGGTGAGTGTGTGTAAGATTTGATATTTAATAACACACTCTTTATCTTTGATGGTTTCATCATTTGCTGGGTTATGTTCACCATGTTTAAGTGTTCACAGAGTGAGAATCAACTCTACGATTTAAGAGTATCTAGTTGATTCATGGAGGTGATCAGTTTCTACATATCATCAAGATACTCCTGTAAACTGATCATACTCTGTGTGTTATCAAACAAGGATTTGTAGATACATACTAACCCACCAACAAGGATTACTCCATATAGAATTGATTTGACATGTGATGCTCTTATTCAGATTTCCTTCAAGATGTCATTTTCATCCTAAAACTTGGATGGAGAGAAAGCTTATAGCATTTGAGTTTCCATCCTCAGAGTACTTTCTCTCTTCACCTTTTTGGGTAGATTATGACTTCTTGACAGAATACTGTTATGGTTCATAAGAGGGTCTTTTATGATGAACACATGTAATAGTGAGGAACCATACCTTTTTACTGTCAGTCTCTTAACATTCATTTATCTTAGATATACTGAGTTTAGGAATTGATGTGCATATCTTTACATTTGCTCCTGACAGCTTGTTGCTCTTGTTGTCCTTCAATTAATCACCATGGTCTTGAAGATATAGGCCAAGAGAATCTCAATATTAAGATCTTTGACATCCTTTAGTTTACAAAGTTTGCACCCAGCTGCTGGTTAGCCAGGCATAAATTTGAGAAGATCTTCTTTCTTCTCTTGATAAGCATTTCTTAGCATGTATGGCCTCTTCATCTTTCAGTCTGGTGGACGCTTGACTCTTTGTCATGATTGTCTCTTGAGCTCTCTCGTGTGGTCTTCAGACCACAAGATTGACTGCAGGCTGGGATTGGTCTTGTTGATGTGACAATCGAGAACATGGACCAATTTGAGCAGCTTCAGGTGTATATACACATTTAACCTATACACAATATTTCCAACGTGTGAGCTCATCTGCATATAAAAAGTTACTTACTACTAAACTAAGTTTAGAACAATGTTTGTGACTGGGATCAGACTCAAAGCGATTAGCTTTTGAATATAGCATGAGAACTGCTTTCGATACCAATTGTTAGTTCGAGTGAGGCACAATAGATCTAGAAGGGGGGTTGAATAGATCCTTTTATTTCAAATACTTTTCTCTATTATTTTGTATAGCTATTAAATTAGCATATGACAAACATAAGAATCTTTTCAGCACGCAATGGAATAAGTAAAAGATCCCTTCATTGATATATCCATAATCATACATACATTGTTCGTAGAGTAAGTTTAGTTGTAAGCAGTTAAAACATACATAGTAGTTATAGAAGTTATAGTACATAATGTAAATGATATAATGTAAAGGACACAAGGGATTTTAAGTGGTTCAGAGACTCAAGCTCCTAATCCACTCTTCTGCTTTTAACTAGCGAGATTTCCACTAAGGAAAGGCGGCACCACGAATCACTAAGATTCCTTGAGGCGTGACCTTGGGACTTCAGTTTACTAAGAACTCTTCAACTCCAGTAGCCTTGGAACTCCTTTAGTTCCCTAGGAACTCTTTAAGCCCAGCAGACTTGGAACTTCGTTTAGTCCCTCGGGACAAGGACCCCTCAGAACCACAGCTTCTGTTGAGTTGTTTGTTTGTTGGGAGTTGGTCGAAAGTTGCTAAGATGTCTTCATGCTCACGAACATCTTTCGTGCTTAGCGACTTGGCGTGATCATCCTTGAAAGTACAGTTGAGTGTTGCATGATGCTCGACTTCTTGATTCTCAACCACTTCGGATGACCCTTGATGATCGCCTTGAAGATCGTTCCTCTTGATACACGATATTCGCACATGATGGGTTTCTAAGATGGTGTAAGCTCTTCTGCTAGGTACTTAGAAACTTTCTCATGCTTGCCACCATGATGACGTTTGTGATCTCCCTTCTTAATACTTGATGTCTTCTCATGATGGACTTGCTAAGATGACTGTTAGCTCTTCTCTATGGTACTTAGAGTCTTCCCATGATGGACACCAAGATGACATGATGTTCTTCTTTCTCTCGAAAAATCAGAAAACTCTTCTTGTAGTAGAACTCTCACTTCTACTTCTTCCTTTGCATGTATCTGAGTGTTCTTTGTGGATCGTAGAGTGAGCCTTCGGACTCACTGTTTCATATGGTTTAGAACCGTCCACCATTACTCCAAACTCAGCAACTCTAGCAACCTTTGATCTTTGAAGCTCTAACTGATTTATACTCCTTCCCAATCCTTCCGTTGGAAAGTAGCCGTTGAAAGCTATTCAAACATCTTCACAGATCTCGAGTTGCTTGAGGTAGACTGTTGATGTGATATGTCATACTTTATCTGACATTGCAGTCTACTGTTTCACCTACCCCATCAGAGTTGTCACTTTAATGTCTTGGGCAGGTCGAAGACTTTATTTCCTCCTTCTGATTTCTCGATCAGAGGTTGTCCTTTTGCATCCATGCTATCAATAAGTACTTGTCCGAACATCACCCTTCAGATTGAACCATTGTCAATGCTTCAGTCTTCAGCTATTCGAACTCTACGATTCTGATGCATGTCTTCGAGGACCTGATCATAGTGTCACGTTGAGTGTTATTCATTGACTAGTAGAGTTAACACTACGATCTTGAAGAGTGTTGATTGGATCTTCAATGTAGAACACCTCTTCCTTCTATTATGCAGTGCTTCAACACTTCTATTTGCTTCAACTGTTCTCAGAGACTGATGGCCTAACTCCTTGCTTTGGTCCCCTCTGAATAGCAAGACACTTCAGATTAGTGGCGCGTCCAACTCGCTTTCTCCTTGTGATCTCCTGTTCACTTATCATCAATGGACTGACCCTATGCTTAATCACTTTAGCTTTGTTCTTCAAAGACTAACCAGTATCTCGGTTCACTTTCCATCATTTCTTTCTTTGTTTGGCAAACACTACAATATCGGTTGCTTCCAAGATCGTTGTCTTCTGTTCACTTGACAGCTACTGCACTTGTTGTCTTTCCTTAGTCAGTTACTGAAGTCTTCTTAGGATAATCTTGTGGAAAACTTCATCTCGAATGGCTTTACAACTCAATCTTGATGCTAATTGGGTTGGTGCTTAGATCTTCTGTTAGCTTGCATGCCATTCATTGAGTGCTCTCTGGTTCCCTTCAGGTATGATGTATCTTTGCATTGCCAACCAGAGGCTTTGTTCCTTTGGATATTCTGGGAGTGCTCATTAGTTAAGAATCGTACTTGCTCTACGATTCTGCCTATGCATTGTGAACACTTTTGTTGAGGTCGTAGTTCTGCATTCTATGATTCAGATTCGGCTGTGCAGACACTACAATCCTGGGATCAGATCTTGACACTTTATGGTTTCTGCCTTGTGCTTGTTGTCTTCATCTGATCTTCCTCAACTACGATCTCTGCATGTAATCAATAGACTCTACGAACTTAGAGTGTAGTCTACGATCCTTGGCATGGCTTCAGAATCAGTAGACTCTACGATCTCGAGTGTGGTCTACGATCCTTGACTTGGCTTCGGCATCGATAGACTCTACGACTCCGAGTGTAGTCTATGTTTCTGACTTGGCTTCGGCAGATGTTCGGTCGGCTCGTAGGCAGGCTGTCTCTACGATTCTGAACATGACTTCCTCATCACACTACGATCCCGAGGAAGCTCTTCTCGATATACCATGATCCTTCATCGTTTCTCCTGGCAGTCTACGAACTCCGAGATCTACTATCTTGCAGACTATGATTCTGCCTCGATAGCTCTCGAGTTATCCTTGACTCTCTGGCGGAGACTACGATCTACAGTGCGATGCTTTCGACGATCGAACAAACCTATCTATTACATCATAAGATCAACCTAACATGCTTGATCTTTCTATATTTATAGTCCTTGTACATCATTTTGTTTTAAGGACTTTACAAAGCTGTTTTGCTTATGTAGAATCAACCTAACATACTTGATCAATTCATTCTAAGTCCTTGTACACATGTTTCTATTATCTATCAAAGGACTTTATAACTTTTCTTAATGCAAGCATACTTGCATATTATTCATTCATATATATATATATATATATATATATATATATATATCATAATCAAATCGTATGTAAATAGGAATATCATTCACATGCTTATTCCTGATATAATATAATCAACAACAAAAATCATTGCTAAAAAGTTTATATTCCGCAACGAAAGCAAGCTTAGGCAACAATTTTGATAATTTACTGCAACGAAAAATGTCATTGCAAAATGGTGTCAATTGCAACGAAAATGCATGGTCGTTGCAAAAAAAAAAAAAAGAGTTCATTTCGTTGCCCGATTAGCGAAGCTTCGCAACAAAATGGGGTTTTTAGCAGCGAAATTTTAATTATTCTACGCAACAATACATTTTGTTGCTAAAGGATCGATGTCTCTCAGACGAAAGCCAAATTTCATTGCAAAATGTAGTTCTTTTGGCGAAAAAAATGTTCATTCATGGAACAATTAGCAGCGCTCATTCTTGTAACGAAAACGCTTAATATGATAACGATGAAATTCGTTGCCAAAACCCTTTTGCAACGAAATTTGGCACCTTTAGCAACGAAAACTGGTTGTTTCTGAAGCCCCATATTTTTGTAGTGTACTATAAAATTAATTATTATAAGTATATACTTTATAATGATCAATAATTCTAAAATAAAATTATTTGAAATTATTCATGTAATAAATAAATTTTATTTATCACATATATACATACACATTACTTGGCACATATTTCCCATCTTTAAAAAAAAAATTATATGCAAAATTTCTTATTTATTTACATAGGAAATATCGAGTTATTACATTCACCCTCCCTTATAAGGATTCCTTCCTCGGAATCACCGTGTTAAAACTCATACGTACATACAGGGGTACATAACATACACAATCATTGCAAGTAGATCTCGATCATATTTGATCGAACTGATCTTTAACAATTCACCATAAAGCTTGTCTATCTTATTAAACAGAAATTTGATTTCTAAAAGAACTCAAATTCCTCCTTCAAAATTTATTTATAAAATAATTTGCTATATAAAGGAAAATCAAATATATACACGAAAATAAAAGTTATTGAATAATACACGGAGTTCCATTACGGTACCGCCATGTATCTGGGACCGTCATATCAAGACTCGTGCGGTTGGTTTGTTGGTGAAGTCGGTCTGTGATTGCCATAGTCCCGCTTACCTTTTCCGTAGTTAGACTCCACGCCTCCATTTTCCTTTTTGGACAATCCTCACCTTATGCTCCATAGACCCACCTGTAAAAAACACCACTGTTCATCCTTGGGTTGGGGCAGTTGGGAGAAATATGGCCCTCCTGCCCGCACTTGTAGCATACAAACTTACCCTTCAGACACTCACCAGAGTGATTCTTCCCACATTTCCCACACTGAACTACCTGCTCTTCACACCTTCCTATTTCACCTGAACATTCCCAAAATAATTCCCCTTTCTTTTCTCACCCCTATTCCCACTATTAGTTTCCACCTTCACAGCTCCTATAGCCTTGCCTTTGTTCTTCTTCTCTTTGTTGTAGAGGCTTATGGCCTCACTCCCTTCCTCAGCTATGATAGCCTTTTCCATGAGTGCTGCAAAAGTATTGATTTGCAACACTGCCACCTTGTTGTAGAGCTAGAGTTTTAATCCCAACTCGAACCTTCTTGCCTTCCTAGCCTCCGTATCAACTTGATGCGGAGCGAACCTAGCCAACTTATTAAACTTTGCAGCATACTCCGCAACAGTCATGTTCTCCTACTTTAACTCCAGAAATTTTACCTCCATCCTAACCTGCATGCTACCTGAGAGGTAGTTTTCGAAAAACAAAGTCTTAAACTTAGCCCAAGTAACTACTCCCTCTCCTGCCCTCGCTTGATTTGCTTCCCACCAAAAGTTTGCCTCCCCTTTCATCATATATATGGAAAAAGAGGTCTTTTGCCCCTCATCTACCCTAGCAACTACGAACGCCTTTTCTATCTCGTTAAACCATGTTTGGGCTTCTATAGGGTCAGCTGATCCCTTGAATTCTGGTGGTCCTACTGCCTTGAAGTCTTTAAAGTTTGCCAAGCGATTGTCTGGTCGGTTTCCTGTGGATGGTATTCCCTGTTGCATAGCCTGAGCTACCATGTTCGCAAAGTTTTGCATTGGGTCTTGCGGTTGTCCCTCAGTGTTGTTGACAGATTCTTCTGCCCTTTGATTTCGTGTTTGACGTCTTGGCGGCATTATCTGATTACATAAAATCATAAATTTAACTTACATTTTAAACCTTATTGTATAAGTTTAACATGTAACACAAAGTTTTATACAAAACTTATTCCATTAATGAAACATAGATTCTTATTCATCAATTCAAAGTACTTTTACATAACATAACACATATCTGTTATCCTTTGTGACCACAAAAAGTCTGGAATTCTTTGTAATAACTTATACAAAGGTTTGAGAATATTACATTACACCCGTATATTATCAAACATACATAATCAACTACTAATCCTACTTATTTCCTAAGTCACGGTCTTTCATCTTTCTTTTCCCTTTCTTGCTCGGAGCTGCACACGATTTGTTGAATCCGGCTCCCATTTGATCAATTTGGATTTTAAGCTTATCTTGTTCTTCCATAGTTTCTATTAACGCCTTTCACAATTGGTTATTTAGTAACTTTCCTATTTCCCACAGCTTTTCTAGAGAAGAAACCTTGCTCTTCAGATTCTGTACTTTTGTTGATGCTTGATCAGCTCCAACTTTAGTGTCTAAATCACTATCTGTCAGTTCCACCATTTCCAGATTTGGTACTACGTTTTCCAATACCACCACCTCATCAAGGTTGTCTGCACTATGAGCCTCTATTTCAGCTTTTGGCTTTGATATCGGCTCCTTCTTTACGATCAGAGGGTATCCTAATTCTTTTCCACCTGACATCTACACACAACTTATCTTGATTAGTAAATAGTATACACACAGTAAATAATAGTTTTATAAGAGTTATCTTTTATTTTGTTTAACGATGAATTTATTCAATTCATCTCCTTTCAAACTCTATACGAGTTACTTGTATTTTTAACATTTCCCTCTGTTCTAAGGTTATAGCCTAAGGTCTATCCCACCTAAGATTTCTAACCCTAAAGCTTTGATACCAACCTGTGACGCCCTCAAATTCAAGTACTTAAACCTTGAACTCGGTACTTCACGATAACATTTCTATGAGCGAAATAATACTAATAATAATAACAATAATATAAATATCAAACTTAATTTACATATATCAAAGTCTAAATCCAAGATACGCGACCTTTAAACATTCATTACATCATAGATAATAAATATCATTGTCTTAATAAACTTTAACTATTACATAGAATATTATAAAATTCATTCGAACAGCTTTCCTTTTCGCTTGTTCTTGCCTGAACCTTCTGGTTGATCATACTTAGCTGAAAACATTTAAATTTAAAGCAACAATGAGCATTTGATTGCCGAGCAAGTAATAACAACAATATATATTAGCTGAAAGAATTAAATGTTTTCTTTGAAAGACACTTCTACAACGAATCAACAGTTATGAAGTAAGCTGATCCAGTAATAACAACATATCACTTCTATATGAAATTTTTGAAACTACGTATTGACTATAACTGGAGATCATTCAACATACTATGAACATTGTTTTCTTTTTTCGAAAAGGTTACACAGAAATTCATCTGTCAACCGTCATAACTTACGGGCGCGGGGGGTGATCAGCCCGTTATGCCCTGTATTGATCAATACTACATGCAAGAACGATATTATCATTCACTCTATCCACCTTAGGTGCACAAAAGTTTTCCCATACTTAGTCGGGAATCCGAACCAAAATAATCTGGTTGGATACAATAAGGTTCTATCTTGTTCAACAATATTTTTATGTCAAAGTTGAATCAAATAGCTTAGACGGCTTTTAAGTCAACGTATACATACTCGAAATCAATAAGTATGTATCAACATATGATTAAATACAATGGTTATCCAAGTGGGGACACTTGTACAACCCTATATCTGAATTAATGAATAGAATAAATATCTGAATTATACAATAATACTGATGATCGGATAATGTAAGAACTTGTATGAATACAAAGATTGGATACATAATCAATAATAATAGAGTTAATAATCAGCGCACAATAATAATATAATTACGAAACTTTCTTACTCATGTCCATTGCATAAAGTAAATGCAAAAGTAGGATACTTGCACGAAATTTTACGCTTACAATATATGACTTAGATTAATCTTTTATATACGACTGACTATCGGTAATAAGATCATTCGATTCAACTAGAATAATATATCATATCATATAAGATCGCTAATTGCGATCAAATACATAACCTAATCACATTATCACATATGTTTACTTGATTATTGATTCACTAACAAACACATATCTAGTCAATTTATCTAAGTTTAGATCAATTTACGAAATATTTTGAAAAATTAAGCGACTTTATCGGGTAAATATCGAGTCTCTAAGACTCTATCGTGTACTTCAATATTCGTTTAGATATTTTAAATATCATATATTATTTTTCATGACCTTATAATAATTTATAAATAATTATTATAATTTATCATGAATTTTCAAATATTGGAATCATTATTAAATGATTTAAATATTAACTAATTCTATTATCATTAATATTTAATTAATATTAAACTATTAATGAAACTATTGCCAAAATATTAAAGTTATTTATAATAACTCAAAATATTTTTAAAGTATTAATATTACCTTTAAATAATTTTTAAAACATTAAAAATCATTTTTAAATAATTACCATTAATATTAGAATATTAATTTATTATTTATCAAAATATTAAAAGTCATTTATTATAACTTAGAATATTTTTAATTCATTTATTTTCTTTTTAAATGATTTTAATTCGATAAAACCATTTTAAACTATTTATTTAATATAATTATTAAATAAACTTAATGTCATTAATATTAAATTATTAATAAAATTTACCTTTAAATATCAAAAGTTATATTTTATAACTTAAAATATTTTTAAACTATTTATTTTCATTTAAAATGATTTTTATAATATTAAAATCATTTTTAATTAATTTATTTAATATAATTACTAAATAAATCAAATATCATTAATATTAGACAATTAATGAAACTTATCTTAAAATATTAAAAGTTATATTTTATAACTTAAAATATTATTAAATACCTTATTATTATTTAAAATTATTTTAATACCATAAAATTATTTTTAATTAATTTATTTAATGTATTTATTAAATAATTTAAATACCAATAATATCCAAATAAATATTAATATTTACGAAAAATATGTCAAATTATTAAAAGTTAATTTTTATAACTTCAAATAATTTTTAAAACTATTTTTGTAATTTTCAGAATTTATCTACTATTTTTAAACGATTTTTAGAAATTAAAATAATTAATTTTGATATGTCTGTCTCTAAAGCCCTTTGGCGACAGTAAGTGTCGCCTTAGGTGTTCTTGAGAAACCCAAACATTCAAAGTCAGTGCTCGAGCTTGCTTGTTTGACCGTCGATCATTCCTTGTGTAATGTGTCTCTGGTCTAGTTAATGGTTAGATATTATAGTACTGATGTAATACTACACAATCGAACAACAACCATGGTCAAAACATACATCATCTGCAAGATATACGCTCAAGAACAAGTTGTCGAGTGTTCTTGGCGCTTTGAGGCTACTAGAAAATAAAAGTCGTGGTAGGTCGGCGCTTTTGATGGCCCTCTATCAAGAAATTTGTTCAAGGTAAATGTGTTCTGCTCGTCGGGCTGTCTAGACAAACTATCAGAGAACATGTTTCAATCCATGGTCAAGTCTAAACATCATAAGTCAGAAAGATCTGAGGCTCAAAAAAATCATGTCAGAGTCTGTTCTTCATTTCTGGGTTTTTCCATAATGAAGAACAGAACGAGTATGCTACTTTGGATCCTTATATCTCGCGTTGTGAGTTTTCACTATGTGATCTATTGATTCTAGATTATAGCTAACATGTAATACTATAGATCTATTATATATAACACATATAACAACAATAGATCAAGTAGATGTAAGCCGGTCAAAGGCAGTCAGAGATCAGTGTTCATCTGTTTTCTGGGTTACCTAGAAACAGAAAACGTGATTTTTTACCTACTTTGACCAAGCACCATATTTACTCCGTTTGATGATTAGAAGATTTTAAGGCATAATCATGTAGTCCATATAACATAAAACAATCTTATTACCATAATAGAATCAAAAAAACTAACATGCGAAAGATCGTGAACACATGAACATATTGTCGTAAGCGTTTCTAGGTAGCATCCGGTTACCCAGATTGGTTTGGTCGTGGTCGATCAACCGACTTTAACCATCAATAACTTTCACTCTACAAGCGGATCGACTCGAATCAAGTTCCAGATTTAAGATCTTACAGCATACTACAACTCCAAAACATAAAACACACTAGATTATAAGCAGAGAGAGATCTACAACCTCTGACTTTTGCTTGTCAGACACAAAAATAATCTTTTACTAGATTTTAAAAAATGCTAAATCCGAGCCTCTAGATGTTATGGATCTAACATCGAGTAACCTAGATCATCATTATATACTACATACTACATGTTTAACACAAAAAACTAACATCTAACATAAGATCAAAAGCTTTTCAAATTTTAAGGTTTGCACCTTTTCTAAGCTTTGATCTTGCTGCTGACTTTCTGATCTTTTAATGAAAATCGTGGGGCTTGCTTTGTGACTGAAATGCTACTTAATTTCGTGGGTTTTAGAGAGAGAGAGTCTTGGATGAGTAAAGAGCACAAATGATGTAAAATATGAGACTTTCTCTTTCTTGATCTAGTAAATGAATTGATGCAATGAACTTGTATGCTAGTAGCTGATCATGTGCTGGTGATGTAGCTCACAACTAGGTAGTGTAGGGTGGCTGGCCAAGATTTGAAAAGATTTGGCTAGCAATAATACACCAAATGGGACAAAAAGGGCACTTTGGTAATTTTATTTTATTTTTAAGGGCATTCTTGTCTAAGGTGCTTGGATCTAGGATTTATTCACTAGATTTTACATATTAAAGTTTTCCAAATAATTACTAGGGTTTGAAAAATTAAAATTAAAGTGTAATAAAATTTTAATTTTAAACACACTAATTAAATTAGGGTTTTAAATGATTAGGGTTCCTTAACATCATTAGGGTTCCCAAATTAACAATTCAATTTGCTAAAATAATAATTAGGGTTTCTAAAATTTGCAATTAGGGTTCCTAATTAGCAAATTAAGGTTTCTAATTTTAAATTAGGATTTTCAAATATTAATTAGGGTTTTTCCTAATTAACAGAAATTCTATAATACACAATAAAATTCATATAACACAATTACTACTCAGTCTTAAACTCATAACTGAGTTTAACAATTAGGTTTTAGTAACACGATATAAGGGTTATGACATAATTTACCATAATTGACCAACCATTATCGGTCTCCACATTTATGATTACATATTTATAGCCTTTGAAAAATTAAAATATAATTAATATTATATTATTATTCTCATCCCTTGATCAATACCCAAATTTAGGATTTGGATTCCATATCGATTTATTTTCATATATAACATTATTAATTAAGTTAAAATAATTAACTTAATAATCGAACTAAAATTCATATAATAAAATAGTGATTATAATTATTCCAATAATCATTTCATATATTATTTAAATAATATAAAATCATATTTTCATAGAAAATAAATAATAAAGACATTTTACTTATAAAATTAATTATTATAAGTATATACTTTATAATGATCAATAATTCTAAAATAAAATTATTTGAAATTATTCATGTAATAAATAAATTTTATTTATCACATATATACATACACATTACTTGGCACATATTCCCCATCTTTAAATAAAAAAAAAATTTATATGCAAAATTTCTTATTTATTTACATAGGAAATATTGGGTTATTACAGTCGAAGTCCAATTGGATTATACAAAATCCTTAAGTCATACTCCATTAAAACTTCTCATATTCTACGCGTATAGCTTCCGTATTCTCTTCGTCTAGTACTCATACAATATTCGTACTATACGTCATACTATTCTTCATACCATATTTGTATTCGAGCTAGTATAATACTCATATCTTATACGTATAATAACCTAAATATTTATACTCATTACATTTCCCTTTCGGAAATCTCGTTCACCAACCCTTAGGTTTTAAGTCTGTAAACAAAAACTTTATTTGCCATAACGGAAATATTATTGGATATTCCATAATATCTTCATATTCTATCATTACGCATTTCTCGGAATTTCAAACCTAAGCTCTGAATGAAATCGGATGAATGTGTTTTTACGGAAAACCTCTCGGAAAACATTCACTTTCGTCTTGATAATTCAAAACAATTAATCCTAGCACAAAGCCAGAATACTAACCACATTCACACATTCTAGGTCATAGAACGACCTTCGAATATCTTACTCACATAATTAATCAATTAAATTCATTTCATCCACATAATCAAATAAAAATTTAATTTATTCAAAATCCAAAATTCTCGGGCATTACATTCTTCCCTCCTTATAAGGATTCTGTCCCCAGAATCTCGTTATTCTTACATAAACAAATGAGGAAATTTTTCCTTCATTTTACTTTTGAGCTCCCACGTTGCTTCTTCAGCATCGTGGTTACCCCAAATTACCTTTACTGAATGTATTACTTTATTTATCAAGACTTGTTCCTTCCTATTAACAATTTGAATAGGAAGTTCTTCATACGTTAAGTCTTTTTCTATTTAAATAGATTTATATTCAATTACGTGCTTGTAGTCCGGTTTATACGGACGCAACACTGACACGTGAAACACATTGTGTATTCTTTCCATCTCGGGAGGTAATGCTACTTCATAAGCTACCCCTCCTACCCTTCTTAAAATTTCAAAAGGTCCTACAAACCTTGGACTTAACTTTCCTTTCTTCCCAAAACGTATCTTCCCTTTCCAAGGCGACACTTTTAGAAAGACATACGATCCTACTTCAAATTCTCTATTCTCTCGATGAGGATCTGCATACTTTCTTTGTCTATCTTGAGCCGCTTTCAATCGAGTTCTTATCAGCTTAACTATGTCTGCCGTTTGTTGTACAATCTCAGGTCCCAACATTCGACGTTCACCTACTTCATCCCAACAAAGTGGTGTTCTGCACTTCCTCCCATACAACGCTTCGTAAGGTGGCATGCCTATACTAGCGTGAAAACTATTGTTGTAAGCGAATTCCATCAAAGGCAGAAGTTCGTCCCAACTCCCCTTAAAATCCATAACGCAAGATCTTAACATATCTTCTAGCGTTTGAATTGTCCGTTCACTTTGTCCATCCGTCTGTGGATGATACGCCGTACTCAATCTCAAATGCGTTCCCATTTTCTCTTGCAAACTCCTCCAAAAGTTCGACGTGAATCGTAGATCATGATCGGACACAATCGAAACAGGTACTCCATGTCTCGAAATAATTTCCTTGACATAAAGCTTAGCTAATTGTTCTAGGTTATACCTAACTCCTATTGGTAGAAAATGAGCCGATTTGGTTAACCGATCCACTATCACCCAAATAGCATCGTATCCTTTTCTCATTGTTGGAAGTCCCACCACAAAGTCCATGGTGATATGTTCCCATTTCCACTCCGGAATCTCTAGTGGATGCAACAACCCACTAGGTCTTTCGTGTTCAGCCTTAACTTTCTGACAAGTTAAGCACCTACTAACATATTCTGCGATTTCCCTCTTCATGTTCGGCCACCAAAAATTCTGACGAAGGTCTTGATACATCTTAGTACTATCAGGATGTATCGAGTACCTCGAACTATGAGCCTCACACATGATCTCTTCTTTTAAATCGAAATTATTTGGAACCCAAATTCTTCCTTCAAAATGAAGTAAGCCTTCTTTATCAAGGTTATACTTAGTCTTCACATCATCCTCCATTACCTTTTTCATTCGCTCGCATTCTTTAGTACTTATCTGTACTTCCTTAACCCGTTCCCCTATCTTTGGTCGAGTCTCTATTGAGAATAACATCTCCACCGTTTCACTTGGTAACTTAACTTCTAACTCCATTCTTGCCATCTCTGTTATTAACTCATTCTAAGTTGATAACATTGACAGCTTTTCCCTTCCCTTCCGACTTAACGCATCGGCTACTACATTCGCCTTCCCTGGATGATATAAGATATCACAGTCATAATCCTTTATCAACTCTAACCACCTTCTATGCCTCATATTCAACTCCTTCTATGTGAAGATATATTTCAGACTATTATGGTCCGTGTATATCTCACATTTTTCCCCATATAAATAATGTCTCCATATTTTTAAGGCAAAAACTAAAGCTGCCAATTCCAGGTCATGAGTAGGATATACCTTCTCATAATCTTTTAACTGGCGTGACGCATACGCAATGACCTTGCCATGCTGCATGAGCAAAGCAACCTAGTCCTATATGCGAAGCATCGCTATAAACTACAAAATTCCCCGTATCATCTGGTAAAGATAATACAGGTGCCTCACTCAACCTCCTTTTTAGTTCTTGAAAACTATTTTCACACTTTTCTGTCCACTCATACTTCACCGACTTTCTTGTCAGATTCGTCAACGGAGTAGCTAATTTAGAAAAGTCTTGAATGAACCTTCTATAGTATCCCGCTAACCCTAGAAAAATCCTAACCTCGGTTGGCATTTTCGGTTGCTCCCACTTATTTATTGCTTCCACCTTCGCTGGATCTACGTATATGCCATCTTTATCTATAACATATCCTAGAAACTGCACTCGTTCAAGCCAAAATTCACACTTAGTGAATTTTGCATATAACTTCTCCCTCCATAATGTTTCCAACACCATCCTTAAATGTTCAACATAATCTTCTGGCGTCTTACAATAGACTAGAATATCATCAATGAACAGTACAACAAACTTGTCCAAATACTGTTTGAACACTTTGTTCATCATATCCATGAATGCGGCTGGCGTATTTTTCAACCCAAACGACATAACCAGAAACTCGTAATGCCCATAACGAGTTCTGAACACCGTCTTAGGTAAATCCTCCTTCCTCACTTTCAGTTGATGATACCCCGCACGCAAATCTATTTTAGAAAAATACTTTGCCCTTTTCAACTGATCAAATAGATCATCGATCCTGGGCAACAGGTATTTATTCTTAATCGTTAACTTGTTCAACTCTCGATAGTCGATACAAAGTCGTAAAGACCCATCCTTCTTCTTTAAAAACAATACCAGGGCTCCTCACGGAGGCACACTCGGTTGAATGTACTTTCTATCTAATTGTTCCTGTAATTGAACCATTAACTCCTTCATCTCTACTGGCACCATTCTATATGGTGCCTTTGACACTGGTGCCGTACCTGGCAGCAAATCAATCACAAATTCTACATCTCTATCTGGTGGAATAGCGGGTAACTCCTCCAGAAACACATCCAAAAACTCTTGAACTACCGCTATCTGTTCCAATGATGCCCCCACTCTTTGGGTATCCACCACATGGCACATTTAACCCTTACACCCCTTCTTTAACATCTTTCTAGCTCAGGTCATGGTAAGACAAAAAGAACGCCCCGGTGATTTATTACCATAAAACACCACCTCCGGTTTCTTAGAAAGCCTTAGGTTTATACTCTTTCTATGACAATCTATTATTGCTCTATGGTTAATTAACCAATCCATACCGAGAATCACATCGAATTCTCTTAAACTTATCGGTAAAAGATCTAACGATAATCTGTTACCCTTAATATCTATGAAACAATTCCTATGAATGCGTTCAATGGGAATTACCTCCTCGTTGGTACCTTAACGTCTAAAGGTAGTTCTAACTTCTCAAGATTTAATCCCAGTTGCTTAGCAAATCCACATGCTATAAAAAAACAAGTAGCACCCGAGTCAAATAACACGTAAGCATTTATTTTGTTGACTAGAATGATACATGCTACTACATTCGATGATGCAACTGCATCTTGGACAGTCATATTAAACGT
Organism: Panax ginseng; assembly: GCA_020205605.1. Lineage (NCBI taxonomy): Eukaryota > Viridiplantae > Streptophyta > Magnoliopsida > Apiales > Araliaceae > Panax > Panax ginseng. The sequence continues at coordinate 42,491,482 of CM035141.1, read as the reverse complement.
TCAGGCTGAGGGTCTACCCAATGATGGTGTTGGTCCAGTAATAGCTAAATTACCACTACCAGAACCCTTACTACCCTCCGCTCCCTTCTTCGGGCAATTTCTTGCCATGTGGTCCATCAACCCACAAACAAAACAACCCCAAATTTTCTTAGGATTAGGACAGTTGGGAGATATGTGACCCTCCTGCCCAAAGTTATAACAACCCATTTTCCCTTTTAGACAAACTCCCAGATGAGTCTTGCCGCATGTCTTGCATGCCTCCATCCTACGTTTAGGATCCCCTTGTTTCACCCCAGTATTCTTAGGGTTAAAACTCTTCCTTTTAGGCATATTGCCACTACCACTGGCAACCTCTACCTTATTTCCTCCTTCTCCCTTACTCTTATTCTTTCTTTCCTTGTGGTATTGGGTCAACGCCTCACTACCACCCTCTGATATTATCGCCTTTTCCAGAATGGTCCCATAGGACGCACTCTGAAAGACATATATCCTACTATAGAGCCAGGGTTTTAGGCCCTGCTCAAACCTACGAGCCTTCCTCTCCTCTGTGTCCACTTGGTGTGGAGCAAACCTTGCCAATTAATTGAATTTGGCCAAATATTGGGGAACCGTCATGTCCCCTTACTTAAGTTCTAGGAACTTAATCTCCATCCCCCCTATCATGCTAGTAGGGAAATAGTTCTCGAAGAATACCTTCTTGAGCTGTTTCTATATAACCACCTCCATTCTAGCCCCACCCTGGTGAGCCTCCCACCAGTAGTTGGCTTCCCCCTTCATCATATAGGTCGCAAAAGAAGTCTTTTGTGCCTTTACTACATTTGTAATCACAAATGCCTTTTCTATTTCCTTGACCCATGTCTGGGCCTCCATTGGGTCCGTCGTTCCCTTGAACTCAGGTGGACCTACACTTTTAAATTCCTTAAAGGTAGTTGTTCGGGCTACCCTAGGTCCTGTGGGTGCTCTACCCCCAACTTGGTTAAACGCAGCCGTTAATAAATTAACGAACTCATGCATAAGGTTATTAGGCCCCCCTGGTTATCGTTATGCGATTCTGTCTCTTGGTTACGTTGTCTTCTTCTTGGCGGAATTTCTGATTAAATAAATAAAGTTCCGTTATTACTTATTTTCTTTCTTAGTTATTAGTCGTCGAACCATTGAACAGTAACTCATACACCACAAAGCACATTAAAAGAAAAACTTCCTTATATTAATATGCTTCTTTATAGTTCAAGACTATTTACAACTTGCTTTTCATAGCCAAAAGCTATTACATTTATATCCAGCGATTGACTTTCACAAAAATTGGGATTTACAAAAAGACTACCCTTTAATTATACAAAAGAGGGTTTTACCCAAAAATATTTACTATTCTAACTTCTAATACTGCCTAACAACATTCTCATGCCTCTCATTCGCTAGAATCGACACAATATCTCAACTTATAGTATGTCGAGTCTGTCCCGACTTAATAGAATAACAAGCTATTTTAAGCTTGAAATCCTCGTGCGCACTGTCATTTATATATGACATTCGTGTTATCTTCTGGTCTTTCTCAGCCAGTTTCTTATGAAGTTCTACGATCTCATTCTTATAGTCTCTAGCCTTGTCAGTCATGAGCACTTTCTCATCATGCTCTATCTCGTAGTCTGACTCTGCAGACTACTTGGCCCCATAGAGATCATTGATCTCTTCCTTCTGGTGTTACACCATATTGTGCAGTTGCACGTTACGGTCAAGCACCGGGAGGTACATTACCCTCATTGTCACTGTAGGTGTTGACTCTAAGGCAGGAATCACCATATTAATCGATGTTACCTCCATATCATCCACCACATCTATCATCATATTCAAATATGATGTTATTCCCATGGTCTCCTCCGAATAGTCCTCCTTTGAGAAATACTCATCGGGCTCTGATTCTTCTAGAATCACTAATGGTATCTCCGCTATAGGCATAGGTACTGGCTCTACTCTGTTCACGGACTCCTCGCTTACCACATGTATATCCCTTTACATCAAGCTATCAATTGACATCTACAATAACACATAACAAATTGATTAGTACATAATACATAATAATATAAGCACAAATCACATTTAATCCATTTAGGGTTACTTTCCATCTTTTAAATCTTTCGATACTGAGTTTCCCCAATACCTTATTAACTCATTTGACTCGAGTTAACTTCCTTCGAACTTTTCCTTTCCTAACAAGGTTATTAGCCTAAGGTTCTTCCCCCCTTAAGTTTTATAACCTAAGGCTTTAATACCAACCTGTGACGCCCCCAAATCTGGGTATCTTTTAACCCGACAAATGGTGCCCCATGATACTATAATTCATACAGTCATTCTATTGAGATAACAACAAAATGAGTGTACTTACTATCTTCTTATTACATTAGTAATAAATCCTTTCCCAAGTTCATAAATTGTATACATTCTTTGTTATTTATAAGTATATTACATACAAATACAGTAATCTATTACAGGACGATTAACTATCCATCTTAGCCTTGCCTTTATCTCTATTAGAACTCTCAATTCGTTTGGCTTTAGCTGCAATCATATGGTTCAAGCAAGAGTGAGCATAACTAGCTTAGCAAGTCTAACACATGATCATATGAATATCACATTGAGAATTATATGCTTAACTTCCATACCTGAACAGTTAACTACTAAGCACTATGAAACATTTGACTAGTACTTCTCATTTCATAACAATGACTCCAAGGTATATATAATAACTTAGGAATTCTGAACCGGTCAAAAGACCATGAACATACTCTTTTCGTTTTTATTCTTCAAAAGGACATCCGGCACTAAGGCCATCCATCCGTCTTTACTTACGAGTACATCTAGGTGATCAGCCTATAGTACCCTATGTTGATCAACACTTTTTCGTTAAATGTATTTACGTTCAACATTTGGCAACCTCGCATGCCCATCGAATAATCGATGAAAATACTTTTGTTTGTATATAGACAAACTTACCTTTACATCCGTACCAAATACTTGGCATATGATAGCGTTAATAGTTCTATATCGAAAGACTTGTACAAAATTCAATCAATTCTTCAAGACTTGTCTAGATGAGTAAAACATGCATCGACTCTTTCCTTAAAACCACTCATGCATCTTATAACATGAATCATAGAAAACTTGGCTAACACGGAGGTTAGACAAGCGTTAAGAAAGACTTGCTTTCAAGCGTCTTCGAATATAATATTCAAGCATTTCTCAGTCTTTACAGGATCTACATGATATATTCACATAACACACTGTAATTAGTTTATAAACAACTAACTTTCTCGTTCTAACCAACTTCTTTCTCTTCTATGTCTTACTTGAGTTAACTTTGTTTAATAAAGTCAATTTGACTTGCTATGCTTCGTTACGACTCATTAACGTTCTTACATTATTAACCGACATTCGATCATCATTGGTGAACTACCAACGTTGAACATCATTCCCAGTTTACTTATTACATTCTCGCGTTCTTCTTTTAATTTCTATTAAACAATACTAAATCTTTTAATTTCCGTCTTATTATGTACATTAAGTATCTTCAATGTCTTACTTTAGTTCTACATTCAAATGGAACAAAAACCTAACTTGATCAACATTTTCACACTGCCGTATTTTGCTGCATCCCTAGTACTAAACTTCGACCGCTGCGGCGCCAGTTAATGAGGGACTTCGGCCGAAATCCGTATTCTGACGCGGACCTTTTGTATTGGTTTTTGGTACATGCAGCCACCTCTAATGAACCAGTTGGCCAAAATAGTTTGTTTTTCTAACGAAACTCCCGGCTTCCTAATTTGTTCATTTTACATACGAATTGATAATCGAAAACCCACAACTCACAAATTACATCCTTTACGTGTTCATATAAGAATTTTACACTTTCGAATCCATAAACTCGGAATTCACCTTTGAGTTCATTTTTGAGCGTTCGTTTAACGTTTTCGACCGTTCAATACTCGTTTTCTTCGTTAAAAGTCGAAATTCGACGATTCTTGCGCCCACGACTCTTAAATACCTTGTAATAACCCGAAAATTTAGACAATTTTATTTACATCTTAAAAGATTGACTTAAGGTTAAATATTAAATCTAGACAGAAAATAAGTATAGGTATTTAACATTTTTAAGAATAAATTTTGTGAATTTAAAAACTTTTGGTAAAGGTTTACAGTGTTATGGGTATCAGTGTATATGGTTATATGTGTATACGATTGTTATGGGTCAAGGGTCGAGGTTGCTGGGATAAAGTATATCAGTCACAAACCCTAATAATATTTTAGAACCTCGACGTTCAGTTAGAAAATTCTAACGATTGATAAGAAACCCTATTACCGGTTCAAGAAACCCTAGTTTCAGTTTCGGGAAGCCGAAACCCTAATTCGGAATATTAAAACCATAATTGGGAAGTTTGAAAATAAGTATAAGGTTTTTATGTTATTATTTTAATTAGGGATAGCCCTAATTGATTATTAGAAACCTAATTGTTAATTTAATAATTTTAATGTTAATTAGGAAATATTAATCCTAATTTTCAAGATATAAGTAATTAGGAAACCCTAATCTAATTAGGAAACCTAATTTCTAAATTAGAAAGATTATTTTCTATGTAAAACCCTAATTCGTGGGTTATAAACCCTAATGACCAATTATGAACCTAATTTCTAAATTAGCAAATTTAATTATGAAATAATAATCCTAATTGGCAAGCTTAATTTATGATTAGGAAATTATAATATAATTATCAAATCCTAATTATAATTTAGAAATATTAATTTTCTATTTTTAAAACCTAAATTGGAAATCCTAAAAATTTATTTTTAAAACCTAAGAGTTCAAACCCTAAACCCTAAGGGTTCAAACCCTAAACCCTAAGGGTTATAACATTTAACAAGTTAGCCACTAAAAGTAAAAACCAAATGACCAAAGTGCCCTTTTAAATATTTTAATGAGGTGGAGTGTAGATCTAGCCCTACTTGTGGTTGGTGACCAACTCTAGCTAGCCACATGGTCTAGTAAATCACCTTTAATCAGCCAACAACTGATCACATGATCAACCCTAGACATTGCATCATTCTATAAATAGATTAAAGAGAGAGAAAGGGCCACTTTAGTTTTCATTTTTCCCTAGACCTTCTCTCTCTAAAATTCGGGAATGAGGAGTGTAAGAGAGTGAGGAAATAATCCTTGATCATATCTCAACTCTCAAATATCAGATCACAAGATCAGAATCAAGATCAAGCTCAAAAAGGAGGTATAAACCCTAAAATTCGAAATCCTTAGATTTGATGTTAGATGTTATGATTTGTTGTTTAAAGTTGTGTTAGAGGGTGTTAATAAGTGATCTGGGTTGTTAGATCATGGATCTATAACATCTAGAGGCACAAAAATCAAGTTTTATAAACTGACTTTGAACCCTAAAATGTTGCCTGACAGCCATATGTCAGGGCTCATAGATCCTTGTATGTTAATTGTTTGTTGTGTTTTAAGTTATAGACTTGTAATATGATGTAAGGGCTTTGATCTGGAACTTGAATCAAGCCCAGATCATGTCTAGATCGCGAGTTATGAACGGTCAAACCTAGTTGACCGATCACGAAACTGAAATTTTGGGCAACCCAGAATTTCCAGAAATTCTGACAACATCTTGCAGGCCTCAGATCTTGCAGGTCTTAATTAGTTTGGTCAAGTTAGTGTTTGTTTTGTGTAGACTGACATGCGTAATACCTATACATGCCTCTAGATTACCCAAATATGTAACAGAATCGAATTTAATAATGGTCAAACTTGGGTTGACCAAACTGCTTAAGAACATTTCTGGGAAACCCAGAAAACCCAAAAATGTTCAAGAACATTTTTCGTGACTACTTTGACCGGCCCAGATCTTACGTATGTTATGTTGTTAAGTTTATGTTATGCTATTTAATGGTTCTACGACATGAGCACTATACATTTGGACCTTAAGAACCACATCTTAGTGACCAGAACACCATGAAAAGTGAACCACAAAGTGGACCCTCGACACTGCTTGAGTTTCTGGGCAACCCATAAACTCAAGAACACGTCTGACAACAACTTTTGTTGCTTAGATCTCACAGATTTGTTACGTGTTGACCATGAGAGTTGTTTGGGGTTGTAGTGTGACATTAATACTACAATATTAAAACATTAGCAAGCCAGAAATTATAAAGACCAAAGATCTAGCCTTGGTCAAACATGGTACCCAGTTAATTGCCTATGCAGTTCTGGGTTTGGTGAAGAACACCTATAACGACGGGTCTGTCGCTATAGGGCCCTTTAGTGACACTTATTTTCGGAAAATAATTATTTTTATTAAATAAATCGAATAAAATGGTTTTTAATTATTAAAAATACAAAATAAATTCCTAAAAAATATTTTAAAGTCCAAAAATTAGTTTTTAATTATTTTGAATATATTCATAAATATTTAATATTTTTTGGCATAATAATGGTATTTAGTTTATTTAATTATAATATTAAGTAAATTACTTAAAAATGATTTTAATACATGAATAATCATAAAAATTATATTATGGTATAAGAAAATATTTTAAGTTATTTTTGATGACTTTTAATATTTTGTGATGAATTTCATTAATTAATTAATATTAATGGTAATTAATTTATTTACTACATGTATTAAATAAATTATGAAAAAAAATAGAATTAATGATTTATAAATCATATAAAAATTATTTAAGTATTATAAAAATATTTTAATTTATAAAATATAACTTTTGATATTTTGTCATGAAAAAACATTAATATTTAATATTAATGGCAATTATCGGATAATGGATTTAAAGGTTTAAAATTATATAAGTATGATTTTAAGGTAATAAAAATACTTTGATATATTATAAATATGTTATAATATTATGGCATGTATTTCATTAATATTTGATAATAAATAGATATTAATGATATTAGAATATTATGGTATTTAAATTGGATAAATACGATTTTAATGATTGAAAAATCAAGATAAATGATAATAAGTATCTGAAAATTATTACGAGCTTATGAAAAATGTTTTGACTGATAATATAATTATTTAAAATAATTGTTAAGTGTTAAGCGAGTTTAATTGAACTTAAACTCGATATTTATCCGATTGTAGGCCAAGTCGGGATGTCGAATTATTAGGTCGGATTCAACTCGCATCTACAATAGTTTGACTTGATACTAGGTTTTATATGATGTATAGACTAATAGGATTATGTGGTAATGTGTTTAGGTTATTTTATACTGTGATGATATTATTCTAACTTGGAAAATCAATATTGTTTATATTAGGTCTTCAAATAAAGCTAAGTTATGTTTCGTAACGATAATCAACTGTTCACGCAAGTTTTTCTTAACTCTACTAAGAGTTGTTTTATTCAGATATGCTTATGGTTAATCATTGCTGATTGCCATGTAGAATTGTACTCTGTACATATTGCATATATAAGTCAGGTATGAAAGGCTGATCACCTTCATTACCATTTGGTTCAGATATATTTGTTCATGTTCAATACTTGTTCAGTCAAAAGTTTGTTCCTGCTAGTTCATAATTATATTGTTGAATTATAGCCAGCTTATTATTAAGATTCTTTCAATCATGATATATCGTTAAATTATTGAACTTAAACTTACTGGGCAATCTTATGCTCACCCTTGCTATATCATGATAAACATTGCAGATTAAGACGAATGCTTCGGATACAAGGAAAGGTTAAAGACAGTTTTAGTTTAAAGTAATTGTGTACAATTAGATTATAATAGTAATGTATGATAATATCTTTTTAAGTCAGATAGGATAATGAATTGTGTATAAGTAATGGTTACTCAACCTTGGGCATAGTGTATAATGTTTAATGTATAAACAATTTATGTTTATATCTTCTGCAATAGTTAAAACTAGGACCACGAATTTGGGGGCACTACATACCTTATCTCACGTGTTGACATTGGAAACCAACGTTTTCAAGTCACACGACAACTTTTGACCCTTAATCCGAGATTTCTATGTTTTTAACGTTTAACGTCTATTTTCACAAAATTCGCCATAACTTCGTTACTCGTGTTCTATAAGCCAAATTAAATGGAACACTCCATTGATTCATCATATACATTCTAACCAAACAATATGCACATACCCTAGCTATGACGGTTTTCAAATCGTTCTATCATAACTAAGTTCACGTTCAAGGCTTTCTTCGGTTTTTAGCTTACGTAAACACTTATGATTTTCATTAGGTCATTACTTATTAATGTTTTCACTATTAATAGTCATTCTTAGTACTCCTCACTAAACACGCTCCATCAATTCACAATTCTCTACGAGAAAGAAATTGAAAGAGATGAAGACTAAGGTTTACGAGATATTACCTTTGTTATTTTTCGCGTTCTTGATAAATGTCTTATGGTTTGCTTTGAAGTAGATTAATTACTTATTTCTAACTTTTATCTCTCTCAATATAAATTGGACAATCTTTGTAAAACCAGAAATAACCAACCCTAGCTTTGTATTTATAGAAAACCAATTGGAGGGAAAAATGGACAAAAAGCCACCTCCTTACTATTCACTACTTTATCACCAAGTAAAGTACTTGGTGATCAAGTATTGCACTTTACTTGGCCATCAAGTGGCCAGCCCACCTCCCTCTTGGGTCATCCCATGGGTTGCCCCATTGGTTTTACCCATCCCGTGACCCGCTGGTTCGACCCGCGGTTTAACTTCTTAGTTTGGGCTTAACTTTAATTAATATTGGGCCTTGACTTGGGCTTGCTTACTTAATTCGTTGAGCTTGCTATTAGTCCAAGTCCAATTGGATTATACCAAATCCTTAACTCGTACTCCATTAAAACTTCTCGTATTCTATGCGTATAGCTTCCGTATTCTCTTCGTCTAGTACTCATACAATATTCGTATTATACGTCGTACTATTCTTCATACCATATTCGTATTCGAGCTAGTATAATACTCATATCTTATACGTATAATAACCTAAATGTTTATACTCATTAGATTCCCCTTTCGGAAATCTCCTTCACCAACCCTTAGGTTTTATGTCCGTAAGCGAAAACTTCGTTTAACATAACGGAAATATTATTGGATATTCCATAATATCTTCATATTCTATCATTACGCATTTCTTGGAATTTCAAACCTAAGCTCTGAATGAAATCGGATGAATAATGTTTTTACAGAAAACCTCTCGAAAAACATTCACTTTCGTCTTGATAATTCAAAACAATTAATCCTAGCACAAAGCCAGAATACTAACCACATTCACACATTCTAGGTCATAGAACGACCTTCGAATATCTTACTCACATAATTAATCAATTAAATTCATTTAATCCACATAATCAAATAAAAATTTAATTTATTCAAAATCCAAAATTCTTGGGTGTTACAGAGAGAATGACGCGGATGTTTCTAAGAGGTTTGAAACCCGAGATACGTCAATACTTAATTTCTAATAAACTGTGTTTGTATTCAGATGTTGTAAATAGGGCTCAGTTATTGGAGCGCGATAACAAGTCAACCCAACCAAGAGAGAGCATCCGACAAAATGATAATACCAGTGGTAGCAGTCATCGAAGCAGTGACAACAAACGTGGAAGGAATCAACATACCATAAATGGTAACCACTTCGGTGGTAATCATGGCCAAGATAATAGAAGTGGAAATTTTAAGAAGAGGAAATTCAATAATGATGGAAAGACGTCAAGACCAAAGACTTTTGTTGTTAAGGAAGGAGAACGATTGATTCGATCGTATGTTATAAATCGAGGAGGAGAGACACATCGGTCAAAGCTGTATATGCAATATCCAAGACATATTACAATTGTGGAAGAGAAGGTCACCTAGCCCAATTTTGTCGTGCACCGAAGTCAAGTCCAGCTGGGATGGAGGCATCAATGACCGTCCCAGACAAGACAAAACCGGTAGTTCAAGGGAGAGCATTTGTTATAACCTCCCAAAAAGCGAGGAATCCAAATGAGGTGATCACGGGTAAGCTAATCATAAACTCTAGCGAAGTATATACCTTATTTGATACCGGTTCTACCCATTCTTTTATTTCTCCTACTTGCGCTCAATGTTTAAATATGACTCCGGAGAAATTATACTTTGACTTATCTGTTGAAACTTTGTTGGGAGAAACCTTCATTACATCCACTGTTTATAAGTCTTGTTTGATTCAAATCGGTAACCGCACGTTACCTGTAATAACCCGAGAATTTAGATATTTATTAAAATCTTAAAAGATTGAATTAAGGTTAAAAATTAAACCTAGACAGAAAATAAATGTATGGATTTGACATTTTTGGAAAGGATTTTTGTGAATTTAAAAACTTTTGGTAAAGGTTTACAGTGTTAAGGGTATAAATGTATAGGTTCTGTGTGTATGGTCATATATGTGTACTGTATGTGGTTAAGGGTCAAGGGGTGACCAGATAAATTATATCAGTCACAAACCCTAATAATATATTAAGAACCTCGACGTTCAGTTAGAAAACCCTAACGATTGTTAAGAAACCCTATTACCGGTTATGGAAACCCTAGTTTCAGTTTTGGGAATCCGAAATCCTAATTCAAAATATTAAAACCCTAATTGGAAGCTTGAAGATAGTATAAGGTTTTTATGTTATTGATTTTATATTTAATTAGGGATATCCCTTACACTCATTTGCATCCTTACACTCAACCAAACTTTTCTCTCTCCTTAGCCACGAAAATGTTAAGTGAATCAGTCACTAGTATGATCATTAGCAAGCGAGGAACAAATCACAAAGTCAGATTCAAGATCAAACTCAAAAAAAGGTATAAAAACCCTAACTTGAAAATCTATGTATTTGATGTTAGATGTTGTTAATGATTGCTTAGAAGTGTGTTATAAGGTGTCATTTAGTGATCTGGGTTGTTAGATCCCAGATCCATAACATCAAAGTGCTCGAAAATCAAGTTTTTAGAAATTTGGAAACTGGAAAAATGTGTTCTGACAACTATATGTCAGTGGCCTTAGATCTCTGCATGTTTATGATTTTTGTGTTTTAAAGGTTTGTAGTTGTAGTATGTTGTAAGGTCTTTGATATGGAACTTGAATCAAGCCCAGATCATGTATATATTGTAAGTTATTAAGGGTCAAAGTGCATTGACCGGCTATTTCTGGGCAGCCAAGATTTGCCCAGAACGTCTGACAACGCTTTTGCAGAGCTCTAATCTTGCTGCTGTTAAGTTGTTTGAACATGTTGGTGTTATATACTTGTAGACTGACATTAGTACTACATATCCATGCCTCTATATTACCCAGATGCTTAACAAATTCGAATTTAATCTTGGTTAAACAAGCGTTGACCGCCTGTTTTGTCAAAATTCTGGAAAACCCAGAAACTTCATGTGCGATTTTTCTGAAAACATTTGACCGACTTAAATCTTGTGTTTGTGTTGTATTTAGACTGATCTAGTACATGATAATTATACCCTGGCATATGTACTACATGCATGAACTCTTAAATCACATAAACTGAGCCTAGAAAGCTACGATTCAAGGGCTCAAAATAGGTATCTCGAATGTTCTTCAATTCTGGAAAACCCAGAAATTGAAGAATAGTGTCTGACACGTTTTGTGGGGCTTAGATCTTGCTGGTATGATGTAGGTTGGCCATGAAGTTGATTTAGAGTGGTAGTACTACATTAGTACTACAACATTAAAACAAGTACAAACCCAGAAACATAATAATATAAGAATTTCGATAAATTGTTTCGGCTAGACGATAAGGATTTGAAATATCAAAATATATTTTATTTGTCACTTCTGTACCATGTAACCTAGTGCAGAGATGATAAAAAGTTGATAGAGTTGTAAATGCAGGAATAGTTAGTGTTGAATTTGATCTAAAATCGTTGTTCCACTATTGTATGATGTGTTATGACAAAGTCACTCGATGACAAAGATCCTCAAACCAAGTCGTTAATCTGAGACGACATCATGACATCATTTTCAAACTATTTTTTTAATTTTAAATTTGCCAATGGGGTTTGGCTATACCTAAATATTTTGATTGAATTGAATTATTGATATGAGTCTACACTATTTGATTCAGCTAGACCAACGTTTATAAAATCCTAAGCGTTCTTTGAAAATTTTCCCAAACCAAATTGTTTTGGTGAGGAATTCGATAAAGACTGCGGTAAGAAATTTTGTGCGCCTAAGGAGAATAAGAGGAACGGGAAAAATTGTTCTGACCAGTAGTACTTGGCCAGTACAGGACATACCGGGCTAATCACCCTCTATGTCTATAAGATATGACGGTTTGCGGATGAATTTCCATAAAACCTTTTTGAAAATGAAAGCTCATAGTCTATATGACTCCTCAGCATGATTTGAATAATTTAACTCTTGTGAGTGATGTTTTGGGTAGCATGTGGTGATGAGTATAAAGGGTGTAAGGTGTAAGGTAAATTTCGGGGACAAAATTCTTAGAAGAAGGGGTGAATGTAATAACCCAAGAATTTAGATATTTATTAAAATCTTAAAAGATTGAATTAAGGTTAAAAATTAAACCTAGACAGAAAATAAGTGTATGGATTTGACATTTTTGGAAAGGAATTTTATGAATTTAAAAACTTTTGGTAAAGGTTTACAGTGTTAAGGGTATAAGTGTATATGTTCTGTGTGTATGGTCATATATGTGTATAGTATGTGGTTAAGGGTCAAGGGTTGACCAATTAAATTATATCAGTCACAAACCCTAATAATATATTAAGAACCTCGACGTTCAGTTAGAAAACCCTAACGATTGTTAAGAAATCCTAGTACCGGTTCTGGAAACCCTAGTTTCAGTTTCGGGAATCCGAAACCCTAATTCGGAATATTAAAACCCTAATTGGAAGCTTGAAGATAGTATAAGGTTTTTATGTTATTGATTTTATATTTAATTAGGGATAGCCCTAATTGATTATTAGAAAACCCTAATTGTTCAACTGGAAACCCTAATGTACAATTATGGAACCTAAATGCTAAATTAGCGATTTTAATTAAGGAAATATCAATCTTAATTAGCAAGCTTGAATATAATTAGAAAACTCTAATTATAATTTTCAAATCTTAATTTTCTATTTTAAGAACTTAATTAGAAAAGCCTAGGAAATTAATTTGTGTGACCTTAGGGTTAAACCCTAAGGGTCAAACCCTAAGGGTTAAAACCTAAAGGTTGTGACAAGTTACCTTTATGCCATTCACTTTATAAGTCTAATGACCAAATTGCCCTTCTTGAATATTTTAATGAGGTGGAGTGTAGATCTAGCCCTAGTAAATGGTTGGTGAACAACCCTAGCTAGCTATGTGGTCTAGTAATCACCTTTAATCAGCCAACAACTGATCACATGATCAGCCCTAGGCATTTCATAATTTTATATGTAGATCAAAGAGAGGAAAAGTCACCAAACTAAGCTCATTTGCATCCTTACACTCAACCAAACTTTTCTTTGTCCTTAGCCACGAAAATGTTAAGTGAATCAGTCACTAGTATGATCATTAACAAGCCATGAACAAATCACAAAGTCAGATTCAAGATCAAACTCAAAAAAGGTATAAAAACCCTAACTTGAAAATCTATGTATTTGATGTTAGATGTTGTTAATGATTGCTTAGAAGTGTGTTATAAGGTGTCATTTAGTGATCTGGGTGTTAGATCCCAGATCCATTATATCAAAGTGTTCGAAAATCAAGTTTTTATAAATCTGGAAACTGGAAAAATGTGGTCTGACAACCATATGTCAGTGGCCTTAGATCTCTGCTTGTTTATGATTTTTGTGTTTAAAAGGTTTATAGTTGTAGTATGTTGTAAGGTCTTTGATATGGAACTTGAATCAAGCCCAGATCATGTATATATTATAAGTTATTAAGGGTCAAAGTGCGTTGACCGGCTATTTCTAGGCAGCCCAGATTTGCCAAGAACGCCTAACAACGCTTTTGCAGAGCTCTAATCTTGATGTTGTTAAGTTGTTTGAACATGTTGGTGTCATATACTTGTAGACTGATATTAGTACTACATATCCATGCCTCTATATTACCCAGATGCTTAACAGATTCGAATTTAATCTTGGTCAAACAAGCGTTGACCGCCTGTTTTGTCAAAATTCTGGAAAACCCAGAAACTTCATGTGCGATTTTTCTGACAACATTTGACCGACTTAAATCTTGTGTTTGTGTTGTATTTAGACTGATCTAGTACATGATAATTATACCCTGACATGTGTACTACATGCGTGAAGTCTTAGATCACATAAACTGAGCCCAGAAAGCTACGATTAAAGGGTTCAAAATATGTATCTCGACTGTTCTTCAATTCTGGAAAACCCAGAAATTGAAGAACAATGTCTGACATGTTTTGTGGGGATTAAATCTTGTTGGTATGATGTAGGTTGGCCATGAAGTTGATTTAGAGTGGTATTACTACATTAGTACTACAACATTAAAACAAATACAAGCCCAGAAACATAATAATATAGGATCTAGAGGTGGTCAAACTAGCTACCCTATACCCTGGCGATGAAGGTCTTGGTTTGATGAAGAACACCTATTGCGACAGGTCTGTCGCTATAGGGCCCTTTAGTGACAGTTTATGTGACGCCCCCAAAATAGGTATACATCACCCATTTTGAGTCACCAAATACATGGTACAGAAACATATACAACCTCAGTAATACAATTGTCGTGCAAAATACGACAACACATATACTGTGTGTTTGAATACAAATATTGTCTAATAGACAGTATACAAATTCAAAAAGTGTACTCATTACAATTATTGATACATTATTTTACAAAATAATGAGGACTACTAAAACAACTATCCTGAACCATCACTCCATAACCTGGCTAGTTCCTACTATGTTCTCACCTTCTGAGAAGAAAAATGGAACAAAAAGGAAAAGGGTGAGCTCAACTAGCCCAGTAAAGAATATTATGACTAAGATAATATACAACAAATTATCATTAGTCTTCAACAGGGAAAAAATATGATAGAATATAATAGACAACAAGTTTTAGATCAACAACTGCAGCGGAAACAGGAATCCATTAGAAGAGTTAAGTAGAGAAAGAATTCTACTATCTTCTAAGATTTAAAAGTCCATCATCAATATTTTATCCCTGTAACATCAATTAATATACATCTTGAATCAAATATTCATCTTTGCACTACAGGCCAAAGATATTCATTTGTATCACCATGTGGTCATGTTTATCTCAACACCTGTTCATCTTTACACTACGGGCCAAAGATATTCATTAGGTAATCATTCATCTTTGCACTACAGGCCAAAGATATTCAGTTATATTATCATTTAAGACTGAGGATGATGAAAAATATCTTTAAAAAAAACGAATCCAGTGAGACAAAAGGACAAATATTAGGGATTCGTATTACAGTTTATCAAAGTTCAATAATACTCCATAATAACCAATTGTGAAGCAGAATTCAAAAATAAAGATCAAAACATGGATACAATCAATTATAGTAACCATAATAGACATCTTGGACAAAAAGGAGAAAATTTTATTTTTCGATGAATAATGTCGTATTCATGAATAGTGTCGTATACGTGAATAGTGCCGTATACGCGAATAGTAATCCCGACACAAAAAGGTAGAAATTCCACAATAAAATCTATACCAATATTTCGGTATAATGATATTGAAAGAATAACATCATTAGGAAGAAAATAACATCCCTTACCTCAAAATAATAGTACTTCTGATCGAAATATCGGTACAAGGCTGGAATAAACTTGCACTGAATAGCAACTCACAAAGTATCTAAATACTCACAAAAATACGCCTATTCTATAATATAGAGAGAAAGAGAAAACTTGTTTCGGTGTGATTTTCAATTCTAACCAGCACCCTATTTATAGGAAAAATACTTAGATAATTATATCGGATTAACTCGCTAATTTGATGGCTTTTTTACCTCGCTACTATTCACGCCCACCATTTTTGAAAATAAATTCAAGCACATTTTATTTCTCACCAACTAAAAGTGGGGCCCACTATATTTTTAATAAAAATATTTATTTTCGAAACTTCAATAATTCATAATAAATAGCCATTTTATCAGAAAAATTCAAATCTCATGTCTATTCCATAGGAAATTAAATTCTCTACAACTTTGTAAGTTTAAGTTTTTCCAAATTCCAAACGAAAAATATCCGAAATCCACATACGAACGATTTTCAACACCTCTATTCCGACAAAATACTGATAAAACACCTAAGCATTTATTCCTTCATTTATAACCACAATAAATATATCCATTATTTATATCCACATAAATTAAATATTTCCTTATCATATAAATAAATAATTAATTATTCACAAATAATATTACAGAATCATAATTATGACAATTAGGTCGTTCCTAGGAAAGAGGGGGCTTTCCGATAAGGATTTCTCCTTATTGGCACACAATTAGGTGACCAAACCCCTTTCTTAGACAGAACTTCCTTAGACATTGTCAATACTGCTATCTAATAATATTATTCAAATAATATGAATTATTGATCTGATAATGGAAAATAATGTGCAGTGATAATTATTGAAATAACAATAATATAACATATCAACGTAGCAATTATTGAATCAATAAAATAAAATATTGAACAGTAATTACTGTAACAATTATTGAGTAGTGCCTTCTTACGTAAGAATCAATAATTTCAAAAAACATTGTGTAATACAAAGGTGCTCTTGTGCAACCATAACGCCAGACATCGTATTTTAACCACTAGGTATTCCAATGTTGTTAGCAGTAACCATTACGCCGTTATTTATAAAACTCAAACTTGTCATTTTTTTCATCCGACAGTTATCCGTTATGGGGCCCACAAATGGTTGCACCGTCGTACGAATATTCCCCAACAACAAGAATATTCCACGACCAAATAAATATTCCCCGACAAAATGAATATTTTATAACCACTTGCTTGTTTTGCAAAATTTGCATATTTCACCTATAACCAAAGTATTATATCAAATTAACACTTTATTATTCACAATAATAAATATAGGAAATTTGATTTTTTTTATAATATGTATTATATCAAATTACCACTTGCTTATGAAATTTCTTTCTCGAAATTGACGTGCGTACCTGGTGTTTTGAAAATGTGAGAATACCTCGCTTTTAATTCTGATTCCATCTCCCAGGTCATTTCTTCAATAGCATGGTTTCTCTACAAAACCTTAACTTGTGGTATAACCTTCGTGCGTAGGACATGCTCTTTCCTATCCAAGATCTTAACAAGTACCTCCTCGTACGTTAAATCTTCGGCTATCTCGTCTGGTTCTAACTCAATAATGTGGTTTGGGTCTTTCACATATTTACGAAGCATAGATATGTGAAAAACATTATGAACATGAGACATGTTTGGAGGTAATGCGAGTCTATAGGCCACATTTCCTATTCGGTCAAGAATTTCAAATGGACCAACAAATCATGGATTGAGCTTTCCTCTCTTCCAAAATCTTGTAACTCCCTTCCATGGAGGAATACGTAACAATACATGATCCCCAATATTAAATTCCATGTCCTTTCGATGAAGATCCGCATAACTCTTTTGTCGATCCTGCGCCGTTTGTATACGTTGTCGAATCGTTTGGATCTTTTCTGTAGTTATGCGTACCAATTCTGGTCCCAACAATGTTGCTTCACCCACCTCATCCCATCATACTAGAGAGTGACACTTTCGTCTATACAATGCTTCAAATGGAGCCACACTTATACTTGCCTAATAACTGTTGTTGTAAGAGAATTCCACCAATGGTAGGTACTTATCCCAACTTCCTTTAAAATCTAGGACACAGAGTCTTAATAGATCTTCAATAGTTTCAATAGTCCTCTCTGATTACCCGTCCGTTTGAGGATGGTATGCCGAACTGAATTGTAAATCCGTGTCCATAGCTTTCTACAAGCTAACCCAAAATTATGAAGTGAATCTTGGGTCACGATCCGAAACTATGGATACTGGCATGCCATGCAATCTCACAATCTCATTTACGTACATACTAGAAATACGTTCAAGGGAATGAGTCTCCCTTATAGGCAAGAAATGGGCAGACTTGGTTAATCTATCAATAATAACCCAACTCGCATCTATGCCTTGATAAACCTTGGGAAGACCCGTAACGAAATCCATAGTAATGTGTTCCCACTTCCATGTCGGAATCTCAAGTGGTTGCAATGGACCCTTTAACACTTGATGCTCTGTCTTTGCACGTTGACAAGTTAAACACCTCGAGATAAACTCCGCGATCTCTCTCTTCATATTGTTCCACCAAAATGTATGTCGAAGATTATGATACATTTTGGTACTACCAGGATGGATTGCAAACAGTGTATTGTATTCCTCCATTATGATTCTATGCTTCAAGTCAGAATCGTTAGGAACATAAAGTCTGAAGTTGACTCGAAGTATTCCTTCTTCATCGATTCTTGCTTCTGGAATAGCACCTTCTTGCACTTTCTTCTTCATACGCATCAGCTCCATGTCCGTAGCTTGAGCAGCTTTAACTTTATCGATTAAAGTCGGTTCTACTCGTATGTTTGATATCATCACGTAGGTACTTGGAGCCTTTACCTCTATCTCCATCCTTTGCAAGTCATACCAAATACGCCTTTGTGTTAACAACATTGCACTCGTACCCGCATATGATCTTCTACTCAATGCGTCAGCTACCACGTTTGCTTTTCCATGTCGATATTGGATGGTATGATCGTAATCTTTCAACAGCTCGAGCCAACGTCGTTGTCGCATGTTGAGTTCCTTTTGGGTGAAGAAATATTTGAGGCTTTTATCATCTGTATAGATCTCCACTTTCTCCCCATACAGGTAGTGTCTCCAGATCTTAAACGCGAAAACGACTGCTGCCAACTCTAGATCATGAGTAGGATAATTTCTCTCATATTCTTTGAGTTGTCGCGAGGCATATGATATGACTTTCCCATGTTGCATGAGAACACATCCTAACCCTTTGCCTGAAGCATTGCTGTAGATAACAAATCCATCTGAACCAGATGGTATTGTCAGAACGGGTGCCAAAATGAGTCATCTCTTGAGTTCTTGAAAACGCTTCTCACAATCCTCGCTCCAACCAAATTTTGTATCTTTCCGAGTTAGCTGTGTTAACGGAGTAGCGATTCGAGAAAATCCTTCCACGAATAATATGAGAGAAAATCCTTCTACGTACTTCGGTCACCGACTTCGGTTGCTCCCAACTTTGTATTACTTCAATCTTTGCCGGGTCGACAAATAATACATGTTTTGACACCACATGCCCAAGGAATGCTACTTCCTCAAGCCAGAACTCACATTTCTTCAGCTTGACATATAGCTTATTTTCACGAAGCCTTTCAAGTATAAGCTTCAAATGGTGCTCATGATCTTCACGGCTTTTGGAATAGATAAGGATGTCATCAATAAAAAAAACAACGAATTGATCCAAATATTCCTTGAATACTCGGTTCATCATATCCAAGAAAGCAGCAGGAGAATTAGTCAATCCAAAAGACATGACTAAGAATTCATAATGCCCGTACCGAGTTCTGAAGGCAGTCTTTGGAATATCCTCATTTTTAATCTTCAGCTGATGATATCCAAAACGAAGATCGATCTTTGAAAAGAATTATGCTCCTTACAAATGGTCGAAGAAGTCATCAATGCGAGGTAGCAGATACCTATTCTTGATAGTGACATGGTTCAATTCTCGGTAGTCAATATAAAGTCGCATACTCCCGTCTTTCTTCTTTACGAATAACACAGGAGCACCCCAAGGAGATGTACTAGGACGAATGAAACCGATGTCCAACAACTCCTGTAGTTGGACCTTTAACTGCTGAAGTTCAATATGAGCCATTCGATATGGGTTTTAGAAATGGACTTTGTACCAGGTTCAAGGTCAATAAAGAATTCAACTTCTCGTTCTGGGGGTAGACCGGAAAGTTCTTCAGGAAATACGTCAGGAAATTCACTAACAATAGAAATATTATTCAAATCTGACGTGTTTTTGTTCAAGTCCGTGACATGGGCTAAGAAGCCTGACATCCGTTTTTCAATAAACGAATAGCTTTATGGCTTGATATGACAGTGATTGACTTTAGAGGTTTGGTTGCTTGAATTCGCATAACAGGTTGGTTAGGAATATGAAAACTAACATCCTTACGAAAATAATTAATTTTAGTATGATGAGTGGTTAACCAATCAATACCTAAGATTACATCAAATGCAAGTAATTTCAATGAAATAAGATCGGCAGGTAATGTGATGGTACCAACTTGAATCAATCAAGATTTATAAATAGTAGATGTAATGAAATTTTCTCCTAACAGAGTCTCAACAGATAAGTCAAGGTCTAATTTCTCCGGAGTCAAGTTCAAACGTTGAGCACGAGCAGGAGAGATAAAAGAATGGGTAGAACCAATATCTAATAAGGTATAAACTTCGTTAGAGTACAA
This sequence comes from Panax ginseng, assembly GCA_020205605.1. NCBI lineage: Eukaryota > Viridiplantae > Streptophyta > Magnoliopsida > Apiales > Araliaceae > Panax > Panax ginseng. The sequence continues at coordinate 42,470,931 of CM035141.1, read as the reverse complement.
GATTAGCTTACCCGTGATCACCTCGTTTGGGTTTCTCGAATTTTGGCTAGTCACGACAAACGCCCTCCCTTGAACCACCGACTTTATTTTGTCCGTAGTCGCCTTTGGTGTCGCCGTCCCAGCTGGACTTGACTTCGCTACCGGATAAAACCGGGCTATAAGACCGTCTTTTCCACAACTGAAACACACCTTGGAAGGCTGTGAATAGTTTGGACTTATGTGTCCCTCCTCTCGCATCATCTGTAGCATCTAAGCGGCGGTACGTTCTCTTCCCTAGAATTTGTTGTTGGTCTTTGGTGCTATCACTTTGGCGTCTTCTAGTCATTGTTGAATCTCCTCTTTCTGAAATTTTCACTTGACTCACCTCTCCTATTATCATGGCCACAATTACCACCCGAGTGGTTACTACTTTTGTCGGTATTCTTTCCTCCCCGTTGGTTATCATCACTCTGATGACTGCTGTCACTGGTATGACCCTGATTGTGGTCCCTCGGTTGAGTATACTCATTATCTCGCTCTAATAATTGAGCCATATTGACAACATCAGAATATAAAGAAAATTTGTGAGAGATAAGATATTGCCAACTATCAGGTTTTAGTTTTAGACCTCTCAGGAACATCCGCCTCATTCGTTCCTCATTCTCTACCAAATGAGGTGCAAACCTGGATAACTCTGCGAACTTCGCCTCTACTGGGACATCATCATGTCGTATTTTTCCAGTTTGATAAACTCTACCTCCTTCATATGACGAATACTTTCAGGAAAGTACTTTTCATTAAACAATTTCTGAAATATTTCCAAGACATATTAAGTGTGGCAGGCTGGGTACGCTTCACAGACTCCCACCAGTAGTCTGTCTCACCACGAAACATAAATGTGGCGAATGGAACCTTTTGTTCCTCCGTGCATCCCAAGACATCGAATATCTTGGTAATTTGCTTGACCCACGTTTCTGCCTTAATCAGATTCAGCTTTCCCGCAAATTCTGGTGGTCCCAACTCCTTGAACTGCTTGGTTGTGACAAGCCGCGCATTACTATCATTTCCACCCGTATTTTGTGCACGAGTCTCACTCGTCTGATTTTGCATGAACTGCAAATGGCTTCTAAACATCCTATCATTCATCATTTGTTTGGTAGTGTTGTTTACATGAGGAATATTGCCTTCCTGTTGCACGTTCCCCTGGGTGGTGATTAAAGGTGTTTTCACGGTCTGATTCACTCCATTGTAAATATTTCCAGCTGTCATTCTCAAATGCTGCCATAAAATAAGGGTTAATTAACATGTCACATATTATCCCTATACTCTGACCGACCAAATAAATACCAAATAAACTTATTCAGGTCATACTAGCGAAGGTATTCCCCGCCTCTCCCCTCCTAGTTCTCGTCTCACATCTCAGCTAGGGATCATATCTCTAAGTTGTGATACCAACTGTGACGCCCCAAAAATAGGTATACATCACCCATTCTGAGTCGCCAAATACATGGTACAGAAACATATACAACCTCAGTAATACAATTGTCGTGCAAAATACGACAACATAAATATTGTGAGTTTGAATACAAATATTGTTTAATATACAGTATACAAACTCAAAAAGAGTTCTCATTACAATTATTGATACACTATTTTACAAAATAGTCACTATTACAAAATAATAAATAGACAACGCGAAAAAATTGTTGTGGTTTCAGTCAAAAATACGTCGTGATTAAGGGTGTTATCTATTTGACACCCTTACACAACGTTTTTAAAACGTTGTAGTTAAACACATTACACAACGTTTTTTAAGAAAAAAATATTGTAGATTTGTTTTCCATAAATTAGCAGATGCTTAAAAACGTTGTAGAAGGTATGATTCCACAACATTTTCTGGATAAAAATATTGTAGTTTAATATATCAGACAACGTTTAGGCATATTTACACAACGTTTTTAAAATGTTGTAGATTAAAAAAAAGAGAAAAAAAAATTGTGATTCACCTACATTACCAATACACCTGCAATATGCTAATGCAATATGCTAATGCCTGAAAGATTAAAAGAGTTGTAACTTTAATCATTTATCAAAGATTCCAAGTAATCCAACCACACACAATTCTAAAGTTTCGACAAACATTCTTATCTTCAAAGTATGACAAGACATTAGCAAATAGAGGAAAATTTCAAAAATTCCATAAAAACAGATATACATAAATTGGGAGAAAGGTATAGAGCCTCTCTATTTTAAGTATTTGCATATAATGACAAGTTAGAAAGCTTCTATACTCTACAGTAACCCATTATACAAATCAAAACCTCTCAAAAAGAATCACCTGCAAAGCTATTTGTTGATGTGCATGCAATAATATACTCTCTTGGTCGGGCTTATTTTGTGTTGTAGCCTGGTTAGCACGCCTCACTGTAAGAGTTTTATCACCCATTTTGATTCCATTAAGAGCCGCACAAGCAATATCTGTAACCAAGAGATCCTGGTAGACACAGAACGCATAGCCTTTCGAGTTTCCAGTTTTTGTCCTTCACCAAATCAAAACTGCGCAAAGGACCAAAAGACTCGAGCAGTTCCTTAATCTGGGCCTGCGAAATAGTAGAGGAGCCCGCCGACAAAAATATGATCAGGACCTTCAAGCCCACCAGCAGAACCATGTGTGAGCCCAATAGCACCAAGATTCAGGTTAGGATTAGGCTGGCTTGGACCAAGAGTTGCAGCCAGTGAGGGATTGTAATCACTTGGTCTCCTAACCTTTACTGGCGTTCCCTGGAAATGAGTGTAATTACGATTAGGTCAGTGATAGTCCATTATTCAAGAAATCACAGTAAAACAAAATAAAGTTTTCATATATGATATTTCAGATATCACAGTCATACTTGGTGCATAGTTTCAGTGGCTGTCACTCTGAGCTCTTGCCGTGCTGAATGTTTATCTAATCTCTCTTCGTATATCACTTCATCTCCTTCAGGTAGTGGAGACACATTTAAGTCCATAGTATAAATCACCCCACATTGACATAAACACTAGGCGATATAGAGATCCAGACTGTCCAGAAAAGGTCTACTTCTAACAATGTTCTCAACACCAAAATGACAAACTCCTTAACATAATCCTGAGCTGTACAGTGTAAATTTAAAAAAAAAAATTAAATGGCGATTCAAGAACATAAGCAGCAGCCCATAATTTTAGTAAAATTTATTAAGTTGTAGCACTAGGACAATCAAGAGACGAGGGCGGTAATGGTGTAACTCTGCCAAACATGTATTTCTTTTCCAATCATATAAAACAGAATCTTCCCTGCTCAACTTGAAGTAAGACGGTCAATAGTTAATTTTGTTTTTCAATGCATCTTACCACATGCAGTAGTGCTTCCAAAAATAGAAGATGGATGGAAATTTAAAAAGTAGTCATAGGACATGAAAGTTAAAGCCACATAACAGTTTCAGTAATTCAATAATAATCAAGTTAAACATGACAACCATGATTTAATTCCTTATTGAACAGTATATAGATGCATATGGATGAGATAATAATGGAAAGGCATTAAAGAGTTTTACCTCTTTCTAAATCTCTTTGCATTTGAAGCCTAACTCTTGTTGTTTAGCAGTTGAAGATTCTTTCACTGAAAGAGTCCTCATATTTATAGCATCCACCTACCAAGTTAAAGGAAATAAGAAAATGTACACAGTGAACTGTTGACCTAAACAATTTAACCCAACAGGAAAACTAGAAATACCTATGCTTGTAATAACCAAGAGAACAATTTGACAAATATAGCATATAGCATTCAGTAATAACCAAGAGAACAATTTGACAAATATGCTTTGCAAGAAAGGAAATACTCTCATCCATTAATGTTCCACTCAAACCTGAAGCGGGTGCCTATAGCATATAGCATTTTCTTCCTCAAAAACTAGTCATACCTATATGTGAGTGTGCAGACTGAAGTCTATGTATAATCTCCCAAAAAGAACAGCCTATGGTTTGCTGAGGATCGGCCGTCATGGTAACTACGGTTTATCTTCTGTTACACAAACAAAATAGTGTTAGAAATCCACTTGTTTAGACGTTAGAAAAAGTTTAAAAATCATAAAACCAGTCTCAAGAAGATCATATATTCTAAAACAATCTGTCCCAAAGATACATTTAGTCAATTGTGTAGTCTTTAACGCAATCCTGGAAACATGTCAGAAATTTATGTGTTGAGTCATTTGCAACACGAGTGTCAAAACTCGAAATTCAAAAAAAACATGTTCTTATAGCTCCAATAAATGAACAAACACTTCTACAAAATCCTTCAGTCAATTTTATTTCTTAATTTTCTCTGAACACAATTTACAATTTGCATAAAGCAAATATAGAATATTGGCTTTGGTACTGTTATAGTGAGGCATAAAAGAGTTTCTAACAAAACGAGAGTATATCATAGTAGAATCAACTAAACCAATTTCAAAGTTAAATGATCGTGCACTGCGCTAGGCATATATGTCGTGCACCAGAAAGATAAAAGAACAATGAAATGAATAACCATCTTTCTCAATGTAAACAACAAAGTAAAACAGAACCTTCAGAATAACAATTAGTCAATTAATAATCAAGCTTCGCCAATGTATAATACTACCAACCAGTAAGGATCTACCTATTTGCAGCCTAAAATGGTTGTAATCAAAGCTAAATTCACTCCAGAGAAGGCCCTATGCTTCATGGTCAGCTATGAAAATCTATTTCCTCATTAAGATATCACAATTTGAGAAATTAGGCAGAAAATGAGGGTATTCCTCAGAAAAAGCCACCACTATGTCGCCGCTGCCGAGGGTATTGCTTTCGGAGCCTCAACGAACAGCTGAGGCTTCGACGCCGAGAATATCACCACCTTGGAGTTTCCGTTCTGCGACTCGCCATTATTAACAACCTCCTGCACCATCGTCAACTGTTTGAAGAGAGAGAATAACCCTAGGATAGAGAACGTAGATGAAGAAAATAGGAAATTAAAACCCTCACTTGGGTAATAATAGAGGAGAAGTTAAAGAAGAGGCCACCACTATATCGCCGTTGTCGCCACCACTACGCCGCCACTATTTCTAGGGTTAGAGGGAGGAGAATGAGATGCGGTGCATATCTGAGTGAGAGTGTTGAGCTGGTGAAATGAGAGAAACAGAGTTGGGCAGAGACGGGAAAGTACTAGAAGGAAAAAAAATTTAAGTTCCGTGTTTTTACATACACAATATTTTTTTAAAAAAACGCTATCAATTTAAAATCAAAAATTATCTTTTATAAATAAATAACGTTTTTTTATATGTATTTACAACGTTTTTTAAAAAAATATTATGAAAAAAAATACCACAACGTTTTTTTATAAAAACGTTATGGCTTAAGTGTTGTCTATTACTGTTTTGTAGTAGTGAGTGAGGACTACTAAAATAACTATTACGAACCATCACTTATACCCCGGTAGTTGCTTTGTTTTCACCTCCCGAGAAAAAAAAATAACAAAAAAAAGGAAAAAGGTGAAAGCTCAACTAGTCCAGGTAAAGAATATTATGACTAAGATAATAGACAACAAATTATCATTAGTCTTCAACAGGAAAAAATCGATAGAATATAATGTAGCAACAAGTTTTAGATCAACAAATCGCGGTGAAACAACAATCCATTAGAAGAGTCAAGTAGAGAAAGAATTCTACTATCTTCTAAGATTTAAAAGTCCATCATCAATATTTTATCCTGTAACATCAATCATATACATCTTAAATCAAATATTCATCTTTGCACTACTGCATCAAAGATATTCATTTGTATCACCATTTGGTTATGTTCATCTCAACACCTATTCAACTTTTGCACTACTGAGCCAAAGATATTCATTAGGTAATCATTCATCATTTTTTTTACTGGGCCAAAGATATTCAAATAATATTATCATTTAGGGTGAGAATGATGAAAAATATCTTAAAGAAAAGCGAATTCAATTGAGACAAAAGGACAAATATTAGGGATTAGGTATACGGTTTATCCAAGTTCAATAATACTCCATAATAACCAATTGTGAAGCAGAATTCAAAAATAAAGATCAAAACATGGATACAATCAAAGATAGTAACCATAATAGACATCTTGGATAAAAAGGAGAAAATTTTATTTTTCGTTGAATAGTGCCGTATTTGTGAATAGTGTCGTATACGTGAATAGTATCATATACGTGAATAGTAACCCCGACACAAAAAGGTAGAAATTCCATAATAAAATCCATACCAATTTTTCGGTATAATGATATTGAAAGAATAACATCATTAGGAAGAAAATAACATCCTTTACCTTAAAATAACAGTACTTCTGATCGAAATATCGGTATAAGGCTGAAGGAAACTTGCACTGAATAACAACTCACAAAGTCTCTAAATACTCACAAAATACGCTCGATAATATAGAGAGAGAAAGAGAGAAAATTTATTTATGGTGTGATTTTCAATTCTAACTAAGCACCCTATTTATAGGAAAATACTTAGAACGCCATAGCAGATTAACCTGCTACCTGATGGCTTACTTGCTACTATTCACGCCCACCACTTTTGAAAATAAATTCCAACACATTTATTTTTGTAACTTCAATAATTCATAATAAATAGTCATTTTATCAGAAAATTTCGAATCTCATGTCTATTCCATAGGAAATTAAATTCTCTACAACTTTGTAAGTTTAAGTTTTTTCAAATTCCAAACGAAAAATGACCGAAATTCACATACAGACGATTTTCAACACTTCTATTCCGACAAAATACTGATAAAACACCTCAGTATTTATTCCTTCATTTATAACCATAAGAAATATATCCATCATTTATATCCACATAAAATAAATATTTTCTTATCATATAAATCAATAATTAATTATTCACAAATAATATTACAGAATCACAATTATGACAATCAGGTCGTTCCTAGGAAAGAGGGGGCTTTTCGATCAGAATTTCTCCTTATTGGCGCGCAATTAGGTGACCAAACCCCTTTCTGAAGATGCGAACTTCCTTAGACATTGCCAATAATGCTATCTAATAATATTCAAATAATATGAATTATTGATCTGATAATGGAAAATACTGTGCAGTGGCAATTATTGAACAACAATAATATAAAATATCAACGCAAAGAATTATTGAATCAATAAAATAAAATATTGAGCGAAGAATTATCGTAGCAATTATTAGTAGTGCCTTCTTACGTAAGAATCAATAATTTCAAAAAATATCATGCAATACTGGTGTCTTCTTTGTGCAACCACGCATTTACTATATTTTAACCACGTGTATTATTCCAGCGATTGTTAGCTCAGTAACCATTACGTCGTTATTTATAAAAACTCAAACTTGTCGTTTTTTCTTCATTAAATGATTATCCGTTATGGGGCCCATAAATGTCATTCGCTTGTGGTAAATCACGAATATTCCCAAGCGGCAAGAATATTCCACGACCAAACGAATATTCCCCGACAAAATGAATATTTTATAAATACTTGCTTATTTTGCAAAATTTGCACATTTCACCCATAACCAAAGTATTATATCAAATTAACACTTTATTATTCACAATAATAAATAGAGGAAATTTGATTTTATTTATAATAAGTTGGGTTCTTATAGTTTATTTATGGAAAATAATTACTTTATTTAATAAATAGATAAAAATGATTTTAATTATTAAAATTATATAATTAATTCCTAAAAATTATTTTAATGCCGAAAAATAGTTTTTAATTATTCGAATATATTTCATAAATATTTAATATTTTTGGAATAATAATGGTATTTAATTTATTTAATTATAATATTAAGTAAATTACTTAAAAATGATTTTAATACATGAAAATCATGAAAAATTATATTATGGTATAAGAAAATATTTTAAGTTATTTTTGATAACTTTTAATATTTTGTGATGAATTTCATTCATTAATTAATATTAATGGTAATTATTTTATTTACTAAATGTATTAAATAAATTATGGAAAAATAGAATTAATGATTTATAAATCATATAAAATGATTTAAGTATTATAAAATATTTGAAGTTATAAATATAACTTTTGATATTTTGTCATGAAAAACATTAATATTTAATATTAATGGCAATTATCGATAATGAATTTAATTATTTAAAAATTATATAAATGTGATTTTAAGGTATTAAAAATACTACGATATATTATAAATATATTATAATATTATGTTATGATTTTCATTAATATTTAGTATTAAATAAATGTTAATGATAAAGGAATTATGTGGTATTTAAATCATATAATTATGATATTAATGAGTGAAAATTTATGATAAATGATAATAATTACTTGAAAATTATTATGAGCCTAAGAATATTATTTTGACTGAATAGTTAATTGTCTAAGTTAATTGTGTTGCGTTTAGACAGAGTCTTATGTATATTAGGCTCGATAGTTATTCGACTGGGCCGTCGGGATGTCAGAATTGTGCCAGATTTAACTCAAACTGCAATGGTTTGACTTGATACTAGGTCTTATATGCTGAATAGACTAATAGGATTATGTGGTAATGTGTTTAGGATATTTTATATTATGATGATATTATTCTAACTTGAGAAATCGATATGATTATTATTAGGTCTTCGGATAAAGCTAAGTTATGCTTCGTAATGGTAATCAACCGATCAGGAAAGTTTCGTATACTCACTTATTGTGAAAGTTTTTGAACTGTTCTTTGAACTTGTGATTAATCATTGTTGATTACATCACGTCTATGAATTGTTGAATCGCACTTTGTGCATATTGCATGTGTTCATCATGTATGAAAGGTTGATCACCTTCATTACCATTCGTTCCTGATATAATTGATATGTTCATGTTTAATGTTCGTTCAGCTATGAAAATGTATCCATGCTAGTTCATAATTATATTGTTGAATGTTAGCCAGCTATTATTCAAAATCTTTCCATCATGATATATCCATAAATTATTGAACTTAAACTTCTTTGGGAAAACTTATTTGCTCACCCTTGCTATATCATGATAAACATTGCGATTAAAGCGAATACGTCGGATCTGAGGAAAAGTCAAAGCCAAGTTTAGCTTGGGAATATGTAAAAACTAGATTTGTATATGATATTGTATTATTATAACATTGTATGTTAGATACGATATTGATTCAGGTTTTAAGTAAGGTTCTCGACCTTGGGGATAGTGTGTAATATTTATTGTATAGAAAATCTATGTTTATATCTTTCGCAATAGTTAGAACTAGTGTACCAGATTCGTGGTGATTTAGGACCATAATTTAGGGGCCCTACATTACATGTCGATCTTATTTCCTTAAAAATACTTGCATTTGATTTGATTTTAGGGATTGATTGGTTAACTACTCATCATGCAAAAATTGATTATTTTTGTAAGGTTGTTAGCTTTCATATTCCTAACCAACCTATTATGCGAATTCAAGCAACCAAACCACTAAAGTCAATCACTGTCATATCAAGCCATAAAGCTATTCGTTTATTGAAAAACAGATGTCAGGCTTTCTTAGCCCATGTCACGGATTTAAATAAAAATATGTCAGATTTGAATGATATTTCTATTGTTAATAAATTTCCTAACGTATTCCCTGAAGAACTTTCTGGCCTAACCCCAGAGCGTGAAATTGAATTTTGTATCGACCTTGAATCCGGTACAAAACCCATTTCCAAAGGCCCATATCGAATGGCTCCTATTGAACTTCAGGAGTTAAAAACCCAACTACAGGAATTGTTAGACATCGATTTCATTTGACCTAGTACGTCTCCTTGGGGTGCTCCTATTCTATTCGTGAAGAAGAAAGATGGAAGTATGCAATTTTGTATTGATTATCGGGAGTTGAATCATGTCACCATCAAAAATAGGTACCCGTTGCCTCGCATTGATGATCTGTTTGACCAGTTGTAAGGCGCCAAATTCTTTTCAAAGATCGATCTTTGTTATGGATATCATCAGTTGAAGATTAAAACTGATGACATTCCAAAGATTACTTTCAGAACTCGGTACGGGCATTATAAATTTCTAGTCATGTCTTTTGGATTGAATAATGCTCCTGCTGCCTTCATGGATATGATGAACCGAGTATTCAAGGAATATTTGGATCACTTTGTGGTCGTCTTTATTGATGACATCCTCATTTACTCCAAAAGTCGTGAAGATCATGAGCAACACTTGAGGCTGATACTCCAAAAGCTTCGTGAAAACAAGTTATATGCCAAGTTGAAGAAATGTGAGTTTTGGCTTGAGGAAGTAGCATTCCTTAGGCATGTGATATCAAATTATGGAATATTTGTTGACCCGGTAAAGATTAAAGTAATTCAAAGCTTGGAGAAACCTAAGTCAGTGACCGAAGTACGTAGCTTTCTCGGCTTAGCTGGTTATTATCGGAGATTCGTAGAAGGGTTTTCTCGAATCACTACTCCGTTAACTCAGCTGACTCGAAAAGATACAAAATTCGATTGGAGCGAGAAATTTGAGAAGAGTTTTCAAGAACTCAAGAGGAGACTCATTTCAGCACCTGTTCTGACAATACCATCTGGCTCGGAGGGATTTGTCATCTACAGTGATGCTTCAGACAAAGGGTTAGGATGTGTTCTTATGCAACATAGGAAAGTCATAGCCTATGCCTCACGACAACTCAAAGAATATGAGAGCAATTATCCTACTCATGATCTAGAGTTGGCAGCTGTAGCGCCCCCAAATTTGGGTGTCTTCCAACCCGACAGATGGTGCTATACTGTACAACATTCATACATTCATTGAATTGAAAAGTCTCAAAGAACGAACATAACTTCTATATATTTAAAGTAATATTTATATTTCCCAGGTTCTATACCCATTACAAAGGTTCTTTGGCATAATATCAGTTACATTACAACAATAGACCTATACTATTACAAGACATCTTAACAATCTGCCTTAGCTTTTCCTTTATCCTTTTTCGATCCTTGGGGACGTTGGTCTTGCATTGCATTCATATGGTTCAAGCAAGAGTGAGCATAACTAGCTCAACAAGTATAACAATTCAATAACAACATGCTTGACATACAAACAAATCAGTATATCTTCAATAAGCGAACAATAGTTATGAAGTACTATTGCTAATTCAAAATAGCACTTCATCTTTCTTTCAAAATGTTTTACAATAATAACAATATTTAGTAAAACATTTACTCCGATCAAAGACCTCGGTATTCATTCTTTATTGGAAAGGACACGAGGGGAAGCAAGTCCGTAAGCGATATTACTTACGAGCACTTCTAGGTGATCACCTATTTTACTCTATGTTGATCAACACTACATCCAGATTAAGCGTATGCGCGTTTAAGCATTTGGCAACCTCACGTGCTGTCGTTTTCCAAACAAAACTTTTGTTTAACATTTCGGTCTTCTTTTAAAAACCATATCGAGTAGTTGACAAAAGATAACAACATTTGATAATAAATGAATAGATTATCAATATATCAAGTCTAGCCAAAGGAATTGGCTTTAACTTCAACATACCTTAATTCATGCGAAAGAATACATGAACTTCAAAAACTTGTTCAGAATGAATTGAGACAAGAGTTAGAATACTTGCCTTTAGCGTCTGCTATGGTATATTAACTTTATGTTCAAATCTTTCAAGTCTCTACAATACATGAGCACATAATGCCTTACATTAGGTCACATATAATCAAGTATGTATATGGCTATATCTTACACTTCCTCTCAAACTCAACCTTTATACAACATCCTTAAGGTTTAACAAAGTTTAACCAATGTTACATTACGTTCCTTAGGTTGTGATTACTTTTAAATCAATTAAATTTCTTTTCTTTGTGATTAAAAACATTCATTGTTATTCTTGTTCTGAGGCTGGCGCTGCGGCGCCGACTTTATACTCATATCTCGCGTTGTGGGGCGAGTTAATATTGGCATTGACCCGGACTTGGCGCTGCGACGCGAGTCCTTACTTGGTGGCAGCATATTGTGTGCACACACTCGAAGGTTTTTTGATTGTTCATGAAATTTATTATTTCACAAATTATACTCTGGTTCGCGCTACGTTGAACTCTTGCAGTGTGCTCGGATACTATTACGCGCTGCGGCATGACCAGTTTGGCCTAGGGTTGGCGCCGCGGCGCCAACTCTGTGCACCATTAAAAAATTTCAGTCTTTGATTTTTGTGAACTTCCCAAATGCATAACTTCTTCGTTATAAGTCCGAATTGGCTCGTTCAAAAGACTACGGTTAACAAATTATGTAATCTACGCGTTCATGCAAGAATTTTATCTATTTGACTTCGTTTGCTAAAAATTCACCTATTGGTTCATTTTTAACGAAAACAATAAACGTTCATGAACGTTCAACTCTCGGTTCTTCGTTCTAAGTCGGAATTCGGTCATTTTTGAGTTCGCAACTCTTAAATGCCAACTATGACTTGTCTCCATCGGAAAACAATGGTTCCGAGTTCAAACACAAAATTTGACTTCTATTCCGAGAATTTTACGAATTCGATGGTTATCGTCCAATCGTGCAATTTCCAGCAAATCTTCATTATTATGATTTGTTCAACATTACAAATGAATTCCATTCATCATGTGAACATCTCAACATACTTATTACAACAACCTATATTCATTGTTGGATTTTTGACTTATTATTCATGAGCTTATAACTTGTCAAATTATAAACTACTTAAGATTTTATTGTTCATGAGTTATGACAATTAAAATTTCTTAATCATCATACTTTATATGTTCTTAACATATAACTTTACTTATGTATACATGATACATATGATCATATAAGTTCTTTTACATCCATATCACTTCTCTTGATAAACTCATTACAAGTTCATAATACTTTCACATAAGTTTATAACTTATGCTAGCTTAAATGACTTATTACCAACTTATGTGGCTTAAGTTCATTACTTACACATTCTTCTTACTTCTTAACATTCATATTCCTTAATCCATACTTTACTTATCAAACTATCATGGTAGAGATAGAAGATAATGGAGAAGAAGTCTTACTTTTGAAGTCTTGGTGAGGTAGCCTTCTTCTTGTTCTTACAAATGAAAGTAACTTATTTGTGACTTAATCTCTCTACCACTTAAACACTTTGAAATGTTTGGATTATTTGAACAAGTGTTAAATGGCTAGCAAGCCTCCTCTATTTATAGAAGTTGCAAAGCTAGGGTAGTTTAATCATTAAATCCTCCACCTCCTTTAATCACCTCCTTCTTATTCATTACTTCTTTAAGCACAAATCTTATCTTTTGCTTGGCCATTACTCCTAAGTCTTGGTCATTACTTCTAACACTTGGTCACCACACATTTAATTTGATTACCAAGTTAAACCATATTAACATGATTTGCCCCATGGGTCAACCAATTCATTGCACTCTATGCTTGGGCTTGGACCAACTTAATCTTTGGGCTTTGTATTAATAAACATTAACTTGTTTATTAACCAATAATTGGGCCTCACCCTTTAATTTACTTGGACTTGTAGTAATACCAGTCCATTAACATTACTTAATACTTATACATATAGTTTATGTATCATTTTCGTATTCTAATATATATAATTTATATATGATATTTCATCCTTCATATAAACTCGTATAATACTTCGTATTATATTTGTTTTCATTTCCTTTGTACAATACCCAAGTATTATACAATTATTACTTATTCATTACTACTTCGCCTTCTTTAACGTTTATAATTTAAGTCCACAAGAGAAATATTATATTTTCCATAACTAGATTTTTATTACATAATCCATCTTACCTTGTCATTCTATTATTACATATTTCTCGGAAATTCAAAAATAAATCCTGAGCAAATACCGATCAATAGTGTTTTTCGGAAAATTTCTCGGAAAACTTTTATTTTTGTCTTGGAAATTCAAACACTTTAATTCATTAACGTAGCTCAAATACTACGACATTCTAACATCAATAGGTTATAAAACGACAACCATCTTGATAATACATCGAATAGAATTTTATTATTATTTAATTTAATAAAATCATTTTACAATAAGATCCGAATTTCTCGGTCGTTACATTCTTCCCCCTTATAAAGATTCTGTCCCCAGAATCTCGTCTTAGTTTAACCAAATAGATGGGGAAAATTTTTCTTCATCTTTTCTTCTAATTCCCACATTGCTTCTTCAGCATCGTGGTTCTTCCATACTACCTTTACTGATGGTATTACCTTGTTCCTCAGAACTTGTTCCTTTCTATCAATGATCTGCATCGGCGATTCTTCATATGTTAAGTCTTTCTCGATATGATCGGCTCATACTCGATTACATGCTTATTATAAAAGCTTATATGGACGCGTATCTGAATCGTGAAACACGTTATGTATTTGTTCTAGGTCTGGAGGTAATGCTATCACATAAGCTACCTCTCCCGCCCATTTTAATACCTTAAAAGGTCCTATAAACCTTGGACTTAACTTTCCTTTCTTTCCAAAGCGTATCTTTCCTTTCCAGGGAGATACCTTTAGAAACACATACGAACCCACTTCAAACTCTCGACTTAGTCTATGCGAGTCTGCATACTTCTTCTGTCTGTCCTGAGATGTGATGAGACGCATCCGAATTAACTTTACCACATCCGCTGTCTGCTGCACCAATTCTGGTCCCAGCATCCGGCGTTCTCCCACCTCATCCCAACACAATGGTGTTCTGCACCTTCTTCCATACAGAGCTTCATAAGGTGGCATACCTATACTTGCATGATAACTGTTGTTATATGCAAATTCTACTAGTGGTAAGTGATCATCCCAACTACCCTTGAAATCCATGACGCAAGACCTCAACATGTCTTCTAACGTCTGAATTGTTCTGTCGCTCTGCCCATCGGTTTGTGGATGATACGCTGTGCTTAACTTCAGCTGTGTTCCCAACTGTTCTTGCAAACTCCTCCAAAAGTTCGATGTAAATCGTGGATCACGATCTGACACAATCGATAATGGTAATCCATGTCTGGAAATGATTTCCTTAACATAAAGTTTAGCTAATTGGTCTAAGTTATACTTGACCCTAATTGGCAAGAAGTGAGCCGACTTCGTCAACCGGTCCACTATTACCCAAATCGAATCGTATCCTTTATTCGTCGTCGGAAGTCCCACCACGTAGTCCATCGTGATATGCTCCCACTTCCATTCTGGAATCTCCAATGACTGTAATAAGCCACTGGGTCGTTGATGTTCGACCTTAACTTTTTGACAAGTCAAGCACCTACACACATACTCTGCTATTTCTCTCTTCATGTTTGGCCACCAAAGACTCTGTCGAAGGTCTTGATACATCTTAGTGCTACCCGGATGTATCGAGTACCTCGAACTATGAGCTTCTTATAACACTTGCTCCTTTAATTCTGTCTCATTCGGAACCCAAATTCTTCCTTTAAATCTTAATAATCCCTCATTATCAAGACTATAATTAGTATATTCCTTCTCGGTTAACCGCTTCTTCATTTGGTTACACTCGACAGTCTTGAGTTGTACCTCCTTGACTCTGTCTAAGATGGTAGATTGCATCTCCGTCGTAAAGAGTATCTGCCTCAAATCACTCGACATCTTTACTTCTATTTCCATCCTAGCCATCTCTGTTATTAACTCATTTTGAGCCGTTAACATAGACAACTTTTCTCGACCCTTCCTACTTAAGGCGTCGGCAACTACATTGGCCTTTCCAGGGTGATACAGGATTTCACAATCATAATCCTTTATCAACTCTAGCCATC
Organism: Panax ginseng; assembly: GCA_020205605.1. NCBI lineage: Eukaryota > Viridiplantae > Streptophyta > Magnoliopsida > Apiales > Araliaceae > Panax > Panax ginseng. The sequence goes on along the minus strand of CM035141.1, from coordinate 42,455,148 downwards.
TTCTCTGGCTCATATTCAACTCCTTCTAAGTGAAGATATACTTTAGACTCTTATGGTCCGTATATATCTCACATTTTTCCCCATAAAGATAATGTATCCATATCTTTAGGGCAAACACTACTGCGGCCAGTTCTAGATCATGAGTAGGATAGACTTTCTCATAAACCTTCAACTGCCTTGGTAGTGATGCATACATAATGACTTTGCCATCTTCGCATAAGCACACAACCAAGTCCTCTATCAAAGCATCACTATACACTACTAAAATTTCCCGTGTCATCTGGCAATGACAAAACAAGCGCTTCACTTAATTTTTTCTTCAGTTCTTGAAAACTGTCTTCATATTTATCCGTCCATACGTATTTCACCGTCTTCCTTGTTAAATTAGTCAACGGGGTAGCTATCTTCGAAAAATCTTGGATAAATCTTCGAAAGTACCCTGCTAACCCTAGGAAACTCCTCACCTCAGTCGGCATTTTCGGTTGTTCCCAATTCATTATCGCTTCTACCTTCATTTGGATCCTTTGAAATCCCTCTTGGTCAATGACATGACCTAAAAACTTCACCTTTCCCAGCCAAAATTCACATTTGGTGAATTTCGCATATAACTTTTCCTCCTTTAGTGTCTCCAACACTAATCTTAAGTGTTTAGCATGATCTCTTGACGTCTTAGAATTGACTAGAATATCATCGATAAACACAACGACGAACTTGTCCAAATATCGTTTGAACACTCTGTTCATCATATCCATAAATTCAGCAGGTGCATTTGTCAATCCAAATGACATTACCAGAAACTCGTAATGACCATAATGAGTCCTGAATGCCATCTTTGGTACATCTTCCTTCCTAACCTTCAACTGGTGATACCCCATCCGTAAATCTATTTTAGAAAAATACTTTACCCCTTTCAATTGATCAAAGAGATCATCGATCCTGGGCAATGGGTATCTATTCTTTATCGTTAACTTGTTCAACTCCCGATAGTCGATGCAAAGTCTCAACGATCCATCTTTCTTCTTGACAAACAACACCGGTGCCCCCCACGGAGAAACACTTGGTTGAATTTACTTTCTATCTAATAGCTGTTCTAGCTGAACCATTAGTTCTTTCATTTCCACAGGCGCCATACGGTACGGTGCCCTTGAGATTGGTGCCGCTCCTGGCACAATGTCTATCACAAATTCGATCTCCCTATCCGGCGGTAAACCCGGTAACTCACTTGGAAATACATCCATGAACTCGTTTACTATAGGTATTTGTTCCATGATTGCTCCCACTCTTTGGGTATCAACAACATGGATAGATAACCTACACATCCCTTCCTTAAGAGTTTTCTAGTTTGTGTCATCGTAAGGCAACACGAACGTCCCGATGATTTATTACTGTAAAATACTACAGGAGGTTGCTTCAATGTCCTGATGCTCACACATTTCTTTTGGCAATCTATGATTGCTCCATGGTTAATTAACCAATCCATTCCGAGAATTACGTCGAATTATCCTAACTTTATCAGTATTAAATCTACTGGTAACTTACAACCACGTACATCTATGCAATAACTCCTATGAATATCTTCAACCAGAATTATCTCTTCGTTTGCTACCTTAATGTTCAAAGGTATAGGCAATTTTTTGGGAAATAATTCTAGTTGTCTAGCAAAATCACATGCTATAAACGAACAAGTAGCACCCAAATCAAAAAGCACGTATGCATTTATGTTATTGATCGGAATAATGCCTGCAACTACATCCCCTGATGCCACCGCATCTTGGACCGTCATATTAAAAGTGCGGGCCATTGATTTACCCGACTGAGCTGGACCACTAATAGCCAACTTACCGCTATTAGTTCCCTTATTTCCTTCTGTCCCCTTCTTCGGGCAGTTCTTCGCTATGTGGTCAGTTGATCCACATACAAAACATCCGTGATTTTTCTTTGGATTTGGACAGTTAGGCAAAATGTGCCCATCCTGTCCACAATTATAACATACTACCTTTCCTTTGAGACAGACTCCTAAGTGAGACTTCCCGCAGGTTTTAGAGGCATTCATCCTCCTCTTAGCATCCCCTTGTTTTACTCCGGTATTCCCAGAGTTAAAGCCCTTCCTCTTTTGACCGTTGCCACTTCCACTGGCTCTCTCGGTCTTGGTTCCTCCATCCACCTTGCCCTTGTTTTTCTTATCCTTGTGGTACTGGCTGAGAGCCTCATTCCCACCTTCGGCAATTATTGCCTTTTCTAATATGGTTCCAAAGGAAGTACTTTGGAACACAAAAATTCGGCTATAGAGCCAGGGTTTTAAGCCCTGCTCGAATCTCCTAGCCTTTCTCACTTCAGTGTCCACTTGATGTGGAGCAAATCGTGTCAGTTCATTAAACTTGGCAGCATACTGGGGAACTGTCATATCCCCTTACTTCAATTAAAGAAACCTCATTTCCATCCTCCCTTGCATACTCGTGGGAAAATAGTTCTCGAAGAAAATCTCCTTGAACCTCTCCCATGTTAGGGTTTTCTATATATTTAACTTTGGTTTGCCTCCCACCGAAGTTGGCCTCTCCTTTCATCAAATAGGTTGCAAAGGCAACCTTTTGACCCTCCTCAACATTTGTTATTACAAATACTTTCTCGATTTCTTTTACCCATGTATGCGGGCTTCTATGAAGGTAAAAGTAGTTCCTTTGAACTCGCGGACCTACACTTTTAAAATCCTTAAAAGTAGTAACTTCATTACTCGGGAATCACGGTACATTAGCCCCATTCTATTAAATACTGGTAGTAAAAGATTAACGAACTCCTGCATTGGATTAACTAGACCACCCTAGGTTGGTTAATATTAGTGCCTTGATTTCGTTGTCTCCTTCTTGGCGGCATTTTCTTTGATAAGAAAACAACACATCATTATTACTTTATTCTTGTTAGTTTGTTATTATTTATAATAAAACAATAACTCATACTCATTACTCAATATATTCCATAAAAGACTTATATTGATTCATAACTTGTAGTATAACACTACATTGATTACATTACTCAAATTTTATGGCGATTACATTACCTTCCGCAATTACTTTCCAAAATTGGGATTTACAAAAGACTACCCTTTGTTATACAAAAGAGGGTTTTACGTCACTACTAGATACATAATATTTACACATCTAAGCTACTCTAGCTATTGCTAGATTACATCTGCCATAAGGCATTCTCAAAATCTTTCTTTGGCGAATAATGATAACATCTCTACCGATAGTGTGATGGGTGCGTCTCCGCTTCTATCTGATACTTGACTACTGTTGCTTGGAAATCCACATGAGAACTCCTATGTATATAGGACATCCTCTCCAACTTCCACTGTTTAGTCTTTAGCTCCTGCTTGAGCTCAAAGACTTCACATTTCAGCTCTCGGACCTTGTCCTTAGCTAGAACTCTATCATCATGCTCCTCTTCCCACATTCCCTCCACGATAGTCTTGTCCTCACGGACAGCTTGGAGTTCCTCTTTCAACTCCTAAACCTCCTGGCAGTAATGGACATTCTTATCCAATACTGACATAAACAGTGCCTTCATTGATTCCCCCGTAGACAACTCCTCTGTAGGTGGAGCCTGGTCAAAGGACATCACGTCCACCTCCTCCTCTAGCATGCCATCAAATATAGACATGTAGTCTAAATCGTCCGAGTCTCCAGACTCGATTGTCACCACCTCTGGTTCTACTGCTACGGGATTTGGTAGTATCTCTACCCGATTAACCGAATTCTCGCTCACTACATGTATATCTCTACACATATCATTTTCTCTTGACATCTACAATAAAACAATATAGTTTGATTAGTACACGTCAGTAAAATAATAGAAATACATAACATAATACAATGCATTTTTTATAGGGTTACTTTCCATCTTTTACTTCTTTATTCTTTCTTAAGGTTATGACCTAAGGTTCTACTTTCCCCCTTAAGTTTTATAACCTAGGCTTTGATACCAACTTGTAGCGCCCCCAAATTCGGGTATCTTCCAACCTGAGGCGGATGGTCTTTATCTTTGTACAACATTCATACATTCATTCAATTGAAAAATCTCAAAGAACGAACATAACTTCTATATATTTAAAGTAATATTTACATTTCCTAGGTTCTATACCCATTACAAAGGTTCTTTGTCATAATATCAGTTACATTACAACAATAGACTTATACTATTACAAGACAGCTTAACAATCTGCCTTAGCTTTTCCTTTATCCTTTTTCGATCCTTTAGGACGTTCAGTCTTAGTTGCATTCATATGGTTCAAGCAAGAGTGAGCATAACTAGCTCAGCAAGTATAACAATTCAATAACAACATGCTTGACACATACGAATCATATATCTTCAATAACTGAACAATAGTTATGAAGTACTATTGCTAATTCAAAATAGCACTTCATCTTTCTTTCAAAATGTTTTACAATAATAACAATATTTAGTAAAACATTTACTCTGGTCAAAGACCTCGAGTATTCATTCTTTATTGGAAAAGGACAACCCGGAAGCAAGTCCATAAGCCCGATATTACTTACGAGCACTTCTAGGTGATCAGCCTATTGTACTCTATGTTGATCAACACTACATCCATTAAACGTATGCACGTTTAAGCATTTGGCAACCTCACGTGCCTGTCATTTTACCGACAAAACTTTTGTTTAACATTTCAGTCTTCTTTTGAAAATCATATCGAGTAGTTGACAAAAGATAACAACATTTGATAATAAATGAATAGATTATCAATATATCAAGTCTAGCTAAAGGAATTGGCTTTAACTTCAACATACCTTAATTCATGCGAAAGAATACATGAACTTCAAAAACTTGTTCAGAATGAGCCGAGACAAGAGTTAGAATACTTGCCTTTAGCGTCTGCTACGGTATATTAACTTTATGTTCAAGTCTTTCAAGTCTCTACAATACATGATCACATAATGCCTTACATTAGGTCACATATAATCAAGTATGTATATGGCTATATCTCACCCTTCTTCTCAATCTAATTGTGTATTAGATTCAGTTACTATTCATTCCAGTTTATCATTATTCTTGCATTTATATTCAACTAGGTTATCTCAACCTTTATACAACATCCTTAAGGTTTAACAAAGTTTAACCAATGTTACATTACGTTCCTTAGGTTGTGATTACTTTTAAATCAATTAACTTTCTTTTCTTTGTAATTAAAAACATTCATTGCTATTCTTGTTACGAAATTTGGCGGCTGCAGGCTGACTTTATCTCACATCTCGTCATTGTACATGAGTTAATAATGGCATTGACCCGGACTTGGCCGCTGTATGAGTCCTTACTTGAGTGGTTGCGTATTGCGACGCATACACTCCGAAGGTTTTTTTTTGTATTGTTTCATGTATTTGCTGGCTAAAAATTGTACCATGGTTGGCGCTGCGGCGAACTCTTATAATGTGTGCTCGGACAATTGTTATGCTACTGTGGTATGACGATTTAGTCTAGGGTTGGCCTTGCATGGCCAACTCTGTGCACCAGAAAAAAATTTCAGTCTTTGATTTTTGTGAACTTCCCGGACGAATAACTTCTTCGTTATAAGTCCTAATTGGCTCGTTCAAAAGCCTACGGTTCACAAATTACATAATCTACGCGTTCATGCAAGAATTTTATGTATTTGACTTCGTTTACTAAAAATTCACCTATTGGTTCATTTTAACGAAAAGCGATAAGCGTTAAATGAGCGTTCAACGCTTCGTTCTTCGTTCTAAGTCAGAATTCGTTCATTTTCGAGTCTGCAACTCTTAAATGCCAAATATGACTTGTCTCCATCGGAAAACAATGGTTCCGAGTTTAAACACAAAATTTGACTTCTATTCCGAGAATTTTACGAATTCGGACGGTTATAAATCAATCGTGCAATTTTAAAGCAAATCTTCATTCTTATGATTTGTTCAACATTACAAATGAATTCCATTCATCATGTGAACATCTCAACATACTTATTACAACAACCTATATTCATTGTTGGATTTTTGACTTATTCTTCATGAGCTTATAACTTGTCAAATTATAAACTACTTGAGATTTTATTGTTCATGACTTATGACAATTAAAGTTTCTTAATCATCATACTTTATATGTTCTTAACATATAACTTTACTTATGTGTACATGATACATATGATCATATAAGTACTTTTACATCCATATCACTTCTCTTGATAAACTCATTACAAGTTAATAATACTTTCACATAAGTTTATAACTTATGCTAGCTTAAATGACTTATTACCAACTTATGTGGCTTAAGTTCATTACTTACACATTCTTCTTACTTCTTAAAATTCATGTTCCTTAATCCATACTTTACTTATCAAACTATCATGGTAGAGATAGAAGATAATGAAGAAAAAGTCTTACTTTTGAAGTCTTGGTAAGGTAGTCTTCTTCTTCTTCTTACAAATGAAAGTAACTTATTTGTGACTTAATCTCTCTAACACTTAAGCACTTTGAAATGTTTGGATTATTTGAACAAGTGTTAAATGGCTAGCAAGCCTCCTCTATTTATAGAAGTTGCAAAGCTAGGGTAGTTTAGTCATTAAATCCTCCCACCTCCTTTAATCACCTCCTTACTATTCATTACTTGCTAAGCACAAATCTTATCTTTTGCTTGGCCATTACTCCTAAGTCTTGGTCATTACTTCTAACACTTGGTCACCACACATTTAATTTGATTACCAAGTTAAACCGTAGTAACATGGTTTGCCCCATGGGTCAACCAATTCATTGCACTCTATGCTTGGGCTTGGTCCAACTTAATCTTTGGGCTTTGCATTAATAAACATTAACTTGTTTATTAACCAATAATTGGGCCTCACCCTTAAATTTAGTTGGACTTGTAGTAATACCAATTAACCATTCCAAGTCCATTAACATTACTTAATACATATACATATAGTTTATGTATGATTTTCGTATTCTAATATATTCAATTTATATATGATATTTCATCCTTCATACAAACTCGTATAATACTTCGTATTATACTTGTTTTCATTACCTTTGTACAATACCCAAGTATTATACAATTATTACTTATTCATTACTACTTCGCATTCCTTAACGTTTATAATTGAAGTCCACAAGCGAAATTTTATATTTTCCATAACTAGATTTTTATTACATAATCCATCTTACTTTGTCATTCTATTATTACATATTTCTCGGAAATTCAAAAATAAATCCCGAGCAAATATCGATGAATAGTATTTTTTGGAAAATTTCTCGAAAAACTTTTATTTTCGTCTTAGAAATTCAAACACTTTAATTCATTAACGTAGCTCAAATACTACGACATTCTAACATCAATAGGTTATACAACGACAACCATCTTGATAGTACATCGAATAGAATTTTATTATTATTTAATTTAATAAAATCATTTACAATAAGATCCGAATTTCTCGGTAGTTACAACAACTATCGTTTTTGTGCTTAAGATTTGGAGGCATTACCTGTATGGAGAGAAGGTCTATACGGATTATAAAAGCCTTAAATATTTCTTCACCCAAAAGGAACTCAAAATGTGGCAACGACATTGGCTTGAGTTATTGAAAGATTACGATCATACCATTCAATACCATCCTAGAAAAGCGAACATAGTAGATGACGTTTTGAGTAGAAGATCATATGCGGGTACAAGTGCGATATTTTCAACGCAAAGGCCCATTTTGTATGACTTACAAAGGATGGAGATAGATTTAAAGACTCCAGGGACCCATGTGATGATGGAGAATATACGAGTAGAACCGACTTTAAACGATAAAGTTAAAGCTGCTCAAGTTACAGACCTGGAGCTGATGCGTATGAGGAAGAAAGTGCAAGAAGGTGCTATTCCAGAAGCAATAATCGATGAAGAAGGAATACTTCGAGTCAACTCCAGACTTTGTGTTCCTAACGATTCTGACTTGAAGTATAAAATCATGATGGGCACAACACACCGCGTTTCAATCCATCTGGGAGTACCAAAATGTATCGTGATCTTTGACATACATTTTGGTGGAGCAATATGAAGAGAGAGATAGCGGGGTTTATTTTAGGTGTCTAACTTGTCAACGAGTCAAGGCGGAGCATCAAGTGCCAAAAGGTCCATTGCAACCACTTGAAATTCTAGAATGGAAGTGGGAGAACATTACCATGGATTTCGTTACTAGTCTTCTCAAGGTTTCTCAAGGCATAGATGCGATTTGGGTCATTGTTGATAGATTGACCAAGTCTGCTCATTTCTTATCTATACGAGAAACTTTTACACTTGAACGACTTGTTCGTATGTACATAAACGAGATTGTAAGATTGCATGGTATGCCAATATCCATAGTTTCTGATCGAGACCCAAGATTCACTTCATGATTTTGGGTTAGTTTGAAAAAAGATATGGGCACGGATATACGATTTGGTTCGGCATATCATCCTCAAATGGACGGACAATCGGAGAGGACTATTCAAACTCTTGAAGATTTATTAAGACTCTGTCTCCTTGACCTCAAAGGAAGTTGGGAAAGTTCTTACCAGTGGTGGAGTTTTCCTACAACAACAATTATCAAACAAGTATTGGCATGGCTCCATTTGAGGCGTTGTATGGAAGAAAGTATCGTTCTCCAGTATGCTGGGATGAGGTGGGTGAAACAACATTGTTGGGACTGAAGTTGGTACGTATGACTACGGAAAAGATTCAAATGATCCGACAACGTATAAAAACCTCACAAGATCGACAAAAGACTTATGTTGATCTTCATCGAAAGAACGTGGAATTCAATATTGGAGATCATGTGTTGTTACGTGTTGCTCCATGGAAAGGAGTTACGAGATTTGGAAAGAGAGGAAAGCTCAATCCTCGATTCATTGGCCCATTTTTAATCCTCCAACGAGTAAGAACTGTGGACTATAGACTCGCCTTACCGCCAAGTATGTCTCGTGTTCATAAAGTTTTTCACATATCTATGTTACGTAAATATGTGAAAGACCCGAACCACATTATTGAATTAGAACCAGACGAGATAGCGGAAGATTTAACGTATGAGGAGGTACCTGTTAAAATCTTGGATAAGAAGGATCATATTCTACGCTCTAAGGTTATAACTCAAGTCAAAGTTTTGTGGAGAAACCACGATGTTGAGGAAATGATCTGGGAGTTAGAATCTGAAATGAAATCAAGGTATCCTCACTTCTTCAACATACCAGGCACGCACCCTAATTTCAAGGATGAAATTTCATAAGAAGGGGAGGTTGTAAGACCCCAACTTTTATGAATAAAAATTAATTTTTCTCGAAATATATTTTTGAATATTATGGTGTAGATTTGATATAATGTTATAGTTGTGGGTATTATTTACAAATTTTGCAAAGTAAGCAAGTGGTTATATAATATTCGATTGGTCGGGGAATATTCATTTTAACAGGGAATATTCGTACGGCGGCACAATCATTGGTGGACCCCACAACGGAAGTATTGTCGTAGTTAAAAAATGACAAAATTATCTTTTTATAAAAATAACGACGAATGTTTTACCGTTAAACTGTTGAACTACCCAGTGGTAAAAGTACAGTAATACGTGTGGTTGCATAGTAGCACACAGTATTGATTATTGATGTTTACGTGAGAAGTCGCTCAGTTATACTCAATTATTGCTATAGTAATTGCTGCATAATATCTCTCATATTATTGATTCAATTATTGTCACAGTATCATCTGCATAATATCTTATATTATTAAATCAATAATTGAGATGACAAATTTATTCATATTATAATTTACAATATTGACAATGTCTAGAAAGTTCTGTCAAGGAGAGGTTTGGTCACCTAATTGCGCATGATAGGAGAAATCCTTATCGGAAAGCCCCCTCTTTCTTGGGAATGATCTGGTTGTTAAATATTGCGAGTTATAATATTAATGATGAATAAGTTCGTGTTGATTAAAGATGAAATTGATATTTCCATTGTGTTGGGATTTTTAGTGTTAGTGGAAATCGACATCTATTTCGATAATAATGGATGTCTGGAGGTTATATTGACCAATCTGGTAATTAATCAGATAAATGAGCAATTAAATGCTATTAATTCATATGTTTATAAATATTTGTTCACATGTATGTACTATTGATTCACATGCATGTACTATTAGGGGAGGTGGTGCACGATTGATAATACTTGCATGACTAAATTAACAATAGAGGTATAGATGAAGGTACTATACTGTAATTAATTTTTTTCACATGATTATACTATTTATTCACATGATGTAATATTAGGGGAGGTTGTGCTAGTTTGATAATACTTGCAGGACTAAATTAAAAATAAAAGAAAAGATGAAGGTATTATACTGTAATATTTTGAGCCCCAAAATGTGCAATTATCGAAACTATGTTTTTCTATAAATAGAAGCTCATTCTTCTTTCATTCTCACCAATTCACTAAGACTCACAAGAGCAATTATAGAAAGAGAAGATATAGAGAGAGAAGCTTTAGAGAGAAAGTAGAAGAGAAGTCTACTACCTCACTATTCCAGTATTCAGTCTTTTTCTGAGGTAAGGGATATTATTTTGTTTAGTATTCATGGGAATAATATTTTCTTCCATACTCTCTAGTATGTGAGTAATATTATTTTGTCTCGTATTCCTAATTATACCCTCATTTTGTTAAAAGTATTACTTCTATACTCCGTGAAATTAGTAGAATATCCTTGAAATTTACGCTTCATCTAGTATCGTTTCACAAGGATATTTTCTGCACATTTTTGTTAAATTTTAAGCTTTTCATGCCGGAGTACTGTCCATGAGTAGTATTCATTTTTATGGTACTATTCACAAAGTACTATTCACGGGGTACTATTTACAAAGTACTATTCATGGGTACTATTCACAAAGTACTATTCATAGGTACTATTCACAACGTACTATTCACAAAGTACTATTTACGGGGTACTATTCTCGAAGTACTATTCACGGGGTACTATTCACCCGAGAAATTATTCATGACAAAAATTGATTTCTTTGCTGTCCAAATCATTTTTGATACAATATTATTCTTGAATTTTACTCCACAAAGCAGTATCATGTTGACAATTTGGACATTATTGAATTCTGGATAAATTAAATTATAAATCTTTAACAATTTATCCTTTGTTTTCTTTTAATTGAATTCTTATATCATTGTCATCATCCTCATGCTTATATTGTGATAAAAGTCATCATCGCTTAAATTACATGCATAGATATCTTATTGATTGGTATGATTATGACCGAGGATTAGTCGGTATAATCATGACCGTAATGTTACAAATGATGTGGTAAAAATCCTCATTGGCCTGTAGTGCATTCATGGACAGTTGTAGGTATGATTATGACCATGGATTATTAGGTATAATCATGACCATTGATGATTACATGAATATCAGTGGCCCGTAGTACAGGGATGATTCGATGATGTGGTTTATTTATTAAGCTGAGTCTCAGTGATAAAATTGATGATAAACTTTTTAAATCATAGAAGATAGTAGATATCATGTTCTACTTGACTCTTCTAATGGATTTCTTGTTCCGCTGCAGTTAAACTTGATGTTTATCATATTTTATCAGTTTAACACTGTTGAAGGCTAACGATAATTTATTATGTATTATATTAGTCATAATATTTCTTACTGGGCTAGTTGAGCTCACCGTTTTGCTTTCATTGTTCTCTTTAGGAAATGAGAACGTAGCTGGGACTAGTCGGGGAGCAAAGTGACAGTCCGAGATAGTGGCTATAATAGTCCTCACTATTTTATGAAATAGTGTGATAATAAATGTAATGAGGACTTCATTTGAGTTTGAATACTGTCTATGAGATAATATTCGTGTAAAAACTCTAAGCTACGCTTTTGTCGTATTGAATAAAAGAAGTTTGTATTTGATTTTTGTACCATGTATTTGGCGACTCAGAATGGGTGATGTATACCTATTTTGGGGGTGTCACAATAATAATTTGAGAAAATTCAATTTTATTTATAAAAAGTTGGGGTCTTACAACCCCCAAAATAGGTATACATCACCCATCTTGAGTCGCCAAATACATGGTACAAAATTCAAATACAGCTGTCGTGTAAAATACGACAAAAACATAAACTGAGAGTTGTAATATGAATGTTGTCTTCTAGACATTATTCAACTCAAATGGAGTCCTCAATACATTTAATATCACACTATTTCATAGAATAGTGAGGACTACTAATGCTATCATCTGGACCGTCACTCCGTTCCCCGACTAGTCCCGGCTATGTTCTCATTTCCTAGAGATAACAATGGAAGCAAAAGGGTGAGTTCAACTAGCCCAGTAAAAAATATTATGACTAAGATAATGCAGAATAATTTATCGTTAGCCTTCAACAGTGTCAAACTGATAAAATATAACAAACATCAAGTTTAACTGTAGCGGAATAAGAAATCTATTAGAAGAGTGAAGTAGAGCATAAAATCTTCTATCTTCTATGATTTAAAAGATTTTTCATCACTTTTATCGCTAAGACTCAGCTTAATAAATAATCCACATCATCGAATCACCCCTGCACTATGGCCAAGGATATTCTTTAGTATCACGACAACAAATTATACATGCACTACGGGCCAAGGATATTCGTGTATTCATCAATGGTCATGATCATGCCAACAACTGTCCATCAATGCACTACGGGCCAATGAGGACTTTTACCACATCCTTTGTAACATTACGGTCATGATTATACCGAATAATCCCTAGTCATAATCATACCAAGTCCATCTATGCACTACAGGCCATATATGACTTTCAACATAATATAAACATGAGGATGATGACAATGATATAAGAATTCAATAAAACAAGTTCAAGGATAAATTATTAAAGATTCATAATTTAATTTATCCAGAAATCAATAACGTCCAAATTGACAACATGATACTTCTTTGTAGAGTAAAATTCAAGAATAATATTGTATCAAAAATGATTTGGACTGAAAAGAAATCAATTTTTGTCATGAATAGTACCGGTGAATAATGGCGAAAGTGAATAGTACCCCGTGAATAGTAACTTCAGGAATAGTTACCCCGTGAATAGTACACCGACATGAAAAAGTTAAAACTTATCAAGAATGCTCAGAATAATATTTCCACGAAAAGATACTGGATGAAACGCAAATGTCAAGGATATTATACTAATTTCATGGAGTATAGAAGCCAAAACTTTAACCAAATGAGTATAGAATTCGAAATCTGAAACGAATTAATATTACTTAAATACTATAGAGTATGGAAGAAAATATTATTTCAAGTGAATATTGAACAAAAATAACATCCCTTACCTTGAAAAGAAAAGTTTTCCAACTGGTATAGCGAGGATATTCTTGAAGAAAACTTACACTATTTTCTACGTTCAAAGCTTTTTTAAACTCCAAAGAAATACACTTAAGATTATAGAAGAAGAATTCTCTGATTCTGGTGTGATTTTCAATTCTAACTAAGCATCCTATTTATAGGAGAATGGAAGAGGTACTGTTTAAGAAACTTCACGGACCAACAGTTGAAATAAAATCACGGGACAAATCTGCAATTCATACACCCAACTTTCAAACTAAAAAACAAAATATATATGTACATACATCACTATCACTTTTACTTTCCCACCACCACCACACACACATCATTTTCTCATATTTTTCTTCCCACCATCACATATTATATATATATATATATATATATATATATATATATATATATATATATATATTCCTCTCTTTACGTATACCTTCCCCCATTCCAAAATCATTTCTTCCACACATGGGCCCCACATGTGGCCCCACCTTTATTGTAAAGAATAATTTCTATCGATTATTTTGAAAAATAGATAAATGAGGGTCCAAATAATACACCAATATTTACAACAAATACTTCATAAAATCACCTCAATATTTTTAACAACATTTATCATCATTATTATAATTCGTAATATCTAACAACTAGGTCGTTCCCAGGAAAGAGGGGGCTTTCCAATAAGGATTTCTCCTTATTGGCGCGCAATTAGGTGACCAAATCTCTCCTTGATAGAACTTCTAGACATCGTCAATATTGCAAATAATAACATTAATAACTTTATCATGTCAATTATTGTATTAATAATATATAAAATATTAACAATAATTGAATCAAATAACGTGAGATACTATGCATCAATTACTGTAGCAATAATTGAACAAAACTGTGTGACTTCTCACATAAGCATCAATAATAAATACTACGTGCTACTGTGCAACCACGCGTATTACTGTACTTTTCATCACCGGGTAATTTAACAGTTAATGGTAAAACTTCCACCGTTACTTTTGTAAAAAGATATTTCTGTTGTTTTCTAACTCCGACAATAATTCCACTATGGGGTTCACCAATGATTGTGCCATCGTACGAATATTCCCTGTTAAAACGAATATTCCCCGACAAATCTAATATAATATAACAACTTGCGTACTTTGTAAAATTTATAAATATTACCCACCACTATAACATTATATCAAATTCACTCCTTAATATTCAAAAATGATATTTATAGAAAATTCATCTTTATTCATAAAAGTTGGGGTCTTACAACCTCCCCTTCTTATGAAATTTTTCCCTCAAAATTAGGGTACATACCTGGTATGACAAAGAGGTGAGGATACCTTGATCTCATTTTAAATTTTAACTCCCAGGTCATTTCCTCAACATCGTGGTTTCTCCCCAAAACTTTGACTTGGTGTATAACTTTGGAGCATAAAATATGTTCCTTCTTATCCAAGATTTTAACAGGAACCTCTTCATACGTTAAATCTTCCGCTATTTCGTCCGGTTCCAACTCAATAATGTGGTTCGGGTCTTCCACATATTTACGTAACATTGATATATAAAAAATGTTATGAACACGAGACATACTTGGCGGTAACGCGAGTCTATAAGCCACAGTTCCTACTCATTCAAGTATTTCAAATGGGCCAATGAATCGAGGATTGAGCTTTCTTTTCTTTCCAAATCTCGTAACTCCTTTCCATGGTGCCACACGTAACAACACATGCTCTCCAACATTGAATTCCACGTCTTTTCGATGGAGATCATCATAACTCTTTTGTCGATCTTGTGAGGTCTTTATACGTTGCCGGATCATTTGAATCTTTTCTGTAGTCAGACGTACCAAATTCGATCCCAACAACGTTGCTTAACCCACCTCGTCCCAGCATACTGGAGAACGACACTTGCATCCATACAAAGCCTCGAATGGAGCCATGCCAATACTTGCTTGATAACTGTTGTTGTAGGAAAATTCCACCAATGGCAGGAACTTGTCCCAACTTCCTTTAAAGTCAAGGACACAAAGTCATAATAAATATTCAAGAGTTTGAATAGTCCTCTCTGACTGCTCGTCCGTTTGAGGATGATATGCCGAACTGAATCACAAATCTGTGCCCATAGCTTTTTGCAAACTAACCCAAAATCGTGAAGTGAATCTTGGGTCTACCATGCAGTCTTACAATCTTATTTATGTACATACGAGCAAGATTTTCAAGTGTATAAGTTTCTCGTATAGGTAAGAAATGAGTAGACTTGATCAATCTATCAACAATGACCCAAATTGCATCTATGCCTTGAGAAACCTTGCGAAGACCAGTAACGAAATCCATGGTAATGTGGTCCCACTTCCATTCTCGAATTTCAAGCGGTTGCAATGGACCTTTTGGCACTTGATGCTCCGCCTTGACTCGTTGACAAATTAAACACCGTGAGATAAACTCCTCAATCTCTCTCTTCATATTTCTCCACCAAAATGTATGTCGAAGATCACGATACATTTTGGTACTCCCAGGATGGATTGGAAACGGTGTGTTGTGCGCCTCCATCATGATTTTATACTTTAAATCAGGGTCGTTAGGAACACAAAGTCTAGAGTTGGCTCGTAGTATTCCTTCTTCATCGATTCTTGCTTCCGGGATAGCACCTTCTTGTACTTTCTTCCTCATACGCATCAGCTCCCGGTCTTTAACTTGAGCAGCTTTAACTTTATCGATTAAAGTCGGTTCTACTCTTATGTTAGCCATCATCACGTGGGTCCCTGGAGTCTTTACCTCTATTTCCATCCTTTGTAAGTCATACCAAATGGGCCTTTGCTTTGACAATATCGCACTCGTACCAGCATATTATCTTCTATTCAATACGTCAGCTACCACGTTCGCTTTTCGAGGATGGTATTGAATAGTATGATCGTAATCTTTCAACAGCTCAAGCCATCGTCGTTGCCGCATTTTGAGTTCCTTTTGAGTGAAAAAATATTTGAGGCTTTTATGATCCGTATAGTTTTTCACTTTCTCCCCATACAACTAATGCCTCCTAATTTTAAGTGCGAAGACAACTGCTGCCAACTCTAGATCATGAGTAGGATAATTCCTCACATATTCTTTGAGTTGTCGAGAGGCATAGGCTATGACTTTCCCATGCTGCATGAGAACACATCCTAACCCTTTGCCCGAAGCATCAATGTAGATGACAAATCCCTCCGAGCCAGATGGTATTGTCGAGCAGTCCTGAAATGAGTCTCCTCTTGAGTTCTTGAAAACTCTTCTCACATTCCTCGCTCCAACCAAATTTTGTATCTTTTCGAGTCAGCTGAGTTAATGGAGTAGCAATTCGAGAAAATCCTTCCACGAATCTCTGATAATAACCAGCTAAGACAAGAAAGCTACGTACTTCGGTCACTGACTTAGGTTGCTCCTAGCTTTGAATTGCTTCAATCTTTGTCGGGTCAACATATATTCCGTGATTTGATATCACGTGCCCAAGAAATGCAACTTCCTCAAGCCAAAACTCGCATTTCTTCAACTTGGCATAAAGCTTCTTTTCACGAAGCTTTTGGAGTATTAGCCTCAAGTGTTGCTCATGATCTTCACGACTTTTGGAGTAAATGAGGATGTCATCAATAAAGACGACCACAAAGTGATCCAAATATTCTTTGAATACTCGATTCATCATATCTATGAATGCAGCAGGAGCATTAGTCAATCCAAAGGACATGACTAGGAATTCATAATGCCCGTACCGAGTTCTGAAAGCTGTCTTTGGAATGTAATCGGTTTTAATCTTTAATTGATGATATCCGGAACGAAGATCGATCTTTGAAAAGAATTTGGCGCCTTGCAACTGGTCAAACAAGTCATAAATATGTGGGAATGGGTACCTATTTTATGGTGACATGATTCAACTCCCGATAATCAATACAAAGTTGTATACTTCCATCTTTCTTCTTCGCGAATAGAACAGGAGCACCCCAAGGAGACGTACTAGGACGAATGAAACCGATGTCTAACAATTCCTGCAGTTGGGTCTTTAACTCCTGAAGTTCAATAGGAGCCATTCAATATGGGGCTTTGGAAATGGGTTTTGTACCGGGTTCAAGGTCAATACAAAATTCAATTTCATGCTCTGGGGGTAAGCCAGGAAGTTCTTCAGGGAATACGTCAGGAAATTTATTAACAATAGAATTATCATTCAAATCTGACGTATTTTTGTTTAAATCAGTTACATGAGCTAAGAAAGCTTGACATCCATTTTTCAATAAACCAATAGCTTTATGGCTTAAGATGATAATGATTGATTTTAATGGTTTGGTTGCTTGAATTCACATAATAGGTTGGTTAGGAATATGAAAGCTAACAATCTTATGAAAACAATCAATTTTTGTATGATGAGTAGTTAACCAATCAATTCTTAGAATTATGTCAAACGAAAGTATTTTTAAGGAAGTAAGATCGACGGGTAATGTGAGGGTACCGATTTGAACCAAACAAGACTTATAAACAGTGGATGTAATGAAGGTTTTTCCTAACGAAGTTTCAATAGATAAGTCAAAGTTTAATTTCTTCGAAGTCAAATTTAAACGTTGAGCGCAAGTAGGAGAAATAAAAGAATGGGTAGAACCGATATCAAATAAGGTATATACTTCGCTAGAGTTTATGATAAGCTTACCTGTGATGACCTCGTTTGGGTTCCTTGCTTTCTGGGAGGTCACAACAAACGCTCTCCCTTGAACTATTGGTTTTGACTTGTCTGGGACGACATTTGGTGTCACCGTTCCAACTGGACTTGGCTTCCCTATACGACAAAATCTAGCTAGGTGACCTTCTCTTCCACAATTATAACACGTTTTGGACTGCTGCACACAGTTTGGACTGATGTTTCCCTCCCCTCCGCATTTGAAGCATATGATAGGTGGTCGTTCTTCTTCCTTAACAACGGGTGTTGGTGCTGACGTCTTTCCATCATTTTTGAATCTCCTCTTCTTGAAATGTCCACTTTTACTGTCTTGGCCATGATTACCACTGAAGTGGTTACCATTTCTGGTATGTTGATTCCCTCCACGTTTGTTGTCACCGCTTTGATGACTGCTACCACTGGTATTATCATTTTTCCAGCTGTTTTCTCTTGGTTGGGTTGACTCGTTATCGCGCTCCAATAACTGAGCCCTATTTACAACATCTGAATACAAACACAGTTTGTGAGAAATTAGATATTGACGTATCTCGGGTTTCAAACCTCTTAGAAACATTCGCGTCATTCTCTCCTCATTATCAACCAAGTGGGACATAAATCGGGATAACTCGGCACACTTTGCTTCGTACTGCGACACTGTCATTTTGTTCTGCTCTAGCTTGATGAACTCTACCTCCTTCATGTGACGAATACTTTCAGGAAAGTACTTGTCGTTGAATAGTTCTTGGAACTTCTCCCCAGACATCTTTAGTGCGGCAGGTTGAGTATGCTTTATCGATTCCCACCAGTAATCTGCTTCTCCTCGCAACATAAAGGTGGCAAAGGGAACCTTTTGCTCTTCGGAGCATCCCAAGACATCAAATATCTTGGTGATCTATTTTATCCACGTCTCCGCCTTAAGTGGTTTTGGCTCTCCAATAAACTCCGGTGGTCCCAGCTCCTTGAACTGCTTAGCGATGACCATCTGAGAGTTGCCAGTGTTTCCACCTACATTTTGGAATGAGAGTCTCTCTTTCACGATGTTATGCAATTGGAGAAAGCTCCTAAACACACCATCTGTTTCGCCATTTAGCGGTGTTGTTGTTCACCTGAGGATTATTTCCTTCTTGATGCACATTATCCTGGGTGTTGATCTGTGGTGACTCAATGGTCTCTTGTGCTCCATTGTTATTCTCAACATTATCGAATGTCATTTTTAAACACTGCCACAAAACAAGGGTTAATTGACATGCCACATATTATCCCTATATTCAATTGAACCATTTAAATAACAAATAAACTTAGGTAGGTCATACTAGCTGAAGGAATTACCCAGTATCTCCCTCCTAGTTCTAGTCTCACATCTCACCGAGGATCATATCCCTAAGCTTTGATACTAAGCTGTGGACGCCCCAAAATAGGTATACATCACCCATCTTGAGTCGCCAAATACATGGTACAAAATTCAAATACAACTTAATAATACAACTGTCGTGTAAAATACCACAAAACATAAACTGAGAGTTTTAATACGAATATTGTCTTCTAGACAGTATTCAACTCAAATGGAGTCCTCAATACATATTTATTATCACACTATTTCATAGAATAATGAGGACTACTAATGCAATCATCTGGACCGTCACTCCATTCCGCGACTAGTCCTGGCTACGTATGAAAGAAAAAGGGTGAGCTCAACTAGCCCAGTAAAAAATATTATGACTAATATAATGCAGAATAATTTATCGTTAGCCTTCAACAGTGTTAAACTGATAAAATATAACAAACATCAAGTTTAACTGCAGCGGAACAAGAAATCTATTAGAAGAGTGAAGTAGAGCATAAAATCTACTATCTTCTATGATTTAAAAGGTTTTTCATCACTTTTATTGTTGAGACTCAGCTTATTAAATAATCCACATCATCGAATCACCCCTGCACTACGACCAAGGATATTCTTTAGTATCACGACCACAAATTATCCATGCACTACGGGCCAAAGATATTCGTGTATTCATCAATGGTCATGATCATGCCAACAACTGTCCATCAATGGACCACGGGCCAATGAGGACTTTTACCACATCATTTGTAACATTACGGTCATGATTATACCGAATAATCACTGGTCATAATCATACCAAGTCCATCTATGTACTACAGGCCACAGATGACTTTCAACATAATATAAACATGAGGATGATGACAATGATATAAGAATTCAATAAAACAAGTTCAAGGATAAATTTTTAAAGATTTATAATTTAATTTATCCAGAAATCAATAACGTCCAAATTGACAACATGATACTGCTTTGTGGAGTAAAATTCAAGAATAATACTGTATCAAAAATAATTTGGACCGAAAAGAAATCAATTTTTGTTATGAATAGTACCCCAGGTGAATAGTAATCGAGTGAATTGTACACCGTGAATAGTAACTTCGGGAATAGTAACCCCGTGAATAGTACACCGGCATGAAAAAGTTAAAACTTATCAAGAATGCTCAGAATAATAATTTCACGAAAAGATATTGGATGAAGCGCAAATATCAAGGATATTCTACTAATTTCATGGAGTATAGAAGCCAAAACTTTAACCAAATGAGTATAGAATTCGAAATCTGAAACGAAATAATATTACTTACATACTACAGAGTATAGAAGAAAATATTATTTCAAGCGAATATTGAACAAAAATAACATCCCTTACCTTGAAAAGAAGAATATTCCAACTGGTATAGCGGGGATATTCTTGAAGAAAACTTGCACTATTTTCTACGCTTAAAGCTTTCTTAAACTCCAAAGAAATACACTTAAGATTATAGAAGAAGAATTCTCTGATTCTGGTGTGATTTTTAATTCTAACTAAACATCCTATTTATAGGAGAATGGAAGCGGTATTGTTTAAGAAACTTCACGGACCAACAGTTGAAATAAAACCACGGGACATATCTGGAATTCATACGCCCAACTTTCAAACTAAAAAACAAAATATATACATACACACATCACTATCACTTTTACTTTCCCACCACCACCACACACACATCATTTTCTCATCTTTTTTCTTCCCACCATCACATATTATATATATATATATTCCTTCTCTTTACTTATACTCCCCCCCCCCCAATTTCCAAAATCATTTCATCCACACGTGGGTCCCCACATGTGGCCCCACCTTTATTGTAAAGAATAATTTCTACCAATTATTTTGAAAAATGGATATATGGGGGTCCAAATAATATGCCAATATTTACAACAAATACTTCATAAAATCACCTCAATATTTTTAACAACATTTATCATCATTATTATAATTCGTAATATCTAACAACCAGGTCGTTCCCAGGAAAAAGGGATCTTTCCAATAAGGATTTCTCCCTATTGGCGCACAATTAGGTGACAAAACCTCTCCTTGACAGAACTTCTAGACATCGTCAATATTGCAAATAATAATATTAATAACTTTGTCGTCTCAATTATTGATTTAATAATATATAAAATATTGACAATAATTGAATCAAATAATGTGAGATACTATGCAGCAATTACTGTAGCAATAATTGAACAAAACTGTGTGACTTCTCACGTAAGCATCAATAATCAATACCGTGTGCTACTGTGCAATCACGTGTATTACTGTATTTTTCATCACCGGGTAATTTAACAGTTAACGGTAAAACTTCCGCCGTTACTTTTATAAAAAGATATTTTTGTAGATTTCTAACTCCGACAATAATTCTACTGTGGGGTCCACCAATGATTGTGCCATCGTACGAATATTCCCTATTAAAATGAATATTCCCCGACCAATAGAATATAATATAACAACTTGTGTACTTTGAAAAATTTATAAATATTACCCACAACTATAACATTATATCAAATTCACTAATTAATATTCAAAAATGATATTTATAGAAAATTCATCTTTATTCATAAAAGTTGGGGTCTTACATGGTTCCTCCACAAAACTTTAACTTGTGGTATAATCTATGTGCGTAGGACATGCTCCTTCCTATCCAAGATCTTAACAGGTACCTCCTCGTACGTTAAATCTTCGGTTATCTCGTCTAGTTCTAACTCAATAATGTTGTTTGGGTCTTTCACATATTTACGAAGCACATATATGTGAAAAACATTATGAACACTAGACGTGCTTGGAGGTAATGCGAGTCTATAGGCCACATTTCCTATTCGGTCAAGAATTTCAAATGGACCAACAAATCATGGATTGAGCTTTCCTCTCTTCCCAAATCTTGTAACTCCCTTCCATGGAGCAACATGTAACAATACATGATCATCAATATTAAATTCCACGTCCTTTCGATAAAGATCCGCATAACTCTTTTGTCGATCCTGTGCCATTTGTATACGTTATCGGATTATTTGGATCTTCTCTGTAGTCATTCATACCAACTCTAGTCTCAACAATGTTGCTTCTCCCACCTCGTCCCAGCATACTGGAGAGCGACACTTTTGTCCATATAATGTTTCAAATGGAGCCACACCTATACTTGCCTGATAACTGTTGTTGTAGCAGAATTCCACCAATGGTATGTACTTATCCCAACTCCCTTTGAAATCTAGGACACAGAGTCTTAATAGATCTTCAAGATTTTTAATAGTCTTTTCTGATTGCCCGTCCATTTGAGGATGGTATGCCGAACTAAATCGTAAATCTGAGCCCATAGCTTTCTGCAAACTAACCCAAAGTCGTGAAGTGAATCTTGGGTCACGATCCGAATCTATGGATACTGGTATGCCATGCAATCTCATAATCTCATTCACGTACATACGAGCAAGACGTTCAAGGGAATAATTCTCCCGTATCGACAAGAAATAAGCAGATTTGGTTAATCTATCAACAATAACCCAAATCGCATCTATGCATTGAGAAAACTTGGGAAGACCAATGACGCCCATAGGTATACATCACCCATTCTGAGTCGCCAAATACATGGTACAGAAATAAATACAACCTCAGTAATACAATTGTCGTGCAAAATACAACAACACATATACTGTGAGTTTGAATACAAATATTGTCTAATAGACAGTATACAAACTCAAAAGGAGTCCTCATTACAATTATTGATACACTATTTTACAAAATAGTGAGGACTACTAAAACAACTATCACGAACCATCACTCCATACCCCATTTAGTTCTGCTATGTTCTCACCTTCCGAGAAGAAAAATGGAACAAAAAGGAAAAGGGTGAGCTCAATTAGCCCGATAAAGAATATTATGACTAAGATAATATACAATAATTTATCATTAGTCTTCAACAGGAAAAATCGATAGAATATAATAGACAACAAGTTTTAGATCAAC
This sequence comes from Panax ginseng, assembly GCA_020205605.1. Classification (NCBI taxonomy): domain Eukaryota; kingdom Viridiplantae; phylum Streptophyta; class Magnoliopsida; order Apiales; family Araliaceae; genus Panax; species Panax ginseng. The sequence continues at coordinate 42,431,766 of CM035141.1, read as the reverse complement.
AAGCTGCGGTGAAACATCAATCCATTAGAAGAGTCAAGTAGAGAATGAATTCTATTATCTTCTAAGATTTAAAAGTCCATCATCAATATTTTATCCTGTAACATCAATCAATATACATCTTGAATCAAATATTCATCTTTTTGCACAGGTGCCAAAGATATTCATTTGTATCACCAATTGGTCATGTTCATCTCAACACTGTTCATCTTTGCACTACGGACCAAAGATATTCATTAGGTAATCATTCATATTTGCACTATAGGCCAAAGATATTAAGTAATATCATCATTTAGGATTGATGATGATGAAAAATATCTTTAAAAAAATGAATCCAGTGAGATAAAAGGACAAATATTAGGGATTCGTATTATAGTTTATCCAAGTTTATTAATACTCCATAATAACCAATTATGAAGCAGAATTCAAAAATAAAGATCAAAACATGGATACAATCAAAGATAGTAACCATAATAAACATCTTGGACAAAAAGAAGAAAATTTCATTTTTCGGTGAATAGTGTCGTATACGTGAATAGTAACCCTGACACAAAAATGTAGAAATTCCACAATAAAATTCATACCAATATTTCGGTATAATGATATTGAGAGAATAACATCATTATGAAGAGAATAACATCATTATGAAGAAAATAACATCCCTTATTTTAAAAGAACAATACTTTCGGCTGAAATATCAGGTATAAGGCTGAAGGAAACTTGCACTGATGAATAACAACTCTCAAAGTATCTAAATACTCACAAAATACGCTCAATAATATAGAGAGAGAAAGAGAGAAAACTTGTTTCTGGTGTGATTTTCAATTTTAACTAAGCATCCTATTTATAGGAAAATGCTTAGAACGCCATAATAGACTAACCTGCTACCTGATGGCTTTACCTGCTACTATTCACGCCCACCACTTTTGAAAATAAATTCCAGCACATTTTATTTCTCACCAATTAAAAGTGGGGCCCACCATGTTTTTAATAAAAACATTTATTTCCAAAACTTCAATAATTCATAATAAATAGCCCTTTATCAGAAAAATTTTAATCTCATGTCTATTTCATAGGAAATTAAATTCTCTACAACATTGTAAGTTTAAGTTTTTCCAAATTCCAAAAGAAAAATGACCGAAATCCACATACGGACGATTTTCAACACCTATATTCCGACAAAATACTGATAAAACACCTCAACATTAATTCTTTCATTTATATCCACAATAAATATATCCATCATTTATATCCACATAAAATAAATATTTTCTTATCATATAAATCAATAAATAATTATTCACAAATAATATTACAGAATCACAATTATGACAACCAGATCATTCCCAAGAAAGGAGGCTTTCTGATAAGGATTTCTCCTTATTAGCGCGCAATTAGGTGACCAAACCTCTCTTTGATAGAAGTTCCTAGACATTGCCAATAATGATATCTAATAATATTATTCAAATAATATGAATTATTGATCTGATAATGGGAAATATTGTGCAGTGACAATTATTGAAACAATAATAATATAAAATATCAACGCAGCAATTATTGAATCAATAAAATAAAATATTGAACAGTAATTACTGTAACAATTATTGAGTAGTGCCTTCTTATGTAAGAATCAATAATTTCAAAAAATATTGTGCAATACCGTGTGCTACTATGCAACCACGTATATTACTGTATTTTAACCACCGGGTATTCCAACAGTGTTAACGGTATCAATTACGACGTTATTTATAAAAACTCAAACTTGTCATTTTCTTCATCCGATAGTTATTCCGTTATGGGGCCCACAAATGTTTGAGCCGTCGTACGAATATTCCCCGACAGCAAGAATATTCCACGAACAAACGAATATTCCCCGACAACAATGAATATTTTATAACCACTTGCTTATTTTAAAAAATTTGCACATTTCACCCATAACCAAAGCATTATATCAAATTAACACCTTATTATTCACAATAATAATTAGAGGAAATTTGATTTTATTTATAAAAAGTTTGGGTCTTACAACCTCCCCTCCTTATAAAATTTTATCCTCGAAATTGACGTACGTACCTGGTGTTTCGAAAAGGTGAGGATACCTCGCTTTCATTTTTGATTCCAACTCCCAGGTCATTTCTTCAATAGCATAGTTTCTCCACAAAACCTTAACTTGTGGTATAACCTTCGTGCACAATACATGCTCTTTCCTATCTAAGATCTTAACAGGTACCTCCTCGTACGTTAAATCTTCGGCTATCTCGTCCGTTTCTAACTCAATAATGTGGTTCGGATCTTTCACATATTTACGAAGCATAGATATGTGAAGAACATTATGAACATGAGACATGCTTGGAGGTAATGCGAGTCTATAGGCCATATTTCCTATTCGGTTAACAATCTCAGATGGACCAATAAATCTTGGATTGAGCTTTCTCCTCTTCCCAAATCTTGTAACTCCCTTCCATGGAGCAATACGTAACAATACATGATCCCCAATATTAAATTCCACGTCCTTTCGATGAAGATCCGCATAACTCTTTTGTCGATATTGTGCCGTTTGTATACGTTATCGAATCGTTTGGATCTTTTCTGTAGTTATGCCACCAATTCTGATCCCAATAATGTTGCTTCACTCACCTCGTCCCAACATACTGGAGAGCGACACTTTCTTCCATACAATGCTTTAAATGGAGCCACACCTATACTTCCCTGATAACTGTTGTTGTAGGAGAATTCCACCAATGGTAGGTACTTATCCCAACTCCCTTTGAAATCTAGGACACAGAGTCTTAATAGATCTTCAAGAGTTTGAATAGTCCTCTCTAATTGTCTGTCCGTTTGAGGATGGTATGTCGAACTGAATCGTAAATCCGTGCACATAGTTTTCTGCAAGCTAACCCAAAATCGTGAAGTGAATCTTGGGCCACGATCCAAAACTATGGATACTGGTTTGCCATGCAATCTCATAATCTCATTTACGTACATACTAGCAAGACGTTCAAGGGAATAAGTCTCACGTATAGGTAAGAAATGGGCATACTTGGTTAATCTATCAACAATAACCCAAATCGCATCTATGCCTTGAGAAACCTTGGGAAGACTCGTAACGAAATCCATAGTAATGTGTTCCCACTTCCATTTCGGAATCTCAAGTGGTTGCAATGGACCCTTTGGCACTTGATGCTCTGTCTTTACACGTTGACAAGTTAAACACCTCGAGATAAACTCCGTGATCTCTCTCTTCATATTATTCAACCAAAATATATGTCGAAGATCATGATACATTTTGGTACTACTAGGATGGATTGCAAATGGTGTGTTGTATGCCTCCATCATGATTCTATGCTTCAAGTCAGAATCGTTAGGAACACAAAGTCTGGAGTTGACTGGAAGTATTCCTTCTTCATCGATTCTTGCTTCTGGAATAGCACCTTCTTGTACTTTCTTCTTTATACGCATCAGCTCCATGTCCGTAGCTTGAGTAGCTTTAACTTTATCGATTAAAGTCGGTTCTACTCGTATGCTTGATATCATCACGTGGGTACTTGGAGCCTTTACCTCTATCTCCATCCTTTGAAATTCATACAAAATAGGCCCTTGTGTTAACAACATTGCACTCGTACCCGCATATGATCTTCTACTTAATGTGTCAGCTACCACGTTTGCTTTACCAGGATGGTATTGGATGGTATGGTCGTAATCTTTCAACAACTCGAGCCAACGTCGTTGCCGCATGTTGAGTTCCTTTTGGGTGAAGAAATATTTGAGGCTTTTATGAACTGTATAGATCTCCACTTTCTCCCCATACAGGTAGTGTCTCCAGATCTTTAACGCGAAAACGACTGCTGCCAACTCCAAATCATGAGTAAGATAATTCCTCTCATATTCTTTGAGTTATCGCGAGGCATACGCTATGAATTTCCCATGTTGCATGAGAACACATCGTAACCCTTTGCTTGAAGCATCGCTGTAAATAACAAATCCATCCGAACCAGATGGTATTGTCAGAACAGGTGCCAAAATGAGTCTTCTCTGAGTTCTTTAAAACTCTTCTCACAATCCTCGCTCTAACCGAATTTTGTATCTTAACGAGTCAGCTGAGTTAACGGAGTAGCGATTCGAGAAAATCCTTCCACGAATCTACGATAATAACTAGCTAAGCCCAGAAAGCTACGTACTTCGGTCACCGACTTCGGTTGCTCCCAACTTTGTATTGCTTCAATCTTCGCCGGGTCAACAGATACTCCATGTTTTGACACCATGTGCCCAAGGAATGTTACTTCCTCAAGCCAGAACTCGCATTTCTTCAGCTTGGCATATAGCTTGTTATCACGAAGCCTTTGCAGTACCAGCTTCAAATGGTGCTCATGATCTTCACGGATTTTAGAATAGATGAGGATGTCATCAATAAAGACGACAACGAACTGATCCAAATATTCTTTGAACACACGGTTCATCATATCCATGAGAGTAGCAGGAGCATTAGTCAATCCAAAAGACATGACTAAGAATTCATAATGCCTGTACCGAGTTCTGAAGGCAGTCTTTGGAATATCTTCAGTTTTAATCTTCAACTGATGATATCCAGAACGAAGATCGATCTTTGAAAAGAATTATGATCCATGCAACTGGTCGAACAAGTCATCAATGCGAGGTAGCGGATACATATTCTTGATAGTGACATGGTTCAATTCTCGGTAGTCAATACAAAGTCGCATACTCCCGTCTTTCTTCTTTACGAATAACACAGGAGCACCCAAAGGAGATGTACTAGGATGAATGAAACCGATGTCCAACAACTCATGTAGTTGGACCTTTAACTCTTGAAGTTCAATAGGAGCCATTCGATATGGGGTTTTAGAAATGAGCTTTGTACCAGGTTCAAGGTCAATAAAGAATTCAACTTCACGTTCTGGGGGTTGACCGGGAAGTTCTTCAGGGAATACGTCAGGAAATTCACTAACAACAGAAATATTATTCAAATCTGACGTGTTTTTGTTCAAGTCTGTGACATGGGCTAAGAAAGCTTGACATCCATTTTTCAATAAACGAATAGCTTTATGGCTTGATATGACAGTTATTGATTTTAATGGTTTGGTTGTTTGAATTCGCATAACAGGTTGGTTAGGAATATGAAAACTAATAACCTTACGAAAATAATCAATTTTAGCATGGTGAATGGTTAACCAATCAATCCCTAAGATCACATCAAATGCAAGTATTTTCAACGAATATGGTTCCAACTTGAATTAAGCAAGATTTATAAACAGTAGATGTAATGAAAGTTTCTCCTAACAGAGTCTCAACAGATAAGTCAAGGTCTAATTTCTTCGGAGTCAAGTTCAAACGTTGAGCACAAATATGAGAGATAAAAGAATGTGTAGAACCGGTATCTAATAAGGTATTAACTTCACAAGACTTTATGATTAGTTTACCCGTGATCACCTCGTTCGCGTTTCTCGCGTTTTCACCAGTCACGACAAACGCCCTCCCATGAACCACCGACTTTGTTTTGTCCGTAGTCGCCTTTGGTGTCGCCGTCCCAGCTAGACTTGACTTCGCTACCGGACAAAATCGGGCTATATGACCATCTTTTTTCACAACTAAAACACACATTGGAAGGCTGTGAACAGTTTGGACTTATGTGTCCCTCCTCTCCGCATCTGTAGCATCTAACTGGCGGTCGTTCTCCTCCCCTAGAATTTGTTGTTGGTCTTTGGTCTTCACTTTGGCGTCTTCCCTCATTGTTGAATCTCTTCTTTCTGAAATTCCACTTGACTCACCTCTCCTATTATCATGGCCACGATTACCACCCGAGTTGTTACCGCTTTTGTCTGTATTCTTTCATCCTCACTAGTTATCATAGCTCCAATGACTGCTATCACCGGTTTGGCCTTGATTGTGGTCCTTTGGTTGAGAATACTTGTGACGCCCCCAAAATAGGTATACATCACCCATTCTGAGTCGCCAAATACATGGTACAGAAAAAAATACAACTTCAGTAATACAATTGTCGTGCAAAATACGACAACACATATACTGTGAGTTTGAATATAAATATTGTCTAATAAACAGTATACAAACTCAAAAGGAGTCCTCATTACAATTATTGATACACTATTTTACAAAATAGTGAGGACTACTAAAACAACTATCCTAAACCATCACTCCAAACCTCAGCTAGTTCCTGCTATGTTCTCACCTCCTAAGAAAAAAAATGGAACAAAAAGGAAAAGGGTGAGCTCAACTAGCCCAGTAAAGAACATTATAACTAAGATAATATAAAACAAATTATCATTAGTCTTCAACAGGGAAAAATTTGATAAAATATAATAGATAACAAGTTTTAGATCAAGAACTGCAGCGGAAATATCAATCCATTAGAAGAGTCAAGTAGAGAATAAATTCTACTATTTTCTAAGATTTAAAAGTCCATCATCAATATTTTATCCCTGTAACATCAATCAATATACATCTTGAATCAAATATTCATCTTTTCACTACAGGCCAAAGATATTCATTTGTATCACAAGTTGGTCATGTTCATCTCTACACCTGTTCATCTTTGCACTACGGGCCAAAGATATTCATCAGTTAATCATTCATCTTTGCACTACATGCCAAAGATATTCAGTAATATCATCATTTAGGACAGAGGATGATGAAAAATATCTTAAAGAAAATGAATCCAATGAAATAAAAGAACAAATATTAGGGATTCGTATTACAGTTTTATCCAAGTTCAATAATACTCCATAATAACCAATTATGAAGCAGAATTCAAAAATAAAGATCAAAACATGGATACAATCAAATATAGTAACCATAATATACATCTTGGACAAAAAGGAGAAAATTTCATTTTTCGATGAATGTATTCGTGAATAGTGTCGTATATGTGAATAGTGCCGTATACGTGAATAGTAACCCCGACCCAAAAAGGTAGAAATTCCACAATAAAATCCATATCAATATTTTGGCATAATGATATTGAAGAAAATAATATTATTTACGAAGAAAATAACATCCCTAACCTCAAAAGAACCGTACTTCCAGCTGAAATATCATGTATAAGGCTGAAGGAAACTTGCACTGATGAATAACAACACACAAAGTATCTAAATACTCACAAAATACGCTCGATAATATAGAGAGAGGAAGAGAGAAAACTTGTTTTTGGTGTGATTTTCAATTCTAACTAAGCACCCTATTTATAGGAAAATGCTTAGAACGTCATAGCAGACTAACCTGCTACCTGATGGCTTTACCTGCTACGATTCAAGCCCACCACTTTTGAAAATAAATTTCAGCACATTTCATTTCTCACCAACCAAAAGTGGTTCCCACCATATTTTTAATAAAAACATTTATTTCCGAAACTTCAGTAATTCATAATAAATAGCCCTTTATCAGAAAAATTCGAATCTCATGTCTATTTCATAGAAAATTAAATTCTCTACAACTTTGTAAGTTTAAGTTTTTCCAAATTCCAAACGAAAAATGATCGAAATCCATATACGGACGATTTTCAACACCTCTATTCCGACAAAATACTGATAAAACACCTCAACATTAATTCCTTCATTTATATCCACAATAAATATATCCATCATTTATATCCACATAAAATAAATATTTTCTTATCATATAAATCAATAAATAATTATTCACAAATAATATTACAAAATCAAAATTATGACAACCAGGTCATTCCCAAGAAAGAGGGGGCTTTGATAAGGATTTCTCCTTATTGGCGTGCAATTAGGTGACCAAACCCCTTTCCTAGACAGAACTTCCTTAGACATTGCCAATAATGATATCTAATAATATTATTTAAATAATATGAATTATTGATCTGATAATGGAGATACTATGCAGTGGCAATTATTGAACAACAATAATATAAAATATCAATGCAGCAATTATTGAATCAATAAAATAAAATATTGAACAGTAATTACTATAATAATTATTGAGTAGTGCCTTCTTACGTAAGAATCAATAATTCAAAAATACTGTGCAATACCGTGTGCTACTGTGCAACCACATGTATTACTGTTTTTTAACCATCGGGTATTCCAACACTGTTAACGGTAACAATTACGCCGTTATTTATAAAAACTCAAACTTGTCGTTTTCTTCATCCGACAGTTATTCCGTTATGAGGCCCACAAAAATTTCTTGCATACGTAAATGCGAATATTCCAAAAAAAACAAGAATATTCCACGACCAAACGAATATTCCCTGACAAAATGAATATTTTATAACCACTTGATTATTTTGCAAAATTTGCACATTTCACCCATAACCAAAGCATTATATCAAATTAACACCTTATTAATTCAAAATAATGAATAGAGGAAATTCAATTTTATTTATAATAAGTTGGGGTCTTACAACCTCCCCTCCTTATGAAATTTTGTCCTCTAAATTGACGTACGTACCTGGTGTTTCAAAAAGGTGAGGATACTTCACTTTCATTTCTAATTCCAACTCCCAGGTCATTTCTCCCATAGCATGGTTTCTCCACAAAACCTTAACTTGTGGTATAACCTTCGTGCGTAAGACATGCTCTTTCCCATCCAAGATCTTAACAGGTACCTCCTCGTACGTTAAATCTTCGGCTATCTCGTCTGGTTCTAACTCAATAATGTGGTTCAGGTCTTTCACATATTTACGAAGCATATATATGTGAAAAACATTATGAACACGAGACATGCGTGGAGGTAATGCAAGTCTATAGGCCATATTTCCTATTTGGTCAAGAATCTCAAATGGACCAACAAATCTTGGATTTAGTTTTCCTCTCTTCCCAAATCTTGTAACTCCCTTCCATGGAGCAATACATAACAATACATTATCTCCAATATTAAATTACACATCCTTTCGATGAAGATCGGCATAACTCTTTTGACGATCCTGTGCCATTTGTATACGTTGTCGAATCGTTTGGATCTTCTCTGTAGTCATTCGTACCAACTCTGGTCCCAATAACGTTGCTTCTCCCACCTCATCCCAGCATACTGGAGAACGACATTTTCGTCTATACAACGCCTCGAATGGAGCCATGCCAATGGTAGGTGCTTATCCCAACTCCCTTTGAAATCTAGGACACAGAGTCTTAATAGATCTTCAAGAGTTTGAATAGTCCTCTCTGATTGCCCATCCGTTTGAGGATGGTATACCGAACAGAATCATAAATATGTGCCCATAGCTTTCTGCAAGCTAACCCAAAATCGTGAAGTGAATCTTGGGTCACGATCCGAAACTATGGATACTGGCATGCCATGAAATCTTACAATCTCATTTACGTACATACGAGCAAGACGTTCAAGGGAATAAGTCTCCCGTATAGGAAAGAAATGAGCAGAATTGGTTAATCTATCAACAATGACCCAATCGCATCTATGCCTTGAGATACCTTAGGAAGACCCGTAATGAAATCCATGGTAATGTGTTCCCACTTCCATTTCGGAATCTCAAGTGGTTTCAATGGACCCTTTGGCACTTGATGCTCCGCCTTTACACGTTAACAAGTTAAACACCTTGAGATAAACTCCGCGATCTCTCTTTTCATATTGCTCCACCAAAATGTATGTCGAAGATCATGATACATTTTTGTACTCCCAGGATGGATTGCAAATGGTGTGTTGTGTGCCTCCATCATGATTCTATGCTTCAAGTCAGAATCGTTAGGAACACAAAGTCTGGAGTTGACTCGAAGTATTTCTTCTTCATCAATTCTTGCTTCTGAAATAGCTCTTGCACTTTCTTCTTCATACGCATCAGCTCTATGTCCGTAGCTTTAGCAGCTTTAAATTTATCGATTAAAGTGGGTTCTACTCGTATGTTTGATATCATCACGTGGGTACTTAGAGCCTTTACCTCTATCTCCATCCTTTGCAAGTCATACAAAATGGACCTTTGTGTTAACAACATTGCACTCGTACTCGCATATGATTTTCTACTCAATGCGTCAGCTACTACGTTTGCTTTCCAGGATGATATTGGATGGTATGGTCATAATCTTTCAACAACTCGAGCCAACGTCGTTACCGCATATTGAGTTCCTTTTGGGGGAAGAAATATTTGAGGCTTTTATGATATGTATAGATCTCCACTTTCTCCCCATACAGGTAGTGTCTCCAGATCTTCAATGCAAAAACGACTGCTGCCAACTCCAAATCATGAGTAGGATAATTCCTCTCATATTCTTTGAGTTTTCGCGAGGCATAGGCGATGACTTTCCCATGTTGCATGAGAACACATCCTAACCCTTTGCCTGAAGCATCGCTGTAGATAACAAATCCATCTGAACCAGATGGTTTTGTCAGAACAGGTGCCAAAATGAGTCTCCTCTTGAGTTCTTGAAAACACTTCTCACAATCCTTGTTCCAACCGAATTTTGTATTTTTCCAAGTCAACTGAGTTAACGGAGTAGCGATTTGAGAAAATCCTACCACGAATCTCTGATAATAACATGCTAAGCCCAGAAAGCTACGTACTTCGGTCACCGACTTCGGTTGCTCCCAACTTTGTATTGCTTCAATTTTTGCTGGGTCGACAGATACTCTATGTTTTGACACCACGTGCCCAAGGAATGCTACTTCCTCAAGCCAGAACTCGCATTTCTTCAGCTTGGCATATAGCTTGTTATCACGAAGCCTTTGTAGTACCAGTTTCAAATGGTGCTCATGATCTTCGCGACTTTTGGATTAGATGAGGATGTCATCAATAAAGACATGAACGAACTGATCTAAATATTATTTGAACACACGGTTCATCATATCCACGAAAGCAGCAGGAACATTAGTCAATCCAAAAGACATGACTAAGAATTCATAATGCCCGTACCGACTTTTTAAGGCAGTCTTTGGAATATCCTCAGTTTTAATCTTCAGCTGATGATATCCAGAAAGAAGAATGTTCTTTGAAAAGAATTGTGCTCCTTGCAATTGGTCAAACATGTCATCAATGTGAGGTAACGGATACTTATTCTTAATGGTGACATGGTTCAATTCTCGGTAGTCAATACAAAGTCGCATACTCCCGTCTTTCTTCTTTACGAATAACACAGGAGCACCCCAAGGAGATGTACTAGGACGAATGAAACCGATGTATAACAACTCCTGTAGTTGGACCTTTAACTCCTGAAGTTCAATAGGAGCCATTCGATATGGGGTTTGAGAAATGGGCTTTGTACCAGGTTCAAGGTCAATAAAGAATTCAACTTCACATTCTGGGGGTAGACCGGGAAGTTCTTCAGAAAATACGTCAGGAAATTCACTAACAATAGACATATTATTCAAATCTAACGTGTTTTTGTTTAAGTCTGTGACATGGGCTAAGAAAGCTTGACATCCGTTTTTTAATAAAAAAATAGTTTTATGGCTTGATATGATAGTGATTGACTTTAGTGGTTTGTTTACTTGAATTCGCATAACAGGTTGGTTAGGAATATGAAAACTAACAAACTTACAAAAACAATCAATTTTAGCATGATGAGTGGTTAACCAATCAATCCCTAAGATCACATCAAATGCAAGTATTTTCAACGAAATAAGATCAACATGTAATGTGATGGTGCCAACTTGAATCAAACAAGATTTATAAATTGTAGATGTAATGAAAGTTTCTCCTAACGGAGTCTCAACAGATAAGTCAAGGTCTAATTTCTCCGGAGTTAAGTTTAAACGTTGAGCACAAGCAGGAGAGATAAAAGAATGGATATAACCGGTATCTAGTAAGGTATAAACTTCGCAAAAATTTATGATTAACTAACCCGTGATAACTTCGTTCGGTTCCTCACTTTTTGGAAAGTTATGAAAGGCGCTCTCACTTGAACCACTGATTTTGACTTGTCTGGGATAGCCTTTAGTGTCATCATTATCGCTAGAATTGACTTTCGCTATAGGACATATTCCACCCTCAACTGCTTCATCGTACTCCTGTTTCATGATCTGAATCATTAATCTTTGATCCATATCGAATTGGGGTTGACCGCAATGTACAAGGTAATTCAAAACTCGATGTTGGGTTCTCTCAATTGTTATCCAAAAAGAGAAATACATATCATCTACTTTAGCCTTCTTAGATCAGACATCTCTTTCCACAATATCAACGCGTCGTGCGGTTTTACCCATACATCACTCATTCTCACTTGTTCAATTGTTTCTTCTTTCAGCCCAGATTCCAGCTTTATCATCTTATACTCTGCCAAAGAGTGCTTCTGTTCAAGCATCATATATCGGGTAACACAAGCTTGAATCGTTGCATCCTTTTGCTCCACGACCGCCTGTCGTTCTTCAGCCTGCTCTTTTAACTCATGAATATGATTTTTCAAATCTACATTTCAATCATAAAATTCTTCTAACAAATTCTCCTCAGGTTCCTCTTCTTTCTCACTCTCAGCTGCTACCTCTGCGACTAGCTCGGGTGAAACTATTAATTCTTCCCTCACCACAAAAATATCTCTAATTCCTTCTTCGCCTGACATCACATTATCCTGGTTGGTGATTAGAGGTGTCTCCATGATCCCACTCACTCCATTGTTAACGTTCTCTGCTGCTATTCTTAAAAACTGCCATAAAACAAGGGTTAATTAAACAAATTAACATATCACATAATATCCCTATATTATGACTGACCAACAAATAAGCTTAGGTAGGACACACTAGCGAAGGATTTACTCGTCTCCCCTCCTAGTTCTATTCCCCGATCTCTGCCAGAGACCATATCCCTAAGCTCTGATACCAACTGTGATGCCCCCAAAATTGGTATACATCACCCATTCTGAGTCGCCAAATACATGGTACAGAAACAAATACAACTTCAGTAATATAATTGTCGTGCAAAATATGACAACACATATACTGTGAGTTTGAATACAAATATTGTCTAATAGACAGTATACAAACTCAAAAGGAGTCCTCATTACAATTATTGATACAATATTTTACAAAATAGTGAGGACTACTAAAACAACTATCCTGAACCATCACTCCAAACCCCTATTTAGTTTCTGTATGTTCTCACCTCCTGAGAAGAAAAATGGAACAAAAAAGAAAAGGGTGAGCTCAACTAGCCCAGTAAAGAATATTATGACTAAGATAATATACAAAAAATTATCATTAGTCTTCAATAGGGAAAAATCTGATAAAATATAATAGACAACAAGTTTTAGATCAACAATCGCAAGCGGAAAACAAACAATCCATTAGAAGAGTCAAGTAGAGAATGAATTCGACTATCTTCTAAGATTTAAAAGTCCATCATCAATATTTTATCCCTGTAACATCAATCAATATACATCTTGAATCAAATATTCATCTTTTCACTACAGGCCAAAGATATTCATTTGTATCACAAGTTGGTCATGTTCATCTCTACACCTGTTTATCTTTGCACTACGGGCCAAAGATATTCATCAGTTAATCATTCATCTTTGCACTACATGCCAAAGATATTCAGTAATATCATCATTTAGGACAGAGGATGATGGAAAATATCTTAAAGAAAATGAATCCAATGAAATAAAAGAACAAATATTAGGGATTCGTATTACAGTTTTATCCAAGTTCAATAATACTCCATAATAACCAATTGTGAGGCAGAATTAAAAAATAAAGATCAAAACATGGATACAATCAAAGATAGTAACCATAATAGACATCTTGGACAAATAGGAGAAAATTTCATTTTTCAGTGAATAATGTCGTATTTGTGAATAGTGTCGTATACGTGAATAGTAGCCCCGACACAAAAAGGTAGAAATTTGACAATAAAATCCATACCAATATTTCAGTATAATGATATTGAAGAAAATAATATCATTTACGAAGAAAATAACATCCATTACCTCAAAAGAACCGTACTTCCAGCTGAAATATCAGGTATAAGGCTCAAGGTAACTTGCACTGATGAATAGAAAATAACAAAGTATCTAAATACTCTCAAAATACGCTCGATAATATAGAGAGAGAAAGAGGGAAAAATTGTTTCTGGTGTGATTTTCAATTCTAACTAACCCTATTTATAGGAAAATGCTTAGAAACGCCTATATAGAGACTAACCTCGCCACCGATGGTTTTACCTGCTACTATTCAAGACCACCACTTTTGAAAATAAATTTCAGTATATTTCATTTCTCACCAACCAAAGTGGGGCCCACCATATTTTTAATAAAAATATTTATTTTCAAAACTTCAATAATTCATAATAAATAGCCTTTTATCAGAAAAATACGAATTTTATGTTCATTCCATAGAAAATAAAATTTTCTACAACTTTGTAGAAGAAAGTTTTTCCAAATTCCAAACAGAAAATGCCCGAAATCCACATACGGACTATTTTTAATACTCCCATTCCGAAAAAATACTGATAAAACACCTCAGCATTAATTCCATCATTTATAACCACAATAAATATATCCATCATTTATATCCACATAAAATAAATATTTTCTTATTATATAAATCAATAATTAATTATTCACAAATAATATTACAGAATCACAATTATGACAACCAGGTCGTTCCCAGGAAAGAGGGGGCTTTCCGATAAGGATTTCTCCTTATTGACGCGCAATTAGGTGACCAAACCCCTTTCTTAGACAGAACTTCCTTAGACATTGCCAATAATGTTATCTAATAATATTATTCAAATAATATGAATTATTGATCTGATAATGGAGATACTGTGCAGTGGAAATTATTGAACAACAATAATATAAAATATCAACGCAACAATTATTTAATCAATAAAATAAAATATTGAATAGTAATTACTGTAACAATTATTGAGTAGTGCCTTCTTACGTAAGAATCAATAATTCAAAAATATTGTGCAATACCGTGGTGCCATCGCGGCAACCACGCCAGACATCGTATTTTAACCACTAGGTATTCTAACGAGGTTAATCTGTAACAATTACTGCAATTAATTATAAAAACTCAAACTTGTCGTTTTCTTCATCCGATAGTTATTCCGTTATGGGGCCCACAAATGGTTGCGCCGTGGTATGAATATTCCCCGACAACAAGAATTTTCCACGACCAAACGAATATTCCCTGACGAAATGAATATTTTATAACCACTTTGCTTATTTTGCAAAATTTGCATATTTCACCCATAACCAAAGCATTATATCAAATTAACACCTTATTAATTCAAAATAATGAATAGAGGAAATTCAATTTTATAATAAGTTGGGGTCTTACAATACTCATTATCTCGCTCTAATAATTGAGCTATGTTGAAAACATCTTAATATAAAGAAAATTTATGAGAGAAAGATATTTTCGAATCTCGGGTTTTAGACCTCTTAGAAACATCCGTGTCATTCGTTCCTCATTCTCTACCAAATGAGATGCAAACCGGGATAACTCTGCGAACTTCGCCTCGTACCGGGACACTGTCATGTTGTTTTGTTCCAGTCTGATAAACTCTACCTCCTTCGTATGACGAATACTTTCAGGAAAGTACTTGTCCTTAAACAGGGAAAAGGGTGAGCTCAACTAGCCCAGTACAGAATATTATGACTAAGATAATATACAACAATTTATCATTAGTCTTCAACAGGGAAAAATCTGATAGAACATAATAGACAACAAGTTTTAGATCAACAACTGTAGCGGAAACAACAATCCATTAGAAGTGTCAAGTAGAGAATGAATTCTACTATCTTCTAAGATTTAAAAGTCCATCATCAATATTTTATCCTCGTAACATCAATCAATATACATCTTGAATCAAATATTCATCTTTGCACCATGTGTCAAAGATATTCATTTGTATCACCAAATTGGTTATGTTCATCTCAACACATTTATCTTTGCACTACACGCCAAAGATATTCATTAGGTAATCATTCATCTTTTAGACCATGGATCAAAGATATTCAGTAATATCATCATTTAGGACTGACGATGACAAAAAATATCTTTAAAAAAATGAATCCAGTGAGACAAAATGACAAATATTAGGGATTCGTATTACAGTTCATCCAAGTTCAATAATACTCCATAATAACCAATTGTGAAGATGAATTCAAAAATAAAGATCAAAACATGGATAAAATCAAAGATAGTAACCATAATAGACATCTTGGACAAAAAGAAGAAAATTTCATTTTTCGGTGAATAGTGTCGTATACGTAAATAGTGTCGTATACGTGAATAGTAACCCCGACACAAAAAGGTAGAAATTGCACAATAAAATCCATACCAATATTTCGGTATAATTATATTGAAAGAATAACGTCATTATGAAGAAATAACATCTCTTACCTCAAAAGAACAGTACTTCCGGTTGAAATATAAGGTATAAGGCTGAAGGAAACTTGCACGGATGAATAACAACTCACAAAGTATCTAAATACTCACAAAATACGCTCGATAATATAGAGAGAGAAAGGGAGAAAACTTGTTTTTAGTGTGATTTTCAATTCTAACTAAGCACCCTATTTATAAGAAAATGCTTAGAACGCCATAGCAGACTAACCTGCTATGTGACGCCCCCAAAATAGGTCCACACGACCCATTCTGAGTCGCTAGATATCGCACTATAAAAATCAAATATAAAATTCATTTATAAAACTGTTGAACTGTCGTGCAGAGTACGACAACAGATAAGCTGTGAGTTTTAATACAAATATATATAACTCTCGTGGTGCCTTGACAACAAGACCTTACAATGGTACCTTACATAAAGGTATAGTCAATAATTGTTTTAGAAATTAAAATCTTTGGAAAATACTCAAGGAAACCTTCATGCATGGGAGGCCATGCGTCTAGGTTATGATAGATATCATATGTCCATATAATTATCTTTGGTTGACCCAAAAGTCCCCAAAGAAAAACAAGAAGATTATTATTATCTTCTTTCTAATGGTGAGTCTTCTCTTGACATATAATTATCTCCGTTGTCTCCAAGTGAAAATTATATTTCAAATAAACTCAAAGATCATATAGTTAGTGCTAAGTAGATATATACAAAGAAATGGATGTGCACAACCACATCTTATGATAACACGAGGTTGTATGTCATTAGACATCTTGTATGATAGTGGCAAAACACCCTTCCAAAGTTGGGTTCACCTCACCTTATTCGGTTCACCAAAATTAAATGGCAAATGACATATACAATACGACACACTTATCTAAAGTTCTCAACAAAATTATTTCCATACTATTTAGGGAGAACCTCAACAGCTATAGACCACCGTTCTATTCCCCTGTTATCCCCGCTAGACCCAGAAACACTCTTATTACCTGAAAGGAATTGTGAAGCAAAAAGGGTGAGCACAACTAGCCTAGTAAAGAATATCATGACTAAAGATAATTTACATCATCAATAGCCTTCATCAGTAATAAATCAGAGATTTAGAACATATGGTAGATAATAAAACTTTTCAACCATAGTTGCAGTAAATGAACGCAAGCAATCCATTAGAAGAGTCAAATAGACCATCAGGTCTATTATCTTCTCCATGTTAAAAGTCCACTAATAATGTTTTATCCCTGTAACATCAATCAACAATTCCTGTCCACAATCATATGCATAACTCATAATCATAATTGTGATTCTAAATTCCTCTTCGCACCCAAAACGAAGATAATTTTCATCACCTATCTTCACCTGAAACATTAAAAATCATGGTTATACCAAATCACAATTCCTGCTCATAATCATACTAATAAATTCATCTTTGCACTACGACCAAATACAACTGTATTTTAGAAGAGTCAAGTTGAGCATCATATCTACTATCTTCTACGAATTAAAAGTGTATAATCAATATTTTATCGCTGAGACTCAACTTAATAAATAATCCACATCATCGAATCATCCCTGCACTACGGCCAAGGATATTCATGTAATTATCAATGGTCATGATTATACCTAATAATCCCTGATTATAATCATACCGATAACTGTCCATCAATGCACTACGGGCCAATGAGGACTTTTACCACATCATCTATAACATTACGGGTCAGGATTATACCGAATGATCCATGGTCATAATCATACCAATAAACAGTTCATCTATGCACATAAGCCAAAGATACTCATCAATCAATAGTTCATCATTGCACGTAAGCCAAAGATATACAATTGTAAAACCAATAACCAACAGTCCATCTTTGCACGTAAGCCAAAGATATACAAATCAGAAACCAATAATCAACAAATCCATCTTTGCACGTAAGCCAAAGATACTCATCAATCAATAGTTCATCTTTGCGCGTAAGCCAAAGATGTACAATCAGTAAAACTAATAATCAACGGTCCATCTTTGCACGTAAGCCAAAGATATACAAATCAGTAAAACTAATAATTAACGATCCATCTTTGCACGTAAGCCAAAGATATACAAATCATAAAACTAATAATCAACAGTCCATCTTTGCACATAAGCCAAAGATGACTTTCATCATAATATAAGCATGTGGATGATGACAATGACATAATAATTCAATAAAACAAGTTCAAGGATAAATTTTAAAGATTTATAATTTAATTTATCCAGAAATCAAAAACGTCCAAATTGTCAACATGATACTTCTTTGTAGAGTAAAATTCAAGAATAATATTCATGTACCAAAAATAATTTGGACATAAAAGAAATATATTTTTCGGGTAAATAGTACCCCGTGAATAGAACTTCGGGAATAGTACCTCGTGAATAGTACCCCGACATGAAATGTACCCCAAATACCCGAGTGAATAATATTTGGGTGAATAGTAATTTGGGTGAATAGTAACCCGTGAATAGTAACTCGTGAATAGTACTCTGGCATGAAAAGTGCCCCAAATACCCGAGTGAATAATACTAGAGTGAATAGTAACTGGGTGAATAGTAACTCATGAATAGTAACTTGTAAAAAAAATATCAAAGAAAATGATATTCCATGACGAGTAAAAAAGAAATGATATCTCATACGAGTATAATAGAATATACGAAACTTCAAATGGATTTTCACCCGTCATGCGGTAATCCACGTAGACAGATCATTTCAACAATTTAATAAAGAATGAATACGAAGGATCATTCACCATGCATGTGGTAATCCACATAGACAGGTTATACCAACAAAATAATAAAGAATGGAATAACAGAAGAATTCACCATGCATGCGATAGATCGAACAGACAGGTTATTCCAACAGGATAATAAATAATGGAACCAGGTCATGCGTAATCCGCACAGACTGGATATTTCAACAGAATAATAAAGAATGGAACCAGGTCATACGTAATCCGCCACAGCATGGGATATTCCAATGTAATAATAAAGAATGGAACCTGTGTCATACGTAATCAGATGCATGTGATATTCCAATGTAATAATAAAGAATGGAATAACAGAAGAATTTCACCATGTATGCAGTACTTCACATACACAGGTTATTCCAACATAATAATAAAGAATGGAATAACAATAGTTCTCTTCATGAATACCTCTTACTATAATAATAATATCCCTTACCTCAGAAGAAAACTGGATACTGGAATAGTGAGGTAGCAGACTTCTCTTCTTCTTTCTCTCTATAATTTCTCTCTATAAAAATTGCTTTATAGCTTTAGTGAATTGGTGAAAAATAATGATGGAATGAACTTCTATTTATAGGAAAATATAGTTTTGATAATTACACGTTTTGGGGCTCGAAATATTATAGTATAATACCTTTATCTTTTCCTTCATTTTTAATTTAGTCCTGCAAGTATTATCTGTAAAGCCCCCAAACTCAGGTACTTGAAACCCAAATTCAGTGCTTCACGATACCATTTCTATGAGCGGAATAATACTAATAAGAATAACAATAATATAAATATTAAACTTAATTTACATAATTATCAAAGTCTAGCTCCCAAGTACATAACCTTTAATCATTCCTTACAATACATGATAATAACTATATAACATTGTCTTAATAATATTAAACTATCACACAAGATAACATTGAAATCATTCAGCAACCTTTCCCTTTCCCTTGCTCCTAACAGAGCCTTCAGGTTGTTCACACTTAGCTAAAAACATTTAAATTAAGCAAGGATGAGCATTTGAGTGCCCATCAAGTAATAACAATTATATATATATAAGTTGAAAGAATTTAAATGTTTTCTTTTTATACTACCCTTCTACAACAAATCAATAGTTGTGAAGTAATCTGAACCGATAATAATAACATAACAACCCTCTTTCAAAATTTTGAAACTATGTACTGATTATAAATAGGGTTAAGGGGACATACTATGAACATTGTTTTTATTTTCGAAAAGGTTAAACAGAACTTCATCTCTAAATCCATTATAACTTACGCACAGGGGTGATCAAACCCATTGTACCTGTATTGATCAATACTACATGCAAAACGATGTTATCGTTCACTGGCCCACCTTGGGTGCATAAAAGTTTTCCGTGTAAGGGATGTTCATACTTATCGGGGTTCCAAACCAAAGCAATTCGGTTGGATAATAAATAAGGTTTCATCTTGTTCAACAATAATCTATAATTCATATATATATATATATATATATATATATATATATATATATATATATATATATATATATATATATATATATATATATATATATGGGTATTTAACAAAGGTGTATCAGCATGTGATTAAATGTAATGATTATCCAAGTGGGGTCACTTGTATAACTATTTATAGAAATTAACGAACATAATATATATCTGAATTACCATATACTAACATGTTGACAATTCAATGAGCGTATATAATATAGGATTAATAATATGTACAGTAATAATATAATTCTGAAACATTCTTACTCATGTCCATTGCATAAAGAAAATGCAAAGGTAGGATACTTGCCTGATGCGCTGCTTACAATACGCAACTTAGTTTTATCTTTTATATCATGACCTATCATTAATCAGATCATTCGTTCGATTAGAACAATATACTATAACATATAGTACTGCATTTCGCAGTTAATACATAACCTAATAACATTATCACACATGTTCAACAGTCATTGCATCATAAACAAACATTAATACAGTCAAAATATCTAAGTCCAAATCAATTTCTGAAATATGTCAGTGTACCGACAGCTTTATTGGGTAATTATTGAGTCTAAGATTCTATTCCAACGTTCAATATCCGTAATTATCGGTCATATTATTTTAAATGACTTAATACACATTTATTAAATTTATCATAAATTTTCAAACATCGGAATCATTATTAAATGATTTAAATATCAAATAATTCTATTATCATTTAATTATTATTAAACTATTAATGAAACCATTGCCAAAATATTAAAGTTATATAATAACACAAAATATTTTTAAAACATTTATATTACCTGTTAATGCCAAGATCTTCTCCAACGTCCCAATCACGTAAGACGCGCTGATCCTGCACAGTAAACACGATAAACACCACAAGCTTGATGGCTGGACCGTCGGGGGATAACTCAGGCGTGAGAGTCAGTATACGTGTTCACAAGGTTAACAATGGAGGATGTAATGTCTAGTGTATTGAGAGTGATAATAATCCTCAGTTGTGTGTATGTGTGAATATGAATGAGAACATACCTCGTTGTGAAGACTTGGTTGATAGGTTATACTCTCTTTGCCCGGTTTATCGTGCCACCCACTACCTCTGACACACCCCCCTGATATGATGGATTCTGTCGACTGAGTGTTGTATATCCACTACCTTTGAGTCTGCTTTTTGTCTTGCTTACGTAAGCTATATTTCCATCCACATTAATGCATGGCAGGTGTCTTAGTCAAGTATCATGCTTTTTCATCATTACAAGTCAATGTAATAGATATTAAAAGATCCAATGGTTAGTCCAATGAACCAACCCGGTTTCATAGGGTTAAATAGAAGTAATATGGTGACTAGGCCCAGTGACTTTCAAGGTTCAATAATGAAGGCCCAATAGATTAATTAAATAAGTAAGCCCAATTTATTACTATTAAAGAGGAGAAATATCATGACCCAACATTGCCCCTAGTTTTTTGTTGAACAGAATGTTTAATAGAAAACTATAAATGGTTCACGATATTTTACTAAAGGTCGGCAAGAGCTGAAGATGCTTACGAGGAAGCTTTTCAACGAGCCAGATTAGCAGCAAGAGACATGCAAGCAAAGAGGGTGAAGATGGAAGAGATGGATAAAGTATTTAACACCACAATTAATCGAGCTCAAGATCGGGTCATGGGATATCCGATTCAGTTCGAGATGCTGCCATCATTCGTGTTAGATCGCAGAACAATGTTTCGAGTCATGGAGGAAGAACGTGATAGGGCTAAGAGGTATTTTAATAGAACACCGTAGCTGTTGTACGATGAGTGAAAGGTTAAATAAATTGTAAATCCCAAGTGTTATGCAACCTATGGGATAGGACTATGATGTTGTCCTAAAACTTTTGTAGTTCAGGAAAGTAATGTAGATAGCAGTGATGCTATTGTTTTATGTTTTCCAAAAAGGTTTTGAATAAATAAAAAAAAATTTGTTACTTTATTCAAAGTGTTCTGTGTTATGTGGTTATTTCTTTTATGGAGGCAAGTTAATTAGAAAATACTTAAAGAAGCTGAGTAATAGTCTAATAGATGTTTTGTTTTAATATAAAATGCCTCCCTGGACGTGAACCACCCCGACAGAGAAACAATGAGAGAACTACTAATAACGACATAATATTGGCCAGTAACCCTGTTCAATAACTAGTGACACTCTTGGCAGGAGCGCTGAGTAATCAACCACAAAACCATGGTACAACGTTTAAGGATTTCAAAGCGGTTGAACCACGAATTAGTGGGTACATGAATCTAGTCGAAGCTAATGCACTGGATTATAGAGATAGAAAAGGTGTTCGATGTCGCTAGGGTAGGGGATGATCAGAAGATTAATTTTATAACTATCATGTTGAAAGCAGAAGCTAGTTATTGGTGGCAGGCTAATAAAACTCGTGAAGGGCCAGGAGTGATGACCTGGGACAGGTTCAAGGAGTTATTCTTCGAGACCTATTTTCCGGAGAGTTCAAAGAGTCAGCTAGAAGTGCAATTTCTGGAATTAAAGCAGGGAACGATGACGGTATCTGAGTATGCCGCAAAATTCAATGAATTGGCGAGGTTTGCGCCATATCAAGTCAGCATAGACTAGCGTAAGGTGAAGAGATTTGAACAATGATGAAGCCCCGGGTCAGATAGTAGGGTTTCCTGTTCCGATTGAAGACGCGTTCAAAGATGATGGAGAAGGCAAGACTACATTCGAAGGTGGAGGCGAGGCAGTAATAAAGTTCAATCAGGAACAAAAGAAGAAGAAGAATGAGAATGAGATTAAGAATGGAGGTGGTAATGGTGGAAACAACAACAACAACAACAACAGCAACAACAACTTGAAGAGGAAGTGGAATGGGAACATGGGTGCTGGAAACCATCAGGGTAACCAGCAAAACAAAAAGTTTGAAGCATGTGCGACATGCGGGAAATTCCATAAGGGTGCGTGCTTGATGAGGAAGCGAGTATGCTTCAATTGTGGTCAGGAGGGTCACATCGCCCCAAATTGCACTCAACCGAAGAAGAATGTATGCTTCACATGCGGATCCAAGGATCACTTTGCTCGTGAATGCCCTAAGAAGAAGGTCGGAGTGATAACCAGAAGCAATGGAGGTAACAATGGAGGTACATGGGCCATTGCAGGACCTGCAGCATCAACCAAACCCATAGCCAGAACCTTTAACATGACTGTGCAAGATGTTGTGCAATCAAAAGATGTGGTGTCAGGTATTATCCCAATCAATGATATAAATGCTTATGTATTATTTGATTCGGGTGCTACTTGTTCGTTTATATCTGATGAATTTGCTAAGAGGTTAGAATTGCCTATAGAAGAACTGAATTTTCCTTTGAACATAGAAATTGCAAATAAGGAAGTAATCCCTGTTAGATTCGTATACAAGAACTGTAGGGTGAAAATTAAGGAGAATATCTTGTTGGTAGATTTGATTAGATTAGACTTGGGAATTTGATGTAATTTTGGGAATGGATTGGTACATTCAAATACTTGAGCGGTAATTGACCGCCAAAAGAAGTGTAAACCTTATGACTCATTAAAGGTAGTATTTCATGGTAGCAAGTCGCCTAGACAAATGAAATGTCTGACGACTATGCAGGCCAAGAAATTGTTGAGTCAAGGTTGTGTGAGCTATTTAGCTTACATAGTCGATACTCAGAAGAAGGGTGTGAAGCTAGAAGAAATACCAGTAGTGAGGGAATTCGAAGACGTGTTTCCAGAGGATTTGCCAGGACTCCCGCCTGCAGAGAAATTGAGTTCGTGATCGACTTAGCATCAAGAACAACACCGATATCGAAGTCCTCGTATAGAATGGCTCCGATAGAAATGAAGGAACTGATGGTATAGTTGCAAGAGTTGCTTGACAAGAAATATATTCAACCAAGCGTATCGCCGTGGGGAGCGCTAGTTTTATTCGTGAAGAAGAAGGACGGAACAATGCGTCTTTGCATTGATTATAGAGAGTTAAACAAAGTCACTATTAAGAATAGGTATCCGTTGCCTAGAATAGATGACTTGTTTGATCAGCTGAAGGGTGCTAAATATTTCTCGAAAATAGATTTGAGAAGTGGGTATCACCAATTGAAGGTAAGAAAGGAGGATATACCTAGAACGACATTCAGAACTCGGTACGGACATTACGAGTTTTTGGTGATGTCTTTTAGTTTAAAAAATGCCCCTGCTGCGTTCATGGATTTGATGAACAGGGTGTTTAAACAATTCTTAGACAAGTTTGTAGTGGTATTTATTGATGACATTCTAGTGTATTCCAAGACTCAAGAAGAACACGTGGAACACTTACGTTTGACATTGGAAACACTAAGAAAGGAAAAGTTGTATGCAAAATTCTCTAAGTGCAAATTTTGGCTCGACCGTGTACAATCTTTTGGTCATGTTATTGACAAGGATGGGATTTTAGTGGATCCATCAAAAGTGGAAGCTGTAATCAATTGGGAACAACCAAGAACACCGTCAGAAGTGAGGAGTTTCGTGGGACTAGCCGGTTATTATAGAAGATTTATTCAAGATTTTTCTAAAATAGCCACTCCGCTAACAAATTTGACAAGGAAAGCTGTAAAATTCGTTTGGACGGAGAAGTGTGAAGAGAGTTTCCAAGATTTGAAGAAAAGGTTAAGTATGGCACCTGTGTTGACATTACCAGATGATACAGGAAATTTTGTGGTGTATAGTGATGCCTCACACAAAGGGTTGGATTGTGTTCTTATGCAGAACGGCAAAGTTATTGCGTATGCAAAGTTATTGTGTATTTGCTCTGAAGATATGGAGACACTATCTTTATGGAGAGAAATGTGAGATCCACACAGACCACAAAAGTCTGAAGTATATTTTCACTCAGAAGGATTTGAACATGCGTCAAAGAAGGTGGATGGAATTGATAAAAATTATGATTGTGAAATCTTTTATCATCCGAACAAAGCGAATGTGGTGGCAGATGCTTTAAGCATGAAAGGTCGGGAGAAGTTGATGCTGATAACAACTCAGGAGGAGCTCATTTCAGTAATGACAAAACTGGAGTTGGAAATCAAATTTCCAAAAGAATCTGATGAACAACTATTCCAGATAGAAGCTGGTCCAACTTTAGTGGACAAAGTGAAGAATGCTCAACTACAAGATGAAGAGTATGGGAAAATTAAAGAGAATCTGATTGAGGGTAGTGATGTAAAATACAAGATTGACACCGAAGGACTACTACGGTTTGAGGGAAGAATCTGGGTTCCAGCAACACCAAAGCTGAAAGAAGAAATTTTGACCAAGCTTATAGCTCAAAATATTCAATTCATCCAGGAAGCACGAAAATGTATCAAGATTTTTGCCGAGCATTTTTTGGTGGCGAATATGAAAAGGGACGTTGCGAGAATCGCGTAGCAAAATGCTTGACATGTCAAAGAGTAAAAGCCGAACATCAAAGACCCAATGAGTTACTACAATTGGATTGGAAATACCGGAATGGAAGTGGGAACACATCACGATGGATTTTGTGGTGGGCCTTCCAACTACTCAGAGAGGATGCGATGCAATTTGGGTGATAGTGGACAGACTGACGAAGTCAATGCACTTTTTACCAATAAAAATTAGATTCAATCTTGATCAGTTGGCAAGATTGTACATTAAAGAGATCGTTTCGAGGCACGGAGTGCCAGTATCAATTGTGTCCGATAGAAATCCGCGATTTACATCGAATTTCTGTAAGAGACTATAAGAATGCATGGGGACACAGTTACGAATGAGTACGGCTTATCATCCACAAACAGATGGCCAAAGCGAAGGAACAATTCAGACATTGGAAGATATGCTGAGAGCATGTGTCATGGACTTTAAAGGAAGTTGGGAAGAACAATTACCATTGGTGGAATTTTTTTACAACAACAGTTATCACGCGAGAATAGGAATGCCACCTTACGAGGCATTGTACGGCAGAAAGTTCAGAACTCCATGTCTTTGGGATGAAGTCAATGAACGCCAATCGTTAGGACCGTAATCTGTATACAACAAGCTGCGATGTTGTCAAACTCATCAGGACAAGATTAGTATGACTCAAGACAGAGAAAAAAAAAAAGTATCTTTGATCAACACAGACAAGATCGTGCATTTGACGTAGGAACTTTTGTATTCCTAAAAGTTTCTCCTTAGAAGGGGAAAATTTATTTCGGTAAAAAGGGAAAGCTAAGCCCGAGGTTTATCGGACCCTTTGAAGTGCTGCGTAGAGTGGGAGAAGTGGCTTACGAGGTAGCTCTACCTCTAGAGTTAGAAAACATTCATAATGTTTTTCACATTTCGGTGTTACGACCATATAAACTCGACTACAAACTTGTGATCGAGTACGAACCGTTGCAGTTCGAGAAAGATTCGTCTTATGAAGAGGTTCCTATCCAGATAGTCGACAGGAAAGAACAAGTGCTCAGGAATAAAGTGATACCTTCTGTGAAGGTGATATGGAGGAACCACAACGCTGAAGAAGCTATATGGGAACTTGAAGAGAAAATATTGAAAGAGTACCCTGAGTTATTTGTTTAATACGTGTGTCTTCGATTAGGGGGGGATGTAATCTTTGTAAGTAAAGGAAGAATGTAACGAATGATTTGTTTGAGTTGTGATTTCGAGGACAGAATCCTTGTAAGGAGGGAATGATGTAACATTCTAGAATTTTAAAGTGCAATATTAAATATTTATTAATTTGTATAAGTATTTAATGGATATGTTTATTGTTGAATAAATAATTAAGGAGCTAAGAAAATTAATTGTTATGAGGTTATATACTAATTTAATTTAATAATTAAGTTAGGGAGCTAATAATGATTAAATGAATTATAATATTTTAATTGGAATTTGTGATTAAAAAACAAGGTGTTAGTTGGATTAAATAAAATTATAATTATAAAGAAATTATAGTTTTGTGATAATGATTTATGTGTCAAAGTAATTTAATAGATTAGTATTTGAATTGATTAAATTGATTATTTAATTAAATAGAAGTGTGACAAATAACCTTGCTATAAAGGAGTTACTAAAATAAATTAATGGAGTTTAATTCAGTTTTTCCAAACAAGGCCTAATGCCTATTAAGTCTTTTATCTAATTGTGTTCTACCAAACAAGGCATAAAGATTAATGAGTTATTTTTAGTTAGCTTATCCAAACAAGCCTTATGGCTTTTGATTTTCAAAATAATATAACTGATGTCAGTTAAAATCCTATACTAAATATATCAATTATTACATACGTTATATTATTATACGTAAACTAGAGAAAAACTCAGTTGAAGAAAAAGAGAAGAAGAAGAAGAAAAGAGAAAAGGGAGAGAAAACTTGAGAGAAATCCTTGAAGGTTTTGAGAAAGAAAAGAAGTTTGATAATCAAAAGTAGCCATCATCTTCTTAATCAAAGGTAGGAGCTTAATCATTTCTTTAAAAGTTAGTTTTCTTCTTCTTCTAAAAAGTTCTCTATGAAATTTTGTAAAAGATAATTGATGGTGTTTATAATTATATGATAAATTATTGATTATAAGATGATTTCATGAGTTGTATATGATTATAGAGAAACTAGTTCATGTATGTATGTGTTTTGTGGAAGAAAATATATTATAGTGCTTACATGAAAATATATATGAATATGGCTTAATTTAAAATAGAAATTAAGGTTTAATTAGTTGTTAAATTGATAGATTGATTATGAAAATTGATAGAGTATGTATAATCATAACTATGATGTTTTGAAATTTCATTTTGATTGAAAACAAAATCACAAAGTGTTGATTTTCATTAAAATGTCAACAATGGAGTTTTTAAAAAACATTGAAATTGGGTGTTGTAAATTTGATGTTTATGTTATTTTATGAGTAGAAATATGTTAGAACTCTTCACAATATGTTTATATGAAGTCTATATGTGTATTACATGTTAATCAGTCTATTAGATTCGAGCTTTTAGGTCAATTTGGCTTTTATTCATGCTGTTACCGAGCTTGGTCGTCGAGTTCTGGACTCTGCGGCTGCTAGCCACCCAAAAGATATAATTCTCATGTCGCAGTCATGCCGACGCCATACCATAAATACCAACCAATGGCGTGATCATGATGGCCATATTCATCAATATTCTAGTATGCCAACCACCTGATGTAAATCGTGGAGCGCAATAAAATATGAAAGTTAGCGTAATGTTACAGCAGCTTTTGTTTAAGTATACAAATTTTGAAAATAAATGTTATGTGTTAATAATATGAATGTTAAATGATGATTTCAGTATTATTAAACTATGAATGAGCATGTTATCAAGAGTTAATTAGTATTAACGTAGTTTGATTATGTGAATTGGTAATTTAACCTACATGATGTATATATTTTGTTTATATAGATATAAAATGTTGGTAATGACTAATTATGTCATATGTATAGGGTATTGATTCAAGTTGTAAGCTTTAGCTTGTGCTAAAGGCAAGTTCTCTAACTCAAAATTTCATTGTGCGAGTTTAATTTCATTTGGTACTAGATTGCCTATTATTGAGTAAGTCATTCTATCTGGTTGCTCATGACGATACAAGTATCCCAAATCTTATAGTTTAATCTTGAGCAAGTTTTCTAATCTATTATCTTGTTAATTCAATTACTGTTTTCAATTCGATTATAATATAATGATGTAAGTTATTCTGGAGCAAGTTATTCGTGTATTTCACTTGTTGATTAGCATGTATAACTAAATTTCTATGCATGTTTAGTATTCAATTCTAATTAACCTTGGCTTAGTATTGTTCAAGCAAGGTATGCTATAGTTATTCAAATTATATGCTATTAGATTATTCTTAAATCATGATTTTAGTTACTATGATTGATCCAATCATGATTATTCTATAGTATAATGTTATTGATTTTATTCAATTAGTCCCTTAGTTGATGTTCGTTGAATTCTAAATCACCTTGAAAGCTTATCCAAACCAAACTTACTTTGGTGTGGACTTGTATTCTAAATACTGAGATGAACAACTCTTTTAATAGAGGTTTACGCTTAGCGTTGAAATGGTTGTGCACAATACATTGTATGAAGGGTTGACCCCCCTAAGTACGTGGAGTCCTTATAGTCTTATGACTGTTAAAGTTAAAGTTGAAAGATTACTTATAACTGTGGACATGATTCGTGGTCATTAGAGCCTCAGTGAATGTTATAAATTTCAGAAAGTTAATAGAATATATTGTTTAGTTCTATTGAGCCTAATATTGACAGTTGATGTAAAAGTTTAAAGATTTATTTATCGTTATTTCAAGTGGGCCTTGTTTGCTCACTCTTGCCTGTAAAATTTCTTACAGCTAAAGTTGAAACGGGTGACGTACCTAGCACGAGTAAGGGAAAAGGAAAGATGAATAAATACTAAAGACTTGTAATAGTTTTGATAGTTTACTTTCAGACTTTGATTTAAAGATTGTAATGAAGTTTATTTAAATTTCCACATTTGAATGATTGTTGTTAAAGGTTAGATAACCTGGGAGATTTTTATTTAAGTTTTATCCTGTATGTGCAGATTTTTATTATTCAATTTATTATAAGTGGGTAGTTAGAAATGAATGTTTTGATTAAGTGAACACCAAATCTTGAGAAAATGAAGTACCTGGATTTGGGGGTGTCACAACCTAGGTTTCACATTCCTAATATTTATAACCTACAGCTTTGATACCAACATGTAAAGCCCCCAAACTCAGGTACTTGAAACCCTAATTCAGTGCTTCACGATAACATTTCTATGAGCGGAATAATACTAATAATAATAACAATAATATAAATATTAAACTTAATTTACGTAATTATCAAAGTCTAGCTCCCAAGTACGTAACCTTTAATCATTCCTTACAATACATGATAATAAATATATAACATTGTCTTAATAATATTAAACTATCACACAAGATAACATTGAAATCATTCAGCAACCTTTCAATTTCCCTTGCTCCTAACAGAGCCTTCAGGTTGTTCACACTTAGCTGAAAACATTTAAATTAAGCAAGGATAGCATTTGAGTGCCCAGCAGGTAATAACAATTATATACATATAAGCTGAAAGAATTTAAATGTTTTCTTTATACTACCCTTCTACAACAAATGAATAGTTGTGAAGTAATCTGAACCGATAATAATAACATAACAACCCTCATTCAAAATTTTGAAACTATGTACTGGCTATAAATAGGGTTAAGGGGACATACTATGAACATTGTTTTCGTTTTCGAAAAGGTTAAACAGAACTTCATATGTAAACCATCATAACTTACGGGCACAAGGGTGATCACATATATTTTTTATATATATATGTGATATATAAAATATATTGATTACATGAATAATTTTAAATATTTTTAAGAATTATTGATCATTATAAATTATAACTTTATAATAAATTAATTTGGTAGTAAAAATAGATTTAGTATTTATTTTCCACGAAAATAGGTTTGTAGATTATTTAAATAATATATGAGATGATTATAGAATTATTATAAAAATTATTTTATTATATGAATTTATTTTAGATTAATTAAGTTAATTATTTTATTTTAATTAATAATGGTATATATGAAAGATATATCATATATGGAATCCAAACCCTAATTTTTGATTTGGAATAAGGAATGAGAATAATAATATTATATTAAATATATTTCAGTGTTATAAATATGTACTGTGTGTATAGACTGTTAATGGTTGGTCAATTATGGTGTAACCTGACAAATCCCTAGCAATGTTGATAAACCCTAATTATTATAAATCCTAATTATTAAATTAGAAATCCTATTTTGGAAACCCTAATTGTTAATTAAAAATTTTAATTTCTAAATTATAAACCCTAATTACTAAACTAGAAACCCTAAGGGTTAATTATAAACCCTACTTGGAACTCACATGGGTGTTCAAGAATGTTATGTAATCACGTTAATGTGATTAATGTCGGGTATTATAGAATATAACCCTAATTAGGGAAAACTCTAATTATTAGAAACCCTAATTTCTAAATTAGGAACCCTAATTGTCAAATTAGAATCCTTAATCGCTCAATTAGCAAGCTTAATGCTAATTAGTAAATCTTTAATCTATTTTTCATGCTCTATGTAATTAGGAAACTAATTGTAATTAGGAAACTCTAATTTAAATTTTTAGGAAACTAAAATTATTTTTAAACCCTAAATAAAAAATCCTAGAAATCCCGTGACACCCCCAAATCTAGGTACTTCATTCCCACAAAATTTGGTGTTCACTTAATCAAAATATTCATATCTAACTACCCAATCATAATAAAATTGAATAATAAAATATGCCCATACAGGATTACGTTAATAAAAATTATCTCCCAGGTTATCTAACCTTTAATTACAATCATTCAAATGCGAAAATTTAATTATTACATCACATCATTATTAAAAGTCTATCATTATAACAATAAAATAAAATTACAAGTCTTCATCACTTGTACATTTTTCCATTTTCTTTGCTAGTTGTAGGTTCATTTACCTTCTCAACATTAGCTGCAATAAGTGTATA
This sequence comes from Panax ginseng, assembly GCA_020205605.1. Classification (NCBI taxonomy): domain Eukaryota; kingdom Viridiplantae; phylum Streptophyta; class Magnoliopsida; order Apiales; family Araliaceae; genus Panax; species Panax ginseng. The sequence continues at coordinate 42,399,667 of CM035141.1, read as the reverse complement.
AATATGCAAGAGTGAGCAAAACAATTGCCCACTAGATATAGAAATGAATCAACACGAATGAAATAACTACCAACAAATAGGCTCATCAACAATGAATAGTACTCTATCAATAATAACCAACGACTGGAATCAAAATATGGAGTATATAAAACTGAGGGTCATAAGACCACGAACTATGTCCACAGTTGCAAGTAATCTTTCAACTTCAACTTTAACAGTCATAAGACTATAAGGACTCCTCGTACTTAGGGGGATCAGCCCTTCATACAATGTATTGTGAACAAATATTTCAACGCTAAGTGTAAACCCCTAATAATAGGGTTATTCATCTCAGTATTTAGAGTACAAGTCTGCACCAAAGAAAGTTTGGTTTGGATAAGTTTTTAAGTGTAATTTGAAGTTTAACGAACATCAACTAGAGGACTAGTTGAATCAATAGTGTTTGATAACACAACAGTTGATCAATAATAACATAATTATTGAATATACATTAAGTAATAACAAGCTGAAATTAAAGCTTGCTCATTATGAGAATGGCTTGTGTCAAGTAATGAACTAAGATAATTCAACATTAGAAATTAGAATTCAAGAAAATTGCATTCATCGTACATGAAGGACGATAAAGAAACTTGTCTAACAATAAACAAGTTAGAATACATCAATAAATATTGGAATTCAAAACTTGTTTGAATAAAGTTTAAGTCATAGCTAGCTTGTTCAAATAATGATGAGGAATACAAGAATTCGATTAATGAAAGATTAAAGAAAAAAACTTGCTCAATCAAAATATTGAAGTTACACAATGTAATAATAGAACTAACTCAACGAAAGTGTAGAGTTAGAAAACTTGCCTCGAGCGTAAGCTAAAATATTAAAACTTACGTTCACCTATACACAGTATTAAAACCACAACATCTATTAGACATACTAATATTCACTTTTCAATATAAAACGCATTACTAGCTAAACTTGTTATTTTAGCACAAGTCTTATGCTACCATATAAATTTCAGAATTCCCAACTGTTAACATCCTAACACTTATCTAACATTCATTGTATAAGCTAAGTTACACATAACACGTTCGTAATTTACTAATCACTTTTACAACTTTGAATTTACAATCCACCTAACATGACTTTGTTTAACCTTGTTGTTACATGATTCTCACATTAATCTAACATTAAGCTAAGTTACATTGAACGTTCAAAGTCTGCAAAATTAGCAGACTTCTTTATCTCAGCCCAGGCACTAAGCGTAATCGAGCTAGTTTTATCTTTGGATTGCAGTGCGTGCGCCGCCAAGAGTTTCTTGTATGCGCACGCTACATGCAGAACTAGTTTCGCGAGAACATGGCTATGACAGTTTTCTTAAGCCAACTAACATGAATTTCACCCACTAAACAGTAATAATAACATGTAAAAATGGTATAGAACTATCACAAACATATTTGTGAACATATTCCACCAATTAAAACCATTTAACAACAATTTAAGCTAGGTTAATCTCTCAAATTCCATGTTTTTCATATAAAACTCATTTTTTTTATATTCATCCCAAAATCTTCATTGTGATTTCAATACTTGGCCAAATCACTTCATTCAAATTACGTTATGCTCGTTTCTTAACGAACTAGCATATACAAGCTTCAATTTACAATTTAACATATGAATTGATCATCAAAATTGGTACTTAATGAGCCATATGAAAAATACATATAAACATACACTGTCAAAAATTTTCTTCTATTGTTAACCGAAATTAGCATACCATTCTTGCTTAAACCCAACTCCAATCATGATTAACACATACAACTATAAGTACCCAATAGTATAATCATCATAATTGAATTTTATAGCAACAATTCCAAACATATAAAATTTCACAGAGTATGAAAATTATTGTCATAAAACTCATATATATATATATATATATACACACACACACACAAAGGTTATGTAAACATATCTTCAATTAGCGTGTAGTTCTTGCTAAGATCACTGGAATATGCTCAAGTTCTCTCTCAAATTTTCTCAAGCAATTCTCTCTAAAACCTTTTCTTCTCTTTTTCTCTGTAGTTGTTCTTAGGCTTAGGCTTAGACCATATAGATTATACGTAATGTTAAACTAAAACCAACGCTCACCTTTCAAACGTAAAAACTGACATTATACTAATTGCCCTTAATAAATTATCAGTTACTAAAATTATATATATATATATATATATATTATTTATATTTTGTTTATTTAATTAATATTATATATTCAAAATTCAAAAGAAATCCAAAAGCCATAGGGCTTTGTTTGGCAAATCATTTAAAATTAAAGAGTTTATATCTTTGAGCATTGTTTGAGTAAAACTAGATTAAAACTACTTTAATTTATTTTAATAACTCCTTATACCATAGTTATTTGTTACACTATATGTAATCAAACTTTCATACTTAATTTAATTAATTCAAATAATAATTAATTAAATAAATCATTTAATCACATAACTCAATACAAATAATTAACCATCAAATTGAAATATCAATATAATAATAATTTTCTTAACTCATTAATTATTTATTTAACAAATAATTAACCAAACAAAATCAAATCAATTAAACAAATATTTATTTCTTAACTCATTAATTATTTATTTAACAAATTATTAACCAAACAAAATCAAATCAATTAAACAAATATTTATTCAACGATAAACATATCCATTAAATATTTATATAACTTAATAAATATTTAATATTATAATTAAAATTCTAGAATGTTACAAATCTAATTTTTTCAAAACCTTAGGGTTAAACCCTAAGGGTCAAACCCTAAGGGTTAGACAATTGACTAGATTGTCATTAAATCTACAAGGCTATGGACCAAAATACCCTTATGTGCATTCTTTATTAGCTTGCTTGCAAAACTTTCTAAAACTTTATTTGGTAACCAACCCTTGACTTTTCCATGTGATCTAAATAATACAACTCAACCATTTCACCAGCCCAATTCATTGCATACAAGTAATATATATAGATTTAAGAGAGAGAAATGTCATTTTTTAAGCCCATTTGATCACCATACTCATCCAAGTCCCTCTCTCTAACCCATGAATTACTTTTGTATATTAGTCTCAAAAGCAAGCCCCGCTAATACACAACAAATCAGTAGACTAGAATCAAGATTTATTCATAGAAGGTATAAACCCTAATTACAAATTTAATCTTGATCGGTATGTTAGATGTTATGATTTAGTGTTAAAACATGTTGTTTATGGTGTAAATAGATGATCTGGGTTGCTAGATGTTAGATCCATAACATCTAGAGGCTTGGATTTGAAGTTTTTCAAAATCTAGAAATTTTTTAAAATGAGTCTGACAACCTAATGTCAGACCCTGTAACTCTTTGTCTGTTTATGATTTTGTGTGTTTTATGTTTTAGATTTGTAGTCTATCATGTGGTCTCTGACTTGGAAGTGGAATCATGGCTATTCCATGTCCAGATTTCATTTTATTGTTGGTCAAACCTAGTTTACCGAGCTTGACCGAGAAATTTATGGGTAACCCAGAAATCCTTAGGAAGTGTCGGACAATGTTTTGCCAAGCCAAGATCTATCAGATGTTAGAATCTTTGTTGATGTTATGGTAACCAGTTTGTATCCTGCTATGTGTACTGTAGACACTTGAAATTTCTTTGCGCACTTTGTCACACGACATTGCGGGAGGCGATTCGTCTTTCGAGAGATAACCACGGAAGACAATTCACATCAAGTCCGGTTATTCTGAAAGAAAGTTCAACCTCAACCGGAACACTGCAGGAGTAATAGATTCAACCTGGAGATAACCCCGAGGCATGAAGTTCTAATACCGAAAATTCCACCGGAGAAGATCGATTCATCTCGGAGATAACTCCGAGGTATTCAGTCTCAGTCCCAACACTGGGAGTAGCATTTACCAACCTTGGTGATAACCCCAAGGAAGATAGTTGCAGTTCCAGAGATAACCCCGAAAATGCTTGTTTCAAAGGTATGCAATCAGCTTCTACCTTGGCGCTCACACTGAGGCACTCAGTACAAAACCTGGACATAACCCGGGGAAGACAGGCACACCTGAAAGATGACACTGAGGACCTTCAACACTTGCAGCAGTCCAATCTCAGCAATAACCCTAAGCAACGTCTACTTTATTAGCCCAAATCGGAGATAACCCCAGTGAAGGGAAAAGTCATCATCTTGCCACCTTGACGCCACACCGTACCGTCTCAACATTCCATACATACATTTCTACACAATGTCCCACAAGAGCCAAGGAAAACCAATCCCGAGTGACTATTATGCAGGGTAACAGATATAATTTGAAGCTTGAAGACCGGAGGGCATCGTCCCATCTTCCTGACTTCGTACAACCTCTAATCCCATGTCATTGTGTAACTCTTGACAATGACGATCTGAAATAGGTCTTACATACCTCAATCGGAAGCCCGAATTACAATTCTAAAAGTTCGAGCGGACATTACAGTGTATATGTGCACGTACTTGAGAAAGACGGGGACGAGAAGGTTTGGGGCAACCTTACCAGGTAGTAGGTGGTTCAATATGACTGCAGCAGGTATTATGACTCCCCTCTATAAATAGAGGGCTTGGGGTGGCTATTTTAGAAGAGAAAAAGGCGAGGAAGCCCTGTCAAATTTGCTATGTACTCACCCTGTGACTCCCCCAAAACAGGTATACATCACCCATCTTGAGTCGCCAAATACATGGTACATAATTCAAATACAAACTTAATTATACAACATGAGCTGTGAGTTTTAATACAAATATTGTCTTCTAGACAATATACAAACTCAGTGGGGTCTTCATTACATTTATTATCACACTATTTCACAGAATAGTGAGGACTACTAATGCACCATCTTGGACCATCACTCTGTTCCTCGACTAGTCCCTGCTACGTTCTCATTTCCTGAAGAGAACAATGAAAGCAAAAGGGTGAGCTCAATTAGCCCAGTAAGAAATGTTGGGAGAATGCATATTATGATTTGATGTTTTAATGTATATGCTCATGATTATTCGTAAAGTCCTTTCAAGTAAGATATGTACAAGGACTTAGTGATAGATCAAATTTGTTAGGTTGATCTAAGATCTTAACGTATATCATTCTGTAATAGAATGCATAGATAGAAAGATCAAAGCTGTTAGGTTGATCTTGAGATGTAATAGATAGGCTTCTAAGAAATCGTAGTGTATCATCTGATCAACATTGCAGAAGTCAAGGCAGAAACGTAGAGCTTCAAAGATCGTAGTATGCCTGCCTTGAAGGGACTCTTCGAAAATCGTAGAGTGGTCCCAACGTTTGCCGAGCCATCTCAACGATCGCATTGTGCTGAAGGAAACATGGAGTTTACAAGTCAACGATGGTAGTGTGCTCTCGAAAATGTTGAGTAACAACACGAGCAAGTGAAGATCCTAGTGTGCAAAGGTTTAAGAGAAATCGTAGTGCTCTCTGCTGATAGCATCAGATCAAGCACCAAGGCGATAAGTCACTACGATCTGAATCATAGAGTATCATGATCTGAATCGCAAAGCATCTGTCTTATGTCAGAAAATGTCGAGCCCCATGTTATGTGTGAAGACAGATTCCAATATATGAGGAATGGATTCTAGACGTTGCAGTACTCATCAGTCCCAAAGTAATATGAAATATCCTTAGTATGCAACAAAGAAGCGTATTGAAGAAGATAAGGAAAGTACAATAGGTAAGGGGGGCAAAACACCTTTTCAGGTGTTAGGTGAGAAAGCAGTCTGCTGTGTCAATGGGCGAGAATGCAGTTTCAGAAGATCTGCAGAAATGTCTCCATTAAAGATCAGAAAAGTCAAATTCATTTAGTGTCTCAACGGATGGATCCAACGGATAGTTTTCAAGATCACATATATGCAGATCAGACAGATGAGAGAGAACAAAGAAAGCATTGAACAAACAGTGTGAAGAACTCTCTAAGCTCAACTCTACGATCTGAGATATTGCAAAGCTTGCTCAGCTACTCAGTTCTTTAGAACAAGTGCTAACACAACAACCGAGTACCAACCATCAAGAACTCAACATTATCAACCAACTGAAGAAGAGTACCAAGTCTGTTGGACTTGAAGAGTTCGTAGTGAAATGTAAGAAAGCCAAGTCTGCTGGACTTGAAGAGTTCAAGAGTGAACTAAGAAGTTCCTAGACTGCTGGTCTAGAAGGAATCTGTGTGATTCAGAAGTTGTAAAAGACATCCTTAGTGGATATCCTACTCGTTGAGTAGAAGAGTGGACTAGGAGCTTTAAGTGCTCTGAACCACTTAAAAATGACTGTGTCTTTTACATTCATACCATAACTTCTATATCTGTTATAACTGCCTCACTCTCGTAACTCCATTGCTTGGTAAAGAAGATTAAAACAAACATTTATTCCGCTAAGTTTTAATCATTATCAAAGAACAAGTTTAAAACGAAATGATTTTTAAATATCTATTCAACCCCCCTTCTAGCTAGCTATTGTGCCAACTAGGAACTAACAATTGGTATCAGAGCAGGTTCTATTTTATAGCTTACAAGCTTTAGTAGATCTAATGGCACTCGTACCAAGTGAATCCAAGACCGGGGGAGGCAGCAAGCCACCAATGTGCAACAAGGATAAATTTGCTAACTGGAAAGTCAGGATGCAAGTGTACATGGACTCAATAGATGAAGATCTATTTGAGACCATTCAAAATGAGCCCTATATTCCAACAAAGCTTGCACCAACCACTACCGATCCAAACCGAATGCAAATTAAGGTTAAAGAAGAATGGACAAACAACGAGAAGAGAGCTGTCCAACTTGATAAAAAGGCCAAGAACATCCTGTTCCAATCCTTAGAAGACGATCTGTTTGAAAACGTTGTCAACAACAAAACAAATAAGGAAGTGTGGGAAGCACTTCTGATCATGCACGAAGGAACTGAAGAAGTTAGAGAGAACAAACAATCTCTTCTGACACAGCAGTATGAAATGTTTGCTCATGTCCAAGGAGAAAGCGAAGCGCCACTATGAAAGATTCAATGTTACGCTTCAACTCTCTACGAGCATATGGAAAGGTCTATCCTAACAAAAGATCGACCATAAAGTTAATGAGAGCCCTACCAAGCGGGTGGGATGCCAAGACCCATCGCAATAAGAGAGTCAAAGAATCTTAATGAGATGACAGTTCAACAACTATAAGGCAATCTCCTGACATACGAACTAGAGCTGACCCAATGTGCTGAAACCTTATCAGAAGGAAGAAGGAAGGATAAGGGTGTTGCTCTCAAGGCAAATGAAGGTGCATCAAAGGTCAACACTGAGATGGACTCTGATTATGATGAAGACAATGATGAAGACCTTGCTATGCTGGTAAAAAGACTGAGAAGATTCATGCATCAAGGCAAAACCAGCAAGCCAAAGAAGGTCAGCAACTACAGCTGCCAGGAGCAAATAAATGATCTATGCTACAACTGCAAGAAGCCTGACCACTTCATTGCCAACTGCAACAAACCTCTAAGAGAAGAACTAAAGTAGAAACAGCATGCAAAGAAGGAATTCAAAGGAAACAAAAGGCCTCAGAAGAGAGACAAAGGCCTAGTAGCTGGAGGATCATGGAGTGATTCAGATAATGACTCAAATGCTGGCTCTAGAGATGAAGAAGAACCACAAATGGCCAACCTGTGCTTAATGGCCAAACATGCAAAGGACAAACAAAACCACAATATACATGATGTAAGTCTCGATGAGGTATTTGACTTCAACTCACCTGATGTAGATAGAAATGACTTAAGAACTGCACTGCATGGCATAACCACTGATCTACATCAATATATGAAGTGGTTCAGAGTTTTGCCTAAGGATCATTCACTTCTTCAAGAGGAGACGAAGAAAGTACAAGGAGAGCTTGAAATAGCCCTTCTAAGTACTAATCTTCTTTCCAAGCTTGAGGCTGAGAATGAGACCTTAAAACAGACAAACACACTCATTGCATAAAGAGAGTCTAATCTAACCTCTAAAATTGAGGATCTAGAAAAGACTATCTCTACATGGAACAAATCCTCATCATCCATGGACTGCCTGCTCTCTAGTCAGAGAAGTACATTCGATAGAACAGGCTTAGGCTTTGGCGAATCCATCTCAGAGCCTTCTGTGGAAAAGACAAAGGAAACTAGCACTAGTATTGCCTCAAGTTTTAGTAGAAGCATTATCTTTGTGAAATCCTCACAGAAGGAAGAACAAGTTCAACCTTGTCTTACTGTATCCATTCATACTCATAGGAGTAAAGGATCTCATGCTGGTTTGGGGTTCATAAAAGAGAAGAGTAACCTAACCTCTACTCACCAACCTCGAAGAATCGTAGAGTCAAGCAAGACCAACTCTACGAATCAACTGGGAAGGGACAGTAGAGGTAAGGCACACTCATCACTACTTATGAAACCTAAGGACACTTGGAAGAAAGAGAATCAGTTTAACAGAAGGTTAACTAAGGAACCACACAAGTCCAAATGGAGGATGAATCATCAGACACACACAGGCATGCATCATACTAGATGTTTTATATCCAATAAATATGGTCATAGGGCTGCCAAGTGTTATTATAATTCTATGCATGTGAGACCCAAGATTAGACAAATTTGGGTCCTCAAAGGCACTAACAAAGAAGGACCCATGCTAATATGGGTACCAAAATGAAGGTTCAAATGTTTTAACATGAAAAGAGCTCCACGATCACTACATGGTATCTGGACAGTGGATGCTCAAGGCACATGACCAGGAACAAAGCCCTCTTATCTAACTACATAGAAAAGGAGGGTCCCTCAGTCATCTTTGGAGACAACGGCTCGGACAAGACAAGAGGATATGGCTCTTCTGGCAATGGTGCAGTATCTTTCAGCAAGGTAGCATATGTAGAAGGTCTGCAACACAACCTTCTAAGCATCAGTCAACTCTGCGACAAGGGTCATCAAGTGACATTTCTCAACAACCAATGTCAAGTCAGAGATTTGAAGACATCTGCTGTAAAGCTAACCGGGACAAGAGAAGGAAATGTCTACACAGTGGATCTTGGTCAACTAAGCTCAGATAAGACAATATGTTTTCTGACAAAAGCATATGAAGAAATGAGCTGGCTATGGTATAGACGGTTGTCTCACTTAAACTTCAAGAACATGTCCAAACTGGCATCAAAAGATCTCGTAGCTGGCCTACCAAAGTTCAACTTCGTAAAAGAAAGGTTATGCAATGCCTGTCAGCTTGGAAAGCAAACCAGAAGCTCATTCAAAAGCAAAACTGCCAACTCTATCGACAATCCCCTGCAGTTGCTTCACATGGATCTATTTGGGCCAATTCCAACAACTAGTCTTGGAGGAAAAAGATACTCTCTAGTTATAGTCGACGACTACACCAGATTCACATGGGTATTCTTCCTAACTTCAAAGGATGAAACGAGCTCCGAATTAATCAAGATGTTCAGATTGGTGATGAACGAAAAAGGAGAGAAAATCAAGGCCATAAGGAGTGATCATGGAAGAGAATTCGACTTCTCAGAAATGGACCGATTTACGCGCGAGACAATGGGATCAGTCATAACTTCTCAGCTCCACGAACTCCTCAACAAAATGGAGTAGCTGAAAGAAAGAACAGAACTTTGATAGAGGCTGGAAGAACTCTACTTGCAGCAGCACATCTGCCTGAATACTTCTGGGAAAAAGCTATCAACACTGCATGCTACACTCAGAACAGGTCACTGATACACTCTACGATCAAGAAGATTCCCTATGAACTATGGAAAGGAAGAAAGCCAAGTGTCAGCTACTTTCAGGTTTTCGGTTGTGCATGCTACATTCTTAACAATGGAAAGCAGTATCTGACAAAATTCCAGCCCAAGTCAGACGAAGGGATCTTTCTTGGATTTGCCACAGACAGCAAGGCTTACAGAGTGTTCAACAAGAAGACACTGAATGTTGAAGTCCCAATACACATCATCTTTGATGAAACTGACTTAGAAAAAATAGTTCTTCAAGACACTACGATCGATAATGCAGACACTACAAATAAAGTCGTCGAGCTCAACACTACGATCGTAGTGCCAAACAGTGAAATCGTAGAGCATGAGAATATGATCATAGAGAGGTCAATACCAGACAGCGAGCCTCCACTCCAAGAAGAAGAGATAGACCTTGAAGACTTAAGACATGAAGGCATCAGGACAGATGTCCCAACCGGTAACAGATGGGCAAGAGATCACACTCAGGATCTAATCATTGGAGATCCAAGTGCTAGAGTCAAAACAAGAGCTGCTACTCAGAATGAATGCTTTTATCTAAGCTTTCTGTTACAAATAGAACCAAAGAAGATAGAGGATGCTATGGAAGACTCTAGTTGGATAGAAGCAATGCAGGAAGAACTCAACCAATTTGAATGAAGCAAAGTATGGAGATTGATACCAAGACCAAAGAGTCATCCTGTGATAGGAACCAAGTGGGTCTTCAGAAATAAAATGGATGAAGATGGGGTCATAACCAGAAACAAGGCAAGATTAGTGGCAAATGGATATTATCAAGAAGAAGGTATCGAGTACGATGATACATTTGCACCTGTTGCCAGACTAGAAGCCATCAGAATATTTCTTGCCTTTGCCGCCCACATAAAGTTCAAAGTCTTTCAGATGGATGTCAAGAGTGCATTTCTAAATGGAGAACTCCAAGAAGAAGTCTATGTAGAGCAACCTCCAGGTTTCATCAATCCATCTCTTTCCAATTATGTCTATAGATTAGATAAACTTTATATGGTCTTAAACAGGCACCTAGAGCATGGTATGAAACACTGACTAACTTCTTAATTGAAAATGGGTTCACTAGAGGTAGAGTAGATACCACACTGTTTCTTAGGAAGCATAAAGACAAAGTCTTATTAGTTCAAATATATGTTGATGATATTATTTTTGGTTCCACTGATGAAAAGTTATGCAAGAGATTCTCTAACTAATGTAGAGAAAGTTTGAAATGAGCATGATGGGTAAGCTGAATTTCTTCCTTGGACTGCAAGTAAAGCAGACTGATGAAGGAATTTTCATAAACCAAGCCAAGTACATCAAAGACCTACTAAAAAAGTATGGCATGGAATCAACCTCTCCCATGAAAACATCAATTGCTCCTACAACCAAGCTTAACAAGGATGAGAAAGGTAAAAATATTGATATCACTCAATACAGAGGTATGATAGGTTCTCTTTTATACTTAACTGCCAGTAGACCAGACATAATGTTTGCAACATGTATATGTACTAGATTTCAGGCTAACCCTAAAAAGTCACATTTATCTACTGTAAAGAGGATCTTCAGGTATCTCAAGGGTACACCTTACTTGGGGCTTTGGTATCCCAAGGAATCCTCATTTGAACTAACAGGATACACATATGCTAATTTTACAGGATACACAATAGATAGAAAGAGCACCAGTGGCACTTGTCAACTGCTAAGAAACAGACTTATGTCCTGGTTTAGCAAAAAGCAAAACTCAGTGTCTACTTCAATCGGCAGGTTGAATATATTTTTCTTTGGCGACTCTCGTACTCAAATCCTATGGATGAGAAATTAGCTAGCTGACTATGGGTTTGATTTCAAATCTATTCCCATACACTGTGATAACACAAGTGCCATAGCAATAACTCATAATCCTGTTATGCATTCTAGGACTAAGCATATAGAAATAAGGTATCACTTCATTAGGGATCATGTGCAAAATGGAACTATATCTTTACAATATATCCCCACTGAAAATTAACTTGCTGATGTTTTTACAAAACCCCTAGATGAATCCAGATTTAATAAGTTAATAAGTGAGCTAGGCATGCTAAATCTACAACCATGAAATATATGCTCTAGATTGTGCTAACCATGATAGATACAAAGGCTGAACTCAAAATCGTAGACATGATCAAGGAAAGTTCACGATCGTAGAGCTGAAAAGACAACTACCTCAACGATAGTGGCAAAGACTCAACGATCGCAGGACAGACTCAACGAATGATTGATCAGACTCGACGATCGTAGGACAGACTCAACGAATGATTGATCAGACTTGACGATCGTAGGACAGACTCAACGGATGATTGATCAGACTCGACGATCGCAGGATAGACTCAACGAACATAAGACTACCTCAACTATCGTAGTCTTCCTAAGGACACCTCAGTTCTGAACAAGTCAAGGGAAAATCAGTATATTCCTGAACAGTTAAAATCGTAGAGCTAAGCAAAAGTCGACACGTGTCCCACTAAGCAAAAAAGAAGAGAGGGAAGTTACAAGTACAAGTTGAAATCGTATTTTTTGAAATCTGAAGTTCAAAAGATTATCTCTCTCAAAACAAAAGCCCTATCTCAGAAGAAAGCTCAGTCGAATCTCACTTCCAGTTAGAAAATCAATGGCGTCATCCAATGTTATCTCAGGCTACAGACTCTGCTTTGACGAGTTCAAGACTGCTCCACCAACAAAGAAGAAGAACCCTCTGTCCTTAATAGAAAGAGCAAGGGCAAGAGGAAGCTAAGGGCCAGACAGGTGAAAGAGCCTCAAGGATCTACTACTAATATACCTATAGAGTCCTCTGATATAGAGACTCTGAGGATGCTAAGGAGAAAGCAGCAGCAAGATGAAGCAGATGAGGATCAGGCTACCATATCCCAAATCTTGAAGAAAAACAAAGTTGGTCATAAGTCCAAAAGGCCATCAGTCACCTCAATCGTAGAGTCTCTACTATTCGTGGAGACCAGACCAAACATGACAGACAAAGAGGTAGCTGCTTCAAGCATAGTGGCTGTTGAACAGGACAAAGATGAGATTCAAGAGAGTCCTGAAGCTGTGGCTAAACCCAGCAAAGCAAGGAGAAAGCTGGTTAAGAAGTACATTCTTAAAAATAAAAAGGTGCTCGACAAGGAAGCAAAGAGTATGGTTGCTAAGAAGGAAATATCCAGAGCAAGTCAAGAAGACAGTGCTCCAGCTGAGGGGGAGATCCCGAAAATTCTAATGATAGAGAATACACCAGCGGAGGGGGAGATGGCTGAAGCTCAAGAAAATGCTCCGCTTGAGGGGGAGCTTTTGATCTTACAAGAAGATGATCAAGTTGAGGGGGAGCCTCAAGATATCTCCATGGGAGAAGAGGATGTCCTGCCCGAAATGAAGAGGAACCAAAGAAAAGATCATCAAGAACCCATTGAGATAATGGAGTCCTCCAACAAAGAAAAAGAAGAAGGAAGAAGATGATGATGATCTTGGATCACTTTGGTGTGGATGAGAGATGAGTATAGAAGCTACCTATACAATCGGATGTTCTCATACCTACCCATGATGCCATACCATCAAGCCCAAATCAACAACTCTTGGGATCACATGTGCGGAGTTTCAAAGAATATTCTACCATCTAAATTGTTGGCTCATGTATTCCTGAGGGAGAGTCCACTTTGCAAAGAAGTTGATTACCAACACCTCTTCCTCAAAGGATAAACTTGAGGTATTATCTATCCCTACTCACACTTGAGTTAATCACTTGCCATAATCATCATTTAGTCAATTCTATGAATTAGCTCGATGGTTGGAAGTGATTCTCAATCCGATGAATCAATTCCCGATTCTGTAATCCCAAAATTTTGTGGCGAAGAACAAAATATCTGACCAACCTTATTTTGCTCCCACAAACCACCATCTCTACGATCCCTGACTCTAGCCCAGTTATAGAGTCACAAATAGACATCGTAGAACACTATAGTCCAAACATTGAAACTAAGGCCCCTCCATCAGACATACCATCCTCCTCCTCAAACGACTATTTCAGTCTTGATCTTGCTCTCTACTCCATGCAAGATCAGTCTCAAAAAGAATCTCCACCATCCAACAATCCTCAAACCAATGATTCTCTCCCAAATCTGCCCACAAAGGATGACTTGAAGGAAGCAACCAAGGACATGGTCAAGAATATAGAAGAAAGCCTGGAATCTTACTCTGGCCTCATTCATATCCAAAATTTGAATCAAATGATCACGGTACCAAATAACTTTCCGGTACTATGAATCTTTGAGCTTACAAAGAAGTTGAGGGAAATTATCCAAGAAATTCTTAAGAGCATGAAGGACAGAGATGAGATTCACTTCCAGGTAGCCACCAAGCAAAGAGAGGCTGTTCTTGAAATGCAGAAAAATCAAGAAGTTCAAAATAAACTTATGCTGGAGAACTTCCTCAGCTTGAAATCCTCAGTCCAAGAATTCCAGAAATCTTATGTCAATTAGGAACGTCAGAATGACATTGTTGTCACTGCCCTCCGAAACAAAGAAGCTAGATCAGAAAAATAGATCAAGGAAAGTCAACATGACATATCTCAGACACAAAGCCAACTGAATGAGCTTGTCCAAGGAGTCAATAGACTTTCTGTAGACATTCGAACCCTTGATGCTGATATAAAGGGGGAGAATAAAGGGAAAGGAGTTCAAGAAGCACAAAGAGATTAGGGCAGAAGCAGAGGAGGTCAAGGAAACTAAGAAAGGGGAAAAGGACAATTTCATGTTTAAGCATCAAGAAGCCCTCCTGCAAGACAATTCCACCATCAGGCTCAACGATCTGATCAGCAGGGAATTTTAACGGCCATACCTTTAAGCCGTCAGGAGTCAACTCCCAGCTCACAAGATGTGTCTACCGTACGGATAAGAATGCCAACTGGAGATCCTACATTCATGTACAGGCATGAGGAAAATCCAAGACTAAGTCCCAGCGAGCTGGAAGAGTTAGTCAGAAACGAGGAAGCTTGTAGAAAAAGAAGGGCTGAGGAGTATGCCAACCCACCAAGAAAAAGGACAAAGAAATAGAGATAAGTTGAAACTTTAAATTCTTATTGATGTAAAGCTAAAACTGCAATATTTCTTGAACATCAATAAATTCATGCTTATTCTCTAGAAATTTCAGTTGCTCACTTAAATACTTAGTCATGTTTAAATTTCCTGCAAATGCATCTAGTCACTAATAAATCATGACAACAAATCTCCTTGGTTATGTCAACATCAAATAGGGGGAGATTGTTGGGAGAATGCATATTATGATTTGATGTTTTAATGTATATGCTCATGATTATTTGTAAAGTCCTTTCAAGTAAGATATGTACAAGGACTTAGTGATAGATCAAATTTGTTAGGTTGATCTAAGATCTTAACGTATATCATTCTGTAATAGAATGTATAGATAGAAAGATCAAAGCTGTTAGGTTGATCTTGAGATGTAATAGATAGGCTTCAAAGACATCGTAGTGTATCATCTGATCAAACATTGCAGAAGTCAAGGCAGAAACGTAGAGCTTCAAAGATCGCAGTATGCCTGCCTTGAAGGGACTCTTCAAAAATCGTAGAGTGGTCCCAACGTTTGCCAAGCCATCTCAACGATCGAAGTGTGCTGAAGGAAACGTGGAGTTTACAAGTCAACGATCGTAGTGTGCTCTCGGAAATGTAGAGTAACAACACGAGCAAGTGAAGATTGTAGTGTGGAAAGGTTTAAGAGAAATCGTAGTGCTCTCTGCTGATAGAATCAGATCAAGCACCAAGGCGAAAAGTTACTACGATCTAAATCGTAGAGTATCATGATCTGAATCGTAGAGCATCTGTCTTATGTCAGAAAACGTCTAGCCTCATGTTATGTGTGAAGACAGATTCCAGTATATGAGGAATGGATTCTAGATGTTGCAGTACTCATCAGTCCCAAAGTAATATGAAATATCATTAGTATGCAACAAATAAGCGTATTGAAGAAACTAAGGAAAGTACAATAGGTAAGGGGGGCAAAACACCTTTTCAGGTGTTAGGTGAGAAAGTAGTCTGCTGTGTCAGTGGGCCAGAATGCAGTTTTAGAAGATGTGCAGAAATGTCTCCATCAAAGATCAGAAAAGTCAAATGCATTTAATGTCTCAACGGATGGATCCAACGGATAGTTTTCAAGATCACATATATGCAGATCAGACAGATGAGAGAGAACAAAGCAAGCATTGAACAAACAACGTGAAGAACTCTCTAAGCTCAACTCTACGATCTGAGATATTGCAAAGCTTGCTCAGCTACTCAGTTCTTTAGAACAAGTGCTTACATAGCAACTGAGTAGCAACCATCAAGAACTTAACATTATCAACCAACTGAAGAAGAGTACCAAGTCTGTTGAACTTGAAGAGTTCGTAGTAACTGTAAGAAAGCCAAGTCTGCTGGACTTGAAGAGTTCAAGAGTGAACTAAGAAGTTCCTAGACTGCTGGTCTAGAAGGAATCTATGTGATTCAGAAGTTGTAAAAGACATCCTTAATGGATATCCTACTCGTTGAGTAGAAGAGTGGACTAGGAGCTTTAAGTGTTCTGAACCACTTAAAAACGACTGTGTCTTTTACATTCATACCATAACTGCTATATCTGTTATAAATGCCTCACTCTCATAACTCCATTGCTTGGTAAATAAAATTAAAACAAACATTTATTTCGCTAAGTTTTAATCATTATCAAAGAACAAGTTTAAAACGAAAAGATTTTTAAATATCTATTCAACCCCCCTTCTAGATAACTATTGTGCCAACTAGGAACTATCAAGAAATATTATGACTAAGATAATGCAGAATAATTTATCGTTAGCCTTCAACGGTGTTAAACTGATAAAATATAATAAACATCAAGTTTAACTGCAGCGGAACAAGTAATCCATCAGAATAGTCAAGTAGAGAATAAAATCTACTATCTTCTATGATTTAAAAGTTTTTTCATCACTTTTATCGCTGAGACTGAGCTTAATAAATATTCCACATCATCAAATCATCCCTGCACTACAGGCAAAGGATATTCTTTAGTATCACGACCACGAATTATTCATGCACTACAGGCCAAAGATAATCGTGTTTTCATCAACGGTCCTGATCATGCCATAAAATAATTCATCTTTGCACCCTTGGCCGAAGAGAATCCGTAGTCATAATCATACCAAAAACTATCCATCAATGCATTATCGGCCAATGAAGACTTTTTCGACATCATTTGTAACATTACGATCATGATTATTCCGAAATAATCCCTGGTCATAATCATACCAAGTCCATCTATGCACTACATGCCACAGATGACTTTCAACATAATATAAACATGAGGATGATGACACTGATTCAATAAAACAAGTTCAATAATTAATTTATCAAGGAACCAATAACGTCCAAATTGTCAACATGATACTTCTTTGTAGAGTAAAATTCAAGAATGCTCAGAAGAATATTTCCATGAAAAGATATTGGATGAAGCGCAAATATCAAGGATATTCCACTAATTTTACGGAGTATAGAAGTCAAAACATTAACCAACTGAGTATAATAAATAATGGAATAACAAAAGAAATCACCAGACATGCGATAGACCGCATAGACAGGTTATTCCAACTGAATAATAAATAACGGAACTAGGTCATGCGTAAAGCACATACAGGATGTTCCAACAGAATGATAAAGAATGGAACCAGGTCATGCATAAACGCACTGACAGGATGTTCCAACAGAATAATAAAGAATGGAATAATGAGAAGAATTTCACCATGTATGCGCAGATTGCAGATAAACAAAGTTATTCCAACATAATGATAAAAAAATGGAATAACAGAAGAATTTCACCATGTATGCGGTACTTTGCATAAACAGGTTATTCCAACATAATGATAAAAAATGGAATAACAGAAGAATTTCACCAAGTATAGGGTATCCCGCGTATACAGGTTATTCCAACAGAATAATAAATAATGGAATAACAGAAGTTTTATTCACGAATAAGAAAGAAAGAATACCCCTTACGAGTACAACAAATAATATTCCTATCCTTTGAAAGAAGTGTATTCCGACTGGTAGGGCGAGGATATACTCGAAGAAAACTTGTACTATGCTAAAAGTTTTCTTAAACTCTAAAGAAATACGCTCAAGATTATAGAAGAAGAACTCTTTCTATAGTTTCTCTCTCTAGAGTTTCAGTGAATTCGTAAGAAATAATGAAGGAATGAGCTTCTATTTATAGAAGAATGGACTGCATATTAACTAATTCATGAACGGTCCAAATTGATTTACTTTTAATCGGATGGTCCATATTTAAAGCAAAATCTTTTAAATAAAATATAATATATTCTATTTATAATCTAATAAAATGAATAACTTTATAAATGGGCCAATTAAATCGAGGGTTGAGATTTCCTCTCTTCGTCGATTCTTGCTTCTAGAATAACGCCCTCTTGAACCTTCTTCTTCACATTCATCAGCTCTGAGTATGTAGCTTGAGCAGCTTTAACTTTATCGATTAAAGTCGATTATACTCGTATATTCATTATCTTCACGTGGGTTCGTATATTCACACTTGTAACCGCATACGATCGTCTACTTAACTCGTTAGCTACCATGTTCACACTTCCACGATGATATTGCATGGTACGATCGTAATCTTCAACAGCTCGAGCCAACGTCTTTGGCGCATGTTATGTTCATTTTAAGTAAAGAGATATTTGAGGGTTTTAGAAATGGGTTTTGTATTGGGGTCAAAACAAAATTCAATTTCACGCTCTAGGGGTAGGCTAAGAAGTCTTCAAAAATACGTCAGGAAATTTATTAACAATAGAAATATCATTCAAAACTGTGACTCTCATCCAAGACTTGGATATCACATGTCAAATTTAAACGTTGAGCGCAAGAAAGAGAGATAAAAGAATGGGTAGAACCGGTATCTAATAAGATATAGACTTCGCAAGAGCTTATGATTAACTTACCCGTAATAATCTCGTTCGGGTTCCTTGATAAACACTCTCACTTAAACTACCGGCTTTCACTTGTCTGAGACATCTTTTGGCATCACTATCCCAGCTGGACTTGACTTCACTACACGAAAAAATCGAGCTAAATGACATTCTCTTCTTGAAATTTCCACTTCTATTATCTTGGCCATGATTACCACCAAAGTGGTTACCATTCTTGGCATGATAATTGTGACGCCCCCAAAATAGGTATACATCACCCATCTTGAGTCGCCAAATACATGGTACAAATTTCAAATACAACTTAATTATACAACAGTCGTGAAAAATATGACTAAATATATGCAGTGAGTTTTAATACAAATATTGTCATCTAGACAATATACAAACTCAATGGGGTCCTCATTACATTTATTGTCACACTATTTAACAAAATAGGAGGATTACTAATACTATCATCTGGTCCATCAATCTGTTCCCCGACTCGTCCCAACTATATTCTCATTTCCTGAAGAGAACAATGAAAGAAAGGGTGAGCTCAACAAGCCCAGTAAGAAATATTATGACTAAGATAATACAGAATAAATTATCATTAGCCTTTAATAGTGTTAAACTAATAAAATATAACAAACATCAAGTTTAACTGCAGTGGAACAAGCAATCCATTAGAAGAGTCAAGTAGAGAATAAAATCTACCATCTTCTATGATTTAAAAGGTTTTTCATGACTTTTATCGCTGGGACTCAGCTTAATAAATAATCCACATCATCAAATCACCCTCGCACTATGGCCAAGGATATTCTTTAGTATCACGACCACAATTATCCATGCACTACGGGCAAAGAATATTTGTGTATTCATTAATGGTCATGATCATGCCAACAACTATCCATCAATGCACTACGGGCCAATGATGACTTTTTCCACATCATTTATAACATTACGGTCATGATTACACCGAATAATCCCTGGTCATAATCATACCAAGTCCATCTATGTACTACAGGCCACATATGACTTTCAATATAATATAAACATGAGGATGATGACAATGATATAAGAATTCAATAAAACAAGTTCAAGAATTAATTTATCCATGAATCAATAGCGTCCTAATTGTCAACATGATACTTCTTTATAGAGTAAAATTCAAGAATGCTCAGAAGAATATTTCCATGAAAAGATATTGGATGAAGCGCAAATATTAAGGATATTCCACTAATTTCATGGAGTATAGAAGTCAAAACTTTAACCAACTGAGTATAATAACGAATGGAATAAAAAAAGAAATAAACATGTATGCGGTACTTGCGACAGGCAAAGTTATTCAATGATTAATAAATAACGAAACTAGGTTAAAGAAAAATTGCACCAAGCAGGATGTTCAATAGAATAATAAAGAGCGGAACCCGTGGTTGCCAGTAAACGATGCGCATAAACGAGGATATTCCAAATGTAATAACAATAAAGAGCGGAACCGGTCCGGCGTAGAACGCATATGATGAGGATATTCCAACGAGAATAATAAAAAGAGCGGAATATTAGAAGAATGTCACCAAGTTTAGGATAGTCGCGATATCTTTGGTTATTCAGTGAGAATAATAAAGAATGGAATAATGAAGTTCTCTTCATGAATACAAAAGAAATAATACCCCTTACGAGTATAACAAATAATATCCCTCTTAGTAAAAAAAGCGAATATAAGAGTAGGAAAATGAGAATACTTTTCTATAGCTTCTCTATAATTTCTCTTTCTAGAGTTTCAATTGAATTCGTAAGAAATAATGAAGGAATGAGCTTTATTTATAGAAAATGGGTGCATAGTAACTAACTCATGAAGCATTCGAGATTGATTTACTTTAATTTGATGGTCCATATTTAAAGCAAAATCTTTTAAATAAAATATAATATATTCTATTTATAATCTAATAAAATGAATAACTTTATAAAAGATTTTACTATGCAAACACAATGCAGGCACTATGCAAACACTATGCATAATAAAATATAATATATTCTAATTATTGTCTAATAAAACAGATAAATTTATAAAAGTATTCTATTTTATATAAAAAGATTTTACTATTAGCCTAATAAAATAAATAACTTTATAAAAGTATTCTATTTTATATAAAAAGTTTTTCTGTTTTATTACATAATAATACCAATAAACCAAAACTGAGTGACTTATCACATAAGCATCAATAATCAATACCGTGGCTACTATACAACCACGCGTATTCATCGTATTTTTTTAACACAGAGTGTTTTCACGATTAACAGTAAAACTTCCGCCGTTATTTTCATAAAAAGTATTTTTGTCGCGTTTTCTCAATCCGACAATAATTACATTATGGGGTCCACCAATGATTGTGTGCCGTTATGCGAATATTCCTGTTAAAACGAATATTCCCTGACCAATCGAATATTATATAACAACTTGCATACTTTGCAAAATTTATAAATATTACACACAACTATAACATTATATCAAATTTACTCCATAATTTTAATAAATGATATTTATAGAAAATTTATCTTTATTTATAAAAGTTGGGGTCTTACAACCTCCCCTTCTTATGAAATTTCACCCTCAAAATTAGGGTACGTACCTGATATGTCGAAGAGGTAAGGATACCTTGATTTCATTTCAGATTCTAACTCCCAAGTCATTTCCTCAACATCGTGGTTTCTCCACAAAACTTTGACTTGAGGTATAACCTTGGAGCATAGAATATGTTCCTTCTTATCCAAGATTTGAACATGAACCTCTTCAAACGTCAAATCTTCCGCTATTTCATCCGGTTTTAACTCAATAATGTGGTTCGGGTCTTTCACATATTTACGTAACATGGATATGTGAAAAACGTTATGAACATGAGACATACTTGGCAGTAAAGCGAGTCTATAGGCCATAGATCCTACTCGATCGAGGATTAAAAATGGGCCAATGAATCGAGGATTGAGTTTTCCTCTCTTTCCAAATCTCGTAACTCCTTTCCATGGAGCAACACGTAACAACACATGATCTCCTATATCGAATTCCACGTCCTTTCGATGAAGATCAGCATAACTCTTTTGTCGATCTTGTGAGATTTTTATACGTTATCGGATCGTTTGAATCTTTTTCGTGTAGTCACACGTACATCAACTCCGGTCCCAACAACGTTGCTTCTCCCACCTCATCCCAAAGATACTAGAGAACGACACTTCCTTCCATACAACACTTCGAATGGAGCCATGCCAATACTTGCTTGATAAGCTGTTGTTGTAGGAAAACTCCACCAATAGTAAGAACTTGTCCCAACTTCCCTTGAAATCAAGGACACACGAGTCTTAATAGATCTTCAAGAGTTTGAATAGTCCTCTCCACCGTCCGCCTATGTCGAGAATGATATCTTTGAGCTAAATCAGAATCTGTGCCCATAGCTTTTCTACAAACTAACCCAAAATCGTGAAGTGAATCTTGGGTCTCGATCGAAACTATGGATCTTGGCATACCATGCGATCTTACAATCTCATTTATGTACATACTAGCAAGACGTTCAAGTGTATAAGTTTCTCGTATCGGTAAGAAATAAGCAGACTTGGTCAATCTATCAATAATGACCCAAATCACATCTATACCTTGAGAAACCTTAGGAAGACCGGTAACAAAATCCATGGTAATGTGCTCCCACTTCCATTCTGAAATTTCAAGTGGTTTCAATGGACCTTTTGGTACTTGATGCTTCGTTTTAACTCGTTGACAAGTTAGACACCTTAAGATAAACAGCGTTGTCTCTCTCTTCATATTGCTCCAGGATGGATTGCAAACGGTGTGTTGTGCGCCTCCATCATGATTTTATACTTTAAATTAGGGTCGTTAGGAACATAAAGTCTGGAGTTGACTCGAAGTATTCCTTCTTCATCTATTCTTGCTTCCGGCATAGCACCTTCTTGCACTTTTTTCCTCATACGCATCAGTTCCATGTCTGTAGCTTGAGCAGCTTTAACTTTATCAATTAAAGTCGGTTCTAGTCGTATATTCGCCATCATCACATGGGTCCCTAGAGTCTTCAACTCTATCTCCATCCTTTGCAAGTAACACAAAATGGGCCTTTGTGTTGACAATATCGCATTCGTACTTGCATATGATCTTCTACTCAATGCGTCAGCTACCACGTTCGCTTTTCCAGGATGGTATTGGATGGTTTGATCATAATCTTTCAACAGTTCAAGCCAACGTCGTTGTCGCATGTTGAGTTCCTTTTGAGTGAAGAAATATTTGAGGCTTTTATGATCCGTAAAGATCTCCACTTTCTCCCCATACAAGTAATGCCTCCAAATCATTAGTGCGAAGACAATAGCTGCCAACTCTAGATCATGAGTAGAATAATTCCTCTCATATTCTTTGAGTTGTCTTGAGGCATAGGCTATGACTTTTCCATGTTGCATGAGAACACATCCCAACCCCTTTGCGAAGCATCCTTTGTAGATGACAAATCCCTCTAAGCGAGATGGTATTGTCGTAGCGATTCTTGAAATGAGTCTCCTCTTGAGTTCTTGAAAACTCTTCTCACATTCTTCGCTCCAACCAAAATTTGTATCTTTTCGAGTCAGCTGAGTTAATGGAGTAGCAATTCGAGAAAATCCTTCCACGAATCTCTGATAATAACCAGCTAAATCGAGAAAATTACGTATTTTGATCCATCGATTTAGGTTGCTCCCGACTTTGAATAGCTTCAATCTTTCTTTGGGTCAACAGATATTCCATGACTTGATACCACGTGCCCAAGGAATGCTACTTCCTCAAGCCAGAACTCGCATTTCTTCAACTTGGCATAAAGCTTATATTCACGAAGCTTTTGGAGTGTCAGCCTCAAGTGTTGTTCATGATCTTCATGGCTTTTGGAATAAATAAGGATGTCATCAATAAAAGGCGACCACAAAGTGATCCAAATATTCCTTGAATACTCGGTTCATCATATCCATGAAGGCGTGAGGAGCAGCGGTCAATCCAAAGGACATGACTAGGAATTCATAATGCCGTCATCGAAGTTCTGAAGGCCGTCTTTGGAATGTCATCGGTTCTAATCTTCAATTGGTGATATCCGGAACGAAGATCAATCTTTGAAAAGAATTTGGCTCCTTGCAACTGGTCAAACAGGTCATCAATACGTGGCAATGGGTACCTATTTTTGATGGTGACATGATTTAACTCCCGATAATCAATTCAAAGTCGCATACTCCCATCTTTCTTCTTCACGAATAGAACAGGAGCACCCCAAGGAGAAGTACTAGGACAAATAAAGCCAATGTCTAACAATTCTGCGGATTGGGTCTTTAACTCACGAAGTTCAATAGAGCCATTCGATATGGGGCTTTGGAAATGGGTTTTGTCATAGGGTTCAAGGTCGATACAAAATTCAATTTCACGCCTGGGGTAGGCCGGGGAAGTTCTTGAGGAATACGTCATGGAATTTATTAACAATAGAAATATCATTCAAAACTGACGTATTTTTGTTTAGATCCGTGACATGAGCTAAGAAAGCTTGACATCCGTTTTTCAATAAACGAATAGCTTTATGGCTTGAGATGACCGTGATTGATTTTAATGGTTTGGTCGCTTGAATTCTCATAATAGGTTGATTAGGAATATGAAAGCTAATAACTTTACGAAAACAATCAATTTTTTGCATGATAAGTAGTTAACCAATCAATCCCTAGAATCGCGTCAAATGCAAGTATTTTCAATGAAATAAGATCGACAGGTAATATGAGGGTACCGATTTGAACCAAACAAGACTTATAAACAGTGGATGTAATGAAGGTTTCTCCCAATGGAGTTTCTACAGATAAGTCAAAGTCTAATTTCTCCAGAATCAAATTTAATCGTTGAGCGCAAGTAAGAGAAATAAAAGAATGGGTAGAACCGGTATCAAATAAGGTATATACTTCGCTAGAGTTTATGATAAGCTTACCCGTGATGACCTCATTTGGGTTCCTTGCTTTCTAGGAGGTCACAACAAACGCTCTCCCTTGCACTACCGGCTTTGACTTTTCTGGGATGACCTTTGGTGTCTCCATCCTAGCTGAACTTGTCTTCGGTGAACGATAAAATTGGTCTAAGTGACCTTCTCTTCCATAATTATAACATGCTTTGGACGGCATCGCATAGTTTGGACTGATGTGTCCCTCCCTCCGCATTTGAAGCATATGATAGGTGGTCGTTCTCCTTCCTTAGAGAAGGTCTTTGGTCTTGACGATCTTTCCATCATTGTTGAATCTCCTCTTCTTTAAATGTCCATTTTTATTGTTTTTGGTACGATTACCACCGAAGTGGTTACCATTTCGCCTGTTGATTCCTCCACGCTTGTTGTCACCGCTTGATGATTTGCTCTCATTTGGTATTATCATTTTGTCATTTACCGCTCTCTTTTGGTTCGTTGACTCGTTATTATCGCGCCTCCACTAATCGAGCCCTATTTATAACATCCGAATACAAACACGGTTTATGAGAAATAAGATGTTGGACGTATCTAAACTTCAAACCTCTAAAAACATCCGCGTCATTCTCTCTTCATTATCCACCAAGTGGGGACTTAAACGGGACAACTCAGTAAAACTTTGTTTCAGATTATAATACCATATTATTATTGCTCCAACTTGATGAACTCCACCTCCTTCATGTGACGAATACTTTCGGGAAAGTACTTGTCGTTGACTAGTTCTTGGAACTTCTCCCAAGACATTTTCGGTCTGACAGTTGAGTACGCTTCTACCGATTCCCACGAAAGAATCGCCTCTCCTCGCAACATAAAAGGCGGAAAAGGGAACCTTTTCTCCTCGGAGCATCCCAAGACATCAAATATCTTGGTGATGTGCTTTATCCATGCTTCCGCCTTTAGTGGTTTTGGCTCTCCAATAAACTCCGGTGGTCCCGGCTCCTTGAAGCATTTAGCGGTGACCGTCCGAGAGTTTCGATGGTTCCACCTACATTTTGGACGAGAGCCGCTCTACTTTGTTGTTGCATGAATTGCATAAAGCCTCTGAACATTCCATCATTCATCATTTGGTCAGTGTTGTTGTTTGCATGAGGATTGTCGCCTTCCTGATGCACATTATCCTGATTATTGATATGTGGTGAGTCAGCGATCGCTTTGTGCTCCATTGTTATTCTCAACATTCTCGGATGTCATTTTGAGACATCGCCACAAAACAAAATGTTAATTGACATGTAACATATTATCCCTATATTCTGACCGACCAATTAAATATCAAATAAACTTAGGTAGGTTATACTAGCGAAGGAATTCCCCGTCTCTCCCCTCCTAGTTCTATTCTCACATCTTAGCCAGGGATCATATCCCTAAGCTTTGATACCAACTGTGACACCCCCAAAATAGGTATACATCACCCATCTTGAGTCGCCAAATACATGGTACAAAATTCAAATACAACTTAATTATACAACAGTCGTGAAAACTACGACTAAACATATGCTGTGAGTTTTAATACAAATAATGTCATCTAGACAATATACAAACTCAATGGGGTCCTCATTACATTTATTGTCACACTATTTAAAAGAATAGTGAGGACTACTAATACTATCATCTGGTCCATCACTCCGTTTCCCAACTCGTCCCAGCTATATTCTCATTTCCTTAAGAGAACAGTGAAAGAAAGGGTGAGCTCAACAAGCCCAGTAAGAAATATTATGACTAAGATAATGCAGAATAAATTATCATTAGCCTTCAACAGTGTTAAACTGATAAAATATAACAAACATCAAGTTTAACTACAGCGGAACAAGAAATCCATTAGAAGAGTCAAGTAGAGAATAAAATCTACTATCTTCTATGATTTAAAAGGTTTTTCATGACTTTTATCATTTGGGACTCGACAATAAATAATCCACATCATCGAATCACCCCTGCACTACGGCCAAGGATATTCTTTAGTATCACGACCACAATTATCCATGCACTACGGGCCAAGAATATTTGTGTATTCATTAATGGTCATGATCATGCCAACAACTATCCATCAATGCACTACGGGCCAATGAGGACTTTTTCCACATGATTTATAACATTACGGTCATGATTAAACCGAATAATCCCTAGTCATAATCATACCAAGTCCATCTATGCACTACAAGCCACATATGACTTTCAACATAATATAAACATGAGGATGATGACAATGATATAAGAATTCAATAAAACAAGTTCAAGAATTAATTTATCCATGAATCAATAACGTCCAAATTGTCAACATGATACTGCTTTGTAGAGTAAAATTAAAGAATGCTCAGAAGAATATTTCCATGAAAAGGTACTAGATGAAGCGCAAATATCAAGGATATTCCACTAATTTCATGAAGTATAGAAGTCAAAACTTTAACCAACTGAGTATAATAACGAATGAAATAACAAAAGAAATCACCATGCATGCGGTACTTCGCATAAACAGGTTATTCCAACAGATTAATAAGTAATGGAACTAGGTCAGGCGAAATTCGCACTGACAGGATGTTCCAACAGAATAATAAGGACGGAACCAGGTCCGGCGTAAACGCACAGACATTATATTCCAACAAAATAATAATAAAGAGCGGAACGGAGTTCAACGTAAAATACGAGACGAGGATATTCCAATGTAATAACAATAAAGAGGCGGAACGAGGTCCAAATAGAACGCATGTGACATGATATTCCAAGCAGAATAATAATAAAAAAGAGAATATTAGAAGAATGTCACCAAGTATAGGGTAAATCGCGATATCTTGGTTATTCCAATGAGAATAATAAATAATGGAATAATAGAAGTTCTCTTCATGAATACAAAAGAAATAATCTTTTAAATAAAATATAATATATTCTATTTATAATCTAATAAAATGAATAACTTTATAAAAGATTTTACTATGCAAACACTATCTGAGCACTATGCAAACACTATGCATAATAAAATATAATATATTCTAATTATTGTCTAATAAAGCAGATAACTTTATAAAAGTATTCTATTTTATATAAAAAGATTTTACTATTAGCCTAATAAAATAAATAACTTTATAAAAGTATTCTGTTTTATATAAAAAGCTTTTCTGTTTTATTACATAATAATACCAATAAAACAAAACTGAGTGACTTATCACATAAGCATCAATAATCAATACCGTGAGCTACTATACAACCACGCCAGACATCGTATTTTTTACACAAGAGTGTTTCAACGAGCTTAACGGTAAAACTTCCGCCGTTATTTTCATAAAGTATTTTTGTCGTTTTCTCAATCCGACAATAATTCTGTTGTGGGGTCCACCAATGATTGTGCCATTGTATGAATATTCCCTGTTAAAATGAATATTTCCTGACCAATCGAATATTATATAACAACTTGCGTACTTTGCAAAATTTATAAATATTACCCACAACTATAACATTATATCAAATTTATTCCATAATATTTATAGAAAATTCATCTTTATTTATAAAAGTTGGAGTCTTACAATAATTTCCCCCACGATGATTATCATTATTAGATCCATGGTTGTTGCTAGGTATGATTATTATATCGTGTTGTTTGTCGATTACCTTTTGGTTGAAATGACTCAACGGTCTCATGTGCTTCATTGCTTATCTCAATATTTTCGGATGTCATTCGCAAACACCGTCACAAAACAAGGGTTAATTAACATATCACATATTATCCCTATACTCCGACCGACCAATTAAATACCAAATAAACTTAGGTAGGTCATACTAGCTAAGGAATTCCCCGTCTCTCCCCTCCTAGTTCTTGTCTCAGATCTCAACCAGGGATCATATCCCTAAACTTTGATACCAACTGTGACGCCCCCAAAACAGGTATACATCACCCATCTTGAGTCGCCAAATATATGGTACAGAATTCAAATACAAACTTAATTATACAACATGAGCTGTGAGTTTTAATACAAATATTATCTTCTAGACAATATACAAACTCAATGGGGTCCTCATTACATTTACTATCACACTATTTCACAGATTAGTGAGGACTACTAATGTACCATCTAGGACCATCACTCTGTTTCCCGACTAGTCCCTGCTACGTTCTCATTTCCTGAAGAGAAAAATGAAAGCAAAAGGGTGAGCTCAACTAGCCCAGTAAGAAATATTATGACTAAGATAATGCAGAATAATTTATCGTTAGCCTTCAACGGTGTTAAACTAATAAAATATATTAAACATCAAGTTTAACTGCAGCGGAACAAGCAATCCATTAGAAGAGTCAAGTAGAGAATAAAATCTAAAATCTTCTATGATTTAAAAGGTTTTTCATTACTTTTATCGCTGAGACTCAGCTTAATAAATATTCCATATCATCAAATCATCCCTGCATTACAGGCCAAGGATATTCTTTAGTATCACGACCACGATTTATTCATGCACTACGGGCCAAAGATAATTGTGTTTTCATCAACGGTCCTGATCATGCCATAAAATAATTCATCGTTACACCCTTGGCCGAAGAGAATCCATAGCCATAATCATACCAAAAACTGTCCATCAATGCATTACGGGCCAATGAGGACTTTTTCCACATCATTTGTGACATTACGGTCATGATTATACCAAAATAATCCCTGGTCATAATCATACCAAGTCCATCTATACGCTACAAGCCACAGATGACTTTTAACATAATATAAACATAAGGATGATGACAATGATTCAATAAAACAAGTTCAAGAATTAATTTATCCAGGAACCAATAACGTCCAAATTGTTAACATGATACTTCTTTGTAGAGTAAAATTCAAGAATGCTCAAAAGAATATTTCCATGAAAAGATACTGGATGAAGCGCAAATATCAAGGATATTCCATTAATTTCAGGGAGTATAGAAGTCAAAACTTTAACCAACTAGGTATAATAAAGAATGGAATAACAAAAGAAATCACCAGGCATGCGATAGACCGCACAGATAGGTTATTCCAATAGAATAATAAATAACGGAACAAGGTCATGTGTAAAGAACAGACAGGATGTTCCAACAGAATGATAAAGAACAGAATCAGGTCATGCGTAAATGCACAGACAGGATGTTCCAACAGAATAATAAAGAATGGAATAACAGAAGAATTTCACCATGTATGCGGTATTAGCATAAACAAAAGTTATTCCAACATAATGATAAAAATGGAATAATGTAAGAATTTCACCAAGTATGGGGTATCCCACAGATATCTGAGTTATTCCAATGAATAATAAATAATGGAATAACAGAAGTTTTCTTCATGAATAAGAAAGAAAGAATACCCCTTACGAGTACAACAAATAATATCCCTTACCTTGAAAGAAGAGTATTCCGACTTGTACTACGCTCAAAGTTTTCTTAAACTCTAAAGAAATACGCTCAAGATTATATAAGAAGAACTCTCTCTCTAGTTTCTCTCTCTAGAGTTTCAGTGAATTCGTAAGAAATAATGAAGGAATGAGCTTCTATTTATAGAAGAATGGACTGCATAGTAACTAATTCATGAACGGTCCATATTGATTTATTTTTAATCGGACGGTCCATATTTAAAGCAAAATCTTTTAAATAAAATATAATATATTCTATTTATAATCTAATAAAACGAATAACTTTATAAAAGTATTCTATTTTATATAAAAAAGATTTTATTATGCAAAACAGTATGCAACACTATGCATAATAAAATATAATATATTCTATTTATAGAATAACTTTATAAAAGTATTCTGTTTTATATAAAAAGCTTTTCTATTTTATTACATTAATAATACTAATAAAACAAAACTGAGTGACTTCTCACGTAAGCATTAATAATCAATACCGTGTGCTACTATGCAACCACGCGAATTACTGTACTTTTACTACCGAGTAGTTCAACAGTTTTAACGGTAAAACTTCTGTCGTTATTTTCATAAAATATTTTTGTCATTTTCTCAATCCGATAATAATTCTCTTGTGGGGTCCACCAATGATTGTACCGTCGTATAGAAATTCCCAAACAAAAAGAATATTCCCCGACCAATCGAATATTATATAACAACTTGCGTACTTTGCAAAATTTATAAATATTACCCACAACTATAACATTATATCAAATCCACACCATAATATTTAAAAAATTATTTTGAGAAAATTAAATATTTATTCATAAAATCTGGGGTCTCACACACCCTATATAGAGTGCTTTCTCATTTTAAACACTTGTGAGCTCACATATAGCTACTTTTGTACCGGTGGGAACCGAGTGTTCATCCACTTTAAAGATATAGAAGTCTTCATTGGTAGCCCATTGTAAGCCTTCTCACACACTTTAACGCAGTTCTCTTCATCTTTGCACACACCCTTCTTCACGTTTAGAGTCGTGTTGCGTGTGTTTTCCCGGACTTTGATCCGTGGTTTTATTTCAGTTTGTATATATATATATATATATATATATATATATATATATATATATATATATAAAGCGTGTGTCGTAATTTCATTCGATGAGCCTGCACTTATATCTCGAGTGTTTACTATATTTTATATATATATATATATATATATATATATATATATATATATATATATATATATATATTAACTCATATCGGATTTGTTCGATGATCCTGGATTTTACATTCGAGCGTTTACTTGCTTTTATATATATATATCGTCACCGCTGAGTTTACTTCGTGGCAATTGATCGCTTTTATGACTTTTCTTTACGTTTTCGTCTCACTTTGGAGTTTCCTCCGTGGCGGTTGATGGCTTTTATGACTTTATTTACATTTTCGATCCCCATGGAGGTGCTTCATGGTGGATGATCATGTCTGTATATATATATTTACAGCTTTTATATATATACCTGCTTATTGCTTTCATACAAATTGCTGCATCATGTGAGCCTAGGAATCATGTGATCACAGATTCAATCTATTCGATCTAGATTTGGTTCACGTGATGGACATTTTCAGTTGCAAGCAGCTTGTAAATTTATTTGCGGTGTCTGGATTTCCTCAAATGGTTTTCATACCCACGAGGAGTTTAGCATCATTTTGTACATTATTTTCTTATAGATGCTTCGCATCTCGAAAATAATAGCAATCAAGCCGAACATTTAATAAAATGGAAGTGTAAAAGGTCTCAATTACTATTGAGCACGAGAGTTGAAAAACCTCTTTTATAAAACATCACTGCCACATCTTGCTTAAAATTGAATTTTTTACATAAATTCAAATCCTATGTATATAGGTGCGAATGAGGCCTTGCACTACTTCCAAATAAATAACACATTGACCCACACACACATACACACACACACACACATTCATATAACTGTTTCTTGAAAAGTGGCGGTCACTGTGGTAACACGGATGTCCGGGGGTGCCTAACACCTTCCCTCCGCATAATCAAATCCCCGAACCCTAATGAATCTCGGTTTCACCGACCCATTTAGCAGTGTCACATCACTGGGTCAATGTACAAACCTTTTCTTGGTTGTGTTGGTACAACCATTTAAAAAACCAATTGGCGACTCTTAATAGTCCATCGTCGACATTATACATGTCGGACCTTTTTCACTGGTTTTTTCAAACAAATCTCACCTAAAATGAGAACACCAAAGAACAAGTAACGGAAAGGGACAACTAAAAATCCCGACGTCGACAGGTGGCGACTCTGCTGGGGACTCCACTAAGAGGACTTAAGCCGCTATTCCAAACTTTTCAAAACTGTTATCTGCTTGTGTGTGGATGTTGCATTTACATTTATGATAAATGTGTATGAATGCATATATTTACTGCGCTAAATGTTGTACACTATATCTACTTGTGATATTAGTGCTTCGGACATATCATCATTTTCATAAATGGTGAGACACGTTGTATGTGAATGTATGTTGTGTGGTTCCTCCATCAGGAGGCTATCCTGTCGGTGTTTGATTATTGGAATCGTAGGAAGACTAATTCCAACGAGGCTAAGGAAATGCACCACCCAAATTCGCTCCAGTTGAAAGACCAGATTAACTTCTCGTTGAGTAAATTGTGATGATTTGGGAACCTTCATGCCAAAAATCCGCGAGAGTAACCTAAGATAGGTCAGCCTCTGATAAACCTAACACGGAGGAAAGTCTCTTCATGCTTTCTCATTTTTAAATTACTCGTAAAATCAATTACTTGTAATTTCATTCCATATTCATCTCCATGTAATGAGAAATATGAAGAAATATGTATACATACATATTTAAATTAACATGCTATCATGTATTACAAACAGCTAACATCCATTTTGCAGGATAAAATTCCTAAAACAGACACATCACATAGCATGTTAATATTTACACATTCCCTAAAGACTAAACTATGCAAGTCTTTCGCAGGGAAACAATTGGACCTACTACCCGGTCAAAATCCAAAAAGGCCGCAAGCCTACAGTCAATTATGTCGTCATCCGACCAGACTGACCTTAATCCAGTTTCTCGCAAAGAATTCAACGGATTAAGCAAACAAATCACAGATTTGGTTGTTCTTCTTAAAGAACTACACCAGTCTACTCATGGTCCAAAGATACCCGTACATGCTGAATCCTCTACACAAGGGGGAACTCAAGCCATTGCGATACCTAAACTTCAATTGGATACAACCAACAAAATTCATGATGCCACCCATCTCATAGGAGATCCAGACACCGGTGATATCAGAAAGAAAGTCCTTCAAATGGAAGAAACCCTTCGTGCTATCAAATGAATTGGAGCACACGGGAGTGTTTCATATGCTGACTTGTGTATATTCCCTGGTGTTCATTATCCAAAAAAGTTTAAGACTTCTAACTTCAAAAAGTATGATGGGTTAGGAGATCATTACACACATTTGAAGGTGTTTATTGGAGAACTTGGATCTTATGCAAAGGACTAGAAGCTCAGAATGCAGCTGTTCCAAAAGAGTTTTACTGGAGAAGCTCGTTCGTGGTATACCAGATTAGACAACTCAAAGATCTATAGTTGGGAAGAGCTAGCACACGCCTTCCTCACACAATACATCTTCTAGTCTCAGATGGCTCGTAACTGGTACCAGATTACCAAGGTCAAGAAATAGTCTAATGAGCCTTTCAGAGGATATGCTCAAAGGTGGAGATGCCTTGCTGCTCAAGTTATTCCTTCCATGACAGAGTCAGAAATGGTCATGACCTTCATAGACATACAAGTAGCTCCTTTCTATGAAAGAGTCTTAGCCGGCATCGGTAAACCATTTTCTAAAATGATCAAACATGGGGAGATGACTGAGATGGGATTAAAGTCAGGAAAGATTCAAGACCTAGCTGCCCTTAAAGCTGTTGCTGAGGACATCTGTTGGGTAAAATCTAGTTACGCACAACACGCAAGTATATGTGGTCAACAAGTAATAAAGTGAAATTAGAGTATCGTTCCCACGAGGAATTATTTAATACAAATCACCAAGTACTAACCCGTAACCAACTCAATCTTATTTAAATGAATGAATTTCAAATTATATAAATTAAATTATTTAATTACACTAATTCTAATTACCACTAATTAAATTAAGATTACGGAGATTTAAGATATTGCTTCATTTAAGTTAACACACTTCTCATCAATTATTTTCTATCATGAATTGTTAATCAAGAACACTAAAGAAGATAAAACCACCTCTCGATGCATAATACCCATACTCACTTAAATCCACAGATGATAGAATTAAGCAAGACACCCTAACTAACTAATCCACTATATCTCTATATGAATTACAATTAAAAAGGATTTAAAGAACAAGTTCTCTATAAGATTACATATGGCGTAAAGGCATATCTATATCCTAAACACGAATCATGAATTCCATCTATGCAGAAATCACAAACACATGCTATCATGATCAAATCTAAATCTATACTTCATCTCTAGAGTTCATATAGATTATCACGGTAATTGTTAGCTAGGCAATTAAGCAATTAAGTCCAAATCACAATAGATAATCCTCATAATAAAACATAATAATTGATAGCGAAGCATATTAAAAGAAACTACACAATAAGATCCATTGTAATCTCAAACAAAGAATTAGTTCATGATTATTGAATAAAAACTAAGAATCCACCATTGAATAAACAATAAAAGACAAAGATAGAAGAAGATAAGAAGATAGAATCTATTATTTGTAGATTTGAAGCTCCTTCCTCGCTCCTACTTTGAATCTTCAATGGTCTCCAAGTTGCTTCATTCTCCAAAACTCATAAGAAATAGTGTTTTGATCTAATCTACTCTAATCTAATCTAATGGAATCCTCTCTCTAGTCTGTAATCTCTAATCTAATCTCTAATCCCTCTAATAATTGTGATTCTCCTCCTTTTATAAGTCTCTTCATATATCTTTAAGTCCTCTTGGAAGTCCTTGAGTCAATCGAATCGAAACAATCCTTCCTGGACTCAACTTTGACCAAAATTCGCATTTTCTGGGCATACCCCCGCCCCGAAGGTGGTCTAGGCTTGAAAAGGGCCCGTCCCGGCGGGCTAGGGGGCTTGTTTTGTGCCTTGCATGCGAACCCCGAAGACGGTTTTGTGAAGGAAACTTTTTGTCCTTTGGGAAAACGGCCATAACGTTTGATCCGGGAAGAGTTACGAGGCCTACCACCTATCAAATCGAAGATATCGACGAGATCTACAACTTTTATTCATTGAGAATTGAGAAATACCAGGCGGATGAAGGTCGAAATTGGGCTGGAAGTGACTGTTATGCAAATGGCCACCCAAAACTAAGACGTTCAACGTCCGTTGGTACAAATGTCATAACTCTTGCATCCGAACTCCGATTGGAATTAATGATTCAAGATATTCCGGAAAGCTAAGAAGAAGCTCTACATATAATCCAAGTTCCAAGCCAAGAAAATGAAATGAACATGAAAGCCCAAACGATGTCCGTATTGTTTTTCTTTGCGACTTCATACCAATTCCTTGTGATTTCAGTTCCCAAGCATATAATCTACAAAACGAACACAAAATGCATAAAAAGTAACTAAGAAACATGAGATTAAGAAACTAATTCAAGTAACAGATACAAGATAAGTAGGTATAAAACCTACTTATCAACATCCAATCCGGAAATTATGGAAACAACCCCCGGAGGGTCCATAAAAAGAAAGAGGAGGATGTTTCCTTGATACTACAAGGTCAGAAAGGCAATCAAAATATACCTATCCAGAGGAGAAATTACACTCCCTTTCAAGCTCAGTCTTTGAACCATACATTAACGAAAGGTGGAGAAGTCAAACGCCCTTGAGTGTTCACACCCTTAAGGGACTCACTTGAGAATATTCGCACTCTTCTAACAATTCAGAAGAAAATCACGCATCTTTTTCCACCAGCTAGCCTTAATGGGAGGGGTTTCAATGCTGCTCGGAAATGTGTTTATCATGCCGGGGCACCTGGACATGATACTCAGGATTGTTGGGCCTTGAAACACAATATCCAAGACCTGATAGACAATGGGGAGATCTTGGTTAGCAAACCAGAACTACCTCACGTGCAAGACAATCCTCTTCCTCAACACAAAGAAGAAGAGGTCAACATGATTAATTTGAGCAATGGACAGAGTACCAATTTCAACGGTGAGTCATCTCAGACCACCAAAGACGGTGTTGACAAATGGGATTATGCCAAGTTCCAGTTCGTAATGGAAAGTAAAATGAAAGCTCTGTGCAAATAAATTGAGCAATTGGCAGAACTGGTGATCTATCAACATCAAGTTACACGCCAGTTAGTCAGCTAGGAGCTGCTAGCCTCCTTCTTCTTATCATGAATATTCCCTCATCGCCTTCAAAAAATGAAACGCTGGAGGACAAAGTGACAAAGAGAGCGAATGCCAAAGCCCGTCGGGATTTTTCCAATAGAAGGAAATTTACATACTTGGGCCAACCTATGGAGGAAATCTTTCAGATGTTAATCAATGAAGGAAGGATCACTTCCCTTCTACCTCCAATTAATCCCCGTTCAGGACGGTTCAATTCTGATGGAGTATGTCAATATCACTCCCATTCTTGCTGTCACAACACAGAAGAATGATGGGCACTCCGCCACCTTATCCAGAATCTAATTGATAGTGGTGTCCTGCAATTAGCAGACGATGATACTGTGCTACATGAGAGTGAGAATACTTGTCCTACTAAGTGAAAGGAATTGGTAGCAGTTATATCCGCTGAGGATGATGGCACTGGCAAACCACTTACAATACCAACAATTCAACTCAGAGGAAGCGATAATCCTTTGAAAGTGGCCGCTCCAGAGCCAATCAACTTACCATGTAGAGCACAATATCCTATTGTCATCTTACAAAAAGTTCCATGGAATTATGGAGAAGCTGAAGGATCCACCTCTCATACAACTACTGCAGTGTCGAAGGAAAATCCACTGTATCTTCCCCAACGGGTGATGAAGTCTACCATCAAATCAAAGGGGAAAATATCCATGGAGAAGATTGAAAAATTCCTCCGCACTATGGGTCATAACGAAGCCAAGGTGGTTTTATGCTTAAGATCGAAGCTCCACACCAAATTTCAATTTTGGACTTGGTTTTAACTTCTGAGGATCATCGAAAGATCTTACTGAAGGTTTTGGAAGAAGCCTATCTACCAAAATCAGTGGATGTGGAAAAATTTCAACATTTGGTTGATCAAATTTTTAACAACAATGTGATATCCTTCACTGATGATGATATACCGCCCGAAGGGACCAGTCATTGCAAGCCGTTACACATTGCGGTTTTGTCCTCCAGGTATATGGTAGCTGGAGTCTTGATAGATGGAGGTTCATCTCTAAATATATGTCCTTACGCTACATTGTTGAAGATGAATGTAAATCTTAACCGAATCCAGAGCAGCCATACGGTTATCAAAGCTTTTGATGGAGCCCGCCAGAATTCGGTCTGAGTAATTGAGCTGCCAATCAAAATTGGTCCCCACAAATTCTGCGTGTCTTTTCACGTACTCAAGATAGATTCAGGATACAACCTGCTCTTGGGAAGATCGTGGATTCATATGGCCAGGGCAGTACCCTCCACCCTTCATCAACAACTGAAATACATTATCAACAATAGCCTAGTCACGGTTAACGCTGAACCAGAATATCCTCAACATGGTGATATACCATACATCAACGTCAATTCAGATGTTGAACCGGTCAGTTTTCATACCTTGGAAGTAAGCAACACTCAGTACCATGCTATTGGAACGCCATTTCCGCATTCTAAGATTTTTTTCCGAAGTAATGCTCATTACTCAGAAATGATGTCATTGGGTCATCAGCAAGGGACAAGAGTCGGTAAAGATCACCGTGGTATCAAGCACCCCATTCAAGTATCCGATCAAACGGGATATTTGGACTAGGCTATCTCGCCGATTCTAGTCATAGGAATCCTCATAAGCATCAGCAGATTCCCTCAGCTTCGGCCACATGGTGATTATCTTCATCTTCTAATTCTGAGTCCGCACAACCTCTGGTAAAGGTGCCCGCCAACGTAATGGCTATGTTATTTCCCAAGCCGGTACCGGTGAAGGTGAAAGAAGTCTTTGTTCCAGATCCCGCAGTGGAAGAAGAGGAACGAAGAATCAAGCAAGATATCGTCAGAATGATGTCAGGCATACGCATCATCGTTCATGATGAACATACAAACAGATATAACCCAGACGATGATTGCCCAGACATAATGGTCATCATTCAAGATAAGGAGGATGGTGACAGCCCCTCCATCACTGCAGTCCACCCGGACTTTTCCCTTGTCAATTGGAACATCACTCCTTGCATTGGTTGACAAGGGTAAAATGGGCAGGAACTCTTTCTGCCCTGTAGATATCATAACTGCTTACTTTTCTGTACAGTATTAGCAATCGTTTTGCCAGTACATGCTAACACTTTGTGTGATCAAACCATTTCATATATACTAAATGAAAGCATATTTTATTTCAGGACCCTGAATTTAGATGTGCATGTACTTGCTGATATGGTGCTTCTTCTCCATAAAGATTGTAACTTTGATGTAGAGATGAATTCAGCCTTGATGGAAATACATAAGGACATTGAGGTGCCTCCAAAAATTCAAGAATGGGTCGATGACAAATCTAAACCCAACCTTGATCAAACCACTTCTTTCAATCTCAGAACCTTAGAAAGCCCTAAGTTAATCCAGATTGATTCAGACCTTACCCCAAAGCAGAGGAATGACATGGTTACGCTACTAACCCAATTCCAGGATGTGTTTACATGGTCTCATGAAGACATGGTGGGTTTGTCCATTGACATTTTCCTTCATCGCCTTCCCATTAAAGAGGGATTCAAGCCAGTTAAGCAGAAGCTCAGGCGATTGAAACCTGAGTGGAGTTTAAAGGTGAAAGAAGAAATTGCAAAGCAGTTTCAATTTAAGCATCATCATGGTGTCCACATATCCTGAGTGGATATCCAACATTGTTCCCGTGCCTAAACCTGGAGGAAAGGTGCGAGTTTGCGTGGATTATCGGGACTTGAACAAAGCTTGCCTTAAAGATGGCTTTCCCATGCCATTTATCCACCTTCTCATTGACAATACTGCTCAATATATTACATGTACTCCTTTGTTGATTGCTTTGCTGGGTACCATCAGATCATGGTCGTTGAGGAAGATCGTGAGAAAACTGCTTTCATCACACCTTGGGGAACCTTTTGTTATAGATGGTTGTCATTCGGCCTCATCAATGCCGGATCCACCTATCAATGAGCTATGATGGCTCTCTTCTATGACTTAATGCACAAAGAGATAGAGATCTACGTGGATGACATCATTGTCAAATCCTAGAAGGAGGAAGACCACTTAGACCATCTCAGGAAGCTCTTCAACAGGTTGCGTAAGTACAACTTGAAGTTGAATCCAGCCAAGTGCCCCTTTGGCGTTAAATCAGGTAAGTTGCTAGGATTTCTAGTCAGCCACAAAGGGATTGAGCTGGATCCCACCAAAATTCAGGCCATCACAGAAATGCCCATTCCTCAGACAGAGAAGGAAATACGGGGATTTTTGGGAAGAATCAACTTCATTAGCATGTTCATTTCTTAACTCACCACAACCTTTGAGCCAGTCTTCAAGCTGTTAAGGAAGAACTCCTCTATGAAATGAAATGATGATTGCCAGAAGGCCTTCCTTACGATCAAAGAGCATCTTGTTAAAGCTCCCATTTTGTTACCACCTAGGGATGATGTTCCCCTATTCATGTACCTGTCCATAAATGACAATGCCATGGGCTACATGCTAGGATAGAAAGACGATAGAGGCCAAGAATGAGCTATCTATTACCTCAGTAAAAGATTCAACAGCAGTGAACACAAGTACACTCTGATTGAGAAGACTTGTTGCGCTTTAGCATGGGCTTCCATGAGGTTAAAGAATTACCTCCATGGTCACACAACCCATCTCATATCCCGCATAGATCCTCTCAAGTACGTGTTCAATAAACCCATGTTAAATTAATAGCTGTCCAGGTGGAAATTGATCCTACAACAATTTGACATCGTCTACGTGACTCAAAAGTCCATCAAAGGTCAAGGAATTGCGGATCAATCTGTCAGCCGACCTTCGAGGGACTTCAAACCCTTGGAGACATACTTCCACGATGAAGGGTAATGACGATTCGATAACACCATCAAGACGATACACGCCAAACATGGAAGATGTATTTTGATGAGTCATTAATATGGAAGGTTCGAGGCTGGAGCATTCTAGTATCCCGTTATGGGGAGCGATATCCGTCGCCGTTAAATTGCAGTTTGTCAGCACCAACAACACAACTGAGTATGAAGGATATCTCATGGGATAGATGGTTTTGGAGTTCGAAGAAATCTCCTTTCTATACATTCCTCGTAATAGGAATGACTTTGTAGACGCATTAGCAACTTTGGCCTCCTTGATTCAAATACCTGACAAGGGACACTTGCCAAGCGTCACAATTGCCCTGCACAAGGCACCAGTCTATGGAAACTATGTTGGAGAAGTATCGGATGAGTTACCTCCCATCCAGCATCCTTGGTATCAGCATATCAAGGAGTACCTACGAGATGGATCTACACCCACTGAGGTGATCCCGAATAAGAAAAGGCGGATCCATCGACTTGCTATGAAATTCTACCTGAGCGGAGATGCCCTCTATAAGAGATATACAGGACAAGGTCTCCTCAGATGTTTAGACAAAGACCAAGCTCAAAGGCTTATGGATGAGATCAATCCATGGTGGAGTCTGTGGCCCACACATGAGTGGCCCCCTCCTAGTTAAGAAGATATTAAGCATAGGACATTACTGGCTCTCTCTCAAAGTTGACTGCAATGACCACGTCAGGAGATGTTATCAGTGTCAAATTCATGGGAATGCTATCCACACCCCTCCACGGGAACTCTATAATATAAGTTCGCCTTGGCCCGTCTCAATGTGGGGAATGGACGTGATCGGGCCATTGATCCTAAAGCCAGTAATGGACATCGATTTATCTTCACCATGATCGACTACTTCACCAAGTCGGTAGAAGAAGCCTCCTTCCCCAGGGTTACCAAAGAAGTCATCATTTCTTTCATCAGAAACAATGTCATTTGTCGATATGGACAACTAGAGGTGATTATATCAGATAATGCTAAGATCCTCAACAACAAGATGATGGAGGAATTATGCAGCAAATTCCACATCAAACACCTTAATCTATCGTCCAAAGATGAATGGTGCTATTGAAGCGGCTAACAAAAACATCAAGAAGATTATGCAAAAAATGTCCACCAACCACAGAGGATGGCCTGACCTATTGCCTCTTACTCTATTAGCCTACAGAACCTCAATGCCCACTTCCACTGGGGAAACCCC
The DNA here is from genome assembly GCA_020205605.1 of Panax ginseng. Taxonomy (NCBI): domain Eukaryota; kingdom Viridiplantae; phylum Streptophyta; class Magnoliopsida; order Apiales; family Araliaceae; genus Panax; species Panax ginseng. The sequence goes on along the minus strand of CM035141.1, from coordinate 42,358,001 downwards.
CTACGCATTAACCTATGGGATGGAAGCAGTGTTCCCCATAGAAGTTGAAATGGAATCCCTCAGAGTGTTGATAGACGCTTAGCTGGAGGAAGACCAATGGGTACAAGACAGGTATCACCAATTGTCTCTAATAGACGAAAGGCGAACCACGACTATCTTCCATGGTCAGTTATATCAACAAAGGATCTCCAGATCCTACAACATAAAAGTTCGGCTACGGCAGTTTAAACAACATGACTTGGTTTTGAAGAAGATCATTGACAACCAAGATCAATATAAGGGAAAATTCGCCCCTAACTGGGAAGGCCCATTTGTTGTCAAGGAAGTATTGACAGGAGGCGCTCTCAGATTGCAAGAAATGGACGGCGATGAATTTCCACAACTCATCAATTCAGACACCATGAAATGGTACTATGTCTGAAGTGACCATCAAGCAAACATCCTGGTGTTGGATCATCAGATCACCAGTCATTCCGGTTCTTTAACCCTTTACCACATACAACTCTTTTCAACACTTTGCCCCTCAGGGAAACATACTTTTCAAGCCAGCAGCCTGGCTTCACTATGTTCCTACGACTTCGATCACCCCACCAGGGATTGAACCTTTTGCGCTTACAGTTTGTCCCCTCAAACATGGGATCAAACTTTTCACACCTAAAGTTTATCCTGGACTTAGGATTAAACTTTCTCTTCCCCGCAGTCTGACTTGCACATGGGATCACGCTTTTCAACTCGTCCTGAGGGGCGAACTACGTCGACCTGATCTCCTCTTCAATAGGAGTATGTAGGCAACCATTTTATATGGCCCAGTCGCAATAAAATAAAAAACAACAAAAATATTTCTATCCCCTTCTCCTTACAAAAACAAAAAAAAACATTCCTACACCCTTTCTATCTCATACAGCGTTGAACCTCTTACATTAGGTTCGAACTACGCAGATCTGATCTCCTCTTCAATAAGAGTACGTAGGCAGCCATTCATGGTTCGGTCTCACCCCCTACCAAAACACAAAAACTTTTCAACGGTACTGGGATCAAACTTCAATCAACTACATTTCATTGGCTTCAGACCAAAGGGATGGAATTACCACCTCCCAAATAGGAGATTCGGCGACAATCTAAGCTGCGGTTGCACCTTGAAGAGCAACACCAATCCATAAGAGATGGAATTAACTAGCCTCCTCCTAAATAGGGGTACTAGCAACCATCTGTGGTGCGGTCAATCTCAAAGAGGAAAGCCACACTCCTCTCCACATTTCAATACAGAAAACAGTCCCAAGACACCAAAGATGGTAGGGATACACACATATCAATGATCCATTCTGAACTGTCTAGAGACAACTGAATGTCCATCCATCAAGGAGGAATTCAGACGACATCAAGATCACAAGCCCTGAAGAAGCATGCAAAATATCAAGCAAGTATCAGAGCATATCTAAAAGGGAAGTTATCAAAAATATATTTCCCTGCTATATGTAATGCTGTTTGATATACACAATGTAAAATATACATGACAAAATGGCTATGCTAGTCTGTGCAGGAAAATACAAGCCCATCTATAAATCGGTGTATATGAGAGCTATCAAGCCCAATATGGCATCCCTCTCAGCAGAAGGAGGTAAAGTTGTGCTCTCGTGTACAATGATATCCACACGACCCAACATATCTACAGCCATCTGCATGGTGACTATATGCTCATCAATGTATGTGCTCATCTCTACAATCATGCCAGTGGTAAGGGACCTCAATGCAGTACTATCTGTGACAGCTACATCCCTGGCAGATATGGCACTATCCCTCTCAACTATCACTGCATCTTTGGCTGATATATCCTCATCCCGCTCAACAACAGCGGTATCTCTGCGAGCTAATGCCTCGTCTCTCTCTAACAGAGCTGCGTCTCTCCCATCAAGGGCAGTCAACATCAAGGATCTAGCCTGATCTCTCTCAAAGGTCATCAGATGAAGACTCTGCTCAAAGTATTGTGCAGAATGCTGAACCACAACATTACTAGTACTTGGAGAATCTAAAGGAGATGCTGGAAACCAGGCAACTAGCTCCTCCTCGATGTGGGAATCAATGTCCTCCATGGGCTTTACATCGTCTGAATCACTACTAGGCAATGTGGATACTTCCACAGCCGATGAAGTCTCTATCTACATCTACGCAGGATACTCTGGCGAACATCCTGGATGGCTAACAGGAAAAGAAGCTATCTCACGCTAATCTCAACAAGTATATACACGGGATCGATCCTCTGCTGAAAGATAGCGAGAAGCTAAACGCTGGCCTAGCGCCCCCTTAAAAGGATGAAAATCCTGAAACTAGTCAAACTGCGACATCACATCCATCGGGTGGTATGTAGTTATGCCCCTCAAACCAACCAGAGGGAGATAATCCATGCCCGAAGCATGAGTAATAAAGCTGTAAGGTGAGCTGAGCCTTGAACACGACAGTATACTAAATGGATCACTAATCTCCGTCAGAAATACCAACCAAGACATAGCGTCTATACACTCCGATGGCTGAAAGGAGTAGGACATAGCTATATCGTGGGTAAAGCAATACTCGTGTCGGCAAAATATCCCAATCGATCTCAAGTGTGACATAAACCACACGTATAGCATGACCGAACTGCCTGTAAATACCCCCGTAGGGTAGGTGCTGCAAAACATGGCCAACCTCAGCGTCTCTGCCACAATCATCAGAATGATGGCATGACCCTCCCTAAGAGATCTCACTTCCATGATAACACTGATGTCCATCTCGTCTATATACCGTGACATGTACACATATGCCACTATGCATTCACGAATACATCCACTATGGCCAAATGCTACTGATCCCTTGGGTGGGGCCCACCCCTCCGACTCAGTCCAGTTCATAGTTCTCATAGACTAAAAAGGTCAAATCAAGAATAAAAACGCTATGCGATTGAGCAGAATAGCTTACAAATCCTGGTCTTCTCAGATTGAACCTTGGGTCTGCACATCACTCATTGGTATTTTTCCAAGCACATGGTACACTATATCGATGATCTCAGATGTTACAAGTTACACTCGGTGATACCTTATGTAGGTCCAATGCCGCTCATTCAGGATCGGCATCCTAATTTACAACGCATTCCCCCGCGGGGGCATCACGCATTCTCACAAAGCATTCCCCGACGGGGGTTACAACGCATATCAGCCATTGATTCACACGTCCGTGAAGGTCAAGCAGCCTTGATAGTCTGCCAAATAGGGTTTTCATCCGTTGATTCACACGTCGGTGAAGTACACATCCACGAAGGTCAGGCAACCCTGACAGCATATGTTGTTGGCAGTAAATCTAACAGAACCTTGACATATCATGGCAATACAAACCAGGAAAGGTCAACATCATTAAGGAGGATTGATGATGGGATATGTTATACACATCCTCAAGCAGACAAAGCTTTATCCCCACAGATCTCTTACACATAAGAGGCACCTCTTCGGAATCAAGTCTGTATCAAGGATTAAGGACTTTGGTGATAGCCCCAACGTCAACATCCTAAAAGATTTTGATCACACATCCAATCGGGTCATAGTTGCCAATCCCCAGTAGAAGCAACAGGAATGGCGATCATCAAGACATGTTGGGCAACAACCCGCTTTTACATGCATCATACATTTGCATCATGTTGCTACACATGGCATCATGTTTATCTTGTTGCATTTCAAGTGTCTAGGATTCTTTATCATATCCATGCATTGTGATGCCCCCAAAATTAGGTATACATCACCCATCTTGGGTCGTCGGATACATGGTATGTAATTCAAATACAACTTACTAATACAAGCCGTGGTGTAATATCGACAAACATAAAGCTGTGAGTTTGAATACAAATATTATCTACTAGAGATTATACAAACTCAAAAGGAGTCTTCATTATAATTATTATCACACTATTTCACAGAATAGTGAGGACTACTAATGCTATCCTCTGGACCATCACTCCATTCCCCGACTCGTCCCAGCTATATTCTCATTTCCTGAAGAGAACAGTGAAAGAAAGGGTGAGCTCAACTAGCCCAGTAAGAAATATTATGACTAAGATAATGCAAAATAAATTATCATTAGTCTCCAACAATGTTAAACTGATAAAATATAATAGACATCAAGTTTAACTGCAACGGAACTAGCAATCCATTAAAAGAGTCAAGTAGAAAATAAAATCTACTATCTTTTATGATTTAAAAGGTTTTTCATCATCATTATCGCCATTTGAGACTCGACTTAATAAATATTCCACATCATCGAATCACCCAGACTACTGGACGAGGATATTCTTTAGTATCACGACCATAATTATCCATGCACTACGGGCCAAGAATATTTGTGTATTCATTAATGGTCATGATCATGCCAACAAGCGTCCATCAATGCACCACGGGCCAATGAGGACTTTTACCACATCATTTGTAACATTACGGTCATGATTACAAGAATAATCCTCAGTCATAATCATACCAAGTCCATCTATGCACCACTGAATACGGATGACTTTTAACATAATATAAACATGAGGATGATGACAATGATATAAGAATTCAATAAAACAAGTTCAATAATTAATTTGTCCAAGAACTACTAATGTCCAAATTGTCAACATGATACTGCTTTGTAGAGAAAAAATCAAGAATGATCAGAAGAATATTTCCATGAAAAGATACTGGATGAAGCGCAAATATCAAGGATATTCTACTAATTTCATGGAGTATAAAAGTTAAAACTTTAATCAATTGAGTATAATAAAGAATGGAATAACAAAAGAAATCACCATGCATGCGGTAGATTGCATGACAGGCGAGTTATTCCAAATGAATACTAAATAATGTAATGGTCGGTAAATTTGCAACAAGCGTGAATGTTCCAACAGAATAATAAAGAATGGAATAACAATAGAAATCACCATGCATGCGGACGCCGCGCCAGACAAAGTTATTCAACAGTAATACTAATAAGGACGGAATCGGTCCGGCGTAAAATGCTGAGCAGGATATTCCATGAGAATAATAATAAAGACCGAACCGAATTAAGCGTAAAACGCATATGATGGATATTCCACAGAATAATAAAGGCGGAATCAAAGGTCCCGTAAAAGCGATAGACAAGATATTCCAATGTAATAAAAAAAGCGGAATAATAGAAGAATGTCACCAAGTATAGGGTAGACCGCGTATACAGGTTATTCCAACAGAATAATAAGCAATGGAATAACAACAGTTCTCTTCATGAATAAGAAAGAATAACACCCCTTAAGAATACAACAAATAATATTCCCTGCCTTAAGAAGAAGAGTATTGGATATATAAGTAGTGAAGTTTATCTCTCTAGAGTTTCAGTGAATTCGTAAAAAAATAATGAATGAATGAGCTTCTATTTATAGAAAAATGAAATGCATAGTAACTAACTCATGAATGGTTGAGATTGATTTACTTTAATCTGACGGTCCATATTTAAAGCAAAATAAAATATAATATATTCTATTTATAATCTAATAAAACGAATAACTTTATAAAAGATTTTACTATGCAAACACTATGCAAGGACTATGCAAACACTATGCATAATAAAATATAATATATTCTATTTATAGAATAACTTTATAAAAGTATTTTATTTTATATAAAAAGATTTTCTGTATTATTACATTAATAATACCAACAAAACTGAGTGACTTATCACTTAAGCATCAATAATTAATATCGTGTGCTACTTATGCAACCACGCCAGCATTATTCATTACTTTTAACACCGGGTGTTTCAACAGATTAACAGTAAAACTTCCATAGATTATTTAAATAAAGTATTTTTGTCGTTTTCTCAATCCAACAATAATTACATTATAGGGTCCACCAATGATTGTGCCATTGTACTAATATTCCTGTTAAAATGAATATTCCCTGACAAATCGAATATTATATAACAACTTGCGTACCTTTGCAAAATTAATAAATATTACCCACAACTATTATATCAATTTCACTCAATAATATTCAAAAATAATATTTATAAAAAATTCATCTTTATTCAAAAAGTTGGGGTTTTACATGCATTGCTTTGCATGAATATGATAAAGAGGGGCATCTGTAGACACTCGAAATTTTCTGCACACTTGTCATTGACATTGTAGGAGGGTGGATTCATCTTTCAGAGATAACCCTGGAAGACAGTTCACATCAAGTCCGGATACTACCGGAAGTTCGGCCTCAACCGGAACCAAACAGGAATGTGAGCCCAACCTTGGAGATAACCCCGAGGCATGCGGTTCCAATACCAAAAATTCCACCGGAGAAGACCGATTCATCTCGGAGATAACCCCGAGGTATTTAGTCTCAGTCCCAACACTGGGAGTAGCATTTACCAACCTTGGTGATAACCCCAAGGAAGGCAGTTGCAGTTCTGGAGATAACCACGGAAATGCTTGTTTCAAAGGTATGCAATCATCTTCAACCTCGACACTCACACCGAGGCACTCAGTACAAAACCTGGACATAACCCCGGGATGACAGACACACCTCAAAGACGACACTGAGGACCTTCAACACTTGCAGCAGTTTAATCTCAGCGATAACCTTGAGCAACGTCTGGTTTATCAACCCAAACTGGAGATAACCCCGGTGAGGGGCAAAGTCGTCATCTTGCCACCTTGACGCCACACCGTACCGTCTCAACATTCCATACATACATTTCTATGCAATGTCCCACAAGAGCCAAGGAAAACCAATCCCAAGTGACTATTACGTAGGGTAACGGATAGAATTTGAAGCTTGAAGACCGGAGGGCATCGTCTCATCTTCCTGACTTCGTACAACCTTTAATCCCATGTCATTGTGTAACTCTCGACAACGGCGGTCCGAAATAGGTCTTACATACCTCAATCGGATGCCCGGATTGAAAAACCTCTTTTATAAAACATCACTGCCATATCTTGCTTAAAATTGAATTTTTACATAAATTCAAACCCTGTGTATATAGGTACGAACGAGGCCTCGCACTACTTCCAAATAAACAGCACATTGACACACACACACACACACATTCATATAACAGTTTCTTGGAAAGTGGCGATCACCGTGGTAACACAGATGTCGGAGTGTGCCTAACACCTTTCCTCCGCATAATCAAGTCCCCATACCCTAATGAATCTCGGTTTCACCGACCTGTTTAGCAATGTCACATCATTGGGTCAATGTGCAAACCTTTTCTCTGTTGTGTTGGTACAACCATTTAAAAAACCAACTGGCAACTCTTAACAGTCCATCGTCGACATTATACATGTCGGACCTTTATCACTTGTTTTTTCAAACAAATCTCACCTAAAATGAGAACACCAAAGAACAAGTAACGGAAAGGGACAACTAAAAATCCTGACGTCGACATGTACTATATATACTTGGCTTTAGATCCTTTAATAAAGTAACCGATCGAGTGTAGTGAGTGGTCAAACTAGACCATTCGATCACGGTTATAGTTTCTGGAAAACCCAGAAACCGTATGAACAAAGTTTCTGACAGCCTTTGACCGAATAATAACTTGTGATTTTGATATTGTTGAACTGCTCTGTTGATTTCTATATGTTCATTGTCATGTGTACTACATACTTCGACCATGAGAACAACAAAAGTATGACCCGAACCTAGATTAAATAGAGCTTCAAAATAGCACTATGAAGCTGACTAGGTTTCTGGGTTACCCAGAAAACCCAGGCACCGTCTGGCAATGATTTTAAAGGCTCAGATCTTGCATCTGAGTTGTTGTGTGACCAAGGTGATAGATGGTAATTGTAGTACTACATGTATACTACAATATTGAAGTCTTAGATTGGCCAGGACAAGCATGAACAGAAAAATTAAAGGTGGTCAAACGAGACCCCTTGCTAACTGCATGTCAGTGTTCTTAAGCCTCAATAACATCAACCGCGACAGAAATCGTCGCTAAAGTCTTTAGCGACGGATTTAATTATTTTATTTTTCTAATTTTCGAAAAATATTTAAAAATAGAAATAAATTTCTAAAAATTCATTAAAAATAGAAAATAATTTCTAAAAATTATTTTAAAAATTATTTTAAGTTATAAAAAGTAACTTTTAATAATTTGACATATTTTTCATAAATTTTAGTATTTATTTGAATATTATTGATATTTAATTTATTTCTTAAATGCATTAAATAATTTAATTAGAAATGATTTTATTATATTAAAAATAATTTTAAATGATAATAAGGTATTTAATAATATTTTAAGTTATAAAATATAACTTTTAATAATTTAAGATAAAATTTATTAATTATTTAATATTGATGATATTAGATTTATTTAGTAATTATATTAAAAATTAATTAAAATCATTTTAATATTATAAAAATCATATTAAATGAAAATAAATAGTTTAAAAATATTTTTAATATAAAATGTTAATTTTAATATTTTAAGGTAAATTTCACTAATAATTTAATATTAATAATATTTGAATTATTTAATAATTATATTAAATAAATAGTTTAAAAATGATTTTAATGATTTAAAATGATATAAATGGTTTAAAATATTTTTAAGTTATAATAAATGACTTTTAATATTTTGATGAATAGTACATTAATATTTAAATATTAATAGTAATTATTTAAAAATAATTTTAATTGTTTTAAAAATCATTTAACAGTAATAAAAATGTTTTAAAAATATTTTGAGTTATTATAAATAACTTTAATATTTTGGCAATGGTTTCATTAATAATTTAATATTAATTAAATATTAATGATAATAGAATTATTTAGTATTTAAATCATTTAATAATGATTCCGATTATTTAAAAATCATGATAAATTATAATAAATATTTAAAAATTATTATACGTCATTTATAAATAATATGACTGATATTTACATTTATTGAACTATACGACAGAGTTTTAGACTTGATAATTACCAGATAAAAATGTCAGTACACCGAAATATTTCAGAAATTGATCTGGACTTAGATAATTTGACTAGATACGTGTTTGTTTGTGATCCAATGACTGTTAAACATATGTAACAATGTAATTAGGTTATGTGTTGACTGCAAATAGCAGTACTATATGTTACGATATATTGTTGTAATCAACCGAATGATCTTATTAATGATAGGTCGCTATATAAAAAATAAAACTAAATTGCATAACTGTAAGCAGCAGATCAGGCAAGTATCCTATCTTTGCATTTACTTTATGCAAGGGACATGGGTAAGCGAATATCGGAACTACTTTTTTCATTGTTTAAATATCTTAACCTTTCTATATACTTATATAATGATTATGTATAAGTAAGTTATTAGATTATAATCTGTTGTACATGTTCTTTAATTCTGTTATTATAGATCAACATATATATTCTGTTCGTTAATTTCTAAGCATGGTTATACAAGTGACCTCACTTGGATAATTATTGTATTTAATCACATGTTGATACATACTAGGCACAAATTTAGAAATATCGTTGAACATGATAGAACTTTATTGTATCCAATCAAATTATTTTGGTTCGGATTCCCGACTAAGTATGAACATCCCGAACATGGGAAAACTTTTGTGCACCTAAGGCGGATAAGATGAACGATAATATTGTTCTTGCATGTAGTATTAATCAATACATGGCACATTGGGATGATCATCCTCGTGCCCGTAAGTTATGACAGTTTGCAGATGAAGTTCTGCTAAACCTTAGCGAAAATTGAAAGCAAAGTTCATAGTCTGTCGACTGCTCTTCAATTATAGTCAATACGTAGTTTCAAAAAATTTGATATAGAATTGATAAGTTGTTATTATTGGTTCAGCTTACTTCACAACTGTTGATTCGTTGTAAAAGTGTCATTCAAAGAAAACATTTAATCCTTTCAGCTAATATTTATTATTGCTATTACTTGTTGGGCAATTAAATGCTCATTCTTGTTTTAAATTTAAATGTTTTCAGCTAAGCGTGATCAACCGGAAGGTTCAGGCCAGATCAAGGGAAAAGGAAAGCAAACAAAATAAACTTATGTTATCTTATGTAATAGTTTAACTTTATTAACATAATGATATCTATTAATTATCATGTAATGAATGTTTAAAGGTCGCGTACCTGGGATTAGACTTTGATATATGTAAATTAAGTTTGGTATTTATTTTATTGTTATTATTATTAGTATTATTCCGCTCATAGAAATGGTATCGTGAAGCACCGAGTTCAGGTTTCAAGCACCTGAATTTGGGGGCGTCACAGTCGAACAGGTAATTAATGCGAGGTAGCGAATACCTATTCTTGATGGTGACATGGTTCAATTCCCGGTAGTCAATACAAAGTCGCATACTCCCGTCTTTCTTCTTTACGAATAAAATAGGAGCACTCGAAGGAGATGTACTAGGACGAATGAAACCGATGTCTAACAACTCCTGTAGTTGGACCTTTAACTCATGAAGTTCAATAGGAGCCATTCGATATGAGGTTTTAGAAATGAGTTTCTTACCGGGTTCAAGGTCAATAAAGAATTCAACTTCACATTCTGGGGGTAGACCTGGAAGTTCTTCAAGAAATACGTCAGGAAATTCACTAACAACAGAAATATAATTCAAATCTGATGTTTTTTTGTTCAAGTCCATGACATGGGCTAAGAATGCTTGACATCCATTTTTCAATAAATGAATGGCTTTATGGCTTGTAATGATAGTGATTGACTTTAGTGGTTTGGTTGTTTGAATTCGCATAACAGGTTGGTTAGGAATATGAAAACTAACAACCTTACGAAAATAATCAATTTTAGCATGATGAGTGGTTAACCAATCAATCCCTAAAATCACATCAAATGCAAGTATTTTCAACAAAATAAGATTTGCAGGTAATGTGATGGTTCCAACTTGAATCAAGCAAGATTTATAAACAGTAGATGTAATGAAAGTTTCTCCTAATGGAGTCTCAACAGATAAGTCAAGGTCTAATTTCTTCGGAGTCAAGTTCAAACGTTGAGCACAAGCAGGAGAGATAAAAGAACGGGTAGAACCGTTATCTAAATAGGTATAAACTTCGTAAGAGTTTATGATTAGCTTACCCGTGATCACCTCATTCAGTTTTCTCTCGTTTTAGACAGTCACGACAAACGATCTTCCAAGAACCACTGACTTTGACTTGTCCAGGATAGCCTTTGGAGTCACCATCCCTATTGGACTTGGTTTTTCTACAAGATAATCTCTAGCTATATGACCTTTCTTTCTATAGTTATAACACACCTTGGATTTTTTTGGGCAGTTTGGGCTTATGTGTCCCTCTTTCCCACATTTATAATATACGATCGATGATCGATCTCCTCCCCTAGAAATAGTTGGTGCTGACGTCTTCACGTTGTCATTGTTGTACCTTCTCTTTTTGAAATCTCCCCCAACTCGCTTCTTCTACCATCATGGCCACGATTACCACCAGAGTGGTTACCGCTTTTTAATAGAATATTTTCCTCCCATTTGGATGTCATTGCTCCAACGATTCTGCCGCTTAATAGTATGACCACGGTTGTGGTCCCTCGGTTGAACATACTCATTATCTCACTCTAATAATTGAGCCATGTTTACAACATCTGAATATAGAGAAAATTTATGAGAGATAAGATATTGCCGAATTTCAGGTTTCAGACCTCTCAACAACATCCGCGTTATGCGTTCCTCATTCTCTACCAAATGAGGTGTAAACCTGGATAACTCTGTGAACCTAGCCTCGTACTGGGACACAGTCATGTTGTTCTGTTCCAGTCTAATAAACTCTACCTCCTTCATATGACGAATACTTTCAGGAAAGTACTTGTCATTGAATAATTTCTGAAACGTTTCCCAAGACATGTTGAGTGCGTAAGAAAGTGAGTGCGCTTCTGATTTCCACGATGTCCGCCTCACCACGGAACATAAAGGTGGCAAATGGAACCTTCTATTCCTCCGTGCATCCCAAGACATCAAATATCTTGGTAATTTGTTTAACCCACGTTTCCGCCTTGATCGGATCCAGCTTTCCCATAAATTTTGGTGATCCCAACTCTTTAAACTTCTTGGTTGTGACAAGCCGCGCGTTGCTATCATTTCCACCCATATTTTGTACACGAGTGTCCCTCGTCTGATTTTGCATGAACTATAAAAAGCTTCTAAACATCCCATCATTCATCGTTTGTTCAGTAGTGTTGTTTACAGGAGGAATATTGCCTTCCTGTTGCACGTTCCCCTGGTTGGTGATTAAAGGTGTCTCCACGGTCTCATTTACTCAATTGTTAACATTCTCAGCTTCCATTCTCAAATACTACCATAAAACAAGGGTTAATTAAAGAAATTGACATACCACATAATACCCCTATATTATGACCGACCAATAAATAAGCTTAGGTATGACACACTAGAGAAGGATTTACTCGTCTGTCCCCTCCTAGTTCTATTCCTCGATCTCCGCTAGAGACCATATCCCTAAGCTCTAATACCAACTGTGACGCCCCCAAAATAGGTATACATCACCCATTCTGAGTCGCCAAATACATGGTACAGAAAACAACTACAACTTTTTTATTACAATTGTCGTGCAAAATACGAAAACACATATACTGTGAGTTTAAATACAAATATTGTCTTCTAGACAATATTCAAACTCAAATAAGTCCTCATTATAATTATTGATACACTATTTTATAAAATAGTGAGGACTGCTAAACAACTATCTTGATCCATCATTCCATACCCCGACTAGTTCCCGCTATATTCTCTCATCCTTAGAAGAAAAATGGAACAAAAAAGAAAAGGGTGAGCTTAACTAGCCTAGTAAAGAATATTATGACTAAGATAATGAACAACAAATTATCGTTAGCCTTTAAAAAATCAGATAAAATATAATGGACAACAAGTTTTAGATCAATATTCGCAGCGGAAATAACAATTCATTAGAAGAGTTAAGTAGAGAATGAAATCTACTATCATCTATGAATTTGAAAGTTCATCATCAATATTCTATCCATGTAACATTAATCAATATACATCTTAAATCAAATATTCATCTTTGCACTACGGGCCAAAGATATTCATCTGTATCACCAGTTGGTCATGTTCTTCTCAACACCTATTCATCTTTGCACTACGGGCTAAAGATATTCATCAGGTAATCATTCATCTTTGCATTACAGGCCAAATATATTCAGTTATATCATCATTTAGGACTGAGGATGATGAAAAATATTTTAAAGAAACAAATCCAATGAGGCAAAAGAACAAAGATTAGGGATTCGTACTTCGGTTTATCCAAGTTCAAAAACACTCCATAATAAACCATAGTGGAGTAAAATTCAAGAATGAAGAACAAAACATGGATACAATCAAAGATAGTAACCATAATATACATCTTGGACAAAGAAGAGAAAATTTAATTTTTTTCCCAGTGAATAGTGTCGTATTCGTGAATAGTGTCGTATACGTGAATAGTAACCCTGATAAAAAAAGGTAGAAATTCCACAATAAAATTAATATCAATATTTTGGCATAATGATATTGAAAGAAATAATATCAGTTACGAAGAAAATAACATCCCTTACTTCAAAAGAACAGTACTTCTGACTGGAATATCGGATATAGTGTTGAAGGAAACTTGCACTGAATAGCAACTCTCAAAGTATCTAAATACTCACAAAATACGCTCGATAATATAGAGAGAAAGCTTATGATTCTGGTGTGATTTTCAATTCTAACTAAGCACCCTATTTATTGAAAAATGCTTAGAACGCCAAAGGAGACAAAATTAATAAAATAATATTTTTTTTCTTCGCACACTTCTTGGAAAAAAATTAGCCACCACAAGTGGGGCTCACCAATTCAGCAATTTTCCAAAAAATATAAAAGTGGGGCCCACCCATGTTTCAATTAAAAAAATATTTATTTCCGAAACTTCAATAATTCATACTCCCTCCGTCCCAGGATAAAAGTCCTTATTACTATTTTGAGTTGTCCCATGTTAAATGTCCACTTTCTTTTAATAACCAAACTTTTACACATTTTTTCCTATTATGCCCGTAGCATTAAATATCTCATACTTTTTTTATTCTAATTATCTCTCCATATTTAATGACATTATTATGGGTAATTTTGTCATTTTATTCCTCTTGTTAATATGCGTGAAAAGTCCATCAGGACTTTTATCCTGGGACGGAGGGAGTAATAAATAGCCCTTTTATCAGAAAAATACGAATTTTATGTCCATTCCATAGGAAATTAAATTATCTACAACTTTTTAGAAGAAAGGTTTTCCAAATTCCAAACAGAAAATAACCGAAATTTACATACGGATGATTTTTCCACACTTTCATTTCAACAAAATACATACGGAGGCTTTTTTTTCTTCTCTCCAGCATTCCTTCTTTGAGACTTCAAAGCCTACCAAAAAGGACAACTCCACCCACCACATGTTTATATATATATATATATTAAAACTTATAATTATTAAAAAGAATTCATAATTCCATTTTCTCTCTTCCACCTCATTTTATTCATATACCGTGAATTTAATGTAAAAATATCACCATTATTATATTATCACATTATACATTTATAATGTAATATAATAATATATTTGAATGACTTATTTTATCAGAAAAGATAAAATATCAATTTTCAACAATTGTCACTTTTCTAAAAATTCCTCCATTTATATCCACATTAAATAAATATTTCCTTATCAATAATTAATTATTCACAAATAATATTACAGTCACAATTATGACAACCAGATCGTTCCCAGGAAAGAGGGGGCTTATCGATAAGGATTTCTCCTTATTAGCGCGCAATTAGGTGACCAAATATCTTTCCTAGACAAAACTTCCTTATACATTGCCAATAATGCTATCTAATAATATTATTCAAATAATATGAATTATTGATTTGATAAATGGGAAATACTGTGCAGTGACAATTATTGAAACAACAATAATATAAAATATCAACGTAGCAATTATTGAATCAATAAAATAAAATATTGAACAATAGTTACTGTAACAATTATTGAGTAGTGCCTTCTTACATAAGAATTAATAATTCAAAAATACTGTGCAATATCGTGTGCTACTATGCAACCACGCGTATTATTGTATTTTAACCAGCGGGTATTCCAACAGTTTTAACGGTAACAACTACGACGTTATTAATAAAAGCTCAAACTTGTCATTTTCTTCATCCGACCGTTTTCCGTTATGGGGCCCACAAATGGTTGCGTCGTCGTACGAATATTCTCCGACATCAAGAATATTCCACGAACAAATGAATATTCCCCGACAACAATGAATATTTTATAACCACTTGCTTATTTTGCAAAATTTGCACATTTCACCCATAACCAAAGCATTATATCAAATTAACACCTTATTATTCACAATAATAATTAGAGAAAATTCGATTTTATTTATAAAAAAGTTGGGGTCTTACAAGGACACCCTTGAGCCTAATTGAGATAATCTTAGAAATACATTTGTATGTAGTGTTGCAACATGAAATAGGCCTAAAGTCTGTAATAGAGTTGAGATTTTTAATCTTGGGCATAAGGGAAACTACAGTACAATTAATACTCTGTGTTACTCAGACTCGCATGCTTTGATGGAGTACTCGTGTCGACATGATTCGACACGGGTGCGGGATTTGTGTTGGGTGTGGCACTTTCAATCCGGATACGGCACATTCAAAATCCCTAAAATCTATTTGCGATTCAGAAAGGGAATAGTCAAGAACGACTGAAAGAGGGGTAGAGAGCAAGAGATTGAGACTTATATGCCAGACTGTAACTTAGGATCTACTGACTCTGGACATCAAATTTTTCAGGTACATCTTCTATTCTTCTCCTCTTTTTCTATCTTCTATATATCCCCCGTTAAATTACAATTAGATATCCCATAGTTTTTATAGTTTTTCAATTTTGTCCCTCAAGTTTTCTAAAAGTTCAAAATAGCCCCTAGAAAATTATATATCAGTCCCTGTAGTTTTGTTTTCTTCCATTTCAGCCCCTGAAATTTTAGTTCTGCCCCTATCTCTTTATATTTTTGCATTTCAGTCCCTAGAGAAAAAAAAACTTGGTGATATAATTAGAAACATTATTGTTAAAAAATCATAACATACTGTATCCCCGCACCCGTGTCCAAATTCAGATCCATATCCGCGTATCCTCTATTTTTGAATTCACGTGTCCGACACCTAGATTTGTATCTGTACCCACACCTGAGTCCGAGTAACACAATTAATACCCTTAGTCATGCGGCAGGTATTGAAAAAGAAGTGACCTGCATTGGTGAAATCATAACCGAAAATGTCCCAGCATTGAATGATAAAGTTGACATTAAATCCATCTGGTCCAGGGCTCTTATTTATCTTCATAGATTTAAGCATATTGTAAATTTCCTCGTTAGTAATGGGATCAATTTTTAGTGAAAAAGGAGGAAAGATCCTTAACACCTAAATAAAAGTTTGAAAAATCAGTGCGTGCCAAAAATATCTTTGAACTAATTCTCCAGTAGAGTTACTGATTGAAAGAATTTTGTTGATCCATATGCTTTTCACAACATTAGAGAAGAATTTAGAATTCTTATCACCAGTGGCAAGCCAAGTGGCTCTATATTTCTGCTGAAGGTTTTCCTCCAAGTCCAGGGCTCTCCATAGTGTTTGAATGCATCTTTTTTCTTGGTCAATGAGATTTGTATCATGAGGGTTAGATTGCAGAAGAAACTGAGTGTGATGAAGATCTTGAGTAGCCGTTTTGATAGAATTAAAAAGATTTCCCACTAAATTGTTGAGACAAATAAAAGCTAATTTTGTACGGTTAAGATTTTCAGTAAGGACAGTGAAGGGATTCCCAGTAACAGGAGAGTACCAAGCAGATTAAACACAATCCATAAACCCATCAAGCTTCATCATAAAGTTCAAAATTTTAAAAGGCTTCTTTATCTTCTCAGTATGGATGCCCGGATTGAGAATGATAGGGTTATGGTCTGATAAACCTCTAGGACCATAAGAAGCTTGAGCATAAGGCATATATAGGAGAACCAAGAAGCAGTACCAAGAGCCTTATCCAATTTTCTTTGAATAGGTCTAGTTTCCTGACAATTCCACCAAAGGACCGACACCTCTAATATCATCGACCCTTATAAATTCAAGGCATTCCTTAAAATCTTCCATGACAATATCCCACAACTCATCACCTCCCTCAGATCTAGAGAGGCTTTTGATGGCATTGAAGTCACCCAAGAGGTGCCAACAAGAATATGGATCACAAGATTGGAGATCATTCGAAAGAGTTCTTCTTTCAACTGATGTGTTTAGACCATAAACAATAGAAATAAAAAAATTGCTGCTACTACTAATCTGATTGAGTTTACAGTGGATCAGTTGGGATGAAACAAAAATGATATCAACATTCCAGAAGGAAGGATTCCATCTAACCCATATTCTGTCATTGTAGTGAGAATCATAGTTAAATATCCATTTCCAATTCCTACATAAAGCTTTAGAAATTCTGCTTGCTTTGTGCTCTTTTACTCTAGTTTCAAGAAGCCCAACAAAAGAGATGATTATCAACAACAAATTGTTTAACATAAGCCTGCATAGACTTTTTATTTAAACCTTTAATATTATAAGAACTTAACATAAACATAAAGGTTAATGAGAAGAGGTACCACCAATTCCCTTGTTCCTCCTTTTGGAAGTTTGAGAGATGTCCTTTCTAACTTTGGTTTTTTGCTTTAAGTCTTTACATTCCTTTTCATCAACCACTTTAAGCTTGTTGACAAGAGGGTTATTGAATGAGGGGGATTCTTGTTGACAAGAGGGTTATTGATTGAGGGGGATTCAATGTCAGATTGAGCTTGAGTAGGGCCATGGTCAGTTGCTATAGCAGAGAAGGAGTTGGAAACATTTGTGGGTGGAGAAGATCCAGATAATTCATTGATTTTCATTTTGGCACCCTTTGACACTTTTGTACAGTCTTGACTGTGAGAAGAAGATTCCACCATTAAATTTCCTTTATCAGGAATGTCAATTGGGGCCGAGGTGGGATTGGCTGACTGACCAAAAATATGGTTTGCATAGTGGTACACTGTGATAGGTGGAGGGGGAGATTGGTGTTGGGTGTGGGTCCTCACCCATGAGATAGAATCCAGATAGAAAAGAATTAATTTTCTTTGTGAGAGAGTAAGTGGGTTTACTTGATATTAATCCAATTAAAAATTGGGTTAATAGAAGCAATACTGGAATTGGAAATTCTATAAAAAGAATCCAAGTTGAAAAAGGATTTACTTGTTAGATTAGTTGGTGACCAAGACAAGGAGATGTGATCCCTAATTTGATTAGGAGAATAAATTGTTTCTAATCCATATTAGGAATGGATTATGAAGAGTACTATAAATAAGGCTATGAGGGAGTCTTATTTAATATATGAGATAAGCTTTGTAGTAAGAAGATACCAAAAGAATAAATTGAGAGAATTACTGTTTGTTGTTCGTGGGTATCCGCCATCATCTCCATTCAATTGAAAGCTTGAAGACTTTATTGCTTGGGGTGTTTTTGGGTGGTGAAGTTAATTAGGTTTCTCAACCTAATTAAAGGTAAATTTATACTATCTCAATTTATTGTGTAACCTCAAGTTTTAGGGCATAAAACTTGAGAGGATTATTGTAAGCTCATTATTAGTGATATAGTGGAGATTCGGAGTTTGACCGTGGTTTTTACCTCTTAATTTTAGAGGGTTATCCACGTAAATTTGGTGTCTTTCTTGTGGATGGTTATTTGTTATTTTTGTTCTCATAATTGGTTTTGTTGATTTCATATTTAATTGCACAAAGACAGAAAAGTAATTCCTGGGATATAGATTATTTTTGGCGTACTTTTCCCAACAGTGGTATCAGAGCTTGGTTATTTTTGTGGTTTTCTTGTGCGAATTAAATGGAGGATTGGACAGTAGGTTGCATGATTAATCGTAAGGCTAAAAATTATGCAATTTGGAAGCCAAGAATGGAGGATTTGCTTTATTGTTAGGATTTGTATGAGCCACTTGATAACGATGGAGTTAAGCCCACAAACAAGAGTGACGCGCAGTGGAACAAGATGAACAGAAACACTATTGGTCTGATCAGATCGTGGATTGATCAAAGTGTGTTTCATCATTTTGCCACAGAAACTAAAGCCTATGCTCTCTGATAGAAATTGGAGTCCATGTATGAAAGGAAGACGGCGCAAAATAAAGCTTTTTTGATTAAGAAGCTTGTGAATTCTAAATTCAAGGATGGAAACGCCGTTGCAGAACACTTGAGTGATTTTCAGAGTTTGATAAATCAGTTGAGTACGATGAAGATGGTAATTGACGATGAGATGCAGGCTTTGTTGTTGTTGAGCTCTTTGCCTGATAGCTGGGAGATGTTGGTTGTATCGTTGAGTAACTCCGCTCCTAATGGCAAGCTGACTATGGATATAGTTAAGGATAATTTGTTTAACGAGGAACAGAGGTGAAGAGATACTATGGTGATTAGTGTTGATTCATAAGTTTTTGTCACACAGAGTAGGGGCAAAAACAAAGGGAGAAACTCTCCTAAAGATGACAAATCCAGGGGAAGGTCAAGAGATAGAAAAGAAGTAATTTGTTTTCACTGCCAGAAGCTAGGTCACATAAGAAGAGAGTGCAGATTTTTAAAGGAGCAGTCTAAGGAAAAAGGTGAGGATAAAGATTTGATTGTGTATCTATCCGACGTTGATGCAACTATTGTTTGTGCTGATAAACCCAAGTGCCATGTTAATGATTGGATTATTGTTTCGGGTGCTTCATTCCATGCTACTTCGCGTGGTGAAATCTTCACATCCTATAGTAGTGGTGATTTTGGCCATGTGCGGATGGGAAACAGAAGTGCATCCAAGATTATAGGAATTGGAGATATTTGTTTGGAAACTAACAGTGGTTGCAAGTTAATGCTGAGAAAAGTCAGACATGTTCCGGATATTCGTTTTAATTTGATCTCTGCTGGTAAGTTTGATGAGAATGGTTATAAAAGTTACTTTAGTGAAGGTTAATGGAAGCTCACCAAAGGGTCTCTAGTGGTGACTAGAGGTAAGAAGGTAAACACTATTTATACGATGTGGGCGCATGTGAGAGGTGTTGAAGATGGGGGAGTTAGGCAGAAAAAGGTGTGGTACAAAACCGTCCGAGATGGGAGAAAAGCCTTGCATGAGAACTACAAGAGAAAAGCTCTTTGCTTTAAATGGGTACCAAAAGTGAAGAAAGAAAGTGATAGCTCGCAGCCAATGTACAAAGCGGTTGTGAATGAATTTGGCAAGCAAAAATCTGTCAAGTTTGAGTTAGATCCTCCCATTGAGAAGAACCATGCCGATGAGACAAAGCCAGACATGAAGATATTTTAAAATTCCAAGAAACTTGAGTTGAGCCAAGACTTCGTTGGAATTGACTCCGAGTAAGGAGTTGTGGTTGGTGATCCCTTCTCTCATGGGTTCGGAGGGGGAGATTGTTGGGTGTGGGTCCTCACCCATGAGATAGAATCCAAGATAGAAAAGAATTAATTTTCTTTGTGAACAAGTAAGTGGGTTTACTTGATATTAATCCAATTAGAAATTGGGTTAATAGAAGCAATATTTGAATTGGAGATTCTATGAAAAGAATCCACGTTGAAAAAGAATTTATGTGTTATGTGAGACCCCAGATTTTATGAATAAAGATTTAATTTTCTCTAAATATTTTTTTGAATATTATGGTGTGGATTTGAGATAATGTTATAGTTGTGGGTAATATTTATAACTTTTACAAAGAATGCAAGTTGTTGTAGAATATTCGATTGATCGGGGAATATTCTTTTTGTCAGAGAATATTCGTACGACGGTACAATCATTGGTGGATCCCACAACGAAATTATTGTCGGATTGAGAAAACAACAAAAATATTTTTATGAAAATAACGGCGGAAGTTTTACCGTTAAAACTATTGAACTACTCTGTAGTAAAAGTACAGTAATACGCGTGGTTGCATAGTAGCACACAGTAATACGCGTGGTATTGATGACCTGGTTCCGTTATTTATTATTCTATTGGAATACCCTGTCTGTGCAGTTTATCGCATGCCTGGTGATTTCTTTTGTTATTCCATTCTTTATTATACTCAGTTGGTTAAAGTTTTTACTTCTATACTCCATGAAATTAGTGGAATATCCTTGATATTTGCGCTTCATCTAGTATCTTTTCATGGAAATATTCTTCTGAGCATTCTTGAATTTTTACTCTACAAAGAAGTATCATGTTGACAATTTGGACGTTATTAGTTCCTGGATAATTTAATTCTTGAACTTGTTTTATTGAATTCTTATATCATTATCATCATCCTAATGTTTATATTATGTTGAAAGTCATCTGTGGCCTATAGTGCATAGATGGACTTGGTATGATTATGACCAGGGATTATTCGGTATAATCATGACCATAATGTTACAAATGATGTGAAAAAAATTCTTATTGGCCCGTAGTGCATTGATGGACAGTTTTTGGTATGATTATGGCTATGGATTCTATTCGGCCAAGGGTACAAAGATGAATTATTTTATGGCATGATCAGGACCGTTGATGAAAACACGATTATCTTTGGCCCGTAGTGCATGAATAATTCGTGGTCGTGATACTAAAGAATATCCTTAGCCTGTAGTGTCGGGATGATTTGATGATGTGGATTATTTATTAAGCTGAGTCTCAGCGATAAAAGTAATGAAAAACCTTTTAAATCATAGAAGATATTAGATTTTATTCGCTACTTGACTCTTCTAATGGATTGCTTGTTCCGCTGTAGTTAAACTTGATGTTTATTATATTTTATTAGTTTAACACTGTTGAAGGCTAACGATAAATTATTCTGTATTATCTTAGTCATAATATTTTTTACTGGGCTAGTTGAGCTCACCCTTTTAGTTTCATTATTCTCTTGTGAAATGAGAGCGAAAGCGAGGACTAGTCGGGGAACAGAGTGATGGTCCTAGATGGTGCATTAGTAGTCCTCACTATTCGTGAAATAGTGTGATAATAAATGTAATGAGGACCCCATTGAGTTCAGTATATTGTCTAGATGACAATATTTGTATTAAAACTCACAAAGATATGTTTAGTCATATTTTACATTGATTGTAGATAATTAAGTTTGTATTTGAATTACGTACCATGTATTTGGCGACTCAAGATGGGTGATGTATACCTATTTTGGGGGCGTCACGGTTGGTATCAAAGCTTAGGGATATGATCCCGGTGAGATGTGAGACAAGAACTAGGAGGGAGAGCGGGAATTCTTCGCTAATATGACCTACCTAAGTTTATTTGGTATTTAATTGGTCGGTTAGAGTATAGGGATAATATGTGATATGCTAATTAACCCTTGTTTTGTGGCAGCGTTTGAAAATGACATCCGAGAATGTTAAGAATATCAATGGAGCACAGGAGACCGTTGAGTCTCCACCGATCAATAATCAGAATAATGTGCATCAGGAAGGCGGCAATCCTCAGGCAAACAACAACACGGACCAAATGATGAACGATGGAATGTTCAGAGGCTTTATACAATTCATGCAACATCAGGCAAAAGCGGCTCCTGTCCAAAATGCAGGTGGAAATAATGGTAACCCACGGTCGGTCACCGCTAAGCAGTTCAAGGAGCTGGGACCACCAGAGTTTTTGGGAAAGCCAGAACCACTTAAGGCAGAGACGTGGTTAAAGTAGATCACCAAGATATTTGATGTCTTGGGATGCTCCGAGGAGCAAAAGGTTCCCTTTGCCACCTTTATGTTGCGTGAAGAGGCAGATTACTGGTGCGAATCTGTAAAACGTACCTAGCCTGACACACTCAAGATGTCTTGGGAGAAGTTCCAAGAATTGTTCAACGACAAGTACTTTCTCGAAAGTATTCGTCACATGAAGGAGGTGGAGTTCATCAAGCTGGAGCAAAACAATATGACCGTGTCACAGTACGATGCTAAGTTTGCCGAGTTGTCTCTGTTTTCATCCCATTTGGTCGATAATGAGGAGCGAATGACGCGAATGTTTCTAAGAGGTTTGAAACCCAATATACGTCAATACCTCATTTCTCACAAACTTTGTTTATATTCAGATGTTGTGAATAGGGCTCAGTTATTGGAGCGCGATAATGAATCAGCACAACCAAAAGGCAACGACCAACAACATGATAATAATCGTACCAGTGGCAACGGTCATCGGAATAATGATAACCATCGTGGGGGTAATTATCATGCCATGAATGGTAACCATTTCGGTGGTAATCATGGCCAAGATAATAGAAGTGGAAATTTCAAGAAGAGAAGGTTCAATAATGATAGAAAGACAAAGAATGACCAAAGACCCGTTTCAAAGGAAGAAGAATGACCACCGGTCGTATATTTCAAATGCGGACAGGAGGGTCACATTCGTCCAAACTGTACGCAGCAATCCAAAACGTGTTTTAATTACGGAAGAGAAGGTCACCTAGCTCGATTTTGTCGTATGGTGAAGTCAAGTGCAGTTGGGATAGTGATGCCAAAGGATGTCCCAGACAAGCTAAAGCCGGTAGTTTAAGAGAGCATTTTTTTTTCGTGACAAGGAACCTGAATAAAATTATAACGGGTATGTTAGTCATAAACTCTTGCGAAGTCTATACCCGTGTTGAATCTGGGTTCTACTTACTCTTTTATTTCACCTAGTTGTGTTCAAAGTTTGAATTTAACTCCGGAGAAGTTAGATTTTGATTTATCTGTTGAAACTCAGTTGGGAGAAACCTTCGTTACATCCACTATTTATAAATCTTGTTTAATTCAAATTGATAATTTCACGTTACATGTCAATCTTATCTCTTTGAAAATACTTGCCTTTGATGTGATTTTAGGAATCGATTGGTTAACTACTCATCATGCTTTTTGTAAGGTTGTTAGCTTTTATATTCCTAATCAACCTGTTATGCAAATTCAAGCAACCAAACCAGTAAAGTCAATCATTGCCATATCAAGCCATAAGTAAAGAGCCCCGAACCTTTCATTGTTGATTTCCTTGTGTGGAATGCACCGAAGCCAGACTTTCTATAGGCGACGTCGTGAATGACGATGGCAAGTTTATAGGTATCAATGTGACGTACTATCCAAGTCTTGAATGAGGGTCACACTTTGAATGCTATTTCTATTGTTAATAAATTTCCTGACGTTTTCTTGAAGACTTCTTAGCCTACCCCTAGAGCGTGAAATCGAATTTTGTATTGACCCCAGTACAAAACCCATTTCTTAAACCCTTAAATATTTCTTCAACTAAAGTGAACGTAACATGCGCCAAAGACGTTGGCTCGATCTATTGAAGATTACGATCGTACTATTCAATACCATCGTGGGAAAGCGAACGTGGTAGCTGACGCGTTGAGTAGAAGATCATATGCGTTTACGAGTGCGATGTTGTTAACACAAAGACCCATTTTGTACGACTTACAAATGATGAAGATAGAGTTAAAGACTGTAACGACCCCACAATTCATACAATTTAATTCTCAACTTCGGTTGTTAATAATACATTCAACCTCTAATTTTACATCATTAAACGATAATACAACCATTGAAATTTGCGGAATAATTAAAATTTTATATTACAAACCTCGTTCCCAAAACCTTCAACCTTTACGTCTAAATATCTCAAAATCATTTTAATACTACAATAGTTTACATTCGCAAAACAATATTACAATACAACATTAATACATTATTCGAAACATTAGACATGGTTTATAAGAATAACAATTTAGCTAGGATATTAAATCTTCATATATCACTTTTGATCCATAACAATCAAGTAGCACATAGCGTTACCTTCAATTCTTGAATCTGCAAAAATGGTTATTTGCAAGAATGAGCTTGACAGCTCAACAAAATCTAACAGTTTTCATGCATCACGTAGCATATAATAACATGCTCAACATACAAGAATAATCATAAACAAACATAGCATACATGTTATAGTTCACATAACAACTATAAAGATTGAGTTCCTTACTCAATCAACATTCATAGTTCAATCATCATAGTCATAGATTGACTTTCACATTTCATACTTTTGACATATATAATACACCATACACTAAAATTTTAAAGCAGATCATCATCAAGTTCACATATAAAAAAGGCGCAAGACTTGCCTTTACCGGCGTTTTACCAACACGCTAATACTTCGCGTCCTTGCACAACCTACACTGTATATGAGATTGATAATAAATAAAATTAATACTCAATCTCATGGTCAAATTTATTCTAAGACCTTACTTTATCTTATTATCCTTTATAATGTCTTTATAGACATCTAACTATTTTATATGCAACTCAGTTTTATTTTTCATTTTCATCACCACACATGCTAGACTATCACACTTGTAGTTTAATGTGCGTATATCACACCATTTTATTCTACCACTTTGGTTTCAAAAAATACATATTCAACACATTGTTTACATGTTTAATTTTCCTTCATAAATCAAAAATTACCCTTTTTTGATTTCTTTCCATTATTATTCTTGTATTATCATCTTTTCATACTTAGATATCCAATATTAGCCATTAGTTAGACACTTTGTATACCAAAGTTTAGAAAACACTATTACTCTTAGGCATTTTATCGAGCACGTTATGTGCACACATTAACTTATCTCAACTGTTGATCTTAAATGGTTAATTATGCATAGAATATGATAACACATATCTTTACTCATTACATATGTCAAAAACATGTCCGTTTTTAACGTAACTCATTCGTTACATGTCCGTTTTGTCGTATGATAACACGTTATTTTCGTTTTTAACGTAACTCATTCGTTACATGTCCGTTTTTGTTCCTTCTTATATATAATTAACCCTTACTCAGTGTACTACAACCTCACTAGGCCTTAAAGTCAGACCCTTATCCATCTAAACCAGATTCTGTAATTCATCAACTAGTCTAGAAAATTTCATTTTCTGGATATCCTTACTAAACAATTTATTTCGGACATGATCCGGTCCATAAAATGGCTCAATCTCAAGAGTCTAGCTAGTAAACTTCCATATCTACAACTTTGCAGTTTTAAGTTTCTTCAGATTCAAAACACACGAATTTAAATGAATTTTTCAAAGTCAGAAACCGTAACAGTTTTGATTTTCTGGACAGATTATTTTCCCTTCGGACCAGCCTTACTAAAATATACATTGCAAGAAATCTACAAAGAGTTTTCATGTGATTCCACTTTCATAATATAGCTTACTTCCATATCTTCGATTTGATATAAGGCTCACTTTCTAACTCATTATACCCAAAGAGGTATGAATTTCACACGATATGTCCACAATTACTAAAAACCTACGAATTTTGTTATTCAAATTTTCTTTCCATTTCATTTTATTTCTTGAATCCTCTTGTTTGATTCTTGATAATCCAAGATTAAACAAATACAAACAAGATTAAGCATGATCTACTACCCTATAACATAAATCTACCCAAAAAAAATCAAGGATTAAATAAGAGTTTAGAAGTTACCTTCTTCTAGTTTCTTCTTCTTCTTCTTCTTCTTCTTCTTCTTCTTCTTCTTCTTCTTCTTCTTCTTCTTCTTCTCTCTATCTCTCTCAATTTCTCAATACAACTTCTACATAACAATTATCTACATTATGAAGAACATAAAAATATAATTAAAATAAGGAATTTAGATTATAACTTTATTAGTATGAATTTACGAGAGAGATGGAGATGATGATGATGGGGCTTGTTTTGTCTTCCCAAAGCTTTCCCTTCTTCTTCTTTTTCTTCCTCTTCTTCTTCTCCTACAACTCTCTCTAACTCTCTTCTTCTTTCTTTGGTTTGTTTTCTAAAACTAACATACTAACTTGTAGTATATACATATAATATACAATACTAGTAATATATAATATATGTAACTCCTAGTAATTATTAGATATACTAATTACTAGTTAATACATAGGTTACACCAATTTGAACTTGAAAAGCCTAAGAGCATGTTTGGCAAATACTCATTATTTTAATTAATCAATAGCTTAACATCAATCAATCTCATCAAATTGTCACATAATTATATTTACTTGTTAATTATAATTATGTAACAATCATCACATAACTCATCTAATTTAATTATCTCAATTAAATTAGAACTATAACATAAAATTATTATATTAATTAAATTAAATACTAAATATTCATTTAATTAATTTGCTACACTTAATTACATTACTCTATAATCAAAACAAAATTTATTTATTTAACTCAATAAATAATTCAATTAAATATTTATATATATGAAAATTAATATATAACATTCTCTTCACATCAATTCACATATACTACAATATATGACATACACATACTCACACCCAACATATCTCATAAATAATACTTTTATTTATAAAATTCTCATTTATAATTTCTAAAAATCTGGGATGTCACAAAGACTCTAGGAACCCACGTGAAGATAACGAATATACGAGTAGAATCGACTTTAATCGATAACGTTAAAGCCGCTCAAGCTACACACCCAGAGCTGATGAATGTGAAGAAGAAGGTTCAAGAGGGCGTTATTCTACATGCAAGAATCAACGAAGAGAGAAAATCTCAACCCTCGATTTAATTGGCCCATTTGAAATTCTCGATGAAGTAGGAACTGTGGCCTATAGACTCATTTTACCGCCAAGTATGTTGCGTGTTCAGAACGTTTTTTTTACGTATCGATGTTACATAAATATGTGGACGACCCGAACCACATTATTAAATTAGAACTAAACGATATAGCAGAAGATTTAACGTATGAGGAGATACGTGTTAAAATCTTGGATAAGAATGATCGTATTCAACACTCAAAGGTTATACCTCAAGAATTAGAATCTAAAATGAAGTCAAGGTATTCTCACCTCTTCGGTATACCAGGTACGTACATAAAGTTCGAGGGCAAAATTTCATAAGGAGGGGAGATTGTGAGACCCCAGATTTTATGAATAAAGATTTAATTTTCTCAAAATATTTTTTGAATATTATGGTGTGGATTTGAGATAATGTTATAGTTGTGAGTAATATTTATAAATTTTGCAAAGTATGCAAGTTGTTGTATAATATTCGATTGGTCGGAGAATATTCTTTTTGTCGGGGAATATTCGTACGATGGTACAATCATTGGTGGACCCCACAACGGAATTATTATTGGATTGAGAAAACTACAAAAATATTTTTATGAAAATAACGGCGGAAGTTTTACCGTTAAAACTGTTGAACTACTCGGTAGTAAAAGTACAGTAATACGTGTGGTTGCATAGTAGCACACGGTATTTAATATTGATGTTTATGTGATAAGTCACTCATTTTTGATTTATTAGTATTATTAATATAATAAAACAGAAAAGCTTTTTATATAAAACAGAATACTTTTATAAAGTTATTCTATAAATAGAATATATTATATTTTATTATGAATAGTGTTGCATAAGTATACGCATGGTGTTTTGCATAGTAAAATCTTTTTATATAAAATGTAATACTTTTATAAAGTTATTCATTTTATTAGATTATAAATGTAATAAATTATATTTTATTTAAAAGATTTTGCTTTAAATATGGACCGTCTCGATTAAAAGTAAATCAATCTGAACCGTTCATGAATTAGTTACTATGCAGTCCATTCTTCTATAAATAGAAGCTCATTCCTTCATTATTTCTTACGAATTCACTGAAACTCTAGAGAGAGAAACTATAGAGAGAGTTCTTCTTCTATAATCTTAAGTGTATTTCTTTAGAGTTTAAGAAAGCTTTGAGCGTAGTGCAACTTTTCTTCGAGTATATCCTCACCTTACCAGTCAGAATACTCTTCTTTTAAAGGTAAAGGATATTATTTGTTGTACTCGTAAGGGGTATTCTTTCTTTCTTATTCGTGAAGAGAATTTCTGTTATTCCATTATTTATTATTCTGTTGGAATAACCTATATACGCGGGCTACCCTATACTTGGTGAAATTCTTCTGTTATTCCATATTTTATTATTCTGTTGGAACATTATATCTGTGCTTTATGCATGATCTGTGTCCATTATTTATCATTCTGTTTGAACATCCTGTCTGTGCTTTACGCATGACCTGGTTCCATTATTTATCATTATGTTGGAACAACTTGTCTGTGCTTTATGCATGACACGGTTACATTATTTATTATTACATTGGAATATCCGTCTGCATGCGCTTACGCATGACCGAATTCCGTTATTTATTATTTCGTTGAAATAACTCTTATGCGTATGCGGTCTATTGCATGCCTGGCAATTTCTTTTGTTATTCCATTCTTTATTATACTCAGTTGGTTAAAGTTTTGACTTCTATACTCCATGAAATTGGTGGCATATCCTTGATATTTGCGCTTCATCCAGTATCTTTTCATGGAAATATTCTTCTGAGCATTGTTGAATTTTTACTCTACAAAGAAGTATCATGTTGACAATTTGGACGTTATTAGTTCCTGGATAATTTAATTCTTGAACTTGTTTTATTGAATTCTTATATCATTATCATCACCCTCATGTTTATATTATGTTGAAAGTCATCTGTGGCCTGTAGTGCATAGATGGACTTGGTATGATTATGACCAGGGATTATTCGATATAATCATGACCGTAATATTACAAATGAAGTGAAAAACAAATCCTCATTGGCACGTAGTGCATTGATGAACAGTTTTTGGTATGATTATGGCTATGGATTCTCTTCGACCAAGGGTGCAAAGATGAATTATTTTATGGCATGATCAGGACCATTGATGAAAACACGATTATCATTGGCCCGTAGTGCATGAATAATTTGTGGTCATGATACTAAAGAATATCATTGGCCTGTAGTGTCGGGATGATTTGATGATGTGGATTATTTGTTCAGTTGAGTCTCAGCGATAAAAGTAATGAAAAACCTTTTAAATCATAGAAGATAGTAGATTTTATTCTCTACTTAACTCTTCTAATAAATTGCTTATTCCGCTGCATTTAAACTTGATGTTTATTATATTTTATCAGTTTAACAGCGTTGAAGGCTAACGATAAATTATTCTGCATTATCTTAGTCATAATATTTCTTACTGGGCTAGTTGAGCTCACCCTTTTACTTTCATTATTCTCTTCAGGAAATGAGAACATAGCAGGGACTAGTCGGGGAACAGAGTGATGGTCTTAGATGGTGCATTAGTAGTCCTCACTATTCTGTGAAATAGTGTGATAATAAATGTAATGAGGACCCCATTGAGTTTGTATATTGTCTAGATGACAATATTTGTATTAAAACTCACAGCATATGTTTAGTCATATTTTACACGACTGTTGTATAATTAAGTTTGTATTAGAATTCTGTACCATATATTTGGCGACTCAAGATGGGTGATGTATACCTATTTTGGGGACGTCACATGTTAGATTAGTTGGTGACCAAGACAAGGAGATGTGATCCCTAATTTGATTAGGAGAATAAATTATTTCTAATCCATATTAGGAATTATTAGTTCCCGGAGGCACAATAGTTATCTAGAAGGGGGGAGGGGTTGAATAGATATTTTTAAATTCTTTTCGATTTAACTTGTTAGTTAATAATGATTAAAACTTAGCGAAATTAATATTTGTTTTAATCTCCCTTAAGATAGTGAGTTAATGAGAGTGAGGCAGTTATAGCAGATATGACAGTTATAACAAGAATGTAATAGACACAGTCGTTTTAAGTGGTTCAAAGCACATAAAGCTCCTAGTCCACTCTTCTACTCCTCGAGTAGGAAATCCACTAAGGATGTCTTATACACTTTCGTAATCATACAGATTCCTTCTAGACCTGCAGTCTAGGAACTTCTTAGTTCACTCTTGAACTCTTCAAGTCCAGCAGACTTGGCTCTTCATAGTTTACTTAGAACTCTTCAAGTCCTTCTGACTTGGAACTCTTACTTCAGTTGATTGGTAGTCGTTGAGTTCTTGATGGTTGCTACTCAGTTGCTATTAAGAACTTGTTCGAAAGAACTGAGTAGCTGAACAAGCTTTCTCTTTTTCTCAGATCATAGATTTGAGTGTTGAGAGTTCTGATGCATTTTTGTTCAATGCTTGCTTGCATCTCTCATCTGCACATGTTCTGCATATATGTGTTCCTTGAATTATATCCGTTAAAGCCTTTTGTTGAGGCATTAAATGCGTTTGACATTTCTGAGCTTTAATGGAGACTTTTCTGTACACCTTCTGATTTGCGTTGTGGCCCACTGACACAGCAGTTTGCTTTCTCACGTAACACCTAAAAATGTGTTTTCCTCTGCCCTATGGTCCTTTCCTTAGCTTCTTCAATACATTTCTTTCGTTGTATACTAAGGATATCTTTTGTACCATTGTGACTGATGAGGACTTCAACGTTGAAAACCCATTCCACATTTGTTGGAATTTGTCTCCTAACAAAAGGTAGGGCTCGATGCTTCTGACATATGGCAGATGATACTCTATGATCCAGATCGTGATGTCTTGTCACCTTGGTGCTTGGTCTGATGCTATCGAACAAGAGCACTACGATTTCTCTTAAAGAATTGCACACTACGATCTTTACTTGCTTGTGGTTGCAAACTCTGCGTTTCCGAGGGCACACTACGATCTCTGAGTTGGCTCGGCAAACGTTGGACCACTCTACAATTTTGGAAAAGGTCCTTTAAGGCAGGCAGACTACGATCCTCGATGCTTTATGTTTCTGCCTTAGCTTCTATAATCTTGATCAGCTTGATACACTACGATTCTTGTTGAAGCCTATCTATTACACTTCAACATGTAGATCAACCTAACAAATTTGATCTTTCACTAAGTCCTTATATATGTATTTCTCTAAGGACTTTACATATAATCATGAGCATTTATATTTAAACATCAAATCAAAATATGCATTCTCCCAACAATCTCGCCCAATTTGATGTTGACATAATCAAGGAGATTTGTTGTCATGATTATTAGTTTCTAGATGCATTTGCAGGAAAGTAAACATGACTTAGTATTTCAGTGAGCAGCTAAAATTTCTAGAGAATAAGCATGAATTTATTGATGTTCGTAGAATATTACAATTTAGTTTTACATCAATAATAATTTAAACTTTCACTTATCTCTATTTCTTTGATCTTTTGCGTGGAGGATTGGAATACTCCTCAGCCCTTCTTTTCCTGTTTGCTTCATCTCTCTTGGCTAGATCTTCCAGCTCACTTGGGCTTAGCCCAGGCTTGTGATCATGCCTATTCATGAATACAGGATCTCCAATTGGCATTCTGAGGCCTGTGGTGGTCACATTGTGTGAGCTGGTAGCTGGCCCTAGATTCCTTATAGGCTGAGCCATTAAGACTTCCTGCTGATTAGATCGTTGAGTCTGATGGCCGGGTCGTGGAGTCTGTTGGTGAGTCGGCCTTGTAGGAGGACTCCTTGAGGATTGATTGTGGAATTGTCCTCTGCCTTTGCCCTTGCCTTGATCTCATTTCCTTTCATTCTCCCCCTTTATGTCAGCATTAAAGGTTCGAATGTCTTCGGACAGGCGAGTCACTCCTTGGATGAGCTCGTTAAGTTGGCTTTGCGTTTGAGCAATGTCCTCTCGATTTTCCTTGATCAGAGCTTCAGATCGAGCTTCCCTGTTTCGAAGGACGGTTAGAACATTGTCAGTCTGTTGTCCTTGGGTGACATAGAATTGTTGGAATTCTTTTACGGCAATTTACAGATTGATTATGCTTTCCTGCATAAGTTTGTTCTGGGCATTTTGAGCTGTCTGTAAGGAAAGAACTGCATCTCTTTGTCCTTTAGCTGCTAGAAAGTGAATGTCATCCTTGTCCTTTATGCTCTTAACCATTTACAGCACTGATCATTTTTGTTAATCTAAGATGAATGAGTTTTGAGTGAGCTTCAAGGATATCATCGATTTCCTTGATCAGTTTCTTGGACACTTCTGTCAACTCAGCTTTGGTGGGTAGATATGAAAGTAGTTCACTGAGTTGTGGGTTGTTTAAAGGAGGGGATGTTTTCTTGTATTTATCTTGCAAGGAGTAGAGGGTAAGATCAAGGTTGAAGTATTCTTTGGTGGATGAATAGGGAATATCTGATGGAGGGAATATCTGATGGAGGGGACTTTGTTTGGGTGTCTGAAAAGGGTGGCTCTACGATTTGAGCTTGGGACTCTACGATGGGGCTAGAGTCATTAATCGTAGAGTTCATGGAAGTTGGGATCAATGTGAAGTACTTTGGAACATTTAGTTCATCAGTTACAGAATTTTGGGATTCTGAAACTGGGGATTGACTTGGTGGATTTAAAACGACTTCCAACCAGCTTGGAAATTCATAAAATGGCTGAAGAAAGATAGTGGATAGTGATTAACTCTGAACAGGATTGGGATAGATAATACCTTATGCACCATCCTTGAGGAGGGACCATTTGTTATCAGCTTCTTGGCAAAGTTGAAGTTGCCTAGAAATCCATGGGCTAGCACAGAGATGGCTGGATATTCTTTGAAGCTCCAAAACATGTGACTCCAGGAGTTTAGAATTTGAGCTTGATGATAGGGCATCATGGGGAGATAGGAGAACAAATCGATTGTAGAGATAACTCTATACCCATCCCTTTACCTTTTGTGATCTCAATTTCATCATCATCTTTGTCTTCCTCTTCTTCTCCATCTCCTTTTGAGGATTCCACTATGTCAATGACTTCATTTTGACTTTCTTGCTCAGGCTGTCCCTCATTTTATGCAGGAGCAGTTTCTTCTGTAATGGGGATATCATGAGGCTCCCCCTCAACATGATCATCCATCTATAGGACTAATAGCTCCCCCTCAGCTGGAGCATTTTCTATCATGAGAACTTCAGGTATTTCCTCAGCTTGAGTATTTTCTAAGGTGAGAACTTCAGGTGTCTCCCCCTCAGCTTGAGTTATGTCCTTTTGGCTTTCTTTGGACAGTTCCTTTTTAGCAGCCATCCTCTTGTCTTCCTCCTTGAGTACTCCTCATTAATCAGGATGTACTTCTTAACCAATTTTCTTCTTGGTTTTCTAGGCTGAGCCACAGCCTCAGGACTTTCTTCAGCTTCAGCTTTGTCCTGTTGATCGGTCAAAGCCATCCTGTGCAAAGAACTTCCTTGCTTGAGGTGTTCAGTCTGGTCTCTACGATCGGTAGAGACTCTATGATCGAAGAGACAGATGGCCTCTTGGACTTGTGACTGATTTTTTTTCTTCTTCAGCAGCTGTGATATGGTGGCTCTGTCTTCATCTGCCTCAGCCAATTGTTCTTTTCTCCTTAGGATTCTCAAAGTCTCAATATCAGAGGACTCTATAGGTATATCAGTGGTAGACCCTTGAGGTTCCTCTACCATTCTAGTCTTTAGCTTTCTCTTGCCCTTGCTTTTTTTGACAAGGGCAGTGGTTTCTTCCTTGTTGGTCTCTTCCTCTTCTTCTTCAGTCTCTTTGACGACTGACATGTTTCTTGGAATCCATAATTCCTTTATTTCACCAGTTCTTCCACTGGACTCTGACATCATGCGTACATTCTCAGCTGGGTTCCATTTCTAGTTCTCAAACAGCTGCTGAGTTGTTCGTCGGTTTGGATTGATGGATTCTCCTTCATTTTCCCCAATTTTATCACCCATAGCAGACTGTAGGATGATGTTTATAAATCGCCCGTAGAGCATCTTTTGAGAGCTCTTTGTCTTCTTCGAGCTGGTGATCCATTTCCCAATCCATTTGAAGCAGTAGAGCTCCATAGTTGAGTTGCATTCCACAACTTATGGCAGTTGTGAGCTTGAGTTGTACCACATTTACATAGTCATGGCCAGAGCTTTTGTAACATATGTACTTCCCAATAATATCAGCCTGAAATTCGTACCTCTTAGGAAACTCCTTTTTCTTATATCCCTTGACCATGGGGATTTTCTTGTGATGCATCTTCTTTAGGCCTTCATAAAAGTCAATGCCATTTATGATCAAGAACCCCTCATTTTTGAAGCCTAGGGCTAGGTTGATATCCTTACTTCTGAGTTTGATTTCCACGTCCTTGACCCTCGTGGTGATAACGTTATATTCGAATACCCCATTCTTGTAAAACTCCTTTATCAGCTTCGGGTAAATCCAGGTGCTCATACCTAGGGCTTCTTCGAGACCTGCCTTCTTTATCAATGTCAGAGTCTTGTAAAATTTGGGTTCAACAGTTATGAACTCATCAAAGCACAGTCTGTAGCCAGAGACGACGTTGGAGGCTGCCATTGATTTCTTTGCAAGGAATATGGTTATCTAAGCTTTCTTAAAGGTTAGGGTTTCTTCTTGTAGAGAGAGAGAGAGAGAAAGAGAGAGGAGAGTGATAAGCTTTTTGAACTTCTGATTTCAAAAAAGGCATTTTCAAACTATACTTGTAGTTTCCCTCTCTCCATTTTTTTTGTT
The DNA here is from genome assembly GCA_020205605.1 of Panax ginseng. Classification (NCBI taxonomy): domain Eukaryota; kingdom Viridiplantae; phylum Streptophyta; class Magnoliopsida; order Apiales; family Araliaceae; genus Panax; species Panax ginseng. Next base: position 42,322,509 of record CM035141.1, on the reverse strand, counting down.
TAGTGGGGCAGGTGTCAAATTCTGCTTGGCTCTCACTGAATTTGGACCGAGGAGGATCAGATCAATTGCCTTTAGCTCCTTCTGAGTTAATGTGTCCTTAGTGAGGACTACGATCGTTGAGGTAGCCTTTGCGATCGTTGAGTCTGCTCAACATTCGTTGTGTCTGTTCAGCAATCGTCGTGTCTAAACTACGATCGTCGAGTTTATCCAGCAATCGTCGTGTCTGAACTACGATTGTCGAGTCTGTCCAGCAGTCGTCATGTCTAAACTACGATCGTCGAGTCTGTCCAGCAGTCGTCGTGTCTGAACTACGATCGATGAGTCTGTCCGGATCCTTGTGATGAGTTTTTGACTTAGCATTCTTTTAAGGTAACTCAAGAAGGGCCAACCTTATAGAGTGAATCAAGGGTTAGGTTTGTTCCTGAGGCGCTTATCAGAGGGGTTGCTTTGTTTTGAACTTTTTCATCACAGGATGCTCTTTTGTTTTGTTGATGGGGCTCTACCATCGTTGAGTCTGTGCTACGATCGTTGAGTTTGTGTTACTCCAGCTCTGCGATCGTGGACTTCCCTTGATCATGTCTATGATTTCAATCATAGCTTTTATATCTGTATGGTTTGCACACACTAGAGCATATATTTCATGGTTGTAAATTAAGCATTCCTAGCTCACTTATTAACTTGTTAAATCTGGAATCATCTAGAGGCTTTGTAAAGACATCAACAAGTTGATTTTCAGTAGGGAAATATTGTAAAGATATAGTTCCATTTTGCACATGATCCCTAATGAAGTGATACCTTATTTCTATATGTTTAGTCCTAGAATGCATGACAGGATTATGAGTTATTGCTATGGCACTTGTGTTATCACAGTGAATAGGTATGGATTTGAATTCAAACCCATAATCTGCTAGCTGATTTTTCATCCATAGAATCTGAGCACAGTAACTGCCAGCAGCAATGTATTCAGCTTCTATAGTTGAAGTACATACTGAGTTTTATTTCTTGCTAAACCAGGACACAACTCTGTTTTCTAGCAATTGACAGGTGCCACTGGTACTTTTTCTATCTATTTTGTAGCCTGCAAAATCAACATCTGTGTATCCTGTTAGTTAAAATGAGGACTCCTTGGGATACCAAAGCCCCGAGTGAGGTGTACCCTTGAGATACCTGAAAATCCTCTTTACAGCAGTTAAATATGATTCTTTAGGGTTAGCCTGAAATCTAGCACATATGCATATTGCAAACATTATGTCTGGTCTACTGGTAGTTAGATATAAAAGAGAGCCTATCATACCTCTGTATTGAGTTATATAATTACTTTTACCTTTTTCATCTTTGTCAAGCTTGGTTGCAGGAGCAATTGGGTTTTCATGGGATAGGCTGATTCCATGCCATACTTCTTAAGTAAATCTTTGATGTACTTGGCTTGGTTTATGAATATTCCTTCATCAGTCTGCTTTACTTGCAGTCCAAGGAAGAAGTTCAGCTCACCCATCATACTCATTTCAAACTTGCTCTGCATAAGCTTGGAGAATCTCTTACATAGCTTTTCATCAGTAGAACCAAAAATAATATCATCAACATATATTTGAACCAATAAGACTTTGTCTTTATGCTTTCTAAGGAATAATGTCGTATCTACTCTACCTCTTGTGAATCCATTTTCAATAAGAAAACTAGTTAGTGTTTCATACCATGCTCTAGGTGCTTGATTAAGACCATATAAGGCTTTGTCTAATCTATAAACATAATTAGAAAGAGATGAATTGATGAAACCTGGAGGTTGCTCTACATAGACTTCTTCTTGAAGTTCACCATTCAGCAATGCACTTTTGACATCCATCTGAAAGACCTTGAATTTCATGTGAGCAGCAAAGGTAAAGAAGATTATGATGGCTTCCAGTTTGGCAACAGGTGCAAATGTCTCATCGTAGTCAATGCCTTCTTCATAAGAGTAGCCCTTGGCCACTAGTCTTGCCTTATTCCTAGTTATTACTCCATCTTCATCCATCTTGTTCCTGAAGACCCACTTGGTTCCAATAACAGGATGACTCTTTGGTCTTGGTACCAATCTCCATACTTTGCTTTTTTTAAATTGGTTAAGTTCTTCTTGCATGGCCTCTATCCAGCTGGAGTCTTCCATAGCATCCTCTATCTTCTTAGGTTCCATTTGTGACAGGAAGCTTAGATAAAAACATTCATTCTGGGTGGCAGCTCTTGTTTTTACTCTTGCACTCGGATCTCCAATTATTAGATCTTGAGTGTGATCTCTTGCCCATCTATTTCCTGTTGCGACATCTGTCCTGATGTCTTCTTGTCTTAGGCCTTCAAGATCTATTTCTTCTTCTTGGTGTGGAGGTTCGTTGTCTGGCATAGGCCTCTCTACGATCTCATTTTCTTGCTCAACAATTTCACTTTCTGGTACTACGATCGTAGTGTTGAGCTCGACGACCTCGTTCGTAGTGTCTGAACTGTCGGTTGTAGTGTCTTGAGGCATTGTTTTGTCCAAGTCTGTTTCATCAAAAATGATGTGAATCGAGACTTCAACACTTAGTGTCTTCTTGTTGAACACTCTGTAGGCTTTTACTGTTTGTGGCATATCTAAGAAATATTCCTTCGTCTGACTTGGGTTGAAACTTTGTCAAGTACTGCTTTCCATTGTTGAGAATGTAGCATGCACAGCCGAATACATGAAAGTAGCTGACACTTGACTTTCTTCCTTTCCACAGTTCATAGGGAGTTTTCTTGATCGTAGAGTGTATGAGTGATCTGTTCTGAGTGTAGCATGCAGTGTTGACAGCTTCTGCCCAAACGTATTCAGGCAGATGGGCTGCTGCTAGTAGAGTTCTTCCAGCTTCTATCAAAGTTCTGTTCTTTCTCTCAGCTACTCCATTTTGTTGTGGAGTTCGTGGAGCTGAGAAGTTATGACTGATGTCATTGTCTGTGTAGAACTAGTCCATTTATAAGAAGTCGAATTCTCTACCATGATCACTCCTTATAGCCTTGATTTTCTCTCCTTTCTCGTTCATCACCAGTCTGAACATCATGATCAGTTGGGGGCTTGTTTCATCCTTAGATGTTAGAAAGAACACCCGTGTGAACTTGGTGTAGTCGTTGACTATAACCAGTGAGTATATTTCCCTCCGAGACTTGTCATTGGAATTGGCCCAAAAAGATCCATGTAGAGCAGCTGTAGGGGCTTGTCGATTGAGTTGGCAGTTTTACTCTTAAATGAGCTTCTGGTTTGTTTTCCAAGCTGACAGGCATTGCATGGCCTTTCTTTGACGAAGTTGAACTTAGGTAGGCCTGCAACAAGATCTTTTGAGGCCAGCTTAGACATGCTTTTGAAGTTTAAATGAGACAATCGTCTATGCCATTCATTTCTTCAAATGCTTTAGCTAGAAAGCATATTGTTTCATCTGCAACATGATCTTTTGAGGCCAGCTTGGACATGCTTTTGAAGTTTAAATGAGACAATCGTCTATGCCATAGCCAGCTCATTTCTTCAGATGCTTTAGCCAGAAAGCATATTGTTTCATCTAAGCTTAGTTGTCCAAGATTCATTGTGTAGACATTTCCTTCTCTTGTTCCGTTAACTTTACAGCAGATGTCTTGAAATCTCTGACTTGACACTGATTGTTGAGGAATGTTACTTGTGACCCTTGTCGCAGAGTTGGCTAATGCTCAGAAGATTATGTTGTAGTCCTTCCACATAGGCTACTCTACTGAAGGACACTGATCCATTTCCAGCTGAGTCATATCCTCTTGTCTTGCCAGAGCCGTTGTCTACAAAGATGACTGAGGGACCTTCCTTTTCTATGTAGTTAGACAAAAGGGTTTTGTTCCCAGTCATGTGCCTTGAGCATCCACTGTTCAGATATCAGGTCGTGATCGTGGAGCTCTTTTCCCGTGGTAACATTAAACCTTCATTTTTGTACCCATATTTGCATGAGTCCTATTTTGTTAGTACCCTTGGGGACCCAAATCTGTTTGATCTTGGGTCTCACATGCATGGAATTATAATAGCACTTTGTAGCCTTGTGACCAATTTTTTAGCACACAAAACATTTAATATGATGCATGCTTGTGTGTGGGAGAGAATTCATTCTCCAATTGGACTTTTGTGGTTCTTTAGTCATCCTTCTGTTAAACTAATTTTCCATCTTCCATATGTCCTTGGGTTTCATGAATTGTGAGGAGTATACATTACCTCTACTGTACCTTCCCAGTTGATTCGTAGAGTTAGTCTTACTTAACTCTACGATCCTTCGAGGTTGGTGAGTAGAGGATGGGTTACTCTTCTTTTTTCTGAAACCCAGGCAAGCATGAGATCCTTTACTCCTTGGAGTATGGATGGAATCAGTAGAGCAGGGTTGGGCTGGTTCCTCCTTCTGTGAGGATTTCACAAATTTAATGCCTCTACTAAAACTTGAAGAATTACTAGTGTTAGTTTCCTTTATTTGTTCCACACATGGCTTTAAGGTGGATTCCCCAAAGCCTAAGTCTGTTCTGTCAAATGTACTTCTCTGACTAGAGAGCAGGGAGTCCATGGATAATGAGGATTTATTCCATGTAGAGATAGTCTTTTCTAGTTCCTCAATTTTAGAGGTTAGATTGGACTCTCTTTGTGTATTGAGCTCATTGGTCTGTTTTAAGATCTCATTCTCAGCCTCAAGCTTCGAGAGAAAGTTAGTACTTAGAAGGGTTATTTCCAGTTCTTCTTGAACTTTCTTTTTCTCCTCTTGAAGAAGTGAATAATCCTTAGACAGAACTCTGAACCACTTTATGTATTGATGCAGATCAGTGTTATGACATGCAGTGTAGTTCTCAAATCATTAATGTCTACATCAGGAGAGTTGAAGTCAAATACCTCATCGATACTTCATGTATGTTGGACTTCAGTTTTTCCTTTGCATGTTTGGCCATTAGGCACAAATTAGCCATTTGAGGATCTTCATCATCTCCAGATTCGGGAGTTGAGTCATTGTCTGAATCACAATCCTCCAGCTACAAGTTCTTTGTCTCTCTTCTGAGGCCTTTTGTTGCCTTTGTATTCCTTCTTTGGATGTGATTTCTTCTTTAGCTCTTCTCTGAGAGGTTTGTTGCAGTTGGCAATGAAATGGCCAGGCTTCTTGCAGTTGTAGCATAAATCATTCATTTGCTCCTGGCTGCTATAGTTGCTGACCTTCTTTGGCTTTCTGGTTTTGCCATGATGCATGAACCTTCTTAGTCTTTTACCAGCATTGCAAGGTCTTCATCATCGTCTTCATCATAGTCCGAGTCAATTTCAGTGTTGACCTTGGAGGTACTTTCAGTTTCTTTGAGAGCAACACCCTTATCCTTATTTCTACCTTCTGACAGAGTTTCTGCTCGTTGAGTCAGCTCCAGTTCGTAAGTGAGAAGGTTATCGTATAGCTGTTGAACAATCATCTCGTGGAGATTCTTTGACTCTCTAATACCAGTGGTTTTGGCATCCCACCTGCTTGGTAAGGCCCTCATGAACTTTATGATTAGATCTTTGTTTGGATAGATCTTTCCATAAGCTTGTAGAGAGTTGAGCAGAACGTTGAATCTCTCATAGGTGGCAGTGAAATTTTCTCCTTAAACATGAGCGAACATTTCATACTGTTGTGTCAGGAGAGATTGTTTGTTTTCTCTTACTTCTTCCGTTCCTTCATGCATGATGAGTTGTGCTTCCCAAACCTCCGTTGTTGTTTTGTTGTTGACCACATTTTTGAACAGATCGTCTTCTAAGGATTGAAACAAAATAGTCTTGGCCTTCTTGTCGAGTTGAACAGCTCTCTTCTCGTTGTCTGTCCACTCCTCTTTGACTTTTATTTGTATTCTATTTGGGTCGTCTGTAGTTGGTGCAAGCTTTGTTGGAACATAGGGCCCATTTTGAACAGTCTCAAATAGATCTTCATATATTGAGTCCATGTATGCTTGCATCCTAACTTTCCAGTTTGCGAATTTATCTTTGTTGCACATTAGTGGCTTGCTGCCTCCTCAAGTCCTTGATTCGCTTGGTAAGTGTGCCATTGGATCTACTTAAGCTTTATAGGCTGTATAATAGAACCTGCTCTGATACCAATTGTTAGTTCCCGGAGGCACAATAGTTATCTAGAAGGGGGGGGGGGGGGGTTGAATAGATATTTTAAAATTCTTTTCGATTTAACATGTTAGTTAATAATGATTAAAACTTAGCGGAATTAATATTAGTTTTAATCTCCCTTAAGATAGTGAGTTAATGAGAGTGAGGCAATTATAGCAGTTATGGCAGATATGGCAGTTATAGCAAGAATGTAATAGACACAGTCGTTTTAAGTAGTTCAGAGCACTTAAAAGCTCTTAGTTCATTCTTATACTCCTCGAGTAGGAAATCCACTAAGGATGTCTTATACACTTTCTGAATCACACAGATTCCTTCTAGACCAGCAGTCTAGGAACTTCTTAGTTCACTCTTGAACTCTTCAAGTCCAGCAGACTTGGCTCTTCACAGTTCACTTAGAACTCTTCATATCCTTCTGACTTGGAACTCTTACTTCAGTTGATTGGTAGTTGTTGAGTTCTTGATGGTTGCTACTCAGCTATTGTTAAGCACTTGTTCGAAAGAACTAAGTAGCTGAGCAAGCTTTCTCTTTTTCTCAGATTGTAAAGTTGAGCGTTGAGAGTTCTTGTGCACTTTTATTCAATATTTTCTTGCATCTCTCATCTGCACATGTTCTGCATATATGTGTTCCTTGAATTCTATCCATTGAAGCCTTTTGTTGAGTCATTAAATGTGTTTGACATTTCTGAGCTTTGATGGAGACTTTTCTGCACACCTTCTGATATGCATTATGGCCCACTGACACAACAGTCTACTTTCTCACCTAACACCTGAAAAGGTATTTTTCTCTGTCCTATGGTCCTTTCCTTAGCTTTTTCAATACATTTCTTTCATTGTATGCTAAGGATATCTTTTGTACCGTTGGGACTAATGAGGACTTCAACGTTCAAAACTCATTCCACATTTGTTGGAATTTGTCTCCTAACAAAAGGTAGGGCTCGATGCTTCTGACATATGGCAGATGATACTCTACGATCCAGATCGTGATGTCTTGTCACCTTGGTGCTTGGTCTGATGCTATCGAATAGGAGCACTACGAATTCTCTTAAAGAATTGCACACTACGATCTTCACTTGTTTGTGGTTGCAAACTCTACGTTTGTGAGACCCCAGATTTTATGAATAAAGATTTAAATTTCTCGAAATATTTGTTTTTATATTATGGTGTGGATTTGAGATAATATTATAGTTGTGGGTAATATTTATAAATTTTGAGAAGTATGCAAGTTGTTATATAATATTCGATTGGTCAGAGAATATTCTTTTTGTCGGGGAATATCCGTACGACGGTACAATCATTGGTGAACCCCACAACGGAATTATTGTCGGATTGAGAAAATGACAAAAAATATTTTTATGAGAATAACGGCGGAAGTTTTACCGTTAAAACTGTTGAACTACTCGGTAGTAAAAAATGCGATGTCTGGCGTGGTTTGCATAGTAGCACACGGTATTGATTATTGATGCTTACGTGATAAGTCACTCAATTTTGTTTTATTAGTATTATTAATATAATAAAATAGAAAAGCTTTTTATATAAAACAGAATATTTTTATAAAGTTATTCGTTTTATTAGACTATAAATAGAATATATTATATTCTATTATGCATAGTGTTTTGCATAGTAAAATCTTTTTTATATAAAATGAATACTTTTATAAAGTTATTTGTTTTATTAGACTATAAATAGAATATATTATATTTTATTATGCATAGTGTTGCATAGTGCCTGCATAGTGTTTTGCATAGTAAAATCTTTTTATATAAAAGAGAATACTTTTATAAAGTTATTCATTTTATTAGATTATAAATATAATATATTACATTTTATTTAAAAGATTTTGCTTTAAATATGGACCGACCAATTAAAAGTAAATCAATCTGGACCGTTCATGAATTAGTTACTATGCAGTCCATTCTTCTATAAATAGAAGCTCATTCATTCATTATTTCTTACGAATTCACTGAAACTCTAGAGAGAGAAACTATAGAGAGATTTCTTCTTCAATAATCTTGAGCGTATTTCTTTAGGGTTTAAGAAAGCTTTTAGCGTAGTACAAGTTTTCTTCGAGTATATTCTCGCCCTACCAGTCGGAATACTATTCTTTTATGGTAGGGAATATTATTTGTTGTACTCGTAGGGGATATTATTTGTTGTACTCGTAGGGGATATTATTTGTTGTACTCGTAAGGGGTATTATTTCTTTTGTATTCATGAAGAGAACTTCTGTTATTCCATTCTTTATCATTATGTTGGAATAACCTGTTTATGCGAAGTACCGCATACATGGTGAAATTCTTTTGTTATTCCATTCTTTATTATTCTGTAGGAATATCCTGTCGGTGCGTATACGTATGACTTGGTTCCATTCTTTATCATTCTGTTGGAACATCATGTATGTGCTTTACACATGACCTAGTTCCGTTATTTATTATTCTGTTGGAATAACCTGTCTGTGAGGTCTATCGCATGCCTGGTGATTTCTTTTTTTTTTCCATTCTTTATTATACTCAGTTGGTTAAAGTTTTGACTTCTATACTCCATGAAATTAGTGGAATATCCTTGATATTTGCGCTTCATCTAGTATCTTTTCATTGAAATATTCTTCTGAGCATTCTTGAGTGTTACTTTACAAAGAAGTATCATGTTGACAATTTGGACGTTATTGGTTCCTGGATAAATTAATTCTTGAACTTGTTTTATTGAATTATTATGTCATTGTCATCATCCTCATGTTTATATTATGTTGAAAGTCATCTGTGTCCTGTAGTGCATAGATGGACTTGGTATGATTATGACCAGGGATTATTCGGTATAATCATTACCGTAATATTATAAATGACGTGAAAAAAGTCCTCATTGGCCCAAAGAGCATTGATGGACAATTTTTGGTATGATTATGGCTATGGATTCTTTCGGCCAAGGGTGCAAAGATAAATTGTTTTATGGCATGATCAGGACTGTTGATGAAAACACGATTATCTTTGGCCCGTAGTGCATGGATAATTCGTGGTCGTGATACTAAAGAATATCCTTGGCACGTAGAAAGGAGGATGATTTGATGATGTGGATTATTTATAAAAAGTGAGTCTCGGTGATAAAAGTGATGAAAACCTTTTAAATCATAGAAGATAGTAGATTTTATTCTCTACTTGACTCTTCTAATGGATTGCTTGTTCATTCATGCATTAAACTTGATGTTTATTATATTTTATCGGTTTAACACCGTTGAAGGCTAACGATAAATTATTCTGCATTATCTTAGTCATAATATTTCTTATTGGGCTAGTTGAGCTCACCCCTTTGCTTTCATTGTTCTCTTCAGGAAATGAGAACATAACAGGGACTAGTCGAGGGAAACAAAGTGATGGTCCTAGATGGTGCATTAATAGTCCTCACTATTCTGTGAAATAGTGTGATAATAAATGTAATAAGGACCCCATTGAGTTTGTATATTGTCTAGATGAAAATATTTGTATTAAAACTCACTGCATATGTTTAGTCATATTTTACACGACTGTTGTATAATTAAGTTGTATTTGAATTTTGTACCATGTATTTGGCGACTCAAGATGGGTGATGTATACCTATTTTGGGGGCGTCACAGTTGGTATCAAAGCTTAGGGATATGATCCCTGGCTAAGATGTGAGACAAGAACTAGGAGGGGAGAGATGGGGAATTCCTTCGCTAGTATGACCTACCTAAGTTTATTTGGTATTTAATTGGTCGGTCAGAGTATAGGGATAATATGTGATATGTTAATTAACCATTGTTTTTTTTTTGGCAGTGTTTGAAAATGGGAGCTAAAAATGTTCACAATGGAGTGAATGAGACCGTTGAGACACCTTTAATCACTAACCAGGTTAATGTGATGTCAAACGAAGAAGAAATTGGAGATATCTACGTGGTGAATGAAGAACTAATAGTTTCACCCGAGCTAATTGTAGAGGTAGCAGCTGAGAGTGAGGAAGAAGATGAAGAAGAGGAACCTGAGGATAATTTATTAGAAGAATTTTATGATCAAAATTTAGAATTACAAAATCGTATTCATGAGTTAGAAGAAGAGAAAGTGAAGAGCAAGCGGTGATCAGTAGAGCAAAGAGATGTAACAATTCAAAATTGTGTTACCTGATGCGCGATGCTTGAACACAAACACTCTTTAACAGAATATAAGATATTAGAGTTGGAATCTGAGAATGCTATGATCAAAGTTCTGATGAAAGAAGAAACAACTGAACGGAGGAGAATAGATGATGCATGGGTAAAATCCGCACGACGCGTAGATATTGTAGAAAAAGACGTTCGGTCCAATAAGGCCAAAATAGATGAAATGGATTTTGCTTTTTGGACAACAATTGGGAGAATCCAACATCGAATTCGGAATTACCCTGTGCAGAGCGGTCAACCCCAATTCGATATGGATCGAAGAGTAATGATTCAAATCATGGATCAGGAATGTGAAGAAGCACTTAAGGGTGGAATGTACCCTATAGCAAAGTCAAATCCAGTAGTTTAAGTGAGAGCGTTTGTTGAGGAACCCGAACGAAGTTATTACGGGTAAGTTAATGATAAACTCTTGCGAAGTTTATACCTTATTAGATACTAGTTCTACCCACTCTTTTATTTCACCTAGTTGTGTTCAATGTTTGAATTTAACTCCGGAGAAGCTAGATTTTGATTTATCTGTTGAAACTCAGTTGGGAGAAACCTTTGTTACATCCACTATTTATAAATCTTGTTTAATTTAAATTGACACTTTCACGTTACCTGTCAATCTTATCTCTTTGAAAATACTTGCCTTTGATGCGATTTTAGGAATCGATTGGTTAACTACTCATCATGATTTTCGTAAGGTTGTTAGCTTTCATATTCCTAACCAACCTGTTATGCGAATTCAAGTAACCAAACCACTAAAGTCAATCATTCTCATATCAAGCCATAAGTAAAGAGCCACGGTCCTTTCATTGTTGACTTCCTTGTGTCGAATGCACCGAAGCCAGACTTTTTGTAGGCGACGTCATGAATGGCGATGACAAGTTGATAGGTAGCAATGTGACATACTATCCAAGTCTTGGATGAGGGTCACAGTTTTGAATGATATTTCTATTGTTAATAAATTTCCTGACGTATTCTTGAAGACTTCTTAGCCTACCCCTAGAGCGTGAAATTGAATTTTGTATTGACCCCAGTACAAAACCCATTTCTTAAACCCTCAAATATTTCTTCAACTAAAATGAACGTAAATTGCGCCAAAGACGTTGACTCGAGATGTTGAAGATTACGATCGTACCATTCAATACCATCGTAGGAAAAGCAAACATTGTAGCTAACGCGTTGAGTAGAAGATCGTATGCGGTTACAAGTGCGAATATACGAACCCACGTAAAGATAACGAATATACGAGTAGAATTGACTTTAATAGATAAAGTTAAAGCCGCTCAAGCTACACACACGAGTGATGAATGTAAAGAAGAAGGTTCAAGAGGGCGTTATTCTAGAAGCAAGAATCGACAAAAAGAGGAAATCTCAACCCTCGATTTAATTGGCCTATTTGAAATCCTCGATGAAGTAGGAACTGTGGCCTATAGACTCATTTTATCGCCAAGTATGTTGCGTGTTCAGAACGTTTTTTTTTCATATCGAGGTTACGTAAATGTGTGGACAACCCGAACCACATTATTAAATTAGAACTAAACGATATAGCAGAAGATTTAACGTATGAGGAGATACGTGTTAAAATCTTGGATAAGAAGGATCGTATTCAACACTCAAAGGTTATACCTCAAGAAATAGAATCTGAAATGAAGTCAAGGTATCCTCACCTCTTTGACATACCAGGTACGTACGTAAATTTCGAGGGCAAAATTTCATAAGGAGGGGAGATTGTGAGACCCCAGATTTTATGAATAAATATTTAAATTTCTCGAAATATTTTTTTTTATATTATGGTGTGGATTTGAGATAATATTATAGTTTTGGATAATATTTATAAATTTTGAGAAGTATGCAAGTTGTTATATAATATTCGATTAGTCGGGGAATATTCTTTTTGTCGGAGAATATCCGTACGACGGTACAATCATTAGTGGACCCCACAACGGAATTATTGTCGGATTGAGAAAATGACAAAAAATATTTTTATGAGAATAACGGCGGAAGTTTTACCTTTAAAACTGTTGAACTACTCGGTAGTAAAAGTACAGTAATATGTGTGGTTGTATATTAGCACACGGTATTGATTATTGATGCTTACGTGATAAGTCACTCAGTTTTATTTTATTAGTATTATTAATGCAATAAAACAGAAAAGCTTTTTATATAAAACAAAATACTTTTATAAAGTTATTCATTTTATTATACTATAAATAGAATATATTATATTCTATTTATGCATAGTGTTTTGCATAGTAAAATCTTTTTATATAAAAGCAGAATATTTTTATAAAGTTATTTATTTTATTAGACTATAAATAAAATATATTATATTTTATTATGTATAGTGTTGTATAGTGCCTGCATAGTATTTTTTATAGTAAAATCTTTTTATATAAAGGAGAATACTTTTATAAAGTTATTCGTTTTATTAGATTATAAATAGAATATATTATATTTTATTTAAAAGATTTTGCTTTAAATATGGACCATCCGATTAAAAGTAAATCAATCTGGACCGTTCATGAATTAGTTACTATGCAGTCCATTCTTCTATAAATAGATGCTCATTCATTCATTATTTATTATGAATTCACTGAAACTCTAGAGAGAGAAACTATAGAGAGAGTTCTTCTTCTATAATCTTGAGCGTATTTCTTTAGAGTTTAAGAAAGCTTTGAGCGTAGTACAAGTTTTCTTCGAGTATATCCTCGCCCTACCAGTCGGAATACTATTCTTTTACGGTAGGGGATATTATTTGTTGTACTCATAGGGGATATTATTTGTTGTACTCGTAGGGGATATTATTTGTTGTACTCGTAAGGGGTATTATTTCTTATGTATTCATGAAGAGAACTTCTGTTATTCCATTCTTTATCATTATGTTGGAATAACCTGTTTATGCAAAGTACCGCATACATGGTGAAATTCTTCTGTTATTCCATTCTTTTTTATTCTATAGGAATATCCTGTCTGTGCGTATTACGCCTGACCTGTTTCCATTATTTATTATTCTGTTGGAATATCATGTTTGTACGTTTACGCATGACCTAGGTCCGTTCTTTATCATTCTGTTGGAACATCATGTCTGTGTTTTACGCATGACCTGGTTCCGTTATTTATTATTCTGTTGGAATAACCTGTCTGTGCGGTCTATCACAAGCCTGGTGATTTCTTTTGTTATTCCATTCTTTATTATACTCAGTTGGTTAAAGTTTTGACTTCTATACTCTATGAAATTAGTGGAATATCTTTGATATTTGCGCTTCATCCAATATCTTTTCATGGAAATATTCTTTTGAGCATTCTTGAGTGTTACTTTACAAAGAAGTATCATGTTGACAATTTGGACGTTATTGGTTCCTGGATAAATTAATTCTTGAACTTATTTTATTGAATTATTATGTCATTGTCATCATCCTCATGTTTATATTATGTTGAAAGTCATTTGTGGCCTGTAGTGCATAGATGGACTTGGTATGATTATGACCAGGGATTATTCGGTATAATCATGACAATAATATTACAAATGATGTGAAAAAGTCCTCATTGGCCTATAGAACATTGATGGACAATTTTTGGTATGATTATGGCTATGGATTCTCTTCGGCCAAGGGTGCAAAGATGAATTGTTTAATGGCATGATTAGGACCGTTGAAGAAAACACGATTATTTTTGGCCTGTAGTGCATGGATAATTATTGGTCGTGATACTATAGAATATCCTTGGCCTGTAGTGCAGGGATGATTTGATGATGTGAATTATTTATTAAGCTTAGTCTCAGCGATAAAAGTGATGAAAAACCTTTTAAATCATAGAAGATAGTAGATTTTATTCTCTACTTGACTCTTCTAATGGATTGCTTGTTTCGCTGCAGTTAAACTTGATGTTTATTATATTTTATCAGTTTAACACCGTTGAAGGCTAACGATAAATTATTCTGCATTATCTTAGTCATAATATTATTTACTGGGCTAGTTGAGCTCACCCTTTTGCTTTCATTGTTCTCTTCAGGAAATGAGAACGTATCAGGGACTAGTCGGGGGAAACAGAGTGATGGTCCTAGATGGTGCATTAGTAGTCCTCACTATTCTGTGAAATAGTGTGATAATAAATGTAATAAGGACCCCCATTGAGTTTGTATTTGTCTAGATTACAATATTTGTATTAAAACTAACAGCATATGTTTAGTCGTATTTTACACGACTGTTGTATGATTAAGTTGTATTTGAATTTTGTACCATGTATTTGGCGACTCAAGATGGGTGATGTATACCTATTTTGGTGGCGTCACAACGTTTTCGAGAGCACACTACGATCTCTGAGTTGGCTCGGCAAACGTTGGGACCACTCTACGATTTCTGAAAAGGTCCTTCAAGGCAGGTACATTACAATCCTCGATTCTCTACGTTTCTGCCTTGGCTTCTGTAATCTTGATCAGCTTGATACACTACGATTCTTGTTGAAGCCTATCTATTACACTTCAAGATGTAGATCAACCTAACAAATTTGATCTTTCACTAAGTCCTTGTACATGTATTTGTCTAAGGACTTTACATATAATCATGAACATTTATATTTAAACATCAAATCAAAATATGCACTCTCCCAACAGGAATGGATTATGAAGAGTACTATAAATAAGACTATGATGGAGTCTTATTTGATATATGAGATAAGCTTGGTAGTAAGAAGATACCAAAAGAATAAATTGAGAGAATTACTATTTGTTGTTCGTGGGTATCCGCCATCATCTCTGTGAGACCCCAAATTTTATGACTAAATATTTAATTTTGTCGAAATAATTTTTTTGAATATTATGGTGTGGATTTGATATAATGTTTGTAGACACTCGAAATTTTCTGTACTACTGTTACTAACATTGCAGGAGGACAGATTCGTCTTTTATGAGGGATCCCTGAAAGACAATCCAAATCCATACCGGATACTACTAGGAAGTTCAAAGATCAACCATGGATCATAATCAGAGTAACAATTCCAACCTCGGATGTAACCCCGAGGCCTGCAGATACAATACCGGAACACACACCGGAGAAGACCGAATAATCTTGGAGATGACCCCGAGGTATCCAGTCTCAGTCCTAACCATGGGAATAGCCACCAACCTTGGTGATAACCCTAAGGAATGCAGTTTCGGCGATAACCCCAAAAATGCTTGTTTCAAATGCAACCAGCTTCAATCTCGGCGCTCACAACAAGATACAATGTACCAACCCGGAGATAATATCGGGAAGACAGGCACACCTCAAAGATGACAATGAGGACCTTTAACAAATTGCAACAGTCCAATCTCAGCGAAGCTTGAGAAACGTTTGTTTTATCAGCCCAATCCGGCGATAACACCGGTGAGGTGCAACATCATTAACATGATGCCACGTCACATCTCTACGCAACAATGTCCCACAAGACTAACCAATCTCGAGTGACTATTGTGCGGGGTAACAGATGAAAGTTGAAGCTTGAAGACCGGAGGGCATCGTCCCATCTTCAATGACTTCGTACAAACTCTAGTCCCATGCCATCGTACAACTCTCGACAATGGCAGTCCGAAATAGGTCCTGATACCACAAACGGATGCCCAGATTTCACATCTGAAAGTTTGAGTGGACATTATAGTGCCTAAGTGCACGTACTTTGAGACGACCCGACCCAAAAAACTCGGGCCCACCCGGGTTGCCTCTGGTACACCTGTGGCTCAGCCACGGGTACACCTGCGGCTAAAATGCCTATAGATAGAGGGCTTGGGGTGCTGATTTTCAAAGAGAAAAAAGGCGAGGAAGCCCTGCCCAATTTGCTCTGCACTCACCCCATGCAGTGTATTTTCCCCTTTTAAACACCTGTGAGCTCATATATAGCCCTTTTATACCTACAAAAGTATGTGTTTACCTACTCTAAAGATATAAAAGTCTTCTTTGGCAGTCAACTATAAGCCTTCTCACACACTTTAGAGTCTTTCTCTTCATCTCTGCACACACCCTTCTATACGTTGAGAGTCGCGTTGCTTGCTTTTGCTCGGACTTCGGTCTGTGGTTTCATTTCAGTCTGTATATATATATATATATATATATATATATATATATATTGACTAACATTATCGAGTTATGTCTCGATTGAGCCTGAACTTGATATTCGAGCGTTTATTTGCTTTATATATATATATATATATATATATATATATATATTAATCGTGTGTCAAACTTTGTTCGATGAGCCTAGACTTGATGCGGAGGCGTTTACTACTTTAATATATATATACGCATTTATATATATTAGCGTGTGTCGAACTTTGTTTGATGAGCCTAGACTTTGGTCCGGAGCGTTTGCGTTTATATATATATATATATATATATATATATATATATATATATATATATATATATATATATATATATATATATATATTCGCCCTACACCGAGTTTCCTTCGTGGCAGTTGATCGCTTTTACAGCTTTATTTATATTTCGTCCCGCCTAGAGTTTCCTTCGTGGCGGTTGACCGTATTTATAGCTTTATTTACATTTCGTCCCTCCTGGAGTTTCCTTCGTGGCGGTTGACCGTATTTACAGCTTTATTTACGTTTTGTCCTGCCTAGAGTTTCCTCCGTGACGGTTGATAGCTTTAACAGCTTTATTTACATTTTCTGATCCCCCATGGAGGTGCTTCATGGGTGGTGATCATGTCTGTATATATATATTTACAGCTTTTATATATATACCTACTTACTGCTTTCATATAAATTACAGTATTCTGTGCGCCTAGGAATCATGTGATCACAGATTCATCCCATTGGATCTAGATTTGGTTCCCATGATGGACATTTTCAGCTGTAAGCAGCTTGTAAATTATTCTGCGGTGTCTGAATTTTCTCAGATAGTTTCCATGCCCATTAGGAGGTCGGCATTATTATGTACATTATTTTCATACGGATGCCTCGCATTCGTAAAATAAAATCAATCAAGCCGAGCACTTAATATAATGGGAGTCTAAAAGGTCTCAATTACTATTGAGCATCAGAGTTTGAAAAACCTCTTTTATAAAACATCACTGCCATATCTTTCTAAAAAATAAATTTTTACATAAATTCAAACCCTGTGTATATAGGTTCGAACGAGGCCTCGCACTACTTCCAAATAACAGCACATTGACCCACACACACATATTCAGATAACAGTTTCTTGAAAAGAGGCGGTCACCATTGTAACACGGATGTCGGGGGGTACCTAACACCTTCCCCCCGCATAACCAAGTCCCGGGACCCTAATGAATCTCGGTTTCACCGACCCGTTTAGCAGTGTCACATCACTGGGTCAATGTGCAAACCTTTTCTCGGTTGTGTTGGTACAACCATTTAAAAAACCAACTGGCGACTCTTAACACTCCATCGTTGACATTATACATGTCGGACCTTTTTCACTTGTTTTTTCAAACAAATCTCACCTAAAATGAGAACACCAAAGAACAAGTAACGGAAAGGGACATCCAAAAATCCCAACGTCGACAATATTATAGTTATGGATAGTATTTATAAATTTTGCAAAGTATGCAAGTTGTTATATAATATTCGATTGGTCGGGGAATATTCGTTTTATCAGGGAATATTCGTACAACGACACAATCATTGGTGGACCCCGCAAGAGAATTATTGTCGGATTGAGAAAACAATAAAAATATTTTATGAAAATAATGGTGGAAGTTTACCGTTAATAATGTTGAACTACTCGGTCATAAAAGTACAGTAATACGCGTGGTTGCATAGTAGCACACGGTAATGATTATTGATGCTTATGTGATAAGTCACTCAGTTTTGTTTTATTAGTATTATTAATGTAATAAAACAGAAAAGCTTTTTATATAAAACAGAATACTTTTATAAAGTTATTCGTTTTATTAGACTATAAATAGAATATATTATATTTTATTATGCATAGTGTTTTGCATAGTAAAATCTTTTTATATAAAACAGAATACTTTTATAAAGTTATTTGTTTTATTAGACTATAAATAGAATATATTATACTTTATTATGCATAGTGTTGCATAGTGCCTACATAGTATTTTGCATAGTAAAATCTTTTTATATAAAGGAGAATACTTTTATAAAGTTATTCGTTTTACTAGATTATAAATATAATATATTTTATTTTATTTAAAAGATTTTGTTTTAAATCTGGACCGTCCTTTTAAAGTAAATCAATCTGGACCGTTCTTGAATTAGTTACTATGCAGTCCATTCTTCTATAAATAGAAGCTCATTCCTTCATTATTTCTTACGAATTCACTGAAACTCTAGAGAGAGAAACTATAGAGAGAGTTCTTCTTCTATAATCTTGAGCGTATTTCTTTAGAGTTTAAGAAAGCTTTGAGTG
Organism: Panax ginseng; assembly: GCA_020205605.1. NCBI lineage: Eukaryota > Viridiplantae > Streptophyta > Magnoliopsida > Apiales > Araliaceae > Panax > Panax ginseng. The sequence goes on along the minus strand of CM035141.1, from coordinate 42,303,860 downwards.
TAGTGCATGTTTTCTTCAAGTATATCCCCGCCCTACCCGTCGGAGTACTCTTCTTTATAAGGTAAGGAATATTATTTGTTGTACTCGTAAGGAATATTATTTGTTGTACTCGTAAGGAATATTATTTATTGTACTTGTAAGTGATATTTTTTTTATACTCGTAAGGGGTATTCTTTCTTTCTTATTCGTGAAGAGAACTTTTGTTATTCCATTCTTTATTATTCTGTTGGAATAACCTGTATACGCGGGCTACCCTATACTTGATGAAATTCTTCTGTTATTCTATTTTTTATCATTATGTTGGAATAACCTATTTATGCGAAGTACCGCATACATGGTGAAATTCTTCTGTTATTCCATTATTTATTATTTTGTTGGAATATCCTGTCGGTGCGTATTACGCCTGACCTGGTTCCATTATTTATTATTCTGTAGGAAAATCTTGTCTGTGCTTTATGCATGACCTGGTTCCGTTATTTATTATTCTGTTGGAATAACCTGTCTGTGCGGTCTATCGTATGCCTGGTGATTTCTTTTGTTATTCCATTCTTTATTATACTCAGTTGGTTAAAGTTTTGACTTTTATACTCCATGAAATTAGTTGAATATCCTTGATATTTGCGCTTCATCCAGTATCTTTTCATGGAAATATTCTTCTGAGAATTCTTGAATTTTTACTGCACAAAGTAGTATCATGTTGACAATTTGGACGTTATTGGTTCCTGGATAAATTAATTCTTGAACTTGTTTTATTGAATTATTATGTCATTGTCATCATCCTCATGTTTATAATATGTTGAAAGTCATTGTGGCCTGTAGTGATTAGATGAACTTGATATGCTTATGACCAGGGATTATTCGGTATAATCATGACCGTAATGTGACGAATGATGTGGTAAAAGTCTTCATTGGCCTGTAGTTCATTGGTGGACAGTTGTTGCTATGATTATGACCAGGGATTATTCGGTATAGTCATGACCATTGATGATTACATGAATATCCTTGGTCGTGTAGCAGGGATGATTCGATTTTATTTATTAAGCTGAGTCTCAGCAATAAAGTTGATGAAAAACTTTTTAAATCATAGAAGATAATAGATTTTATACTTTACTTGACTCTTCTAATGGATTGCTTATTCCGCTGCAGTTTTTTTATCTAAAACATGTTGTCTATTATATTATATTAGTTGTTATACTGTTGAAGGCTAATGATACCTTATTCTGCATTATCTTAGTCATAATATTTCTTACTGGGCTAGTTGAGCTCACCCTTTTGCTTTCATTGTTCTCTTCAGGAAATGAGAACGTAGCAGGGACTAGTCGAGAGAAACAGAGTGATGGTCCTAGATGGTGCATTAGTAGTCCTCATTATTCTATGAAATAGATTGATAATAAATATAATGAGGACCCCATTGAGTTTGTATATTGTCTAGATGACAATATTTGTATTAAAACTCACATCATATGTTTAGTCGTATTTTACACGACTGTTGTATAATTATGTTTCTCAACCTAATTAAAGGTAAATTTATAATATCTCAATTTATTGTGTAACCTCAAGTTTTAGGGCATAAAACTTGAGAGGATTATTGTAAGCCCATTATTAGTGATATAGTGGAGATTCGGAGTTTGACCTGTGGTTTTTACCTCTTAATTTTAGAGGGTTTTCCACGTAAATTTGGTGTCTTGCTTGTGGATGGTTATTTGTTATTTTTGTTCTCATAATTGGTTTTGTTGATTTCATATTTAATTGCACAAAGACGGAAAAGTAATTCCTGGGTTATAGATTATTTTTGGCGTACTTTTCCCAACAATTGGATTTTAGGAATCCATTTAAAGTTGGCTTTAGAACATTTCAGAGAAGAGTGATCAAAGGCTTTGTAAGCAGGGCATGATGGGGGGTTTGCTTTGGTATTCAACAGAAACAGAGACAAATTTTTAGTCACAAATATCTTCATCATATACTGCAACATTTATGGAAGATGGAAAGGAGAATTTGGCATTTACCTCTATGCAAACTAGCAAATGGCATAGGTTCAAGCTTTGATGTCATCTCATCAGAAGAGTGGCTTGCCATTACCACTGGCAAGATAACTCATACCTTCAGCTGTCCAGGAAGAGAGAGGTAGCTGACTAAATTTGACCCAAATGGGTATTTTCTTGCAATCAGATTTAGTGAACTCCACACCTTTCCAAGGCTGCAGGATAATTACTTTAGAAGCAAAGTGCCAAGGGGCAGATGCTAAGACATTGTCTCTATTAGCTGTGTTGTTGAACTTGAAAATGTAGTAACCTTTGTCATGGAGGTAGACTTTGGAAAGGCCCATGTTTCCCTAAAGCCGCCTAGCAATGGGCTCAATAACTTTGTAAGGGAGTTTGAGTGAAGGAAATATCCAACCATGTTGGAGGGCTAGAGATGGTTGCCTTTTTGAAGAATAGCAACAGGAGGTTTAATGAGAATCTTACCATTTTCAACAAGAAGGAAGAAGTTTTCTTATAGGTGAAGTTTATTTACAGGGAGTTCTTAAGTAGTTTTAGAGCTTGCAAGAATTTTTTGACTTGAGGCTATAAATTATCATTAGTCCTTCATGAACATTAATAGATTGCTAATGTATTACCAAGCTTGAGAATAATAATATAGGATATGGACCAACTGGAGTGGGGAGAGTGAGGTGTATGGAAGACAGGGTAAAGTGCTGACATGATGCAGTTTTAGGGTGTTTCCAATATAGCTATGCAAGATGCTTTAAAGATGGTACCTACTTGTTTTAAGGAAATAATTTAAAGCTCATCACTCGATCAAAATTTTGTGCACTATCTAGGTGTGTACTTTTTCTTATATCAGCAATTTAGTTGCATTAGCGTACTCTACAAAAGACAAGATAATGGTAGAAGGAGATGGATAGATTGGTTACAATGACTGAAACTTGTCTGATGCCAGTTAGATGCGAGTTGAATTTGTCGTACTACTGTTGTAAACGGTAGTTGAATTTATATAAATGGTATTTGAATTCATCGTACTGATGTTATGGTGATGATTCTACATAAAAAAATAATTAAACCTCTAAAAAAAATTGGTTTTCTTGAATGAGTAGATAACTATAATATATCTTCTTCTGCTGCTGCTGCTTCTTTTTAAACAAATTTATTTATAGATTATAAATATGATTTGCTTTCGAGGTTAAGAGCTTTGTTGCTTCCTTCTAAGAGTGCAATTTGTGTTGCTCTTTTAGATAGTTCATTCCTATTCGGGAGTGTTTTACCGACCAGAATGTTAGCTGCAGGCCTGGGTTGGAACGGATGAGGTCGGGCCTGTATGCCCGAAGGCGTACCGGATGTCGGGTTCGGATACCCGAGCCCATTAGGCCGGGATCCAGTGGAAACCAGGGAGGTCAAGGTCGGGTCTTCGCGTCCTTTAGGCCGAGGCCCAGACCAGTGCTTATGATGCTTGATGGGTTGGGCCTGTGCAGTTGGGCATCCCATGTGCAGAGTTAGGAGTGATAAGGGGTTTACGTGGCTAAGATTTCTAACCCTAACCATATCTTAATAAGGCAACTCCAAAGGTAGTATTAAAAAGGGATTCTACTTGCACCTTTTAAGGATATTGTGTTGGACCCAAATATAGGTAACTACCATATTTAGGAGTCCTATTTCGACTAGCAGAGGGACTCTTGGGAGATGAGAATGGCTATAAATACAAGGCTTAACTTCAATTAACAGGTAATACATCTTTGAGCACTAAACACTTAAGCCTCCATTGTTAAACCTTGTGAACGGCCTGTACTTATTCTCACACCGGAGCTATCCCCCGACGGCACAAGCCGTCAAGCTTCTGTGTGATTTGTTATTGTACAGGTTTTATCGCGTGGATTCTGTGATTGGACACGTAGACGAAACGTGGCGTTAACATTGGCGCTAGAAGGAGGTCTATTAGTGCTTAATCAATCACAGTTAAACTTTTCCGGTAGTAGGCTATGGCGAGTAAGGTGAACAATGCCTCTGCCCAGGAAAAGGAAAAGACTCAACTGTCGCACCAGACCACCCAGGTGAGGGGGTCGGTGAAGGATCGGTTAGGATCCAAAATTCTAGAGGCTCAAGAGGTACCAGCCCACTCCCACCGGTGTAAGCTCTTCAATGACAGCCATCACACACCCCCTCCTACGAGTCAGGCCGATGAAAATCATTCACGGGCCCTCGTACGACGAGAAAGAGGAGAAGGGAGCCAGGACCAGAGGGAGTTCATCCTGAGAAAGAAGATGGATCAGAATAAGGATGCTATGTTGGCCTTGCAGCTGCAACAGGAAGAACTCGAAGCCCAGATGGCTAAAGTGGCCGGAGAGCAAGAAGTCTCCTCGAAGAGACGCAGACATCATAACCGATCCCGATCACCCTGACGGGACGAAGCCAGAAAGAAAAGGAGCCGACCCCGAAGTCGTTCCCGGGAAGGAAGGAGCCGAAGGAGGAGTCGTTCATATGATAGAAAAATAGGATTTCAAGGGAAGTCGAGCCAGAACTGGAGGATCGCATTGCCCGAATACGAGAGGGACAGACGTCATTCGTCCCCTTGTAAAGGGGAGGCCAATCCCCTCGCTCGAAGGGTCGCGGAGTTGGAAAAGTTGCTGGCGGCTAAAAGCCCGAAGGGGACCGTTACACCTTGTTCGGGGTCACCCTTTTCACCAGAAATCTATCAAGTCATGGCCGATCCCAAGAAGAAGATGCCCCCTATGGATACATATGATGGACTAGGGGACCCTTACGATCATTCAGACGGATATGACCGTCCGATGTCTTGCTATGGGCATTCGGATGCCGCCAAATGCCATATGTTCGCTACAACGCTGAAGAAGAGTGCCCGGGAGTGGATGGGAACCTTGGCAGCCGGGTTGATTGGATCGTGGAATGACCTTCAGGAAAAGTTCCATGCCCGGTTCAGGAGTAACAGAAGACGGGGCAAAATAACAATTTCCCTCATGCAGGTCAGACAAAAGTCGGACGAAACACTAGGTCAGTACATGAAGAGATTTCAGGAGGCTGTGGGGTCGGTAGCGGAGTTAAACTCTCCACAAGCCTTGGGATTTTTCACGACAAGGTTGGACATTGGGAGGTCCAAGAAATTGATGAAAGATTTGGTAATCAGCCCTCCTGCAGATCTAATCGAAGCCTTCCATCGGGTCGAAGGATTCATAGCAATAGAAGAAGCCATAGGAAATTTCAAACCTCACACCCAGTCTTACGAGAAGTCTAAGGATCGAGACAAACAGAGTTATCAGCGTTCGAACAACAACCAGTGGAGGTCAGATAATCCAGGAAAGAAAAATTACAATGGAGGAGGATCAGGAAGCAGTAGACCCCCATTGCCTAATCGTAGTGTCAGTAAAGTTTACACCCCTCTCACCACAGATCGGGCGAAGATCTTGGAAGATATGAGGGACAAACCCTTCTACGAACCATATTCGAGACGAACCAAGCCCGGAAGGAGGGGTCGGGAGAAATTTTGTGATTACCACCAGAGCAACGGGCACTCGATAGAGGTATGCACCCACCTGATGGACATGATAGAGAAGAACGTTCAATACGGACAGTTGATACAGTATGTAGCCGGTCGGGGTAACGCAGTGGCGCCAAGAGATGAAAGTAGAGACCAGGATCAGGACACCCAGCCCCCATAGAATACACCAGCCCAAGGCATAATTGATGTAATATCAGGCGGATCAGTTGGACGGGTAACTGGAAAGAAAAGGAGTGGGCATCTAGAGGCGGTGTTATCGGTTACAGGGTCTACTACCAGAAAGGATCGGGAATACCCTGGAACGTCCATTTCTTTTTCGGACGAGGATTACCCTATAGACCTCATCGAACCACATGACGGCATGCTGGTGATAACGACTCAGGTCGGGATCGTGGATATGAAGCGGATGATGATAGACAATGGGTCCTCGACGACATCCTGTACCCTCACGCCTACCAGAGGTTGGACCTGCAAGGGAAGAAGATGGATTTGGGAGGCGAAGGACCCCTGTACGGTTTTAGTGGAGATCTGGTGTATGTGTCTGGTACCATCAAACTGCCCGTTATGTTCGGCACAGCACCCAACCAGGTCGAAATTATGGTCAGATTTTTTGTCGTCCAGCTGGATTTGGCTTACAACGCAATCCTCCGAAGACCGACTTTAGCAGCCATGCAAGCAGTGACTTCCATACCCCATTTCAAAATCAAATTTCCGACACCGAACGGGATCGGGGAGGTAAAATGTGACTTAGACATTGCCCGAAGGTGTTATCAGAACAGCTTGATCTCCTCGGGGTGGAATTCGATGAAGTAGAAGGCACAATGGCCATTAAAATAGAGCCATTCACTGAGGGTAGTACAGAACTGCTTGCTCTGCCTGCCGAGGAAATCGAGGATATAGAACTGGTGCCAGGGAATAAAGAGAAAATGATCAAGATCGGGTCGGGGTTAGCGGAACCATTTTGGACAGGACTGATAGATCTGCTCCGAGTCTACGTCGATATATTTGCGTGGGAGCCAAGTGATATGCCAGGAGTAAGCGAATCGGTGGCCCTACACAGATTACATGTGGACCCAAACAAAAAGCCAGTCATATAGAAACGAAGGGTTTTCGCCCTAGAGAGACAGAAAATAATCGATGAGGAAATTGCCAAACTCCTGGAGGCCGAATTCATCTTCAAAATCAATTACCCAGAATGGTTGGACAATGTAGTCTTGGTCCAGAAGCAGAACAAGAAGTGGAGGCTATACATCGACTACACGGATATGAATAGGGCGTGTCCGAAAGACTTCTACCCATTGCCCAACATAGGTCAGTTGATAGACGCCACTTCGGGATACGGTATGCTGAGCTTCATGGACGCATTCTCAGGATACCATCAGATTTCAATGAGTAAGGAAGACATCCTGAAGACCAGCTTCATCACGCATCGGGCAATATATGCGTATCAGAAGATGACCTTCGGACTACTGAATGCAGGGGCGACCTATCAGCGAATGATGAATCTCGTGTTCACGGAATAGTTAGGGAGAAGTGTGGAGGTCTATGTGGACGACATGATCGTCAAAAGTATGTCAGTCCGTGACCACCTCAAGGATCTGGAAAACTACTTCGGAACAGTCAGGAAAGGCAATCTGAGGTTGAACCCGACCAAGTGCACGTTCGAATTGGGATCAGGAAAGTTCTTAGGATATTTGGTCAGCAAAAGGGGAATTGAAGCGAATCCAGAGAAGATTCAGGCGGTCCTGGATGTGCAGAGACTAACAGGTCGAATCGCGGCCCTCCAAAGGTTTGTCTCCAAATCAGCAGAGAGATGCCTACAGTTTTTTGACACCTTAAAAGGACCCAAGAACGAGAAAAACTTCCAATGGACTTCGGAGTGCGAAGATGCGTTCTAAGGGATCAAAAAATATTTATCTTCGGCACCATTGCTGATGAAGTCGATCCCTTCGGAACCTTTGTATCTATATCTGGCAGCAAGCTCGATGGCAGTGGGGGCGGCATTAGTTCGGGATTAAGGGGGAAATCAGTTCCTGGTATACTACGTTAGCCATGTACTTCGAGACGCAGAAACCCGAACCTGGAAAAATTTGCCTAGGCCCTGATCATTGCAAGTAGAAAACTGCGGCACTATTTTCAGGGTCAGTTGGTGGTGATATACACTGATCAGCCATTAAAAAAGGTTCCACATCGGCCAGAGGTCTCAGGAAGACTCGCAGCATGGGCAATGGAATTAACACAGTTTGCATTGGAATATATATCTACCCCGAACAACGATCAAAGGGCGAGTAATCGGGCGATTTCAATGGAATGCTCGTTCTCGTAGCCGGATGTGTGTAAAACCCAACTTTTGAATAAAGATAAATTTTCTATAAATATTATTTTTGAATATTATGGAGTGAAATTGATATATAATGTTATAATTGTGGGTAATATTTATAAATTTTGCAAAATACGCAAGTTGTTATATAATATTGATTGGTGGGGAATATTCATTTTAACGGGGAATATTAAATACAATGCACACATCATTGGTGGACCCCCTAGCGGAATTATTGTCGGATTGAGAAAGCGACAAAAATACACTTTATGAAAATAACGACGGAAGTTTTTAATTAGCTTTGTTGAAACAGTGTGTTAAAAGTGTTAAAAATGTTGCATAGATGTCTGTGTAATTATTGATGCTTACGTGATAGCACACGGTATTAATTATTGATGTAATATCTACGTGATAAGTAAACTTAGTTTTGTTGGTATTATTAATGTAATAATATATGCATAGTGTTTTGCATAGAAAATCTTTTTATATAAAATAGAATACTTTTATAAAGTTATCTATTTTATTAGACAATAATTAGAATATATTATATTTTATTATGCATAGTATTTGCATAGTTACTGCATAGTGTTTGCATAGTAAAATCTTTTATAAAGTTATTCGTTTTATTAGATTATAAATAGAATATATTATATTTTATTTAAAAGATTTTTTGCTTTAAATATGACCGTCAGTTAAAGTAAATCAATCTGGACCGTTCATGAGTTAATTCTATGCGGTCATTTTTTCTATAAATAGAAGCTCATTCCTTCATTATTTTCTTACGAATTCTTTGAAACTCTACAGAGATAAACTATAGAGAGAAAAGAAGAAAGTATTACGCTACTTCACTACTTATATATCCAGTACTCTTCTTCTTAAGGTAGGGAATATTATTTGTTTGTACTCGTAAAGAGGTGTTATTCTTTTGTATTCATGAGAGAACTTATGTTATTCCATTCTTTATTATTACATTGGAATAACTTTTGTATCTGTGAGCTACCTATACTTGGTGACATTCTTCTATTATTAAAGTCTTTCTTTATTACATTGGAATATCACATACATGCGTTTTCTGTGGGACTGATTAAAATCTTTATTATTACATTGGAATATATCATACATGCGTTTTACGTGGGACTGGTTCCATCTTTATTATTATTACATTTGGAATATCACATGCATGCGTTTTCTGGGGGACTGATTAAAATCCTTATTAGTATACATTGGAATAACTTTTGTCATCTGAAATACCGCATGCATGGTGATTTACATTGTTATTCCATTCTTTATTATTACATTGGAACATCATGTCGGTGCGAATTTTGCTTTGACTGGTTAGTTATTTTAGTATTCATTGGAATACTTTGTCTACATGCAATCCGCATGCATGGTGATTTCTTTTGTTATTCCATTCTTTATTATACTCGGTTGGTTAAAGTTTTGACTTCTATACTCCATGAAATTAGTGGAATATCCTTGATAATTGCGCTTCATCGATATCTTTTCATGGAAATATTCTTTGAGCATTCTTGATTTTTTACTCTACAAAGCGGTATCATGTTGACAATTTGGGCGTTATTGGTTCTTGGACAAATTAATTCTTGAACTTGTTTTATTGAATTCTTATATCATTGTCATCATCCTCATATTTATATTTTTTTTGAAAGTCATCTGTGTTTTGTAGTGCATAGATGGACTTGGTATGATTATGACCGAGGATTATTGATTGTAATCATGATCGTAATGTTACAAATGATGTGGTAAAAGTCCTCATTGGCCCGTAGTGCATTGATGGACGATTGTTGGCATGATCATGACCATTAATGAATACACAAATATTCTTGGCTGGCCGTAGTGCATGGATAATTGTGGTCGTGATACTAAAGAATATCCTTGGGTAGTAGTGCGGGGTGATTCGATGATGTGGATTATTTATTAAAATTTGAGTCCGGTGATAAAAGTGATGAAAAACCTTTTAAATCATAAAAGATAGTAGATTTTATTCTCTACTTGACTCTTTTAATGGATTACTTGTTCATTTTGAGTTAAACTTGATGTTTGTTATATTGTATCGGTTTAACTTTATTTAAGGCTAATGATAATTTATTACGCATTATCTTAGTCATAATATTTCTTCTTGGGCTAGTTGAGCTCACCCTTTCTTTCCTTTATTCTCTTGAGGAAATGAGAATATAATTTGGAGCGAGTCGGGGAGCGGGTGATGGTCTAGATGATGTATTATTAGTAGTCCTCACTATTACGTGAAATAGTGTGATAATAATTGTAATGAGGACTCCTTTTGAGTTTGTATACTCTCTAGTAGACAATATTTGTATTCAAACTCATAGTTTATGTTTTGTCGTATTGTACACAGCAGTTGTATTATTAAGTTGTATTTGAATTACATACCATGTATGTCTGGCGACTCAAGATGGGTGATGTATATACCTAATTTTGGGGGCGTCACGAGTTTGGTATCAAAGCTTAGGATATGATCCTGGCTAAGATGTGAGACTAGAACTAGGAGGGAGGCGGGGAATTCCCCGCTAGTATGACCTACTTAAATTTATTTTGTATTTAAATTGGTTGGTGGGAGTTTAGAGATAATATGTTACATGTCAACTAACCCTTGTTTTGTGGCGATGTCTGAAAATGACATCAAGAGAATGTTGAGAATAGCAATGGAGCACAAGAGGCCATTGAGTCTCCACATATCAATAATCGAGGAGGATAATGTGCATCGAGGAGGCGACAATCCTCATGCAAACAACAACATGGACCAAATGATGAATGATGGATTGTTCGGAGGCTTTATGCAATTCATGCAACATCGGGTGAGAGGCTCTCTGTCCAAAATGTAGGTGGAAACTTGGAAACTCTCGGGACGGTCACCGCTAAAGCAGATTCAAGGGCTGGGACCACCGGAGTTTATTGGAAGCCAAAACCACTTAAGGCGGAAGCATGGATAAAATAGATCACCAAGATATTTGATGTCTTGGGATGCTCGAGGAGCAAAAGGTTCCCTTCGCCACCTTCATATTATTGCGTGAAGAAGGCGGATTCTTGGTGGGAATCGTAAAATGTACCCTGACTGATGCACTCAAGATGTCTTGGGAGAAGTTTCAAGAGCTATTCAACGACAAGTACTTTCAGAGTATTCGTCACATGAAAGAAGTGGAGTTTATCAAATTGGAACAAAACAATATGGCCAGGTATCATAATCTGAGGCTAAATTTGCGGAGTTATCTCGGTTTGCATCCCATTTTGGTCGATAATGAGGAGCGAATGCGCGAATGTTTTAAGAGGTTTGAAAGCAGGAGATACGTCAATATCTTATTTCTCATAAAGCGTGTTTGTACTCTCGATGTTGTAAATAGGGCTCGATTATTGGAGCGCGATGCTTGAGTCAGCGCAATGAAGAGAAAGCGGTACGTGACATGAAAATACCGGTGGTATCGATCATCGAAGCGGTGACAACAAGCGTGGAGGAATCAACATGCGAAATGGTAACCACGCCGGTGGTAATCATGGCCAAGACAAGTAAAATGGACATTTCAAGAAAGGAGATTCAACAATGATGGAAGGGCGTCGGCACCAAACACCGTTGTTAAGGAAGGAGAAGCGACCACCTATCATATGCTTCAAATGCGGAGGGAGGACACATCGGTCAAAGCTAGCGATGCCATCAAAGCATGTTATAATTGTGGAAGAGAAGGTCACTTAGCCCGATTTTTGTCATTCACCAGAAGACAAGTTCAGCTAGGATGGAGGCACCAAAAGCCGTCGGAAAAGTCAAAGCCGGTAGTGCAAGGGAGGCGTTTGTTGTGACCTCGAAGAAAAAAAGAACGAATGAGGTCATCACGGGTAAGCTTATCATAAACTCTAGCGAAGTCTATACCTTATTTGATCTGGGTTCTACCCATTCTTTTATTTCTCCTACTTGCGCTCAGCGATTAAATTTGACTCAGGAGAAATTAGACTTTGACTTATCTGTAAAAACTCCGTTGGGAGAAACCTTCATTACATCCTTTGTTTATAAGTCTTGTTTGGTTCAAATCGGTACCCTCACATTACTGTCGATCTTATTTCATTAAAAATACTTGCATTTGATGTAATTCTAAGGATTGATTGGTTAACTACTCATCATGCAAAAATTGATTGTTTTTTTCGTAAGGTTGTTAGCTTTCATATTCCTAACCAACCATTATGCGAATTCAAGCCACCAAACCATTAAAATCAATCTTTGTCATCTCAAGCCATAAAGCTATTCGTTTATTGAAAAGCGGATGTCAAGCTTTCTTAGCTCATATCACGGATCTAAACAAAAAAATATCGGTTTTGAATGATATTTCTATTGTTAATGAATTTCTGACGTATTCACTGAAGAACTTCACTGGCCTACCCCAGGCGTGAAATTGAATTTTGTATCGACCTTGAACACGTACAAAACCTATTTCCAAAGCCCCCCATATCGAATGGCTCTATTGAACTTGAGGAGTTAAAGACCCAACTCTGAGGAATTGTTAGACATCGGTTTCATTCATCCTAGTACTTCTCCTTGGGGTGCTCTCTATTCTATTCGTGAAAAAGAAAGATGGGAGTATGCGACTTTGTATTGATTATCGGAGTTGAATCATGTCACCATCAAAAATAGGTACCCATTGCCACGTATTGATGACTGTTTGACCCGATTTGCAAGGAGCCAAATTCTTTTCAAAGATTGATCTTCGTTAGGATATCACCAATTGAAGATTAGAGCCAGATGACATTCCAAAGGCGGCTTTCGAGAACTCGATGCGGGCATTATGAATTCCTAGTCATGTCCTTTGGATTGACTAATGCTCTCTTTGCCTTCATGGATATGATGAACCGAGTATTCAAGGAATATTTGGATCACTTTGTGGTCGTCTTTATTGATGACATCCTTATTTATTCAAAAGCCGTGAAGATCATGAGCAACACTTGAAAGGTGATACTCCAAAAGCTTCGTGAATATAAGCTTTATGCCAAGTTGAAGAAATGCGAGTTACGGCGAGGAAGTAGCATTCCTTGGGCACGTGGTATCAAGTCATGGAATATCATTGACCCAACAAAGATTGAAGCTATTCAAAGTGGGAGCAACCTAAATCGATGGCCAAGACGTCGTAGCTTTCTCGCTTATTTGGTTATTATCGGAGATTAAGTAGAAGGGTTTTCTCGAATCGCTACTCCACTAACTCGGTGACTCGGAAAGATACAAAGTTCGGTTGGAGCGAAGAATGTGAGAAGAGTTTTCAAGAACTCGAGAGGAGACTCATTTTATTTTGTTACGACAATACCATCTGGTTTGGAGGATTTGTCATCTCTGATGATGCTTGGGCAAAGGGTTAGGATGTGTTCTCATGCAACATGGGAAAGTCATAGCCTATGCCTCACGACAACTCAAAGAATATGAGAGAGAATTATCCTACTCATGATCTAGAGTTTATTTGTTGTCTTCGCACTAAAGATTTGGAGGCATTACTTGTATGGGGAGAAAGTGGAGATCTTTACGGATCATAAAAGCCTCAAATATTTCTTCACTCAAAAGGAACTCAACATGCGACAACGGCGTTGGCTTGGCTATTGAAAGATTATGATCATACCATCAATACCATCACGGAAAAGCGAGCGTGGTGGTGGCGCATTGAGTAGAAGATCATATATGAAGGTAGTGAGTGCAATATTGTCAATACAAAGGCCCATTTTGTGTGACTTGCAAAGGATGGAGATAGAGTTAAAGACTCGAGGGACCCATGTGATGATGGCGAATATATCTGAGTAGAACAGGACTTTAATTGATAAAGTTAAAATTTGCTCAAGCTCTACTGGACACGGAGGGTGATGCGTATGAGGAAGAAAGTGCAAGAAGGTGTTATCTTAGGAAGAAAGAATCGATGAAGAAGGAATACTTGAGTCAACTCCGGACTTTGTGTTCTAACGACCACGATTTAAAGTATAAAATCATGATGGGGCGCATAACACACCATTTGCAATCCATCTGGGAGTACCAAAATGTATCATGATATTAAATCATACATTTTGGTGGAGCAATATGAAGAGAGAGATAATATTTGTTTATCTCAAGGTGTCTAACGTGTCAGCGAGTCAAGGTGAAGCATCAAGTACCAAAAGGTCCATTGCAACCACTTGAAATTCCGAATGGAAGTGGGAGCACATTACCATGGATTTCGATTCTGCGGTCTTCCCAAAGTTTCTCAAGGTATAGATGCGATTTGGGTCATTGTTGATAGATTGACCAAGTCTGCTCATTTCTTACCTAATCTGAGAAACTTATACACTTGAACGTCTTGCTCGTGTGTACATAAGCGAGGTTGTAAAATTGCATGGTATGCGGTATCCATAGTTTACGATCGAGACCCAAGATTCACTTCAAGATTTTGGGTTAGTTTGCAAAAAGCTATGGAGCGCGGATTCTGATTTAGCTTCGGCATATCATCCTCGAGACGGACGGAGGCGATCGGAGAGGACTATTCAAACTCTTGAAGATCTATTAAGACTACTGTGTCCTTGACTTCAAAGGAAGTTGGGACAAGTTCTTACCATTGGTGGAGTTTTCCTACAACAAGCAGTTATCAAGCAAGTATTGGCATGGCTCCATTGAAGCGTTGTATGGAAGAAAGTGTCGTTCTCGGTATCTTTGGGATGAGGTGGGTGAAGCAACGTTGTTGGGACGGAGTTGATGTACGTATGACTACGGAAAAGATTCAAACGATCCGACAGCGTATAAAAACCTCACAAGATCGACAAAAGAGTTATCTTGATCTTCATCGAAAGGGCGTGGAATTCGATATAGGAGATCATGTGTTGTTACGTGTTGCTCCATGGAAAGGAGTTCTGAGATTTGGAAAGAGAGAAAGCTCAATCCTCGATTCATCGGCCCATTTTAATCCTCGATCGAGTAGGAAGGCGTGGCCTATAGACTCGCTTTTTACTGCCAAGTATGTCTCGTGTTCATAACGTTTTCACATATCCATATTACGTAAATATATGTGGAAGACCGAACCACATTATTGAGTTAGAAACCAGGACGAAATAGCGGAAGATTTGGCGTATGAAGAGGTTCTGTTCAAATCTTGGATAAGAAGGAACATATTCTACGCTCAAGGTTATACCTCAAGTCAAAGTTTTGTGGAGAAACCACGATGTTGAGGAAATGACTTGGGAGTTAGAATCGAAATGAAATCAAGGTATCCTTACCTCTTTGATATACCAAGTACGTACCCTAATTTGAGGGTGAAATTTCATAAGAAGGGAGATTGTAAAACCCCAACTTTTTGAATAAAGATGAATTTTCTATAAATATTATTTTTGAATATTATGGAGTGAAATTGATATAATGTTATAGTTGTGGGTAATATTTATAAATTTTGCAAAATACACAAGTTGTTATATAATATTGATTGGTGGGGAATATTCGTTTTAACGGGGAATATTAAATTCAATGGCACAATCATTGGTGGACCCCATAGCGGAATTATTGTCGGATTGATTGACAAAAATACTTTATATGAAAAATACTTTTTATGAAAATAACGTTGGCGGAAGTTTTAAAGAATTATGTCTGTTGAAACACACGGTGTTAATTAAAATACGTGATAAGTACTGGCATTGGTTGCATAATGTAACATATGAGTATTAATTATTGATGCTTACGTGATAAGTCACTTTCTATTTTGTTGGTATTATTAATGTAATAATAAAGAAAATCTTTTTATATAAAGCAGAATACTTTTATAAAGTTATCTATTTTATTAGACAATAATTAGAATATATTATATTTTATTATGCATAGTATTTGTATAGTACCTACATAGTGTTTGCATAGTAAAATCTTTTATAAAGTTATTCATTTTATTAGATTATAAATAGAATATATTATATTTTATTTAAAATTTTTGCTTTAAATATGGACCATCAGATTAAAGTAAATCAATCGGATAGATTCATGAGTTAATTCTTATACGGTCCATTTTTCTATAAATAAAAGCTCATTCCTTCATTATTTTCTTACGAATTCTTTGAAACTCTAGAGATAAACTATAGAGAGAAAGAAAAAGTATACGCTACTTCGCTACTTATATATCGATTACTCTTCTTCTTAAGGTAGGGAATATTATTTGTTGTACTCGTAAGAGGTGTTATTCTTTTGTATTCATGAAGAGAACTTATGTTATTCCATTCTTTATTATTACATTGGAATAACTTTTTTGTATCTGTGAGCTACCTATACTTGGTGACATTCTTCTATTATTCCGTCTTTATTATTACATTGGAATATCATGCATGCGTTTTACTTGGGACTGATTAAAATCTTTATTATTATTATTGGAATATCACATGCATGCGTTTTTCGTGGGACTGGTTCCATCTTTATTATTATTACATTTGGAATATCACATATACATGCATTTTTCTGTGGGACTGATTAAAATCCTTATTAGTATTACATTGGAATAACTTTATACATCTGAAGTACCGCATGCATGGTGATTTCTGTTGTTATTCCATTCTTTATTATTACATTGGAACATCTGTCGGTGCGAAATTTTACTTTGACACAGTTCCGTTATTTAGTATACATTGGAATAACTTTATACATCACAATCGCATGCATGGTGATTTTTTTGTTATTCCATTCTTTATTATACTCGGTTGGTTAAAGTTTTGACTTCTATACTCCATGAAATTAGTGGAATATCCTTGATAATTGCGCTTCATCCGATATCTTTTCATGGAAATATTCTTGAGCATTCTTGAATTTTACTCTACAAAGCGGTATCATGTTGACAATTTGGGCGTTATTGGTTCTTGGACAAATTAATTCTTGAACTTGTTTTATTGAATTCTTATATCATTGTCATCATCCTCATATTTATATTTTTTTTGAAAGTCATCATGTGCGTGGCTGTAGTGCATAGATGGACTTGGTATATGATTATGACGAGGATTATTGATTGTAATCATGGTAGTAATATTACAAATGATGTGGTAAAAGTCCTCATTGGGCGTAGTGCATTGATGGATAGTTGTTGGCATGATCATGACCATTAATGAATACACAAATATTCTTGGCCCGTAGTGCATGGATAATTGTTGTCGTGATACTAAAGAATATCCTTTGGTAGTAGTGCGAGGGGTGATTCGATGATGTGGATTATTTATTAAAATTTGAGTCCGGTGATAAAAGTGATGAAAAACCTTTTAAATCATAAAAGATAGTAGATTTTATTCTCTACTTGACTCTTTTAATGGATTGCTTGTTCATTTCTGATTAAACTTGATGTTTGTTATATTGTATCGGTTTAACACTATTTAAGGCTAATGATAATTTATTACGCATTATCTTAGTCATAATATTTCTTCTTGGGCTAGTTGAGCTCACCCTTTCTTTCCTTTATTCTCTTGAAATGAGAATATAGTTGGAGCGAGTCGGGGAATGGAGTGATGGTCTAGATGGTGCATTAGTAGTCCTCACTATTACGTGAAATAGTGTGATAATAATTGTAATGAGGACTCCTTTTGAGTTTGTATACTCTCTAGTAGACAATATTTGTATTCAAACTATTTATGTTTTGTCGTATTGTTTATGTTTTATCGTATACCATGTATCTAGCGACTCAAGATGGGTGATGTATTATTAAGTTGTATTTGAATTTAGTCATCTACCATGACTCCTGGCGACTCAAGATGGGTGATGTATACCTGATTTTGGTATGCATAGATCGGCTCGACTCATTTGGCTCACACCGTACATCTCTTACTTGGCCGTGAGTTCTACCTTCAGATCGCATCCTAGCAAGAAAGATCAAGCATCGGAGCTCGAACTTCATCCTCATTGATGGGGATCTATACCGAAGAGCTTTCAGTTCTCCACTACTCAAGTGCTTGACACCATCAGAAGCAACTATACACTTCGGGAAGTATATGAAGGGATTTGTGGGGATCATATGGGAGCGAAGTCGCTGGCACATAAGATTTTGAGGCAAGGATACTATTGGCCGACTATCTACACCGAAGCCAAGGAATTCGTCAGAAGGTGTCCAAAATGTCAGCTGAACAACAATATCCCGCATTAACCCCCCGAAGAGCTTTACTCGGCCTTATCCCCGATTCCCTTCGCTGTATGGGGAATCGACATCCTAGGGCCTCTATCAAAGGCCAAGGGGAAAGTTAGTTTTATAATCGTGGCTATTGACTACATGAAGAAATGGGTCGAAGCCAAACCACTGTAGAAGATCACCGAACAAGAATGCTTGAAATTTCTCAAGGAAGGAGTCGTTTACCGTTTCGGCATTCCGATGGCAGTGGTCTCTGATAATGGTAGATAATTTGTGGGGTCAAAGTTTGAAGGTTTTCTGAAAGAGTTGGGAATTCAACACCGCAAGACCTCGGTCGCTCACCCTCAATCGAATGGTCAAGTAGAAGTGACCAACCGAACCCTACTCAATGGGATAAAGAGAAGGTTGGATGAATTAAAGGGTAGGTGGCCCGAAGAACTGCTCAGTGTTTTGTGGGAATATCGGACTACTCCGAGGACAACAACTGGAGACTCTCCGTTCTGACTGGCATACGGGATCGATGCACTCATACCAGTCGAGATCGGATCCCCCACTCTTCGAGTCTGTCAATATAAATAACTATGAAATAATGAAGGTCTAAAAACAAATTTTGATCTACTAGATGAAGTTCGGGACTCTGCTATGTTGAGGTTGGCTATTTATCAGCAGAGAACAGCCCAACACTACAACCAGAAGGTGAAGCTGAGGAGGTTTGAGGCAGGAGATTGGGTGCTTCGGGAGTCAGAGGCATCAACCCCCCAGAACACAGGCAAGCTAATGCCTAACTAGGAGGGGCCTTACGAAGTAGTAGAGGTGCCGAAGCCAGGGACTTACCGGCTTAGAGCTATAGATGGATCTGAGGTAAAGAATACATGGCATGCTGGAAGACTTAGAAAATATTACCAGTAAATACAGGGCTATTCTTTCCTCTACTTATGTAATCTATGCAATTTGTCAATGAAATAAAAACTTCTCTTCGAGAAATACTTACACTTCATTTAAATTCGCATTGCTTTACCAGTCAGACACGCTTCGGACGTAAACTGATCAGACAGTCCGGAGGGACCTAACTAATCAGTAAAGGTCACAATTATAACTGATTGACAAAGTTACACATCAGATCAGATAAGCTTCAAGCGTAAAATGATCAGACAGTCCGAAAGGACCTAACCAATCCATAAACGCCACAAGTATAACTGATTGATAAAGTTATAAATCCGATCATATAAGCTTCGGGCATAAATTGGCCAGACAGTCAGAAATGACCTAACTGTTCGATAAAAGTCACAAGCAAAACTAATCGAGATAACAACTAAGAAATATTATGCAATTTCATTCATATCCAAATTTTTTACAATTCCCGATCAGACAGGCTTCGGATACACTTACCATCAGCCTAACTGATCGGGCAAATTACAAAACTAAGAAAGGAAAATTTACAAGTACGAAAGACATATACTAAGACGAACTAGGGCGAACCATCATTGGCTTCGACTTAAGAGTCCTCATTCGAAGAGTCGAGGATCGAGGCATCCAGCCCAGCATCAACCAGCTTTGCCCAGACCTTCTCCCGATAAGCTTCAACCCCTTTAGCAAACTGGGTCATAATCTTATCGGTCAAGGCCAGCGATTCTTCGTACTCCTTGATGGCTGCCTGTTTGATGACGACATGTTCCTCTATCAATTTATTATTCACCTGGATCAACGTCCTTAATTGATCGTGCATTCTGTTGAATTGGTCCTCGATGGCGTGAGGATTCCCCACCAAGACCTTGTTCTCCTAGGCCAGAAGATCCTTGTCCTGCACAAGCTTCTTGGCATGACCATCGAGACCGACAAACTCTTGTTGAAGTAGAGAATGTTGTTCTTCAAGTTCAAAAATCCGACGATCAGCCTTGGTCACCTTGTTACGGGTATCGGCATGAAGATCTCTCTCCATCTTCAATTCTGAATCCCGACCTCGCAACTCGGCTACGAGAAGCAACACTTCATGTTTCAGTTGCACCTCCTTTTTAGTAGATCGGGAAAGAGAAGGAATAGCTTGTGCAAGGATGGCATTACCCTAAAAAACAAAATATGGCACATCAGTCATGCAAAATACAACCTAGCGATAAAAGAAAAATCTTTATAGCTGATCGGGAATACCTGAGTCTGAGCTCTAATTTAGGATACCAGATACTCCTTGGAAGAGTAGTTCTCGAATCGTTCGTTGTCACCCGGGAGCTTGAAGTGCTTGAATAGATTAAAGGGGAATATGTCCGAAGGACTCTTCGACCAACAGGTAGTCGGCGACCCTTGGGATGAACTGGCTTTGGAAATAGGGGTTGATCCAGGGATCGGGCCAACAACTGCATCAACAGGGTCAGGACCTTCGATCATACGAGGCTTCTTGAGTGGAGGTTCGAGAGGCCGATCATCTATATCCTCCGAATCCTCAACCACCGTCACTATGGTAGGGGGTGGTAGTGCCGGTTTTGGCCGGGCTGAAGATATGGACTTGGAGGGGGCTTGGGCAGAAGATTTCTTTGATTTTTTTAACAAGGCCATCTTGTCAGCCCCTTTCATCTTCAACACATTTTATATGGAAGGTTCAGCTTTGGATGATGCGAGAAGAGGGCTTGTTGAAGAACCGACGGACAGTTCGGTAAGTAGAATAGCCTCATCCTCGGGAGAATCATCAGCAGCAGGAGGATGAATGGGTTCGGCAACGACCGACAAAGGGGTCAAGGCCACATCAGCCTCATCGGGCTTGAAGATTCACTATAATAGAAGATAAAGGCAATTAATGAAAATCTAGTAGAAGATCAGGATGATAAATGAAAGGGTTCGGGGAGTGTGACTTACAGCCGTGTTCATAGAGCCAAGATTCCTGGGACACAGTTCCCAGACCCCAACTAGTCTGCTTCAACAGTGAGTAGAACTTCTTGAAGGCGACAGCGCGATCCTTCGAAAACTTGGTTATCTTCATAATGGGATCCTCGGGATAGGCCCAGTTCGGTAAAAGGTTGAGGTCGGTTCCCTTCATGAAGAACCATTGTGAATGCCACCCTTTATTACTCGAAGGGGTCTTCATGAAGGTAGCTTGGCCAGTTACGCGATTCAGATGTCGAAGGCCGGGTTTCTCGGATCGACCAACAGAAAATAGGACAAAGAAGAAATCCAAACCCGGAGTTATGCCAGCTTCTTGGCACAGGGCGATGAAGCTAACCAGTTGGATGTAGGAGTTCGCGCGCTTGTTTGTCTAACCCGATCCCAACTAAAACAGAGGAAGGAAGAAATGAATTCGTGAAGGGGGAACCGAACCCCATACTTCAGAGCATAAAGATGGACGGCCATCCAACCGCCTTCGGGACGCCAGAACATCCTCTCATTCGGCTCTGGTACCTGAAGCTTGTATTCTTTGGGGATATTGAATACGGTCTGAATGTCGAATAATTGGGATTGAGTGATGGACGATTCGGTGTTGATAACTGTGTAGTTGGTCTTAGAGGCGTAGAGACGCCGAATCTAGGAATCAGCGCTCTCAATAGGGATGTCGCCAGAGTCATTGGTAACTCGACAGAACTGAAGTCACGGAGGCGAAGTGTAGTGTGATCTTGGTCAAGACGATCGTCGTGGGAGGAGGCTCACTAGAATCTACCATCTAGCTAATATGATGAACAAATGGGAGGTGTGAAGGATGTTAAATGAAGAAAAATGGCAAGAATCGAAGAAGTCTGGGGAAGTATAGTTCTCGCCGGAAATCACCCTTGCCGAAAAAATTGCAGAAATATTTGAAATGGATAAAGGCTCGAAAAACTGACAGTGATGGGTGTTAAGTGACTTATATAACAAGTCTGGCACGGTTTCCAAGGGCGGCTATTTATGGCAGGTGGGACCCAGACCTAGAAAAATGTGTATTAGCACGTGAACCAAGAAGGAACCATTTGGGTTCCCAAGACAGCTCATCATTACCAGGCACGACTATTCAGAATCCATTCCTTTCAAGTCTCATGTCATAAATATCTTATGACAAGAGACTGGGGGGCAATGCTCGGGAGTGTTTTACCGACTAGAATGTTAGCTGCAGGCCTGGGCTGGAACGGATGAGGTTGGGCCTGTATGAGCGAAGGTGTATCGGATGTTGGGTTCAGATACCCGAGCCCATTAGGCCGGGATCCAGTGGAGACCAGGGAGGTCGAGGTCGGGTCTTCGCGTCCTTTGGGCCAAGGCCCAGACCGGTGCTTATGATGCTTGATGGGTTGGGCCTGTGCAGTTGGGCAGTCCATGTGCAGAGTTGGGAGTGATAAGGGGTTTACGTGGTTAAGAGTTCTAACCCTAACCATATCTTAATAAGGCAACTCCAAAGGTAGTATTGGAAAGGGATTCTACTTGCACCTTTTAAGGAGATTATGTTGGACCCAAATATAGGTAACTACCATATTTAGGAGTCTTATTCCAACTTGGAGAGAGACTCTTGGGAGATGAGAATGGCTATAAATACAAGGCTTAACTACAATTAACAGGTAATACATCTTTGAGCACTAAACACTTAAGCCTTCATTGTTAAACCTTGTGAATGGCATGTACTTATTCTCACAGCGGAGCTATCCCTCGGCGGCACAAGCCGTCAAGTTTCTGTGTGATCTGTTATTGTGCAGGTTTCAGCGCGTGGATTTTGTGATTGGACACACAAACGAAACTTGGCGTTAACAATTCGTGTTGGATATTGTGATCATGCTGATATTTCTTATCATGGTTGTTAAATTTATTATATTAATCTATTGTATCTAATTAGGTTATATTCCTGCCAAATTGCATTTAGAGGTATGAGAATTCCCTGGGCAATGGTCGGACTATTGTATCATTATTTGATTGTGAAACATAATGTTGGAGTTTTTTTTTAGGATTATATATCAGATTCAGAAAGTAAAGCTTGTAACATATTTACCATGAATCAAATGCGGAATGTTCCATTGTGATGGATGAATCATTCCAATTCTTGATTAATGATGATTTTTATTCATTAGGAATGATTCATTACATTCTTAGATGCAATTAGGACTGACAAAATAGGTTAGAAATCACGTGTCGATCCAAATTATCTATAACTTTTCGGGTCGGATGCCTATTCTGTAAAATATGGTTAGTCATAGTTTGGAACTATATTTTAAAAGATAAATACGGATTCTAATTTCTAAACTAGATAACTACTTTCAACCCATGTTGTCAAATATGATAACCATTTAGACCGGAACACATATTGTCAAATATAAGAACTATCTAGACCGGAACAAGAGTGAACATGTATGCTAGAACTCTGGAAGCCTCTGTACTTAGTCTACCTTATTGCCAAATTGGGTGCATGTATTGTGTTGTATACTCTGTCTAGTGGTGTCACATTAAACTATTAGGTAATCCATCAACTATATATTTTCTTAAAATTATTCAGTCTTATTTTTTCTCTTACATATAACAAATAAATAATTGTACTTTTTCTAACATTTATACTTTATTTTATTTCTATATTTTTTCAACATTTAGCAACAATTAATATTGAATTAACGAGAAAGAGACTTTTATGCATGGAGCTGTTTTAACTTATTTAAACGTATAGATAGGATCAGTAAGGATCTTAGACTCACCCAACTCACCTATATATACTCTTCTTTTTATTCTCTCTCTTAATTAGACACTCAGCCAAAAAAAAACCGCATTTTAATAGCTTTATTTTATGTAGTGGGCATGGATTACAACTCCGAACAAAGTCATATACTGTTTTTTAAGGACAATTGTTAAAATCCAGCATCTTCATTCATTGTGCTACACCTAATCATTTTTTTAAATTTATTATGGGCAGATAGAAGAAAATGGATGTCATGGACCATGAAATAAATAGTTGTGGGGATAATGTAGAAATGAAAATGGAGATGGAGAAGGATGACTTGAGTTAAGAGGGGTTGGATGTGAACAATGTTAAAACTGTTGTCTACTATCCTCAAGTAGCCGATGAGTTTACGCCTAAGCTAGGTCAAGAATTTCAAACATTAGACGACGCTTACACTTTTTACAATACATATGCAATGCAGGCATGTTTTAGTGTGCGAAAGCATACTGAGAAAAAAAAGGAGGGAAGCAGTGAGAGTTGTAGGAAGTCGTATGTGTTTTATAAACAAGGAAAGGGTAAACTATTTGCCGATGTGGATGCAAGAAGAAAACGTGGATCTATTAAAAAAGATTGTAGTGCAAGAATGATAGTGGTTAAAAGATGTACATTATACGTAGTTACCATAATTGATGAGGGTCATTGTCACCCATTGTCAACTCCACATAAAAGGCATCTTTTACGATCGCATCGTAATGTCTCATCTGCCCAAAAATGTTTGAGTCAACAACTTGCCATGGTGAATTTACCACAATGCCAATAATTCAACTTTCTTGCAGTGCAGGCGGGAGGTATTGAAAATATTGGTTGCACACAACGAGATTTGTATAACTTTGAAAGAGACAATCGTAATGAGCTGAAGGGACAAGTTGGTGATATGTTGAATGGGTACTTGAAGTTAGAACAACAAAAGAATCCTTCCTTCATTTTTACGATTGACATAGACAATGAAAAAAGGATTACTCGTTGTTTTTGGGCCGATGCAACTTCTAGGCGAGCTTATAGATTTTACGGCAATGTTGTCATTTTTGATACCACGTACAACACTAATCGTTATGGAATGATATTTGCACCACTACTGGGGGTTAATAACCACTGTCAAACTAGTGTATTTGGTTGTGCTTTCTTAAGTGATGAGACCATAAACACTTTTGTTTGGCTATTCAAGTATTTTTTGGAAGCAATGTCGGGTGATGCACCTAAGATGATTATCACCGATCAAGATCCGGCTATGACAAATGCCATTTCAGATATCATGCCTAATACATTTCATAGGTATTGTAGTTGGCACATTTTGACCAAATTTTCAGAGAAGATTGACTCAGTAAAATACAATGCTTATTATAAAGAGTTTTCAGATTGCATTTGGAATTCAGAGACTGTGGAAAAGTTTGACTCAATAATTGTTACAGTAATTACTGTTCAATATTTTATTTTATTGATGCAATAATTACCACGTTGATATTTTATATTATTGTTGTTTCAATAATTATCACTGCACAGTATTTCCCATTATCAGATCAATAATTCATATTATATGAATAATATTATTAGATAGCATTATTGACAATGTCTAGAAAGTTCTGTCTAAGGAGAGGTTTGGTCACCTAATTGCGCGCCAGTAAAGAGAAATCCTTATTGGAAAGTCCCCTCTTTCCTGAGAACAGTTTGGTTGTCAATATTGTGATTCTGCAATATTATTTGTGAATAATTAATTATTGATTTATATGATAAGGAAAATATTTATTTTATATGGATATAGATGAAGAAATGTTTTAATGTGACAATTGTTGAAAATTGATATTTTATCTTTTCTGATAAAATAATTTATTTAAATATATTATTATATTATAATAATATAATAATGGTGATATTTTTACAATGAATGTGTGATATATGAGTAAATGAGGAGGAAGAGTATTTTTGTTATAAAAAATATTTAACACATGTTTTGTGTGTTGGTGGACCCTATTTTTGACTGAAATTTGATTATAGCCTGCAAAATTATCCGTATTTGGATTTCGGTCAATTTCTGTTTGGAATTTGGAAAAACTTAAACTTACAAAGTTGTAGAGAATTGAATTTCCTATGGAAGACTTAAGATTAAAATTTTTTTGATAAAAAAGGCTATTTATTATGAATTATTGAAGTTCCGGAATAATTGATTTTTGAAGTTTTAATTATTTTTTTTAATAAAAATATTTTTTGCAATTGGGTGGGCCCCACATGTGTTGTAAACATGCTGAAATCAGTTTGTCTAAGGTGAGCGTGAATTTTTTTAATTATATTAATATTTTATTAAATTTTCAGCTTTGGTGTTCTAAGTATTTTCCTATAAATAGGGTGCTTAGGTTAGAATTGAAAATCACACGTAAACCAAAATCTTCTCTATATTATCGAGCGTATTCTTGTGAGTATTTTGATACTTTGAGTGTTGCTATACGGTGCAAGTTCCTTTCAGCGTTATATCCGATATTCAGCCAGAAATACTATTCTTTTGAGGTAAGGGGTATTATTTATTTCATATTCTAAAGAGATATTATTTTTCGTATGTACGTAATATTATTTCACGTATCGATGTGGAGTAAATATGTGGACGACCCGAACCATAATATTGATTTAAAACCAGACGAGATAACGGAAGATTTAACGTATGAAGAGGTTCATGTTAAAAATCTTGGATAAGAAGAAACATATTCTACGCTCAAAGGTTATACTTCAAGAGTTAGAATCTGACGAGGTATCCTCACCTCTTCGGCATACCAGGTACGTACGTAAATTTTGAGGGCGAAATTTCATAAGGAGGGGAGATTGTGAGACCCCAAATTTTATGAATAAAGATTTAATTTTCTCGAAATATTTTTTTGAATATTAAGGAGTAAATTTGATAAAATGTTATAGTTGTGGGTAATATTTATAAATTTTGCAAAATAAGCAAGTGGTTATAAAATATTCATGTTGTCTGGAAATATTCGTACGACGGTGATCCATTTGTGGGCCCCATAACGGAAAACGATCGGATGAAGAAAATGACAAGTTTGAGTTTTTATAAATAACAACGTAATTATTACCGTTAACACTGTTGGAATACCCGGTGGTTAAAACACAAGAAGACGCTGGCGGTGTTGCACAAGTAGATACAAGATATTGCACCAATTATTGATTCTTACGTAAGAAGGCACTACTCAATAATTGTTACAGTAATTATTGTTCAATATTTTATTTTATTGATGCAATAATTGCTACGTCGATATTTTTTATTATTGTTGTTTCAATAATTATCACTGCACAGTATTTTCCATTATCAGATCAATAATTCATATTATATTATTAATATTATTAGATAGTATTATTGACAATGTCTAGAAAGTACTGTCTAAGGAGAGGTTTGGTCACCTAATTGCGCGTCAGTAAGGAGAAATCCTTATTGGAAAGCCCCCTCTTTCCTAGGAACATTCTGGTTGTCAATATTGTGATTCTGTAATATTATTTGTGAATAATTAATTATTGATTTATATGATAAGGAAAATATTCATTTTATGTGGATATAGATGGAGAAATTTTTTAATGTGACAATTGTTAAAAATTGATATTTTATCTTTTCTGATAAAATAATTCATTTAAATATATTATTATATTATAATAACATAATAATGGTGATATTTTTACAATGAATGTGTGATATATTTGTAAAGGAGGAGGAAGAGTATTTTTGTTACAAAAAATGTTTAACACATGTTTTGTGTGTTGGTGGACCCTATTTTTGACTGAAATTTGATTATAGCCTGCAAAATCGTCCGTATATGGATTTCGGTCAATTTATGTTTGGAATTTGGAAAAACTTAAACTTACAAAGTTGCAGAGAATTGAATTTCCTATGGTAGGACATAAGATTCAAATTTTTCTGATAAAATCCTATTTATTATGAATTATTGAAGTTCCGGAATAATTGATTTTCGAAGTTCTAATTATTTTTTTTAATAAAAACAATTTTTGCAATTGGGTGGGCCCCACAGGTGTTGTAAACATGCTGAAATCAGTTTGTCTAAGGTGGGCGTGAATTTTTTTAAATATATTAATATTTTATTAAATTTTCTGCTTTGGTGTTCTAAGCATTATTTTATAAATAGGGTGCTTAGGTTAGAATTGAAAATCACACCAGAAACTGAAATCTTCTCTCTATATTATCGAGCGTATTCTTGTGAGTATTTTGATACTTTGAGTGTTGCTATCTGGTGCAAGTTCCTTTCACGTAATATATCCGATATTCATTGTAAGTACTATTCTTTTGAGGTAAGGGGTATTATTTATTTCATATTCTAAAGAGATATTATTTTTCGTATTCGTATGAATATTATTTTCGTTCAATATTCATAAAGAGTATTATCTTCGTTCAATATTCGTAGGAATATTATCTTCGTTAAATATTGGTTGGAATATTATTTTCGTTCAACAGTTGTAAGGGATGTTATTTTTGTTCAATATTCGCTTGAAATAATATTTTCTTCCATACCGTAGTATGTAAGTAATATTATTTCGCTTTATTTCAATTCTATACTCGTTTTGTTAAAGTTTTGGCTTCTATACTCCATGAAATTAGTAGAATATCCTTGATATTTGCGCTTCATCCAAAGATCTTTCATGAAAATATTATTCTGAGCATTCTTGATAAGTTTTAACTTTTTCATAATGGGTACTATTCACGGATACTATTCACTCGATTATTATTCACACGGGGTATTTATTCATGACAAAAATTAATTTCTTTTTTCGGTCAAATTATTTTTGATATAATATTATTCTTGAATTTTACTCCACAAAGCAAAGATCATGTTGACAATTTGAACATTATTGATTTCTGGATAAATTAAATTATAAATCTTTAAAAATTTATCCTTGAACTTGTTTTATTGAATTCTTATCATCCTCATGTTTATATTATGTTGAAAGTCATCTATGGCCTGTAGTGCATAGATGGACTTGGTATGATTATGATCAGGGATTATTCAGTATAATCATGACCGTAATATTACAAATGATGTAGTAAAAATCCTCATTGGCCCGTAGTGCATTGATGAACAGTTGTTGGCATGATCATGACCATTGATGAATACACGAATATCCTTGGCCCATAGTGCATGGATAATTTGTGGTCGTGATACTAAAGAATATACTTGGCCGTAGTGCAGGGGTTATTCGATGATGTGGATTATTTATTAAGCTGAGTCTCAACAATAAAAGTGATGAAAAACCTTTTTAAATCATAGAAGATAGTAGATTTTATGCTCTACTTGACTCTTCTAATGGATTGCTTGTTCCGCTGCAGTTAAACTTGATTTTTGTTATATTTTATCAGTTTAACACTGTTGAAGGCTAACGATAAATTATTCTGCATTATCTTAGTTATAATATTTCTTACTGGGCTAGTTGAGCTCACCTGTAACGCCTCGAGAAAATCGGATTTTTGAGAATTAAATTTTTATTTTTATTAAATGAATTTAATTAATTATTTATGGAGCAAGCTAATCGAAGGTCGTTCTATGACCTAGAAATGTCAGAACATCGTAGGATTTTGTCTACGTGGTAGAATTAAAGTGTTTGAATTTCCAAGACGAAAATAAAAGCTTTCGAGAAAGTTTTTGAAAACACTATTCACGCATTTACGCGCCGGGAATTATTTTTGAACTTCCGAGAAATACGTAACGATAGAATATCGAGGTGAGATGGAATATCCAATAATATTTCAGTTATGGAAAACATAATATTTCGCCTGTGGACTTAAAACCTAACGTTTAAGGAAAATGATTTATGAGACGGAAATGTAATGCGATTAATGAATTAAGCGATGATTGTATAATACGTAGGTATTGTACGAGGTAGAGAATACGAGTATGATACGAGGTATTATACGAGTACGTATGAATGAAGCATGGTATGTCGTATATGAATAAGTATACGAGTTAGAATACGAGATTAATACGTAAATTATACGTTATAAGGCTTTAAGCCATATGTATTGAATTTGTAGAATTGTGTAAGAAATTGTAAAGTCCAATAAGATATTGATAAGCCTAAGTGGTTGATTAATGAGAAGCCCAAAGTAACTTAATACAAGCCCAAAGAATTGTTAATGCAAGCCCAATGTATAAGTTAAGTTAGTTAAGCGAATTATGCTAGAAGCCCAAATGATTAAGTAAGCTAATTAAACTGAAGCCCAAGTAAGTATCCAATGGGTAAGAACCATGGAGCAACCCATGGATGATCCAAGGTGATGAACAAGCAAACTTAGAGGCTAAGTAAGTGTGGTGAGCACACAAAGTGCTTAAGTGATGAACAAGTAGACTAATGACAAAGATAACTTAATGGCTAAGATAAGTGATGAACAAGTGTTGTGATGGCCAAGTAAAAGTTGTGGAGGGCAAGTTAACTTAAGACCTAGGTAATGAATAGTAAGGAGGTGGATGGTTTAATGACCATTGAGCCCTCATCTAGGATTTCCTATAAATAGGAAGCTCTTAATTCATTTTGTTGGTTGTTCATTTCCTCCAACACCTTATACATAATAAGTTGAGAGCATATTTACTTGAAAGAATAAGCACATAAAAGCTAGACTTCTATTATTAGATTTTCCACAACAACTTATAGCTTAATGGCTTGAGAGAAAAAGCTAGAGTTTTTATTAAGCAAGAAGCAAGAAGAAGATTGAGGTTTAGCAAGTGATCATCAAAGGGTAAGCAACCTTAATCCTTGATTCTCTTTCTCTTCCATTGTTAGAGAAGGGGGTATTGGTAGAACTAGTATGTTAAGGAATGATAAACCAAAGGGCTTAAGTCTTAATAAGCCGTATAAATCATGAATAAGCTATTCAGTAATCATTTAAGTTCTGAACTTGTGAAGAACAATAATGAAAGTATAAGAACTTGTAAGAAGTGGTAATATGTTTACATTAAGAAGTTAGCATGATTAATAAGATGTAAGAATAAGGATTAAAGGACTTAACTTATTAATAAGTCATAAGCAATGAAATCAAGTATGTTATACTTTAATAAGTAGTTTATAAGTTTATGAGTTTTGAACTTATTAAGAACAAGTAATAACCTATCATATTAATAAGTTAACAAAGCATGTATGTCAAGATGATAGTATGATGGATTGAATCCAATTGAAACGGTTTAAAAATCTCAAGTAATGAAGTTTCGCCGGAATTCACACGATTAGACGACGATCGTCGAATTCGTGAAATTCTCGGATTGGAAGTCGAATTTTGATATTGAGCTTCGAAACATTGGTTTTCAATGGAGACAAGTCGTATTTGTCATTAGACACGGCGCAACGCGGTCGACGGGTCCGATCAGGTATGGTGAAAAAAAGCCAGGATAAAAAGCGGCTAGGGTTTTAAGTGGAAATTTGAAAAAAGTGAGGCCCGTGGTAAGTTGAGTCATTGGTTCGGGCCTACCCATGGGCTTTTTTCCTTCTTTTTTTTTTGCAAAATCTTGATACACAAAAAATAGTAATAATAATAAATATTAATAATAATTTTAATTACTTAAATTAACTACATATCTCAATCAATTAAAATTTTAATAGTATTATAATTTTAGATATTATTCTAAAGGCATGATTTGTGATAATGATTGATTTACTTTCCAAATAAGTGGGGGGAATGCATAATTAAGGGATAATGATTGATTTACTTTCCAAATGTACTACAATAAGTAGGGGTATTGCATAATTAAGGGATACCATTATCTATATTATTGTGTATAGATTTTGGACTTGAAATCTAAAAAATTAGTGGTTGATTCAGATTATATATTGCTAGTAATTCAAAGTATATAATCAAATTTGATTCTTTAAAATTAATATAATTTATTTAACTTTTAAAAATAATAAATCATTGTAATTAATACTAATATATAGATAATTTTAAATTTTTATAATTATATTATCTAACTTAAACTAATAATTGTTAGTTTAATAGTTTTATACTTTGAAATTATTAACTACATATCTCAATCAATTAAAATTTTAATAGTATTATAAATTAGTATTATTAATTAATTACCTACATTAACTACATATCTTAATTATAATTTTCAAATATAGTTAAAATTTATTGAAGATTGCATTAAAAATAAATAGTTGTTGTAGCTTAGTTGGTTTGAACTCTTATTTATTTACTTACAAGTCTTGTGTTCAAGCCCTACAAGTAGCAAAATTTTATTTTATTTTTTTTAAAAAAAGCACGGGCCACGGGTTGGGTCGGGCCAAAAACGCCCAAGTTTCCATGGGCTAAAAAAGTTAAGCCCAAAGCCCAATTTTTATGGGCAATTACCTTTACCCACGAACTGGGCCAAATTTTTCCGTGTCTATTTGTCATTATAGAGTCATGACTCGAAAATGGTCGAATTCGACTTAGAACGAAGAACGCGGCGTTGAACGTTCACGAACGTTTATCGTTTTCGTTAAAAAGGGACTAATAGGTGAAATTTTAGCAAACGAAGTCGAATAGATAAAATTCTTGCATGAACGCATAGAGTACGTAATTTGTGAACCGTAGGCTCTTGAACGAACCAATTCGAACTTATAACGAAGAAGTTACGAGTCCGGGAATCTCGCAAAGTTGAAAATCTGTCAAAACTATCTGTGGCTCAGAGTCCGCATGTGCACGACCAAGCTTAAATGACTGGCGCCACAACGCCAAAGTGAGCTTCAGACTCTGCAAACTCGCGCCGCAGCATGATAGTTAACAAAGGGACTCGCGCCGCAGCGCCGAGTCCGGTCTCCAAGCCCTAATGGGTGTGCCAGCAACATGAAGACAACAAAGCATCATCCGGGCGCTACTGGTGCAAAATTTTAAAACTTAGACAATGAAGAATGGTTACAAGTGGAACATGCAGGGAAATTGTTTAGTAACGAACAAAGGGACTTAATAAAATATTATTAAGTCATAATTAAAATCAAATATGATTACTTAGGGTTAAAGAAAGTCAATTGAAGATAAACGTGAACAATATGCAATAAATATACTTAACTAATGACGATCGAGTTTTGGATGATAACGTAAGGACGTTAATAAGCCGTAAGGAAGGATGATTAACTTGGACTGAGTTATATTAATGAAGTAATTTCACTTAAATGTTAGAAGAGACAGGAGTTAGTAAGAATGATGTAAAGAACGACGGTAAGCCGAAACCAATAATAACAAATCTAATACGGGATTAGATTGAGAAGAAGGGTAAGATTCTTTAGGAACCAAGTATGTTCATTCATGACCTAATGTGGTATGTTATGTGCTTATGTGTTGTAGAAACTGTAAAGGCTCAAAGGAAACGTAATTGTCTTTGTAGAAAAAAGGTCAAGGCAAGTTTTTCTTAAACGCTTGTCTAACCTTCGTGTTAGCCAGGTTTTCAAAATGATTCACGTTATGAGATGCATGTATGCTTTCAAAGAAAGGGTCGAAGCCAGTTTTAACTCGGCTAGACTAATCTTGATAGATTGACTAATTTCTTTATAAGTCTTTCAATATAGAATTGCTAACGCTATCCTATGCCAACTCTTTGGTACGGATTCAAGGTAAGCCTGAATATGTATAAACAAATGTATTTTCATCGAGTATTCGATGGGCACGTGAGGTTGCCACAACTTAAACGTACACACGTTTAATGGATGTAGTGTTGATCAACATAGGGTACTATAGACTGATCACCTAGATGTACTTGTAAGCTATACTGGACTTACGGACTTCGTGCCGGGTTGTCCTTTTCAAAGAAACTATAAGACATTCACATCTTGAACTAGAGTTGATGATTCATGGAATATTGTTATTGAAAAATGTTTTGAAGGAAAAAGGAAAGCTATTTTGAATTATTGATAGTACTTCGTAACTATCATCCAGTTATTGAAGATATACGATTCCTATGTTTCAAGCATGCTTTTAAAATGAAATTGTTATACTTGCTGAGCTTGTTGTGCTCATTCTTGCTTGAACCATATGAATGCAGCCTAGACGATATGACCGAAGGATTCTATAAGGATAAAGAGAAGGCTAAAGTGAACGTGTAGATTACCTATGTAATAGTATAGGTTTATAATGATAATATTTGATATTATGACATGAACAAATGTAATCAAGTTATAAAGAACCCGGGAATAGTAGTATTGTTTTGGAATATATATAAGACATATTCGTTCTTTTGAGGCATGTCAATTGAATGATTTTGTGAACTGTAGGACCGTGGAGCACCATATGTCGGGTTGAAAGAGACCCGAATTTGGGGGCGTCACAGGTTGGTATCAAAGCATTAGGTTATAAAACTTAAGGGGGGGAAGAACCTTAGGCTCATAACCTCGTTAAGGAAGAGATGTTCAAAGGAAGAAAAAAAAACTTGAGCTTTACTTGAGTTGAATGAGTCAATAAGGTGTTGAGGAAACTCAGTACCAAAAGATTTAAAAGATGGAAAGTAACCCTAAATAAATTAAATGTGATTTGTGCTTATACTATTTTTTGTTATGTACTAATCAACATGTTATGTGTTATTGTAGGATGTCGATCGATAGCTTGATGTATAGAGATGTACATGCGGTGAGCGAAGAGCTTGTGAACCGATAGAGCCTGTACCCATGCCAGTGGCGGAGGTACCAATAGTGATTCTAGAAGAGTCGGAGACAGAGGAGTACTTTTATGAGGAAGACTACTCTGAGGGAGAGATGGATATAGCATCATACCTTAGTACGATGAACGATGTGGAGGAAGGAATGGAGGTAACATCGGTTGAGATGGTGGTACCTACACTGGAGTCATCACCTCTAGATGCAATGGAAGCATTGTATCTGGCAACGCTTGACAGGAATGTGCAATTGGGTACAGTTGTGCAGAATCAGAGTGAAGAGATTAGTTATCTCCATGAAGCTAAGATGTCTACAGAAGCAGATTTTGAGTTAGAGCACGATAAGCAGGTGCTTATGGCAGAGCATGCTAGGAATTATAAGGCAGAGGTCGATGAGCTTCGTAGAGAATTGGGGGAGAAGGACCGGAAGATAGCATGGATGTCTT
Source organism: Panax ginseng (assembly GCA_020205605.1). NCBI lineage: Eukaryota > Viridiplantae > Streptophyta > Magnoliopsida > Apiales > Araliaceae > Panax > Panax ginseng. Next base: position 42,269,232 of record CM035141.1, on the reverse strand, counting down.
ACATCCATGAGAGTGCACATAAGGATTTCAAGCTGAAGGTTGCTTGTTATTCCATTGAGTCAGGACAAACCGGTCATATGATTAGTCGGGATACTGTAGCAATGATTGCGAATAAGAAACATGAGGATGCTGTTATGCATTATTAGAAGTCTAGAGTTATAAATATGTGTGTAGTGACGTAAAACCTTTTTTTAAAGGGTATTCTTTTTGTAAATCCCAACTTTTGTGAAGTTCAATTGCGGGATAGAAAATGTAATAGCTTTTGTCTATGAAAACAAATTGTAAATAGTTTCAAACTATGAAGAAGCATATGAATATAATGAAGTTTTCATGGAAATGATTTGTTATGATGCGAGTTGGTATGTAGCGATTAATAACGAAATAAGTAAATAGATAATAATGAAATTTTATTTATTTAATCAGGAAATGCCGCTAAGGAAAAGATAATGTAATCAGGAAGCGGAATCACATAATGATAATGAAGGGGGTGTGAACAACCCTATGCAAGAGTTCGTTAATTTATTAACGGCTGCATTTAACCAAACCAAGGGTAGAGTACCCGCGGATCTTAGGGTAGCTAGAACGATTACCTATAAATAGTTTAAAAGCGTAGGTCTGCCGGAGTTCAAAGGAACGACGGACCTAATAGAGTCCCAGACATGGGTAAATGTAATAGAGAAGGAGTTTTGTTATTACAAACGTAGGTGAGTCATAGAAGTTTTCTTTTGTGACTTACCTAAGGAAGAGTAAAGCCAACTTTTTGTGGGAGGCTCACCAGGGTGGGGATGGAACAGAGGTAGTAATGTGGGAACAATTCAAGAAGGTTTTCTTCGAGAATTATTTTCCCTATAAGACATGTGAGGGAGGATAGACACTGGGTTCTTAGAACTTAAGCAAGGGGACATGACATTTCCCCACTACGCGACCAAATTCAATGAACGGGCAAGGTTTGTTTCACATCAAGTGGACACGAAGGAGGTGAAGGCTCGTAGGTTGGAGCAGGTCCTGAAACCTTAGCTCTATAGTGGGATTTTGGTGATCTAGAGTGTTTCCTATGGGATCATCCTGGAAAAGGTGATTATAGCATAAGGTGATAGTGAGTTGTAGACTCAATACCACAAAGAGGGAAAAGAATGAAAGCAAGAGAGAGGGAGGGATCAAGGCAGAGAATGCCAGAGGCAGTATGGCAAAACGAAAAAAAAAAAATTTAACTCCGGGAATACTGGAGTGGGTCAAGGGGACCCTAAGCGTAAGATCGAAGAGTGTAAGACAGGTGGAAAGACTCATCTAGGAGTCTGTCTGGAAGGGATTATAAATACCTTTAAAACATTAAGGTAGAGAAGGAGGAAATAACTTTCGTTAAATTATATTCGTGAAAATTATTTCATGGATAATAGAAGTAAGTAGATATCAGTAGATAAGTACTATTCATGTTGAGAGAATTTGAGGAAATTCTCGGTATGAATGGGTTGATTAACCATAAAGCTATAACAAATAGTTATAAGTAAAGTGTGAACCTTTAGTTTTCTCCGAAAATCTAAGGTAGTAATTTACGGTAATAAAATATCGCGACATTATTATTGTCGAACCATGATTCAAGTTAGGTTGGTGTTAAGGAAGAGGATGAGTTGTTACGGTTGCATATCGACTATCGTAATAGGAGTAAGATAGCGGTTAAGGATAAATACCCATGGCCCAGGATCGATGATCTATTTGGTCAGTTGAGAGGGGCAACGAATTAGATGTATGTATGGGGTATAGTCGATTGGAAGTAAGGAAGAAGGAGGAGGTACCTAAGATGACGTTCAGAATTCGTTATGGTTATGACAAGTTTCTGGTTATGTCATTTAGGTTGACTAATCTGTAAAAGTAGGTTTTTTTCGTAAGGGGCGCCAATCAAGTCGGTGGCCAATTTGATAGTTACCCTTGTGGGATGCTATGGTTGAAGGTACCATTAGTGTCACAGGATTTAAAAGAAAGGTTGATTAAGGCACCTATATTATCTTTATCAGATGATACGACGAAGTTTTGTAGTGTATCTTGATGTTTGCATAGATGTTATGATTGCGTGCTCTTTTATAGCATGGCAATGTCATTGTGTATGCATCACGCCGATTAAAGGGTTATGAGGAGGTCTATCCTACTTATTATCTATAATTAGCAGATAGTTTTGAATTAAAAATATGAAGATAGTATTTATATTTGAGAGAAGCGTGAGATATACAAGGACTCTAAGAGTCTCAAATATATCTCCGCCACGTAAGAGTTGAATATGTAGTAGAGAGAGGACTGTGATATCTTATATCATTCAGGGAAGGTAAACGTTGTAGCCGATGCATTAAGTAGGAGGGGTAGGGAAAGCTATCGATGCTAACGACTCAGAATGAGTTAATAACGGAAATGGTAAGATCAGAGTTAGAAGTTAAATTACGGAATGAAGGGGTAGAATTGTTATTCAAAACGTAGACTCAATCCACGATAATGGAATGAGTTAAGTAAGTACAACTAAGTAACGAGGGATGCAAGCGAATGAAGAAGATGATGCAGGATAAGTAGAAGACTAAGTATAGTCTTATTTTGAGGGAGGAATTTGAGTTCCATATAAATATAAGTTAAAAGAATAAACTAAGATGATATAGAGATCGCGTAATGTGTTAATAAGTGTTTAACTTCCAACTCAGACATCGATAGGAAGTGATAAGTCATGTGAATTAAGAGAATACCTTCGATGAAGGTGAATAAAAGAACCCCAATGTCAAAGAAGCATTGTGGGAACTCGAGATTAAAATAAAGAAAAATTATCCTCTCGTGGTGTAGGTATTATTAGCGAGATTCGGGATGTAATCCTTATAAGGAGGAAGAGTGTAGCATACGAGAAAATCGGATTTTTGAGAATTAAATTTTTATTTTTATTAAATGAATTTAATTAATTATTTATGGAACAAGCTAATCGAAGGTCGTTCTATGACTTAGAAATGTCAGAACATCGTAGGATTTTGGCTACGTGGTAGAATTAAAGTGTTTGAATTTCCAAGAAGAAAATAAAAGCTTTCCGAGAAAGTTTTTAAAAAACACTATTCACGCATTTCTGCTCGGGAATTATTTTTGAACTTCTGAGAAATACGTAACGATAGAATATTGAGGTGAGATGGAATATCCAATAATATTTTAGTTATGGAAAACGTAATATTTCGCCTGTGGACTTAAAACCTAACGTTTAAGGAAAATGATTTACGAGAAGGAAATGTAATGCGATTAATGAATTAAGCGATGATTGTATAATACATAGGTATTGTACGAGGTAGAGAATACGAGTATGATACGAGGTATTATACGAGTACGTATGAATAAAGCATGGTATGTCGTATATGAATAAGTATACGAGTTAGAATACGAGATTAATACGTAAATTATACGTTATAAGGCTTTAAGACATATGTATTGAATTTATAGAATTGTGTAAGAAATTGTAAAGTCCAATAAGATATTGATAAGCCCAAGTGGTTGATTAATGAGAAGCCCAAAGTAACTTAATGCAAGCCCAAAGAATTGTTAATGCAAGCCCAATGTATAAGTTAAATTAGTTAAGCGAATTATGCTAGAAGCCCAAATGATTAAGTAAGCTAATTAAACCTAAGCCCAAGTAAGTATCCAATGGGTAAGACCCATGGAGCAACCCATGGATGATCCAAGGTGATGAACAAGCAAACTTAGAGGCTAAGTAAGTGTGGTGAGCACACAAAGTGCTTAAGTGATGAACAAGTAGATTTAATGACAAAGATAACTTAATGGCTAAGATAAGTGGTGAGCAAGTGTTGTGATGGCTAAGTAAAAGTTGTGGAGGGCAAGTTAACTTAAGAGCTAGGTAATGAATAGTAAGGAGGTGGATGGTTTAATGACCATTGAGCCCTCATCTAGGATTTCCTATAAATAGGAAGCTCTTAATTTATTTTGTTGGTTGTTCATTTCCTCCAACACCTTATACATAATAAGTTGAGAGCTTATTTACTTGAGAGAATAAGCACATAAAAGCTAGACTTCTATTATTAGATTTTCCACAACAACTTATAGCTTAATGGCTTGGGAGAAAAAGCTAGAGTTTTTATTAAGCAAGAAGCAAGAAGAAGATTGAGGTTTAGCAAGTGATCATCAAAGGGTAAGCAACCTTAATCCTTGATTCTCTTTCTCTTCCATTGTTAGAGAAGGGGGTATTAGTAGAACTAGTATGTTAAGGAATGATAAACCAAAGGGCTTAAGTCTTAATAAGCCGTATAATTCATTAATAAGTTATTCGTAATCATTTAAGTTACGAACTTATGAAGAACAATAATGAAAGTATAAGAACTTGTAAGAAGTGGTAATATGTTTACATTAAGAAGTTAGCATGATTAATAAGATGTAAGAATAAGGATTAAAGGACTTAACTTATTAATAAGTCATAAGCAATGAAATCAAGTATATTATACTTTAATAAGTAGTTTATAAGTTTATGAGTTTTAAACTTATTAAGAATAAGTAATAACTTATCATGTTTATAAGTTAACAAAGCATGTATGTCAAGATGATAGTATGATGGATTGAATCCAATTGAAACGGTTTAAAAATCTCAAGTAATAAAGTTTCGCCGGAATTCACACGATTAGACGACGATCGTCGAATTCGTGAAATTCTCGGATTGGAAGTCGAATTTTGATATTGAGCTTCGAAACATTAGTTTTCAATGGAGACAAGTCGTATTTGTCATTATAGAGTTGCAGACTCAAAAATGGTCGAATTCTGACTTAGAAGGAAGAAACGAGCGTTGAACGTTCACGAACGTTTATCGATTTCGTTAAAAAGGGACTAATAGGTGAAATTTTAGCAAAAGAAGTTGAATAGATAAAATTCTTGCATGAACGCGTAGAGTACGTAATTTGTGAACCGTAGGCTCTTGAACGAACCAATTCAGAGTTATAACGAAGAAGCTACGAGTCCGGGAATCTCTTAAGGTTGAAAATCATCAAAACTATTCGTGGTTTCAGAGTCCGCGGGCATGCCATGCGACTCAAGCTTAAATGACTTGGTGTCAGCAGCCGCCAAAGTGAGCTTCAGATTGCAAACTCGCTACCAGTAAGCGATAGTTAATAAAGGGACTCATGGCCAAATATGAAGTCCGGTCTCCAAGCCCTAAAACTTAGACAAAGCAACACTGGCGCCGCGACGCCAACATTAAAACTTAGACAATGAAGAATGGTTACAAGTGGAACATAAAGGGAAATTGTTTAGTAACGAACAAAGGGACTTAATAAAATATTATTAAATCATAATTAAAACTCAAGTATGATTACTTAGGGTTAAAGAAAGTCAATTGAAGATGAACGTGAACGATATGCAATAAGTATACTTAACCAATGACGATCGAGTTTTGGATGATAACGTAAGGACGTTAATAAGCCGTAAGGAAGGATGATTAACTCGAACTGAGTTGTATTAATGAAGTAATTTCACTTAAGTGTTAGAAGAGACAGAAGTTAGTAAGAATGATGTAAAGAACGACGGTAAGCCGGAACCAATAATAACAAATCTAATACGGGATTAGATTGAGAAGAAGGGTAAGATTCTTTAGGAATGAAGTATGTTCATTCATGACTTAATGTGGTATGTTATGTGCTTATGTGTTGTAGAAACTGTAAAGGCTCAAAGGAAACGTAATTGTATTATAGCAGACGCTGAAGGCAAGTTTTTCTTAAACGCTTGTCTAACCTTCGTGTTAGCCAGGTTTTCAAAATGATTCACGTTATGAGATGCATGTATGCTTTCAAAGAAAGGGTTGAAGCCAGTTTTAACTCGGCTAGACTAATCTTGATAGATTGACTAATTTCTTTATAAGTCTTTCAATATAGAATTGCTAACGCTATCTTATGCCAACTCTTTGGTACGGATTCAAGGTAAGCCTGATTATGTATAAACAAATGTATTTTCATCGAGTATTCGATGGGCACGTGAGGTTGCCACAACTTAAACGTACACACGTTTAATAGATGTAGTGTTGATCAACATAGGTACTATATAGTTTGATCACCTAGATGTACTCAGTATGCTATATGGGACTTTACGGACTTCGTGCCGGGTTGTCCTTTTCAAAGAAACTATAAGACGTTCACGTCTTGAACTAGAATTGATGATTCATGGAATATTATTATTGAAAAACATTTTGAAGGAAAAAGGAATGCTATTTTGAATTATTGATAGTACTTCATAACAATCATCCAGTTATTGAAGATATACGATTCCTATGTTTCAAGCATGCTTTTAAAATGAAATTGTTATACTTGCTGAGCTTGTTATGCTCATTCTTGTTTGAACCATATGAATGCAGCCTAGACGATATGACCGAAGGATTCTACAAGGATAAAGAGAAGGCTAAAGTGAACATGTAGATTACCTATGTAATAATATAGGTTTGTAATGATAATATTTGATATTATGACATGAACAAATGTAACTGTTATAAAGAACCTGGGGAATAGTAGTATTGTTTTGGAATATATATAAGACATATTCGTTCTTTTGAGGCATGTCAATTGAATGATTGTGTGAACTGTAGCACCGTGGAGCACCATATGTCGGGTTGAAAGAGACCCGAATTTGGGGGCGTCACATCACCCTTTTGCTTTCATTGTTCTCTTCAAAAAATGAGAACATAGCCAGGACTAGTCGGAGAACGGAGTGATGGTCCAGATGATAGCATTAGTAGTCCTCACTATTCTATGAAATAGTGTGATAATAAATGTATTGAAGACTCCATTTGAGTTGAATACTGTCTAGAAGACAATATTCGTATTAAAACTCTCAGTTTATGTTTTTTCGTATTTTACACGACAGTTGTATTATTAAGTTGTATTTAAATTTTGTACCATGTATTTGGCGACTCAAGATGGGTGATGTATACCTATTTTGGGGGCGTCAGACGACTCCCCCCAGACCACACTGTATAACGTGCAATCATCCGTGAGTCCAAAAGCTAAAGCGGTTGCTGGGTAGGCTCATCACTGGACCACCTAACTCCAGCCTGCCTGCACATCCAACATTTGAGGGATGGGTCTACCAGACCGTCAGAAAATGGCCCTCGCAAGCATCTTCGTATCGAGAAATTGATGATGGCACCCACGTTGATGAAGAAGTCTTGCACAATTGCATACAACAACAATACCTTCTCCTTTTTCACCTCAGTGGTATGTGTGGTCGGGAATAATTTTGCGCACAAGAATGCGTACCATATTTTTCCATAACGGCTTAGGTTCTTACTGAGGAAGATTATGTCCCCTTTTCGTCCCTTGACCCATGCAGTGCCCGACTTTGTTATTTTTGTTAAAATCCCATCGTAGTCGGGATCATGGTCACGCAAATAGGCATATTGGCATTCCTCAGGAGCTCGCAGGCTGTAATTGTAAGAATCGTGAAATTCATGATTTAATAATTATTTTAATATAATAAGAGAATGAATATTTATTGGAATATAAATATTAATGTGATGTGAGATGAGTAATTAAATTAATTCGAATTGAATTTATACAAACTAAGAAGTGTGGAATTGTGATGAGAATTTGTGAAGTGCCTTGTGTGGCATAATGTGAAATGAGGAAATTCACTAAGTGAATTAAAAGAGAACTAAGAAGATTAATTATGTGATTCCATATATGGAATGAATAAGCTTTTATCTAGTAATATTACCAATATGGAGGTTAATTCATGTTATGAAAAACTAGTATGGTGATAGAGGTAGAATCGGCTTAGAAGCTAAACTAATTTTTACATCGCTGGGGACCCAAGGCAATTGCGCCTCCAAGTTAAAGACAAATCATGAATCATAGAAGCACAAGTGATCTCGGATAAATTGGTTTTTACTATAGAAATTAAATGGGACATTTTTGTAATGTGTGTGACATTAATAAAATCATATAATAAGAGTACATTTTAATGACATGATGTACCAAGTAGTATAATGAAATCATATGTGACGCCCCCAAATCCGAGTCTCTTCCAACCCAACAGATGGAGTTCCACGGTGCTACAGTTCACACAAACATTCAATTGAAATGCCTCAAAAGAACGAATACATCTTATATATATTCCAAAATAATACTACCATTCCCTAGGTTCTTTATAACCGTTATATTTGTGCTTGTCATAATATCATTACAAACCGATACTATTACATAGGTAATCTACAAGTTCACTTTAGCCTTCTCTTTATTCTTGTCGAATCCTTCATCCATCTTGGCCTAAATTCGCATTCATATGGTTCAAGCAAGAGTGAGCATAACAAGATCAGCAAGTACAACAATTTCATTTAAAAAACATGCTTGAAACATAGGAATCGTATATCTTCAATAACTGGATAATAGTTACGAAGTACTATCCATAATTCAAAATAGTATTTATTTTCCTTCAAAATGTTTTACAACAACAATATTCAGTAAAACATCAATTCTGGTCCAAGACCATGAGTATCTCATAATTTCTTTGAAAAGGACAACTCGGCACGAAGTTCGTAAGTCCGGCATATCTTACGAGCACTTCTAGGTGATTAGCCTATAGTACTCTATGTTGATCAATACTACATCCATTAAACGTGTGTACGTTTAAGTTGTGGCAACCTCACGTGCCCATTGAATACTCGATGAAAAATACATTTGTTTATTCATATATAGAATTACCTTGAATCTGTACCAAACAGTTGGCGTAGGATAGCGTTAGCAATTCTATATTGAAAGACTTGTAAACAATTCAATCAATCAATCAAAATTAGTCTAGCCGAGTTAAAACTGGAATAGACTCTTTCCTTCAAACCATACATGCATCTTATAACTTGAATCAATTTGAAAACCTGGCTAACACGAAGGTTAGACAAGTGTTTAAGAAAAACTTGCCTTCAGCGTCTGCTACAATATAATTACGTTTCCTTTGAGTCTTTATGGTCTCTACAACACATAATCACATAACATACCACATTAGGTCATGAATGTACATACATAGTTCCTAAAGAATCTTACCCTACTTTCTATCTAATTACGATTAGATTTGTTATTATTGGTTAAAATTGTCAGTCGTTCTTTATATCATTCTTACCAACTTCGTCCTCTTCTTTAACTTAACTGAAATTATTTCAGTAATACAACTCGTTCCGAGTTATTTATCCTTCCTCACGGCTTACTAACGACCTTACGTTATTAATCGACACTAATTGTCATTGGTTATGTACACTTATTGTACACTGTTCTTGTTTACATTCAATTAACTTTCTTTAACTCTAAGTGATCACACTTGAGGTTTAGTTATGACTTAAAGTCCCTTAGTTAAGTGTTCATCAATTACTCATCATGCTCAACATGTAAACATTTTTCACTATCTAGTTCTCGAGGTGCCATGCATGCTACCGACTATTACTCTTGTGCTTTGTACCTTGCATGGCCACACATTAGTGCCTAAACCCGGACTTGCTGACGTGGACGTGAGTCCCTTTGTTACTTTGTCGCGCTGCGACGCGAGTTTATAGGGTCTGAGGCTCACTTTGGTGCTGCGGCGCCGACTAATTGGCTTGGAGTCGCGCCGCGGTGCGGACTCTATGCCACGGATTATTTTGACAGATTTTTCAAATGGTGAGATTCCCGGACTCGTAACTTCTTCGTTATAAATCCAAATTGGCTCGTTCAAGAGCATACGGTTCATAAATCATATACTCTACGTGTTCATGCAAGAATTTTATCTATTCGACTTCGTTTGCTAAAATTTCACCTATTAGTCCATTTTTAACGAAAACGATAAACGTTCATGAACGTTCAACGCTCGTTTCTTCGTTTTAAGTTGGAATCCTGCCATTTTCGAGTCCGCAACTCTATAATGCCAAATAAGACTTTGTCTCCATTGAAAACAAACGTTTCCAAGCTCAATATCAAAATTCGACTTCCATTCCAAGAATTTCATGAATTCGACGATTGTCGTCTAATTGTGTGAATTCCGGCGAAACTTCGTTATTTAAGATTTATTCTTCATTTCAAAAGGATTCAATTCATCATACTAACATCTTGACATCCATACTACATTAAGTTATAAACATGATAAGTTATTACTTGTTCTTTGTGAGTTTGTAACTTATAAAAATACAAACTACTTATGTTTCCATTTCTCATTACTTAGGATAGTCTATGACTTCTAATCATTATTCATGCTTCTTGTTAACATACTAACTTCATTTGTGTAACCATGTTACAAGTTCATATACGTTCTTCTTAAGTTCATAACTTCATTTATTGCTTATCTTACAACATGACTTAATTACGGCTTATTAATTCTTAAGACCTTTGATTCATTATTTTAACCCCTTCGTAGCATACATGTTCTATCACCACCTACTTCTCTAACAATGGAAGAGAAAAAGATTCATGTCTTAGGATTACTTACTCTTGAATAACACTTTCTAAATCTTTAATCTCCTTCTTGATGCTTGAACTTCAAACTCTAGCTTTCCTAACTTTTTCTCTCAAGCAAATTAGCACTTAACTTATTGGTGTTTTAAACAAGGAACAAATGAAGTCCAAGGCCCTCTATTTATAGGAAAGCCAAGGTTAGGGCATAAGGTCATTAGGACCTCCCACCTCCTTAGTAACCTCCTTACTATTCCATACTTTGTCCCTAAGTAAACTTGCTCCCCACATATACTTGGCCATCACAACACTTAGCCATTAAGTTTTCTTAACTTATCCTTTACTTAATCCTTAAGTCTACTTGCTAACCACGACTCTTACTTGGCCACCACACTAATATCTTGGTCACCAAGATTTACCACATGATCATGGGTTGCCCCATGGATCACCTTAACCCATTGGATCTTAGCTTGGGCTTAGTTTTAATTAACTTAACTTAATGATCATTTGGACTTGCATTAAATTACTTTGGGCTTCCCATTACAAACTCTTGGGCTTGCATATTAATTCACATTGGACTTAACTATTTCCACACTTGGGCTAACATAATCCTTAACAAAATCCCACAAATCCATTACAATTGGCTTAAAGCCTTATAACGTATAATTTACGTATTAATCTCGTATTATAACTCTTATACTTATTCAACATATACGACATACCATCATTTATACATTCTCGTATAATACCTCATATCGTACCCGTATTCATTTCTTCGTATAATACCTACATATTATACGATCATTGTTTTATTCATTAATCACATTACATTTCCTTCTCGTAAATCCCTTTCTCCTAACTGTCAGGTTTTAAGTCTGCAGGCAAAAAACTGTGTTTTCCACAACTGCAATATTATTGGATATTCCATCTCACATCAATATTCTATCGTTACATATTTTTTGGAAGTTCAAAAATAATTCCCAAGTAGAAATGCGTGAATAGTGTTTTTCGAAAAATTTCTCGAAAAGCTTTTATTTTCGTCTTGGAAATTCTATCACGTAGCCAAAATCCTACGATGTTCTGATATGTTTAGGTCATAGAACGACCTTCAATTAGCTTGCTCCCATAAATAATCAATTAAATTCATATAATCCTTATAATTAAATAAAATTTTAATTCTTCTAAAAATTCGATTTTCTCGGGCGTTACATCATATGTAATCTTTAATACATAAATAATTAAATATATGTGTATTCTAGAAATTGGGAAAATAATTACATGTGTAAAATGAACAGTTAATATTAAATAATGTTATTATGTGGTTATGTGAGTAGTAAAAATAATTATGGGAGATACTCGTACAATAACACCTAACTGCGTTATTTTATTACGTGTATTTAATGTAACAATCTGGAATTTTAAATTATAATTCTAAATATTTATTGAATTATATAAATATTTTAATTGATGTGTTTATTGTTGAATAAATATTTATTTAATTTGATGTGATTTGATTATTTATTTGTTAAATAAATAATTTATGGGTTAAGAAAATTAATTATTATGAGATAATATTTTAATTTAATTTAATAATTAAATTAGAGAGTTGATAAGGATTAAATGAATTATTATATATTTTATTTAATTTGATAAGAAAAGTGTGACAATAAACTATACTGTAAATGAGTTATTAAATAAATTAAAGGAGTTTAATTTAGTTTTGACAAACAAGGCTTAAAGACATTAAGTCTTTATTTTTAAAAGAGTTTTGCCAAACATAGCCTTATGACTTTTGAATTTTGAATTTGAATTATAATAAATAATATAAATAAAATAAATCAAAATAATAAATAAAATATATTTATAACTGATAATTTATTACTATACTTATTAAAACGTCGGTTTTAGACGTTTAGTTTATTTGTGTGTTGGTCTTAGTTTGTGTTACATAAAAGGGTCTGGCATTGGCTTAAGAGAAAAAGAAGAAGAATACAGAGAAATTGAGAGAGCTTGAGAGAGAGTTGAGAGAGGTTCTAGAGATTTCCAAAGAAATTCTATGTGGTTAGCAAGGACTATCCGAGCAATTGAAGGTATACTTTCATAAGCTTAATATTATATATGTACGTTCTGTGTTCATGAATTTCAAAGTCTCTGTGAATTTGATGAATGGGTAGTATACCCATAATTCGGATACATTTAGACTTAAATTATTGCATTCTTAAGTTATTTAGTAGCATTTTTATCGTGTTTATATCTTATTTCGCGCGATTGGAAGTGGAAGGGCAATTATGGGAATTTCAAGCATTGAATGGCAAACCGTAATTTCAATAAAGTCCAAATATGCATATTTGAAATTGCACTATCCTCGCCACGGGCTACCGAGCCCCAGCAGCATTGACCGGATTAGCGGTTGACTTTCGTTGCCTATTAAGGGCTAATAATAAAACCTAATGGAAGAGGATTGGGGGGACTATAAAAAGAAACTAATTCTTTGAATTAAGACGGGGCGGACCGATTTATTTGGCGAGAGGGATCAAGGAGCTTTTGCAGGAGATTACTTGGAGCTTCAAGATTGGCTACAGAGTTTCTTCTTTTTCTCCTTAATTTTTATTTGTAATTCTTTAAGGATGATTTATCAACAAATAATGATTCTTATTTCCGTGATGAACTAACTCTTTAATTAAGATTTCAATTGAACCTTTTATGATTATAACTTAGTTTATTCGTCATTATAATTACTTATGTTGAAGTGGATTGTTTATCATGTTTGATTTTACTGATTAATTATTTGGCCAATAATTAGTGTGTTACGCTAGAAGGAATTGGGAGAGGAATTCTAGGGTTAGAACTAGACATGATGACATGTGACTCAGTTATTTACACGGTAAATAATTAGGTTTGTGAATTGAATGGAAATATCTGTTCACCGCATGTAACATAATAGGAATTGGGACTGGAAAGAGTTTAATCCAATTGTCTTGCATAGGAATATAGCAAGGTTAATCTGGGTTAAATAGAAGTCAATTGATCACTTGGAAGAGGGCTTTTGGCATTTGAAAATTCCTGTTAACAATCCATGAGACATAGTAATTGGTATGATTAGATAACTGATTTATAATTCATAATTGGGGATATTGAAGTCTTAATATTTACCTACCGTAAGTCATTCACTCAAGTAATAGCTTAGTTAATTGTTTATGTTAGTACAAAGATCTTAAAGTGTTTAATTTTGAGTTACTAATTTAGAAAATCGCAATTTTCGTTGTTTGAATAAAATTGAATTGATATAGTATTAGTAGTTGAAATTTATTAATTAGAATTCTCGTGGGAACGATACTCAACTTATCACTTTATTACTTGTCGACCACGTATATATAATGTCGTGGTGTAAATCGGATTTTACTCAACAAGTTTTTGGCGCCATGTTCGGGAATTTCTTTTATTAATATTAATTTCATATTAGTTATAATCAATTCGATTTTAATTTGAACACTACTTAATCTCTCTTCTTGATCAAGGTGAATTCGTGTATGCACACTAGATCGAAAGCTAGAAAGGAACTTTCACGATATGCACAACCTTGAGAAGGAGTTCCGCATAACGCAATTGAATAGTGAGGTGATACATTTGGAAGAAGAACCGACAACCCAAGATTTACTCGTGAACATGGCGTAGAACTAACAGTAAATCACTTAGGATTACGCCCGCCAAATGTTACTGATTTACAACCAAGTATTAAGAGACCGCAATCAATGCGGTCAGCTTTTGAGATAAAACCGGATCAATTCGATGCTGCTGTAATACATGCCAGTTTTGGGGTAATTCGATAGACGATCCTAATGAACATATCTTGAGTTTCTTGGAAGTTTGCGATACCTTCAAATTTAACAATGTATCGGAAGACGCTATAAGGTTGAGGATGTTCCCGTTTACTTTAAAAGACAAAGCACAAAGCTGGCTACACTCCTTACCTCCTGGTTCAATCACCACATGGGATGACTTAGCTCAAAATTTTTAGCTAAGTTCTTTCCACCAAATAAGTTGGCAAAACTACGAACGATATTCATACTTTCAACAACTTGAGTCGTAATCGTTATACGAAAGTGGGAAAGGTTTAAGGATATGTCTGTAAGTGCCCTCATCATGGAATTCGCAGAATGGATGCAATTAGGGATATTTTGTGATGGTTTGCACGCATCCACGAGGTCTAGTATTGATGCAAAGAATGGAGGAGCGATTATGTCCAAAAAATTTTGATGAGGCATATCAATTGTTAGAAACAATGGCCACCAACAACTATCAAGGGCCCATGACGAGGACCAACCATCCAAAAGCATCAGAAAATATGAAGTGGACGCGCTTAACAAAGATTAACAAAGACAAGTGATCGCAATAGCTAAGCATATAGAAACATGGCATCCACAAGCCACACAAACAGTAAGCGATGGTTTGTGAGTTGTGTGTCGGGGTCATGCTACGGATCAATGCGCCCATAAATTTTAATCAAGACAACAGAGGAAATTATAATCGCTCAACCCAACCATATCCTACCCAAAATGCCTATAATCCAGTTGGAAGAATCATCCAGATTCTCATGGAGTAACAATCAAGTCGCAGCTCAACCACCTAGACAACAACACACCTCCGGATTCCAAAATCAACCTCAACAACCAGAGAGGGTATCAAGTTGGGAAGCAGCCTTAGAAACGTTTATTAGAGCCTCTGACAAAAAGAACGAGGAATAAGACAAGAAATTGAATCAAGTAGATATAACGTTGCAAAGCCATGGGGCATCGTAAAAGAATCTGGAAAATCAATTGGGACAAATAGCACATGCATTGAATACCCGTCCACTAGGAGCGCTTCCGAGTGATACAGAAATAAACCGGCAGAAATGAGCACCGCAGCAAAGAATCTTAATGGTGGGAAGGAGCTGCAAACAGTTAAGGATAAGGACAAGGGGGATAACGCGACAACCGAAACAGAAGAGGTTGTGGAAACCGGGAAAGATAAAGAGGAAATAGGAGAGGAAAATGCACAGGGGTCATCTACAACAATGCCACCCATACCATATCCGCAGAGATTTCAGAAATCCAAGTTAGATAAGCAGTTTTTAAGATTTTTAGATATTTTTAAAAAATTGCATATCAACATCCCATTCGCCAAGCTTTAGAACACATGCCGAGTTACGCTAAGTTCATGAAGGATGTGCTATCAAAGAAAAGGAAACTGGGGGATTTTGAAACAATGGCGCTAACCGAAGAATGTAGCGCAATTATTCGAAATGTTACCTCCTAAGTTGAAAGATCCGTAGCTTTTCTATTCCATGCGACATTGGTAATCGCCGGGAAAGCGCTGTGTGATTTGGGGGCCAGTATTAATTTGATGTCATTATCAGTCTACCGTCAATTCGGACTCCAAGCACCTAAACCGACAAATATCGGGCCATCGTTAGTAGACCGATCGCCATATATCCACGAGGTATCGTTGAAGACGATTAGTAAGGGTGGATAAATTCATCTTTCTAGCAGACTTCATTATCTTGGATTGTGAAGCAGATACGGAACTGCCTATCATTCTCGGACGACCATTCTTAGCAACGGGGAGAACGTTAATCGACGTGCAAAAAGGAGAATTAACGATGAGAGTTGACGATCAACAGGTCACTTTCAATGTGTTTAAAGCAATGTCGTATCCAAAGGAAAAAGGTGAGTGTTCATGGTGGATGTAATGGAGGAGATGGTGAATCACAAGATTTGCTGCAATTACTCAGAGGATCCGATAGAATCCATGATGGTTAGAACAGACAACGATAGTGCGGATGCAGATAATGAGCAGGTCAAATGGCTAGACACACCATCATTCTACCGGAAAAATAATCAATCATTCGACACCCTGGAAAGGCCTAAAACGGAAGAAAAAAGTGCAACCCTCGATAGAAGTGCCACGGTGTTGGAATTAAAGCCACTCCCCTCTCATCTTGAATATGCTTACTTAGGAAAGACTCGACTCTACCCGCTTATTATTTTCGACAACGTTAATCGACACCCAAAAAGAAAAATTGCTACGAAGTTCTCGCATGAAGTTCAAAACAAATGATTGGGTGGACTATAATGACATTCGAGGTATTAGCCCTCTTTCTCAGATGCACAAGATTTTAATGGAAGAGGGATCAAAACCAACCATTGAGATGCAACGAAGGTTAAATCCCATTATGAAAGAGGTGGTGAAGAAGGAAGTTATCAAATGGTTGGATGCCAGATTATCTACCCAATCTCGCATACCCATGGGTAAGTCCTGCATAAAGTGTACCAAAAAAAAGGGGCATAACTGTGGTACAAAATGAAGCGCATGAGCTTATCCCGACTAGAATCAAGTATAAAGTGGAGAGTATGTATGGATTACCGCAAGTTGAATAAAGCCACACGCAAGGATCACTTTCCTTGCTGCTCATTGATCGAGATGTTGGACAAAGTTAGCGGGACATCAATTCTATCATTCGTTAGATGGATATTTCGGTACAATCAAATTGCCATAGCACCGGAAGATCAAGAAAAGACCACGCTCACATGTCCATATACAGACGCTTGCATTCCGCCAGATGTCCTTTGGTTTATGTAATGCGCCACGACCTTTCAACGTCAGATGATGGCTATCTTTTCCGATATGGTCGAAAGCGTAATTTAGAGGTGTTCATGGATGATTTCTCCGTGTTTGGCGATAGTTTTGACTCGTGTTTGAATAATCTGATCTTGGTGTTAAAAAGATGTGGAGACTAACCGGTACTTAATTGGGAAAAATGTCATTTTATGGGTACAAGAAGGGGTTATTCTAGGACATAAGGTTTCCGTGATCCGGATTGGACGTGGATAGATAAGATTGATACAATTGAGAAACTGCCTCCTCCTTCATCTGTAAAAGGCATTCGGAGTTTCTTGGGACATGCAGGGTTCTATAGACGCTTTATTAAAGATTTTTCAAAAATCTCGAAACCCCTATGCTCACTCTTGGAGAAAGATGTACCGTTTAAGATGGATCATGCATGCATCGAGGCATTTGAGGTATTAAAGAAGAAATTGGTCTCTTCACTAGTCATTGTAGCGCCCGATTGGTCTTTACCTTTTGAATTGATGTGCGACGCCAGTGATTACGCGGTGGGAGCCGTATTGGGACAACGTCATGATAAGATTTTTCATACTATCTATTACTCTAGTAAGACATCGACGGATGCCCCAAATTGAACTACACAACAACCGTAAAAGGAATTACTTGCAAAGTGGTGTTTGCTTTTGACAAATTCGTAGCTTACCTCCCTCAAGCACTAAGGTAATTGTTCACACCGATCATTCACCTATTAAATATCCGATTGAGAAGAAAGATGCTAAACCACGATTAATACGGTGGGTGCTTGTTGTTACAAGAGTTTGATCCGAGATCCCGGACGTAAAAGGTACTGTAAAATCAAGTGGCGGATCATCCGTCTCTTGCTAGAAAATAAAAAGAAATGTAAAGAAGACAACTTAGTGATTAATGAGGAATTTCCGGATGAGCAACTATTCCGTAACTACCATACCGCCTTTGGTATGTCGACTATGTCAACTATGTGGTTGCCAAGGTGTTACCACGGATTTGACATCACAACAACGAAAGAAGTTTCTTCATGATGCGAAACAATACTTTTGGGATGAACCATTTCTGTTTAAAGCATGTGCAGATCAAATGATAAGACGTTGTGTACCTCACGAAGAAATGGATAGTATATTAGGCCACCGCTCACTCCTCGACACGGAGGTCATTATTCCAAATGATCGACAAAGAACCAAAGTACTACAATCGGGATTCTTCCGCCCTCTTTATTCAAAGATGCTTATCTCTTTGTGCTAAAATGCGATCGATGCCAACGCCAGTAGGTAATATCTCCAAGCGCAATGAAATGCCACTTAACACAATTTTAGAGGTGGAACTATTCGACGGTGGGGTATCGACTTTATGGGACCATTCCCATCTTATTTGAATAATCGTTATATCTTATTAGCAATGATTATGTTTCCAAATGGGTAGAAGCCGCAAACGTTACCCACTTAATGATGCCAACGTTGTCACCCGATTCCTAAAGAAAACATTCTTACCAGATTTGGGACACCAAGGGCTATAATAAGTGATGAGGAACGACTTTTGTAACAAGCAATTCACTAAATTGCTTGTAAAATATGGAGTTCATCACAAAATTGCAATTTGCATATCACCCACAAACCAATGGCCAAGCAGAGGTGTCGAATCGGGAAATTAAGAGGATCCCGGAAAAGTAGTCAATCCGTCACGAAAAGATTGGGCGCTGCGTCTTGACGACGCCTATGGGCTTATCGAACAACGATAAAAACCCGATCAAGCATGTCCCCGCATGTAATGGTCTTTGGAAAGGCGGTCATCTTCCTACGAGCGAGCTAGAACACAAAGGCACATCGGGCCATTTGGAAATTAAACTTTGATCTAGAAGCAAAGTAGTGAAAAACGCAGTTATCGCAGCTTGAACGAGATGGATGAATTCAGTTCAACGCCATTTAAAACGCTTAAGCTATACAAGGAGAAAGTCAAATCTTGGCACGATAAAAAATTCTCGATAGAACATTCGCACCGCCATCAAGTACTCACTGCTCAACTCACGCTAAGGCCTATTTTCGTGAAAATTGAAATCTGTGGTCCGGACCATTTGTAGTCATATCCGTCACCCACACGGAAACATTGAGGTTGAGGAACCGAATTCAAAGCGCATACATTCAAGGTCAACGGTCAACGCCTCAAACACTATTGAGCGGACCAATCGAACGCCAAGCTACGGTCCAAGACTTTCTCGGACCCAAAGGGCCAATCGACCAACACCGCAAAGCCTGGGCCGACGACTATAAACCAAGCGCTTCTTGGGAGGCAACCCATGAAGTTCCATAATTTTTTTCGTTTTATTTGATTTTATGCCTCTTAGAGTTAAATTTTTCTTATTTTCACTGTTATTCTGTAGTAGAGAAAACTCCACGTTTATTAAACTAATTCCTACACTAGTCCAGGTATGCGCGTACACAGTCAATTCTCAGCGCCCCGACGCTCACCTCACCAAGGATCACAGCGCCCCGGCGCTAGGCTCCAGAAGGTGAAGATAAGGCCCAGCGCCCCGGCGCTGGATTCTAGTACAATCACAGCGCCCCGGCGCTAGGCTCTAGAAACGGAAAATAGGGCCAGCCTTTTGCCATTGCCTTCAGCTTTCAAACCCAGGCCCCGGCCACTGGGCATACCTAATCGATTTCACGCCCAGGCGCCTTGCCTCCTCTCAAGACGTTATAACCCAGTCACTTGGCTACCGGGGTCAAAGTTAGCCCTTGTACTTTAAAACCCTGCCGTGCCTTTCTATCCCACATTCTTTCCACACGCCGGCAGAGCAGGTCAGTCACCCTCTCTCCATCTTCATAGCAACAAGTCATTAACCTTGGATAATTGTATTCCACTCATCCACCACGCATCACTCCCTTCCTTTCATATTGGTTGTTTGCATCTTGTGTGTCAATTCTACCTCCAACTTCTTTAGAAGTAACAAGGTATGATTTGATGTGTTTTTCAATTCTTGCATAATTAAGATGCTCTTCATTCGTTATTCTTGTCATCCGAAATCTAATGGAGCATATAGATAACGCATTGATGTGTGACGACGACTCCTCCTACACACGAGATTCATGCACGCACATGCATGGCATGAATAGACATTGTGGAATTAATAATGGATTGAACAAGTTCTCGCCATATCTAGGTGTTTGACAAATTGTCCGACTCAATTTTTAAGGCTAAACTATGACTATGTTTTAATTTGCAGAATTCTCGACATGGCATCCAAACGCCATCGCAGCCTCGTGGTCCGGGCGCTCAACTTCCCCGCCAAAATTTGACAACCGACGTTTTGTTAGTGTCATGCTCAAGAACGCTATACTACCGCATGGCCACCCGCCACTAGTCCTCGAATCCGGGTCTCCGTTCCGATAAAAACAAGGATGGAGACATAGCATTGATGATTGCCGAGCGAATCGGGTTCATCCTCACCAACAAAACCGACATAGCAAAGTTGATTGCAAAGTGGTCAAAGAATTCTATGCCAACTTGCTCGAAAGCATGGCCATTATGGGGTATTTGTCGAGGTAAGACCGTGGAATTTGGCGAGGAGGATATCAATGGGTGCTATCAACTACCCTTAGAGGGCCTTCATGATGAATATGCTCGCTTTAGTGAGTGATGGGCCGGACTATGAAAAGATTATTCGGGAGTCGTGGTCAACCGCACTACTTGGTCCATCCATGAGCGGCAAAGCATGACCTTCCCATTGTCTCACCTCAGTCTTTATGGAAAGGCATGGTATGCCTTCATATGCGCGAAATTGATGCCCTGCACACATGTGAGTCACGTCACCAAAGAAAGGGCTGTGCTATTATACTCCATCATACAAGGCCTACGAATCGATGTTTCGCCATCTTATTCAAAGAATCGATGCTCACAGATCTCGCTAGGGACCATTGTGGAGGGTTACCACATCCGCCCCCGACCAAGGCCTCTTATGTGCTAAGTTTGGGGTCAAATGGAAATCGACGAGATGATTCAAACTCCTATGCCCGTGTTGGATCACAACTTGATCCGTCGTTATAAAGTGTGGTCCGTGGCGCTTAACCACCCTAGGGACTGGGTTTCATTATCCCCACGTTACGCTCTCCACGAGCCCCACCACCAGCTCCCCCTCCTTACGCCCCCGACAACCCGCCATCGAGGTGTGGTCCCCGGTCATCCCAATGGAGAGAGAGACAATTTGGTTTTACAACATTGAGTCCCGTAATGTGCGCGCTTATCGGAACGCCAAGACGTGATTTACAAGTATTTAGTCGACCAATTTGTCGCCTGTAATGCATCGACCATCCGCACTCCATCCGCATTCCCTTAGCCACTTCCCCACGGCCCTGCTTCGCCAAGATTTCCGTCCGATCAAGAGATGAGCGAGAGACGATGATGCTCCCAAAAGCATAAATTCGCCGTGGAAGTCCTCTGCTTTATTTTGACTTATTTTTTTTTTTCGCATGAGGACATTGCTCTAGCTTAGTTTGGGGGTGGTTACGTACGTTTTATTTTCACCAGTTGTAGTTTATTATTAGTTTGTGGATTGATTATTAGTAAAGTTGCATTTAGGATTTCATGTTAATTCCAGCTTTTTTGAGAGTGCGATATCCGGGGCCAATGAGGAAAGTAGAATTGCATGAACACGTCTATTAAGGATTGTTGATTCAGTGATATGATTTCGTGACTTGAATTGGATCTTTATCTGTTTGACATTGATATTATAAGAAGGCACTTGGAAATAAAACGACCATGTTAGCTATGATAGTTTAAATGGTTAGAGAATAGAGTTCTAAAGGGGATTGCTAGTGATATGGAAGAACAATTTGAATAACTAGATAAGATGAATTCATGCATAAACTCGCGTTTTTGGGGGGAAACATTTGGAATATAACTTAAAAAAAAAAAAAAAAAAAAAAAAATGTTGAGTCTTGTGGTAGGGTCAGGGAACCACTCCCCATAAACACAAGCGTGAGATGGAGCGTAAAACGACTCACCAAACCATCTATAAAACAAAAAAAAAAAAAAAATAAAAAATTAAATAAAAATATATATATATAAATAATAATGATAATATATGTGGTGACTAGTCTTGTTTTAGGGGGCCTGTGTTACTCGAGCAAGCACGCCTCAAGGGGTATCTTAAAACCTAATACTCTAAGGTCTTAAATGGTCCGGGAGTCGTTGGTCGAAAGCTCGCTAAGGGGTAACATCGCTAGCCTAATGGGATGAGACATTGCATATCATTTACGCCAAAAAAAAAAAAAATAAAAAAAAAAAAAAAATAAAAAATAAATATATATTCTAGTTCGATCGTTGAATTAGGGTAAGTATTTTGAGTTCAGGTTGAAACAAGTTTATTTGATGAGTTCTCAAGTTCACAATCGTATGATGCCTACTAAGAAAGTTATTCTCTCTCATATTTTTGTCTTTCATGGGTTCGCATGGTCGTGGACACACGCACAATATCGAATAATAATGATTTAGGTCCGCTGATTGTTGGGATATTGTCGATCTGCTTTTTTACATGAGGAATTAGCATGTTTACGTGATTTTCTCGAGGCATATGGATATATGTGAGCTCTTGGATTGCCGGAATTACTTAACATATAAATATAAATAGTTGCATGTGCATGATGTTTAGTTTTGTTTGGTGATCTTAGGCTTTGTCGCATTGAGGACACATAACGATTTAAGTTTGGGGTGTTTGATGAATGGGTAGTATACCCATAATTCGGATACATTTAGACTTAAATTATTGCATTCTTAAGTTATTTAGTAGCATTTTTATCGTGTTTATATCTTATTTGGCAGATTTGGAAGCTGGAAGGGCAATTATGGGAATTTCAAGCATTGAATGGCAAAACTGTAATTTATCGAAGTCAAAATGGGCATGCCGAAATTGACTACTATCTCGGCCACGGGCTACCGAGCCTCAGCAGCATTGATCGGATTTAGCGGTTGACTTCTGGTTGCCTATTAAGGGCTAATAATAAAACCTAATTGGAAGAGGATTGGGGGGGACTATAAAAAGAAACTAATTGCTGAATTAAGAGGGGGCGGACCAGATTTATTTGGCAGAGGGGATTGAAGGAGCTTTTGCAGGAGATTACTTGGAGCTTCAAGATTGGCTACAGAGTTTCTTCTTTTTCTCCTTAATTTTTATTTGTAATTCTTTAAGGATAATTTATCAACAAATAATGATTCTTATTTCCGTGATGAACTAACTCTTTAATTAAGATTTCAATTGAACCTTTTATGATTATAACTTAGTTATTCTGTCATTATAATTACTTATGTTGAAGTGGATTGTTTATCATGTTTGATTTTACTGATTAATTATTTGGCCAATAATTAGTGTGTTACGCTAGAAGGAATTGGGAGAGGAATTCTAGGGTTAGAATTAGACATGATGACATGTGACTCGCTTATTTTACGGTAAATAATTAGGTTTGTGAATTGAATGGAAATATCTGCTCACCGCATGTAACATAATAGGAATTGGACCGGAAAGAGTTTAATCCAATTGTCTTGCATAGGAATATAGCAAGGTTAATCAAGTTAAATAGAAGTCAATTGATCACTGGAAGAGGGCTTTTGGCATTTGAAAATTTCGTTAACAATCCATGAGACATAGTAATTGGTATGATTAGATAACCGATTTATAATTCATAATTGGGGATATTGAAGTCTTAATATTTACCTACCTAAGTCATTCACTCAAGTAATAGCTTAGTTAATTGTTTATGTTAGTACAGTATCTTAAAGTGTTTAATTTTGAGTTACTAATTTAGAAAATCGCAATTTCTCGTTGTTTGAATAAAATTGAATTGATATAGTATTAGTAGTTGAAATTTATTAATTAGAATTCCCTGTGGGAACGATACTCAACTTATCACTTTATTACTTGTTGACCACGTATACTTGCGTGCTGTGTGTAACTGGATTTTACTCAACAGAATTCAAAATTGATGAATTATTGTTATATAAAGTGTTAATTGTGGTTATGTGTAGTTGTGATGCTATAACTAACATCTAGATTAGGATTTAGTGTACCATTTACGTTCAAAAAGAAAGAAAATAATTTTACAGTGAATATGTGTATGAACATGACTTGTAGGAGTACCAAAATTGATAGTTGATTATGGACTAATAGGTAAATTGAGCCTTGATAGTATTAATTCAGTAAGTAACGAAGAGAACGTAGTTTGAATAAGTTAATTTGGTGTACAATGGTGATCACAGTGTTAATTTTGTTAAGGAGGTCACAAAAATGGAGTTTTTGTATAAAACATGGAATTGAAAGGTTTTTAATTTGATGTTCATGTTATCTATATGGGTAAAATCATGCTAGAGACCTTCAGTTATGTTTATGTGAAATCTATGTAAGTTATACGGGTTAAATTGGTTGCTAGTTGGTCAAATTTGGCTTTGCCTATGCTCGTGTTGCTGGGAATCGAGCTTGGCATATAGTTTCGTCGCCTCTAGCATACACACAATACTAAGTCTCGCACCATGGCCTTTATCACATGCTTGTGCCTCACGCCGCAACGCCGGTTAGCAGTGTGTCCAGAAAGTTTGTTTTTATTACACAAAATCTGTAATTATGGATAAGGTGAAATATTATGACTATTAAGATGTGATTTTGGTATTATAGTACTAAGAATGAGAATATTATTAACAATTAACGAGTTTTGTTATTACATTACTAATGTGACTTGGCTCTGTGATTAAAACCAATCCATACATGAAATAGATACTTAATTGTATACAGAGTATATGCAGTAACTAATGATATCATAATGACATGTGTATAGGATATTGTGAATCGAATTATTACGGTTTAGCTTACACGCAATGCAAGTTTTCTTATCTTTAATTTGTTTCTTAGTATGCAAGTTTTCTTATCTTTAACTTGTTTCTTAGTATGCAAGTTTTCTTTACCCTATCTTGTTTACAATTGAGCAAGTTTCCAAACTCGAAACTTTATTTTGAGTTTGTTTTATTTACCCTTATCTTGAACAAGTTTCTATTGTTCAACTTGCTATTAATTATGTATGTTCAATAATTCAATTCTATTACTAAACCAAAATTTTATCCTTAGCTTAATATTGTCCAAGCAAGGTATGTTACGTTATTCAATGCTTATGCTTTTAGTTTATTTCTAAAGCATGACCTTAAAATACAATGTTGATTCATTTATGACTTATTCAATAGCATATTGTTATTACATTTTTGATTCAACTAATCCTTAGTTGATGTTCGTTAAACTCTAAATTACCTTGAAACTTATCCAAACCAACCTTACTTTGGTGCGGACTTGTATTCTAAATATTGAGATGAACAACCCTATTGTAGGGGATAACTTACACGTAAGCATTTAGATGTTTGTGCATAATACATTGTACGAAGGGCTGATCTCCCTAAGTACGAGAAGTCTCTACAGTCTTATGACTGTTTAGGTTTAAGTTGAAAGAATACTTATAACTTTGGACACAGTTCGTGGTCTTATGACCCTCAGATATATATTTCGAATTTTGTTCCTGATTATAATTGATAGAGAATATTATTTAGTTCTATTGAGCCTATTCATTTGGTAGCTGTTATGATATATTATTCATTGTCAGTTCAAGTGAGCATTTGTTTGCTCACTCTTGCTTATATACTTATTACAACTAAAGTTGAGAAGGTCGATGAACCTACTACCAGTAAAGGGAAAGGAAATATGAACAAGTATTGAAGACTTGTAAAATTGTGATTTTTATATTGGCATACTCTATTTTAAATATTGTGATATAGTTATTTAATTTTCCGCACTTGATGTTTGTATTCAAAGGTTAGATAACCTGGGAGATTTTATTGAACTTATTAATGTAATCCTTTAATGGGAAGGTTTATTGTTAAATTTTAATACAGGTGGTAGTTAGAAATGAATGTTTTTATCAAATGAACACCAAATCTTGTGGGAATGAAGTACCCGGATTTGGGAGTGTCACATTTAATGTACATGGATTATATAGTGTGAGTACATAAATAATCCCTAATTTTTCCTAATATGGTAACAATTGTACATTAAAATTACATTTTGGGAATTAAAGTAACTAACTAATTAAAATTTAAGCACGTTGCTGAGAAATAAGATCCATTTGTTGCGCAAAACAAGTACAAGAACAGTAACCTATGGCTAAATTACGTAACTTCCAAGCAGTACTCATTGGCTAGAAGGATGGCTGGTGTTGGGTTGTTAAACTACTCTTAATTAACTATTGTTTCCTTTCAATACACCATGGATTCCAACTTCAGTGTAAAGCCAATGCCTAGTCCATCAATTCTCTAAAAATAGCAGCTCCATTTTCAGTTTTACGTTGCTTTTGTTTGTATGTTGAAACTCTGATAACTTGAGTTTGAGTGGTTGTTGTCCAAAGAAGAGGCTAGAAATCTCAAAAGGAAGAAACTAAGTTTATTAAGCTTTAAGAGGTATAAAGTGATCAACATGATTTTGTGAGAGATTTATAACAAAATAATTGAAAAGTTTTGAAAGCGAACTTTGTTGAAACTTATGATCTACAAGTTCTGAACTTAGTGGTTTATACACATGATTGATTTCAAATATAAATGAGTAGGATATAGTGTTTATAGTGTCTTTGTTCATGACCAAACTTGTTAGACCTTGCGTTAGAGAAGTTTTCAAGAAAAGCTTGGTATAATAAAGCTAAAGTGCATGAATGCTATATGATGAAGGTTATGATCTTGAAAAGATGTTAACATGACTTAATTACATATGATAAGAGTTTAAAGTTGTCTTGTATGTGTTATATTGCAATATTCAAGTTAAAGTAATTTAAAAGGCAACCTTGAACATGTTTGAAAATTAAGTTGCATTAAATATGAGTATTTAGATTCGAAAGATTTAAAATGTCATGTCTATAAACATGATTCGTATGTGTTGGACATAATGATAACTAAATCAAACATGAGCTTAAAGCATGCTTCAAAGTGCTAAACAATGCTAATTATGAATTAATGATGTGAACACTATGAGCATGTGAATTAACAGATTTTGTGACCTCTATGTGGACATATAGCCAAGTTATAAAACATGGTAACTACATGATCTTATTATTCCTTAATACCATGTAAATTGTAAATAAAAACTTGTGACAATGAACTCAAGAATTGTCATATGCTATGTGAGAACCTTTAGCATGTATGTATGTTAAAGTATAAGTGTATTGGTTTGATAGAATTTGATTTGAAATCGGGGAGAAAGAAGCTTAACTCGGGTGGGGCTAAAGGATGCAGTCATTTTCTTGTAATCCCTAAGCTTCCAGCTATGGCAATTGTTGCCATCTTACATCTACCGACTACTTTTGTATTACATTTGTTATCTGATGATTCAAAGTATGCTTATATGGTTAAGTTAAGTTATATTATATGACTAGTGTACTATTCAATGTAACGATCGAGAAAATTGTAATTTAATTTAAGTATTTATTGAATTAAATAAATATTTTAAATAATTTATTTATTGAGGAAAATAAATAATTGATAATTGTGGTGAATTAATTTAGTAACTAAATTGATTAATACTAATTAAATTGAATAATGATAATTTTATTGAGGATTTAATTTAAGAAAATAATTAAATTAAATGAATTATTTGATATAAAAGGAAATAAATAAATTAAATAAAGTGATGTTCTAATTTATTAATTAAATTAGATATATAATTATTTATTTATTTATAAATATAATGATAATAAGATTTTTATTATTATTGCTATTATAAGTTATCTAAATTAACTAAATTAAGGTGTGACACATGAAACTATATAATAAAGTATTATAAAAATAATCTACTATGGAAATTCTGAGTAACCAAACAATGCCTTGTGGCTTTTGGTTAATGTAACTGTCAAAGACGCTTGGCTTAATAAACTGATAATCACCATTATTAGTGTTTAAGCGCTCAGTTTTCTTATTTCATGTATTGTCTTTCTAAGGCTTAATAGATACAGAGAACTTGAGAGAAGATAGGCAGAAAATTTGGAGAGAAAACCTAAGGCTTTCAAGACAATTTCAGTTGGTTTAGCAAAAATTATCAAGCAAATTGAAGGTATTTTCTTTAACCTTGATATTATATATATATATATATATATATATATATATGTATGTATATATATGAGTTTTACGGCATGAAGCTTCAACTATGTGAATTCTAGTTTTCTATAAATTGTTGTTATATAACATGTGTATGGTGATTATATATAGTTATGATGTTAGAGGTTGTAATCAGACATGAATTATATGCGAATTACAGTTTAAAAATGAAGAAAAGTATGACAGTGTTGTATTTCTTATATGGCTTGTGAAAGTACCAAGTGGTCAATTTGTATGTTAAACTGTGAATTGAGTTTTGTTTATGCTAGTCTATTAATAAACACACATAACGTAATTTGAACGAAGTAATTCGGACAAGAATCGAAGTCACGGTGTTCATTTTTGTGAAGAAACTCAAAAATGGAGTTTTAGTATAAAAATATAAATTTTGAGAAATTAAACTAGTTTTAGTTGATGTTAAATTGTTCTAATTGGTTGTAAATGTTATCAAACATGTTTGTAATAGTCTGTACCAATTGAAGATGTTAATTTCACTATTTTGTGGTGAAATTCGTGTTTGTTGGGCTAAAAGTTTGGCTATTATTCTCGCCATTTACCTTTAATGCATTCTGTTTCATTAGCAGATTGCTACCTGGTGCAAAGGCAAAAGCTGCGTAGAGTAAGCGCTTGGATCTCAAGCCTTGCAATTGCCGCCATACCGTCCGAGGCGGTGAAGTCTCGCTCTTTTTTTGCAGTCGTCATGTGTAAGGGACTTAGGTTGATCAAACATGCATGTTAATGATGTTAAGACATAGTATAAGCTATAATATCAGATTGTAATGTGTGGTAATGCGAAGTATGAAGATTTTTAAATAATTGTTTAATAAGTTATAAAATGAAACCAAATGTGATGTTTTCCAAAGTTAGAGATGAATGATTAAGTTATGTTGGATCGTAATGAGATTTTAGATTCGTTAAGTATGTTAACCTACATGGTTAGGTGCTAGGTTAGGCTTAATTATGACCTAAATGATGGTTTAAACCCTAAAGCTAATGTTTATATAACTAATGGTTGTTGCGATTTCAATGATACGTGTAGGGTAATTGGAGATTATTTTACACTTGTGTAGCTTTAATACAAGGCAAGTTTCTAAACCTTATCTTTTACATTGAGCAAGTTTCTAAATCTTATCTTTTACATTGAGCAAGTTTCTAAACCTTATCTTTTACATTGAGCAAGTTTCTAAACCTTAACTCTTTACATTAAACAAGCTTTCTAACTTCATTCTTTTGTTTATGAATGCAAGTTTCTTATCCTAAACTTTCATTGAGCAAGACTATTGATTCTATTCTTATGTATGATTGAATAAGCTCTTGTAACCTAATTCGTTACATCGAATGAGTTTCACATTCTCATTTCTTGTTATTACTATTCAAAACGTATATTGTTCTAACACATTGATTCTAAGGAGATTGTTCTAATTCTTTGAATATAGTACTTTGCATGTATATCACGTTTATTCAATTATATATTGTTGGTATCTGATTTTTGAGTTTGATAGCCTTGTTCAGTTATACATTATTGTATTAAACCTTTATTGATGGAAATTGAATAGTGTTCTAAAATTCTAGAAACACTGATAAGCTAGTTCCGAACTAAACTTTCTTTAGTGCGGAAATTCTAAATTCAAACTGAGACGAACAACCCTAACATAGGGGATTTTGTACGTGTAACGTTTAGATGTTTGTGCACAATACATGGTACAAAGGGCTGATCCCCCTAAGTACGTTAAGAAGAGTCTGTACAGTCTAATTAACTGTTAAGGTTGGGGTAGTAATACCTAATCACCGTGGACATAGTTCGTGGTCATAAGACCCTCAGATATTAAAGTTCGAACTTGTTTCTGTTTCTATTCATAGAACAAGTTCATTATTGTACAACATTCGTTGTTCATTCTCATATGGTTATTATTACTACTCTTTATGTCAGTGAGTAATTGTTTGCTCACTCTTGCAATTAACAATGCAGCTAAAGTCGAAAGAGGTGATGAGCCATCTACTAGCAAGGGAAAGGGCAAGATGTCAATGTGTTGAAGAATTATTTAATGTTTATTTAAATGCATGATGTTATAAGACATGTTTTATTTTATAATGTATTCCGCAAACTGATGTAATAATTTAAGGCTAGATTACCTGGGATTGTTTATGAGATGATTTAACCCTTTAATGGGAAAGATTATTGTTAAGTTATTTAATGTTTTATCCTTTATTATGGGTAGTTAGATGTAATTATTTTGATAGTGAGCACCAAATTCGGTGGAAATGAAGTACCCGGATTTGGAGGTGTCACATCCAATGTGTCAAGAAACATGCTAGATAATAGAGTTAAAGGTTTAACAAGTGATTATAACTCTCAAATGTGAACTTCAAGAAAATATTTGCAAAATATAAAGCAATGATTTGAAACCAAGTTGTCTGATCTTTTGGTGTCATATAAACTGATTTTGTGCTATGAGGATGTAGGATATGTGATGTAGTATGTATAGATTATACAAATAAGTTAGATGTTTAAGTGTGTGGTCAAACTTACATATCATGATTGAGCATATATAACTAATGAATATCCTATACGCGTAACTATATTATGTTAGGATTCGAAAGGGTGTTGATAAGCTATATTTTGGTAAACTATGCTTGAAGCAAGTATTCGAACTTTACTCTTTATTGAGCATTACTTGAACTTGTACTTTTATTGATCGTACAAGTAGAACTTTAAAAGTATAAATTTTCGTAATCTAGAAATAAAATTGTTTACAAACCTTGATCTTTTAACGATAATTGTTCATATATGTATTGTGAAAGAAAACTGTCTAAGCCATTGCTTCGGTTAGACTATTGATATTGATTGAAAGTTATCCAAACCAAATTTACTTGCTGCGGACTCTTATAACTGAGATGAACAACCCTCTTGGTAGGGGAATTATATATTGTCGGGAAACCGACGTGCACACTTGAGAAAGATTAAATGTAATGCTTTGACATAGGGTACTTTAGGCTGATCACCTGTTGTACTCGTTTTATGGAATTATCAATTAATTATTGTGAATTCTTAGAGAAGTTCTTAGTCCTTAGTGACTGCTCAGTCTTCATTATTTTGAAATCTTGAATTGATTAATCATTGAATATTATTGATATTTTCTGTGCATAGCGACTACTGTTGATAATCATCCATACTTCTTGCTATCTCGAACTATCATTGTTGTTATACCCTTGAGATATTAAAGCTACATTGATTAACATTTTTCTATATTACTTGCTGGGCAAATTTGTTGCTCATCCTTGCTTTCCATAAAACTTTCAGTTAAGGCAGAACGTGGTGAACCCTTGGGCAAGGACAAGGGTAAAGAGAAGGCTTTAGAGTAGTTATTCCATAATGCTAGAATGCATTATTATTTAGTTGTAGAAGAACTTATTTATGTTAAGCTGTGCTTAGTTTAAGTTGTATTAGATTATGTATTAGTTATGCCTAAATGGTGTTTAATTATGATGAAGGCTTGCAAGAGATGTTTAAGTTACGAACCTTTGGGACAAAGATAATTATATTATATCAATGTAATTTTTTCTATTATTCCGCTATGTGAGATGTTGATTTATTATTAGAGTTAGTACGTGACAACCAAATTTGAGACATGTGTGGTCTGAATTTGGGGGCGTCACAGGTTGGTATCAGAGCTATAGTTATAAACCTTAGGAGCGAGAGTCCTTAGATTATAACTTAGGAGAACTTAGAAGATAGAGAGGGATGACGACACATGTAGAGTTTTCCTAGAGAGAGATTTAGTGTGTTATGGAATATAATTTCAGTCTATACGATGAACTTATGTTTATTTAACATTCTAATAGAGTTGTTGTTTGTTTGTCTTATGTTGGTGGTTGTAGGATAACTGACATGGGAGGACCTAACCGAGTAGTAGAGGAGGATCCGCGTGACATACACGTAGTCTATGAGGCACCTTTAATAGCGGAGCCCATATCAGCATTGGCCCCTATAGACGACGATGAGGAGGAGCATATGAAACCATTACCTGAGGAGTCTGATCCAGAGGAGGAGCATATGGAGGAGGAGCCCGAGCCCATGGAGGACTCCGATGAGGTTACTTTTGAGGATCAGATACTCGGAGAGTATGAGGAACAGATTTTGGAGTTAGGATGCAGAGTTTAGGAGTTAGAGGGTGAGGCTAGGGAAAGGGAGTCCGAGTTCCAGAAACTGAGGGACGAAGACCATCAAAGGAAATTAGTGATGTAGGAGATGGAAGTGGAGATTGCTCACCGTAAAGAGGCAGGGATCCAGATGGGGACTTTGTTTCACCGATCGGTGGCTAGGAATATAGAGTTGGAAGAAATGGAGAAGAGAGAGTTGAGCGAGAGGACGGAGAAGTACGCTCTCCGTACTCAGTTAGAGATGGAGGTGATGGATATGATTCACTTCGAGGAGAAGTAGGAAGAAACTAATGATCGGGCTAATGACTTAGAGGATGAGGTGATATTAAAGAGAAGGAAGATGAACAAGATGAGCCATGCGTTGCGCACAGCCATGAAGAGGTTGATTGATGGGGTACATCATTACACGGCAGAACAGGGACAAACCCTTCACATCATAAGCTGAGATTTGGTGGTGCACATTACTCAGAAGGAATACCAGAGCGCCGTGGAGCGTGGAATGTTAGATTAAGTCTAGATGTAGAAGCTTAGTAGTTTTGTATATATATATATAATGTTTGACCTGTTGTTGAAAACTCAGTCTTTTGTGTAACATGTGAAATAGTTGTAAACCTCAACTTTTGAAAAATGTTAGAGGGGTAGTAGGTTGGTGTTGTCCCTTGTCTTTTGTGATAAGGGGGAGATATATTGTTGTAATGTATAGAAGTATGCTAGAGAGGATCATGTAATTGTAACAATTTGACATATGAATATAAATGATCTTGTTCCAAGAACGTGTTATTAAATGTTATTCTTATTTGAGAAATGTTTAAATAACCTAATAAGATAATAATAAAAATGAAAATTTTGTGATGCAAAAAAATGCTGCCCAGACGTAGAATAACTACATCGGAAGAGTCGGTTAATGATGGGAGAGGGCCACTAAACCCGATTCATAGGCAAGTAGACTTGTTAAGAGAAGCTCTTAGGGGAAGAAATGAACCAGTACCACTGATGAATGCATATTATTCATTAATTTTGATTACTTTATGTTTAGTTTTATTGCATGTTTCATGTGTATATGAGCTTATTAAGGTATTTAATGAGTTCAGGAAGAATTGGAGTTGAAATGAGGAAAAAGGGAAAATTGCAAGGTTTTTAGCATTAAGTTGGATGCATAGTCTTGGCTTGGAACTTGGATTTTATTGTAGAGCTTTTTCTTAGCTTTTTGGACCATCTTGAATCATTCCAATCGGAGTTCATATGAAAAAGTTATGATCTTTTTACTAGACGGAAGTTGAACCTCAAAGTTTGGAAGTTGGAATTTGCATATCAGTCACTTGGAGCCTGATTTCGACCTCGATCCAGCTTGAATCTGTCTAATCGCAAAGAATAAACGTTCTAGATCTCGTCGATATCTTCTTTTTGATAGGTAGCACGCCCCATAACTTTTTCCAGATCAAAAGTTATGCTTGTTTTACCAAAGGACGTCGCATCAGGAAATGAAAATTCGCCCCAGCGAATTTGAGCGAGAAAATTGGAAATCTTGGATTTTTGGAAATTTTCTAAATGCAGATTTTCGCAAACTTCTACATGAAATTGGATTGATATTTTTATTAGCTTTAGGATTTCCTTTGGACTAATATTTATTTCCAAATTAGATTCTATTTCTTTTTGGAAATTAATGTAATTTGTAATTCCTTTTAGGATTTAGATTTCTAATTCCAATAGGAATTATGACTTTGTCTAGCACTATAAATAGAGGATGATAGTCAGGGTTTTATTCATCCAATTATCACAATTATCAACTATCATCTATTGGAGTACAGACTCAAGAGCATGTCAGGCTAGTTCTTTTCATTCAGTTCTAAAGGGAGGTGAATCCTTGTTACAAGTAATTGATTAATTGAGTATTATTATTTATTCCTTCTTGTGTGAAATTTCTTCTGATAATCTGTTTTCATTGATTGCATGTTAATTGATCTAATTGATTTAATATGGCCAATTGGGTTAATTTGATCATTATCATCTGCTAGATTAAGATTGGTATTACGTGTAATTGATATTTGTCTTCATCATAAGTAGCAACTTGGTAATACTAATTGTGGACAAGCTTTTGTGTATTGCTAAGATTATTAGAAAACAAGTTAAACAAATCGAGCTTATGTGTTTGTTGCTTGGATTAGCCTAATTCTCTATTTCTTAATACTTCTATCATATTAAATCTAGAGAGTTTATTCTAGGTTGTATGCTAGTTAGAATCTGGTGGAGAGCTTCATACAATGATAATCTAAGGGAAATTTTGAATAGTAGAGCTTATTGTTATCTAGGGCTAATAGTTTCATTGAAGGAAAAATAATGATAAGTTGATTAATTGATTGTTGTACTTGGTGAAACTGAACTGCAGAACTGAATTTTTTACATATTTGGTTAATTTCATCATTAATTATTGTTATCTTAGTTTAAAAATAATTTTCAAAAACCCCCACCTTTATTTTCTGTTGAAATAGTAGAATAATTCTAAAATAACTTTACTCTCTGTGGGATCGATCCTTACTTGTTACTGTGTTAATTATTATAAATTGTGAAGTGAAAGTGAGGTTAATTTAGGAGTGTCAACGACAACTCCTAACCACCCATTCCCCAAGCAGCTCCAGTCATAAACTTTAAGGATTTTAGAAATGTGGGACCTCTGGAATTCGTTGGCACTACCGATCCAATAGTGGCACATTCGTGGATCAAGGAAATGGAGAAAGCTTTCACCATCGCTTGTGTGGGTGAAGACCAGAAGACGGCTTTTGCAACCTACATGATGAGAGGCGAAGCAAACTACTGGTGGGAGGCGAATAGTAACATGGGAGAGATTTAAGATGTTGTTCCTTGAGAATTACTTCCCGAAGAGCATGAAGAATAGAATGTAGGTAAAGTTCTTAGAACTTAAGCAAGGAAATATGACGGTGGCGCCATACGCGACTAAGTTCAATGAACTAGCCTGATTTGTAGAACATTAGATGGTAGATGAAGAGAGGAAAGCTAGGCATTTCGAACAAGGACTGAAGCCTTGGTTGTTTAACAAGGTATCAGTTCTTCAGATTGATTCTTTTACAACATTGTTGGAAAAGGCTATTATTACAGAGGGAGGAAGTGAAGCTTTAAGTCTGTATAACAAAGAGAAGAAGGGTAAGAGCACAAGAGGAGATAGTCGTGGAGTAAGCAGTAGTAGAGGGAGTAATTTAGGAAAAAGAAAGTGGGAGAACAACAACAACAACAATAACAATTTCAACAATCAAGTGGGGAAGTTTCATGGAGAGTTTAAGAAGAAGGCGGAGGGATGCCCAAAGTGTGGAAGGTATCACCAGGGCGAGTGTTGGAAAGGGCACAGTGTAAGATACAAATGTGGCCAAGAGGGGCATATTTTGCCCAACTACCCAAAGCCGAAGAAGATCAAAGGTTGTTATGCTTGTGGTTCGGTGGTCAATCTGATCAAAGACTACCCAAAGAAATGAAGTGGCGGAGGAAGCAACCAACAAGGGGGAAACAACAAGCTGATGATTGGCGGACCGACGCCATCCAATTGCCTAACTGCCAAAATGTTAAATATGACTGTCTAGGACGCAGTGGCTGCGAAGGACGTGATGTCAGGTGTCATCCCGGTCAATGATATAAATGCCTACGTATTATTTGATTTGGGTGCCACCTGTTTTTTTGTGTATGAGGAATTTGCTAGTCGACTTAATTTACCTCGAGAACGATTAGGAGATCCTTTAAACATAGAAGTTGTGAATAAGGAATTAATCCCTGTAGAGTATATTTACCGACATTATCGCGTAAACATTAGAAATCATGAACTAAGCGTAGACTTGATCCCGATAAGATTGCTAGAGTTTGACGTAATATTGGTAATGAATTGGTTGTATAACCATGCTGCGATAATTAATTGTCAGAATAAAAGTGTGAACCTTCAGACTCCGAATAAGTCTATGGTGGTGTTTTATGGTAGCTCATCGCTTAAGCAATTATGTTGTCTTCAAATGATGCAGGCCAAGAAATTGATAAGAAAAAGATGCGCAGGTTACTTAGCATACATCGTTGACACTCGGAAAAAGGGAGTAAAAATTAAGGATATATACGTAGTAAGGGAATTTCAAGATGTATTTCTGAACGATCTACCTGGTCTTCCGCCAGACAGAGAAATCAAATTTGTAATAGACTTAGCACCAGGAACGGCATCGATTTCGAAAGCTCCATATCGTATGGCGTCAGTAGAAATGAAGGAATTGATGATACAATTGCAAGAGTTGCTAGATAAGGGTTACATACGACCGAGTGTGTCTCCCTGGGGAGCACCAGTGTTGTTCGTAAATAAGAAGGATGGATCGATGAGGCTCTGTATCGATTATCGGGAATTAAACAGAGTAAAGATTAAGAATAGATATCCGTTACCGAGGATAGACGACCTTTTCGACCAACTGAAAGGAGCCAAGTGTTTCTCTAAGATAGATTTATGAACGGGGTATCACCAGTTGAAGGTGCGGGAGGAGGACATATCAAGGACGGCATTTTGAACTTGTTATGGACATTTTGAATTTTTAGTGATGTCATTCGGGTTAACGAATACTCCGGCAGCGTTTATGGACTTGATGAACCGAGTTTTCAAGCTATTCTTAGATAAATTCATAGTAATTTTCATCGATGATATCTTGATCTACTCAAAGACGGGAGAAGAACACGCCGAACATGTGACGCCCCCAAAACATGTATACATCACCCATCTTGGGTCGCCAAATACATGGTACAAAATTCAAATACAACTTAATTATACAACAGTCGTGTAAAATACGACAAAATATAATCTAAGAGTTTTTAATAAGAATATTGTCATCTAGACAATATACAAACTCAATGGAGTCCTCATTACATTTATTGTCACACTATTTAATGAATAGTGAGGACTACTAATGCTATCATCCGACCGTCACACCTGTTCCCGACTAGTCCGCCACGTTCTCATTTCACGAAGAGACGGTGAAAGAAAGGGTGAACTCAACTAGCCCGAAAGAAAATATTATGACTAAGATAATACAAAATAAATTATCATTAGCCTTCAACAGTGTTAAACTGATAAAATATAATAAACATCAAGTTTAACTGCAACGGAACAAGCAATCCATTAGAAGAGTCAAGTAGAGAATAAAATCTACTATTTTCTATGATTTAAAATGTTTTTTCATCACTTTTATCATCGAGACTCAAATTTTTAATAAATAAACCACATCATCCCTCGACTACTACCAAGGATATTCATTAGTATCATGACCACAAATTATCCATGCACTACGGGCCAAGGATATTCGTGTATTCATCAATGGTCATGATCATTCCAACAACTGTCCATTAATGCACTATGGGCCAATGAGGACTTTTACCACATCATTTGTAACATTACGGTCATAACTATACCGAATAATCCCTGGTCATAATCATACCAAGTCCATCTATGCACTACAGGCTACAGATGACTTTCAATATAATATAAACATGAGGATGATGACAATGATATAAGAATTCAATAAAACCAAGTTCAAGAATTAATATATCCATGAACCGATAACGTCCAAATTGTTAAAATGATACTGCTTTGTGGAGTAAAATTCAAGAATGTTCAGAAGAATATTTCCATGAAAAGATACTGGATGAAGCGCAAATATCAAGGATATTCCACTAATTTCATGGATTATAAAAGCCAAAACTTTAACCCACTGAGTATAATAAAGAATTGAATAACAAAAGAATTCACCAGGCATGCGATAGACCGCACAGACCGGTTATGCCAACAGAATAATAAATAATGGAACCAGGTCATACGTAAACTCACAGACAGGATATTCCAACTGAATAATAAAGAATGGAATAACATAAAAATTCACCATGCATGCGATAGACCGCACAGACAGGTTATTCCAACAGAATAATAAGTAATGGAACCAGGTCATGCGTAATACGCACAGATAGGATGTTCCAACAGAATAATAAAGAATAGAATAACAGAAGAATTTCACCATGTATGCGATACTTCGCATAGACAGGTTATTCCAACAGAATAATAAATAACGGAACCAGGTCATGCATAATTCGCACAGATAGGATGTTCCAACAGAATAATAAGGGATGGAATAACAATAGCTCTCTTTAAGAACACGAAAGAAATAATACCCCTTACCTTAGAAAAACTGGATACTAGAATAATGAGGTAGCAGACTTCTCTTCTTCTTTCTCTCTATAATTTCTCTCTATAATAATTGCTCTAAAGTTTTTGTGAATTGGTGAAGAATAATGAAAAAATGAGCTTCTATTTATAGGAAAATATAGTTTCGATAATTGCACATTTTGGGGCTCAGAATATTATAATATAATACCTTCCTCTTTTCCTTTATTTTTAATTTAGTCCTGCAAGTATTATCAAACTTGCGCCACCTCCCCTAATAGTAAATCATGTGAATCAATAGTAAATCATGTGACTCAATAGTTCTAGACATGTGAAAATATGAATTACAGTATAGTACCTCCATCTATACCTCCATTTTTAACTTAGTCATGCAAGTATTATCAATCTTGCACCAACTCTCCTAATAGTACAAGAATGTGATTCAATAGTACATACATGTGAACAAATAGTTATATAAGCATGTGAATTAGTAGCAATTAATTGCTCATTTATCCGATAAATTACCCGATTTATCAATATAACCCCAGACATCAATTATCATCGGAATAGATGTCGATTTCCACTAACACTAATAATCCCAATACAATGGAACTATCAAATTCATCTTTAATCAACACAACTTATTCATCATTAATATTATAACTCACAATATTTATCAACCAGATCGTTCCCACGAAAGAGGGGGCTTTTCGATAAGGATTTCTCCTTATTGGCGCGCAATTAGGTGACCAAACCTCCTCGATGTAACTTCTAGACATTGTCAATATTGCAAATAATAATATGAATAACTTTGTCATCTCAATTATTGATTTAATAATATAACATATTATATGATGATGATCTTGTGCCATTAATCAAATCAATAATATGAGAGATATGATGCAAGAATTTATCGTAGCAATAATTGAGTATAATCGCGAGTGACTTCTCACGTAAGTATCAATAATCAATACCATGTGCTACTATGCAACCACGCGTATTACTGTACTTTTACTATCGGGTAGTTCAAGTTTTAACGGTAACACTTTCTCCGTTATTTTTATAAAAAGATAATTTTGTCATTTTCTAACTACGACAATACTTTCGTTGTGGGTTCCACCAATGATTGTGTTGAGTCGCATTTAATATTCCCGTTAAAACGAATATTCCCCTAACCAATCAAATATTATCTAACCACTTGCTTACTTTGTAAAATTTATAAATATTACCCCCAACTATAACATTATATCAAATCCACACCATAATATTAAAAAAATATTTTGAGAAATTTAAATCTTTATTCATAAAATCTGGGATCTCACAGAACATCTGGAGATAGTTTTGGAGGCACTAAGAAAAGAGAAATTGTATGCGAAATTTTCTAAGTATGAATTTTTGATGGAGAAAGTTCAATTCTTAGGACACGTGGTGGATAAGGATGGAATTTCAGTAGACCCCGGGAAAGTAGAAGTAGTGAGTAGTTGGGAGCAACCAAAGACGCCAACTGAAGTAAGAAGTTTCTTAGGGTTAGCTGGGTACTATCGAAGATTTATCTAGGATTTTTCTAAGATAGCAACCCTATAACGCCCGAGAAAATCGGATCTTTATGTGAATTAAATTTTTATTTGATTATTTGAATTTAATTGTTTATTTATGTGAGTAAGATGTTTAAAGGTCGTTCTATGACCTAGAATGTGCGAATCTGATTAGGATTCTTGCTATGTTCTAGGATTATTTGTTATGAATTTCCAAGACAAAAAAGAAAGTTTTCTGAGAAGTTTCCGTAAAAACACTATTCATCCGTTTCTGCTCGGAGATTAAGTTTGAATTTCTGAGAAACGCGTATTAATAGAATACTAAGACATAGTGGAATATCTATTAATATTTCAGTTATGGCAAACAAAGTTTTCGCATGTGGACTTAAAACCTAAGGGTTGGGAAAATTAAGTTCCGAGAATATAATGGCTACGTATAATGATTAGGGTTATTATACGTAAGAAATACGAGTATGATGCTAGTTATTATACGAGTATGGTATGAATATTATTACGACATATAATACGAATATCGTACGAACTATATACAAAGAGAATACGAGAATTGTACGAGTAGAATACAAATAGTCTTTAATGGACTTTGGTAATTGGACTTTGTCATTTCCAATTGGATTTGGATTATGTCAAGCCCAATAAGATATTATGTAAAGCCTAATGTTATGTTAAGACAAGCCCAAGATAAGCCCAATAAGAATTAATGCTAAGGCCCAAACTAAGAAAACAAACCACGGATCGAACTGATGGGTCACCGGATGGGTAAAACCCATGGAGAGACCCATGGACCATGTGGGCTGACCAATTGGTGGCCAAGTAAAGTTCATTTACTTGGTGGCTAAGTAAATGAATAGTAAGGAGGTGGACTTAATGACTATTTTGCGCTCAATTGGATTGTCTATATAAGAGAAGCTAGGGTTGGTCATTAGTTGTTTTCACCAACTCTAGATAATATATTGAGAGAGAGAAAAGATCACTAGCAAGTAAACAAGAAGAATCAAGAGCAAAGTATACAAGCTTTAGACAATAACGCGAAGAACGTTAAGATA
Organism: Panax ginseng; assembly: GCA_020205605.1. NCBI lineage: Eukaryota > Viridiplantae > Streptophyta > Magnoliopsida > Apiales > Araliaceae > Panax > Panax ginseng. The sequence continues at coordinate 42,228,083 of CM035141.1, read as the reverse complement.
CTATTACGTAAACCTAATTCTTCAATCCTTTTCTATTTCTTTTCTTATAGAAGTATGAATTGGTGATGCATGTCTCTTCTAGAGTAATAAGGATGGCTAATAGAGGAAAAAATCATTATAAGTCATGTATGATTAGTAATCATAAGAGTTTAAGTAAGTTTTAAATCAAAGAAAACCGTTAAGCGTTTATTTAGTTGTTGATGGACAAATTGAAAACCATCATAGGTTATGTGCATCTTGCTTGGTTAGGTTTTAGATAACAAATCAATGGATTGGTTCCATTTGATTTGGCATATAAAACTCGAGTAACGAAGTTATGGCGAAATTTACGAGATTAGGCGTTAAACGTTGAAATTGTAGATTTTTCGAATTTGTAGTCGAAAGTTTCCGTTTAACTCGGAAACCTTGGTTTTTGATAGCATATCATAGAACAATTTATTTAAGAGTCGTAGACTCAAGAATCGTCAAAATTCGACTTAAAACGAAGAAAACGATTTATGAACGCTCACGAGCGTTAAACAAATGCGTAATAGAAAGTTAATTAGTAAATTCATTGTTAACGAATTTAAAATTTTCTTTTGTTAGGATGAAATCGAAGTATATGAGATATGTAAGATAATGGCTTTTGAACGAGCCAATTATGACTTATAACGACTGAGTTACGAGTCCGGAAAGAATTGAATAGGAAAATTTTGAAATTTCTTAATGGTTAAGGGTTAAGAATTAGGGGTACAGTCAGCCGCCTAAGCATATCACCCACCTTGCAATAGCCATTGAATTGAGGGAGTGGCCTCTCAGATTTAACTTGCAGTTGCCACTCAGAAGCATGAGTCTTGCTAATCGCAACGTCGAGACAAGGATTGAGTATTTGAAGTGAAATGGCGTAATAGCCATATTGCTGTACTAGAAGTCAAGCGTCGCTTGCGTCGAGTGAGGAGAAATGTTTGACAAGCTAGTTTTGAACCCAATTGTTTGCATGACAATTATGGGGCACTTATATACTTAATGAGCATGATAAGACCATTCCTAAATCGCATATACAGCGATGACTTTAGGAATTTAACGTTGTTTAATTGGTAATTAAACGAAGCACGTAAAGTTTAAGAAGATAAATAGTATTCAAGTATTATGATACTTAAACAATGATTGTTGAGTATTGGTGTAGTAATGTAAGAAACGTTAATTAGCCGTAAGGAAGGATAATTAACTCGAAACGAGTTGTATTAATGAAATAAATTCAGTTAAGTTATAGAAGAGAAAGAAGTTGGAAAAAACAATGTGATTAATTTTCTTGGTAGCTAATTTTAGTGTGCTATGTGAATATATCATGTAGAGACTGTAAAAACTTAGAACTGTTGAATATTTATTTGAAGACGCTTGAAGGAAAGTTTTCTTAACACTTGTCTAACCATCGTGTTAGCCAAGTTTTTTGTGATTCATGTTATGAGATGCATGAATTGTTTTACGAAAGAGTCGATGCCAGTTTTAACTCGACTAGACTAATCTTAAGAGCTTGATTGATTTGTTTACAAGTCTTTCGATATAGTATTGATAACGCTATCATATGCCAATTGTTTGGTACAGATTCAAGGTAAGCCTGAGTATGAAACAAATGTATTTTACATCGATTATTCGATGGGCACGCGAGGTTGCCAAAACTTAAACGTAAATACGTTTAACAGATGAGTGTTAATCAAAATAGAGTACTGTAGGCTGATCACCTAGAAGTGCTCGTAAGATATATCGTACTTATGAACTTAGTGTCGGGTTGTCCTTTTTATGAATGAAAATCAAAGAGAATGTTCATGGTCTTTTGACCTACTCAGAATTTCTAATTCACTATATGTACTTCAAAATTGTTTTATGAGATGAGAAGTGCTATTCAATGTTTCATAGTACTTCGTAACTACTTGTTCAGTTATTAAAGAAAAATCATATGATTCTCGACATGGTATTTAAATAATATGTTGCTAGACTTGATGAATTAGTTATGCTCACTTCTTGATTGAATTATATGATTGCAGCTAAAGCCGAGCGAACCGAGGGTTCTAGTAAAGATAAAGGCACGGCTAAGATGGATAATTAGTTATTCTATAATAGACTAGTATGTTTGTATGTATTACACTTATGAACAATAAAGAATGTATTCGGTTTCAGAACCTGGGAAAGGATTTATTATTAATATAATAAGAATGTAGTTAATACACTCATTTTGATGTTGTTTCAATGGAATGAATGTATAGTTAGTAGTACCATGTAGCACCATCTGTCGGGTTGAAAGATACCCAGATTTAGGGGCGGCACAAACCCCGTTGACCAATCTAACGAGGAAGACAGTGAAGTTTGTGCGGACGGACAAGTATGAGGAGAGTTTTTAGGAGCTGAAAAAGAGATTGAGTGAGGCACCTGTATTATCACTACCAGATGATGCGGGAGGATTTGTGGTGTATAGTGATGCATCGCATAGAGGACTAGGCTGTGTGCTAATGTAACATGGAAAAGTTATTATGTATGCTTCACGACAATTGAAGGATTATGAAAAATGATACCCAACTCATGATTTAGAGTTAGCGGCAGTAGTTTTTGCATTGAAATTTTGGAGACACTATTTGTATGGAGAAAAATGTGAGATATACACGGACCACAAGAGTCTAAGATATATCTTCACACAGAAGGAGTTGAACATGCGTCAGAGGTGGTGGTTAGAATTGATTAAGGATTTTGACTGCGATATTCTTTATCACCCGGAGAAGGCAAACATAGTGGCCGACGCGCTAAGTAGGACAGGAAGGGATAAATTATGTCAATTGATAACTCAGGAGGAGTTAATAAGGGATATGGAGAAATTAGAGGTAGAAGTAAAGGGACTAGAGAGGTATGAGGAAAAAATGTTTACAGTAGAAGCTCGTCCAACCTTGTTGGACAGAATTAAGGAATCACAAGAAAAGGATGAGGAGTGCGAGAGAATCAGAAAGAGGATCCCAAAAAATTAAGAGGAGAGATTCAAGATGGATAAAGATTATATTTTGAGATTTGAAGGAAGAGTGTGGGTACCAGCGATAACCGAGTTGAGGGAAGGAATTTTACACGAAGCACACAATACGACGTAGTCCGTTCATCCAAGAGGTACAAAAAGGTACCGGGATTTGAGGTAACATTTTTGGTGGCCCAATCTGAAATGAGAAATTGCGAAGTGTGTTAGTAGATGTCTTACGTGTCAATGGGTCAAAGCAGAGCACCAGAGGCCAAGTGGTTTACTCCAACCGTTGGAAATACCGGAGTGGAAATGTGAGCACATTACGATGAACTTCGTGGTGGGACTTCCAGTCACACAGAAAGGTTTTGACGCCATTTGGGTTATCGTATATCGACTAACAAAGACGACTCATTTCCTACCGATCAAGATCCGATATAGTTTGAATCTATTAGCGAATCTGTACGTAAAGGAAATTATTTCACGATGTGGAGTGCCGATATCGATTGTCTCTGACTGAGATCCGCGCTTCACGTCAAAATTCTAGAAAAGCTTACAAGAAAGGATGAGAACACAATTGAGGTTAAGTATCGCTTATCATCCACAAACAGACGGGCAAAGTGAGTGAACGATACAAACGCTGAAGGACATGCTTAGAACTTGCGTGATGGACTTCAAAGGAAGTTGGGATGATCACCTACCCTTAGTGGAATTTACTTATAACAATAGTTACCATGCAAGTATAGGCATGCCACCGTACGAAGCTCTTTACGGGAGGAAGTGTAGAACACCGTTGTGTTGGGATGAAGTTGGAGAGCGAAAGATACCCGGTTTAAGCGCTTTGCGAGACCGGTGGCAAGCATTGCGCCCCCCAAGAATACAAACTAAGCTAGCATTGCTTAGTGGCTTGATCTGGGATAAATTGGTTTTACTGTAGAAATTAAATGAGACATTTTTGTAATGTGTGTGACATTAATAAAATCATATGATACGAGTACATTTTAATGACATGATGTACCAAGTAGTACAATGAAATCATATGTAATGTTTAATATAGAAATAATTAAATATCTGTGTATTCCAGAAATTGTGAAAAGAATTACATGTGTAAAATGAACAATTAATATTAAATAATGTTATTATGTGGTTATGTGAGTAGTAAAAATAATTATGTGAGATACTCGGACAATAACACCTAACTGCGTTATTTTATTACATGTATTTAATGTACATGGATTATATGATGTGAGTACATAAATAATCCCTAATTTTTCCTAATATGGTAACAATTGTACATTAAAATTACATTTTGGGAATTAAAGTAACTAACTGAGCAAAATTAAGGACGTTGCTGAGAAATAAAATCCACCAGTTGAACAAAACAAGTACATGAACATTAACCTATGGCTAAATTATGTAACTTCCAAGCAGTACTCATTAGCTAGAAGGATGGCTGGTGTTGGGTTGTTAAACTACACTTAATTAACCATTATTTCCTTTCAATATACCATGGATTCCAACTTTAGTGTAAAGCCAATGCCCAGTCCATCAATTCTCTATAAATAGCAGCTCCATTTTCAGTTTTACGTTGCTTTTGTTTGTCTGTTGAAACTTTGATAACTTGAGTTTGAGTGGTTGTTGTCCAAAGAAGAGGCTAGAAATCTCAGAAGGAAGAAACTAAGCTTATTAAGCTTCAAGAGGTATAACAATCCTAACTTTGGTACTTAATTGGGTTTTGCCAAATTCTTAAAATTTCTTAAAATTCTTTGTCAAATAATATGAACATGCTATCATGTGTTTAAGAAATATGCATATATGGAACCTTTAATGATGAATTGAGCATGTTTAAATCGATAAAAATGAAGGTTGGTTGATACTCTGCGTAAGCGAGAGCAAGTTATCGCTTCGGTCTAGGCAGAAGTAAATGCATTGCGCCAGTTTTATACTAGGTGCAGTAATGATTCTTAAATACCAAAGAATAAGTTTCTGGTTTTTGTTATGCTATGTATTGTTAACTTGGTATTATGACTAAAATATATACCGGAAAAGGAGTATAACATGATATATAAATCTTTCTTATGTAGTATGAAATGATCAACATGATTTTGTGAGGGATTTATAACAAAATAATTGAAAAGTTTTAAAAGCAAACTTTGTTGAAACTTATGATCTACAAGTTCTGAACTTAGTGGTTTATACACATGATTGATTTCAAATATAAATGAGCATGATATAGTGTTTATAGTGTCTTTGTTCATGATCAAACTTGTTAGACCTTGCGTTAGAGAAGTTTTCAAGAAAAGCTTGGTATAATAAAGCTAATGTGCATGAATGCTACATGATGAAGGTTATGATCTTGAAAAGATGTTAACATGACTTAATTACATATGATAAGAGTTTAAAGTTGTCTTGTATGTGTTATATTGCATCATTCAAGTTAAAGTAATTTCAAAGGCAACCTTGAACATGTTTCAAAATTAAGTTGCATTAAATATGAGTATTTAGATTCTAAAGATTTAAAATGTCATGTCTATAAACATGATTCGTATGTGTTGGACATAATGATAACTAAATCAAACATGAGCTTAAAGCATGCTTCAAAGTGCTAAACAATGCTAATTATGAATTAATGATGTGAACACTATGAGCATGTGAATTAACAGATTTTGTGACCTCTATGTGGACATATAGCCAAGTTATAAAACATGGTAACTACATGATCTTATTATGCCTTAATACTATATAAATTGTAAGTAAAAACTTGTGACAATGAACTCAAGAATGGTCATATGCTATGTGAGAACCTCTAGCATGTATGTTTCTTAAAGTATAAGTGTATTGATATGATATAATTGGACTGAAATCAGGAGAGCGGAAGCTCAACTCGGCAGGAGTTAGAGGGACAAATATAATTTTACCATCCTGTCCCTAAGCTTTCTTGTTGTATATAAATCGCTATACCATATTGCAGTCACTTTTGTATTCTATTTGTTATCTGATGATTCAAAGTATGCTTATATGGTTAAGTTAAGTTATATTATATGACTAGTGTGATATCCAATGTGTCAAGAAACATGCTAGATAATAGAGTTAAATGTAACGAGTGATTATAACTCTCAAATATGAAGTTCAAGAAAATATTTGCAAAATATAAAGCAATGATTTGAAACCAAGTTATCTGACCTTGTGGTGTCATATAAACTAGTTTTGTGCTATGAGGATGTAGGATATGTGATGTAGTATGTATAGATTATACAAATAAGTTAGACGTTTATGTGTGTGGTTAAAATTACATATCATGATTGAGCATATGTAACTAATGAATATCCTATACGCGTAACTATATTATGTTAGGATTCAAAAAGGTGTTGATAAGCTATATTTTGGTAAACTACGCTTGAGGCAAGTATTTGAACCTCACTCTTTATTGAGAATTACTTGAACTTGTACTATTATTGATCGTACAAGTAGAACTTTGAAAGTATAATACTTCGTAATCTAGAAATGAAATTGTTTACAAACCTTGATTTTATAACGATAATTGTTCATATATGTATTGTGAAAGAAAACTGTCTAAGCCATTGCTTCGGCTAGACTATTGATATTGATCGAAAGCTATCCAAACCAAATTTACTTGGTGTAGACTCTTATAACTGAGATGAACAACCCTCTTTTTAGGGGAATTGTATATTGTCGAGAAACTGACGTGCACACTTGAGAAAGATTAAATGTAATGCATTGACATAGGGTACTCTAGGCGGATCACATGTTGTACTCGTTTTATGGAATTTTCAGTTTATTACTGTGAATTCTAGGAGAAGTTCTTAGTCCTTAGTTACTGCTCAGTATTCATTATTTTGAAATCTTGAATTGATTAATCATTGAATATTATTGATATTTTCTGTCCATAGCGACTACTGTTGATAATCATCGTTACTTCTTGCTATCTCAAACTATCATTGTTGTTATACCCTTGAGATATTAAAGCTACCTTGATTACCCTTTTTTATATATTACTTGCTAGGAAAATCTGTTGCTCATCCTTGCTTTCCATAAAACTTTCAGTTAAGGCAGAACGTGGTGAACCCTCAGGCAAGGACAAGGGTAAAGAGAAGGCTTTGGAGTAGTTATTCCATAATGCTAGAATGTATTATTATTTGGTTGTAGAAGAACTTATTTATGTTAAGCTATGCTTAGTTTAAGTTGTATTAGATTATGTATTAGTTATGCCTAAACGATGTTTAATTATGATTAAGGCTTGCAAGAGATGTTTAAGTTACGTACCTTTGGGACAAAGATAATTATATTATATCAATGTAATTTATTCTATTATTCCGCTATGTGATGAGATGTTGATTTATTATTAGAGTTAGTACGTGACAACCAAATTTGAGACAAGTGTGGTCTGAATTTGGGGGCTTCACAGTCACACTCGTTAATAGCTTTAGAACTGAAAGGCACATGTTTACCACTCATGAATGCAATTAATGGGGTCTTATCCTCCACATTTGCATAAAATTCCTTCACCACATTGACGATCATTGGCTACGGTTCACAAAGAAAACTCATCCCCATCCTTTTTCATATATTTGTCTCTTCATTTGGCCATCTACGTTGTCAGGTGCCAAGCCTCGCTCTAGAGTTAGTGCCTTAGACACTAGATAATTTTACGATTGGCGGCGTTGGCACTTATAAATTTTCTCCTGTCGAAGGCCAGAGCCGGTGGTGTAGACCCTAAGCCCTCGCCTCTCTGTCTCTTTGATGCTAGTTTTGGTGCCATTGAATTAACTCAACCCAAAATCCCCCCAAACTTCCCTTGAATAATTTATCTAACACGTGGTGTGCACGACTCACAATACCCCCAAAAATGGTAATAGAACTTTAAATATGGTGATATATGATAAGAAATTACAAGACTTTGCTTACCCACAATATAATTGCCCAGTTGAAGTATGAACTCCTAATTGATGGTAGCACTATGTTGTTCTTCTCCTTTATTGTTGCTAACAAAAGCCTAACTTGAAGAATCCTAGCTCTAGTATGACTGAAATTGTATGGAATGGGATGAAGATGTGGTGTAGTTAGGGTTTGAATTTATAGAGAGGATATAATGTAGGTATTTATTGGGTTAGTGTAGTGGGTTAGTGGGGAATGTGTGGGATGATGGATGAGAGATGAGGAGTTCGTGAGTTTGTTATGTGATGTAGTGGGTATTAGTTATGTTTCAGGTAGTGGAGATGAGGGGTTAAGTTGGTGTAATTTGCATAAATAAGCGTTAAGTTGTTGCACTTCAGCCCAATGGGTAGTTTTGTATTCTAGATGCTTGTTCTGGCGAAGAGGGTATTCTATTTTCAAGTCAAGACCCCCGCCCCGGCGAGGGGTATCCTTCTTAAATTATTCGCCTCAGTGGGGGGTGGGGGGTACACTGCTCCTGGCTTTAATTGTTTCAATTTCTTATATCCAACACTTATCCATGAGCTTCCCAAGTGCCTGAAACACCATAAAATTATAAGTTTAAGATAACATCATGAATATTGAACATTAAAGGATGAATTTACTAGAAATCATGACTCAACTAACTACCTAATGAATCAAAATAAACTTACTCTATACTAAACTTATACTAAGCTTACAAATTTATTAGCATACTTAAAAATACTGAAAATGAAAGTAAAATTGGGTTACCTCCCAATTAGCGCTTGTTTTAAAGTATTTCAACCTGACTACTCCCTGTTCATGGCGCGTCGGCAAGTGTGATTGCGGTGACTTCATTGTCGATGTCGCCACCCCAGTAATGCTTTAACCGATGACCGTTGACTTTAAATGTCTCCAATGGATTCCTACTGTATAATAAAACGACGCCATGTAGGAAAACCCTCTTGATCGTGAATGGCTCCGACCATCTAGATTTAATTTTTCATAGGAACAACCGTAGTCGTGAGTTGAAAAATAATACTGATTGTCCCGGTTCAAACTTTTTTTGTGAGAACCCGAAAAATCGAATTGTCCAAAATTTAAATTTAAAGAATTAGTTATTAATAAAATGGATTTTTATTAATAATATTATGTGCTGTGTTTATTAATCGTTCTATAACCTAGGATGATTATAATACGGGAGGATTCTAACTATGAGCTAGACTAAACGAATAAGAATTTTCAAGACGAAAATAAAAAATTTCCGGGAATAAAAATATTTCTGAGGAAAAAGACGAAATAGGCACTATTCACTCAACGAAACCTAAAGGTTAGGGTTTGAATAACCTAAGACTTTTCAAGTGATTGGTATGTCAAAATGACATTCCGTCGAAAGATTTAACGATAATATATCGTGAAAAGTTAAGTAAGCCGATAAAAGTTTTTCTAGAAAAATGTGCAGAAATCGGACGTAATAAAAACGACCAAAACGCTTAACATCAAACATACTTTTCATTCGTTTAACTACGTTAGGGGAAAATGTGAAGGAAAATGCTTAACATCAAAAAGTGTTTTTTAATTTTTCAAAGTTCTAAAGAATGCGTAAAAGTTAAACCGTATAGGAAAGACGAAATATCCAAAAATATTTGGATTCCGAGAATCGTAGTTTTTTGAACTGTCGGACGAATCCCGAAAGATGGAAGCACGAAGCTTCCAAGGAAAGCTTCGTGAATAGTAAGGAGGTGTGAATAGTAAGTCGATTTGGCCAAATGACTAAAATACCCCTAGCCTTGGTTTTCTATGTAAGAGAGCCTAAGCTCATTTGTTGGTGATTTTGAAAATCACCAACACTTGAGAGAGAGAGAGAGAGAGAGAGAGAGAATTCGGATAAGGAGGAAAAGGAAGAGGAAAAGCTAGCCCGAGTGCAAACTTTGTCCAACGGGAAAAGATTAAAGAAGAAAGGTAATTGAAAACCTAATGTAATATAATTTTTCTTTAAGTTTTCTATGTTAAAAACATAGCTTAATGAGAATAGAAGTAAGAGTTGTTAAGAATGATTCATATGGTTGAAATCATGAGAAAATGAAGAAATAAGAATTAGAAGTTGAGTTTATAAATTTCTTAAGGAAGTAAGAAGTTCGTAATGAATTTGAACGATTCGAATGAATCATATGAACGATTCGGTGAAATAAGTAAGGAATGGTGTTTTATAACACAAAATTCCAAGAAAAAGTGAAATAATAATCAAAGTATGGATTAAAAATGAAGAACGCAAAGAACACGCGAAGAACACAAAGAACGTTGTTGATGGACAAATTTAAAACCATTGTAGTATAACTTGTTGCTGATGGACAAGTTTAAAACCATCGTGTATAAGTTAGTTGCTTATTGCTTGGTTAGGAACGTTAGAAACGTTCACGAAGGACGGATTAAACTTAGCTATAATGAAGTTATGGCAAAAATTTTGTAAAAGACAAACGAGAAGTAGAAAGGGTGTAAAAAACCCGAATATGTAGGGTTTCATAAGAATATAAGAGAACGTAGAAAACGTGAGTCATGGACTCAAGAACAAACGAGTTCCGATTTCGGATGACCGAATTACGAACGAACGAACGAAGACCGTTAATAACGTAAAATGAACGAATGTTGAAGTTTAAGCCAATTGAATGGCATGTTAACAAATTCAGAATAAATTTCTATTTGAGGGAAGTTGAAGTACGTAAGAAAAGGAAGGGAATGACTTTGGAACGACCTCGTTTTGAGTTATAACGAATAAGTTATGAGATTGTGAAGTAAGTGTCTCAAACATGATTCAAGACTTAGAAAATTTTTTAGGCCTGGCGTCGCAGCACTTGTGACGCCCCCAAATTCGGGTATCTTCTAACCCGACAGATGGTGCTACACGGTACTACAATTTATACAGTCATTTCATTGAAATAACAACAAAATGATTGTATTTACTATCTTCTTAATACAATAGTAATAAATCATTTCCCAGGTTCAGAAACCGAATACATTCTTCATTATTCATAAGTATATTACATACAAATACACTAGTCTATTACAAGATAATTAACTATCCATCTTAGCTTTGCCTTTATCTCTCTTAGAACTCTCAGTTCGTTCGACCTTAGCTGCAATCATATAATTCAAGCAAGAAGTGAGTATAACTAGCTCAACAAGTCTAACAATGGATAATATAAATACCACATCGAGAATTGTTTGATTATCTTCCATAACTAAACAAATAGCTATGAAGTACTATGAAACATTGACTAGCACTTCTCATTTCATAACAACGATTCCAAAGTATATATAATAGCTTAGGAATTATGAACCGGTCAAAAGACCATGAACATACTCTTTTCATTTTCATACATGAAAAGGACATCCCGGCACTAAGGCCGTACGTCCGACATTACTTACGAGCACTTCTAGGTGATCAGCCTATAGTACTATATGTTGATCAACATTCATTCGTTAAATGTATTTACGTTTAAGTTTTGGCAACCTCGCGTGCCCATCGAATAATCGATGAAAATACATTTGTTTGTTCATAGACAAACTTACCTTTGAATCTGTACCAAACATTTGGCATATGATTGCGTTAACAGTTCTATATCGAAAGACTTGTAAACAAATCAATCTAACTCTTAATAATAGTCTAGCCTAGCTAAAACTGGCGTCGACCCTTTCTTTAAAACAATTCATGCATTTCAGGACATGAATCAGAAAACTTGACTAACACAGAGGTTAGACAAGCATTAAGAAAACTTACCTTTAAGCGTCTTCGAATATAAAATTCAACAGTTCTCAGTCTTTACAGGATCTACATGATATATTCATATAGCACACTATAATTAGCTACCAAACAACTAACTTTATTATTTTAACCAACTTCTTTCTCTTCTATGTCTTACTTGAATTTATTCCATTAATAATGTCAATTTAACTTACTATACTTCATTACGGATCGTTAACGTTCTTACGTTATTACCCGATACTCGATCATCATTGGTGAAGTACCAACGTCGAATACCATTCACAGTTTACTTGTTTACACTTTTGCGTTCTTCGTTATTGTTACACCATACTTAATCTTCTAACGTTATCACTTTAGAAATGATTTAAACTTAACCTTACCATTCACATTACGTACATTCATGTCTTATTATTGGTTTATATTAAATTGGAATTACAAAACCTAATTTGGTTAAATATTTTCCACTGCCAGGGCTGCGGCGCGACATCCCTTTACTATAGTGGCGCTGCGGCGCCACTCTTCAGTGGATTTTATCCGGACTCGACGCTGCGGCGCAAGTCCTAGTGCTAATTACGTGTCTTCTTGTTGTGAAACTTGATGAGGTTCGCTTCCTCAGACCGCTTTGCTACCGCACTGGCAGCCATTATTTGCTTTTTGGGTTGGCGCCGCATCGCCAACTCTGTGCACCAGATACTTTGACAATTTTTCTCACTTTGTGAATTTGCCGGACCAAATTTGATCATTTTAAGTTCCAATTGGCCCATTCAAAAGCCCACAACTCATAAATTACCTACTCTAGGTGTTCATGAAAGAATCTTACATTTTCAAATCCGATAACTCGGAATTCACCTTTTGGTTCATTATCGAGCGTTCGTTTATCGTTCATGAGCGTTCAATACTCGTTTTCTTCCTAAGTCAGAATTCAAAGATTCTTGAGTCCACGACTCTTGAATGCCCTATCTCACGTGTTGACATTGAAAACCGAAGTTTCCAAGTTATATGGAAACTTTTGACTACTAATCCGAGATTTCTATGTTTTCGACATTTAACACCTATTTTTTCAAAATCACCATAAACATTGTTACTCATGGTCTATAAGCCAAATAAAATGGAATACTCCATTGATTCATCATCTACATCCTAACCAAGCAAGATTCACATACCTTATCTAAGATGATTTTCAAATTATCCATCAACCACCAAGTTCACGTCCAAAGATTTTTACGGTTTAAACTTACGTAAACTGTTATGATTTTTCTTTAAACGTGACTTATCAATGTTTTCATTATTAATAGCCATTCTTATTCCTCCTCAATAGACATGCTCCACCAATCTACGATTCTCTACGAGAAAGAAATAGAAAAGGGTCGAAAACTAACGTTTACGAAATATTACCTTTTCGTTCTTCGCATTCTTGACTAAACGTATATGGTTTTCTTTGATGTAGCTTGATTACTTGTTTCTAGCTTTTCTTCTCTCTGAATGTATACTGGCTAGTATTTGTAAACTTATCAAATGAAGTAACCAAGCTTCTATTTATAGGAAACTCAAATGGAGGGCCAAATGGTCCAAAGGTCACCTCCTTACTATTCCCACCTACACAACAACTTAGCCACCAAGTAATCACTTTACTTGGGTGCCAAGTGGACGGCCCACATGTTCATGGGTCTTCCCATGGGTTTCCCTATGGGTTTTACCCATCCCGTGACCCGCCGGTTCGATCCGCAGTTCGGTTTCTTGGATTGGACTTGTCTTAACTTAACATTAGGCCTTAACTTGGGCTGGATTACATAATTCATTGGGCTTGCTATAAATCCAAGTCCCATTGGATTGTACAAAGTCCTTTAACTCAAAATCCTATAAGAACTAATCGTATTCTACGCGTATAACTCATGTATTCTTTTCGTTTAGTATTCATACGATATTCATATTATACGTCATACCGTTATTCATACCTTACTCGTATATCATACATATAATAACCGTAATGATTATACGTATTACATTTCCCTTTTCGAAAATCACTTTTACCAACCCTTAGGTTTTAAGTACGCAGGCAAAAACTTTGTTTGGCATAACTAAAATATTATTAGATATTTCATTACATCTTCATATTCTATCATTACTTGTTTCTTATAATTTCAAACCAAATCTCCGAGCGACATCGGATGAATAGTGTTTTTACGAAAAATTCTCAAAAAACACTTATTTTCGGCTTGGCAATTCAAAACAATTAATCCTAGCACATAGCCAGAATACTAACCACATCCATACATTCTAGGTCATAGAACGACCTTCAAATATCTTACTCACATAATTAATCAATTAATTTTATTTAATTCACATAATCAAATAAAAATTTAATTTATTAAAGATTTGATTTTCTCGAAAGGCATAAAGACCAGTTAGGCCTTGGGAGGCGAAAGTCTTGCTTGGCACCAACCCAGCAAACGAAATCATCGCTAAATGGCACTACAAAGGCAAGAAGAAAGGAAGGAAGGAGGCCAGGCCACATGGCAGCGAGACAAAACCCAAAGAAAGAGCTTTTATATGCTCAACTCCTGGGGAGAAATGTAAGAAAAGATAAAGAACTTATAGTTCACAGAATGTAACACTTAAACAAGTAATTTAAACTTTTAATGAAGGTTGAACGGAAAGATTGAACAAGATTAAAAGACAAAGAAGGTAAATGCAACGTGGTTGCGATGAACGATCGGTCTTAGCATACAACGAACCATATAGCTTCAACATTAAGAAAGAGTAATGAACGTGGGGTTTATGTAATGAATAACAAATGAGAACGATTAAAAACTTAGATAAAGGTTGAAGGAAAGAGTAAGAGATGAACAACATGAATGCAGAATACATAAACGATCCTCGTGAATCGTATTCGCATTGGAAGAACATTTTATGTATTCATTGATTGTATGACTTAGACGTTGACAAAAGGAGTACGTAAGATATGAATTATCAAGAAAGTTGTAACGAATCGTAACATGAATAATGAAAGTCCGAATGTGAGTCGGATAGAGAATGTTAGAATGAAATGTAAGCGTTAAGCACTTTAGCCGATGTAAAGGTTGAGTGTACGCGAATATTAATCGGGAAGAACCTACACGTCGTGTATGGTTTGACCGTGAGATAATGAAGACCAATATTAAACCTATGAACGGTGAAGAAATTGAATTAATGAGAATGACTTATAACATTAATAAGCCGAGTTAGTAATGATAACTTGGAGGACATTCCAAGTTGAACGAACCTGACGTTGTAAGATATGAATAAGGTAACGTAAAAATGTTTAACGCTATGAATGCGTAGAATTAATATTGAATGATCGTTCTAAGTATACAAAAGATTGTATGACTTAGACGATAAGAAATGAATCTTGAGGTATGACATTTAGTTGCCAGAAAGCCATATGGAATGAGAAATTGACTTAACGAGCATTATAGTTTAATGGTTCGGATAAGTTAAGATAAAGTTTAGGTTGTGGTACAATCGTAATCTTTGATGGTTGACATATGGGAGTTGGGCTAAACAATTCCTTCAGAGAGCGGAGGTATATACGAAACTGGCAACTGATCTAACTCGCTATGAAAGACAATGTAGATGAGACGAGAACTTGTTTGTTGGTTATTTGTGGGAAACCACTCAGAGTACCATATGAACTACTAGCAGAGACGCGATGTGTAGTGAGTCCTATAAGAGTTATAAGAAGAAGATAAGAAGGTAAATCATCAAAGATGATGATCGTATGAGTAAGACATCTCCGTATGTCATGAAGCCATAAACCGGTAAATAAAGTAGTTCGTGTAAACTTTAATTTCAAGAACGCGAACCCTAAGAAGTAAAGTTAAGTAAACCAATATGTAAGTCAAGTATATGACTAATTGGTGTATGTGTTATTTCCTTATGTGCTATATAGGAATTGGACTGAGTAATTCGACATAAACTTTAAGCTATAGCTGTGCGTAAGGCAAGTTTCCTAACTTTATTTATGTTTTAAATGAATGCTAGTTTCTTAAACTTCTCAGATGTTGAACTTGAGAAGTTTTGTCTATGTGAAAATGTGCGATATTTGTATAAGGTGGTAGAACGTATGAGGCCTTGTGCCACAATTTGAACACTTCGGTGTTTCTATGAGATGAACTGTTCTGTGATTGAACTGTTCAATATGAGAATATTCTGTTTATACATGAACCGTTATTGATAAGTCTGTGCTAATGATTCTAGCCATACAGGATGTGTATGAAAAAAGGTAGAAGAATCAAAGTATTTCAAAGTGAATGTGACTAATGTTTTAAAATGATAGGAATCGAGATTATTCTTATTATTCAAGATGCTTCATAACCTTTGTTTGGTTATTGAAGTCTTAAAAGAATGTTTAAATTCTTGAAGTTATTTGTTCAACTGCTATGACTTGCTGAGCAATTGAATGCTCACACTTATTTTAAATGAAAAATATTTTCAACGTACGAGTAGAAGAACTTAAGGATCCCGTAAAGATCAAGCTAATCGGTGTCCAGAAGAAGTTCCATTAAGTATATGAATGAGCGTGAAGATCAAGCGAAGACTTATAATGTAGAATAGTTTAAATTAAACTATAGACTAGTTTAATGAACTGTTATATATCCTTGGTGGCAGATAAAAGTCACTCTTGTAAGATGTAAAGAATAATGTAATTATCATTATTTGTAATGAAATGAGGTTATAAGGTATTAGAACCTGGGATTTGAGAATGTATGTTGTTATATTTCACTGTATAATGATGTACGTTTAGTAAGGAGATGTACTCATAATGCACGAGATCCAGGTGTGAAGATAGACCGGATTTTGGGGCGTTACAAGTTGGTATCAGAGCTGATAGGTTATAAACCTTAGGTATAAGTACCTAAGGCTATAATCGTAGAGAAAATGATAAGAAGATCGTTGAGTTAAATGATTAATGAAGAAGATCACCACATGATCATATGCAGATGAATGACATTCGTGTAGAATATTCTTCACTTCACTGTATGGCACACACCTTCGAATCATCATGTCAACGAACTGTCTAAATAAATATGGCTCATCCCATATGTACCACTTAACGTCATATAGGAATTTCTTTTTCTGTTGTCACATCAGATCAGGGGGAAGGATGTTCTCACCAAATAGTTAGCAAAATCCGCATACCATGGAAACTCAGAATTAACTCCAAAGAGTTGTTCATCAAAGAACAAATCATTGATCACACACTTATCCGCTCCATCTTTAACCGGATTTTCCAGCCTCAAAAGATAATCTGCCACTTAATTTTTTGTTCCCTTCCTATCCTTTATTTCAAAACGATTAAGGAAGAAAATCACTACGTGATCATATTGAATCGTAATAATAGTTATTCTGTTAAACGATGGATGATTTATAGCTAATGTTATAAATGAATGGTACTATGAAGTAGTACGGGAAGAATAACTTAGAGGAGTTGTAGAGGATGAAATACGAATTAAAGAAAATTTGTATTAAGTAATAATGGTAATGTCGCGCTATCAATATGTATATAACGAGAAGGTGAATCTTTTCTCATATATATATTTGATTGGTAGAGAATTTTAAGATAGGTGCGAGTTCTTGAAACTCATAATTATGAAAAGTTTGTGACTCATAGTTATATGTTATGTTTCTGAGCCCTAAGCATATGGATAGTCCTTGATTTGTTCTTGGCTTACATATTTTGAAGATACGTTCTTAATCATATATGGTTATGGAAAATTCCTAAACACATAAAGTGTGGTAAGTTGATGGACTATACTAGGGTATAGGAATGGTTAGACTGAAAATGAGTTATTTTCAGTAGACTTAGTATTGAAGGTGCTAGAGAAGATTAAGTATTGTTGCAAGTAAGACAATGAAGGAAGATGGAGAAGTAGGATATTCCAAGTCATCTAGTTATGCTAGATTAATTTTGAAGTTTATTGAAATCGTACCTATGTGTGCATTTTGAAAAGGAAAGAATTGGTTCATCTTTTGGAACCAGCGGATTTTAAAAGAGTTATTCTTTATATGTCTATGCTAATTGTTTCGACTAGAAAAAAATTGATTTGAAATATCAAAATGAATTTTATATCATCAGTGCATTTGATGCAAGGATGGTAAAAAGATGGAGTTATTAATGCAATTCAACCTGGTGTTGGATGTGATCTTAGGATAAACAACCCGCTATGATATGATGTATAATGATGAAGTCATAAACTGACGAAGTCCTCAACGTACTGTGAAGAGTATGGTATCATGACGTCATAAAACGTTTTGATGTATTGTGAAAGAATTTAAAGAAGTAGTCGATGTCAATTGATTTGACTAGACGAATGTTTCAAGTTGATGTCCAATTTATTGGTATGGTCAAAGCTATTTGATTTGGCTAAGATAAATGGTATGTCATGGTTAAAAGAAAATCGAGCTTTCTTTGAAGAAGTTATGCCAAGCTAAGTTATTTTGCTGTGGAATCTAATGATTAAGTCTAAGGTGAACATACCCCGAAATGGGGTTATACGATGGGTTGATCACCTACGTATGGAAGAGGTAGTTTACTTTCTTGGTGATTGTAAATTGACCGTGATAGAAGGGTTTACGGTGAAATACTGTTAAACCTAGTAAGAGTTCATGGTTGATTTGACCCCTCAGCAAAAGTATTAAATTTTTTAAAGGAATTCTTATATTCCTCGTTATTAATTCTACTTCATAATTCTTGATACGTTATGAAGGTAAGGGAATGTTTGAAAGATTAGAACTTCTTTGAAGAGAAGTTGAGAAGAAGAGTAAGCTAAAATTTCGAGGACGAAATTATGTGAAGAAGGGGTAAATGTGAGGACCTGTGTATAGGTGTGGTTTTAAGAAATTCCGAGGACGGAATTTTTATAAGGGGGGAAGAATGTGACAACCCGGAAAATTGAATTGTACAAAATTTAAGTTTAAAGAATTAGTTATTAAAAAAATAATTTTTATTAATAATATTGTGTGCTATGTGTTTATTAATTGTTCTATAACCTAGGATGATTATAATATGGGAGGATTCTGGCTACGAGCTAGACTGAACGAATAAGAATTTTTAAGACGAAAATAAAAATTTTCCGAGAATAAAAATATTTCTGAGGAAAAAGACGAAATATGCACTATACACTCGACGAAACCTAAGGGTTAGGGTTTGAATAACCTAAGCTATTTCGAGAGTTTGATATGTCAAAATGACATTCCGTCGAAAGATTTGATGATAATATATCGTGAAAAGTTAAGTAAGTCGAAAAAGGTTTTTCTCGAAAAACGTGCAGAAATCGGATGAAATAAAAACGACGAAAAGTATTGTTATATACTTTTCATTCGTTTAACTACGTTAGGGGAAAACGTGAAGGAAAACTCTTAACATCAAAAAGTGTTTTTCAGTTTTACAACGTTCCGAAGAATGCGTATAAGTTAAACTGTAGAAGAAAGACGAAATATCCAAAAATATTTGGATTCCGATAATCACAGTTTTTTGAACTGTCGGACGAATCCCGGAAGACGAAAGAATAGTAAGGAGGTAAGAATAGTAAGGAGGTGTGAATTGTAATAACCCGATATTTCCTATATAAATTAATGAGAAATTTTACTTATAAATTTTTTTATTATTATTTTAAAGGTGGGAATATGTGCGGTGTAATGCGTTATGTATTTATGTGATTAATAAAAATATATTTATTACATGAATAATTACAAATAATTTTATTTTAGAATTATTGATCATTATAAAGTATATTCTTATAAAAATTAATTTTATAGTAGAGATGTTTTTATTAGTTATTTTCCATGAAAATATGATTATATATTATTTAAATAATATATGAAATGATTATTGGAATTATTATAATTACTATTTTATTATATGAATTTTAGTTCGATTATTTAAAGTTAATTATTTTAACTTAATTAATAATGCTATATATGCAAGATAAATCAGATATGGAATCAAAACCCTAATTTTTGATTTTGAGCAATGAATGAGAATAATACTATTATATTAAACATAATATTATTTTTCAGTGCTATAAATATATATTGTATGTGTGTATTGTTAATAGTTGGTCAATTATGGTGTATAATGTCAAAATCTTATATTACTGTGCTTAAGCCTAGTTTAAAACTCAAATTAGAGTATAAGATGGTTATGTAATCGTGATAAGGTGATTAACTACCGGAGTTATAGAGATTAACCTTAATTATGGAAACTCTAATTTTTGAAAACCCTAATTAATATTTATAAACCCTAATTTCTATATTTGGAACCCTAATTTTTCAAATTGAAAACCCTATTTGCTAAATGGGAAAGCTAATTACTAATTAGTGAATTATTAAACTAATTTTCAAGTCTAAGTATTTAGAAAACCTATTTAATTAGCAAACCCTAATTTTTATTTTTAGAAACTAAAATTTTTATTTATTTAGTTTTTTTACCCTAAATAAAACTCCTAGAGAAATCTAGATTTGTGGAACCTTAGGGTTACACCCTAAGGGTTTGCTAAGTTACCAATTGGCCATTAAAATTGTATGGAAAATGACATAATTGCCCCTTTTGCATTTTATATTAGGAAACTTGCAAATCTAGCTAAGATATGTAGTTGTTGGCCAACCCTAAGCTTAGCCATGTGCTACAAGCTCAACAACTTAGCCAATCCACCAGCCACATACATTGCATACAAGTCATATATAAGATCAAAAGAGGGAAATGTTACTAACTTTGCTCATTTTACTTACAAACACTCAACTCACTTCTCTCTCTCTAACCCTACGAAATACACTCATAGATCAGTCCCAAATCATGTTCACATCATCACCATAACAGATCAAGAAGCCAGAATCAAGCATTGTTCAAGTTAGGTATAAACCCTAAAAGCCAAATCTGATCTTTGATCCTCTTTTAGATGTTAGATTTTTATGTTAAAACATGTTAATTATAGTGTTATTAAGTGATCTGGGTTGATAGATGTTAGATCCATAACATCTATAGACTTTGATTTGATGTTTTTCATAATCTGGAAAACTGAAAAATATGGTATGACAACCAAATGCCAGGTCCCATAGATCTCAGTCTGTTATGTGTTTTTGTTGTTTAAAGATTTTAATATATAGTATGCTATGAGATCTTGGATCTGGAACTTGAATCAAGTCCAGATCGTGTACAAATTTTTAGATATATGTGGTCAAACCACGTTAACCGGCCATGACCGAACGTTTCTGGGAAACCTAGAACGTGCCCAGAGAGTTTTGACAGGATCTTGATGGGCTTGGATCTGATAATAGTTTGATGATATGTTTTTGTTTTTGTATCTAGGTTGTAGTTTGGTATATGGACTGTTGATTTAATCTTTTAGAACACCTAAATGATTATCAGGCTTTAAACAGTGTACGGTCAAACCATGTAAGATGATCACGATTTCCGTTTTCTGGGTAACCCAGAAAACGTATGATCGTGATTTCTGACATGGGTTGACCGGATAATATCTGGAGATTTAGTTATTGTCATGGTGATTTTATGTGATATATCTCTTCCTTGACATGTTGGCTACACACTGCAAAGCTTAGATCACAAAACAATTACACGAACAACAAGTTATGGAAGCCCAAATATGACCAGTCGAACTGTTCTTCATTTCTGGGTAACCCAGAAATGAAGAACAACTCTGACAGTCACTTTGAAGGCTTAGATCTCATTGCTTTTATGCTTTTTGGCCATGTTTGTTGTTAGGTCATGTAGTCTTACACTAGTACTAGAAGATCTGATCAATGGCTAGCCCAGAGACACTATACACATTGATTTGTTGATGGACAAACATGCTACCTCGTTAACAGGCTATGAGTGTTCTTGAGCCTCAAGAACACTTAAGGCGACAGATTTTGTTGCTAAAGGCTATAGCGACAAGTTTATTCATTTTATTTAATTTATTTTCTAAAAATCATTTAAAAATAGAAATTTATTATTCAAAATTCCAAAAATAGTTTTAAAAATTATTTTAAGTTATAAAAATTAACTTTTAATAATTTGACATATTTTTCATAAATATTAATATTTATTTGGATATTATTGATATTTAATATATTTAATAAATGCATTACATAAATTAATTAAAAATAATTTTATTATACTAAAAATCATTTTAAATGATAAAAAAGTATTTAATAATATTTTAAGTTATAAAATATAACTTTTAATATTTTAAGACAAATTTCATTAATTATTTAATATTAATGATATAAGATTTATTTAAAAATTATATTAAATAAATTAATTAAAAATGATTTTAATATTATAAAAATCATTTTAAATGAAAATAAATAGTTTAAAAATATTTAAGTTATAAAATATAACTTTTCATATTTAAAGGTAAATTTCATTAATAATTTAATATTAAATTATATTAGAGTTATTTAATAATTATATTCAATAAATAGTTTTAAAATGGTTTTATTGAATTAAATATCATTTAAAAAGGATATAAATGTTTAAAAAATATTTTAAGTTATAATAAATGACTTTTAATAATTTGATAAATAGTACATTAATATTTAAATATTAATGATAATTATTTAAAATGATTTTAAATGTTTTAAAAATCATTTAAGGATAATAAAATATTTTAAAAATATTTTGAGTTATTATAAATAACTTTAATATTTTGGCAAAGGTTTCATTAATAATTTAATATTAATTAAATATTAATGATAATAGAATTATTTAATATTTAAATCATTTAATAATGATTCCAGTGTTTGAAAAATTATGATAAATTATATTAATTATTGAAAAATTATTAGAAGGCTATGAAAAATAATATGACTGATATTTAAATTATCTAATTGAATATGGAATTATAGACTAGAGTTTTAGACTCGATAATTACCTGATAATGTCGTCAGTACACCGAAATATTCCAGAAATTGATCTAGACTTATATAATTTGACTAGATAAGTGTTTGTTTGTGAACCAATGGCTGTTAAACTTATGTGACAATGTGATTATGTTATGTGCTGACTGCAAATAGCAGTACTATGTGATATGATATATTATTCTAATCGAACGAATGATCTTATTAATGATAGGTTTCGGTATAAAAGATAAAACTAGTTGTATTATTATATATAGCAGCTCATGCAAGTATCATACCTCTGCATTTACTTTATGCAATGGACATAAGTAAGAAAGTTTCAGAATTATATTATTATTATGCCAGATTATTAACTCTATTATTATCGATTATGTATCCAATCTTTTGTATCCATACAAGTTCTTAAATTATCCGATCATTGTTTATTAATACAGTACTATTGTACAATCAAGATATTTATTTTGTTCGTTAATTTCTAAATATGGTTATACAGGTGTCCTCACTTGGATAATCATTGTATTTAATCACATGTTTGATACATACTAGTTATATACGTTGACTTAAAAGGCGTCTAGGCTATTTGATTCGGCTAGATACAAACTTAAAAATATTGTTGAACAAGATAGAACTTTATTGTATCCAACCAGATTGTGTTGGTTCGGATTCGTGACTAAGTATGAACATCCCGTACATGGGAAAACTTTTGTGCCCCAAAAGCGGATAAGATGAACGATAATCTCGTTCTTGCATGTAGTATTGATCAATACAGGGCATAACGGGCTTATCACCCCCCGTGCCTGTAAGTTATGACGGTTTACAGATGAAGTTTTGCTTAACCTTTTCGAAAGTAGAACCGTCACAATCATCAAGGTGATTCGAGCAAGATTGATAAATTTGCACAAGATGAGCCGAGAAGAAATATCCGACGTCGACCGGCAAACAAAATCGAGAATTCGATGTTAGTAGTTATGTTTTCTTGAAAGTATCTCCCTAGAAGGGGAAAATTTGATTTGGCAAGAAAGGGAAATTGAGCCCTAGATTTATAAAACCTTTCGAAGTGCTTCGACGGGTTGGCGAAGTGGCGTACGAGGTAGCCTTACCTCCAGAGTTAATACATATCCATAATGTTTTCCACATCTCAGTATTGAGACCATATAAGCCTGATTATAGGCATGTTATAGAATATGAGCCCTTACATTTTGAGAAAGACTTAACATATGAATAAGTCCCTGTTCAAATTGTTGACAGAAAAGAGCAAGTACTGAGGAATAAGGTGATACCTTTTGTTGAGGTAATCTGGAGGAACCACAATGCTGAGGAAGCTACGTGAGAACTTGAAAATGTTATGATGAAGAATTATCCTCAGTTGTTTGCTTAATTTTGTATAGCGATTCGGGGATGAGAATCTTGTTAAGGAGGAAGAATGTAATGAATGAATTTTTCGAGTTGTGATTACGGGGATGAATCCTTTGAAGGAGGGAAGGATGTAACGATCGAGAAATTTATAATTTAATTTAAATATTTATGGAATTAAATAAATATTTAAAATAATTTATTTATTGAGAAAAATAAATATTTGATGAATTGTCATGAATTAATTTAGTAGCTAAATTGATTAATGTTAATTGAATCGAGTAATGATAATTTTATTTGTTGGACTTAATTTAAGGAAGTAATTAAATTAAATCAATTGTTTAATATTTAAAGAAAATAATTAAATTAAAAGAATTGTTTAATTTAATGGAAACAAATAAAATAAATAAAGTGATGTTCTAATTTATTAATTAAATTAGATATATATAATTATTTATTAATGATAAGGTATAATGATAATAAGAATTTTATTATTATTATGAGTTATTTAAATTAGCTAAATTAAGTTATTTAAATTCATTTGAGTGTGACTGTGACAACCCGAGAATTTTGAATTTTTTAAAAAAATTTATTAATTGATTTAAGGTTCGATATTAGAATCTAGACAAAAAAATAAGTGTATGTGTTTGATATTTTTAAGATAGAATTTTGAGGATTTCAAAATTCTGTGAGGATTTAGGTGAATTATTCAGGATTAAGGAATAAGTGAATATATTCTGTGTATATGAGTACAAAGAGTATGTGGTTATGGTCGAGGTTGACGGATAAACGATATCTGTAACAAACCCTAAGTATATATTAAGAACTTCAACGTTCGGTTAGAAAACCCTAGCGTTTAACAAGAAACCCTAAAACCGGTTCTGAAAACCCTAATTTCAGTTTCGGGAATTCGAAACTCTAATTCGGGAATTTAAAACCCTAATCTGGGAACTTAAATGATTATTATATTGCTTAAGTGTTATTAATTAGTATATTAATTAGGGTAAAGCTTAATTAATTAGCAAACCCTAATTTCAAATTTAGAAAACCCTGATTTCGGGATTTGTAACCGTAATTTATAATTGGGGAAAATCCAATTATTAATTTAATAATTGTAATGTTAATTAGGAAACCCTAATCCTAATTTTCAAGTTAAGTAATTAGAAAACCCTAATCTAATTACGAAATTAAATGTCTAATTTAGGAAAAAAATTATTTTTCTATTTAGAAACCCTAATTTGTGGGTTGAAAACCCTAATGACCATTTTGACCCTAATTGCGAAATTAGCAATTTTAATTAGAAAATGTTAATCCTAATTAGCAAGATTTAAATTATGATTAAGAAATTTTAATATAATTAGTAAATCCTAATTATAAGTTAGAAATATTAATTTTCTATTTTTAAAACCTAAATAGGAAATTATAGAAAATTAAATGTGTAAACCCTAAGGGTTTTAAACCCTAAACCCTAAATTTTTCCAAACCCTAAACTCTATACCCTAAGGGTTTGGCCATTGTCCAAAATGCCATTAATTTTGTATGCAAAATGACCATAATGCCCTTCTTGCATTATTGGAAATAATTGATGAATCTACTTAATAATTGAGTGGTTGAACCACTCCACCAACTCCACATGCAACAAATCCATTCAACCCGGTAGAAATCAACCAGATCCAGCAGCTTGTCAACATTAAATAGATTAAAAAGAGAGAGAAAAAGGCCACTTTACTCTCATTTTCTCCCAAGCTCTTCTCTTTCTAAAAATTCGAAGTGTAGAGTGATATAGAGAGATAAGATAAGACATGATCAGTCCATAACTATCAAAGAACAAATCATAAGGATCAGAATCAAAGGATCAAAGCTAGAAATGGTAAGAATCCTAAATTTCGAAATCTCTTGATTTTATGTTAGATGTTGTAATTGATGGATTAGATATGTGTAATAAGGTGTCATTTGATGATCTGGGTTGCCAAAACATGGATCCATATCATGTAGATGCACGAAATCAAGATTTTTGAAACTAACTTAGAACCCTAAAAAGGTCGCCTCACAAGCTAATGTCAGTGGCCATAGATCTCTTTCAGTTTTTGATTTGTTATGGTTTAAGTTATAGATGTGTTCTATGTCATGTAGACTGTGCTCTAAAACTAGAATAACATCCAGATCGTGAACAGAGTGAGAGATACGAGCGGTCAAACCACTTTGACCGTTCACGGATATGAAATTCTGGGCAGCCCAGAATTCCAGAAAGTTCTGACAAGCGTTTGCAGGCTCTAGATCTTGCAGTATTTTGATTGTTTGGTCATGTTTTTGTTTTCATGTTGTAGTTTGATATGTGTACTACATAGTAAAGTCGTCATATCACTTAGATCATAACTGTAATTGAAGAAAATCACGGTCAAAACCACGTTGACCAACTGGCCAGAAGTAGAATCTGGGAAACCCAGATCTTCATGAATGTGTTTTTTTTGTCAGAGTTTGACTGGCCATGATCTCTTAGCATTAGTTATATTTATGTTGATATGTTGTTATGGAAATGTATTCTGACATCCCTACTTCATGACTGAATCCATAAAACATACAAACAAAGCCCAGACGGATTTAAACCTAGCACCTAAATCATTCTTCATTTTTCGAAAAACCCGGAAAATGAAGAAGCGACATATCGTAATATTTGGAGGCCTTGATCGCTCTGATATCGTGTCGTATGGATCTGAAATTAGTTTGTTAGTGTAGTATTACATACATACTACAACTATGATTCCCTAGATTGCCCAGATAACATCAAGAACATGAAAATTTACCCGGTCAAACAAGCCACCATGTACACTGTCTGACAGTGTTCTTGAGCACCAAGAACACCTAAGACGACAGACAAGTGTCGTTATAAGCTATAGCAACGGTTTTATTTATTTTATTTTCTGAATATTCCGAAAATTAATTAAAAATAGATAAAAATGGTTTTTAATTATTACAAATACATAATAAATTCTGAAAAATTATTTTAAAGTCCGAAAAATAGTTTTTAATTATGTAGAGTATATTTCATAAATATTTAATAT
Source organism: Panax ginseng (assembly GCA_020205605.1). Classification (NCBI taxonomy): domain Eukaryota; kingdom Viridiplantae; phylum Streptophyta; class Magnoliopsida; order Apiales; family Araliaceae; genus Panax; species Panax ginseng. The sequence continues at coordinate 42,201,118 of CM035141.1, read as the reverse complement.
TTTTGGAATATAAATGGTATTTAATTTAGTTAATTATAATATTAAATAAATGATTTTAATTCATGAAAAATCATGAAAAATAATATTATGGTATAAGAAAATATTTTAAGTTACTTTTAATATTTTATGATGTAATTTCATTAATTAATTAATATTAATGGTAATTAGTTTATTTAATAAATATATTAAATAAATTATGGAAAATAGAATTAATGTTTTATAAATCATATAAAAATGATTTAAGTGTTATAAAATATTTTAAGTTATAACCTATAACTTTTGATATTTTGTCATGAAAATATTAATATTTTAATATTAAAAGCAATTATCGGATAATGAATTTTAGTGTTTAAAAATCATATTTAAATGATTTTAAGGTATTAAAAATACTTTGATATATTATAATATCATGACATGTATTTCATTAATATTTGATAATAAATAAATATTAATGATAAAAAAATTACGTGGTATTTAAATAAATTAAATGGTAATAATTATTTAAAAATTATTACGAGACTTTGAAAAATATTTCGACTGTTATTAAAAATATATTAGATATTGTTAAGTGTTAAGTCAGAGTTTAATTGAACTTAAACTTGAACTTTTGTCCGACTAGACCGTCGAGATGTTAGAATTGTGTCGAACTCAAGTCAGACTGAAATAGTTTGACCTAATACTGAGTCCTATGTGTTATAGACTGATAGGGTTATGTGTTATGTGTTATGTGTTATGTATTATGTGTTTAGGTTATTCTATGTATATCTATATATATAATAGTATTATATTGTGATGATATTATTCTAATATTGGAGATCTATATTACTAATATTAGGTCTTCGAATAAGGCGATATAAATTGCATAGCGATAATCAACGGTTCAGGCAAGTTTATTTTTACTTAACTCTATTAAGAGTTGTTTTATTCGGATAAGCTTATGGTTAATCATTGTTGGTTGCCATGAATTGTACTCTGTACATATTGCATGTATAAGTCAGGTATGAAAGGCTGATCACCTTCATTACCAGTTGTTTCAGATATATTTGTTCATGTATAATACTTGTTAGATTCATAAATTTGTTCCTCTTTAGTTCACAATTATATTGTTGAATTATAGCCAGCCAATTATTCAAATCATTACAATCATGATATATCGTTATATTGTTGAATTTAAACTTGTTGGGCAACTTTCATGCTCACCATGCTATATCATGATAAAATATTGCAGATTAAGACGAACGTGTCGGATACAAGGAAAGGTCCAAGACAGTTCCAGCTTTAGTTTACGTTTGTAGTTAGAATTGTAATAGTAATGTATATAATGTTATTGTAAGTCAAGTAAGTTATGAAATGTGTATTAAGTTAAGGTTACTCGACCTTGTTGAAAAGTATTTAAGTTAAATGTATAAACAATTTATGTTTATATCTTCCGTAAAAAATAGTAATAGTTGTATAGAATGATAAAACCGGATCCGAGGTGATTTAGGACCTGGATTCGGGGCCGTCACAGTGACACAAAGTAACTATGCAATATAAATAATATAATAATAATCTAGTTTAGGAATATTGTGGTAGCCAAACAAGGCCTTATGGCCTTTGGCATTATTCAACTGACGCTACCTTTTTGTTTTTCAACCTGACATTTGTGGGAGGCCAGTTATATTATTCCTACGCGTCTATTTTTTTCTAAGGCAAAATATCAGAGTGTTGAGAGAGAGACCTTGGAAGAAGAAAACACAGTGTTATTGGAGGGTTAGAGAAGAAGGGTTTTGGGGAAAGGATTTCTCTTAGTTTGGCTATCATATCATCAAAGATTAAGGTATAAACTATTCCTATTGTTATTCTTTAGTTTTGGTTGTATATGTATATATCTTCTTGGTATGATTTGGAAATCACGAGATTTTGATGTATTCATGTTCTTGTAGAATTTCAAAACTCTGTTAATTATTATGTAAACATGTTATTTGTTATCAAATTCATGAGAAATTGGGTTGAGGAAAAAAAAAGGAAAAAGTCACAGTGTATCTGTTCTTGTTATATGGCCTTAGAAAGTACCAACTTTCTTGTCCAATATGTGTATAAAACTATAAATTGATGCTTAAATATGGTAGTTCATTGAGATACGAACATAACGTAATTTGAATGGAATAATTTGGTCAAGAAATGAGTTCACAATGATGATTTCTGGACAGACTATCAAAAATGGAATTTTATGTGAAAAACATGAAAATTGAGAAATTAAAATAGTTTAATTTGATGTTTAATTGTTCTAAGTTAATGAATATGTAAGGAAACATGTATGTGTTAGTTTTATATCAGTTGGATGTGCTAATTTCACCGTTTGATGGGTGAAATTTGTGTTTGTTGAGTAAAAGCGGCCATCGCATTCGCCGAAGTCAAAGTCTGCGTCTGCTGTATCGTGCATCAGTATGCTACTGGTGTTATGAAAAAAAACGGCCTTGTTGTCTTGAATGTAGCAATGCCACACCTAACCGAGACAAGTGAGGTGCGCTTTGTTTACAGGTCAGGCTTGTCGAACTTGTGTTAGTTTAGTGAGTATGTTAATGATGTTAAAACATGTTATAAACTATAATAACAGATGTTAATGTGTTGAAATGCAAAGTACAAAGATTTGAAATAATTATTTAAATAAGTTATAAAATGAAACCAAATGAGATGTTTTCGAAAGATAGAGTTGAACGACTAAGTTATGTTGATCAATGTGTAATCTCAGAAGCGTTAAGTATGTTAACCTAAATGGTTAGGTGCTAGGTTAGGGTTACGACCTAAATGATGGTTTAAACTCTAAAGCTAATATTCATACAATTAATTGTTGTTGCGATTTCGATGATATGTGTAGGGTAATTGGAGATTATTTCATTTGTGTAGCTTACAATCAAGGCAAGTCTTGTAACTCCATACTTTTATTGAGTTAGTTTGTTAAGGTTATGCAAGTTCTCTAACTCTACTTTCATAAATGTGCAAGTTTCTAAATCTTATATTTGTCATTGAGCAAGACTATTGATTCTATTCTGATAAATGATTGAATAAGCTCATGTAACCTAATTCGTTACATCGAATGAGTTTCACATTCTCATTTTGTGTTATTAGTATTCAAAACATATATTGTTCTAACACATTGATTCAAAGGAGATTGTTTTAATTCCTTGAATATAATACTTTGCATATATATCATGCTTATTCAGTTATATATTGTCGATATTCGATCTTTGACTTTGATAGCCTTGTTCAGTTATACATTCTTGTATTAAATCGTTATTTATGGAAATTGAATAAGTGTTCTAAAATTCTAGAAACACTGATAAGCTAGTTCCATACTAAACTTTCTTTAGTGCGGAAATTCTAAATTCAAACTGAGACGAACAACCCTAACATAGGGGATTTTATACGTGTAACGTTTAGATGTTTGTGCACAATACATGGTACAAAGGGCTGATCCCCTTGAGTACGTTAAGAAGAGTCTGTACAGTCTAACGACTATTGAGGTTAAGGTAATAATACCTAAACACCGTGGACATAGTTCGTGGTCTTAAGACCCTCAAATAATTAAAGTTCGAACTTGTTTTCTATTTTGATTCGTAGAACAAGTTCTTTATCATTCAGTATTCGTTGTTCACTCTCATGTTGTTATTATACTCTCGTTATGTCAGTGAGCAATTGTTTGCTCACTCTTGCAATTAAACAATGCGCTAAAGTTGAAAGAGGTGATGATCCATCTACTAGCAAGGGAAAGGGCAAGATGTCTAAGTGATGAAGAATTGTTTAAAGTTTATTTAAATAATTGAAGTCTTAAGTCTTGTTTTATTTTATAATGTATTCCGCAAACTGATGTAATAATTTTAAGGTTAGATTACCTGGGATTTGTTTTGAGATTATGATGTAACCCTTTAATGGGAGAGATTATTGTTTAAGTTATTTAAATTATGTCTTTATCCTTTGATTATGGGTAGTTAAATATAATAGATTTGATAAGTGAGCATCAAATTCGGTGGAAATTAAGTACCCAGATTTGGGGGTGTCACAGAATTGATATGTTGTTATTATTGGTTCAGCTTACTTCCCAACTGTTGATTCGTTGTAGAAGTGTCGTTCAAAGAAAACATTTAATCCTTTCAGCTAATATTTATTATTGCTATTACTTGTTGGGGCACCCAAATGCTCATTCTTGCTTAATTTAAATGTTTTCAGCCAATCGTGATCAACCTGAAGGTTCATGCAGAAACAAAGGAAAATGAAAGCAAACAGAATAAGATTTATGGTATTTTATGTAATAATTAGACTTTATTAAGATAATGATATCTATTAATTATCATGTAAGGAATGTTTAAAGGTCGTGTACCTGGGATTAGACTCTGATATATGTAAATTAAGTTTGGTATTTATATTATTGTTAATATTATTAGTATTATTCCGCTCATAGAAATGGTATCGTGAAGCACCGAGTTTGGATTTCAAGTACCTGAATTTGGGGGCGTCACAAGTTGGTACCAGAGCTTAGGGTTAAAAACCTTAGGTGGAATAGACCTTAGGCTATAACCTTAGAACAGAGGGAAACGTTGAAAATACAAATAACTCATATAGAGTTTAAAAAGAGATGAATTGGATAAATTCATCGTCAAACAAAATAAAAGATAACTTATACAAAACTATTATTTGCTATGTGTATATATTATAGGGTTAAGTTCAGATCACCACCTGGGGTTTGGGGTCATTCCCACTTAACCACCTGTAGTCAGTAAAGCTACATTTAAACTCCTGACTTTTTAAGTTGAAGTGAATAAATGCTTTCCGTCTTAACTCAGTTACTTGAGTTGGCTAAAAACTTAATTACCCTCCATATATATATTGAAAAAGACAGATGAGATGGGGAAGATAACAGGTTGGCCATCGTATGAGTGACGCCCCCAAAATAGGTATACATCACCCATCTTGGGTCGCCAGATACAAGGTACTGAATTCAAATACAACTTAATAATACAACTGTCATATACAATACGACAAAACATAAACTGTGAGTTTGAATACAAATATTGTCTACTAGAGAGTATACAAACTCAAAAGGAGTCCTCATTACATTTATTGTCACACTATTTAACAGAATAGTGAGGACTACTAATACTATCATCTGGTCCATCACTCCGTTTCTCGACTCGTCTCAGCTATATTCTCATTTCCTGAAGAGAACAGTGAAAAAAAGGGTGAGCTCAACTAGCCCAGTAAGAAATATTATAACTAAGATAAAGCAGAATAAATTATCCTTAGTCTTCAATAGTGTTAAACTGATACAATATAACAACCATCAAGTTTAACTGCAGCGGAACAAGCAATCCATTAAAAGAGTCAAGTAGAAAATAAAATCTACTATCTTTTATGATTAAAAGGTTTTTATCATTGTTATCGCTGAGACTCAGCTTAATAAATAATCCACATCATCGAATCACCCCTGCACTACGGCCAAGGATATTCTTTAGTATCACGACCACAAATTATCCATGCACTACGGGCCAAGGACATTCGTGTATTCATTAATGGTCATAATCATGCCAACAACTGTCCATCAATGCACTACGGGCCAATGAGAACTTTTACCACATCATTTATAACATTACGGTCATGATTATACCGAATAATCCCTGGTCATAATCATACCAAGTCCATCTATGCACTACAGGCCACAGATGACTTTCAACATAATATAAACATGAGGATGATGACAATAATATAAGAATTCAATAAAACAAGTTCAAGAATTAATTTATCTAGGAACTAATAACGTCCAAATTGTCAACATGATACTGCTTTGTAGAGTAAAATTCAAGAATGCTCAGAAAAATATTTCCATGAAAAGATACTTGATGAAGCACAAATATCAAGGATATTCCACTAATTTCATGGAGTATAGAAGTCAAAACTTTAACCAACTGAGTATAATAATGAATGGAATAACAAAAGAAATCACCATGCATGCGGTGCCAGCAGAGGCAAAGTTATTCAACGAGAATAATAAGTAGCGGAACGAAGTCGAGACAAAATTGAGGCAAGACAGGATGTTCCAACAGAACAATAATAAAGACGAAACCAGGTACGGCGTAAAACGCACAGACAGGATATTCCAACAGAATAATAATAAAGACGGAATAATAGAAGAATGTCACCAAGTATAGGGTAGTCCGCAGATATCTTTGGTTATTCCAAAGAGTAATAATAAAGAATGGAATAATAGAAGTTCTCTTCATGAATATAAAAGAAATAATACCCCTTACCGTAAAAGAAACTGAATATAAGAGTAGGGCGAGGTTATTCTTGAAGAAAACATCCTACACTCAAAGCTTTCTAAAACTCTAAAATACGCTCAAGATTATAGAAGAAGAATTTCTCTGGATTTCTGGTGTGGTTTTCAATTCTAACTAAGCATCCTATTTATAGGAGAATGGAAGGGCACTGTGTAAGGAAAATATCACAGACGCAATAATTATGCAATCAGGGATGAAAACATTTTGTAACTCACCGGTGCACATTTTCAGTCACCCAACCAATAGGAACAAAGCAAGAATATATATATATATATATATATATATATATATATATATATATAAATCACACATGCTATAAACATATATATATATATAATACTCCTTTTTTCCACCATTTATATATATATATACTCACTACCATTTTTCTCACCACACACACACACACACACACACACACACACTAGATAACATATATATATATATATATATATATATAATAAAACAAACACTTCCCTCATCATTTCAATACTCCACCAAAATCCACTAACATATATAAATATATAAAATACCTCCCTCCTTTCCCACACCAAGACATCAACCTATCATTTTCACCTATCATTTTCTCCCACCACATACTCATTACACACACACACACACACACACACACACACACACACACACACACACACACACACATATATATATATATATATATATATATGTATATCTTCCTTATCTCATACGTATACTCTTTCTCCCCCCATTTTCAAAATCATTTTCAACACATATGGGCCCCACATGTGGGCCCCACTTTTAAATAATTTTCTACCGATTATTTTGGAAAATGAGTAAATGGAGATTCATAAAATAAGCAAAACTTACACAAATACCTCATAAAAATCACATTAATAATTTTAACAACATTTATCACCTTTATTATAATTCACAATATTAATCAACCAAGGTCGTTCCCGAAAAAAGGGGCTTTCAATAAGGATTTCTCCATATTGTGGGCCGCAATTAGGTGACCAAACCTCTCCTTGATAGAACTTCTAGACATCGTTAATATTGCAAATAATAATATTAATAACTTTGTCGTCTCAATTATTGATTTAATAATATATAAAAATATCGACAATAATTGAATCAAATAACGTGAGATACTATGCAACAATTACTATAGCAATAATTGAACAAAACTGAGTGACTTCTCACGTAAGCATCAATAATCAATACCGTAGCTCTTGTGCAGTAACTACGGCAGACATCGTATTTTTAACTTAGGGTGTTTCAACAGTTAACGATAAAACTTTTGTCGTTATTTTCATAAAGTATTTTTGTCATTTTCTCAATCCGACAATAATTCCATTGTGGGGTCCACCAATGATTGTGTCGTTGTCCGAATATTCCATGTTAAAATGAATATTCCCCGACCAATCGAATATTATATAACAACTTGCGTACTTTACAAAATTTATAAATATTACCCACAATTATAACATTATATCAAATTCATTCCATAATATTCAAAAATGATAATTATAGAAAATTCATCTTTATTTAAAAAGTTGGGGTCTCACATATGGTCTTAATACAGCTATGGGGAGTAGCTTGCCTTCTTCCCAAACTTTTCTATCATACACAAAGACTTAAAATTTGCAGTAACCATCCAACATGTTATGCACATGAAGAATAAACACTTCAGATTGATCAAGAAAGCTCAAAATCATGTCCAAAAGATAGAATTATTAATTGCTCAGTAATTCCAAACTGGAGAAAATCCATACTCGAATACAATTAAAACAATAAAGAGCACACCAGGCAAATGACAATATATTCAAAAATACTTTTGAGATGGTAAGAAATAAGTATTATATACAATAAAAAGATCTAGCCTCGCAATTAAAAATGAATATTGGAACTCATAAAGCTAATGTAGACTAAAAGAGAGGGCATAAGAAACGTATAAAACAATTGTACAACTCAGAGTATTTCTGAGGCAACACGGTTTGAAATCCAGGCTATCATGCTATGTTTCAGAAAGACATAAGAGCTTATAAGTTTACAGGGATTTGAGTAAATTTCACTAATCCTACAATTTGAATGAGTAAATTTCACTAATCCTACAATTTGAAACATAGAAGAAAACACTTTGAATTGCCATAACGATCTTTCCTGTAATTTGTGAAAACAGAGAAGAAAACACTTTGTACTTTACAAACTTGATGATGTCAAGAATAGGCCTGAAACTATAAAATCTCTAGTTTACATTTGATCCGTCGGGAAAACCCTTTATAGAATCCAGGTGTTCAATTGTGGTGATGATGTCGAGGAGGTTGGATTGCATACGGCCAGTGGAATTGGCGGAGGCGGCGGAGGCCAAGGCCTGGAGGTACCTGGTGGCGATATCGATTAGGGATTGAAGGGCTAATTTTTGGGCGGATTTGAAGCCCACTGATTGGCAGATCTGGGAAACCGCGATCCTTATGACAGCGAAAAGGAATGGAGAGGCGGATTGGGGTTTTTGGGTTTGTGATTTCATGGTGAGGATTGAGTAGTTTGGGGTTAGAGATTATCACAAAACCCTAATACTTTCTTCTCTGTTATTGAGATATGGTGTTTACTAATCCTACAATTTGAATTGCCATAACAATCTTTCCTGTAATTTGTGCATACCTTAGATTGAAATCACTTTTGGATTGAAATAGGGAAGAAATAAGTTGATGTGCATACCTTAGCTGTGAATTTGGTCTTTTAAAAGCCAATAGGAAGAAGAAAGGGGTATTTCAGATATTTACCACTCTTTTTTGACCATTACAGCCCCTTCTCACGCACTTTTGGCGACTGACATACACGCACAGTTAAGTTAGATGGAAAAGGTGACGTTTTTACTTCAACTCAAAAAGTCGGGAGTTTAAATGTAGCTTTACTGACTACAGGTGGTTAAGTGGGAAAGACCCCAAACCCCAGGTGGTGATCTGAACTTAACCTTATATTATATACTAATCTAGATAATTTGTGTGTAGATGTCATGTGGAAAAGGCTTATTATATGCTTATAGCATGAAGAAGGACCAAATCCATTTCTCCGAGCTAATATCGAAGTCAATAGCTAAAATAAAGGCTCACAATGAAAATAACTCGGATGAGGTGGTTATTTTGGAAAACGTAGTACCAGATCCAGAAATAGTAGAACTAACAGATAGTGATTCAAACACCGAAGTTGGAGCTGATCAAGTATCAACGGAAGTGCAGAATCTGAGGAACAAGGTTTCTTCTCTGGAAAAGTTGTGGGAAATAGAAAAGCTATTAAATAGTCAGTTGCGAAAGGCGTTAATAGAAACAATGGAAGAATAAGATAAGCTTAAAATCCTAATTGATCAGATGGGAGCTAAAAGCAACAAATCTTGTGCAGCTCCGAGCAATAAGGGGAAAAGAAAGATGAAAGACCGTGACTTAGGAAATTATGATAAGAACCAAGGGAAAAAGATATGTTATATTTGAGGCCATGAGGGACATACCTCTCTTCATTGTCCCGACTTTAAGCAAGGAACATGTTTTATTTGTGGGTTGGAAGGTCATTGGGCGAAAGGTTGTCCAGAATCAGGAAGAAGGTGTAGGAAATAATTAGGATTATTAGTTTATTAAAATATGTTTGATATTGTGCGTGTGTAATGTAATATTCTCAACTTTTGTATAAGTTGTATCAGTAAAGCCTAATTTTTGTGGTCACCAAGGGATAGCAGTATGTGCTATGTTATGTAAAGTAGTATGACTTAGTAGAATGAATGTGAATCTATGTTTGATAAATGGCTATGACTTCGTGTTAGATAATGTCGCCAAGACGTCAAACTCGAAATCAAAGGACAGAAGAATCTGTCAACAACGCTGGAGGACAACAACCAGACCTGATGCAAAACTTTGCAAACATGGTAGCTCATGCCATGCAGTAGGGAATACCAGCCGCAGGGAACCAGCCAGACAATCGCTTGGCAAACTTCAAGGACTTCAAAGCGGTTGGACCACCAGAATTCAGGGGAACAGCTGACCCTATAGAAGCCCATACATGGGTTAAAAAGATAGAAAAGGCGTTCGTAATTGCTAGGGTAGATGAGGGGCAAAAAAAAAACTTTTGCCACTTATATGATGAAAGGGGAGGCTAACGTTTGGTGGGAGGAAAATCAAGCTAGGGTGGGAGAAAGTGTAGTTATATTGGGCTAGGTTTAAGACTTTGTTTTTCGAAAACTATCTCTTAGCTAGTATGCAGGTTAGGATGGAGGTAAAATTTTTGGAGTTAAAGCAAGACAATATGACGGTGTCAGAGTACGCCACAAAGTTCAATGAGTTAGCTAGGTTCGCTCCGTATCAAGTTGATACGGAGTGTAACGCCCCGAAATCCGGTCTACTTTCAGACCCGGACTCCGTGTATCACTATTCCACTTCCTTCCAAATACACGTCATTATATAGTTAAATATAATAACATATATTCTAAAATCCCAGGTTCTCGAAACCTTAAAACCTTTTTCATTACAAATAATGATAATTACATTATTATTTACATCTTACACGAGTGACTTTCATCCGCCACAAAGGATTCATAACTGTTCATTAAACTAGTCTATAGTTTAATTCTATCATTCTATATTACAAGTCTTCACTTGCTTTGCACGCACATTCACATACTGAATGGCACTTTGTCTGGATACCGATCAGCTTGATCTTTATGGGATCCTTAAGTTCTTTCTAACATAGGTCGCTGAAAATGTTTTTCATTTAAAGCAAGTGTGAGCATTCAATTTCCCAGCAAGTCATAACAGTTGAAAAAACAACTTCAAGAGTTTAAACATTTTTCAGAACTTCAATAACCGAACAAAGGTTATGAAGCAGCTTGAATAATAGGAATAGTCTCGATTCCTATCATCTTAAAACATTCATGACATACTCTTTGCACTACTTTCATTCTTCTACCTTTTTCCATACATATTCTGTCTGGCTAGAATCATTAGCATAGACTTAACAATAACGGTTCATGTATAAACTGAGCATACTTGTATTGAACAGCTCAATCACAGAACAGTTCATATCATAGAAACACCAAAGTGTTCAGATTGTGGCTCAATGCCTCATATGTTCTACCACCTTGTACAAACATCGCACATTCGCACATAGACATAACTTCTCATGTACAACATCTGAGAAGTTTAAGAAATTAGCATTCATATAGCATGAATGAAGTTAGAAAACTTGCCTTACGCACAGCTACAGCTTACGCTGAACTGCTCATTCCAAATCCCTATATAACACATAAGGAAATACACGTACACAAATTAGTCATATACTTGACTTACGCATTGGTTTACTTAACATTACTTCTTAGGGTTTGCGTTCTTGTAATCTAAGTATACACGACTAACTTTCATTACCGGTTTACGGCTTTATGACATACGGAGATGTCTTACTCAAAACATTCATCATATTTGATGATTTGCATTCTTATCTTCTTCGTATAACTTCTATAGGACATAGCATACATCGCTTCTCTGGTAATAGTCCATATGGTACTCTGAGTGGTTTCCCACAAACAACCAACAAACAAGTTCCCGTCTCATGTACACTGCCCACACAGTGAGTTAGATCGGTTGCCAGTTTTGTATATACTTTCGCTCGCTGAAGGAATTGTTTAGCCCAGCTCCCATATGTCAACTATCAAAGTTACGATTGTACCACAACCTAACTTATCTTAACTTATACGAACCATTAAACTATAATGTTCGTTAAGTCAACTTCTTATTCCCTACGGCTTTCTGGCAACTAAATGTCATACCTCAAGATTCATTTTTTTTATCGTCCAAGTCATACAGTCTTTTGTATACTTGGAACGATCATTCAATGTCAATACTATGAGGTCATAGCGTTAAACATTTCATATTAACTTATTCATACCTTACAACGTTCGGTTCATTCAATTCGGAACGATTTCCAAGTTATACTTTTTAACTCGGCTTCTTAACGTTATACGTTATTGTCCTTAACTCAGTTTCTTCACTGTTCATGGTTAAATCTTAGTCCTCATTACCTTAGGGTTAAACCATACATGGAGTGTAGGTTCTACCCGTTTAATAATCATATACACTCAACCCTTACATTGGCTTAAGTGTCTAAAGCTTACAATCATTTTAACATTCTCTATCCGACTCACCCTCGGACTTTAATTAATCTCATTATAGTTCGTGTCAGCTTTCCTTGATAAATCATATCTTACTTACTACCTTCGTCAACGTCTAAGTCATACAACCATTGTACACTTAGCACGTTCGTCCAACTCGAATACGATTCACGACGATCGTTTATGTATTCGACGTTCATGTTGTTCGTCTCTTAATCTCTCACTCAACCTTCACTCAAGGTTTCAATTGCATTCATCGTTATCCATCCCATGAACCCCATGTTCATTATTCTTTCTTAATGTCGAAGCCATACGATCCGTTGTATGCTAAGATCGATCGATCATCGCAACAACATTGCGTTTGCAGCGTCTAAACGCTTTACACTAATCTTTCATTACCATGACATAACATCAAAATGTTATTCATTACCTTCATCACTCAACGTCTAAGGCATCACAATCATAGCAATCCCTCACGTTTGTTCATTGCGACTATGTTCCCCGGATATTGGTTACGTAATCTAGCGCTTACATTCTCTATCTTTTAATCTCGTTTTAATCTTTCTGTTAACCTTTACTAAAGGTTTAACTCGCTTGCTTAAGTGTTATTTTAGGTGAACTACAAGTTCATATTTCTTTCTTGCACATCCCCCAGTAATTGAGAATTAAAAATCTCATTTTTGGGCATTGCCTCGCACTGCCGTCATTTGTGGCGTCGTTCTTCCTTCTCTCTCTCTCGCTATTTGCTGACGACTCCTCGTCTCCCTCTTTCCTTGGTGCAGTGTCATTGCGCCAAACTCTTTGTTATCTCTCGTGCTGTGGCCCCAATTAAAATAACTCGAGGAGGTTCGAGCTTCATGCTGTGGCATTTACTTCTCAAAGTTTATCCGTCACTGCGGGTACAAAGAGACAAAACCCTAGAAAAATTTCTAAGTCTTGTATTAAGTTTGAGACGTGTACTTTACAATCTCATAACTTCTTCGTTATAACTCGGAACGGGGTCATTCCAAAGCCATTCTCTTCCTTATCTTACGTAATTTAATATGCCTCAGACAAAACTTCATTCTGAATCCGTTAACATGTCATTCAATTGACTTAATCTTAACCCTTCATTCATTTTTACGCTTTTAACGTTCTTCGCTTGCTCGTCCGTAATTCTGTCATCCGAACTCGGAACTCGTTCGTTCTTGAGTCCATGACTCACGTTTTCTACATTCTCTTACTTTCTTATGAAACCCTACACGTTCAGGTTCATTTACTAACTTTCTAATTCTCGTTCGTCTTTTACAAAAATTTCACCATAACTTCGTTATAGCTAAGTTTTAATCCGTTCTTCATGAACGTTTCTACCATTCCTAACCAAGCAATATGCAACTAACTTATACACAATGGTTTTAAACTTGTCCATCAACAACAATTATCCTACGATGGTTTTAAATTTGTCCATCAACAACATTCTTCGTGTTCTTTGCGTGTTCTTCGCGTTCTTCGTTCGTTCTTCATTTTAATCGATATTTTGGATTACGATTCTACTTTTTCTTGGAATTTTATGTTATAGAACATCATTCCTTACTTATTTCACCTACTCGTTCATAAGATTCATTCGGATCGCTCAAAACCCTAACGAATCTTATACTTCCTTAAGAAATTACAAACTAAACTTCTAATTCTAATTTCTTCGTTTTCTCATGATTTCAACCATATGAAATCATTCCTAAATTCTTTTACTCCTTATTCTCATTAAGTTATGTTTTAACATATTAAACTTAAAGAAAATATTAGAAGAAATTAGGGTTCGGATTACCGTTCTTCTTTAATCCTCTTCCGTTATATAAAGCCGGCGATTCGCTAGCTTTTCTATTTCAGGATCACTTTTGATCTGAGCATTCATGCTCACGCTCTTCCTCTTCCTCTTCATTCGTGCTCTCTCTCTCTCTCTCTCAAGTTATAGAATTTTCAAAATCCTAGAAAATGAAAATCTAGCTTTCTATTTATAGATTTTCAAAGCTTAGGGCATTTTGGTCATTTCGCCCCCACCTCCTTACTATTCATGGCTTAGCCACCAAGTTTACTTGGTGACCAAGTGGTCGCCCCACATGCCCCATGGGTTTCCCCAATGGTTATTACCCATCCATTTACCCATCGGTTCAATCCGCTATTTCTTTTCTTGGTTTGGGCCTTAACCCTAATTCTTATTGGGCCTATATTGAGCTTAATTTCACAAATCATTGGGCTTAACATAATCCAAGTCCAATTGGATTCTACAAAGTCCATGAACGCAAAGTCCATTAAGAATAATCGCATCCTACGCATTCCATTCTCGTATTCTCTTCGTATATCGTTCATACGATATTCGTATTATATGTCATACAAATCTTCGTACTATACTCGTATAATAACTCGTATCATACTCGTATTTCTCATGCATAATAATCATAATTATTATACGCGATCATAACATTCTCGGAACTCACTTTCCTAACCCTTAGGTTTTGAGTCCGCAGGCGAAAACTTTGTTTTTGCCATAACTGAAATATTATTGAATATTCCATCACGTCTCAACATTTTACGTAATCAATAACTTCTCGGAATTTCAAAATAAATCTCCGAGCATAAACGGGTGAATAGTGCCTATTTCGTCTTTTTCCTCGAAAAATATTTTGTTCCCGGAAAACTTTCATTTTCGTCTTGAAAATTCTTACTCGTTCAATCTAGCTCGTAGCCAGAATCCTCCCGACTTATAATCATTCTAGGTTATAGAACGATTAATAATCACATAGCACATAATAGTATTAATAAAAATTCATTTTATTAATAACTAATTCTTTAAACCTAAATTCTAGATAATCCAAAATTCCGGGTTGTTATACGGAGGCTAGGAAGGCGAGAAGGTTTGAGCTGTGATTAAAACCCTGGCTCTACAAAAAGGTGGCAGTGTTGCAGATAAGAACTTTTACAGCACTCATGGAAAAGGCTATGATAGCCGAAGAAGGGAGTGAGGCCATGAGCCTCTACAACAAGGAGAAAAGGAATAAGGGCAAGGTCGAATGAGCTGTGAAGGTGGAAAGTAATAGTGGAAATAGGGGTGAGAAAAAGAAGGGGAACAATTTTAGGAATATTTAGTGTGGGAACTGTGGGAAGAATCACTCCGGTGAATGTCTGAAGGGTAAAATTGTTTGTTATAAGTGCAGACAATGGGGCTATATCTCTCCCAACTGCCCCAATCCAAGGATGAACAGTGGGTGTTTCATGTGTGGGTCAATGGAGCATAAGGTGAAGGATTGTCCAAAGAGGAGAATGGAGGCAGGGAGTATAACCACGGGGAAAGGCAGCGGGACTCTAGCGATCACCAGACCAACTTCATCAAACAAGCCAACAAAATCAACTCCAAGAGTCTTCAACATGACGGTCCAGGATACCGTGGTAGCTGGTGATAGAACTCCAGGTATTATTCGTATAACTTTTATTTTCGTATATATGATTTCCTTATATATAGTGAATTATTTTATAAAGAAATTTTGAAGGAGGAATTTGAGTTCTTTTAGAAATCAAAATTCCATATAATCAGATAGACAAGCTTTATGCTGAATAGTTAAAGATTAGTTCGATCAATTATGATCAAGATCTACTTGCAATGATTATGTATGCTATGTACCCTAAGTTTTAAAATTGTTATTCCGGGGACGGAATCTTTTTAAGAGAGGGTGAATGTAATAACCCGATATTTTCTATATAAATAAATGAGAAATTTTGCGTATAAATTTTTTTTTCTAATTTTGAAGGCGGGAATATGTGCCAGGTAATGCGTATGTATTTATGTGATTAATAAAAATATATTTATTACATGAATAATAAAAATAATTTTATTTTAAAATTATTGATCATTATAAAGTATATTCTTATAAAAATTAATTTTATAGTAGAGATGTTTTTATTAGTTATTTTCCATGAAAATATGATTATATATTATTTAAATAATATATGAAATGATTATTGGAATTATTATAATTACTATTTTATTATATGAATTTTAGTTCAGATTATTTAAAGTTAATTATTTTAACTTAATTAATAATGCTATATATGCAAGATAAATCAGATATGGAATCCAAACCCTAATTTTGGATTTTGAGCAATGAATGAGAATAATAATATTATTTTTCAGTGCTATATATATATACTATATGTCTGTATTGTTAATACTTGGTCAATTATGGTGTATAATGTCAAAATCTTATATTAATGTGCTAAACCCTAGTTTACAACTCAAATTAGAGTACAAGATGGTTATGTAATCGTGATAAGGTGATTTACGACCGGAGTTATAGATATTAACCTTAATTAGGGAAACTCTAATTTTTGAAAACCATAATTAATATTTATAAACCCTAATTTCTATATTTGGATCCCTAATTTTTCAAATTGAAAACCCTATTTGCTAAATGGGAAAGCTAATTGTTAATTAATGAATTATTAAACTAGTTTTCAAGTCTAAGTATTTAGAAAACCTATTTAAATAGCAAACCCTAATTTTTATTTTTAGAAACTAAAATTTTTATTTATTTATTTATTTTACCCTAAATAAAAATCCTAGAGAAATCTAGATTTGTGGAACCTTAAGGTTAAACCCTAAGGGTTTGCTAAGTTACCAATTGGCCATTAAAATTGTATAGAAAATGACATAATTACCCTTTTTGCATTTTATATTACGAAACTTGCAAATCTAGCTAAGATATGTAGTTGTTGGCCAACCCTAAGCTTAGCCATGTGCTACAAGCTCAACAACTCAGCCAATCCACCAGCCACATTGTGACGCCCCCAAAATAGGTATACATCACCCATCTTGAGTCGCCAACATGGTACAAAATTCAAATACAACTTAATAATACAACTGTCGTGTAAAATACGACAAAATATAAACTGAGAGTTTTAATACGAATATTGTCTTCTAGACAGTATTCAACTCAAATGTAGTCCTCAATACATTTCTTATCACACTATTTCATAGAATAGTGAGGACTACTAATGCTATCATCTGGACCGTCACTCTTTTCCCCGACTAGTCCCGGCTACGTTCTCATTACCTAAAGAGAACAATGAAAGCAAAAGGGTGAGCTCAACTAGCCCAGTAAGAAATATTATGACTAAGATAATGCAGAATAATTTATCGTTAGCCTTCAACACTGTTAAACTGATAAAATATAACAAACATCAAGTTTAACTGTAGCGAAACCAGCAATCCATTAGAAGAGTCAAGTAGAGCATAAAATCTACTATCTTATATGAATTAAAAAGTTTTTTCATCACTTTTATCGCTGAGACTCAGCTTAATAAATAATCCACATCATCGAATCACCCCTGCACTACGGCCACGAATATTCTTTAGTATCACGACCAAAAATTATCCATGCACTACGGGCCAAGGATATTCGTGTATTCATCAATGGTCATGATCATTCCATAAAATAATTCATCTTTGCACACTTGGCCGAAGAGAATCCATGGCCATAATCATACCAAAAACTGTCCATCAATGCACTACGGGTCAATGAGGACGTTTACCACATCATTTGTAATATTACGGTCATGATTATACCGAATAATCCCTGGTCATAATCATACCAAGTCCATCTATGCACTACAGGCCACAGATGACTTTCAACATAATATAATCATGAGGATGGTGACAATTCAATAAAATAAGTTCAAGGATAAATTTTTAAATATTTGTAATTTAATTTATCTAGAAATCAATAACGTCCAAATTGTCAGCATGATACTGTTTTGTGGAGTAAAATTCAAGAATAATATTATACCAAAAATGATTTGGACCGAAAACGAATCAATTTTTATCATGAATAGTACCCCGGGTGAATAGTACCTCGTGAATAGTAACTTCGGAAATAGTAACCCCGTGAATCGTAACTCAACATGAAAAAGTTAAAACGTATCAAGAATGCTCAGAATAATATTTTCATGAAAAGATACTGGATGAAGCGCAAATATAAAGGATATTCTACTAATTTCATGGAGTATAGAAGCCAAAACTTTAACAAAACGAGTCTAGAATTCAAAATCTGAAACGAAATAATATTACTTACATACTATAGAGTATGAAAGAAAATATTATTTCAAGCAAATATTAAAAATAACATCCCTTACAACTGTTGAACGAAAATAATATTCCAACGAATATTTAACGAAGATAATATTCCTACGAATATTGAACGAAGATAATACTCTTTATGAATATTTGAACGAAAATAATATTCATACGAATACGAAAAATAATATCTCTTCAGAATGTGAAATAAATAATACTCCTTACCTTAAAAGAATAGTACTTCTGGCTGAATATTGGATATAATGCTGAAAGGAACTTGCACCGTATAGCAACACTCAAAGTATCAAAATACTTACAAGGATACGCTCGATAATATATATAGAGAGAGAGAGAGAAGATTTCAATTTCTGGTGTGATTTTCAATTCTAACGTAAGCACCCTATTTATAGGAAAATGCTTAGAACAACAAAGCAGAAAATTTAATAAAATAATAATATAATTAAAATTCTTCACGCCCACCATAAACAAACTGATTTCAGCATATTTACAACACCTGTGGGGCCCACCCAATTGCAAAAAATGTTTTTATTAAAAAAAATAATTAAAACTTCAAAAATCAATTATTTCGGAACTTCAATAATTCATAATAAATAGCTCTTTTATCAGAAAAATTCGAATCTTATGTCCTTCCATAGGAAATTCAATTCTCTACAACTTTGTAAGTTTAAGTTTTTCCAAATTCCAAAGCGAAATTGATTAAAAATCCACATACAGACGATTTTGCATTTATAATCAAATTTCAAGAAATGGGGTCCACAAACATGAAAAACATGTTTTAAATATTTTAGTAACAAAAATACTCTCCTCCTCATTTATTCATATATCTCACATCCATTGTAAGAATATCATCATTATTATATTATTATAATATAATAATATATTTAAATGAATTATTTAATCAGAAAAGATAAAATATTAATTTTCAACAATTGTCACATTAAAAATTTTCTCCATCTATATCCACATAAAATGAATATTTTCCTTATCATATAAATCAATAATTAATTATTCACAAATAATATTACAGAATCACAATATTGACAATCATGATGTTTCCAAGAAAGAGGGGGCTTTTCAATGAAGATTTCTCCTTACTGGCGCGCAATTAGGTGACCAAACCTCTCCTTGACAAAACTTTCTAGACATTGCCAATAATGTTATCTAAAAATATTATTCAAATAATATGAATTATTGATCTGATAATGGGAAATACTGTGCAGTGACAATTATTGAAACAACAATAATATAAAATATCAACGCAAACAATTATTGAACAAATAAAATAAAATATTGAGCGGTAAATTATCGTAACAATTATTAAGTAGTGCCTTCATACGTAAGAATCAATAATTCAAAAATCTTTGTGCAATCACCGTATTCTTTGTGCAACAACGCGTATTATTGTATTTTAACCACCGGGTATTCCAACAGTGTTAACGGTAACAATTACGCCGTTATTTATAAAAACTCAAGCTTGTCGTTTATTTCATTCGACTGTTTTCCGTTATGGGGCCCATAAATGGGCATTTGGCACATCATACGAATATTCCCCGACAGAAAGAATATTCCACGACCAAACGAATATTCCCCGACAACATGAATATTTTATAACCACTTGCTTATTTTGCAAAATTTATAAATATTACCGACAACTATAACATTATATCAAATTTACTCCTTAATATTCAAAAAAATATTTCGAGAAAATTAAATCTTTATTCATAAAATTCGGGGTCTCACAATCTCCCCTCCTTATGAAATTTTGCCCTCGAAATTTATGTACGTACCTGGTATGCCGAACAGATGAGGATACCTCGTCAGATTCTAACTCTTGAGGTATAACCTTTGAGCCTAGAATATGTTTCTTCTTATCCAAGATTTTAACAGGTACATCTTCATACGTTAAATCTTTCACTATCTCGTCTGGTTTTAAATCAATATTATGGTTTGGGTCATCCACATATTTACGTAACATCGATATGTGAAAAACGTTATGAACACACGACATACTTGACGGTAAGGCGAGTCTATAGGCCACAGTTCCTACTCGATCGAGGATTTCAAATGGGCCAATTAAATCGAAGGTTGAGATTTCCTCTATTCAGCAGCTCATGCTTCTAAAATAACGCCCTCTTGAACCTTCTTCTTCATATTCATCAGCTCTGAGTCTGTAGCCTAAGCGGCTTTAACTTTATCGATTAAAGTTGGTTCTAATCGTATATTTAACATCATCACGTGGGTCTCTAGAGTAAGTAGTACAAAATGGGTCTTTGTGTTAACAACGTCGCACTCGTAACTGCATACGATCTTCTACTCAACGCGTTAGCTACCACGTTCACTCTTCTACGATGATATTGAATGGTATGGTCGTAATCTTCAACAGCTCGAGCCAATGTCTTTGGCGCATGTTACGTTCATTTTGGGTGAAGAAATATTTGAGGGTTTTAGAAATGGGTTTTGTACTGGGGTCAAAATTAAACGTTGAGCGCAAGTAGGAGAAATAAAAGAATGGGTAGAACCGGTATCTAATAAGGTATAAACTTCGCAAGATTTTATGATTAGCTAACCCATGATAACTCCGTTCGAGTTCCTCGCTTTTTGAGAAGTCGCGAAAAACGCTCTTTTTGAAACCGCTGACTTTGTTTTGTCTGTATCCACCTTTGGTGCCACCGTCCCAGCTGGACTTGATTTCGCTATAGGACAAAATTGAGCTATGTGACCGTCTTTTCCATAACTAAAACATACCTTGGAAGGCTGTGAACAATTTAGGCTTATGTGTCCCTCCTCTCCGCATCTGTAGCATCTAACTAGCGGTCGTTCTCCTCCCCTAGAATTTGTTGTTGGTGCTGCTACCGACGTCTTCCCGTCATCGTTAAATCTTCTCTTCTTGAAAGTTCCACTTGAATTATTTCTTCTATTATCTTGGCCATGATTACCACCGAAGTGGTTACCATTTCTGGCATGATAATTTCCTCTACGATGGTTATCATTGTTCTGATGGTTGTTGCCACTGGTACGATTATTATCCTGTTGTTGGTCGTTAACTTTTGGTTGGGCTGACTCATTATCGCGTTCCAATAACTGAGCCCTATTTACAACATCTGAATATAAACAAAGTTTGTGAGGAATGAGGTATTAAAGTATTTTGGGTTTCAAACCTCGCAGAAACATTCGCGTAATTCTCTCCTCATTATCAACCAAATGGGATGCAAATAGGGACAACTCGGAAAACTTAGCTTCGTATTGCGACACGTTCATATTGTTTTGCTCCATTGCACATCTCAAAAATTTTAGATGTCATTCTCAAATACTGTCACAAAACAAGGGTTAATTAAACAAATTAACATATCACATATTATCCCTATATTCTGACTGACCAATTAAATACCAATTAAACTCAGGTAGGTCATACTAGCGAAGGAATACCCCGTCTCTCCCCTCCTAGTTCTTGTCTCACATCTCAGCCAGGGATCATATCCCTAAACTTTGATACCAACTGTGACGCCCCCAAAATAGGTATACATCACCCAACTTGAGTCGCCAAATATATGGTACAAAATTCAAATACAACTGTCGTATAAAATACGACAAAACATAAACTGAGAGTTTTAATACGAATATTGTCTTCTAGATAGTATTCAACTCAAATTTAGTCCTCAATACATTTATTATCACACTATTTCATAGAATAGTGAGGACTACTAATGCTATCATCTGGACCGTCACTCCTGGTTCCCGACTAGTCTCGCCACGTTCTCATTTCTCAAGAGAAAAATGAAAGAAAAGGGTGAGCTCAACTAGCCCAAGAAGAAATATTATGACTAAGATAATACAGAATAAATTATCGTTAGCCTTCAACAGTGTTAAACTGATAAAATATAACAAACATCAAGTTTAACTGCAGCGGAACCAGCAATCCACTACAAGAGTCAAGTAGAGCATAAAATCTACTATCTTCTATTATTTAAAAAGGTTTTTCATAACTTTAATCGCTGAGACTCAGCTTAATAAATAATCCACATCATCGAATCACCCCTGCACTACGGCCAAGGATATTCTTTAGTATCACGACCACAAATTATCCATGCACTACGGGCCAAGGATATTCATGTATTTATCAATGGTCGTGATCATGCCATAAAATAATTCATCTTTGCACCCTTGGCCGAAGAGAATCCATGGCCATAATCATACCAAAAATTGTCCATCAATGCACTACGGGCCAATGAGGATGTTTACCATATCATTTGTAACATTACGGTCATGATTATACCGAATAATCCCTGGTCATAATCATATCAAGTCCATCTATACACTACAGGCCACAGATGACTTTCAACATAATATAATCATGAGGATGATGACAATTCAATAAAACAAATTCAAGGATAAATTTTTAAAGATTTATAATTTAATTTATCCAGAAATCAATAACGTCCAAATTGTCAACATGATACTGTTTTGTGGAGTAAAATTCAAGAATAATATTATACCAAAAATGATTTGGACCGAAAACGAATCAATTTTTATCATAAATAGTACTTTGGGTGAATAGTAACTGAGTGAATAGTACCTCATGAATAGTAACTTCGGGAATAGTAACCCTGTGAATAGTAACTCAGCATGAAAAAGTTAAAACTTATCAAGAATGCTCAGAATAATATTTCCATGAAAAGATACTAGATGAAGCGCAAATATCAAGGATATTCTACGAATTTCATGGAGTATAGAAGCCAAAACTTTAACAAAATGAGTACAGAATTCAAAATCTGAAACAAAATAATATTACTTACATACTACAGAGTATGGAAGAAAATATTTTTTCAAGCGAATATTAAAAATAACATCCCTTACAACTGTTAAACGAAAATAATATTCCAACGAATATTTAACGAAGATAATATTCCTACGAATATTGAACGAAGATAATACTCTTTATGAATATTTGAACGAAAATAATATTCATACGAATACGAAAAATAATATACCTTCAGAATGTGAAATAAATAATAACCTTACCTCAAAAGAATAGTACTTTTGGCTGAATATTGGATATAATGCTGAAAGGAACTTGCACCGTATAGCAACACTCAAAGTATCAAAATACTTACAAGGATACGCTCGATAATATAGAGAGAGAGAAGATTTTAATTTCTGGTGTGATTTTCAATTCTAACTTAAGCAACCTATTTATAGGAAAATGCTTAGAACACCAAAGCAGAACATTTAATAAAATAATAATATAATTAAAATTCTTCACGCCCACCATAGACAAACTGATTTCAGCATGTTTACAACACCTGTGGGGCCCACCCAATTGCAAAAAAATATTTTTCTTCAAAAAAAAAATTAAAACTTCAAAAATCAATTATTCCGGAACTTCAATAATTCATAATAAATAGCTCTTTTATCAGAAAAATTCGAATCTTATGTCTTTACATTGGAAATTCAATTCTCTACAACT
The DNA here is from genome assembly GCA_020205605.1 of Panax ginseng. Taxonomy (NCBI): domain Eukaryota; kingdom Viridiplantae; phylum Streptophyta; class Magnoliopsida; order Apiales; family Araliaceae; genus Panax; species Panax ginseng. The sequence continues at coordinate 42,177,089 of CM035141.1, read as the reverse complement.
TTGTAAGTTTAAGTTTTTCTAAATTCCAAATAGAAATTGACCAAAATCCACATACGGACGATTTTGCATGCTATAATCAAATTTCAGTCAAGAAATGGGGTCCACAAACATGAAAAACATGTTTTAAATATTTTTAGTAACAAAAATACTCTTCCTCCTCATTTATTCATATATCCCACATCCATTGTAAGAATATAACCATTATTATATTATTATAATATAATAATATATTTAAATGAATTATTTTATCATAAAAGATAAATTATCAATTTTCAACAATTGTTACATTAAAAAAATTTCTCCATCTATATCCACATAAAATGAATATTTTCCTTATCATATAAATCAATAATTAATTATTCACAAATAATATTACTGAATCACCATATTGACAACCGAATCGTTCTAGGAAGAGGGGATTTCAATGAGGATTTCTCCTTCTTGGCGCCGCAATTAGGTGACCAAACCTCTCCTTGATGTAACTTTCTAAATATTGCCAATAATGTTATCTAATAATATTATTCAAATAATATGAATTATTGATCGATAATGGGAAAATCTTTGTGCGGTGATAATTATTGAAACAACAATAATATAAAATATCAATATGACAATTATTGAACCAATAAAATAAAATATTGAGCAAGTAATTACGGTAACAATTATTAAGTAGTGCCTTCATAATACGTAAGAATCAATAATTCAAAAATATTGTGCAATACTGGTATAAGCTCTTGTGCAACAACGCAGACATCTTGTATTTTAACCAAGAGTATTCCAACAAATGTTACTTGATGAATAATTACTACCAAGTTATTTATAAAAACTCAAACTTGTCGTTTTTCTCATCAAATAGTTTTTTCGTTATGGGGCCATAAATGGTCGCTCAGTTAATACGAATATTCCCCGACAGAAAGAATATTCCACGACTAAACGAATATTCCCCGACAACATGAATATTTTATAACCACTTGCTTATTTTGAAAATTTTATAAATATTACCCACAACTATAACATTATATCAAATTTACTCCTTAATATTTAAAAAAATATTTCGAGAAAATAAATCTTTATTCGTAAAATTCGGGGTCTCACACACATACATTGTATACAAGTCATATATAAGATCAAGAGAGGAAAATGTTACTAACTTTGCTCATTTTACTTACAAACACTCAACTTACTTCTCTCTCTCCAACCCTACGAAATACACTCATAGATCAATTCCAAATCAAGTTCAAATCATCACCATAACAGATCAAGAAGCCAGAATCAAGCATTGTTCAAGTTAGGTATAAACCCTAAAAGCCAAATATAATCCTTGATCCTCTTTTAGATGTTAGATTTTTATGTTAAAACGTGTTAATTATAGTGTTATTAAGTGATCTGGGTTGATAGATGTTAGATCCATAATATCTATAGGCTCGGATTTGAAGTATTTCAAAATTTGGAAAACAGAAAAATATGGTCTGACAAACAAATGTCAGGTCCCATAGATCTCAGTCTGTTATGTGTTTTTGTTGTTTAAAGATTTTAATATGTATTATGCTATGAGATCTTGGATCTGGAACTTGAATCAAGTCCAGATTGTGTACAGATTGTTAGATATATGTGGTCAAACCACGTTGACCGGCCATGACCGAACGTTTCTGGGAAACCCAGAACGTGCCCAGAAAGTTCTTACAAGATCTTGATGGGCTTGGATCTGATAATAGTTTGATGATATGTTTTTGTTTTTGTATCTAGGTTGTTGTGGCGACCCCAAATCCGGATACTTGAAACCCGAACTCGGTTCTCCACGATACCATTTCTTTAAGCTGAATAATACTAAATAATAATAATAATAATATAATTCGAACTTAATTTACATACATCAAAGTTTACTTTCCTGTGCACGTGACCTTCAAATACATTCCTTACAATACGACAATAGATTCCATTGTCTTACTAACTATAACCATTAACTCATACTAATTCTCATTCAACGACTTTTCTTTTCCCTTGTTCGTGCCTGAGCCTTCAGGTCGATCGTAGGTAACTGAAAACATTTAGTTTAAGCAAGGATGAGCATTTGAGTGCCCAGCAAGTAATAACAATTATATATATAAGCTGAAAGAATATAAGTATTCTCTTTACATAACACTTCTACAACAAATCAAAAGTTGTGAAGTAATCTGTACTGATAAAAGATTCACATAACAACTCTCTTCCAAATTATTTAAATTTGGCTCTGGCTCTTCCCATGAATAGGGTTTAAGAAACATACTATGAACATTGTTTTTTCATTTTCGAAAAGGTTTAGCAGAAATCCATTCAAGAAACCATTCTAGCTTACTGGTGCGAAGGGTGATCGGCCGAATTGTACCTGTATTGATCAATACCACATAACTCTGAACGAAATTCATCGTTTTATTCTGTCCGCCTCGGGCGCAAAATCTTCCCATATAGGGATGTTCATACATGCCTGGTTCCAAACCCGAAGGTTTTTAATCTTGCTCAACAATAATATGTAATTCAACATATATATATACGGGTAATTGACAAAGGTGTATCAACATGTGAATAATCGCCATGATTATCCAAGTGGGGACACTTGTATAACCATTTAGAAATCAACTTAATGTAATATATATCCGAGCTAACATGTTGATAATCAAAGCGTATATAACCATGCATGGGAATAGAAAAGAATTTCAAACTTCTTACTCATGTCCATTGCATAAAGGAAATGCAAAGGTAAGATACTTACTGATTTTCTTTGATTACAAATCTTAACTTAGGTTTTATCTCTTTATCACAACCTATCAATAATCGGATCATTCTTTCGATTAGAACAATATATCATAACACATAGTAATCGCATCTATTACGAACAAAGACATAGTCTAATCACGTCATCACATAATCGCGGTGATCATACTTTTAGTTCATATTCTATACTTGAAATATTTTATACATTTTCAAATATCTCATCCATGCTCTTGAAGCTTTTTCTTTCTATTATAGAGGTTCGACATTTGCCTTGCATCGTCACAAACAACTTTATCGAGTAAATCTTGAGTCTAAGACTCTTATTTATATACTCAACATTTGTAAATATCGGACATTTTACTTTTAATCATTTTCGAATTTTCCGAAATTGAAAAATTTAAAATAATTCAAATCAGAACTAAAGGGCTTATAGTGATATAAGCATTATTATAGGTGTTCTTCTTCAAATTCGTAACTTCATAATGGGGTTCTCAAAGTCGACTAGTTTGGTAGGATATAGCTTTCAAACATCGGAATCATAATTAAATGATTTAAACATCAAACAATTCTATTATCATTAATAATTAATTAATATTAAATTATTAATGAAACCATTGCCAAAATATAAAAGTTATTTATAATAACTCAAACTATTTTAAAACATTTATATTACCCTTAAATGATTTTTAAAACAATTAAAATCATTTTAAATAATCACCATTAATATATAAATATTAATGTACTATTCATCCAAATATTAAAAGTCATTAATTATAACTTAAAATATTTTAAATCCTTAATATCCTCTTTAAATGATTTTAAATAAATAAAACCATTTTTAAACTATTTATTTAATATAAATATTAAATAAACTTTATAACACAAATCATTAACTAAATATCATTAATATATAATTATTAATGAAATTATCTTCTAAATATTAAAAGTTATATTTTATAACTCAAAATATCTATAAATACTTTATTTTCATTTAAAATGATTTTTAAAATATTAAAATCATTTTTAAACTAATTATTTAATATAAACAATAAATAACTTTAATATCATTAATATATAATTAATTAATGAAATTCATCACAAAATATTAAAAGTCATCACAAATAACTTAAAATATTTTCTTATACCATAATATAATTTTTCATGATTTTTCATGAATTAAAACTATTTTTAAAACATTTATTTAATATTATAATTAAATAAATAAATACCTTTATATTTCAAAAATATTAAATATTTATGAAATATACTCAAAATAATTAAATAATATTTTTTGAATTTAAAATAATTTTTAGAATTTAATAAGTACTTTTAATAATTAAAATCTAATTTTTCTAATTTTTAAATCATTTTAGGAAATTACGGAAAATAAAATAAATAAAATTGTCGCTAAAGGCTATAAATGATGACAACCGTCGCTATAGGTGTTCTTCATCTCAAGAACACCATCGAGAGACGATTCAAGGGGCTCTTTGACCATGAATAACTTTTTGGTCTTAATGAATCTGGGCAATCTATGAATTGGATCTTGTAGAGGAAATATCAGACTACAATTACCAACAATCATAACCTCTAAAAAATATCAGATCTGGGAGAAATCGTACCTCAAAGTAGTATGTCGAGCCGTTTCTTCGTGAAGAACAGTTCGTGATGCCTACTTTGGACCTCTATAACTTGATGATCGTGAAATTTTTACGTGATCTATCAATTCCATTGTGTAGAAAACATGTAGGACTACAACTCCAACACTTAACATCATCATAACAACAATAAATCAAGCATCTAAAGTATGGTCAAACCTTGTAAGAAAAATCAACACTTAGAAAATTACAGAAATTTGCCTGAAATTTTTGATCAATCTTAAATCAACCCAGTTTGACCTTAAATAACTCTTAATCCATAATATATATGGACCTGATTCGTTTTGGAGGTTAAATACAACATAACAAGATACACATAACAACCTTTAGAACACAAAACACATTAAAGATAACCGAGATATAAAATTCGACATTTTCCAAAATAATATTTTTCGGACACTTAGAATATTTTTTGGGTTTGAAGAACAAAATGGTCAATGCTTAAATCAACCCACTTTGACCGCTTATAAATCCCGATCTACAATAGATATGAACTTGATTCCTTTTGGAGATTAAAGACCACATATCAGGATACCTATAACAACTTTTAAACAACAAAACTCGTGATCTAACAAAGAGTTATAGCCTCGACATTTGGTGAAAAATAATGTAATTCGGCTTTTTTCCAACTTGTTTAAATCTTCAAATTAGTGCACTTTGATGTTATGGGTCCGTGTTTTTACAACCCGAACATTAATAGACTCCTATTACACTACTTTAAACAATCAATTACATCAATTAACATCGAATCGAAGGATTTCAAAATTAGAGAATTTCATACCTTTTCTAGCTTCGATTTTTGATTTTTTGGCTTTGATGCTTCGATTTGTTGTTTGTGATGGTTGGGCTTTGTTTAGGGGACCGATATGCTAGATAATTTCGTTGGCTAGAGGTTGAGAGAGTTTGTTCAGAGAGTTTGTGAAATTTTAGTGTGTATTTTCATTAACTCTCCTTGATCTCTATTTATAGATCATGTCAAGAGCCTTGGATCTTGATTTGGGTCGCCATTATTGAGCTCACATGATAAATATGAAGTGGTTGGCGGATTTGGTGGAATTGGTAGCACAATAATGCACAAATAATGCACTAAGATGGACAAAAGGGTAAAATGGTCATTTCCTTCTCTTTAAAAAAAATATATTAGATACATTGGATACTAAAATTGGATGATTCCATTGTTTGATAGCTAATAACATGGTAGGGTAAGCATGTTGGGCATTTTTGTTACAAGATTCCATCAACAATGTAAGTAATAATACACTAATAAACCAAAAAGGGCATTTTGGTCATTTCACATATAATTTCAAGGGCATTTTTGTACATAGCAATTAAATGTAGTATTTAATCACTAGATGGTAATTCTTATCATTTACCAATTAATTCTATCCTTTGGTAAATTAAAACTTTTATACATTAACATCGTAATTAAACCCGATAATTTTAAATTAGGGTTTTCTATAGAAAATTAGGATTTTCTAATTAGGGTTTCTTAACGCCATCAATTAGGGTTTCTAATTGACCATTAGGGTTCTCTAATTATCTGTGTATGTTCTAACACAGTCGTTACGGTCTCTAACTTCAACCGATTAGGGTTGTAATAATTAGGGTTTTCTTCTAATTACCGACATCTTATACACAGTAACCTTCATATACACAGTCACTACTCAGTCATATCTCGTAACTGAGTTTAATAATTAGGGTTTCACAGCAGGGTAATATGCTATGACCTAATTGACTGTCATTGCTCAATATTATCTGTCCGCACATACACAGTACATAATTATTGTACTGTAAAATCATTATAACAATAATATAATATTATTATTCTCATCTCTTGATCACAATCCCAATTCAGGGTTTGGATCTCATATCTGACTTCTCTTTCTTACACAACATCAATAATCAAGTTAAAATAATTAACTTAAATATTCTGAACAAATCATATAATAAAATATTTATTATATAATTCTAATTATCACTTCATATATTATTTCCAATCATGTTATCATGGAAAATAATTAATAAAAATATTTACCTTCACATGTAAATTAATTACCATAAAATATAATTTATAGTAATTAATAATTCCAAAATTATTTCTAATTTTTAAAGAAATAAATATATTCGTATTTATCGTTCACTTATTCTCGTCATTAAATAAAAAAAAATTATACGCAAATTTTCTAATTTATTTTATTTAGGAAATCTCGGGTTATTACAATTGTAGTTTGGTATATGGATTGTTGATTTAATCTTTTAGAACACCTAAATGATTATCAGGCTTTAAACAGTTTACGGTCAAACCATGTAAGATAATCACGATATTCGTTTTTTGGGTAACCAAGAAAACGTATGATCGTGATTTCTGACATGGGTTGACCAGATAATATCTGGAGATTTAGTTGTTGTTATGGTGATTTTATGTGATATATCTCTTCCTTGACATGTTGGCTACACACTGCAACGCTTACATCACAAGACAATTACACGAACAACAAGTTATGGAATCCCTGTTCTTCATTTCTGGGTTCTGACAGTCACTTTGAAAGCTTAGATCTCATTGGTTTTATACTTTTTGGCCATGTTTGTTGTTGGGTCATGTAGTCTTACACTAGTACTAGAAGATCTGATCAATGGCTAGCCTAGAGACATTATACATACTAATTTGTTGATGGTCAAACATGCTACCTCGTTAACTGGCTATGAGTGTTCTTGAGCCTCAAGAACACCTAAGACGACAGATTTTGTCGCTAAAGGCTATAGCGACAGGTTTATTCATTTTATTTAATTTATTTTCCAAAAATTATTTAAAATAGAAATTTATTATTAAAAATTTCAAAATAGTTTTAAAATTATTTTAAGTTATAAAAATTAACTTTTAATAATTTTACATATTTTTCATAAATATTAATATTTATTTGGATATTATTGATATTTAATTTATTTAATAAATGCATTAAATAAATTAATTAAAATGATATATTATATTAAAATCATTTTAAATGATAAAAATGTATTTAATAATATTTTAAGTTATAAAATATAACTTTTAATATTGTAAGACAAATTTCATTAATTATTTAATATTAATAATATTAGATTTATTTAAAAATTATATTAAATAAATTAATTAAAAATGATTTTAATATTATAAAAATCATTTTAAATGAAAATAAATAGTTTAAAATATTTTTAGTTATAAAATATAACGTTTAATATTTAAAGGTAAATTTTATTAATAATTTAATATTAAATGATATTGGAGTTATTTAATAATTATATTAATTAAATAGTTTTAAAATGGTTTTATTGAATTAAAAATCATTTAAAATGGATATAAATGTTTTAAAAATATTTTAAGTTATAATAAAGGACTTTTAATATTTTGATAAATAGTACATTAATATTTAAATATTAATGATAATTATTTAAAAATAATTTTAAATGTTTTAAAAATCATTTAAGGATAATATAAATATTTTTAAAATATTTTGAGTTATTATAATTAACTTTAATATTTTTGCAAAGGTTTCATTAATAATTTAATATTAATTAAATATTAATGATAATAGAATAATTTAATATTTAAGTCATTTAATAATGATTCCAGTGTTTAAAAAATCATGATAAATTATAATGATTATTTAAAAATTATTATAAGGCTATAAAAAATAATATGACTGATATTTAAATTATCTAATTTAATATAGAATTATAGACTAGAGTTTTAGACGATAATAACTCGATAAAGTCATCGGTACACCGAAATATTCCAGAAATTGATCTAGACTTATATAATTTGACTAGATAAGTGTTTGTTTGTGAACCAATGAATGTTAAACTTATTTGACAATGTGATTATGTTATGTGCTACCTGCAAATAGCAGTACTATGTGATATGATATATTATTCTAATTGAACAAATGATCTTATTAATGATAGGTTTCGGTATAAAAGATAAAACTAGTTGCATTATTGTAAGCAGCAGCTCAGGCAAGTATCCTACCTTTGCATTTACTTTATGCAATGGACATGAGTAAGAAAGTTTCAGAATTATATTATTATTATGCCAGATTATTAACTCTATTATTATCGATTATATATCCAATCTTTTGTATTCATACAAGTTCTTAAATTATCCGATCATTTTTTATCAATACAGTACTATTGTACAATCCAGATATTTATTATGTTCATTAATTTCTAAATATGGTTATACAAGTGTCCTCACTTGGATAATTATTGTATTTAATCACATATTTGATACATACTAGTTAGTTTCCAATATGTATACGTTGACTTAAAAGACGTCTAGGCTATTTGATTCGGCTAGACACAAACTTAAAAATATTATTGAACAAGATAGAACTTTATTGTATCCAACCAGATTTTGTTGGTTCGGATTCGCGACTAAGTATGAACATCCCGTACATGGGAAAACTTTTGTGCCCCAAAGGCGGATAAGATGAACGATAATCTCGTTCTTGCATGTAGTATTGATCAATATAGGGCATAACAGGCTTATCACCCCCCATGCATGTAAGTTATGACGGTTTACAGATGAAGTTCTGCTTAACCTTTTCGAAAATAAAAAATAATGTTCATAGTCAGTCGACTGATCTCCATTTATAGTCAGTACGTATATTCAAAATTTTGATATATTGTTATTATTGGTTTAACTTACTTCCCAACTGTTGATTCGTTGTAGAAGTGTCATTCAAAGAAAACATTTAATCCTTTCAGCTAATATTTATTGTTACTATTACATGTTGGGCACCCAAATGCTCATTCTTGCTTAATTTAAATATTTTCAGCCAATCGTGATCAACCTGAAGGTTCATGCAGAAACAAAGGAAAAGGAAAGAAAACAGAATAAGATTTATGGTATTTTATGTAATAATTAGACTTTATTAAGATAATGATATCTATTAATTATCATGTAAAAAAGGTTTAAAGGTCGCGTACCTAGGATTAGACTCTGATATATGTAAATTAAGTTTGGTATTTATAGTATTGTTATTATTATTAGTATTATTCCGCTCATAGAAATGGTATCGCGAAGCACCAAGTTCGGGTTTCAAGTAGCTGAATTTGGGGGCGTCACATGAATAGTAAGACGGTTTGGCCAAATAACTGAAATGCCCCTAACCTTGGTTTTCTATATAAGAGAGCCTAAGCTCATTTGTTTGTGATTTTGAAAATCACTAACAAGAGAGAGAGAGAGAGAGAGAGAGAGAGAGAATTCAGATGAGGAGGAAAAGGAAGAGGAAAAGCTAGTCCGAGTGCAAACTTTGTCCAACGGGAGAAGATTAAAGAAGAAAGGTAATTCAAAACCTAGTTTAATATAAATTTTCTTTAAGTTTTCTATGTTAAAAACATAGCTTAATGAGAATAGAAGTAGCAGATGTTAAGAATGATTTCCTATGGTTGAAATCATTAGAAAATGAAGAAATAAGAATTAGAAGTTGAGTTTATAAATATCTTAAGGAAGTAGGAAGTTCGTAATGAATTTGAATGATCCGAATGAATCATATGAACTATTCGGTGAAATAAGTAAGGAATGGTGTTTTATACCACCAAATTCTAAGAAAAAGTGAAATCATAATCAAAGTATGGATTAAAAATGAAGAACGAACGAAGAACGCGAAAAACACGTAAAGAACATGAAGAACGTTATTGATGGACAAAATTAAAACAATCGTAGTATAACTTGTTGTTGATGGAAAAGTTTAAAACCATCGCGTATAAGTTAGTTTCTTATTTATTGGTTAGGAACGATAGAAACGTTCATGAAGGGCGGATTAAACTTAGCTATAACGAAGTTTTGGTGATAATTTTGTAAAAGACAAATGAGAAGTAGCAAGGGTGTAAATGAACCCGAATGTGTAGGGTTTCATAAGAATGTAAGAGAACATAAAAAATGTGAGTCATGGACTCAAGAACGAACGTGTTCCGAGTTCGGATGACCGAATTACGGACGAACGAATGAACGAACGAACGAAGAACGTTAATAACATAAAATGAACGAATGTTAAAGTTTAAGCCAATTGAATGGAATGTTAACATATTCAAAATAACTTTCTGTCTAAGGGAAGTTAAAGTACGTAAGATAAGGAAGAGAATGGATTTGGAATGACCTCGTTTCGAGTTATAATGAATAAGTTATAAGATTGTGAAGTAAGCGTCTCAAACATGATTCAAGACTTAGAAAGTTAAACCTTGGGAGGCGGCGGCGCAACGCCAACTCGGGCAACCAATCACTGCTAAGTGGCGGCGCGAGAAAAAAGGAAAGCACCGGCGCTGCAGGTGCAGGACAAAACCCAGTAAAGAGCTTTTAATTGCTCAACTCCTGGGGAGAAGTGTAAGGAAAGATAAAGAACTTATAGTTCACTGAATGTAACACTTAAACAAGTAATTTAAACCTTTAATGAAGGTTGAACAGAAAGATTGAACGAGATTAAAAGACAAAGAAGGTAAATGCAACGTGGTTGCGATGAACGATCGGACTTAGCATACAACGAATCGTATGGCTTCGACATTAAGAAATAGTAATTAACGTGGGGTTCATGTAACTAATAACGAATGAGAACGATTAAAACCTTAGATAAAGGTTGAATGAAAGATTAACAGATGAACAATGTGAACGCAGAATACGTAAATGACCCTCGTGAATCGTATTTGCATTGGACGAACGTTCTAAGTATACATTGGTTGTATGACTTAGACGTTGACAAAAGTAGTAAGTAAGATATGAATTATCAAGAAAGCCGTAATGAACGGTAACATAAATAATGAAAGTCTGAATGTGAGTCGGATAGAGAATGTTAGAATGAAATGTAAGTGTTAAACACTTTATCCGATGTAAAGGTTGAGTGTACGCGAATATTAATCAGGCAGAACCTACACGTCGTGTATGGTTTGACCGTGAGATAATGAAGACCAATGATTAAACCTGTGAATGGTGAAGAAATTGAATTAATGAGAATGACATATAACGTTAATAAGCCGAGTTAGTAATGTTAACTTGGAGGACGTTCTGAGTTGAATGAACCGGACGTTGTAAGATATGAATAAGGTAACGTAAAAATGCTTAACGCTATGAATGTGTAGAATTAATATTGAATGATTATTCTAAGTATACAAAAGATTGTATGACTTAGACGATAAGAAATATATCCTGAGGTATGGCATTTAGTTGCCTGAAAGCCATAAGGAATAAGAAATTGACTAAACGAACATTATAGTTTAATGGTTCGGATAAGTTAAGATAAATTTTAGGTTGTGGTACAATCATAATCTTTGATGGTTGACATATGGGAGTTGGGCTAAACAATTCCTTCAAAGAGCAGAGGTATATACGAAATTGGCAACTGATCTAACTCGCTGTGAAAGACAATGTAGATGAGACGAGAACTTGTTTGTTGGTTATTTGTGGGAAACCACTCAGAGTACCATATGAACTACTAGCAGAGACACGATGTGTACTGAGTCCTATAAGAGTTATAAGAAGAAGATAAGAAGGTAAATCATCAGAGATGATGATCGTATGAGTAAGACATCTCCGTATGTCATGAAGCCGTAAACCGGTAAAGAAAGTAGTTCGCGTAAACTTAGATTTTAAGAATATGAACCCTAAGAAGTAAAGTTAAGTAAACCAATACGTAAGTCAAGTATATGACTAATTGGTGTATGTGTTATTTCCTTATGTGCTATATAGGAATTAGAATGAGTAGTTCAGCATAAACTTTAAGTTGTAGCTGTGCGTAAGGCAAGTTTCCTAACTTCATTTATATTTTAAATGAATGCTAGTTTCTTAAACTTCTCAGATGTTGAACTTGAGAAGTTTTTTCTATGTGAAAATGTGCGATATGTGTACAAGGTGGTAGAACGTATGAGGCCTTGTGCCATAATTTGAACACTTCGGTGTTTCTATGAGATGAACTATTATGTGATTAAACTGTTCAATATGAGAATGTTTTGTTTGTACATGAATTGTTATTAATAAGTATGTGCTAATGATTCTAGCCAGACAGGATGTGTATGAAAAAAGGTAGAAGAATGAAAGTATTTCAAAGTGAATGTCACTAATGTTTTAAAATGATAGGAATCGAGATTATTCCTATTATTCAAGCTGCTTCATAACCTTTGTTCGGTTATTGAAGTCTTAAAAGAATGTTTAAATTCTTGAAGTTGTTTGTTCAACTGCTATGACTTGATGAGCAATTGAATGCTCACACTTGCTTTAAATGAAAATCATTTTCAACGTATGAGTTGAAGAACTTAAGGATCCTGTAAAGATCAAGCTGATCGGTATCCAGAAGAAGTGTCATTCAGTATATGAATGAGCGTGAAGATCAAGAGAACACTTGTAATGTAGAATAGTTTAAATTAAACTATAGACTAGTTTAATGAACTGTTATGTATCCTTGGTGGTGGATAAAAGTCACTCTTGTAAGATGTAAAGAATAATGTAGTTATTATTATTTGTAATGAAAGGAGGTTATAAGGTATTAGAACCTGGGATTTGAGAATGTATGTTGTTATATTTCACTATATAATGATGTATGTTTAGTAAGGAGATGTACTCGTGATGCACGGGATCCGAGTGTGAAGATAGACCGGATTTTGGGGCGTTACAAGTTGGTATCAAAGCTGATAGGTTATAAACCTTAGGTATGAGTACCTAAGACTATAATCGTAGAGAGAATGATAAGAAGATCATTGAGTTAAACGATTAATGAAGAAGATCACCACGTGATCATATGCAGATGAATGACATTCGTGTAGAATATTCTTCACTTCACTATATGGCACACACCTTCGAATCATTATGTCGGTGCACTGTCTAAATAAATATGGCTCATTTCACATGTACCACTTTAACGTCATGTAGGAATTTCTTTTTCTGTTGTCGCATCAGATCAGGGGGAAGGATGGTCTCACCAAATAGTTAGCAAAATCCGCATACCATTGAAACTTAGAATTAACTCCAAAGATTTGTTCATCCAAGAATGACTCATTGATCACACACTTATCCGCTCCATCTTTAACCGAATTTTCCATCCTCAAAAATGATCTACCACTTGGTTTTTGGTTCCCTTCTTATCCTTTATTTCAAAATCAAATTCCTGAAGGAGAAGGATCCATCTGATTAATCTAGGCTTAACATCCTTCTTCAAAATCAAGTAGTGAATCGCCGAGTAATCCATGTAAACCACCACCTTTGTCCCAATCAAATATGCCCTGAATTTGTCAAAGGCATATACCACTGCAAGTAACTCCTTCTCGGTGGTTGTGTAATTCAATTGGGCATCCGTAAGGGTTTTACTTGCATAGTATATGGCGTGGAATATTTTCTCTCAACAATGACCCAAAATAGCTCCTACTGCATAGTCACTCGCATCACACATTAATTCAAAGGGCATAGTCCAATCAGGTGCGACGATCACTAGGGCTGTAGTCAACTTCTTTTTCAATTACTCAAATGTTGTTTTACACTCCTCATCAAATCTGAATACTTCATCCTTCTCTAAAAGAAAACTGCGGATTCCCTTTACTAAATTAGGCGGTGGAAGATTCTTAATCGTGTCTAACTTTGCCTTATCAACCTCTAAACCATTAGCAGAGACCTTGTGCCCCAGAATTATCCCTTCTTCAACCATAAAGTGGCATTTCTCCCAATTGAGTACCAAATTAGTTTCCACACACCGCTTTAAAACCATAACCAAATTCTCTAGACACTTATCAAAAGTGTTTCCATAGACTGAAAAAGTCATCCATGAAAACTTCAACATTTTTCTCCACCATATACGAGAAGATAGCCATCATGCATCTTTGGAATGTAGCTGGTGCGTTACATAACCCAAAGGACATCCTTCTGAATGCAAAGGTGTCGTATGGGCATGTAAAAGTGGTTTTCTCTTGATCCTCGGGAGCTATGACGATTTAGTTGTACCCCGAGTATCCATCCAGTAAGCAATAGTATTCATGTCCAGCCAATCGGTCTAAAATTTGATCAATGAAGGGTAGAGGAAAGTGATCCTTCTGGGTTACCTTATTTAGCTTTCTGTAGTCCATGCACACCCTCCATCCGGTCACTGTTCTTGTCAGAATTAGCTCATTATCTTCATTCTTAACCATTGTCATTCCACCCTCTTTTGGCACACACTGTACTGGACTGACCCATGCACTGTTTGAAATCGGATAAATAATTCCCGCATCCAACCACTTTAGTATTTCTTTCTTTATGACTTCTTTCATGATTGGATTTAACCTTCTCTATTTCTCCACTGTTGGCATCACATCCTCTTCCATGAAAATTTTGTGCATGCAAAAGGAGGGGCTGATCCCCTTTATGTCGACAATGGTCCAGCCTATTGCAGACTTGTATTCTCTCAAAATCCTCAGCAATTTACTTTCCTGCAATTCGTTAATTGCAGATGAAATAATAACAGGTAAAGTATTTGAATCACCCAAATAAGCATACCTGAGGTGTTTAGGAATTGGTTTGAGCTCAAGAGTGGGTGGCTCCTCAAGTGAAGGTTTCATCCGAGCTAAGGCTTTTTCTTCTGTGTGTAATGGCTCGAATGGAACTTTGAATCTACTAACTCAAAGAAAAGCATCCAACATATGTAAATAATTCACAAACTCTTGATCATCCAAATCCTCACCCCCCCCCCCCCCAGTAGTGTAGTTTCCAATGGATCACGGACCAAACTTTTTACCATATCATCATTAACTATCCGGTCGATGACATCCACCTGGAAGCACTCCTCTTTATCAATAGGGAACTTCATGGCTTTAAATACATTAAACGTGACTTCTTGATCTTGAACCCTCATGGTTAATTCTTCTTTTTGAACATCAATGAAAGTCCTACCCGTAGCCAGAAATGGTCTCCCTAAGATGATTGGGATGTTCTTATCTTCCTCATAATCCAAAATTATGAAATCTGCTGAAAATATGAATTTTTCAACCTTAACCAAAATATCTTCCATAATTCCTCTTGGATACGTTACCGATCTATCTGCTAACTGCAATGATATGTTCGTAGGCTTTGGAGCTGGTAAACCCAATTCGGTATAAACAGATAATGGCATGAGGTTTACACTTGCCCCTAAGTCACACAAACATTTTTTGAAGTCCATGTTACCGATCGTGCAAGGTATAGTAATACTCCCAGGATCCTTCAACTTTGGAGGTAACTTTCGCTGTAAAATTGCGCTGCATTCCTCCGTCAATGCTACAGTTTCGTAATCTTTTAACTTTTTCTTTCTAGACAGAATACCCTTCATGAATTTGGCATAACTCGGTATTTGCTCTAGGGCTTCCGCGAAAGGAATATTTATTTGAAGTTTCTTGAAAACTTCCAAAAAGTTAGCACAACTGGCTTGACATCTGACTTGGTCTGTTCATCTTGCTTTTCCTCACCCTGTTTCTCTTCAACCACTTTGTTTTCATTCTCCTTGACATCTTTTTTTGCTGAATTTTCTGCAATTTTCCCATCAAGATGTTTTCCACTCCTCAAAGTGATTGCTTGACACTGCTCTTGATATCCCTTCGGATTCTTTTCTGTGTCACTTGGTAGAGTCCCTTGCGGTCTATTATTCAATGCTAAAGCCAACTATCCCATCTGGTTTTTTAAGTTTTTGATGGCCACTGCTTATGATTTCATCGCCGCCTCATTTCCCGATATGTATTTCAACAAAAGCTCTTCTAAGTCTGTTTTCTTCTCTTGATGTGGAGATACTTGTTGATGCTGATTTTGGAACCCCGGGGGATAAGAAGGTCGTGGAGCCTGCTGATTTTGATTGTTACTCCATAAAAAGTTGGGATGGTTCCTATTCCTCGGGTTGTAGGCATTTTGATACATGTTCTGTGGAATCCTATTGTAGCTGCCCATAAACTGAACCGATGTTGGGTTGATGGCACACTATTCTGTAGGATGTTCTCTTGCACATAACTTGCAAACATATGCCACCTGATGTGGTTGTGCACCTGCAGAGTATCCATTTTCTTTAATAAGCTGAAATATGTTCCGCCAACATTGTTACTCCGTCTACCTCTAATACCCCAGCTACCTTAGGTCGTGTCATCCTCGATGTAGGCCACTGGTAGTTATTAGATGCCATAGTTTAATTAACTCATATGCCTCCTCATAACTCTTGGCCATAAACGCTCCACCTGAAGTTGCATCTATGCTCGTCCTGAGATTCCCATTTAAAATGTTGTAGAACGTATTCATCTGCATCTATTTGGGTAGTCCATGATGAGGGTACTTTCTGAGCAATTCCTTGTATCATTCACATGCCTCATATAAAGACTCCCCATGTTGCTGCTCAAACATGGTGATCTCGTTTCTCATCTTTGCAGTTTTGGCTGGTGGAAAGAACTTAGCCAAGAACTTCTGAGCAAGGTCATCCCAAGTAGTTATCGATCCTAATGATAGAGAATGTAACCAACTCTTCGCTTTATCCCGCAAGGTGAACGGGAACAAGTAAAGTCTGACTGCTTTATCTGACTCCCCATTATATCTGAAGGTGTCACATATCTCCAAAAAGATGACTAAGTGTTCATTCGGATCATCGTTGGCTAGTCCCCCAAACTGAACTGAGTTCTGAGTCATCTGAATCATCCAAAGCTTGATCTCAAAAGTATTTGCAGTAATCGATGGCCTGGTGATACTCGACTGAAGCTCAGTCACCTTAGGAATAGCAAAATCCCTTAGCGCTTTTTGATCTTCTGCAGCCATTATTTCTTCCTTCTCAGAGTTCTCAAAGTTTTCCCTTGTGTCTTTAATCCACTTACTTAGCCTTTGAAACCATTTCTCGATATCGTCCTCGAAAGGAAGCAAGTCTTGCTTCTTAGATCGAGTTTGCATAAACTAACTCCAAGAACCTAAAACAAGAGAGAATAAAACAAAAGAAAAAAATATTTAAGTAAAACTGAACTAATTAAACTAATATTGAAAAATATTAAAATCTATACTAACTCCCCGGCAACAGCGCCAAAAACTTGTTGGGTGTAAATTCTAATTACGCTCACACGCAAGTGCACGTGGTCAACAAGTAATACAGTGATAAGTCGAGTATCGTTCCCACAGAGAATAGTATGAAATTAATCCTAACAATTACCAGCTTTATATTAATTCAAATTTTATTAAACTATCCAAGTCAATTATTATAACTATTAAAAACAAAAAATATTAAAAATACCAAGTAATCAACAAACTTAAAAACTGTAATTTCAAGAAAATATTGGAGAATTAGGCTTACAACTTCACTTTAAGTCTTACTCTGATTATTAGTACACCTTATTTCAGTTCAATTCACTATCTCAGTTTATTAATCAAGAACACTCAAGTAGAACTAGTCATCTCTCGATGCACTAATACCATTTTAACTTAAATCCACAAATTAGATAGAATTAAGCCAAACACCTTAATCAACTAATTCACTATATATCTATGTAAATTACAATCAAATATGGTTTAAGTTCAAGTTCTCTACCCAATTACATGCAATGCTAGGCATATCTCTACCCAACATTCATCAAGATTCCATTCAAACACATAATTCAAGAACACATGCTATAGTGATTAAGTCTAAATTCATATATCATCTCTCAAATCCATACAAATTCACATAGAATTGGTGATCAAGAAATTCATAAATTAAAGCACAAATCACAATAGATAAACTGAATGATAGATTAATAAACTGAAATTAAGGCTACATAATCATCGTTCAACCATAAAGATCCATCATAAGCCTAACAAGTAAATTAGTTCATTACAAATGTAATAAAAACTGAAATCATAAAAGAAATCATCATCCCAATTACAATAATTTAATTAAAGAAGTAGAATGAATACAAACCCACCATTCTCCTTAGCACCAATCTGCAATTTTCATGACTATGACCTTCAATCCTTCCTCCAATGCTTTCCTCAAAATTAGGGCTTCAAATTGTTAATTGAATGTATGTTGTTAATCTCCCCCCTCTTGTCTCTTGTTAATATCCAACATAGGCCACTTATTTTGACCATAAACTGACGTTAAATACAGTTCCAAAACATACCAACTTGATTCCTTCACGTCACTATAGCATTACAATTGAAACAAGATTCTTGGTCTTGCCTCGTACCCCCACCCCCCGGCGGGTTTTGCTGTATAATGCACTACCTACGTGGTCAGTCTAACTGAAGTCCAATTTTTGCTCGTTTTATGCCTAGTTTCGCCATGAAACCACCTTTTAAGCCATGCATGCTACACCACCACACCTAAACATAAAATAACAATAAACAAGTAAAAAAATCATAAATATAAAGAATTAACACCGCTTAAGCTCAAATTAAAGGCCGATTCATAGGTATAAAATCCACTCATCACAACTCATCCGGGTTTGGAAGGTTTTCGCAATATAGCCCAATATGTGACTATGTAGAATTGGTCTGGATCTCGAGATTCATAGAGTTCGGGGGCTTTCTAAGCAAGGGGAAGGTGTTAGGCACTCTCCAATTTCCGTGAAGAATTTCGTGAAACATGGTTACCGCGCCATTCTAATTCCCTAAACATGAAATGTATGTGTGACTTTAATTTTGAAAGAGGTGCTTAATTGCTTTATATTGAAAGTAGTGGTGTGCCCCTTTGAATTTATGCTGAAAGGTTTTGATTCAAAGGAAAGTTTATTTTTTAGACAAAGCATATGAAAGTGATGATTTGAAAAGATGATTTTTAAACCCTTTGCCAAATAGGAATCGAGACCCTTTGATACTTCCAATTTTAACTTAGACTAAGATGTATTATCCTAGAAGCGAGTTTGTTTGATTTATTGGAGATGCGAGACATCTTAGATATGGATGACAAAATGGAAACTAAGAACCACAAAGGTCGAGATCCTTGTGGGCATGAAAGCCATCTAAGCAAGACCGAGCACCTACATCCATGATTTCACTATTATGGGGCCTTAAATTTGGATACCGTTTTAAGGCCTAAGATTACATGTACAAAGGATAACACGCTGATAGTACAACTAAAATAAGTTCATTATGGGAATCGGGTTTGCATCCATTGATTGAATCCTTGCCCCCATGGTTCCTAGGCTTATATGATATTATTCCAAAGCTTGCACGAAATAGATATTAAAACACTATATATATATATATATAAACAGAGCTTCCTATGAGGGTGGTACGCATGCGGACCACCTTTAGCGACGGATAAAATCGTCGCTAAACTTGTCGTCATAGGGTCTGAACTGTTGCGATAGCCCAGAACCGTCGGTATAGCCCGGTTCACACCATATGGCAACGGGTTTAGTGATAGTTTTGTCCGTCGCTAAAGTTAACCCGCATGCAAACCATTCGTAAAGAAATCGACTATATATATATATATATATATATATATATATATATATATATATATGCCTCCTAACCCCACTAACAAATGATATATCGGTTAAAATCTTGAACACGAGTAGTTAGGACTCCTACTATATACAGATCTAGGGTAGCATGGGATAACAAAAATGCTTACAAAACTTAAAAATAAACTAGATCTACCTATATCTAAGCCTATCTAGCTCAATGGTTCAAGCTCTAAAGCTTTTGAACTGGTTAAATGTAAAATCAAGCTAGATCTAGGATATATTTAGTCAAAACACTGCAAATACTAACTATATATGCAAAATAATCGGTAAAAAGTTAGATCTATACACAACCAAGCAGTATATATATTGTAAGATCCCAACTTTTTAATGAATAAAATCAAATTTCCTCTATTTATTATTTTGAATAATAAAGTGTTAATTTGATATAATACTTTGGTTATGGGTGAAATGTTCAAATTTTGCAAAATAAGCAAGTGGTTATAAAGTATTTATTTTGTCGGGGAATATTCGTTTGGTCATGGAATATTCTTTCTGTAGGGGCATATTCGTACGACGGTGCGGCCATCTGTGGGCCCCATAACGGATAACTGTCGGATAAAGAAAACGACAAGTTTGAGTTTTATAATAACGGTACAGTAATGGTTACAAGTTAACCTTTGTTGGAATACCCGGTGGTTAAAATACGTGATGTCTGGCGTGGTTGCATAAAGAAGCACGTGCGTTATTGCACAATATTTTTCAAATTATTGATTCTTACGTAAGAAGTCACTACTCAATAATTGTTACAGTAATTACTCTTCAATATTTTATTTTATTGGTTCAATAATTGATGCGTTGATATTTTATATTATTGTTGTTTCAATAATTGTCACTGCACAGTATCTCCATTATCAGATTAATAATTCATATTATTTAAATAATATTATTATTTAGCATTATTGGCAATGTCTAAGGAAGTTATGTCTAGGAAAGGGGTTTGGTCACCTAATTACGCGCCAATAAGGAGAAATCCTTATCGAAAAGTCCCCTCTTTCTTGGGAACGACCTGGTTGTCATAATTGTGATTCTGTAATATTATTTGTGAATAATTAATTATTGATTTATATGATAAGGAAATATTTATTTTATATGGATATAAATAATGGATATATTTATTTTATGTGGTTATAAATGAAGGAATTAATGCTGAGGTGTTTTATCAGTATTTTGTCGGAATGGAGGTTTTGAAAATCGTCCGTATGTGGATTTCGGTCATTTTTCGTTTGGAATTTGAGAAAACTTAGACTTACAAAGTTGTAGAGAATTAAATTTTCTCTGGAAAGCACATGATATTCAAATTTTTCTGATAAAAGGGCTATTTATTATGAATTGTTGAAGTTTCGGAAAATAAAATGTTTTTATTAAAAATATGGTGCTCCCCACTTTTGGTTGGTGAGTAATGAAATGTGCTGGAATTTATTTTCAAAAGTGGTGGGCTTGAATAGTGGCAGGTAAAGCCATCAGGTAGCAGGTTAGTATGCTATGGCGTTCTAAGCATTTTCCTATAAATAGGGTGCTTAGTTAGAATTGAAAATCACACCAGAAATAAGTTTTCTCTCTTTCTCTCTCTATATTATCGAGCGTATTTTGTGAGTATTTAGATACTTTATGAGTTGTTATTCATCAGTGCAAGTTTCCTTCAGCCTTATACCGATATTTCGATCAGAAGTACTGATATTTTGAGGTAAGGGATGTTATTTTCTTTCTAATGATGTTATTCTTTCAATATCATTATACCAAAATATTGGTATGGATTTTATTGTGGAATTTCTACCTTTTTGTGTCGGGGTTACTATTCACGTATACGGCACTATTCACTATTCACCGAAAAATGAAATGTTCTCTTTTGTGTCCAAGATGTCTATTATGGTTACTATATTTGATTGAATCTATGTTTTGATCTTTATTTCTGAATTCTGCTTCACAATTGGTTATTATGGAGTATTATTGAATTCAGATAAACTGCAATACGAATCCCTAATATTTGTTCTTTTATCTCACTGGATTCATTTTCTTTAAGATATTTTTCATCATCCTCAGTCCTAAATGATGATAATACTGAATATCTTTGGCCTATAGTGCAAAGATGAATGATTACCTAATGAATTTCTTTGGCCCGTAGTGCGAAGATGAACAGGTATTGAGATGAACATGACCAACTGGTGATACAAATGAATATCTTTGGCCTGTAGTGCAAAGATGAATATTTGATTCAAGATGTATATTGATTGGTGTTACATGGATAAAATATTGATGATGAACTTTTAAATCTTAGAAGATAGTAGAATTCTTTCTCTACTTGACTCTTCTAATGGATTGATGTTTCTGCTGCAGTTGTTGATCTAAAACTTGTTGTCTATTATATTTTATCAGATTTTTCCCTGTTGAAGACTAATGATAATTTCGTGTATATTATCTTAGTCATAATATTCTTTACTGGGCTAGTTGAGCTCACCCTTTTCCTTTTTGTTCCATTGTTCTTCTCAAGAGGAGAGAATTTAGCAGGAACTAGCCGGAGTATGGAGTGATGATTCAAGATAGTTGTTTTAGTAGTCCTCACTATTTTGTAAAATAGTGTATCAATAATTGTAATGAGGACTCCTTTTGAGTTTGTATATCGCATCTATTAGACAATATTTGTATTCAAACTCACAAAGATATATGTTGTCATATTTTGCACGACAATTGTATTCTTGAAGTTGTATTTGTTTCTGTACCATATATTTGGTGACTCAGAATGGGTGATGTATACCTATTTTGGGGGCGTCACACACACACACACACACACACACGCACACACACACGCACACACACACACACACACACACATATATATATATATATATATATATATATATATATATATATCAGTAAATAAACAAGGATCTAAGAAGATTTTACGTACTTACACAAGATCTGCACAAAGGAGGGCTAATCACTTCCATAAACTTGTATTCAACCGTTAGAAAGTTGCTATGACGAGATTTATATGTATAGATGTGTATGAAAGTGAGATTTATAGTGTTTAAGATGAAGAACCAAGCTCTTTCTCTCTCTAGTTGTCAAATGTCTCTCTACATTTTTTGGAACTAAAATATCTCTGTACAAAGGAGCTGGTGGGGCTGATTTATAGACCCACCACCAATTGAGTATACACCAAGCAATTTGAAACTCGATGGGTCCCGCCATTTCAAAGTTTGTTCACTTTCATTGGTCATTACTTCTCAATAAACGTCCGTATCTTGTAATCCAGGAATCGCTAGGTGATGTGACATACCATTCTGGAAAGATCTTTTCGAGAGCTATGCAATAACATCGGGCTTGACCATTTTGGGATCCAGAGAGATGGGTCCATGACCAGAATAGTATCTTCAAGTATTCGAAGGTAGTCCGTGAGTCTGTCTTGCACAGTTTGTAACTCAGGATTGTTGCGGTGGGTCTTCATGATCCTATCCTCGGCTGGACAATTGTTGTTTGGTGTTGTGTTGGCAAAACTACCTTTTTTTCCTTTCAGGGTGTAATTGTACTTTTTGTTATCCCATAAGGTTGTCTCAGGGGTTGAAGTTGTGTGGCTGTCCCACGGGGTTGACTCTGTGGTTGAAGATTATTGGGATATCCCATGAGGTTTACTCCGGGGTTGAAATTGCTTTTGTAGTTCCTGCGGGTTAGTAAAATGAAAGAAAAATTTTGAGTGTCTTAAGATGCCCCTCTTTGTCATGTTTATGCAATGCAATAAAATGAACACGAAAAAGAATATTAGACACTCAATACATGACAAGGTATATCTAATGATACAATGCCATGGTATGATGTCATGAATGCTAAATGCTTTTGTTAGGGTTGACTCCAAAGGCTTACATCATCGGATGTTACCGATGTCTTTGATGGGGTTGACTCCAACGACTTACACCACTAGACATTACGGATGCCTTCGTTGAGGATAGTTCTTAACGGCTTACACTACCAGACGTTACCAACGTCTTCACTGGGGTTGACTCCAACAGCTTACACCGCCGAATATTCCCAATATCTTCGATAAAGATAATTCTCAACGACTTACACAACTGGACATTCCCGATGTATTCGTTGAAGATAATTATGTTAGGTTTGTAATATTCATGTACACAATCATATTGCATCAAAGTAGCGGAAGCATGGTAAAAATAGATTTTAAAACATTACAAAGCATATACCTGGATCATACTTTATGCACAATTATTAATTAACGAAAGAGATGAAGAATAAGATTCTCACCCTTGTAGAAACTAGCTTTCTCAGGTACGAGTTCAACTCCAAATCCTTCTCACATTAAACTTGAATCCACTGAATTTAATTCATTCATTTGATTAACGTTAACTACCCAAGTGTTTGGCCTCTAGAAGTGATCCAAAAAGGAAGAATAGTTATTCAAGAAGATAGGTGTTTGGCTAAACCCTAATTCCATCTCTATTGAATATGTGTACTCTCCCAACTCTTGGAACAAAGTGTGTGTGTTTAATTCATAATAAGACCTTCTTATTTATAGATGTAGGCAACCCTCCTAAGCCATTTAGAATACGGTTTTGATTTAATTAATTAAACTCCTTTAATTAATTAGGCTTCCTTATCTTATTAGGAATAATTAATTAAAATCTTTTAATTAATTAGGCTCCTAATTATATTAGGACTATGTGAGAGTACTTATATTAATTAATTCCCAAACTGCTTTAGGAATTAACTTAATAATAATAGTAATAATAATAATAAGATGTAAGACCCCAACTTTTTAATGAATAAAATTGAATTTCCACTATTCATTATCTTGAAATAATAAGGTGTTAATTTGATATAATACTTTGATTACGGGTGAAATGTGCAAATTTTGCAAAATAAGCAATTGGTTATAAAATATTCATTATTTTCGGGGAATATTCATTTGGTCGTGGAATATTCTTATTGTCGGGGAATATCCATACGATGGCGCAGCCATTTGTGGGCCCCATAATGGAAAACGATCGGATGAAAAAAATAACAAGTTTGAGTTTTTACAAATAACGACGTAGTTATTACCGTTAACACTGTTAGAATACTAAATTGGTTATAATACGATGAATCTGGCATTGGTTGCATAGTAGTATTGCAGTATTGCACAAAGATTTTTGAATTATTGATTCTTACGTAAGAAGGCTTTACTCAATAATTATTACAAAGAATTCTTTGTTAATATTTTATTTTATTGATTCAATAATTGCTACGTTGATATTTTATATTATTGTTGTTCCAATAATTGTCACTGCACGGTATCTCCATTATCAGATCAATAATTCATATTATTTGAATAATATTGTTAGCTATCATTATTGGCAATTTCTAAGGAAGTTATGTCTAGGAAAGAGGTTTGGTCACCTAATTGCGCGCCAATAAGGAGAAATCCTTATCGAAAAGCCCCATCTTTCCTAGGAACGACCTGGTTATCGTAATTGTGATTCTGTAATATTATTTGTGAATAATTAATTATTAATTTATATGATAAGGAAATATTTATTTTATGTGGATGGATAGGGAAATATTTCTTTTGTATGGATATAAATGAAGGAATTAATGCTGAGGTGTTTTATCAGTATTTTGTCAGAATGGAGGTATTAATTTCCTATGGAATAGACATAAAATTCGTATTTTTCTGATAAAATAGCTATTTATTATGAATTATTGAAGTTTCGGAAATAAATGTTTTTATTAAAAACATGGTGGGCCCCACTTTTAGTTGGTAAAAAATGTGCTGAAATTTTATTTCAAAACTGGTGGGCGTGAATAGTAGTAGGTAAAGCCATCAGGTAACAGGTTAGTCTGTTATGGCATTCTAAGTATTTTCCTATAAATAGGGTGCTTAGTTAGAATTGAAAATCACACAAGAATCATAAGCTTTCTCTTTCTATATTATCGAGCGTATTTTGTGAGTATTTATATACTTTGTGAGTTTCTATTCAGTGCAAGTTTCCTTCAGCCTTATACCTGATATTTCAGTCAAAAGTATTGTTCTTTTGAGGTAAGGAATGTTATTTTCTTCGTAAATGATATTATTTTCTTCAATATTATTATGCCAAAATATTGATATGAATTTTTATTGTGGAATTTCTACCTTTTTGTGTTGGGATTACTATTCATGTATACAACATTATTCACGTATACGGCACTATTCACGAATACGACACTATTCACCAAAAAAAAATTCTCTTCTTTGTCCAAGATGTCTATTATGGTTACTATCTTTGATTGTATCCATATTTTGATCTTCATTCTTGAATTTTACTCCACTATGGTTTATTTTGGAGTATTTTTGAATTTGGATAAACTAAAGTACAAATCCCTAATCTTTGATCTTTTATCTCACAGGATTTGTTTCTTAAAAATATTTTTCATCATCCTCAGTTCTAAATGATGATATTACTGAATATCTTTGGCATGTAGTGCAAAGATGAATGATTAACTGATGAATACCTTTGGCCCGTAGTGCAAAGATGAACAGGTGTTGAGATGAACATGACCAACTGGTGATACAAATGGATATCTTTGGCCTGTAGTACAAATATGAATATTTAATTCAAGATGTATATTGATTGATGTTACAGGGATAAAATATTTATGATGGACTTTTAAATTCATAGATGATAGTAGATCTCATTCTCTACTTAACTCTTCTAATGAATTGTTATATCCGCTGTGAATATTGATCTAAAACTGGTTGTCCATAACATTTTATCTGATTTGTTGAAGGCTAACGATAAATTGGTGTTCATTATCTTAGTCATAATAATCTTTACTGGGCTAGTTGAGCTCACCCTTTTCTTTTTTGTTCCATTTTTCTTCTCAGGAGGTGAGAATATAGCAGGAACTAGCTGGGGTATGGAGTGATGGTTCTATAAAGTTGTTTTAGCAGTCCTCATTATTTTTGTAAAATAGTGTATCAATAATTGTAATGAGGACTCCTTTTGAGTTTAAGTATTGTCTATTAGACAATATTTGTATTTAAACTCACAGTATATGTGTTGTCGTATTTTGCACGACAATTGTATTAATGAAATTGTATTTGTTTCTGTACCATGTATTTGGCGACTCAAAATGGGTGATGTATACCTATTTTGGGGGCGTCACATAAGACTCCTCTTATTATTTATATTTAATATTTCAAAAATATTAAATAATAAATATTAAGCTATTTAATTTATTCTATCACCATAGATTAAATTAAATACACTTAACTTATTATTATGATTATGCCATTTAAATCTTAAATAAATGCTCTTCCTTTTATGGTGTGACCCTTTAGGTTCTCCATATTAAACCGGTTGTGAATAAATCAATTAGAATAATTCTAATATTATTTAAATAAATAAATAAAACTATTAATTTATTTAAATAAATAATATTTATTCTACAATAAGAATAAGCCTCCTTAGCAATCAACGACTTTTCAGATAATATAGATTTCAACATTAATCATAAAAGAACCTTTGAGTAATTAGTTACCGTACAATTCAATCCTTCCACCATACAATGTGCCAATTAAATATAAGACATGGAATTACTGTCAAATCTTATTTTATTTAATTTTATGTATTTCAATTCACAAATGCACAACTCCAAATAATGTAAATTAGAAACTCCTTTCTAATTTAATTTCACCTTGGCCAAGGATTCCTGGGTTGTCATTTATCGAATTACATATGACATTTCTCTTCTTTTACTAGAAGCGGTAGATTCTTTATTGATAATTCATTATCTCCATATATAACTTATTACACCCAAGCACACCCTTTGATATACTCTAAGGGTCTTCAGGGACATGTCAAAGTATAACTTATCATACACAATATACTATGATGATCTCAAGTCTAAGGATCACTTATACCACTTTCACTTTAGGAATTCTTATTGACAGGAAAGTAAAACTCCATTAGGTATTCCTTAGTGAACCACATTCAGTGAACTTATTCTCTAATAAGCACCTCCATACTTACTTTAGTGTTTCCACACAAATGATCATGAGGTCAATCATCCTAATATAATGAGCAAGTGACGTATGTACCAATCTATCCGGATTCATTAATCCCATTTTTAGTAATCCAATGATTGGAAACATTTTAGCTTTTAGGCTATCTAAGAATTTAGATCTCATTAGCATGATCTCATCATGATTCTAAAAGCATTGCTTAAAACTATGAGTTTGTCACATATTATTAAGACAATACTATGTAGATAATTAAATGCCTTTAGTAAATAAATACTTTTATTAATAAATGAATAAGATTGTTTACAAAGTATATGCTTTATCATCAAACATGATTGGCTTCTATGCATACTACTTTCAATCTCCCACTTGCATTAAAGCCAATCACCATGGTATCTCATACCCATCTTCTCTAAGTGACGATCGAACTGCTGTTGTGTTAAACATTAGTGAATGGATCTGCAATGTTGTCTTGAGAGTCCACACTCTCCAGGGTGACATCTCTTCTTTCAATGATTTTTCTAATCAAATGAAACCGCCGCAACACGTGTTTGAATTTTTGATGAGACCTGGGTTCCTTAGCCTGTGCAACAGCTCCGGTGTTATCACAGTATAAAGGTACTGCTCTTCTAATGCTAGGAACTACACCAAGTTCAGTTATGAACTTCTTCATCCAAACAGCCTCCTTTATAGCTTCACTTATAGTTGTGTACTCTGCCTCTGTCACTGAATCAACAACTGTTTGTTATTTGGAACTTTTTCAACTCACTGCGCTACAGTTCAAGGTAAACACATACCCCAAAACGGATTTACTATCATCTTGGTCCGTTTGAAAACTTGAGTCTATGAAGCCCTCTAATTTTAATTAAGACCCACCATAGACAAGAAATACATCCTTAGTTCTTCTCAAGTACTTTAGTATGTTTTTCACTGCCTTCTAGTGCTCTTCTCCTAGATTTGACTGATATCTACTTGTTACACTAAGTGCATAAGTGATATCTAGTCTAGTACATATCATACCATACATGATAGATCATATTGCTAAAGCATAAGGACTCTTACTCATATGATCTCTCTCCTCAGGTATCTTTGGGGTCTGTTTCTTGGAGAGATGTATTTCATGGCTCATCGACATGAGACCTCTCTTGGAATCTTCCATGCTAAGCTTATTTAGCATCGAGTGAATTTACGTTCCTTGGGACAAACATCTCTATAGATCTTTGTCCCCAAAATATAGGATGTTTCTCCCAAGTCCTTCATGGAGAAGTGTTTAGATAACTAGATTTTTATCGACTGTAACATAGGAAAATCATTCCCTATCAGTAATATATCGTCAACATATAATACAAGGAATTTAACAGCGCTCCCATTAACCTTCTTGTACACACATGATTCATCTTCGTTTTTGATAAAATCAAACTCTTTGATTGTCTCATCAAAATGGATGTTCCACCTACGAGAAATTTGCTTCAATCTATAAATGGATTGTTGCAGCTTAAAGACTTGATTTGTTCCAACCATTGAAACAAAACTCTCTGGTTTTATCATATACACATCCTCCTCAAGTTTCCCATTAATCCATCTGCCAGATTTCATAGTCATAATAAGCTACAATCGCAAGAAAATCCAAATGGACTTGAGCAAATCTATTGGTGAGAATATTTCATCATAGTCAACACATTATCTTTGTTTTAAACCTTTTGTAACCAGTCGGGCCTTATAGGTCTCTACCTTGCCGTCTGTTCTAGTCTTTCTCTTAAAGAACCATTTGAACCCAATATGATTAATGCCTTCAGGTGATGAAACCAAAGTCCATACTTGGTTCTCATACATGGAGTCCATCTCAGATTCATGGCTTCTAGCCATTTCTCTAAGTCTTTACTACTCATAGCATGTTCGTAATTCAATGGATCAACATCATTCATAATGCGTACCTCATCATCATCCTCTATGATGAATCCATACCTATCAGGTATCTTTGGTACTCTTCCAGTTTTATGAATAGGGTGTTGTATAATAGGTTTTTCTACTTAGTCAGGTACCTGACTTTGATCCATAGTATTTTGTTTCTCTTAAACTTCTTCAAGATATATCTTACTCCCATTGACCCCTTCAAGGATAAACTCATTTTCCAAGAAGGCAACATGTTTCGCAACAAACACATTTGGATCATTAGGATAATAGAAATAATACCCTAATGTTTCTTTAGGATATCCCATAAATCTACATTTTTCGAATCTAGTCTGTAGCTTACCATTCTCAAACTTTTTGACATAAGCTGGACAACCCCAAGTCTTAACATGCTTATGATTTGGTTTCTTCCATGTCCATATCATATGGAGTCTTTGGGATGGATTTGGTAGGTTCCTTGTTAAGTAGGTATGCAGCCGATTCTAGGTCACATCCTCAAAAGGAAACTAGAAGATCGGTAAAACTCATCATGGATCGAACCATGTTCAACAATGTTCGATTTCTCCTTTCAGATACACCATTCAACTATGGTGCTCCTAGTGGAGTCCATTGTGAGATTATACCATTTTCTTTGAGACAATTGAGCAATTTACTGCTTAAGTATTCACCTCCTCGATCTAATCGAAAAATCTTAATACTTTTTCCAGTTTGCTTCTCTACTTCACTTCTGAACTCTTGAACTTTTCAAATAATTCAGATTTGTATTTCATTAAATACACATACCCAAATCTTTAGTGATCATCAGTGAAAGTAATAAAATAAGAATACCTCCTCGTGCATTCATTGTCATAGGTTCACATACATCTGTGTATACCAACTCTAATAACTCTGTAACTCTTTCTCCTTTTCTACTAAAAGGAGATTTAGTCATCTTACCCATGAGACAAGATTCATAAATTGGATATGATTTATAATCAGATATCTCTAAGAGCCCATCTTTATGCAACTTGGATATGTTGGGTTTGTATATAGCGCGATTACATAATCAAATCATATAAAAGAGTGCGGAAGCGCGATAAATTGGAATTTCAAATTTTTATACAATCTCATACCATAATCATGCTTTGTGCTTAATTATCAATATAAACGAAGAAGAAGAAGAAGAAGAAGAAGAAGAAGAAGATCAGAATCATACCCTTGTAGATTCAAGCTTCATAGGTACGAGTTCAACTCCTAGTTCTTCGTGATCTCGCTCCTTCAATCTCCGAGATTGATTCTTTCCTTTGATCAACGTTAGTCACCCAAGTGTTTGGCCTCTAGAGATGATCCACCAAGGAAGAAGGGTTATTTAAGAAGGAGGGTGCTTGGCTAAACCCTAGTTTTTCTAACTATGTAGAAAAAGAAGTACTCTCTAACAATTGGAATTACGTCTACAGATATCTAGCATAAGACTCCTCTTATATAGATATTAGTTAACCATTCTAATCTAATTAAAAATAGGGTTTTATTTAATTAATTAAGCTCCCTAATCTTATTAGGGATACTTAATTAAAATCTTTTAACTAATTTACCTCTTAATCTTATTAGGAATAAATGAGAGTACTTATATTAAATTAATTCTCAAACTTCTTTAGAAATTAAAATAATAATATTTGTAATAATATTTATAAGACTCCTCTTATTAATTTATATTTAATATTTTCAAAATATTAAATAATAAATATTAAGATTTTTAATTTATTCTATCGCCATTGATTAAATTAAATACACTAAATATATTATTACGATTATGCAATTAACTTCTTAAATAATCATTCCTTTTATGGTGTGACCATTTAGGTTCTCCATATTAAACCGGTTGAGAATAAATTAATTAGAACAATTTTATTCTTATTTAAATAAATAAATAAAATTAATAATCTATTTAAATAAATAATATTTATTCTACAATAAAGATAAACCTCCTTAGCGATCAAAGACTTTCTAGATAATATAGATTTCAACATTAATCTTATAAGAACCTTTGAGTAAATAGTTTTCATACAATTCAATCCTTCCACCATAAAATGTCCTAATTAAATATAAGACATTGAATTACTGTCAAGCCTTATTTTATTTAATTATATGTATTTCGATTCCCAAATGCACAACTCCGAATGAATGCAAATTAGAAACTCCTTTCTAATTTCATTCCACCTTGGCCAGGATTCTTGGGTTGTCATTTATCGAATCACATAAGACATTTCTCTTCTTTTACTAGAAGTGGTAGATTCTTTATTGATCATTAATTATCTCCATATATAACTTATTACACCCAAGCATACCCTTTGTGTAAGACCCCAATTTTTTATGAATAAAAATTTAATTTTCTCTAAATATTATTTTGAATAATAAGGTGTTGATTTGATATAATGTTATGGTTATGGGTGATATGTGCAAATTTTGCAAAGTAAGCAAGTTGTCATAAAATATTTGTTTGGTCGGAGAATATTCTTTTTGTCGGGTAATATTCGTACGACGACGTAATCATTGGTGGACCACATAACGAATTAATTATCGGATATAGAAAGCGATAGAAATAACCTTTTTATAAAAAATAACGGCAAAACTTTTACCGTTAACTATTGAAATACTCGGTGATAAAAGTACAGTATTGCACAGTATCTCTGATTATTAATTCTTACGTAAGAAGTCACTCAGTTTCATTCAAATTGTCACAATAATTGTTGCATTGTATCTCATATTATTGATTCAATTATTG
The DNA here is from genome assembly GCA_020205605.1 of Panax ginseng. Lineage (NCBI taxonomy): Eukaryota > Viridiplantae > Streptophyta > Magnoliopsida > Apiales > Araliaceae > Panax > Panax ginseng. Next base: position 42,144,592 of record CM035141.1, on the reverse strand, counting down.
TCACAGTATCATCTGCATAATATTTTATATTATTAAATCAATAATTGACACGACACAATTATTCATATTATTAGTTAGCATTATTGGCAATGTCTAGTAAATTCTGTCGAAGAAAGTGGTTAGGTTATATAATTGCGCGCCAATAAGGGTAAATCCTTATCGGAAATCCCCTTTTTTCTTGAGAATGTTCTGGTTGTTAATATTATGAGATTATAATATAAATTGTGAATAATTATTATGTGATAGATATTGGTTCAATTTTGATATAAATGAAGGAATTTAGCATGAAACATTTGTTGAAAGTTTAACATACTTTTTTATGGAATCACAATTATCTTCTACGATAAAATATTTATTCAAATATATTATTATAATATTACATTATAATAGTATAATGTGATAATATAATAATATAATTTTTATAATTTAAATGGTAATATTATTATAATAATATATAATTTTCAAGATGTGAATAAAAGTGGAGTGAAGGTTGTCATTTTGATTTGGTATTCTTTTTTAAAAATCCTTCCGTGCACTTCTGCACATTCTTTTTCTTTTTGGTGGCTTGATAGAATGCCTTCAAAGCATGTTTTCTAAATTATGGGCCCTCAACCATTGGAAATGAGAGGTTAGGTAGAGAAAAAGAGAGTTAGGCAGAGAAAGAAAGGAAAAGTTAGGCAGGGAAGTTTATCTTTTCCCTCCATGCTGCACTATAAATGGGGGGTAACTCTCATTCCTAAACACACCAAAAATCTCAAGCATTCCTACTGCAATATTGTGAGTATTTCTTTTGAGTATAAGAATACTTTGAGTGTAGCTTTTAGTGCAAGATTTTCTCAGGATAATATCCGATATTCTAGTCAAATCTAGTTTCTTACTAAGGTAAAGAATATTATTTTATTTCAATATTCGTAAAAAAAATCATTTTTTTATATTCCATATTATGTAAGTGATATTATTTTATTTCATATTCCTAAATTTAAACTTATTAAGTTAAGTATTGCTTCTATAATTCCTAAAATGATTAGAAATTCCTTAAGTTTTGCGCTTCATCTAATATCATTTCACTGGAATATTGGTCTGAACTCTCTTATTAAACTTTAATCTTTTCAAGCCGGTGTACTATTCATGGGTAATATCCATGGATATTATTCATATGGTACTATTCATACGGTACTATTCATGAGTACTGTTCACAACATAATTTAATTTTTTTTTCTGTCCAAATTATTTTTGATACATGAATATCATTATTGAATTTTACCCCACAATTAGTTATCATGTTGACAATTTGGACATTTTTGAACCCTGGATAAATTGAATTATAAATCTCTAATATTTATCCTTAATCTCACTTGATTGATTCTTTATATCATTGTCATCATCCTCATGCTTATATTGTACTGGAATTCATCTTTAGCCCGTAGTGCAAAGATGGACTGTTGATTGGTATGATTATGACCAAGAATTATGTATTGGTATAATCATAACTGTTAATATTACAGATAAAGGTTTGTGATGAAAGTCTTCTTTAGCCAGTAGTGCATAGATGGACAGATGTATGACATGATCATGACCACTGGTGATAAAAACGATTATCTTTGGCCCGTAGTGCATAGATAATTCATTGATTGGAAATATTTATTGATTGGTGTTATAGGGATAAAATATTGATGATGGATTTTGAAATCATAGAAGATAGTAGATATCATGCTCTAATTGACTCTTCTAATGGATTGTTATTTCCGTTACAGTTGTTGATCTAAAACTTGTTTTCTATTGTATTCTATCAGATTTTTCCCTATTGAGGACTAAGGATAATTTTTTTCTATATTATCTTAGTCATAATATTCTTTACTGGGCTAGTTGAGCTCACCCTTTTCCTTTTGGTTCCATTGTTCTTCTCAGGAGGCGAGAATGTAGATGGGACTAGTCGGGGAGTGGAGTAATGGTCCAAGATGGTTATTATAGTAATCCTCACTATTTTGTAAAATAGTGTGACAATAACTGTAATGAGGACTTGATTTGAGTTTCGATATTGTCTACGAGACAATATTTGTATTGAAACTCACAGCTTATATTTTTTCGTATTTACATGATAATTAATAGTTGTATAAATGAAGTTTGTATTTGAATTATATACCATGTATTTGGCAACTCAGAATGGGTTGTGTGGACCTATTTTGGGGGAATCACACTTTGATATACCCTAAGGGTCTTAAGGAATAAGTCAAAGTATAATTCATTATACACAAGATACTATGATGATCTCAAGTCTAAGGATCACTTGTACTACTATCACTATAAGAATTCCTATTGACATGCAAATAAAACTCCATTAGGTATTCCTTAGCGAGCCACATTTAGTGAAATTATTCTTCAATAAGCACCTATATACTTACTTTAATGTCTCCACACAAATGATCATGAGATCAATCATCCTCATCCAATGAGCATGTAACGTATGTAATAATCTATCCAACTTCATTAATCCTCTTTTTAGTAATCCAACGATTGGGAAGTATTTTAGTTTTAAGCTATCTAAGAATTTAGATCTCATTAGCATGATTGTGACGCCCCCAAAAATAGGTATAAAAACCCATTCTGAGTCGCCAAATACATGGTACATAATTTAAATACAACTAAATATATACAACTATCGTACAAAATATGGCAACACAATAGCTGAGTTTTAATACAAATATTGTCTCGTAGACAATATCCAAACTTAAATAAAGTCCTCATTACAATTATTTTCACACTATTTTACAGAATAGTGAGGACTACTATAGCAACCATCTTAGACCGTCACTCCATTACCCGACTAGTCCCAACTATATTCTCATTTCCTGAAGAGAACAATGAAAGAAAAGGGTAAGCTTAACTAGCCCAGTAAAGAATATTATGACTAAGATAATATATAACAAATTATCCTTAGTCCTCAACAGTATAAAAACTAATAGAATACAATAGACAAAAAGTTTAGATCAACAACTGCAGCGAAATAAGCAATCCATTAGAAGAGTCAAGTAGAGCATGATGTCTACTATCTTCTATGATTTAAAAGTTCATCATCAATATTTTATTTCTGTAACACAACTCAATAAATTATCCACATCACCGAATTATCCATGCACTATGGGCCAATGATATTCGTTAGTATCACATCCTCGAATTATCCATGCACTACGGGCCAAGGATATTCCTTATTATCACCAGTGGTCATGATCATGCCAATTAACTGTCCATCTATGCACTACGGGCCAAAGAGGACTTTTAACACATCATTTATAACATTACAGGTCATGATTATACAGATACATAATTTCTGATCATAATCATACCAATCAGCATTCCATCTATGCACTATGGGCCAAAGATAACTTTCACCACAATATAAGCATGAGGATGATGACAATGATATAAGAAATCAATCAAGTGAGATTAAGGATAAATATTAAAGATTTATAATTTAATTTATCCAGAGTTTAAGAATGTCCAAATTGTCAACATGATAACTACTTTGTGGAGTAAAATTCAAGAATAATATGCATGTATCAAAAATAATTTGGACAGAAAAGAAATCAATTTTTATCGTAAATAGTACCCCGTGAATAGTACTTCATGAATATGACCTCATGAATAGTACCTCATGAATAGTACCGTATGTATGAATAGTGCCGTACGTATGAATAGTACCCATGAATAGTAATCTGGCATTAAAAGCTTTAAATTTAATAAGAAAGTTCAGAAAAATGTTTCAGTGAAACGATACTAGATGAAGTTAAAAATTCAAGGATATTCTACTAATTTCAAGGAATATAGAAGCAATACTTATCAAAATAAGTGTAGATTTAGGAATATGAAATGAAATAATATTACTTACATATTATAAAGTATGGAAGAAAATAATATTTCTTACGAATATTGAAAGAAAATAATATCCCTTACCTTAAAAGGAGAGTACTTCTGACTGGTATAGCGTAGATATTCTTGAAGAAAACTTGCACTATTTGCTACACTCAAAGTTTCCTTAAACTCAAAAAAATACGCTCAATATTATAGAAGAAGAATTCTCTGATTCTGGTGTGATTTTCATTTCTAAACCAAGCATCCTATTTATAGGAGAATGGCAGGATACTATTTAGGAAATTCATGAATGAACAGTGACATTTTCACAGGCACAGAATCGGCAGAAAAAAAATTTGATTTTACTATACAGCACTATGCAATAAAATATTCTAATAAAATGAAAACTTTATATATGTTATAAAATTATAATGGATGTCTAGATTCATATATATGATGTCTAGATTCATTCTTATCTTTAATTGTAACTCCCATGTCCATTGAGTTATGAAACTCATGACCTTTGAGTTTTGTAACATCCTAGTATTGATATTATTATATCTATAAATAATAACATTTGTAAAGTGACTGATGGATATACCAAATACAAAGAGAATGATCTCTTTTCTCTAATCTTCTTTGTTCTTGATTTTACTAATATTTTATTATACGTTATCAGCACGAATTACTTCTCATTTTTGTCTTGAAGATAATCATATTTGATTTGAAGGAGAAGGTATATATATATATATATATATATATATATATATATATATATATATATATTGATATGCAACATACTGCATAACATCTTTGCATATATCTGAAAAGTCATTCTTCTATTTGAAATGCCACTCAAAATTTGAAAATAACAAACAGTACAAGTTCAATTGATTAAAAAAATCTTGATGTCAAAGAAAATTCTGGATCTATAATTCCTAAGCCCACCTCCCAGGTTCAAGTTGTTGAGGAAGAAAACTAATCAAGTAAGAAAGAATGTCACAGGCTTCCTATTTTGGCCGTGCGCTGCCATGTGTTCCACATGTGACAACCCGAGAATTAGATGAAACAACCCGGGTCAAATCCCGAGTCCGGAACAAATCTCGGGTCAAATCCCAAGTCCGAATCGAATCAAATCCATCAAATCATAAGGCCTCAAACTACTGGCCCAATAGTATCTTCTTGGGTCATCTTAGCCCACCACAGGCTCCCAAAAGGTCATGACTTGAAGGTACTATTGGTAGTAACTTATTTCCTTATATGGAGACAAATTTTTCCCTATCTTTCGATGTGGGACTAGGGTGTTACAAACTTCCCCACTTAAATTTCTGACATCCCCGTCAGAATCCGATCACACACACGGCCCAAAGAACTTTGCCTCTCTAGCCATTGTGGGATAATACCGGCTGGCTTCGTGTCCCCACCTCCGGACCTTTATATCTCTATTGTGGGATAATACCACCAACCTTCGTGTCCCCACCTCCGGCAACCCGATCGGATGACCCGACACGAGCTTTCGAGAGTTGGCTTTGATACCATATGAAACAACCCGGGTCAAATCCCGAGTACGGAACAAATCTTGGGTCAAATCCCAAGTCCGAATCGAATCAAATCCATCAAATTATAAGGCCTCAAACTACTGGCCCAATAGTATCTTCTTGGGTCATCTTAGCCCACCACAGGCTCCCAAAAGGTCATGACTTGAAGGTACTATTGGTAGTAACTTATTTCTTTATATGGAGACAAATTTTTCCCCTATCTTTCGATGTGGGACTGGGGTGTTACAAACTCCCCCACTTAAATTTATGACGTCCCCGTCAGAATCTGATCACACACACGGCCCAAAGATCTTTGCCTCTCTAGCCATTGTGGGATAATCTACCGGTTTGGCCGTGTCCCCACCTCCGGGACCTTCATCTCTCCATTGTGGGATAATACCACCGACCTTCGTGTCCCCACCTCCAAAGAACTTTGATCGGATGACCCCCGACCACGAGCTTTTCGAGAACACGGCTCGATACCATATGAAATAACCCGGGTCAAATCCCGAGTCCAGAATAAATCTCGGGTCAAATCCCAAGTCCGAATCGAATCAAATCCATCAAAATAAGGCCTCAAACTACTAGCCCAATAGTATCTTCTTGGGTCATCTTAGCCCATCACAGGCTCCCAAAAGGTTATGACTTGAAGGTACTATTGATAGTAACCTATTTCTTTATATGCAGACAAATTTGTCCCCTATCTTTCGATGTGGGACTGGGGTGTTACATTAGACAATTAATAAAAATCTTGATTTGATTGATTAAAGGTTATATGATAAGACCTAGACTGGATATAAGTTCTGGATTTGAAAGTCTGTGAAGGATTTTGGTGGATTTAAAAATCTTTGATGATAAGACTTATAAGGTTTTGTATATGTGTGTACAATGATTGTATATGTGCATAGTTTGTGGATAAGGACAATGATTGATCAGGATAAGTCTTTAGCAAACCCTAAAGTTATGTTAAAAACATTGTTGTTCAGTGAGAAAATCCTAACGAACAGTTAGAAACCCTAGTATCGGCTCTGGAAAACCCTAATTTCAGTTTCGGGAATTCAAAACTATAATTCAGAATTCGTAAACCCTAATTGGGAGCTCAAAATGCTAAGTATAAAAGCTTAAGTGTTAAAAGATGTGGGATATATATTAATTGTCCAAATTGCCCTTCAAATTATAGGGGAAAAGACCAAAATACCGTTAGTGAGTGCGAAATGACCAAAATGCCCTTTTACTTAAAACTTAAGTAAAAGATTTACCAAATCTTTGGTGACTCATCAAATTTGATATGACATGTGTTCTATATCTATTTTATATCAGCCAATTTGTGCACCCTTGCAAGATTTGTATACATTGAATCTAGATCAAACTTAAAATTTCGAAATTGAGAGTGAAGAGGAGTGATAAGTTAAGCCAAGTACAACACTTAGCTTTCCAATATCAGATTCCAAGATCAGAAATCAAGATCAAAGCATAAAAGGTATAAAACCCTAATCTTTGAAAATCCTTGTGATTTATGTTATATGTTATTATTTGTTGGTTAGAGTTATGTTTAAGGATGTTATATAGTGATCTAAGATGTTACATCAAGGATCCATAACATCTAGATGCAAGAAAATAGGTTTTTAAGGACTGACTATGAAACCTAATTTTGGGGTCTAACAGCCATATGTCATGACTCATAGATCCTTGTGTGTTAGTTGTTGTGTGTGTTTGATGTAATAGAGTTGTTCTCTATCACGTGAAGAGTAGACTGGAAGTGGAATCAAGTCCATACCATGTCTATATCTTAAGTTATGAGTGGTCAAACATGGTTGACCAACCATGGGAGACTGATTTCTGGGCAACCCAGAATGTCTGACAAGCACTTTTAAGGCCTCTGATCTTGCTTCTGTTAAGGTTAATGGACATGTTAGTGTAATAGATTTGTAGAATTACATGTAGGCTATACATCCATGCCTTTAGAACACCCGGATCATGACCCGGATGAAAGATAATCATGGTCAAACATGAGTTGACCATTTGCCTGAAGAACAAATCTGGAAAACCCAGATTTCTTAAGAACATATTTTTGGCATGGTTTGACCCAGCCAAATCTTGTTCATGTGATGTTGTTAGGCTGAACTAATGTTGTATTGTTATTCCTTGACATCAATACTACATGATTGAACCATTAGATCACACACACTACAAGAAAAAGGCCTAACAGCGACCAATACTATCAGCGACCGCATGTCCGGTCGTGGATAATACTAATAGCGACCGACATCTGTGATCGTAATTTAATCTAGTCGCTATTTAATATAAGCGACCGCATACGGTCGCTGATCGGTCGCTGGCATGAATTTCCCTCCCAAAAATTTAGTGCAAAAAGTTGGCGCGTTTATTTTTTGCGACTAATATATATCGTGATCGTGATACAATGATCATTTAGAATAAATCACGTCATTAAAATTCGATGACGCATGCGATGCGATGGCGATGGCGGTCGCTGATCATCTAAAACATAATTAGACTCAGGCATTCGTTTGTTCAGTAGACGAGAAGAAAATGAGGGAGAACAGAATAGGGAGAAGAGGGAGAAGGGGGAGAAGAGAGAGGAGGAGAAATTGGCTGCCGCCGCATTGCGCCGCCGCCACCATCCTTGCCATCGTCGCTGCCACAGGTAACCCTAATTCTCTTTATTTCTGAATTGGATATAGATTGGGTGTTATTCTATTGATGGAACTTTTTCCCCACTGCATTATTCTTCGAGTTTGGTTATTCTACCTTATTGGTAGTATGTAATTTATTTCATATACATGCCACATTGACATAATTTGGAGAAGTCATGTTCTCATCATTGTTTACAGACAATAATAACCTTATTCTCCATTTGCAGTAGTGTTTTATGCATCTTCAATTTTTTTTTCATAACTTTTGGTTCAATGCCTTATTTTCCTATGAATTTGTAGATAGTTTTAAGACTTTTGCATATTAGATGGAAGCAAAGTGTCCCAAATAGTGTATTATATGCAAAGTTTTAAGACCTTTGCATATTAGATGGGGCAATGCCTAAGAGGGTTTTCAGTGAATTTGATCTAGTTCATTGCGACTGTTTCATAGTTTTCGATTAATTGTAATAGTTTATTGATTTATTTTAAAGCGATGCTTTCTTTTGTCTCTGCTGATTGGAGTGGAGGGTCTTAAAATGTGTTGGAGATCTGCATTAAGTTATTGAATTTTATAATTGTTTTACGTCTCTTGGTTGTGATTTTTTCTTATTCTTATTCTTGAAATAGTATGTTTGATAATCTTGAGGATGTTGATGTTTAAATCATGTCTACTTGGTTTTCTCAAAAGGTCGTGATATGGTCATTCATGTGGAATGCTTATGAAATTATAGTCAAATCTATGCTTATATGAGAACTATTATAGCAAATTTTTGCAACTGAAGTTTTGAGACAGTATGGAGTCCCTATATTGTCTACACATCATTTAAAAGGTGTTCCTTAACTTAGTTGTGGTCTATGTTGTGTATTGACCAAATTTCATGTTTAAAAGCCATGAAAAGTATGCTTTAAGTGGCAACTAAGATCTAAGTATAGAATTCCCATACTTGGACCATGTGGGCAAGTTTCAATAGTCATAATATGACATAAGTAAGCTATACAAGCTAAAGAAACCAAGTTAAAATGTTTTTGAGCATTAAACTTGTGAAAAATCACAATTTAAGCCCAAAAAGTGGATTTGTTTTGGGTGACCTTTAGTGCCTGATCTTATAAGACTATAATGAACTCATATAAAATTGCTAACTCTTGCCTGTGATGATTCCTAATCATTGCAATGACCAAAGCTAGTAAGAAAATCAAGTTAGGATCTATTATCGAGCCTAAAGTGAGCTTTAATAGGTTAAAATTAGCTAGATGACCAAGTAAAGTGAGATGATGATAAAAGTAACCTTAGGAAACTAAAATACACATGCTTAGACTATCCAAGTAGCCAAAACTGGAGAAATGGAAAAGTGCCAAAAATAGTTTTTTGTGAAAAAGTGAGAAAACAGGCCAGTTTGAGCCCAGTTTTGAGAAGCTTAAATGAAATGAAAAAGAAACCTAAACTTTGATTAAATTACCTTGATGTATGGATACAAAAAGAAAAGGAAATTCGATAGAGCTGAGGCAAGTTATTTTCCGAAAAGGCATGATACCACAGTGTACAGACATCTTCACCAAATACCTTAAACTATAATGAAGTAAATATATTATGATATTGCCATAATTGGGGATTCTAATTCCCTTGAAATTCTACTCTTAGAATCCTTGATCACGTAATTAGGCATATCACGCAATTTCTGAAATTCCAGACAGGAGGATGTTCATGAATAATGATATGTTTTCAAAATCTCCAGCATTATCTAAATCTTCATATATAAGCTAGTTAAATGGTCATATATGCATTCGTATTCACTGTTGTGTTATACTTCCTTGGTTGGTGTCAGTTAAAATATGTAGGATGATAACAATATACCATGCCTTTTTGAGTAGTCGATCTCAAGCTGTGTAAATTTGTTTTGGCATGTATCCTTGTTCAATTCCCGAATAATCATATATGATGCACACTCATGTTATATATGTACATATACATCTATATGTATTTATAAGCATCATAAATGGGATTGAGCTGAATTGTAAATTTCTAACAAAGGAATACAATAATTCATGTCAACATAGGTACCGTGGAATCATGGACCTCTATTCAGACCGTAGTTGGATGGCACAACGAAAGTTAAGTGCCCAGATAGGTGCTACAACTGAATTTAGAGATGGTTGCCAAGTGTTTTTGGAGTATGCGTATAGTCACCTAGAATGTATGAATGGTCACCCTTGAATCGATGTCCATGTTTGAAGTGTAGGAATGTAAATTATATGGAGGAGACGTGGTAAACTATCATTTACTTGTTTTGGGATCATGAAAATTACGAAGAATCTTTGGTGGGCACATGGGAAGAAAAGAGATGGTGGCATCACGAAGTACACAATTCAGGTGATAGTACTCATCATTATGAATGAAATGGTTCATGATATTGCGGGGCAGATTTTGTTTGGGAACAAGGCAGAGAGCAACCTATGAATTCTGATGCCAAAGACTTCTTTAAGTAGTTAGACGAGGGTAGCGAGCCATTGTGGCATGGTTTCACCAAACACACGACATGGTCTGCAATAACGACATTACTTAACATCAAGGCTGATCACAACATGAGCCATGAGTGTTTTGAGTCGCTCTTGAAGGCCATTAAGAGTATGTTGCCTGACGGTGAGAAATTACCTAGTAACTATTACTTTTGTAAGAAAATGGTGAAGAAGTTGGGTCTTGGATACCAAAAGATCGATGCATGTCCTAACGATTGCATGTTGTTTTATAAGGAAAATGAACAGTTGACAAGGTGCACATTTTGCAGTCATGATCGGTTTAGGCTTAATAAAGAGGGTATGACTACAAAAAATCAAGTATACCGTTTAAGATTCTAAGGTATTTTCCAATAACACATCGGCTAAAAAGATTGTACATGTCTTCAAGAACAGCTGAACATATGTGTTGGCATGCGAAATCTCCAGCTAAAGATGGAGAACTAAATCATCCCGCAGATGGGGAGGCTTGGAAAGATTTCAACTTAGCACATCATGGGTTTGCATTGGAACCTAGAAATGTGAGGCTTGGATTGTCCATCGATGGTTTCAATCCATTTGGCCACTCAGTTGTTCTGTACTCATGTTGGCCTGTGATTGTTACTCTATACAACTTGCCTCCTTGGATGTGTATGAAACAGCCATACTTGTTTTTTTTCACTCGTGGTTCCTGGTCCTAAGAGTCCTGGAAAGAACTTAGATGTTTACTTGAGACCTCTTATAGACAAGTTGAAGGTATTGTGGGAGGATGGAGTACAGACTTGGGATGTTGCAACGAAAACAAATTTCAATCTTAGGGCAACGGTAATGTGGACTATAAGTGACTTCTCAGCTTATGGTATGTTAGCTGGATGGAGTACACACAGGAAGTTGGCTTGTCCGTATTGTATAGAGCATACAAAGTCTTTCAATCTATCGAAAGGTCGAAAGCCTTCTTTGCCGGTTTGTATCAAATCGGTTCTTGCTTAGGTAGATCACCCGTTTCGAAGAAATAGAGAACACTTCGGGAAAGGGAAAGTAGACAATGATATGCCTGCACTGCGATTGTCGAGAATGGAGATGCGAGATCGTGTGATGAGATTGTCGATTATCCCATTTGGTAAGATTGATGCCACAAACATAATCAATGGGTTTGGAGAATCTCATAACTGGGTTTGGAGAAGCATCTTTTGGGAACTGCCTTATTGGTCTACAAATTTGATTCGTCATAATCTAGATGTGATGCATATTGAGAAGAATGTGTTTGACAATGTGTTTAACACCGTGATGAATGTTACGGGGAAGAAAAAAGATAATGATAAGGCACGTTTGGACATGAAAGATATTTGTAAGCATCCTGGATTAGAACTTTATGAATCTCCTAATGGTAAGATTGTTAAACCGCATGCAATGTACACATTGTCCAAAAAGTAAGTTGAAGATGTGTGCGCATGGGTTAAGTCTCTGAAACTACCAGATGGATATGCGTCAAACATTGCAAGGTGTGTTATGGGTGGGAAATTGCAAGGGATGAAGAGTCATTACTGTCATGTGTTCATGGAGAGAATCATGCCTATAGCATTTCGGGATCTGCTTGATAAACCAATATGGGATGCTTTGACGGATCTTAGTCGTTTCTTCAAAGACTTATGTTGAAAATCATTAAATGAGAAGGACATGTTTGTACTTAAGAAGAACATCATAGAGATCACGTGTGAACTGGAAAATATATTCCCACCTGGTTTTTTTGACTCCATGGAGCATTTGCAAATCCATCTTCCCTATGAAGCTCATGTTGGGGGTCCAGTTCAATATAGATGGATGTACCCTTTCGAGAGGGTGATGGGAAACCTTAAGAGGAAGGTGAAGAATAGAGCTTATGTCGAGGGGTCGATATGTGAGGCATACAATTTCGATGAGATATCTACGTTTGTCTCAGACTATTTTCCGGACGAAGTCTTGACAAAGGCCAATCGAGTATCAAGACATGATGATGGAGGAAATGTTGAACTAAATGGTCGGCTCTCTGTATTTGGTCTATCATCCGCCGCTTATGGAAAAAGGAAGCGATATTCCTCTCTCGAGCAAGAATTACATGTTGCACATACTTATATTCTTCTCAATTCTTGAGGAGATTGAATAATTTGTGAGGTACACATGTAAACTTGATAATTTATCTTTTAAGTTGAAAATTTATTCCAACATGTTAATGTTTATAACATTGTATAGATTATGCGATGTGAGTTGAAAGTGAAGCATCCGTCATAAGCGATAAATATATTCAAATCAATCGTGATAAAAAATTTGCACTTTGGCTAAAGGACAAAATAAGTTCAATTTCTTAACATACATATATATATATATATATATATATATATATATATATATATATATATATATATATATATATATATATCTGATGGGGGATGGGGCGGACCAAATGGATTGGAGAAACACGCGGGTCAAAATTAGCAAGGATACGGGTCATAAAAAACAAAATCGTACAACCTCACCCCAAACCCTTCCAAACAAAGGGGCGAATTCACAGAGCTCTCGCGAACTCTTGCGACTCAGGCGAACTCTCACCCAAACTCTCGTGACTCAGGCGAACTCTCAGGAGAATTTCACAGAGGTGAAGCAAAGGGGTGATTCTCTCAATTACATCCATAGGAAACCCTCGAAAACCCATATGAAAACCCCTTCCCCAGATTCTCTCTCAAAGCCTGTTGAAAATCATAGAAGCTAGGGTTTGCATCATAGAAGCAGCAAATCATCCTGCAATACCTGAAGCAGACGAGGTAACACTGCTTCCATTTTGTAATGTGTGCCTAAGTTTTTACCCTGCTTTGTGCTTTTGTGTATCAATGAGTCAAAAAGGTAAAATCTGGTTGCAGTTATGTAATATATTTTGGCTGTGGTTTTCATAATTTTATTATATTCTAAAAAGTTAATTATCAAATTTGATCATTATAGGTTTTAATCAAAATGGATAATGTTGAAGCAGAGTATGGTATGGGAGAAAATTTAGAGCGAGAAGAAGGGGGGAATTTAGACTTTGAATTAGAGAGTGGGCTAAATGAGGAGCAATATGTTAAGTTAGATCCTAATTTTTTAGATAATTTGTATAATCCTCAAGTAGCACCAGAGATGAAACCAAAAATAGGTCAAGAATTTCAAGCAATAGATGATGCTTTTAGTTTCTACAATGCATATGCAAAAGAGAGTGGCTTTAGTGTTCAAAATTGGTCTGAAAAAAAGAGACGGGGAAGTAGTGAGATCATAAGGAAAGAGTTTGTTTGTTGGAAATAGGGGAATGCTACAACAGTTGCGAACATTGAGGCAACAAGGCGCAGGGGATCAATTAAAGAGGGTTGTAAACCAAAACTTGCTATTGTGATGTCACCTGCAGACTTATATGTTGTTAGTATATTTGTTGAGGGTCATTGTCACCCATTAACAACTCCACGAAAAACACATTTGTTGCGATCTCACCGCATAATATATCAACTACCCAAAAGGCTACGACTCAATGACTTGGATGGTAAATATACCATTGCATCAACAATTCAATTTGCTTGGAGTGCAATGGGGGGGGTTGAGAATATTGGTTGTACGCAAAGAGATTTGTATAATCTCGAAAGAGATAAAGCCTAATGAGATGAAAGGACATGATGGACATATGTTGTTGCAACAAGTTTTAATGGGTGAACAAGGAAAGAATCCATCATTTTATTTCAAAATTGAGTCAAATGATGAAAACATGATTACTCATTATTTTTGGGCTGATTCAACCTCTAGACGGGCTTACAATTTTTATGGTGATGTAGTGATATTTGATACTACGTACAACACTAATCGGTATGGATTAATTTTTGCGCCACTAATGGGGGTTAATAATCATGGTCAAACAATAATATTTGCATGTGCATTCTTGAGTAATGAGACCATAGATTCATTTGTTTGGCTTTTCAACCAATTTTTGGAAGCCATGTCAAGTGATCCCCTAAGATGATCATTACTGATCAAGATCCTGCTATGACAAATGCAATTTCACAAAATCTACCAACAACATTTCATAGATATTGTAGTTAGCACATTTTAACTAAATTTTTACGAGAAGATAGATTAGGTTAAATCTGAGTGCTTACTATAAGGAGTTTTCAAATTGCATATGGAAAACAGAGATTAAGGAAGAGTTTGATTTGAAATGGATAGAGTTGGTTGAGAAGAGTGGGTTAAATGACAACAAATGGCTACAATCAATGTTTGAAATTCGTACTAAATGGGTGCTTGTAAGCATATCTGAATCATGTTTTCTCAATTTGGAATGTCAAGTAGCCAACGAAATTTGAAAGATCTCACTTATTCTTCAAAAAATATGTTTCAAAAAATAATTCATTGGTGGATTTTATGATTCAGTTTGGTAGGGGACTTGAGCGTCAACGTCATGAAGAATTATTGGCGGATCACAAAGACATGATTGATAAGCCTAGAATGAAAATGCTTCACGACTTTTTGGTGCATATGGTTGATATCTATACACATGATATATTTTTTAAGTTTCAGGATGAGATGTGGGAGAGCTTGACTTTTAAATTTAAGCTTATAGATGAGGATGAAGATCACTGTGTGTACAACATTGCAAGAAAAAGTGGCGGTAATTATCCATTGTGACAAATTCATTATGACAAGGTTAAGGATTTTGCTTCATGTACTTGCAAAAAATTTGAGAGCATGGGAATTCCTTGTAGACACGTGTTGGGATATTTGCACAAAATGCATGATTATGAAATATTGCCAAGTTAATACATTTTGAGTAGATGGACAAAAACAGTTAAATCTAGGGTAGTCGTTGATGGTAGTGGGATTGAGATAACTGATAACAGGTCATATCTACTGAAGCGGAGTCAATTAATGAAACTAGCCTTAGATATGGTTGACAAGGCCCTTACTAGCAAAGAAGCAACTAAGGTCTATATTGATGCTTTGAGTGGTGCACATGATAAAATTAATCAAATGATTAGTTGTGGTACAAGTTTTGTTGATACTGTAAAAAGAAGTCAAATTCCAAGTGTAGTTGCTTCAGGGAGTGGGGGTAGCAACTACTACAACGAGTCGAGTCAAGTGCGTGCAAAGGGTTGTGGTAAAAGGCTTAAGGGAGGGAAAGAGAAAGCATTAGGGGGACCAAAAAAATCTAATGCTAGACGGTGTAATGGGTGTGGTTTGGTTGGCCAAACACACGACAAAAAAAATTGTCCCATTCTTACAAATCGGTAAGAAATTTGTAAATTTTGCATTTGTTTTCATAGATATTGTTGTATCTAATTGTGCTTATTAGATGTCATTTTGGTTGCATGTATTCACCTTGTCATGACGGCGCAACTCCCAACCCAAGTGTAGATATTGATAGTTATTCATCTCTAGGTGATTGTATTTTGTCAACTAACATTGTATTTTGTTACTGGAATTATGTACTAATTATGTACTGCAATTATGTACTGTTTTCAACTGCAATTATGTACTGATTTCACGAATGGGCAGAGAGCAGGCGATATGAGGGAATGAACTGGAATCGCAATTATATGTATTGATTTACAAATCGCAGTATGTGATGAAGGAATGAATATATATCATCATGCATGTGCTTCGACTGTAAAATCAATTCTGAAGATGTACTGAGGGAATGAACTGCAATTATGAGGGAATGAACTGCAATTATGTACTGATTTACAAGCTGCCGAAAGTTTGTATTTTTACTTTTGGATATTAGACTATGTATTTTGTTACTTTTGTATGACATTTCTTTGCTTGGAATGTACCAATATTTTGTATGACATTGCAAATTTTTCTTTGCTTGGAACGTACCAATACATTAGTTTTATGACAGGGTCTCTGTTTTCTTTGTGCTTGAAGTAATTTTACACATTTGTTTTTCCTATGTTGAGGCAGGGGGTTCTTGTTTCCATTTATTCATCATGTTGGTTGTGCATGTTCAAATTGGTATCTTGGTGGACAATAGCTATTTTGATAGTGTTCTTTCTGTTTAATCTTCTTTGATAATGGCACATTATATTTTACAGGGTTTTTTTCCTGTATATTCGAGCAAGATTGCTGTGAGTGTGGTTGACAACGTTTTGCTTGTTCACCAAGTGGATGCAAAGGTTGTCATTTTATATGATGTATTTACTGATTCTCGACCACCTATATCTGCTCCACTTCCTCTATTATTTAGGGGATTCCACAGGGCAAGCATTTCATCCTCTCATTCAAGTAGCAACCATCCTGAAACTTTAGAGGAGAAAGATTTGTGAA
This sequence comes from Panax ginseng, assembly GCA_020205605.1. Lineage (NCBI taxonomy): Eukaryota > Viridiplantae > Streptophyta > Magnoliopsida > Apiales > Araliaceae > Panax > Panax ginseng. The sequence continues at coordinate 42,127,749 of CM035141.1, read as the reverse complement.
CCCAGTCAATTTGTGAACATAGCAGACCATACATTTGAGTTCACACAAACAATTAGCATTTTGTCAAGTCCAAAACAGAAATGAACATTATCAAAATTACAACCGATTTAATAATCCAGATTTAGAACATAGTACTTTTCATACCATAAATCCACCAATCTCATACATAACGTGTTGGTTAAATAATGAACATTATCAAAATTACAACCGATTTAATAAAATTAACAACAACACCGCATACATAACATTAACAATTATGACAAATCATTGAGTTAGTTGCAATTGACGAATTTCAATCTTCATCATCGCTACTTCGTTGGAGTCGTTAGAATTCGTTGGATGAGTTGTTACATTTAAACGCTCGGATGTGTCCATCTCCAACCTCCCTTGATTATGCAACACTCGAACATATTCGTCACACCAGCTGATGAAGTTACCACATTGCTACATATTTTGGGACACAATAAATTTATTCACTTATGTAAAAGGAACAAGTATAAAAAAATTGCAATACATAAATACATACCATTCTTGGGCAAGAATAATAGTGTCTACCCGGATTCTTTTCCGACATTGAAAGTTTTACTATACAAGGGCCCGTACCACAACGACATATGAACGGAGGCCATACGGATGTAGCAATAGACGAATTTGATGACATATTTTCTATCAGAAGACAGGCATAAAAAAGATCAACAATAATTCCAAATTGTATATTTGAATGAATAAAATATTTTTATTCAAAAGTAAAATCACAATTAAATTATAGTAGTAGTAGTAGTAGTAGTAGTAGTAGTAGTAGTAGTAGTAGTAGTAGAATAGATTTGTAATTAATTTATTGTTAATGCAGACTTAGTGTAATATGGTGTTGATGCAGAATATTATCATGAGCATCATTGTCTGTTAATAAAATAAACTCTAGATGCAGACTTAGTGTAATATAGTGTTAATGCAGACTTCGTTTCTTTCATAATTAATAAAATAAACTCTAGATTTCCATTTTTGTGATCCAAAGTGGCATGGCAATAAAACAAAGTTGTTCTTGCTTAAGGATACTCCAAATAAGAAGGCTTGCAATCATCCCTAGTCATTATTAACTACACTTCTTTGACAGAAACTTCAAAGAACAAGTGATGCTACAAAAACATCATCAAAACAAAAAAAACCTAGACTTCATCAAAAACAAAAACAAGTTGAGCTACAAAAACATCATCAAAACATCATCAAAACAAGTAAAAACAAAAACAAGACTTCAAAACATCATCAAAAACAAGTTGAGCTACAGAGTACAAGTGATGCTACAGAGTACAAGTAAAAACAAAAACAAGACTTCAAAAACAAGAACAAGTGATGCTACAGAGTACAAGTAAAAACAAAAACAAGTTGAGCTACAAAAACATCATCAAAACATCACCAATTAAGCAAAGGATATACCTTTTTGAGAGGGGGGGGGGGGAACCTAGACTTCAAGATGTGTTATTCGCGATACCTGTTCGTGAATTCGCGATAGTTTTCGAGGGTTTCCTATGGATGTAATTGAGAGAATCGCCCCTTTGCTTCACCTCTATGAAATTCGATAGCTCCAGATCTGTGTAATTGAGAGAATCGCCCCTTTGCTTCCTCTCTTTAAAATTTGTTTGCTTCAGATCACATTTGTTGATGGGTTCGTTGTGAGAGAAGAAGCAGCTAAGGGTTTGGGGAAATTCGTAGACTTCAGATTGGGGAAATTCGTTTGTAGAATGGGGAGATTCGATTTGTTTTTTATGACCTGTATCCTTGCTAATTTTGACCCGAGTGTTTCTCGGTCGTCTCTTTGAGTCATCCATTTGGTCCTACCGATCCCCTTGTATATATATATATATATATATCTGAGAAAAAGGATCAAAGTCATAATCCTTAAGTTGCATAACGCTTAAGTTGCATAATTTTATCAAAACGACGTAGAGTTTTGAGGGATCGCGGCATTTTGTAAATACCATGCCATCGCGTATTTACAAAATGCCTGCGTCTTATCAAAACTACGCGCTTTTGATAAAATTATGCAACTTAAGGCGTTATGCAACTTAAAAGATTATGCACTGATCCTTTCTATATATATATATATATATATATATATATATATATATATATATATATATATATATATATATATACTCCATATTAAATATGACTTCATTTAACAAGATGAAATTTTTGTAGGCTTTGACTGAAAGATCAACGATTCTGGCTAATGTACAAGTCCTAGCTATGGGACCAAACACGGACCAAGTCAGCCGCAATGGTTACAAAATAAATGGTTGTGAATTTCATACAAAGGCATATGGGTGTGGTAAAAGAACAACGAACTCTGGAGTGTGTATCCAAAGAGATTATTACAATGAGCTTGGTCGTGCCTTTTATGGGGAGTTGGAGGAAATCGTAGAGTTATCGTACTAGGGCACGTACGGGGGTCATATTCACTTATTCAAGTGTCGTTGGTTTGATTCAAAAAAAGGGATACGTGTTGACAGACATGGAATCGTCGATATTGACCTCCATAGGTCTGCGTGCTCCAACAAACCATTTGTTTTACCAACCCAAACAGTACAAGTATACTACACTCCTAGTCCTGTTAGGAAAAGGGAAAGACCGCCTACAGATTGGCAAGTTGTAATTCATACTCCCGCGCGTAGTCGTGTAGAAGTAGTTGATGGGGAGATTTACCAAGAGCAGATGCTTCATAGTCAAACTATAATAAATGTGGAGGACGACAATGAAGTAATCTAGTTAGATAGTGGAGATGAACCACATGAATTAGATCATGAGTCAATACTTGTGTCAGATGACATTGATACTGAGGAAGAAGAGTTATTAACTGAATCTAACACTGAATCTGAAGCAGATGATGGTTATGAATCTGCAACACGTATACAAGATGATTCTGAATCAGACATTGACACTTGAACAAATGAAATGTATGTTTAGCATTACATGTTTTTTATATCATTGTCATGTTTATGTACTTAACTATTTAAATGCAATTTTTGTTTATTGTCATTTAATATTCATTTATATACATGTTTATATCACTGTCATGTTTATTGTCATTTTATATATTCATATATACATGTAATCAAATATAACTCATAATAACATCTTGAAATTTGTAATATACAGATAGCTTCTGAAGTAGCGCAGAAAAAGTGCGGCTTGGGTAGGGGGGGCTAATCATCTGCCCAAGGCCCCTACTAATCCAGATGATCGAATTCTTATTCAGATTCGCCCTCCTCCAGATAGCACATACGTCCCGCATCATTTATATATAAGCATTTTAGATTCCATTTATACAAGATATATAGAACTTAGATGTAAATTGCTTTAATATATCTACTTATCGTTGATGTAAATTGTTGTATATTATAGTGATTTTTCGAGGATAATAAGATCGTCAAGTGCATATCATAAAACTATGTTTATAGAATTGGCCTACACTGTGCGATTACATGGGAAGACACACCTATCGCCCACAAGGATGTTTGTTTAAATGAATTTTAGGTATGTTTTTTTAATTATGATGAGATAATATAATATTCTAAGGATAATTGTTTAGTAATGTTATTATTGTTGTTTTATTTACGAAAAAAGGTATAGATGGGAGGAGCGTGAGGCTTCAATCTGATACGTATATTATTCTGGCAGAAGTGTGCGGTCCGCAGCAAAGATAATTTGAATAAAGAACGACAAAAAGCCCTTCACAATGCATCGATCGACCATCCAGGCCAGGGAGAGGATTACATGCACGAGCATAGCCCCTAGTAGTGCACCCAGTCCATATGGGCTGAGATGTGTGCCCAATGGAGAGCTGAGAGCTGGGTGAAAAGACGAAAGACTACCGCCACCAATAGATCCTCGGGTGTACTCGATGGGAAAAAGGCTAAAGGAACATACAAGCGCCGCGCAAGAGATTTCACTGATTACAAAAGATATCCTTGTGGTAACGATTTACATGTTTTAATATGTTAACAATCATGAATTGTAGAAAATATATCACATTTTTACTTAGTAATATTGGCCTATTTTTTGTATAGGAGTCTCAGTCTCAAGGTTAGCCTATCCATTGGTTGGATGTGTACGTGGCCACCCGTGATGGTCTGCCTGATGCTATCCAGATAGCGGTAATAAGTTTTAACAACTTGATCTTGTCTATCAATGCTTATAGAATTTATTTTTAACTATTTAATTGTTAACATGATGATAGGATACTTATAAGCGTTTATTGAATGAGCGCTATCCTGAAGGTACTCCACGTCCGCCAATTGATCAAGAGTTGTGGGAGAGGGCGTCTGTTGTGAAGAAGAACTACATTAAAGCTCAAGGACAACGACGACGCCCATCCTTCAGTGGCTCAGGCTGCTCTGCTACCCAGTCTTCACAGTCATCGAGTCATCCAGATGTTCATACTCCGGCTGAATGTGTGAGAGCTATATGTCGAGATCGAGATCTTACAAGATCTTGGCGGGCATCCGGGGCTCTGAGTCCAGAGGAGTTAGTCAAAGCGAAAGCAGCAGCGTAAAGCAAGAACACAACATGGGGATGGCGACGAGGTAATCAATTTGTTGTATATATTGTCGTAATATATACTAGTATCAACATAGTTACTATATTTGTAACTTGTTTTATTTTTTTGTTAATTACAGGGTGATTAAGGAGGCGATGATGCTTGACGTACCTGTTTTAGTGTTGTTTTGTAGTTATTTGATAAGCTTGTACTTGTATATTCATTCTTTGGATGTTTGTTAACTTAAACATTAGATTTGTGGTTTAAATTATTCAATTGATATTGGTTTTTAAAGGTTTATATAGTTTATATACTAGTTTGGTATATGTGTCGGTGGACGATGGATGTTTATATTATCGTGCAAATTGTTTATATTGTTGTGTATGTGTGTTGGGATAAAGTATGTACAAAACAGGTACAGTTTTTCGGGAATTATACAAAACAACAAAAATCTGGATTTCGGTTTTTTAAAATCAGCGACCGCATGCGGTCGCTGATAACTATTAGCTATTGTTTACCATTTGAGGGTATCAGCGACCGATGCTGACTCAGCTTAGCGACCGAATTCGTCATTTCGGTAGCTAATATCGGTCGCCGATATATCGGTCGCTAATAGTGGTCACTGATGTGCATCTCAGCGACCAGATTTTATGCGACGACTATCAGCGACCGGAGTCGGTCGCTGATAAGAATCTGCAACCACATGTGGTCGCTGATATGCGGTCGTTGATAGCCCCTTTTCTTGTAGTGACAAATGAAGCCCAGGAATCAAAGATTCAAGGATTAGAAAGTAGACCCATGAACTGTTCTTCATTTCTGGGTAACCTAGAAATGAAGAACATCCTCTAACAAGCTCTTTGAGAGATTATATCTCTCTGATATGTTGTTGTATGGCCATGAAAGTTGTTTGAAGTTGTAGTATTACATAAATACTACATGTTTAACACCATTAGCTGCCCGGAAACCTTAAGATCAAGGATCAAATGATGGTCAAAGTAGGCATCCAGATAAATGTCCATGAATGTTCTGGGTTGCCGAAGAACACCTATAGCGACAGTTTTGTCGCTATAGACCCCTTTAGTGACACTTTTATTATATATTAATTATTTTTATTAAATGGTTTTTGATTTTGAAAAATTCATAATAAATTTATAAAAATTATTTTAAGGCCTAAAAATAGATTTTTAATAATTTAAAGTATATTTCATTAATATTTAAGGTATTTAATTTTTTAATTATTATATTAAATAAATTGTTTAAAAATAATTTTAATACTTGAAAAATCATTTAAAATTATAATAATGTGTTAGAAAATATTTTAAGTTATTGTTAATGACTTTTAATATTTTGTGATGAAACCATACAATCTTCCTTAAGCAATTCATCAAACATTTTATATGCAACTTCAAACTAAACATTCTTTCCTTGGTTATTTTATTTCGCACAAGAACCCAATCAACCATATTTTTCTTATTCTCTTTTGGAAGTTCAAGAAAAGTATGCTCTGTCACATTTTCATAAGTCTCAACACACAAGCAATCTTCAGTTTGACTACAATCAAAAATTAATAATTTCTTTTGCACAAATTCAAAGGTCTCAACATACAAACAATCTTCATCTTGATTATAACAAAAAAAATTAAGACCTTCCTATTTGATATACTTCTTGTAGACCTTTCATCAAACACCTTGTGAGCGACACCATTTCCTTGATTCACATCAGTCGCAACTTTGATTTCTTCACTATCTGAGCCTAAGATCTTCATTTCAAATATCAGCTCCAAACCTCTTCCATTAGAAGCTCTTAAATCATTAAATTTTTTTCATGACTTTCTTGAACTTTTCATCCATAGAACTTTGCAATTCTTTCATAGATTCTCGAAAATTCTCAACATGATTTGCTAGGGTTGTAGAATTTTGATTTTCAGTTACCATTGTTCCTGGGATCGGAACGGCTTTGATACCAATTGTAAGGAACAGAGAAATAGAATAGGAATTTGAGAAGAATTAAAAGAGAAATTTAGGGAAGAAAGAAGAAAGAAGAGAATAAGGAGATAGAACCATAGAGAGGGAGAAAATATCACATCATCATTCACCAATTCCAAATATAATTATAACACAGCTATATATCTACTTAAAATATTACTATTACCATTATGCCCCCATTAATTCATATATTTATTTTTAGGGCAAAAGTGCAAAAATGTCCCTGATGTTTACCCCGAAATCTCACTTAAACCCTGAACTTTATTTTTTTTTTCCAAAAGTACATCTGACGTTACAAATTTTAGCTCAACTATGCACCTACCCCTAACAGACATGCCACATAGACTAACTCCTCCTACACCTTGACATTTTTTGCTGAAGAAGCCAAAATTTTGGTGACGAGGTATGACTATTCAGCGTTATATTACAACACACATTCTCTTCTCCTCCCTCCTCCCTCATCACCATAAACTCTTTTCCTCTCTAAAAACCCCTTCTCTCTCTCTCTACAATTTCAAGAACCAAGCAAACAACCCACAAATCAATCGGTAGCAAGGCCCCAAGGGAAGCACCTAACAACCAAGGCCCGAAAATCAGCTCCGACCACTAGAGGAGTGAAGAAGCCTCATCGATTCTGTCCTGAAAATGTAGCTTTGAGATGACCCAGTCTTTGTTCTCTGTGTTTGAACTTCCTCTTAAAGCAAAGGCTCAATGGGCTTTTCTTTTTATCATCCATGATTTTGAGTATGCTTTTACCTTGATTCCTTTTTCTGTTTGGGTCTAGGGTTTGAAACTAAAGTTATTTTCTTCGGGTTTAGTGTTATATGGGCTGAACAAATTCTTTCTATTATGGTAAAGCTTTTATTATTAGTTCTTCCTGAATTTTCTTGTAGTTTGATATACAAATAAACAAAGCATTGAGCTTTTATGTATCCATTAGATACATAAAATTACATATGCTTGTTAAATATGGTCAAAATAAAAAGTCAGTAACGGACCGCACATTTTTAACTTTTAATCGGACTATAATTTACCATGTGGAGTATGTAGAGGATTAAAACTCAAATTAGACACCTTTAAAAGAAATTAGAAAACATAGTGAACTTAAGTTAAATGAACTGAAATTGTGAACATGTTGTGGTAATTGTGGTGGATTGAGATGAAAATTTTGTTGTTGATGAGGTTGCAAGTCTTGTTTGGGTCTGAAAAGAGAAATTTGAGTAGTTCTTTTGTTTTGTTTTGATATCTTGTTGCTGCTTGTTGTTATTGTTATTAATAGAATTTCTCTTCCAATTAAAAGCCTGAAATGGAAATTAAAGTCTCAGTGGTAGGAGAGGACATAATCTACATAAATGACATGACAACATAGTCAGACCTTTTAATTCCTGACATAAATAGTAATTCAAAAATAATTTCATACATTTTCATTTGCAAATATTTCCTCTCTTTAATTATATAGATAAACCAGTAACAAGAAGCTTCCTTTTTATTCAGAGGGGGAAGGAAATGATAATGGAGAGAGAAAGAAGAGCAAATGATAATGAAGAGAGAGAGAGGATTTTAAGAGAGAAGAAGTTTACTGAAAGAAAAATTCTCTTCAGCATAATTTATCTAGGTGTAAACCACTTTAACTAGGTGGCGGTGGTCAGAGCCTACAGGCCAGTCTCACTAGGAGCTACTGCCAGGCCCAAAGCTAAAGAGAGCCCAAATTTTTGCCCAAATTTTTGAAAAAATGATATATATATATATATATATATATATATATGTGTGTGTGTGTGTGTGTGTGTGTGTGTGTGTGTGTGTGTGTGTGTGTAAAAAAATAAAAAATTAATTATAAAATATAATATAAAACAAATCAATAAATATGGAGAATCAAAATAGACTCTTAGCCACAAAAAGAAGGGAAAACCCTTCGACCCTCTCAGTTCATAAGGCAACAAAATATTTTTTTTCTCCGATGATTCTCCTCTTTTCCAACAAAGTTGGAAAATAAATCATCCACTAGCTAGACCAGTGTCTTTCTTTGAAGGAATTTTTTTTTTAAAGATACATATAGAATCTAGATAAGTAAATTTTGTAAATTGTAATATATATTTTTGTTAACTTTTTCTTATTTATTATTTGATTCAATGAAAAACTTGCATTTGGGATTTTTTGTTTTTATTTTAATGCAATGTTTACAATTGGGGTACTTTTTTTCCTTCTTTTGGGATTTTGTCCCATTAAATTTTCTCCAAACAAATTTTTTAACGAGACCCCAAGGTGTTCTTACTTATCTTTTTTTAAATTCTTATAATTTTAATAAAATTTAATTAGTTGATAATTTATTTATTTTTCTTGTTTAATTTGTATAAAGGGGCACACTTAATTTTTTTTGCCATTAGGCCTTACAAAAACCAGGACCGACTCTGGCAGGGTCGATTAGCGGTAGGAGCACAGTTGAGCTGAAATTTACGTCAGAAGTACTTTTGGAAAAAAAAAATTAAGATGCAAGTAAAATTTCGACATAAACATCAACATCATTTTTACACCTTTGCCCTTTATTTTTATATCCTTACCTATTCTTTGCATTCCATTTGCAAATTGTTCTTATCAAAACCTAAATAAATGTCCCAGTTTCTTTTTATAGTTGTATAAAATTACGCACTGTTCTGAAATTTCATCCAAGAGTTTTTCTCCTGTAAAAGAAAATTAAAAAAAAAAGGGAAAAAAACTTGGAAGAAACATGGAACAAATAAACATCCTTAAAATTTGTAAATTTTGCAAATGAGAGTTGAACAAAAGGAGTAATATAACTAATAATCATGATCAGAATTTAGTAGTCTAAGGTTTTGCCAGCCTATAAGATTACATCAGGTCTTAAGTTCTTAATTTTCCCAGAGGAAAAATTACAAGGTCCTGCAACTGGAGCAAATATTATGGCAGCAAAATCACCTGCCAATCCAGTCACCCTTCCAACTACCTCAAAACTCACAGGTAAAAAAAAGAAAAGAAGACCCGTTTAGTGTTTCTTCCCCTGTACAATCTGAAAGGCCTTGCTTCCATCTAGTCCCAGCTTCTGAAGAAAAGGCATATTCCCATTTATTATTCATGTGAGGAAAACCTACACAAAATATCAATTATCTTATGAAAATATCAATTCCCTGACAATATCGTATTTTATGCAAATACAAGAAATACTCCCTCCATTCCAAAATTAGATATACATTTGTAAAACGAATTTTAAAGATACTTTTATGTTATCAAATATAGCCTTGGTATTAGTTAGGAATTCAATTGTGATGGTTTGATATTGAAAATGATAGTAAAAAAGTAATGACAAATTAGAAACATCATGCGACTTTATAATCCTAAAATAGAAATGTATCTCTAATTTTAGAACAGACTAAAAAGAAAAATATATCTCTAATTTTGGAACAGATGGAGTAAAATTAAGAGAAGTTTAGCTGCGTCTCAATGGTAATAGATTACTCTCTTAAAACTATACTTGAAAGCAGTGAACTCAAACCTCTAAAATAGATCGATAGAATTGACAAGGACTCCATCATCTTCCCAGTGTATTTCCTTGTCCTTTGATTCTTTTCCAATTAGCTCAAGAGGAGCATCTAAGGGTGGCGGGTTCTGCATATAAAAGCCATAATATATAAAACATGAAAAAGTGCTTTTGTGTGCAAATTAGCCTGTTTTTGTAAAAACAACTAAAAGCTAAGGATTTTGTTTAAGTAGAGATCAAAGAGCTACTACCATGCAACGAATAAGAGGCCAATTTATTCCCTTGAAGAAAGGGTGCTGTTTGATTTCATTGGAACCACCATTTGATCCTAAGCGGCTTTCAGGGTCTCTTTTCAAGAGTGCATGAATTAACTGCCTGGCTGCAAGACTTACCTGCATTTCAAATAAAGTTAAATCGACTTACACAACTTTAAATGAAAATTTTCATTACAAATAACTCTAAAAATGCATTAATCAATACAAACATAACTTAGAAATGCTAGTGTGCAGAATTAAGATGAAAGCAACTACAAGCTTTTCTGTTGTTCGCAGTTATATTGAATCTTCTTTACTTGAAAATGTTATCATGCTCCCTTTGCAACCAAAGTTTAGGGTATGAAGTTTGTCGTAGCAATAACGCAAAAGCTTTCTATTTCCTTTGTTGTTTTCAATTAGAAAAAAACACCATATATCCTGATGTACAAAGCACTCCCATAAGTACCCTATTCTTAAAGTTATACCACAGTAAAGAGCTCAAAAGCCAAACTAAAGAAAAGGCTTAATATAACAGCATACAATATTCTGTTTACAGTCACATGTCATTTAAGTACATGGTCTTACCGGAATGCTACTTGGAAAGGTGAGGTCTTTGTACAAAATGTTGGCGAAGGTCTTCTGTCTGTTCTTCCCTCTGAATGGCGTACGGCCATAAAGCATCTCATAGAGCAAAATACCTGGATTCCAATTATAGATTATTGAAAATGCAAAGGAAATTAAGGTATAAGCACGTAGAAAATCATAACATGTTTCTTCATGTGCTTACCAAGAGCCCACCAATCTATAGCACTACTGTGGCCAGCTCCTTTAATAATTTCCTGAAATAAAGGTATCCATAAATTTTTTGATGAAATAGGGATCGCAAGCTGTCTAAAGGATAATGTCAGTTTCATAGCTTGAGGCAATTTAACCAGATAGAGGAATACGTAAATGGTATCAAAATATATTGTCATTGATTGAAATTAGTAGCAAAATAACATGCAAAAACCTGAAAAGCATACAGAAACATCATACAACCCCCCAACAAACAAGCTGTCTAAAGGATAATGTCAGTTTCATAGCTTGAGGCAATTTAACCAGATAGAGGAATACGTAAATGGTATCAAAATATATTGTCATTGATTGAAATTAGTAGCAAAATAACATGCAAAAACCTGAAAGGCATACAGAAACATCATATACCCCCCCCAAACAACAGGTTTCTTGTTGAAATAATCAGACATCAATACACTCATTTTCCCTTGCACTCAACAAAAGTTTAGAGTTATATGATGACTAATGACTTGTATATTGACAAACTATAAATCATAATGAATAAAAATAGAAAAAACACTGACCTTACAAGGTCATTTTAAAGCAAAAGTTAGTGAGGCTCTCACTTGTTTAATGGTAATGTTAATTGTTTGTTTTTGTTTCCTCCCAATAAGACAAAACTAATGTACGCTCCTGGAATAATGACCTATATCACAAAATTTTCTTAATCACATTCAATATTATAACAACTCCGTCCAGAAAATATGATCTCTTTATTTTGGGTGAAACAGCAAGGATTTTGGCCTTTAACTTATCTGATGTTAAAAGTATAATGCATAAACATGTATTTGACACATCTTAATATATGCGCTTAAAACATCCCAGAATTAGCAACTCTCTTTTCTGGAAGGAAGGAGTAACTATTAATAATAAGTGTACTTATATAAATATAATTCATTGTTTAACCTTCTTTCCAAAAACACACCTCTAAATTTGTCTCTTCCAGTAACTCTGAAATTTTTACTTTAAGCAAGTAGGTGGCGAAGGTTTATGAACGATAACGTACTTTACTATAATTTACCCCGAGTATAGATCAATTGTCTTATAATGAAACTGAATACTATAAGGAAACCTATAAATAGTTAATTTTTTAGAGTAGACGTCTGGTCTCCTATGCATCTAGAAGAGGCTGCTACCCTTAATTTCTCTAATTTTTTCACTATATGCATCATCATAATGTTATCTATTTGATCAGCATCCATTGGCTTATCGATAGTCATCCTATGCTTACTGAGTCCTCACACATAACAAAAAAGCTTTCTAGTCAATTTAACAAAAGCTTGTTCCTTCCTTGTCAAGTAATTATATTCCGGATCAGCCAAAATCTGCCGTTCCTGGCTCATTCTCCAGGACGAGTTTGATTAGCTGGAAGGGCCGGAAAAGGGAATGACTTCCTTCCCCTTTTCCTATACACTAAATTGAATCTGCTTCTTACCAACAATAGGAATCCATCCACTTGATAATCACCCTCTATTGGCGCTGCTTCCCAATTTCGGTCCTTCTAATGTTGGACTTATACGTCTATTACTCCTCCCTCGTCTCTTCGTAAAAATAAAAAAATATGTAAAAAAGAAATCAATTAAACAAATGAAAATAACAGTATTAAAATAATGGGTACCATCAACATTAGTTATAATTCCTCCAATTTTTTACTTATAATATAGTTATTGAGAGCATATCATACAATAAAATCATAAGAACAAAGTGACGAGCCTCATACTGGAGCAATGTATTCTTCCGTTCCAACAAATGAATTTGACTGTGTATTCGGTTCTGCAACAAATGTTGGTGGCGGTTGACTTCTAGATCTTCTACGTTTAGGAAGAGGATGCTTTATGACCTACATAAGAACATAAAAATTACAAGAACACTCTACAATTATTCGATTTTAATATTTAACCAGCATTTAAGCAGAAAATGACTCATATTTCAGATTCCATACTTATGCATTGATGATAAGAAACAACGTGGAATTCATCAAGATATATAACCACAGAGACTGGTAGGTAAACATTGAGAAGATAAGAATATCGTCAAATTAAAAATTAAAAAATATTGGGATTGAGGAGTACTGAACAACAGAAAATGATTGAAGATTTCATTTTACTAAACGAAACTTATTCGATGAAGATGATTATTCATATCTTAGAAGATTAAGTGGTGGAAACTTATGGCTTTCTATATTCTAATGGAAATCTTGAAATTTCTATGGAGCTTCTCAATGTAGGATGGATTTCTTGAAAAACTCAAATAAGATTTGCTACTTTGATCATTTTCCTCAAATCAGTACACAAATGCAAATATTTAATTGAACAAATGACTTGAAGAAAAAAAAACATCCATAGGGTTAATTTTTCTTGGGGCACCTGTTTTCACTTTGAAATATAAAATTACTGTTAAAAGAAGCTTTCATATATCTACAAGTAGTATTCATTATCAAAGAATGATATTAAAAGTCTTCTGCATGCAGTAACTAAATAAATTTTAAGCAGGAAGATAGTGGCATACTTGGGGTTTACAGGAGGTCCTAAATGAGAGATCAAAGTCGGTTAATACAATATGTCCATCCTTTTGAAGTAGCAGATTTTCTGGCTTCAGATCCCGATAAATTATACCTGTAAAATGTGTACTCAATAATAAGAACCAATTTATATTAAAGAATCAGTTACTTGCCGACTGACCGCAAATGCTGCATCTCATACAAATATTCTCTATACGACAACTTATAGATGAAAAATATCCTACTGGAGGTCTGAAATTCTGGACTGGACCTCATAAAATTAACATGTAAAACGACACATTGGATACAAAAACTATTTACTCCCTCCATCCTCCAAAGGATTTCTTAACTACAATTTTCACACACATTAAGGTAGTCAAACTGGAGGAGAGAGTATGAAATAAGTTCCAATTATACCTGCCTTAGACACAGTACTAGTGGGACCCACCAAATTATGACAAAAAGTACGGGTTATATACTCCTTTCACACATTTTAACTTTTACTTTCATTCTTAAGCCATGCTTTAGTGTACAATTATTTTTGTACTTAAGACGTGCTTTGGAGGACGGAGGGAGTATTTATTAACTGAAGCAGACTCAAGACAGTGATCCAGTCAAACTCATCTATCTTAATATTGAGTTATAAGACAATACAACAACAAACTATCCCACGCAGTTGGATTGTAAATATTTAAAAGGCCTGCCCTATCATAATATATATTACAATAATAATATGTAAACTTGGCAACCAATTACAAATAGAAGACATACAAAACATAAGCACTACACTAAGTGCGAAAAACTTATACATCTTAATGAAAGAAAAGTACAATAGAACTGTACAACAAACCCTGACAAGTTCTCAGTTGATGAAATACCTAAGCAGTGAAGATATTCCAAGCCAATAACAACCTCAGCTGCATAAAACCTGGTGGAAAATAACAGTTAAATTTAAGAGCTCATAAGCATAAGAAATATATCTACCGATTCTACCCACCATAGACATGTTCATATTAATTTTTGTTTTTGTAACAACCCGGAAATTTGGACTGTCCAGAATTTAAGTTTAAAGATTTAATTATTAATAAAATGAATTTTTATTAATACTATTATGTGCTATATGTTTATTAATCGTTCTATAACTTAGTATGATTATAAATCGGGAGGATTTTGGCTACGAGCTAGACTGAACGAGTAAGAATTTTCAAGACGAAAATAAAATTTTTCCGGGAACAAAAATATTTCCTGTGAAAAAGACGAAATACGCATTATTCACCCGACGAAACCCTAAGGGTTAGGGTTTGAATAACCTAAGCTTTTCCTAGAGTTCGGTATGTCGAAATGACATTCAGTCGAAAGATTTGACAATAATATATCGTGAAAAGTTATATAAGCCAATAAAAGTTTTTCTCGAAAAACGTGCAAAAATCGGACGAAATAAAAATGACGAAAAAGTATTGCTATGTACTTTTCACTCGTTTAACTACGTTCCCCTAACGTGAAGGAAAACGCTGAATGGTGAAAAGTGTTTTTCAATCCGAAGAATACGTAAAAGTTAATCGGTAAAGAAAAGACAAAATATCCAAAAATATTTGGATTCCGAGAATCGCAGTTTTTAAAACTGTCAGACGAAACCCGAAAGACGGAAGTACGAAGCTTCAAAGGAAAGCTACGTGAATAGTAAGGAGGTGTGAATAGTGATTTCGGGGGCGAAATGACTATTTTGCCCCTAGCCTTGGTTTTCTATAAATAGGAAGTTTAATTCATTTATTTAGGATTTTGAAAATCCTACAACTTGAGAGAGAGAGAGAGGGTTCGGATGGGAGGAAGAAGAGGAAAGGAAAGGAAGAGGAGAAGTTGACTCGTGAGCAAACTTTGTCCGACGGAAGGAGATTAAAGAAGGAAGGTAATCCGAAACCTAACTTCTATATAGTTTTCTTTAAGTTTCTATGTTCAAAAACATAACTTAATGAGAATAAGAAGTAAATGCTGTTAGGAATGATTTCATATGGTTGAAATCATTGAGAAAAGAAGAAATAAGAATTAGAAGTTTTAGTAAAGAAATTTCTTAAGGAAGTATAAGATTCGTAAAGAATTTGAGCGATCCGAATGTATCATATGAACGATTCGGTGAAATAAGTAAGGAATGGTGTTTTATAACATCGAATTCCAATAAAAAGTGAAATCGTAATTCAAAATATCGATTAAAATGAAGAACGAACGAAGAACACGAAAAACACGCGAAGAACACAAAGAACTTTGTTGATGGACAAATTTTAAACCATCATAGAATAATTGTTGTTGATGGACAAGTTTAAAACCATCGCGTATAAGTTAGTTGCTTATTGCTTGGTTAGGAACGGTAGAAACGTTTATGAAGAACGTATTAAAACTTAGCTATAACGAAGTTATGACGAAAATTTCGTAAAAGACGAACGAGAATTAGAAAGTGTGTAAATGAACTCGAACGTGTAGGGTTTCATAAGAAAGTAAGAGAACGTACAAAACGTGAGTCATGGACTCAAGAACGAACGAGTTCAGAGTTCGGATGACCGAATTATGGACGAACGAACGAAGAGCGTTAAAAACGTAAAATGAACGAAGGGTGAAGATTAAGCCAATTGAATGGCACGTTAACGGATTCAAAACGAAGTTCTCTCTGGGGGGGGTATTGAAGTACGTAAGATAAGGAAGAGAATTGACTTTGGAACGACCTCGTTCCGAGTTATAACGAAGGAGTTATGAGATCGGGAAGTAAGCGTCTCAAATTGGAGTAACACTTACAAAATATTTCTAAGGTTAGGGCTTGGCGTGGCATGGCCACCATGCTGCTATAGAGGTGGCTATGGCTGCGACCTGATCGGGGAGCCGGATCTTGAGAGACTCGCGCTTGCGAGAGAGATAAAGAGAAGAGAGTAAGCGCGTATAGCGCGGTTCAGAGAGAAGCCCAGTAATGAGCTTTTAACTGCTCAAAACTTCGGGGAAGTGTAACGAAAGCTAATGAACGTGTAGTTCATCGAATGTAACACTTAAATAAGTAATTTAAACCTTTAGTAAAGATTGAACGGAAAGATTAAGCGAGATTAAAAGACCAAGAAGGTAATGAACGTAAACGTAACGCAGTTGCAAGCAGTCTTAGCATACAACGAACAATATGGCTTCGACATTAAGAAAGAGTAATGAATATTTTGTCTACCAGATTTATGATATCACATTGCTACTCCTTGCCTCGAGAAGAGGTAAGAAAAACTACTTCTACAGTTGTACACAAAAACAATGTTCGTCCCTGAATATGTCCTCAGGCATGAAAACAACCATCAAGGAGAACTTAACCACTATTTTGAAAATTACTAATAAATGCAGGAACGTAGTTTGTACCATATAGATGTTAAACTTTTTTAAGGGATAAGTAGCAATCAGCAAATTCTTGTGGAAACTTAAAGTACTTTAAGGTAAGTAATAGCTATAAAAATGTAAAATTCATTAGAAGTACAAAGTGATATTACCTTGCAGATTCCTCTTTAAAGATTTTTAGTGGCTGCTTGTCAAGTAAAGCAAATAACTCTCCTCCAGGGCAAAAGTCTGTTATCAAGCAAACGTGTGTAGAAGTCTGAGGGAAGAGAGACATCAGAACAGTTCATTTAGTAAGTTAGACTCAAACAGAAACCGAGATAAACATCAATGAAGAATGATTTGATACATTATCAGTGGATATCTCAATTAAACTATGCTGGTATACAATGCAAAAGGAGCCGAATAGTCGAATACTCATATCCAACCCAGGAATTATACAACTTCGCAGAAGATATGAATGGTATCAAACACTCAATGCAGTCAATTTGAGAGATTCAAAATATTAAAAGCCATACTCTCTTTTCATCAGCCTCAGTAGTATATAAGTTTGATGTGAGCAACCTGTCACTATTTCCTGTGTCCTTTATATAAATTACTCTTGACAAAAATAAAACTACAGAATTGAAGACCAATTAATAAATTTCTCAAACTGCTTTCCAGAAAATTTTGCATGTGTTTAAAACTGAGATCCCGACATTTTTAATTAAAATCTTCATGGGCAGAGATCACCGAAGTGACTTATTAGCATACATGTTCACCCCTAAAATCTACTCAAGTGAACATCAACTATGACCATACAGGAAAATCTAAGGATATCTTTTGTGATGCACAATATGTTGATGCAATTTTATATTAGATTAGGCATTGCGTCAGTTAAATATGAGAATTTTACAATCATCAATTTGACATTAGCAATATGTAGATTAAAAATAATGTCGTAATACCATATGCATGTATATAGTGGTTACATGGTTTATTGATTCCAACTGTGTAACTAGATTTAATGTCAAAATTGCACCTGCACCTGAACCTGATTGATGTAATTGTAGAACTATCAAAAAAAATAGGCATTCAAGTTATTTTCATAAAATTATTTTTGTTTAAATATATTTGCATATAGTTTGTAGTCTAAGTTGGTGCATGTATAAGAACTATATCACAAGTTGGACTATTACGTTTGTTTTTAGATGGCATTAAAGGGAAGTTCCTGTAACGTCTGGTACTTTTGAGGGAAGTTCATTGAATATTAGAACATTATGGGTAAGTTTTGAAATAGTGGTATAATTCAGGGGAGACTTTTGTAGATTATCCGTATAAATATGAGCAATCCCCATAATTTCAATAGAGTTGAATATTCCTGAACTAAGAGTTTGTGCAATGTTGCCTAACTGTGCCAACTACTCGTTGCAAAGATGAACCAATCGTGGTTTCAGAGCATGTGTATCCCTTGCAAGGTATCCCAAATCATATCTTCTTTTTCCTTGTGCTTTCTTTTTGGCAATTTCAACATGTCCTACATCAAAATGGTTCCCAAGGTTGGCATTACACATTAGAGCTGGATGGATGTAGTGTAATTTTGCATCAGAGGCGTTGTGTGATCATAAAATCCTGGCCAAGTTGAATGGAAAATTTTATCCTACGGTGGTGATGTCAGCAATGCTATATGGAGCTCCATGTTGTGCAGATAAAAACATGTGAATAAGATGGGAGTAGCATAAATGAGAATGTTTAGGTGGATGTGCTGTCATACAGGATGGATAGGAAAACAATATTCAAAAGGAAGTTGGGTAACACCAAATGATAAGATGAGGAAACATATTGACATGGTTTGATCATATCTAGTGAAGGGCCTACATATGCGTTGGTATTGTCAGGTGGATAATACAAGGAGGGAGGGGTATAGCGAAAATTACTTGGGAAAAAGGTACATAGACATGAGGAGATATCTGAGGATTTGATCTAAAATAGGAGCAAATGGAGGAATGCAATCCACACAATGGAGGCCGGGTAGGGTGTTACATCCTTTTGCTTTTGTTTTATGTACCTCTTTTCAATTACTTTATTTCTTTTATTTTTATTTTCGCTTTATATATATATATATATATATATATATTGATAGATAGATAGATAGATAGATAGATAGATAGATATATATATATATATATATGTATGTATGTATGTATGTATGTATGTCGATGTATGTACTTTAACATAGATGGCCTTTTTTAATTAATTTGTTGGAATTTTAATTTTTTTTCTTTTATTTTATAATTTTATTTTTTCTCTTTCTTAATTTTTTTTATTATTTGTTTATTTATTTATTTTTCTTTGTATCTTTTTACTTTTACATAATTATTCGGATTCACTCTCAATCTACCCCAGCTAGTTTGGTTCACTTTCATCCTACCTCAGCTAGTTTGGCATGAAAGGAGTTAACTACAAAGTAATATCTACATGCTAATGGACTTCTCATTGTTCAACAAGGAGTCTGAATCTTAAATTTTAAAAAATAAGAAAGAAAAAGAAAGAACGAGTATTTCACTACTAAACCCATCATTTAAAGGTTCATATAAGATAAGTATAACTTAACTATCCATGAAATACAACTACAACCGAGCTCTAGAAGCATCAGACATAACTAGATTATAAAATGCTTTCAGGGGCATCTCTCATGTCATTGCCTACCCTCCCCCGCAACCCCCTTTTTCTTTACATTTAAGGTAGGTGAATTCATTGAGTTGAGTAGATATCTGCACCTGTCTTTAGTGTGTGTTTCAACTTTTCTAAATATCTCACACCTCTCATTTACAATAAAATTTTAATAGCAGATAACTGATTGGTCATAGAGTAAAAACCTGAAAAGAAGTGTATAGCGTTGAGAGGAAAGGATGATCGAGTAACGAAATGATTTCCCTTTCAATGCATGATCGGTGAACCTGCACATATTTTATGATCACTAAACTTTCAAACAAAATCAAAATGAGAATGAAATTACTTCCAATTCATAAATCCAGAAAAGTATATATGCTAATACCAAGTTACAAATTCTTTATAATGAAAATATATGCTAAAGCGGCAAATTAGCTCAGCATATCAATGGAGAATCAAGTAACTCAAATCAAGTATGACTCTAGGAATGAAAGAGCTTCATAGCTCCAATCTATGCAAGGGTTTAGATGCCTTTACATCAATGAAAATTATATGGCGAAACGGTTTCCACCAAATGAAGAGCAGAACAGCATGTCTTTGCCAAGAGCACACCTCTGGTCAGAGCTAAAATTTTGCATGTACCAGTTTTTTACTCAATATAACCTCATATTTAAAATTTTGTATGATTACGATACAGCATACAACAAACAGTAATCAACTGCAACCCTATGAGAAAATGCCCTTAGAGCTATGTTATACGGACTCTTCACTTTGTCCTAAAGTACTCGTGTCCGACACTCGACACTAGGACAAGGGTATGGGTATTGCTAACTTCATTCTAGTGTAAAAAATTGGCAAAATTGAGTATCACAAGTGTCAAACTCTTCAAAAGATACCGTGTTCAACCGGACACTCCATCCGAGTCCGTGTAACATAACCTCAATGTCCCTACGTATGTATATTATTCAACAAAGTCCCTACGTATGTAAATTATTCATGACTGATAATAGAAAGAAATCTGTCCGTAATACATCCTCCATCTTAAAAATAATAATAAAAAGGAAAATAAATAAAATAAGAGTACTACTTTTTTTTTGACTCATTTTCCCCGAATATTATGGTTTGCACAGGACACTCATAATTTTTTCCATTATTGTTTTTGCACTAAAAAAACTTAGTCTTTACTCTTTAAAAGTATTATCAAAAAAAGATCATCGAAACAAAAAGATCATATCTAAGTGTATCATCATGTGCAATCCTTAATAATAGGCAGGGGGAAAACGAGTTAAAACAAAGTGGTAACCCTGTTTTTAGGACAGAGGCAGCATATAAATAATCTTTCTCCGAAATGGGTTAAAAAAGGATCCATTTAAAGCATTGAGAAGATTTTAAGTATATTTGTATTTCACATGCACAACAACAATCACACATATACATTTGATAGGGGGGCAGACACAAGAAACTCAGAGTAGCACATAAATATAGTTTTATGGGAGCTAAATTTGTACTATAACAATTTCTAAAGGCTTCCAGGATGTACTTCAGATAAATGGTAAGGTAATAGATTGGTGAAATTGCAGAGATATAGTTGATTGAGATTATGGTAGCAAATACTCATAGTAACCTTTTCTTATTTAATGTGTTTTATCTTTTTCGTTTTCTTCTTGCTTTTCTACTTCTATGCTTATGATATATCTTACGTATCATATTCATTTTCAGCCTATCCAACTGATTTGGATAAAAGGCCATTGTTGGGCTGTGTTGGGTTGAGTTGAGTTCTGAAGGCCAAAAGGATAAGGATCATATCAGGATAAAGGAGAGGATTATGGATAAGCTTTTGGATGAACAACAGAATTAGGAGCAGATTGTGATTTTATTCAAAAGTTGATTAAGAAGAACTGTAGAGAAGAGGATAGAATGTGACCTAAACTACATTAGGCTTCACCTCGCAGCAAGTAGGTCATTGCACATCATAAAATCAACAGGTTCTGTACTTCTGCTTCCTATGACTAAAGCTATTAGGTATATCTATCAGTAGCTACTAGTTAGAGCCACTTTAATTGATAAGAACATGATAAATTAAGACCAGATAATATCCTAATGTGATA
Organism: Panax ginseng; assembly: GCA_020205605.1. Taxonomy (NCBI): domain Eukaryota; kingdom Viridiplantae; phylum Streptophyta; class Magnoliopsida; order Apiales; family Araliaceae; genus Panax; species Panax ginseng. The sequence continues at coordinate 42,106,035 of CM035141.1, read as the reverse complement.
TAAGATGCACAGACCACAACTGAAGCACATTTCCATAAATCTTCAAAATACATTTTCATGTATAATTGGAAACCACAGAGATTTGCAGCAGTATACAAACTTGAAAAAAAACAAACAAACTAGATGAAAGTTCAAATTCAGCTTAAAAGCTCCACTAAAACAAAGTCCAAGGTGTTCTCTGAGTGAATTTTCTGATTTGGCCCTTCTATTTTTGAAATGTGCATTAGTAGTATTCTCTATGTTAAGTAATTTTAATTATCTATGTATTTAGAGATATATGGACTATTAACAACCACCCAAGTGCAAATGCAGTGAATAAACCAAAATCCAGCTTTCCGATTGCACTTTTACTAGAAGAAGATACATCTTTCTTGAAACACGTCACTCACATAGTGAAGCTTCCCATACATAACAGAAAAGAAAAGGTAAGATCAGTATAGCGGTTATTTTCTAATGATGCTGCTAAAAGTATTTTTCCTCAAAGAGAGTGCCTTAAATATTCAAAATTTTGGCATGGGATACTATTCAATCAAAATATAGAAAAAAGAAATTACTACTCCCATTAACATTCATACCTTGTTACGGTTTAACATGATTGATTTTTCCATCGCCTTCATAGCAAACAGTTCACCTGTACCTTTTAGTTCCACCAGATGAACACTGCAGCCCACGACAACTCAATTAGATGTGTGGAAAGAGTTCCTCAAAAGTAGGAAAATGCCTCGGTACTTAAAAATTGTAGCATGCTTTTGAGGTAGTTATTGTAAAAGTTAATTTCCTTAAACCAATTGAAAACATCTCATTGGTAATTTGGCAGGTGTTACTCAAGTTAAAACAGATCAAGTTAATAATGGGATTACGTTGATAGAACAATTAACTAACATAAAGGCGGAGAGGTGAATCAGTTGTTTAGCATATTATCAGTAACAAATCTACTCACTACAACTGAATCAGGACAATAATAATTTACACAAGTTTGTGGCTGAAGTTTCAGTAACACTTCATTAAAAATTAGTTTCGCAACTTTAAAGTATGGATCACACATCATAAATTAACCTGTAACACACTACATCAAACCAACCTGTACTCCTATTGTGACTGGAAAGTCACATAACATCACAAGTCTTTACAGATGTAGTTGCTCAATCAGTCATGTCCTTAATTACATAAACATACTTTATAGACACCTTTTCTTCTTAAGAAACCACCAAACACACTTTCTTGGAACCCTGTCATATTCTCTTAAGTCGATCAACAACATATTTACATATTTCCTCTTTTCTCTGAACCCCTCCATCAACTGTCTAATTAGAAAAATAGCTTCCACAGTAGGTCTACCTGGCATAAAACTAAATTGGTTGTCTGATACTCCCATCACTATTCTTAAACGTTTTTCAATTACTCTCTTCACAACTTCATTAAATGGCACATGAGCTTAATCCCTCTGTAGTTAAGAGCAATTTTGAATCTCTCTTTTATTCTTGTAATTGGCACTAACGTACTCTTTCTCCACTCATTATGCATCTTCTAAGTATGTAATATCTTGTTAAATAAATGGCAAAAACAACCCATTTGGTCCGTGTACTCATGGTTTGGTTTCATTTTAGTCCCTATACATTTTTTTCTTTCAAAAATCTCCCTACACTAGTTTTTAGAGTAATACTTTAGTCCTCAATGCTGCCACCTCATTAAAAATAATATGACATGGCATTAAGAAAGAAAAAAATGATGAGATGTAATTCTTTTATTCCCATGCATATGAGATTAAGGACAATAATGTCTTTTATCCATATTTTAGTTTCAAAAAATAAAAATCTAATTTACTTTCTTCCTAGTTAATTTGCAAAATTTGAAATTCTCAAAACTGATATTAATTTTGTTTTATACTAATTGTAAAAATGTTATTTAAAAAATCAAAATAAACTCATGCAAGAATTTAAAATTCAATTTTTGCAATCATCTTTATTAATTAAACTGAAAAACCTGATTTTCAGGGAGATTAATAGCCATAGGAGAATAATGATATCATCAAAAGATATTATTGTCAAAAGATATTATTGTCCTCAGTTTCACATATTTGGAGTTAAAAAATTACATCTCTAACATTTTTTTCCTTTATTTTTATTGCCATGTCAGCTTTTGTAACAAGGTGGCAGTGTTTGAGAAATAAAATAATACTCTAAAAATAGTGTAGGGAGATTTTTGGAAAAAAAAACAAGTACATGGACTAAAATGAAACTAAACCATAAGTACAAGAACCAAATGGATTGTTTTGCCTTAAATAAACTAAGCCTAACTTAAGGCCACACCCTCCAAGAACCTCCAAATATCAACAGGGACACCATCCAGCCCCATAGACTTGCCTAACTTCATCTTCTTCAAAGCTTCTTTAACTTCGCTTACCGTAATTCTACACACAAACCTGCTATTGGTATCATCAAAAGCATCTCCCGGTTCCTCCAAACTTCCTTTACTCTCACCATTAACTTTTTCATAAAAGTAACTCCACCTTTTTTTAATCTCATTACATCTTACTAGGAGTTTTTGGTTCTCGTCCATGTTACATCTGTGATTCAGCAAGCTTGAAAAACCCTTTTTCTCCCTCCATCGATCAAAGCTTTTGGTATAGGTCATCATAAACCTTACCTCTATAAAATGCCTTGGAGACATTTTTTTTCAACACTGGTAGAGAGGATACTGGAAGGATTCTAGGTTCCTATACCCATGAGATATGTGAGCACCCTTCCAACCATTAAGCCTCTTATAAATTCTCAAAATCATTGGATCCCAAAACAAACATGAATTAAGTGTACTTCCTAAAGGCACCCCTAGGCCCTAGATAAGTCATAAAGAGCTCCTGAACAGCAAAACCAATCTAAGAATTAGATCTGTATTTGCTAGGTAAGGCTTCCAATTGTCACTCAGGCATGTAGCTCCCACTCTACTAGTGAGTTCAAGTTTTTGTAAAATATGATAAATGTGAGTTAATTAATTTATTGTTGGTCCTTTTTGAAAATTTTCAAGTAATCAATATGTATTCAATATTAAACAATGTACGAGGCCTTTACATATGCTCATAAATAATTATTCTACATAAGTCATGTTATAAAGCTTTCCTACCTATAGAGGCTACTGCACCAAAGTACCCATTCAATTTAATTCCCTTGGGGATTTACAAGCAACCAGATGGAAATGAACGACCTGAACATGTTTATCATCAGGTTTGATGACAAACCAAACCAGACAAGAATTGGTTGGGTATGTAATCTTCAGTCAATTAGAGGATAAAAAGATGGATTAATAAATCAGTGGTGCTGAATTTTAATACTAAAGTACTAAAAATTATAAACCAATGTCAAATAATGATGATGATAATAATAATAATAATAATAATAATAATAATAATAACCACAATGATAATAAATAAATTAAAACCCATAGTGCTACAAGGTTTATCCTAACTACAATGTAGTATTTCAGTAACAGAAAGCTGAAGACATCAACAATGACAACTACTTGTTTTAATCAAAAAGTTAAAAAAGTGAGTGTACCTGCCAGTGTCTCCACATCCCAAAGGTCTTATAGGCTTAAAGTGATTCAATCCAATTCTTTCATCATTTGCAGTAATCTGTAAGTCAAAGAGATGACAATAACTTTAGTAAAATAGATAAATGTAAGATACAGGAATACATCTCTAATAGACTGTCACCAATTTTTTTTGAAATTTCAAATACTATTTGAAAGTAATCATCAAGTCATGCAGCTCTAAAATATTCTCAACTACTCTTCTACTCTTTCACAAGATGCTTGTGTACGATAGCAAAAGCATGTATTGCCTAATATACATCAGACTAACATGGGAAAATATAAAGCCCAACGACCAATAAGAAAAGTAATATTTAAAACTTTTGGTTAGTGAAAGTGAAGATCATATGTTACATATGCAGATACGTTATTATATAGCAGAGACAAAATATAAGGAAAGGGGAAAGAATAAAGAGCACAGGGTCTGGGGACTCGTACATCAGCTATTTATATTCCAATACATGGAGTACTAGAATGTGAAAACCTAACAATAGATGCAAGTTTATCACATAATATGCAAATTTATGTCTTAACGTTAAAATCTCGATAAAGGCCTACGAATGTTGGGTAGACCCTAAGACGCTTAAGATGGCTACTGCAGAACATTCAATGTTACTTTTGTTGGCTTTAACACTCAGAATTTCAGCCTTTAGAAATTTTATGGAAGCTCAAAATCTAACATATGGAGTGAAAGTTTGCTGACTTACATTAAAAATATTAAAGCCCATGTTTTTTATTGAAGCCTAATTTGGAATTTCATTATAATTATCTCATGTGAACTAGTCTTTTAGTTTGATTTGCTTTTTATGCTCAAAATGACCTTGGAAGAACCTAAGCTTTAATATGAATTGTTTGTCCATATTTTTACACGTCAATGATGGTTCGCCACATATCACGTCAGTTTTAGACACGTCTTTGATGTTGTGTCCACATAAATGTCCACAATCGGACCATTCTGATGACACATCAAATACCAAATTGCTTTATCTTTCAACATATCAGTCAACACTTACAAATTTTCTGTCTAGCAGCTACATTGATTTGTTGCGTTGACATTTAATGCATCTATACTAGCTTTAGAAACAAGTATTGAATGCTTTATTTAATCCACATTCGAAGGAAGCATAATGCAGAATCACAGAAATATAATAGGCAACTTTTGTACTGAACTAACAATTCAAAAAACTCCTTCAAATTCAGTTGAGGACCACATAAAGAGATAATATAATCCAATTAAAATTGGTACCTTATTTATAGCCGTCCAACAAGAATTGTATCTGTTGTGAGGTTTAGGAAAGACAGGTTGAGAGTGGATAGTCCACAAGTCCTCAGGAGTCTGAAAATGGCACAATATTAAGCTTGCATTAGCATTTATTAGCAATAATGAAAATGAAGCATGAATTTTTCACGCATGAACTATATGTTCCGTTTTAGGAAGGCATAATTTACACATTAGATATAAAAGTGAACTTCAGTAGCTAAACTATAAGGGAAAAATTATCTTTAATTGTGGTCAAAAAGCATTGTTCGTTCCAATGTTCTAAAAGGCACTAGACGGGAGGCGTGCAGCCGGGGGGCCTAGGCGGGATTTTGTTTTTCAAGTCAATTTTAATATTTTATTTTACATTTATCCAAACAAAACAATAATATAAAGCAAAACAATCTATAATAAAGATAATAAAGGATATTGCTTAAAGTTCAAACACATATCTTTAACGTATTAGGTTTATTCATAAACAAGATTGCTATTAAATAATAAAATTTAAAATTTCAAGAATTCAATTCAATATTAAAACTTTAGAAACTAAACATAAATTTAAGAATTATATTGATTTAAATTAAATATTACAAATGTATCATCATTTATATAATTTGAAGTTGGTACAAGTTCATAAAATTACAACTATAATAAAATTATCCATTTTGACTTTATCTTGTTCACTTCTTGTTGTGATTTGATATGCTACAACATGCATTATGAATATGGTAAATCATTAAAAAAATAAATATATCAAATATCTGGTTTGTGTAGTTATTAATAAAAAAAATATCGCCTAGCCCCCCTAGCGCCTAGTTTTAGGCCCTTCTAATTTTCTGGAGGGATTTTTTGGCCTAGGAGTAGGCGGAGGGCCCTAGCGCTTGGCGGCCGCCTTTTAGAATACTTACTTAGTGACGAGCGGATCTACTATATAGCCCTTGTAGGCATTGCTACACTAGCCTTTGAAAAACAAACTTTTAAAAGGTAATATATATATATATATATATATATATAGTAGCGAATCTTAAACTCACCATATCCAACTCATAAGAGCTCACCCCTTTTAGCTTTGAGCGGACAGCGACGACAGTTCGATCATGGCAACGTTCAACCGCTGCCTATATTTTAGTGACGCTATATGTTGTATCATAAAAATATAGACTACAGTTGTATGACCGAACCATATATCCGTCGCTAAAGAAAGGGTGAACTCGAGTGAGATTGGATAAAGTGAGCTAAAATCAAGATTTATATATATATATATATATATATATATATATATATATATATATATATATATATATATACACATTGGACTTAAGATAAAAGCTTTTTTATTAGATTAGAGAAGATAAAAGAGGAACTTTTCATTATGTTTTTGAATTTTGGATACAAAAGAAAAGAAGAAAAAATTTAAATTAGGATGGAAAAAAGATAATAAAAAACTTGCAAGTATTCTTTTTATGTTTGCACATGGAAAACATTTAATTTTAAATACAGATTACCACTTTATCCTTGTATTAAATGTTCTTATGTTTGTATATAAAGAGTAACGTTGAGACTACAAAAAATTTACAAAAGTTTTTTTTCTTTTTCGTCTAAACCTGTTCAATTTTTAATGGAAAACTTTAGTAAGAAAAGTGGTCAATTTTTTTTGTCTATTTCTTTTCTTTTTCGTTCCTAAAAATACTCACAAACAAGAAAAATAGATAGCAAATTTAAATTTTTCACTCATTTCTTTTCTTTTCTTTCTGTTTTAAAACTTAAGAATGCTATGAAAAAAGTATAACTTACTATCTTTTCTAGCATATAACCTCCATTACTAAATCTTTAGTTTATTTGTAATGCTACATTTGTGTATATAAAATTATTTTCAAAAGTCTTCATTTAAAAATGTATTTCAAATTTTGGAACAGAAGGAGTATTGTATTTTAATTTTAGTACTTCACTCCAATTTTTTTGTAGTTAAAAAATTTATAAAAAAAAATTCCTACATTGAAGTCCAATCCTGGATCCGCCACTGCTTAGTGATGTCAATATCATTAAATAGCATTAAACATTAACAAGTTAAGTACATCATGCATATTAGAAAAGAACCCGTAAAAGAGATTATCTGTTTCCTTCACTTGGTATTAAAAAGAAGAATTATCCAAACATACCCATGAATGATATTCAAAATATTGCTATGACATCAGTTTTATCCCAATCCAAATGCGTGTGGAAAGAGTACCTTACCAAGTTGGCATCAGGAAGTTCTCGAACAGCTTCATCAACATTTAATGCAGTTGCTTTGACCTGGAAAACATGAAGAACAGTTGTCAGAAAGGGGAAAAAAACAAAAAAAAGTTCTTCCAAGTATTTTCAATTGTTGTAAGAATATAATGAAAAAATCACCAGCTTAGCCAAACTAAGAACAAATAGTACTTAAGTTCTACGTACATCATTCACAATTACCTGATTCTAAAACTCCTATTTTGATAGTGAAATTTCATGCGTTATCAAACTTTTCTAATGTTTTTGCCAGGGAGAGTTTTTTTTCATCGCATAACTTTTGTTAACCCTACACGCTTATATGTTGACAAAACCATAACAAAAGGTTATAATAAAGACATGGGTATCAAAGAGAGGAGGCAAGTAAACAATGTGCAATAACATTACGCATACATACATAAGACTATAAAAGGCCTGTTCAGGATCAACTGCCTTAAGAGATTAAACTGTGATAGAATGAGCTTAACAGTGTTCTATTATTAACACAAAAGTACACATTGCACCCCAAACTTTACACCCCAAGCAACTTTTCATCCCAAAATTTAAAAAGTTTCTCCACGCACCCTGACATTTATTTTGTTTTATAATGCACACTCCCACTCAACCAGTCAAAAGTGAACAAGAGTTTCAGTTGCTCTACTTTTTATGGGTAAAATAGGAACTTCAATATACAATTCTTATTGAAAAGAAAATAGCAAGTCATATTTTGTAGCTGACAAAAAAGTCCAAATGTATACCCATCTTAATAAGTGTAATTTGATCTTAAGGATTCTTTTGTAGGTTGGCTTATCTCTAAATGCAGATGTGAGGATGACTGGATGACAGAGGTTCGACATTCATATATATATATTATATATATATATATATATATATATATATATATATATATATATATATATATATATATATATATGATGCCAAATCCTGCCATACTCCCAATTTTAGATTTCCCAAATCGCCAAATCCCCTATTCCCCTATGATGAACACGAATTTTCAAACCCGAATCTTCTTTTTTCACCACATCTTCTCTTACTAAACTCACCAACGTCCAAATTTCAAATGAAGATTTATCAGGTATGAAGATAGATTTTGCAGATGAATAGATTGAGTTTGTAAATGCAATGAAAGCAAAGGCATATGATTCAACTCGCAGTTGATTCAACTGCTATTAATATTATCCTTTATATTCCATACATACATCCTCATGGAACTCAGCTCACCACCAAAACAGTCACGGTGAATGTAAATCTGAGGCTAACGCAGGAGTAAAACCTATTGAAGAATTAAATCACGGGCTTCTGCTCATTAGGATTTAATGCATCAAACTAATTGGACCAAAAACTTGAGACGTTTAATTATATCCTGCCACCTCCCTATGCTATTGTGTGCAGTGCAGTGTAAAGCATCTCTAAGTAGATTATAGATTTTGTGGATGAGAGATTAAATTGATGGGTTTGAGATGGAAGTGAATTTTAATGGCGATATGGGGTGTCACCACGTTGAAATATTGAAACTGTAAAAGGTTTGAGACTTACTGTTAATGTGGGTCTCTCTTCTCTTCCACACATTGTGGAGAGAGATGAGAAATAAAGAGAAAGAAATGAAAGTTTGTGTTTTAGATAGAGATTCTGGACGACAAGGTTAGGGGTGGGGGGATGATGATGGATGGTGGGGTTAGAGTCAGGATTCTCGTGATGGTGGACGAAAAAGATGGTAGTTAATGGGGTTGGGGTTTGATTTTGGGTTTTAGGATTTGGATTTGGGGAACATTAGGGTGCAAGGAGAAACTTTTTAAACTTTAGGGTGGAAATATTTTGGGTGCAAGGAGATGGTATGTCTTGAATTCTAGTTCAGGATCTAACATTTGATCTGAACCTAGTTATATTTTGGGGCGACCCAAAGGAAAAGAAAGATGAGGTGTAGTGGTGGTTGCGGAGGTCGAAGTCCGGTATGGATATGCTATGTTATTTGGGTCCGGTATTCTTTTCTTTCTTAGTTTTTAGCCGCTTTACCTCTTTCAGAGAGAAACAATTTGGGTGTATTTGGATTTTGGGGTCTGAGAATTATCTTGTATTCTTCACACTTTGATATAATGATATCTTCTGCCTCTAGCATGTAGATTTTCCTGATTTGGATTTCCATGTAATACTTTTGTTTTTGTGTTTAATTTCCTTTATTGATTTATGTGTTTGTCATAGTTTGTTGTAACAACATATATATTTAAGTAAAAGGCACAATCTAAGATAAGTTATCTAAGGTCACTTCCAATACAACACCATTTAATCATCATCTCAATAATTTAACCGTACAGATGTAATGAGCATGCAAAATATGAGATTATGTAAAATTTTGTTTGATTTGAGGTAATGCATCAACAACTTTATAACAATAGAAGTTACTAAAATCTGAACTGTCGAAATACATACTTATTTACAAAATATTTACACCATTATAAAAATGATATTTCAATACCTCAATTCAAACGAAATTTTACGTAATCTCATATTTTGGTGTGCTCAGTACGGTTAGATTATTAAGTTAACGATCAAATGATGTGGTATTAAAAGTAGGTCGATCTAAGATGTTCTTTACTCTCTCTTTGCCTCTCTCTCTCTCTCTCTCTCTCTATATATATATATATATATATATTACTTTTCTGTTACAGATAATTCTGACACTTTTAATCCTTTATTTTTTATCTCTATGCAGTCATGCCCCCCTCAACTACTCTTGACCTCACCCTGCATTGCATATTTGTGTATTGGGCACTTAAATAAGACATAATTGTCAAAAGACTGATTATTTGACTTGAGTTTGAATTTATGTGCACATCTGTTCGTTCCAAACAAAAAAATTAACCTTGTACCTCCCTCATTTGGGACTGGCAGGAAATATAACTCGAGTGAATTGCTGCTGGTTCACCAAAATATTCTACATTATATCTGAGGTGAGGTCCCATGTTTCAAAATAACACAGTCTCTTGGCAGTATCGTTCCCAAAGTGAATAGTGTGCTACATCATGCCATACAAAAAGCTAGTACTTAAGAAATGTTAATATTTTGTTGGCCTCGTTAATGTAAAAAGTACCTTTAAGTTGGTAGTGATATAGAATTAAGAGCCTAAAAAGTCGGCTTTACTTGAGAAACAACCAAACATGGGATTAACATGAAGATAATACCTACATGTGATTATTCAAAGAATATAATTCTAGAAAATGTACCAACTTAGCACTTTGTAGTTCCGTTCTCTCTGAAAGGCGGTTTCTTAGGGGCTCTACATGATCACTACCATCTAGTTGTACACCAATGAAGTATTGAAGTTCCCCCTGCAAGTATCACACAAGACTTAAATACCAACAGGAAAGTACAGCATACATAACTTCAGATATCGCTAGAAGTATTAATATGCAAGTATCACACAAGACTTAAATGCCAACAGGAAAGTACAGCATACATAACTTCAGATATCGCTAGAAGTATTAATAAGAATATACTAGAAAAAACATCTTGCAGCCACCTTTTGATCACGCATAGGTTGCAAGTGGAATAGATTCCAGAATTTCTTCCCTGCAATATTTGATATCATATAAGACATAATAGTTCCAACTAATCAGCCAATAAATCAATATTGAGGTAATAACAGAGAATCTAGTATGCGCGCATTTAAGAATCCCAAAACCAGTAGCTCACCACTCTTAGTGTAGTTGATCAACTGTACAGTGATTTCTCTTTGATCTCTGATCGCATCTCTTATCTTTTGGACAGTTGCTTGATCTGTTTCAGGCCCTTGAAGAAATCTGTACATAATTAAGTAATGCAAAAGAGATAATATTGATATTGTTGGGAAAAAAGAATATAATATAAAATTTGGATTTTGAAAAAAAAGACGAGATAATTAATGGAGTGAAAGGTGGAACAGAGCAGATTAGACTTGAATTCAGAAGAATTCATTGGACCAACTCCAAAACTACCATAGAAGTATTTATCACACTGATTTTCAGTTAGTTCAAAAAATCTTGCTGTTAAATCCTAGTGTCCATCACAACTACCAATCTGGCAGCCAAGGACAATTCAATTTTGGTCCTTCACAATTACCTCATGATATTATGATATCCTTATTTATAAATAATAAACATAAAAAAATACGAAATTTTTTATTACTTGAAGGTCTTAAAAGTTGGAGTTCAGTGGAAAGGACACTAATTTGAGTAGTTATATGGAAACATGAACTATCAGGCAAATAGATGATGGAACAGGATGTAATAAGCCCAAATAATTAGGAAGAAGCCCGACAAAGTATATAGAGCCGGATCATTCCCTTGTCAAACAGAAGGAACAAGTAAACTGCTATATCAAACAGTTATACAAGAACTACAAGTTCATACCGGCAGTTTCTTCCTAAAATTTCTTCCCGTGTAAACTCAGTCAGCTCGAGAAAGCTATCAGATGCAAATATCTGCATATGACAGAACGTGATTTCAGTTTCCACAAAAATCTAGATTTAAACTCCAAAACAAGCTCAGATATTTTATAATCTCCAAAGTTTGCTTGGAACAGAAAAACAAAGACCAGTTAGATGCAGGTTATGATGAGAGTATAAAACAAAAAGAATACCAGCCAAATTTTTCTTCGAACAATCACAAGTACTTGTAAATAAGATCATGTAATTCTTTCTGTTTTCTAGTTTTAGTGGAAATTCTCTTTGTATCTCAAGGACAGTCCACTATAGTAGTAAATTTATCAAAACTTAGCTTGTTTAGTCTTATCCTACAATTGGGTTATCAGGAAGTCTGGGATCCGTTATAACAAAATTCTTTTCAATGCGCTCCAATGTGGTTGCTAGGTCAATTCCTTGACGTATATGCCTTTCTGTTTCAGCACAGTCCCAACTGTCAGAGCGTTCCAAGTCTTTGGTCATTATAACTTCAGGCTCTATACTCGGCTGATCTTCAAGATTTTCTGCGTTGCTTGAAGACCTCCCTTGAAACCTGCAGCACATAAACCACAACAATGAGAACTTGCGCGAATTCTGGAGTCATAAGGCCAACAACGAGCTTATGTTGTGGATGAAGTTGATAAAATTCTGAGTACTGTAAAGAAAATTGCATGAAAAGGTTTAGAGAGTGAATCTAGAATATCCATGCAGTTTCAGAATAAGGAACACTACATAAATACAAAAAAATAGAAATTTTTCCACTTCAACCTACATAAGGTTAAACAAAGCTGGTTCACTTATTTAGGGGTAAAAAGGTTATAATGAATATCTTAGTTCAGTGTACTAACTCATCTTGGGGTTAAATACTTCAGTTACCTATGTACCGTTAAACAAGGAAATGTGAACCAAAGAGGATCAGTTCTAGGGACTCCTTGGAAATAGTTTTTTCTTCTTACTCACTTTCCCTTACTGAAAAAGTTTAAGGTTCTATTCTTTAAGATTATTTGCCCGAGTTTCTTTTGCAATTCAACCAGTTGAAAATGATACAGGGATGATGACAGCCCTTCTAATTTAGTACTACAATCTACCTTCTATTCCCTCATTACCAACACATTTGATACAGTTGTCAAATTCTATGTATCAATGTTTTAACTTATTAATACAGACTTCCTGAATTGTATTTTTCACTTTAATTTTCTTGATACTATGATACTATAACCTAAAAATTTTATTTAAAATTTTCAAGTAAAACCTATGGTGGTTGCTACATCAATGAGAATAGAGAAAATATGGGTTACAAAATTCAAAAACCCTAGAAATGAATTAATATGTACTTGAAGGGAATACAAGAATAAGGTGTATTAATACACTCTGTAAATTGACTAAATTCCATGTGAAATTTCCCCAATAGTCTAAGAAATGTTATATAAATACGTATGGAAATTTTTAAGGAGATAAGATTTCACATGAAAAGATCTTTATGAGGATAAACGGGAAGATGAGTATATGTATAGAATCTCTATATACTTAGCAAAGGTGCTTTCTATATTTGTGAAAGAAGAGGAATGGTGAATTGTTAAATGATATATAGATCAAGATAAAACTATGTTAGTAATTAATATAACTTGAACATTGTCTCTCGGTTCAGCTAAACAAGAATTTGAATAAGTAGCAAAATGCATTGGTTATTTAGATTAGCAATAAGAAGGAGGAAGTTCAAAACTCAAACTTTGAGTTAGAGATATAATTTTGAGTCATGGACCTGGTCAAGTTTCGTCCCAAGAGCGTCAAAGTTTAATCGAATGGACGGTAAACTTTAAAATGTGTAAAGGTTTGATTTCCTGCCGCAAGATTGTCAGCTACCCATTTTTACGGAGAAAAGTCAAAATTCAAGTGTGTGAGAAGTGAAACATGTTATTTGAATGAGCGTTACCAATATATAATATTGCTACTAAAGGAGGTAAAGAAAATAAAAAAGTTAAGCATATAATATTTATATATCTTTACTCATGATACATTAGAATAAATTTTATATAAAATTGGTTTAATAAAGAAAGATATTATATTTATACGTAATGTTCTTAGGAAGTAAAATAAATCTTAATTGAATTTATGTTGAATTGAGCCTAAGGATGTTATATTATAATATCTTGGGTATGTAAATAATTGTATTTGTATAAAAAATTTAGGTAAAATATGTTTTATTTTATGATAATAATAAAATATGTAATTGCATGTATGCTATGTATGTTTTTATATATATCAAAGAAGGAGTGCCACGTGAATCTTAATTATATATTAGGTAAGGTAAATTAAAATAACTCCAAGGGTTGGTGGTATTGAGAAATGTTAGTATTTAAAAGTTATACTAACCTAATAGATTAATTTGTCTATTTCAAAGTGATTAATAATTTTAAATCTAATTAAAAGCAAACCTAATTAGTTATTGATTAAAGAAATATGTTTATGTAATTAAATTCCGTAAGATCGAAATAGAAATCCCAAATAAAACAATTAGGGTAATATAAATTAAATTTATTAAATCAGTGTTTATTACATAGCCCAAAACAATTAAAGAGAAGCCTAAAAGCTGTAAAAATGCAAACCCATACTTAAGTCTACTTGATTAAAGAGAGATTTAGACATTTGATTAATCTAATTTATGCACTAAATAAAAAAGAAAATGGAGGAGTTATTGGCATGTAATGGCTGGCCACATTAACCTTTTCAAGGTAAAAGGGATTTAAGTTAATCGTAAGTCTCCAAAAGTAGAAACTCTTACAACGCGAGGACAAGTGCGGTTACTACAAAATTGGTGAAAGCACAATTACCAAAACCTTAATGGCAAGCTTTTGATTAGGCATGATTAGGCGTGGATTAAGGAAGGATATACTAACCTTTTGTCCAAGGCAAAAGAAATATGTGGAGATATTAGCATTCTATTCCAATTCACCAACATCTATCTTCCATCTTCATCATAACCTCACCCACCACGTTTCTTCTTCTTCATTTTTTTCTATAAACTAAGCGAAGATCACAAAAGAGAGGAAGAGAGAGAGAGGTTTGGTTCTTAGTAAGGTGGGGAGAAGGATATTGTTCTGGCATCCCGAGTTCCTAACCCATTTCTGGAAAGAGAGGAGAGCGTCCCTGAGGCAAGGCAAGAAATCGAACTCTAGTTTACAGTCTTTTGTAATATTCACAGTGATCTTGTAAGAGAGATTCCTTGGGAAATGCAAGTCTAATAGGCTGGATGTCTTACATGAATATTAAATCTTGAGTATAATATATTTAACATGCCCACTCTATATAGTTTATATTTGAAAATTTTGAAGAAAGGAAGCTAAGTAGTTTTGGGAAAACCTAATTTAGGGTGATCTATACTTTTCATTTGAATTCCACAAGTGGTTTTTTAGTTTTGTTTTAACCTTGTGGCATGCTGGAGCTATGAGTTAAGAGTGAAACCCCTTTGGGGGAAGATGACATTGATAAAAAATGAGCGAGATGTGGATTTAACAATAGAATAATCTCAACTAAAAAGAACTTCGTGTCTGATAGCGATCCCCACCGGATCAACTTTCGGGACCAAAATACATCAACATTTGATGTTTGATAATGAAACTCATTTTAAGGAAAATCACAGACTTAACGATTCAGAATTAGACCTAAATCGGGTTATAGATTTCATTTATTGAAATTTGGGGAAGGATCCCACAATCTAAAAAAAAATTAAAAATCTTAAAAAACTCTGCATGATTACAGCTCACGAGAGCTGGGCATTACTTAACAATTCTAAACAATCAGGATTGAAAAGTAATTAGTAGTTTACAACATTTATCATTGTAGTGACTAAATAATAGATTATTTGAGGACTCCTAATAGGTTATTTATTACTTAAAGAAAGACTTTATAAATTTATAAAATCATTAACTTAAAAAGATTTTAATAATTATCTTATAGGGCGGTTGGATGATACATTCTATACTATATTATGCGTTGTGATTGAAGTTATTTGGTCGATAATAGCCAAAGTAAGCGTGTCGACGTCTGATTTATTATATGCGAAAATTAATTAATAGACCAACATTGTTATTGCTAGGTGCATTCGAAGAGTTTTAATTAGAAGCTAGTTAAGCGTGAATAGTTTGTCCAAGCTGGTGAAGTTCTCTAACTCGAGCTCGAGTTATTAACATTTTCAAGTTATATTGGTAGATAATTGTTGTGGATTGCTTCAATAATTCAATATTATTATTGAATATTCAAGATTATAGCTGTAAGTCTCCTAACTTTCGAACTCGAGAGTTATTACAAGTTTCAAACATGCTAAAGGGATTAATTATTGACAATTATTCCAATATATTTTATTATTGATTAGCATAAATCGTAAATGAAGGCATGTTAATTTTGAGTTTGAAAATATTTCAAATGGACTTCAAAAAATCAATAATGATCTTACATTTTGAAACGGATGAATACATTTTAGATAAAAGAAGATTCTATCAAACAGAAGAAGATACATGAGCAGAACAAAAATTCGTACTCAAGTGGCACTAAAAGAGAAAAAATAGCATTTAAACAAGAGTAACTATTCAATCTCTACACAAATATGATATGGCTATTCCCCATCCATCCTATATACTTGAAAAAGGATTTAACCAAAAGGTGAATTCCAATGTAGAGGACAAAAAGTAAGGTATTTTGTACAATCTCACTCAAAAAATGTATTTCTTTTTGACAGGAGGCATAAGAAAACCGATACTGTATATAATATATGCAGATATGAAGAAAAATTCTTAACACTGTCATTTTGTATAAACTTGCATTCATTAAGTACCTCAAATACGAGGTTCAGAGCAAAATTTTGACGCTATATATACTTGTCCATAATATATTCAGACATAAAGAAAAATTCTATAACTGTTCAATCCAAATACTCCCCTAAAACAAAGAAAGAGTCCACGGGCCATAGGTGAGTGCCAAGCGTGTCATAAATATCATTGTCGCACGTATCATTTTCCCGATCAGTGGATGACTTTTGGTTCCCAGTACTAATACTAGAAACCAGAATCTCATGCTTGGAAGCCAGATCCCCAATCTTTATGATTGTGCAAATGCTAACAGTAACCCTTACAGAAAAATGGCCTTCTTCTAGTCATAAAAAAGACAGTTGGCTGATTTAAGTTCTTTGGGCATTTAAAAACACAGCTGAAAGCACGTAGCGCGCAATTATTTCAATTTTATTTTAGTGGTTCAGCTAGCCTTTTAGGGCAAGGGTAATAGACTCAAATTGTATCTTAAGAACGTGATATATAGTCAGCAAATAGTCGTTAATTCCTAGCAAATAATATGGTTAACTTTGAACAGGAAAACTTATATTAAGCTTCTTTCCTTATAATAGGTTTGCAGCATATGTTTTTCTTTAAATAACTTCCTCAAACAGGTTCAGAAGAGAGAAAATATATCTGTTTAGAGCAAGAACATAAAATTTAAACCGTAAAACCTAATGTAGCAATAACATATCTAATTATCTCTAAATACATGCATGCTTTAAATTGTGTAAATAAGCCCAACTTAAGGCAATGCTAGACACAAATGACTAGTCAAGACACAGAAACAGATAGACTTTGATTTTTAGAAAGCTTCCATTCTGCTGAAGCTCTCTAAACAACTGTTAAACAAAATGGTAGTATCATAAGTTCATAGCAAAAAACAGAAACTTGAACTAAAAGAAGACTTACCCCTTTAAGGACTTGCGCTCTGATTTCCTAGATTTATTGCTGGAGTCTTGAATAGAACTTGTGCGATTTAATTGAGGAGTTTGTCTACCAGGTGTATTGATGCTCTCGGCTTCAGCAGATATGGGGAGCATATAATCAGGGTTTAACTTGTCCTTTTCAGACTCTATGTGAGATCGTGGATGCTTTACAGTTTGTACAACCTGGGTGATGGAACCTAAAGCCTTGTCCTTCTGACGAGCTGTCATGTTGAAGGAGTGAAGATTTTAAATGTGGCAAGGGCAATTATAAACTAATTTACGCAGTTTTACATACCATCATAACGAATTAAGGACTTGGACAATCCATTTGGTCGTAATGCCTTTTCATTCACACCTTCTGTATACTTGCTGACCTCAACCTGCATTCTGCCAAAAAAAACATTGCTTGTATCAAATTAAAGACAGTAAACTGTAATCTTCTGAGGTGGTCACGTATATAGGACAATCCATCAAACAAACTAAGGAGCACCGTCTCTTTTACGGCTTTAAACCAAAACAACATTCAAAAAGAGAGCGAGCTAGAGAGACAGCAGGTGTACAACACTGAACCCATAACACAATTGAAATTGCAAGAACAGCTAGCTTTTGCTTTTAACATTTATAGTTTTAAAATTGCTATAGTCACCTTTGCCGCTTAGTTTAGCTGGTACAACTAAAATATCATCTCTGGGAAGCATTTTGGATAATAATTTAATGGTGACAAATAGAAGGATGTTATCAATTGTCAACCACAGGAGAACTAGAACACTCACTTGTCATATAAATTAATTTAAAAACAAATCACAATAAGAGTTAATATCTAAGATTCCTCAGTCCTGGAATCGGTTGCATCTTCATTTATTTTTTTATAGAAAAGCGTCCTCATCTTTAACTTTTAGGTAGTTCAGCTATTATTATTATAAAATAAAAAAAATAAAAATAAAAAACTAATGAAGACAACCAATAGTTTGCTCATATGTGACGAGAGAGATTATTGCTAGTGCCAGAACAAATGTGAGAAAATTAACTCATGAAAATAGAGAGTAAGATCTTTTATTTAACAAAAATTGCCAAATGTGGAAAATTAAAACTTCACATATTTACACTTTTGCCTTTGAAAGATAAACATAAATATGTTGACAAAAGTGCAAAATATCAACAAGCAATCCTCATTTTGATCCCATTTTAGCAATTCTTTCGGCATCAAAGTCAAATATAGCTCTATACATGGTATTTCTAATAAATAAATATTGATATAGGTTAATACTCAAATTATTTATAGTCAGCATTTTATACTCAAACAACATGTGAATCTTCTGTATTACAAAACAATTTCAATAATTCTTTTCTTATAGGTATTCATGAGCAAAACTTAACCAAAGTAACAAAAGTTTACTTAAATAAATTTAAACTACAATAGAATCTTCCACACACACAAAAAACACTAATTAGTTCACATTTGGCTGAGATGTGCATTGTAGCGATGAGATAAAGCCCATTAATAGTTTCCCATGAATAGTTTTTCACAAATTGTCGATGAGGTCTTAGCTCAATTTTACGTAAAGTGTTCCTCGTTTATGTGAGTGGAGTTTGAAGAAAAAAATTTGACCATCTGCTTTATAAGAAAGAAAAGAAAAAAAGTTTGACAATCATGCTTTATAAGAAAATTAAAATAGTGTTTGGTTACATAATTGTGAAAGTGCTTTTAAAAATATTAAGAAAAAAATTAAAATAATTGAGCGGCATGAGATTTTATTTCTTTTTAAGATATTTTGTACTTTGTGCTTTAGTCAAAAACACAGACTTTCTGTTGCATTTTAAAAGTGCTTTCAGAAACTTGCCAAACATCAAAACATTTCCATTTTTAATTTAAAAATGCATTTATCCCACCCAAAAGTTCCCGAAAACAGGCTCTTAATGAGAATGCAAATATGATACTGAAAACCAAGAAAATAAATAAATGTGATATAGAAATTACATATACAACTAAAAGAAGGTGAAAAAGGGAAAAAGAATGAGTACCCAATAAATTTAATGGTCTTTCCAGTGTAATCTTTGATAGGAGTAACAGTGAGAAGATTCCAAAACGGAGTTCCATCCTTCTTGTAATTGAAAAGTCTTCCACAATAGCTTGTCCCTGTTCTGACTGCATTTCGAATCTTTGCCACTTCATTCTGGTCCGTCTCTGGCCCCTGTAGAAACCGGCTGCACCAAAAAATTCACATTAACAATTACAAAGTCCCTTTCTTCCCCAATTTCCATCGACTTTTTTATTTCCAAAAATCTCTAGGAATTATGAATTCCTGGTAACCCTTTTGAGTACTTGAAAATGATAATCTGGTAAGAAGATTATATGTAGTAATTTGAGGACTAGCAACCCAGAAAAAGATAAGAGATCAATTTATAAAGTAACAAAAATATTTGCTACTGCACTAACGTTTTGATTTTATAAACAGTTTTTAGAAACTATTAATGTGAGAAAATTAACTCATGAAAATAGAGAGTAAGATCTTTTATTTAACAAAAATTGCCAAATGTGGAAACTTAAAACTTCACATATTTACACTTTTGCCTTTGAAAGATAAACATAAATATGTTGACAAAAGTGCAAAATATCAACAAGCAATCCTCATTTTGATCCCATTTTAGCAATTCTTTCGGCATCAAAGTCAAATATAGCTCTATACATGGTATTTCTAATAAATAAATATTGATATAGGTTAATACTCAAATTATTTATAGTCAGCATTTTATACTCAAACAACATGTGAATCTTCTGTATTACAAAACAATTTCAATAATTCTTTTCTTATAGGTATTCATGAGCAAAACTTAACCAAAGTAACAAAAGTTTACTTAAATAAATTTAAACTACAATAGAATCTTCCACACACAAAAAAAACACTAATTAGTTCACATTTGGCTTAGATGTGCATTGTAGCGATGAGATAAAGCCCATTAATAGTTTTTTTTCCCACCAATTATAAAAAATTAAAATGTAATATTTTATCATAATTTTTAAGTTAACCTTTTTAGATATTGGTGATATCTATCCATAGTTGATGAATTACAAAAATAAAAATCTTGTTCAAATTAATATTCACTTGATTTTATAATATAAAAAAAAAGATAGAAAAGAGAAAGATAATTTTAGTATAAGAATAAAATTATATGAGAGTGAAGTTAATACAATTATAATATCTTCTACAGTTCTACTAATGTTAGTATACGAATAAATTTTAGTATACGAATAAAATTATATGAGAGTGAAGTTAAAAGTCGCTAAACAGACTTAGGATACGGAGGCGGTCTCTAGGCGTATTTTAGGTGAATTACGTTTTTTTTTAAACGATCTCATTTATTTATTTATTTTATTTTACATGCTTGTTATATTGTACAAAATATATATATATATATATATATATATATATATATATATATATATATATTAAGGCTTAAATTTATTTCAAACTAAATGTCTAATTTTACCAAAACGAGGGCTAGGCGTCGGCTAAATCAAAGCAGTAGAAGACCGCCTAAGACCTAAACAAAGATTAATCTAACCTAAGCTAAAAAATTTATAAGACTATTTACTGAAAGCAAGAGTCTCCCCCTCTTTTGTGTATGCCTTAAAATGAACTTTATTTTTAAAATTATAAAACTATCATATAGATTCTTAGTTATGGAAAAGCTAAACTACAACTATTTTTTTTTTTAATCTTTTAATAGTCCACTTTAATTTCCTATTGCAAACACTTCATCTTAAGTAATTCTCTATCCATTTTAAAATATAAAATCATTATTAATTTTTTAAAATTAACTTAAAATATTTCAAACTCATCATTGACATAAATTAAAAAAATAATTTAGACAATAATGAATATTATAAACGACTACTAATTATAATATTTCTTGTTTTATTTTTAATAAATATTATTAATTTTGAATTTAATCTTTTTTAAATTAACTTTAAAAAATTAAATAGTGACCCTGTAATTAGAAACAGATTGAGTTCTATGACTTTCATATTTATACTGAAATTCTCCAAAATGTCAGAAGCAGACACGTGAAAAATTACATTAAAAATGTAGGTCTACTCAATTGACATTTCAAAAAAATTCAGTCAGATGATGAAATTATTATAATTTTAATTATGGAAAATAAGCAACTTATACTAAAAATATGCAATCTTACCAATTCCTTCCAACAACCTCCTTAGAAGAATAACCGGTCATATCAAAAAATCCACTACTAGCATACACAATTGGGCAATCTGGCTTAGTAGCATCAGACACAACAAATGTTTGTTGCAGCGTTGCCAATGCATCTTTCAACTCCTGCGACACCCTCGGCAACCCGTATTCGGATTCCTCCGAAAATCTGTCGGATTCGCGTCCAAATCTCTCGGACGCACTTCTGCTCCGGTCTCCATTGAAATTCGCGGCGTGGAAGCTGCTTTCCACGTCCCCAGGCTTAACAACTAGTCCCCATTCTGCTGTCCTTTTTATTATGGTACTTGCATCCACCTTGCCATTATCACTGGTGCCATCACTAGCTTTAGGAGTGGTAGTTTTACCAAAAGCCATCCATTTATTCTCCGATTTCACGTCTTTCGAGGCTGATGTTATACTCGATGATGATGCCATTTCCAACTATCGCGTCGAGAATTAGAGTAATTAAGTACTCAAATTCAGTACCACCTACATACAAACAAATTCAGTGTTAAAGAAATTAAGTACTTAAATTGAGTACTAGTTGCGTATGCGGAGAATTAAAGTAAATAAGTACTCCAAATTAAATTTGGATTCCAAATAATTAGTTTCATTCCATATTTTCTCTCTCCCCACCAAAAAAATTCATAAATTTAAAAGAAGTAAAAATAATTTAATCTATTTTAATAACAACTAAATATAATTTTTTTTATTCCATATAAATGAGTCATTCTAATCTCACTTTCATTACTGCAATTCAAATATAATATTGGTTTTGACAGTCTTATAGGAAGTTGAATTGATATATCTAGACAGTTACATTTTGGTAGCTTTTGTAATATAATTGCAGCTCTCCAATTATATTAAATGCAATGCACGCCTATAGGACTAGCCAATAGACCGTCAAAATTAATTACTTGGAATCAGTTTTCCTCAAAATCCAGTACGATTTTCATATCGAGAATTAGAGTAATTAAGTACTCAAATTAAGTACCACCTGCATATAAATACAATCAACACAACATTTTGTGATGAAATGAAGTTATTACATATTAGTAAAATAACTATATTTAGTGAACATGTACTAATATTTTTCTTTAATAAACACAATTAAAGAAGAAAAATATTAATATAATTATATGGAAATGGGTTTTGAAGATGCATACTGTTTATTGAGAGCAGACATTGAAGCTTTTTATGTGAGAGAACAGAAGCAGAGCTGACTAATAAACAAGAAAATAAGAGGAAAGAAAAAGAGTACAATGAGAAAAGAATGAGGGGATTTAATTCTCTTTCATTTTCTTTTGTTTGGCTGCAAACGGACATTAGGAGATAACGTTCACAAATTAATAGGCTTATGGAATGGTGACACGTAGCAAGAATCCTAGCCGTCAGTTGGAGTGTGTTGGTACGGATTTTAGTGGGGCCGTTCCTTTCCTTTTCTAGTAAATTTTTGTTGGGTAAAATTTTTTGTTGTGTCGTATGACGGCAGTTAAAATAGCCAAGGACAACGAATAGCTTTCATGTAAATGGCTGAAGTTGGCTATTTGTATTAGCGCAATGGCAGCTTTCTTGACTAGTCTCCCTCCTATTTTCTATGATTGGATTTTGGATTGGTTTTATTGTTCAATTTCTTTCCATAAGGGCATTAATAATTATTATATATAATAAGAAATTTTATCTGAGTTATTTTGATTGACCCGAGTCAATATTAAAGTCAATCATTTAAAATTTTCTATTTTTTTAATACAATATATAAACTATTCATATCCCATAAAATTATATATAGATAGATACACATGAATGCATGCAAGACATAATTTAAAAATCATTTGTAGTAATTGATTGACATGTTAAATGTTATCTATTTTTTTAAAGTTTATCTATGCATTTATAGGTATTTTCATTATATTATTTTTTGGAGGAAAAATTGAATTTCATAACTGAGATCAAAGCTTAGAGCATTACAAATAAAAGGAGGGGGAATAGCGCCCCATTTCTGGACATCAGACATAGAATCCGAAACACGAGCTATGAGATGTGCAACATAATTCACTGACCTCCTAACAAAATAGATGCGACAATCAACTATAGAAGCAACCAAATTCTTACATTCATTCACCACCAAACCCACATAATTCGGAGAGGAAGATGAAGCCTGAATAGCTTGTATTAACATGGAAGAGCCGGATTCAACAATTACCTGTGAAGCACCAAGTCTTTTAAGCCAACTTAAAGCCTCCCTAAAGCTGACTGCCTCGGCCAAAAAAGAATCTCCAGGACCCAAAATTGAACCACATCGAGCAGCTATCTTCGTCCTCTCAGAGTTGCGAAGAACCATGCCAAAACCCAACTTACTCTCTGATGAGAACACAACTCCATCAACATTACATTTCAGCGAACCGCAGGCAGGTTTGCACCAGGTCACAACGCCAAAATTTTGATCAAAGAGTAGGTCACCATTTATGAGAATTTCGGTATGTTGCCATTGAACAAGAAAGGAACCAGCCAGGTTGACAATCGCCGAATGTCGTTTACACAAGTTTTTTCAAACCACATCATTTCGATTCTTCCATAGAGACCATAAAAGCACAGACAGTTGGATGGCCTCACTATTGTTGCCCATAATAAGAGCTTTAATCCATTGGATAATGTCAGCACCATTGAGAGAGGGAAGCAGTAAAGCTGAAAGTCTCCAACACTCAACAACAACTGACAGTGAAGAAATAGATGTGAAGTCGTCTCCATGGACTAAACACAAACTGAGTAAGAGGAATCTACATCAACCCGTCTTTGTCTTAGATTCTCTTTGGTTGGAAGATAAACTTGGCAAATGCGCCAAATTAAATTCTACACTTTAGGAGGGATCTTTAGAAAGCATAATTTCTTCCAAATTTGAGAGGAATGAGCAAGATTAATAAAATTCAAATGAGCGGTGAGAGTTCGATAGGCACTACGAACATACCACTTGTGTCCTTGCACCAAAAAATATTATCACAGGAACGTAGACCAGGAAGAGGTACCTGTAAATTTAAAACACAATCTCGAGGAATGAGGAGATCATTGATTAAATCATTATCCCAACACTGTTCAATTGGGATCATCAAAGATTGTACCGACGCACACAACAACCCAAGAATCAGAGGAAAGGAAATCCAAGGGTTAGCTTCATCAGGGAGCCAAGCGTCTGCCCAAATATTGATAGATGAACCATCTCCAACTCGCCATCTAACATTCTGCTTAATTAGATCCTGGGCAGCCAAGATACTGCTCCAGATGAAACTAGCGTTATTCTTCTTGTTGGCATGCAGAAAATCAGTTCTTCTATAGAATTTAGCCTTGTAGACACGGGCAACAAGAGAATTGGAGGAAGTTAACAGTCTCCAACCATTTTTACCCAACATAGCTAAATTAAATTCATGGAGCTTACGAAAGCCAAATCCCCCAAATTGTTTGCGAGCACAGAGAGCATTCTAGCTCTTCCAATGAATACCCGATGACTCTCCAGAGTTAGATCGCCACCAAAATCTGCTGATAATTCTTTCAAGATCCGCACATAAATTCAAAGGAAGAAGAAAAACACTCATAGCATACGTTGGTAGAGCTTGGGAAACTATTTCAATCTAAATTTCCTTGTCGGCCTTTGATAGGAACCTTTTCTTCCAGCTTGCCAAACAAGACCAAAACTTCTCTTTAAGAAAAGAAAGAATTTGGGTCTTATTTCTTCCAACAAAAGAGGGTAGACCAAGATACTTGCCATGGCATGTAGTTCGTTGAACAATCAAGGAAGAGTAAATTAAATGTTGTAAAGGCAAAGGTGTATTCACACTAAAAGAAATAGAAGATTTCTGGAAGTTGATTTGTTGACCCGAGGCTCGCTCATAATCATTGATAAAAGCTCTGATGATGTCATATTCACGCATATTTCCCGGAAGAGTAAAAAGCTGTCGTCGACGAAAAATAAATGAGATATAACTAGAGCGCTTTGGGCAATTTTACAGCCATGAAGAAGTCCCCGTCGTTCATAACTTCTCAACAAGGCCGAGAAACCTTCCGCACATAAGATAAATAGATAGGGGGAGAGGGGGAAACCTTGCCTTAACCCTCAAGAAGGAGTGAATTTTTCAGTTTCAAAGCCCCCATGAACAATTGAATAAGTCACCGACCGAATACACATTAACATCCAATTAATCCATTTAATCGGGAACCCCATTCGAACCATCACCCTCTCTAAAAAAAGCCCATTCAAGTTTATCATAAGCCTTGCCCATGTCAATATTCAAGGCTGCATAACCATCACGACCTTGACGCTTACTCTTCAAATAATGGGATACCTCGTTAGTAATCATAATATTATCAGTTATCAATCTTCCCGGTATGAAAGCACTGTGGAACTCGAGACTAAACTGCTCAGAACAACTTTGAGTCTATTTGCCAGCATCTTCAAAATTACCTTATAAAGGGCATTACATAACGCAATAGGCCGTAAATCAGATGCCACTTTCGGTGAGTTTTTCTTAGGAATTAGGATAAGATTGGTATGATTAAGACCAATCGGGAGGGAGGAATTATGAAGAGCATCAAGACATGCGGAAGAGACATCCGCACCAACAATAGACCAAAATTTTTGATAGAATGTCGGGTTCATACCATCCAGACCCGGGGCTTTATCTGGACCCATAGAGAAAAGAGCCTTCTTCACTTCATCATGGGTAAAATCTGCAATCAAAAAGTTTTGTTTCTCCTCAGATAAATAAGTGTCAATGCTATTAATAATCTTGTCGACAACACAGCCAAAAGAAGAAAATATATCTTTGAAATACAATGTGAGCAAGTCGGCAAGACCAGTTCCTTTTAGCCTCTTCAAATTGGTGGATAGAGACCGAATCATATTTGGATCGAAAGGAGATAATTTGAGCTCGACATTCTTTAATACGCTCCTTAAATCAATGACATAGAGACTTCCCCCAACACAGTAAATCCTCTCCACATCTTTCTAATTGTAGTTGGATTGGGCTACCTGCAGTACTCACCCAACTAGACTCAACCACGCCCCTGAATTGTGGTTCCCTTAGCCAGGCGTTCTCGAATTTAAAAGTGTGGGTTTTGTACACCTGGGAAGAAAGGAGGAAATCTAGAAGGATAACAGAGTGATCGGACATAGTAACTTCAATATTATGGAGCTTGACATAAAGGAAAGAAGAACACCAAGATGAGGAAGCAAGAGCATGATCAAGACGCTCTTCAACACCATACAAGAGACCCCTACGCCTTTCCCAAGTAAAAGGGTGCCCAATCATACCAATATCTAAAAGACCGCTGTCTACCACAGCAAGCCGAAAACCTTCCAACAGACGGGTAGGATGAGGAATATTACCAAGCTTTTTTGAAGGATTGAGGAGATCGTTAATATACCCTAGACAACCCAAGGAGCAGTGGAGTTAAGACTCAGAGAACGAAGAATATTCTAGGATAATTGACGTTGAGCTCATGACGTGTGCCCATAAAAGCCAGTGAGGCGCCACACAGACATTGACGACAAAGACACCTAAATATTAATGTGATTATAGGAGTAACTAAGGAGCTTGACACTATTTTTTTCCTTCCAAAGGAGAGCAAGACACCCTCAATGGCCAATACTACTTACAACAAAGAAGCTATCAATCCTAGCTTATTTTTGATGGCTAAAATCCTGTCAAGAGGAACCATTATTTCAATCAAAAACACAAACATAGGCTTATAGAGATGGACTAAATCCATCAGAACTTGAATTGTACGTGGATTGCCCAAACCACAAAAATTCCAGCTTAAGGTCGTCATTGAGCTTGGTGGGCCTGGATGCCAGAACCCACCTTCAATCCGTTGTTTGGTGTCAAATTAACCATCATCATATCAGAACTTTTATCAAAAGTAACATCAATCAACGATATATAAGATGTTAGTAATTCTCCATCAGTACGGTGGAGTTTTTGATTCGTAATAATAAGCCCATTATCCACAACAGCTTCCACATTTATAGGACCAGTAATGGGCTTGATAGACATTCCAACAGGGAGATCTTGTAAATCATGGGAATTTTTGGTAGCATTTGTCAAATGAGGTATTTTTACCTGATAATTAGGGAGACTCTTGTCGTGCAAGACAACTGTCCTAGGTGTACCCAGATTACTCGGAGAACCCAAATCCATGTCAACACCCGTACTGGACTCGCCAGTGGCCAGAGGAGGGTGGTCTTGGAGGGAATTCCGGAGCCACTTATCAGCCAATCGATTGTTATTGAGACGGGGTTGGGCACGGAGCCACAAACTAAAAGGGAATTCCGACGGAGGAATGGGATTTTCTAATGAGAGGTGGTAGAACTTTTCTGAATGATCCATAAAACCACAATAGAAACAAAAGGTGGGCAATCTTTCATACTTAAATTGAATCCAAAACCACTCCCCACCATCTCTTCCTTTTCATCTTACAGACTAGAGGTTTGTAAATATTCACCACAACCCTAATACACATAAAAGTTTTCAATTGACCATCAAAGTTACATTCATCAGAAAGAACATATTTACAAATAAAGTTCCCAATTGTCTGACCAACTTTCTCTAACAGATAACCCAGTGGTAAATCATATGCTTGCACCCACATCTCAACATGATCCACTGGGACTAGTGACAGTTGTTCTCCAGGAAGCAGACGACGCAGTATGAGAATCTGGTTGCTCAAGGACCATGGACCATCATTAAGCACATGACATAGATCACGTTCATGGAAAAAACGAAGGATGTAGCGATTCTCGCCAAGATCTTTCACATCCATGCCCTTAATCGGCTGCCAAATCGGAATAAGAGTATTCTTCATTGCTTCAAAATCCATTTTCTTCTCGGTGAGGAAGCGGCCCACTAGACACAATTAGTATTCATCCACTAGAGATGGAATCAGATCATCATCGAGAATAAGACCTTCTAAATCGGCATCATTCAAGTTCAAATTTTGGTAGGCATTGGCCAGATCTAGTTGGGTATTGGGGTGCGCACGTTCCATAGATACAGAAAGAAAAAATAAACCTTTCAAGAAAGAACTAACATGCCCTAGGCAAGAGGAAGAAGCTTGTCAGACGACAAGAGGAAACAGTTAGGCGGACTGTGCAACGATTATGTAATTAAATGGAAGTTGCTTGTCTTTCTCCTTGCTGTTGTGGCCGGAAGGGCTACCTTTTGTAAATTTCCAAGATCACACATGAAACACGCCTTCATCTATTAACCAAGAGTATTTGACCACGTTTATCCGGTATTTTCATCTAATATATAAATTTTATAAGAAAATATGAAAATATATTATACATTTTGAAAATATTTTAGTATTGAATTAAGTTAGATTATTAATTATCTTTTCTAGATTAATAGTCAATGGGATAAGCTACCAAACTCATTCCCTTCTTTCAATTATTTAATGGGACATTTATAATAGGTTATTTAAAGTAATTCTTTTAAATACACGGTAATGTGAGCTGGTCATTTATAGATCAATTTTGTTACACTGATAATCTTATATTCCCCGTATAATCAAATACCTAGTAAAGTGTTAAAATTCTCATAAATTAGATTGTAAGACCCCAACTTTTAATAAATAAAACTTAATTTTCTATATAAGTATTATTTTAAATAGTAAAATGTTAAATTGATTAAAATGTTAGAGTTAAGGATGATATGCGCAAATTATAAGAAACAAAAAGTATGTCGGAGAATATTCGGTATGTCAAGGAATATTCGGTATGTCGAAGAATATTTGGTAAAGTACGACGGCGCCAAAACAACCAATCATTTGTGATTCCCATAAAAAATAATTGTTGAATACAAAAAACGACAGGAATAACATTTTTAATAAAAAAATATTATCAGCAGAACTATTACATTTAACTGTTAAAATTCTTGGTGATAAAGGAACAGTAGCACGCGGT
Source organism: Panax ginseng (assembly GCA_020205605.1). Lineage (NCBI taxonomy): Eukaryota > Viridiplantae > Streptophyta > Magnoliopsida > Apiales > Araliaceae > Panax > Panax ginseng. The sequence goes on along the minus strand of CM035141.1, from coordinate 42,076,572 downwards.
ACTACATAGTAGCACGCTGTACTTCATAGTAGCACACGGTACTCCACAGTAGTACACAATATTCCACAGTAATACATAGATTAAAGATAATCTTGAAATGTGAAACGTATGGATAGTTGATGAATTGTATAGATTAAAGATAATCTTGAAATATGAAAAGTGTGGTTAATTGATGTGTGGTAGATGTTGGTTAAGTTTTGACTATAAATAGGGGGGCTTAGCATAAGGAGTTTCATAACTTTTTTGCTTATCTTCCTTCCACTCTCTAAAAATTTTTTAGTGTAAGTGTATCTTTGAGTGTGCTAAGGCTACCTTAAGTAATGGTGAATATCAGTACTAGTATAAGAATTGTTTATGTGAGTTTTTTCTATAAAAGTTGCAGAAACACCCATACACACATCATACATCGTTTACAACATTTCCTTCAGAAGACTCTTCTTTTTAAAAATTCATTTTGAAAAGTTTCATCTAGAAAATTGTTTTGAAATATTACTTTATTCCTTCAAAACTATTTTGAAGTTTATTCTACTTTATTTTGCACACTACACTATCAAGTCATTTTTGATGATTTCATAATATACGAGTTAGTGTACACCATGAAACTTATATGTGGTAGTTACTAATTAAAATATAAATATACATATAGATTAATCAACTACATAGAAAGCAGCATCTAATCGCGTGCTAAGGTAAGAGATATCATTTTTTGTCATACTCCTACATTTATGGTAATAAATTATTATTTGTTTCTACAGCCTTATCATTAAACGATAAAAATTCCTGAAATGATTAGAATTTTATTAATAGTTGGTGTTTCATCTAATATCTTTTGACCTAAACTTTCCAATTGAATTTTAACCATTATATTTGTACTGTGACCTTATATATTATTCTTTAACTTGAATCGATATTCTAGATATCGTGTTGACAATTTGGATATTATTGAACTTTGGACAAATTAAATTACAAATCTCTAATGTTTATTCTTTATCTTATTATTCTTATTAATTATGTTCATCTTTTATATCATTGTATAATTATCAAGACTTAAGTTGTGGTGAAAGTTCTCTTTGTCCTGGGTGCAAAGATGAACTATTGATTGATATGATCATGACCATTGGTGTTATAATTGAATGTCTTTGGCCTGGGTGCAAAGATAATATGATTGTTGAGTGTCTTTAACATGTGTGGCAAGTGTTGGGTAAAATCTAATTACGCACAACACGCAAGTATATGTGGTCAACAAGTAATAAAGTGAAAGTAGAGTATCGTTCCCACGAGGAATTGTTTAATAAAAATCACCAAGTACTAACCCATAACCAACTCAATCTTATTTAAACGAATGAATTTCAATTTATAATTAAACTACTATTAAATTCCACTAGTTAAATTAAGATTACGGAGATTTAAGATCACAACTTTACTTATTGCTTCATTTAAGTTAACACACTTCTCATCAATTATTCTTTATCATGAATTATTAATCAAGAACACTAAAGCAGACAAAACCATCTCTCGATGCATAATACCCATACTCACTTAAATCCACATATGATAGAATTAAGTAAGACACCCTAATTAACTAATCCACTATATCTCTATGTGAATTATAATTAAAAAGGATTTAAAGCACAAGTTCTCTATAACATTACATATGGCGTAAAGGCATATCTCTATCCTAAACATGAATCATGAATTCCATCTATATAGAAATCACAAACACATACTATCATGATAAGATCAAAATAAATACTTCATCTCTCGAGTTCATATAGATTATCACGATAATTGTTAGCTAGGAAATTAAGCAATTAAGTCCAAATCACAATAGACAATCCTCACAATAGAACATAATAATTGATAGCGAAGCATATTAAAATAAACTACACAATAAGATCCATTGTAATCTCAAACAAAGAATTAGTTCATTATTATTGAATTAAAACTAAGAATCCACAATTGAATAATCATTAAAAGACAAAGATAGAAGAAGATGAGAAGATATAATCTATTGTCTGTAGATTTGAAGCTCCCTCGTTGCTCCTACTTTGAATCTTCAATGGTCTCCAAGTTGCTTCAATCTCCAAATTTAACAAGAACTAGTGTTTTGATCTAAGTTACTCTAATTTAATCTAATGGAATCCTCCAACACTAGCCTATATATCCTCTCTTGTATGCCTCTCATCATGTATTTATAGTTCTAATGGATACCCTAGCAAGTTAGGCAACTAAAAATCCTATTCTAGCTCAAATTGGACACCAAATAACCCAAAAAGTGTCCCTCTCATGAGGCAAGCGCACCCCTAATAATGTCCTCCTAGGCCATTTTGGGCGCACCGCACTTCTGATGTCATAAATTTTGTGGTGGCTTGGCACTGCGTACTTCACGCTTATCGTGTAGTTCATTTATAATATTTGTTTGTCTGCTGCTCTACTTATTTCTATTTGCGATATCCTTTGGTAAAACAGGCATAACCTTTGATCCACTAGGAGTTACATTATGATCTATTTGACTCTTCTAATGTATTGTTCATTTCGCTACAGTTGTTTGCTGAAAACTTATGTTGTATATAATTTTCTAAATATATGATTTATCACTGTTGAAAGCTAAGGATAACATATATTCTTTGTTATCTTAGTTATAATATTCTTTGCTGGGCTTTTTGAGCTCACCCTTTTGTTTCATAATTTCTTTCAGGAAATGAGAGTGTAGCTGGGGCTAGCGAGGAGAACAGGGGAATGGAATGATGGTCCGAGTTAGTAGCTGTAGTAGTTCTCACCAAGTTGTAAAATAGTGTGACGATAATTGTAATGCGAGGACTTAGTGTGTGTGTGTGTGTGTGTGTGTGTGTGTGTGTGTATTGCCGTACTACACATGAAATTATAATAACTTTAAATATGAGAATTTATGTATGTTGTTTGTATTTTGGCAACTCAAATTGGGTGGTGTATGTTAGGTTTGTAGAATCATAGACGCAATCAAACTGCATAAAACAGCGGAAGCATGACAAAATTAGATTTAAAAAATTTTCACAAACCAATTACCCGGATCATCCTTTATGCATGTTATTAATTAAAGTAAATAATAAGAAGTTATGGAATCATACTCTTGTAGATTCTATCTTCCACAGGTATGAGTTCAACTCCTAGTTCTTTGTGATCTCCTTGAATCTCCGGGATTGATTCCTTCCTTTGATCAACGTCAGTCATCCAAGTGTTTGACCTTTAGAGGTGATCCACCAAGGAAGAAGAATTATTCAAGAAGGAGGGTGGTTGGCTAAACCCTAGTCTTTCTATCTCTGTAGAAAAAGGAGTACTCTCCAACAATTAAATTACGCCTACTGATATCTGACATAAGTCTCTTCATATGTAGATATTAGTTAACCCTTCTAATCTAGTTAGAAATAGGATTTTATTTAATTAATTAAATTCCTTTAATTCATTAAGATCCCTAATCTTATTAGGGATAATTAATTAAACTTTTTAAATTAATTTGCCTCCTAATATTATTAGGAATAAATGAGAATACTTATATTAAATTAATTCCCAAAATTATTTAGAAATTAAAATAATTTTAATTTTAATAACATTAATAAGACTCCTATTATTAATTTATATTTAAAATTTCAAAACTATTAAATAATAAATATTAACCTATTTAATTTATTCTATCACCATAGATTGAATTAAATATAATTAACTTATATTATTACGATTATACCAATAACTTCTTAAATAATTATTCTTCCTTTTATGGTGTGACCCTTTAAGTTCTCCATATTAAACTGGCTGGGAATAAATCAATTAGAACAATTCTAATCTCATTTAAATAAATAAATTAAACTATTAATTTATTTAAATAAATAATATTTATTCTACAATAAGGATAAGCCTCCTTAGCGATTAACGATTTTCCAGATAATATAGATTTTAACATCAATCATAAAAGAACATTTGAGTAAATAATTATCATACAATTCAATCCTTCCACCATACAATGTCCCAATTAAATATAAGACATGAAATTATTGTCAAGTCTTATTTTATTTAATTATATGTATTTCGATTCCCAAATGCACAACTCTGAATAAATGCAAATTAAAAACTACTTTCTAATTTCATTCCACCTTGGCCGAGGATTCATGAGTTGTCATTTATCGAATCACATAGGACATATCTCTTCATTTACTAGAAGCGGTAGATTCTTTATTGATAATTCATTATCTCCATATATAACTCATTATACCCAAGCATACCCTTTGATATACCCTGATGGTCTTAAAGAATAAGTCAAAGTATAAATCATTATATACAAGATACTATGATGATCTCAAGTCTAAGGATCACTTGTACTACTATCACTTCAAGAATTTCTATTGACATGCAAGTTAAAATCCATTAGGTATTCCGTAATTAGTCACGTTCAGTGAACTTATTCTCCAATAAGAACCTATATACTCGCTTTAATGTCTCCACACAAATGATCATAAGATCAACCATCCTCATCCAATGAACAAGCAACGTATGTACCAATCTATCTGGATTCACTAATGCCCTTTTTAGTAATCCATTGATTGGGAACATTTTAGTTTTTTAAGCGATCTAAGAATTTAAATCTCATTAGCATGATCTCATCATAATTCTAAAATCATTACTTAAAACTATGAGTTTATCACATATTATTAAAATATCACCATCTAGATAAATTAAATGCCTTTAGTAAATAAATACTTTTATTAATAAATAAATAAGATTGATTACAAAGTATATGCTTTATCATCATACATGATTTGCTTGTGTGCATACTACTTTCAATCTCCCACTTGCACTAAAGCCAATCACCATGGTATCTCATACCCATCTTCTCTAAGTGACGATCGAACTGTTGTTATGTTAACATTTTAGTAAATGGATCTGTAAAATTGTCTTGAGAGTCCACACGCTCCAAGGTGACATTTCCTCTTTCAATGATTTTTCTAATCAAATGAAAGCGTCGTAACACGTGTTTGGATTTCTGATGAGACCTGAGTTCCTTAGCCTGCGCAACAGCTCCGGTGTTGTCACAGAAAAAGGTACTAGTCCTGTAATGCTAGGAACCACACCAAGTTTGATGATGAACTTCTTCATCCAAACAGCCTCCTTTGCAGCTTCACTTGCAGCTATGTACTCTACCTCTATCACTGAATCATCAATTGTTTGCTGTTTGGAACTCTTCCAACTTACTACGCCACCGTTTAAGGTAAGCACATACCTTGAAACGAATTTACCGTCATCTTGGTCCGTTTGAAAACTTGAGTCTGTGAAGTCCTCTAGTTTCAATTCAAACCCACCATAGACAAGAAATACATCCTTAGTTCTTCTTAAGTACTTTAGGATATTTTTCACTGCCTTCCAGTGCTCTTCTCCTAGATTTGACTGATATCTGCTTGTCACACTTAGTGCATGAGCAACATCCAGTCTAGTACATATCATACCGTACATGATAGATCCTATTGCAGAAGCATAAGGAATCTTACTCATACGGTCTCTCTCCTCAGGTGTCTTTGGGGCATGTTTCTTGGAGAGATGTATTCCATGGCTCATCGACATGAGACCTCTTTTGGAATCTTCCATGCTAAACCTCTTTATCATCGAGTTAATGTACGTTCCTTGGGACAAGCCAAGCATCCTTTTAGATCTATCTCTATAGATCTTTATCCCCAAAATATAAGATGCTTCTCCCAAGTCCTTCATGGAGAAGTATTTAGATAACCAGATTTTAATTGATTGTAGTATAGGAATATCATTCCCTATCAGTAGTATATCATCAACATATAATACAAGGAATGAAACATCGCTCTCATTAACCTTCTTGTACACACATAGTTCATCTTTATTTTTGATAAAATCAAACTCTTTGATTGTCTCATCAAAACGAATGTTCCACCTATGAGAAGCTTGCTTTAATCCATAAATGGATCGTTGTATCTTACAGACTTGATTTGTTCCAACCGTTGAAACAAATCCCTTTGGTTGTGTCAATGGGCATCCTAAAGATGCCCATTGAGGAATGCCATTTTCACGTCCATCTGCCAGATTTTATAGTCGTGGTAAGCTGCAATTGCAAGCAAAATCCGAATGGACTTGAGCATCGCTACTGGTGAGAAGGTTTTGTCATAGTAAACTCCTTGTCTTTGTTTGAAACCTTTTGCGACCAGTCGGGCTTTATAGGTCTCTACCTTTCCATCTGCTCCAGTCTTTCTTTTAAAGACCCATTTACACCCAATAGGCTTAATGCCTTCAGGTGGTGAAACCAAAGTCCATACTTGGTTTTCATACATGGATTCCATCTCGGATTTCATGGCTTCTTGCCACTTTTTTGAGTCTTTATAACTCATAGCATGTTCGTAATTCAATAGATCATCATCATCTATGATGTGTACCTTATCATCATCCTCTATGATGAATTTATACCTATCATGTATCTTCGGTACTCTTCCATATTTACGAATAGGGTGTGGTACAGAAGGTATCTCTACTTGGACATGTTCATCCATTTGACCTGTAATGGTTTGTGGTTCTTGAATTTCTTCAAGATCTATTTTCCTCCCACTGGCCCCTTTAAGGATAAACTCCTTTTCTAAGAAGGCAGCAAGTTTGACAACAAACACCTTTTGTTCAGTAGGATTGTAGAAATAGTATCCTAAACTTTCTTTAAGATATCCCACAAACATGCATTTATCAGATCTTGTTCCAAGCTTATCATTCTGAAATCTTTTCACATAAGCTGGATATCCCCAAATCATAACATGCTTAAGATTAGGCTTCCTCCCTGTCCACATCTCATATGGAGTCTTAGGGACGAATTTCGTGAGAACCTTATTTAGTAGATACGTAGCTGCTTCTAGGGCATATCCCCGGAATGACACCGGAAGATCGGTAAAACTCATCATGGAACGAACCATGTCCAACAATATTCGATTTCTCCTTTCAGATACACCATTCAACTGTGGTGTTCCTGGTAGAGTCCATTGTGAGTTTATACCATTTTCTTTGAGACAATTGAGAAACTCGCTGCTTAAGTATTCACCTCATCGATCTGATCGAAGAATCTTAATACTCTTGCCAGTTTGCTTCTTTACTTCACTTCTAAACTCTTAAAACTTTTCAAATGATTCGGATTTGTATTTCATTAAATACACATATCCAAATCTTGAGTGATCATCAGTGAATGTAATAAAATAAGAAAACCCTCTTCGTGCATTTGTTGTCATAGGTCCACATACATCTGTGTGAACCAACGTTAATAACTCTGTAACTCTTTCTACTTTTCCACTAAAAGGAGATTTAGTCATTTTTCCGATGAGACAAGATTCACAAGTTGGATATGATTCATAATCAGATAGCTCTAAGAGTCCATCTTTATGCAACTTAGATAATCTTGTTTCATTAATATGACCGAGTCTACAGTGCCACATAAAGGTATAATTTACATCATCTCTTTTCCTTTTCTTAGTTTGTTCAATTTGAAGTATATTTTCATGCAAGTCAAGTATATAAAGTCCATTTCGTAAATTACCAACACCATATAAAACATTATTATTATAAATAGAACAACTATTATTCTTTATTATAATGTCAAAACCATCCATATCCAATACATATATTGAAATAATGTTTTTAATAAGTGACGGAACAAAATAACAATTATTTAATCTAATAGACTTGCCCATATGCAGTGCTAAACAATACCTACAGCTAATGTAGCAACCTTTGCTCCGTTTCCCACACTTAGGTGTAGACACTCAAAATTTTCTACACACCTGTCACTGACATTGCAGGAGGGCAGATTCGTTTTTCAGAGATAACCCTGGGAGATGATGCAGTTCAAATACCGGAAATTCCACCGTAGAGGACAATTCTGTCTCGGAGATAACTCCGAGATGCTTAGTTCCAGTCCCGAAAATAACACCGAGAATAACAATGCTAACCTTGGAGATAACCCCAAGGAATGCAGTTGCAGTTCCCGAGATAACCCCAAAAATGCTTGTTTCAAATGCATGCAGTCAGCTTCAACCTCGACACTCACACCAAGGCACTCAGTACAAAGACCCAGAGATAACATCGGGAAGACAGGAACACCTCAGAGATGACATTGAGGACCTGCAACACTTGCAGCAGTCCAATCTCAGAGATAACCCTGAGCAACGTCTGCTTTATCAGCTCAAACCGGAGATGACCTCGGTGAGGGGCAAAGTCATCATCTTGCCACCTTGACCCCACATTGTGCCATCTCAACATCTCATACATATATTTCTACACAACAATGTCCTATAAGAACAAAGGAGGTCCAATTCCGAGTGACTATTACGCATGGCAACAGATAGAATTTGAAGCTTGAAAACCGGAGGGCATGGTCCCATCTTCCTAACTTCTTACAACTTCTAATCCTATGTCATTGCGTAACTCTCGACAACGACGGTCCGAAATAGGTCTTATATACCTCAATCGGAAGCCCGGATTGAAATTCTGAAAGTTCAAGCAAACATCACAGTGTATGCGTGTACGTACTTTGAGACAATGGGAATCGCAGACCCGGGTCACCCTGGGCAGCCGCAGGTACACCTGCGGCTCCCCCCTCTATAAATAGATGGCTTGGGGTGGACATTTGTATATGATAAAAGACGAGGACGCCTTGTCAAATTTGATTTATACACACCCTAAACTGAGTGCTTTCTCATTTTAAACACTTGTGAGGTCACATATAGCTACTATTTGTACCAATAGGAGCCGAGTGTTCATCCACTTAAAGTTATAGAAGTCTTCTTTGGCAGTCCACTGTAAGCCTTCTTACACACTTTAAAGCCTTTCTCTTCATCTTTGCATACACCATTCTTCACGTTGAGAGTCGTGTTGCATGTATATGCCCTGACTTTGGTCCGTGGTTTCATTTAGGTTTGTATATATATATATATATATATACTTATATATATTTTTATATATGGATTAACATTATCGAGTTATCCACTCAAACTTGTCGTTTTCTTCATCCGACAATTATTCTGTTATGGGGCCCATAAATGATTCTTGGATTATACGAATATTCCCAAACAACAAGAATATTCCACGACCAAATGAATATTCCCCGACAACAATGATTATTTTATAACCACTTGCATATTTTGCAAAATTTGCACATTTCACCCATAACCAGAGAATTATATCAAATTAATACATTATTATTCACAATAATAATTAGAGGAAATTCGATTTTATTTATAATAAATTGGGGTCTTACAAATATCCTCCAAGAGAAAATTAACTTGCAAACAAGAAGTTGCAGAAAATTGCACAACATGGCAACCATACTCTGCTTCCACGTTATCCATGAGAGATTAAAACCTATAATGATCAAATTTGGTAATTAACTTTTCAGAATATGATAAAATTGTGAATACCCATCTTAAACAATTAGTAATACCCATCTTAAAACTAATATATTTATAAAAAAAATAGAAAAAAAAATCAAAGTAAAGAAATTCGTACATCCAGATTTAAAGCAAAGAACAAACTCAGATTTTCAAATGCCTAAAAAAATTATACAATACTCAAAAATAAATGATTTGGTCTAAAAAAAACCAGATTTTCAAATGCCTAATTTTCAATACCCAAATTTTCAATACCCAGATTTTCAAATGCCTAATTTTCAATACCCAGATTTTCAAAATTATACAATACTCCAAAATGATTTGGTCTAAAAAAATTATACAATACCCAGATTTTCAAATGCCTAATTTTTCATGTTTTAATCAAAATAACCTTATTGAGACATTTTTACAAACACCTAACATACATAAGTTAAAAAAAATTGATATGTATATTAACTTGCTTCATAGCAGACACCCAAAATGCAAAAAACAAAAACACAGATACAAGGCTATCAGCCACAATCCAATAAACAACTCTAATTAAAAAAATAATGAGCCTGACCTTACGATTTGCAAACCCTAGCTTCAAAGGGCTTTGTTACGTTCTATGTCCCGTGACTTCTTGAATCTACCTTACGACTCGCGAATGGAAGAGAAAAGAGAAGGAGGGTTTTCGATCTGTAGGAATTGGAAGAATAAAGAGAAGGAGGAGTCTTCCCACCGAATTCATGAGAAGGAGGAGTTTTCGATCTGTGACTTTGGAAGAATACGAGAGAAGGAGGAGTCTTCCCACCGAATAATCGAGTTTTTTTTACGACTCGATCATCATTTTGACCGCGTGTTTCTCTTTTCTTGAGTCCGTTTGTTATACATTGTTTAAGTCAGATCCACGAACCCCATTTCATATATATATATATATATATATATATATATATATATATATATATATATATATATATATATATATATATATATAATCATTGTTGAAATTTGTTCGATGAGCACGGATTTTACATCCTATATGCGTTTTATCGCTATATATATATATATATATATATATATATATATATTTACTACTCATTCCTTTGGAGTTTACTTCGTGGCGGTTGATTGTTTTTCTGACTTTCTTTACATTTCGATCCCCCGTGGAGGTGCTTCGTGGTGGTGATCATGTCTATATATATATATTTACAGCTTTTATATATATAACTATTTACTGCTTTCATATCAATTGCGGCATCATGTGAGCCTAAGAATCATGTGATCACAGATTTAGTCTACTGGATCTAGATTTGGTTCCCGTGATGGACATTTTCAGCTGTAAGCAGCTTGTAAATTTATTCACGGTGTTTAGATTTCCTCAGATGGTTTTCATGCCCACGAGGAGTTCGACACTGCTTTGTACATTATTTTTCTCGAAGATGCTTCGCATCTCGAAAATTAAAAACAATCAAGCCGAACACTGAATAAAAAATAGAAGTGTAAAAGGTCTTAATTACTATTGAGCATAAGGGTTTGAAAACCTTTTTTACAAAACATCACTGCCATATCTTGTTCAAAACTGAATTTTTACCAAAATTCAAACCCTGTGTATATAGGTGCGAATGAGGCCTTGCACTACTTCCATATAACTGCACATTGACCCCCCCCCCCCACACACATTCATATAACAATTTCTTGAAAAGTGGTGGTTACCGTGGTAACACGGATGTTGCGAGGGGGGTGCCTAACACCTTCCCTCCGAATAATCAAGCCCCCGGACCCTAATGAATCTCGGTTTCATAGACCCATTTAGCAGTGTCATATCACTGGGTCAATGTGTAAACCTTTTCTCGGTTGTGTTGGTACAACCATTTAAATAACCAACTGGCGACTCTTATAGTCCAATCGTCGACATATACATGTCAGACCTTTTCACAACTTGTTTTTTCAAACAAATCTCACCTAACATGAGAATACCAAAGAACAAGAACAGAAAAGGGACAAATAAAAATCCTGACGTCGACAGGTGGCGACTCTGCTGGGGACTCCAGTAAGAGGGCTTAAGCCGCTATTACAATCTTTTCAAAACTGTTATATGCTTGTGTGTGGATGTTGCATTTCCATTTATGATGAATATGTACGAATGCATATATTTACTGCGCTTAATGCTTTACACTATATTTGCTTGTGATATTAGTGTTTCGCACATGTCATCATTTTCATAAACGGTGAGACACGTTGTATGTAAATGTATGTTGTGTGGTTCCTCCATCAGGAGGCTATCCTATCGGTGTTTGATTACTGGACTCGTAGGAAGACTAATTCCAACGAGGCTTAGGAAAGGCACCACCCAAATTCGCTGTAGCGTCCCCCGAATCCCAGCCCCAAATCGCCGCGGATTCGGTTTTCTAATCATTCTATTACTGTTTGCGGAAGATATAAACATAACTTGTTTATACATTACATTACACACTATTCCCCAATGTCGAGTAACCTTAACTTATACACATTTCATAAACTATTTATTACATAACAATATTTATCACAATACGCTATTACAAACTAGCTGCACTTTATAACCCAAGCTGAACTTGGCTTTAATCATTTCCTGTATCCGAACGCATTTGCCTTATCTGCAATGTTTTATCATGATATAGCAAGGGTGAACATGAAAGTTGCCCAGCAAGTTTAAATACAACAATATAAGGATATATCATGATTGAAGAGTATGAATAATGGGCTTGCTATAATTCATCAATATAATTGAGAACTAGCACGAACAAATTTTTGACTGAACAAGTTTTAAACATAAACAAACATTTCTGAACCAACTGGTAATGAAGGTGATCAGCCTTTCATACCTGACTTATACATGCAAGATGTACAAAGTACAGTTTTCATGGCAATCAGCAATGATTTAACCATAAGCTTGAATAAAACACTCTTATTAGAGTTAAGTAAGAACAAACTTGCTCGAATCAGTTGATTCTTTAACGCAATTTATAACGCTTTGCAGAAGACCTAATATTAATAATATAGATCTCAATATTAGAATAATATCATCACGGTAAGATAATATTATATATCTAATATACGAATAACCTAAACACATAACTCATAACCCTATAAGTCTATACAAGACACAAGACTTAGCCTCAGGTCAAACTATTTCATCGACTTAAAATCGACATAATTCTATCATCCAAGACGATCTAGTTCGGACAATACTCAGTTTAAGTTCGGTTAAACTCTTCCTAAACACTTAAAAATTATCTCGGATAATTTTCTTAGCGAATAAAAACATTTTTCCTAGGCTCGTAATAATTTTGGATAATTATTACCATTTATCATGATTTTCCAATCATTAAAACCGTATTTAACTAAATTAAATACCACATAATTCCTTAATCATTAATATTCATATATAAAATATTAATGAAAATCATTACATAATATTATAATATAATTATAATATCACAAAGTATTTTTAATATCTTAAAATCATAATTATATGATTTTTAAACACTTAAATCTATTATCCAGATAATTAATATTAATATTAAAATATTAATATTTTCATGCCAAAATATCAAAAGTTATATTTTATAACTCAAAATATTTTATAACACTTAAATCATTTTATATGATTTTTAAACTATTAATTTCATTTTTCCTTAATTTATTTAATATATTTATTAAATAAACTAATTACCATTAATAATAAATTATTAATAAAATTCATCACAAAATATTAAAAGTCATCAAAAAATAACTTAAAATATTTTCTTTTACCATAATATTATTTTTCATGATTTTTCATGAATTAAAACTATTTTCATAATTTATTTAATATTATAATTAAATAAATAAATACCTTTTATATTCCCAAAAATATTAAATATTTTGAAATATATCCAAAATAATTAAAAACTATTTTTGACATTTAAAATAATTTTTCGTAATTTAATATGTATTTTAATAATTAAAACCATTTTTTCAATTTTTATTAATTTTCTTCATTTTAGAAAATAAGCGCTTCGGTAAAGGGTTCTTAGGCGACAAAAGTGTCGCTAATTGTGTTCTTGGTGTTCTTGGCCAATTTCAGGATCTTCGTGTCGATTACGGGGTTGATGGTTCAACCGAGTCTAAAATTTTGATGTTTATGATTACGGGCCATGTTAAACATTGATCGTGTAGGGTTTATGTAATACTACAATTACCAACTTGTTTCATGTCCATTCAACATCGGATCGAGAGAGATCCGAGCCTCTAAACTTTCGACAACATTGTTCTTGAGTTTACGGGTTTTCCGAAAACTCGAGCGATGTCGAGGGTCTACTTTTGAACCTTTAAATCTTAATCTTCCGGGTTCGGTTTATGTGATCTAGTGGTTTCATTTTGTAGTCCCGATACTGTGGAACAATTATATAACAACATATCATCATATTATCATCATAACAAGGAGATCAAGGCTAGTCAAACTAGGAATCAGGGACCACGGTTCTTGAAGATCCGGTTTCCGAAATCTTGACCGATTAGTTGGTCAACGGTGGTTTGACCATGCATTTCTACGATCTGGTACATATCCGAGTGATCTAATAGCATTACTTTGTAGTTCACATACCCTTCTACAACCTTCAATCAACAACATAGCCTAAACACTAGCATACGGCAAGATCTAAGGCACGAAGAAAATATTGTCGGCGAGATCGAGTTTCGGGTTGCCGTAAACCAGATTTCGTGATCGGGTCAACGCGGTTTGACCGCTTATATCTTCGATCTACACTTGATCCGACCATGATTCCGCTTTTTAGATCACGATTGCTCATGACATAGAACACATCAAAAACATAAAACAACACTACCCCTTAATGGACACTTTGATTTAAAGGCGGGGACATTGAATGTCGGACCACTTTTTTTGAAAAATTTCGATTTACAAAATTGCTAGATTCGAGCACTTTGATGTTAGGGATATGGGATTTTACAACCCGGATCACTAATAGACACCTTAATACACAACTTTGACCAATCAATTACAACATTTAACATCAAATCATGAGATTTGAATTTTAGGTTCATATACCTTTGAGCTTTGATTTTGATTTTCGACATTGGATTCATTCTTGGCTTGCTACAAGATGATCATGCTTCATCTTTTCTTTCTCTCTCACTCTAGATTTCGAATTTTAGAGAGAGAGGGTCTTGGAAGAAAATGCAAAATAAAGTAAGCATTATTTCTCTTTCTAATCTCTATAATATTTTGATTCATTGTATTTGGTTGGCTAGATGGTGATTCTTTGAGATATATGCACATGCTAGGCTATATTTTTGGTGAGCAACTCCCCTAAAAGTCAAAACCTACAACACCAACTCATTAAAATAAATAAAAGGGCATTCTAGTCTTTTTGCATTTAATTTTTATGGCATTATGGACATTGTCCCAATCCCTTAGGGTTTAGGGTTTGGAGCATTTAAAGTTTAGGGTTTAATCCTTTGGGTTTAGGTTTTAACCCTCAAATATTTAGCAACTTGGATTTCAAAATTTTCTAATTAAATTTTAAAATAGAAAATTTTGATTTCTAATTATAATTAGGGCTTCCTAATTATATCATAATTTCTAATCATGAATCATTATTTGCTAATTAGGACTATTTTATCCTAATTAAAATTGCTAATTACACGTAGTAGGGTCATATTTGTACATTATAATTTATAACCCAAAAATTAGGGTTTTCAATATAAAAATAATATTTCAATTTTTAGAAATTAGATTTCCCAATTAGATTAGGGTTTACAATAACTTGACAATTAGGATTTATATTTTCTAATTAACATTGCAATTATAGCAATTAAATCCACCACTGTACAATTAGGGTTCAAAATGGTCATTAGGGTTTTCAACCCACAAATTAGGGTTTCTAATAATTTTCTAAAATAGAATTTAAATACTTGTAATTAGATTACAGTTTTCTAATTACTAAATCTTGAAAATTAGAATTAATATATCCTAATTAACATTAAAAGTATTAAATTAACACCTTCGTTTTCCCTAATTAGAAATTAGGGTTTTCAAATCCGTCATTAGGGTTCCTGACGGAAAAGTTTAAGTTCGATAATTTGAAATTAGGGTTTGCTAATTAATTAAGCGTTACCCTAATTAATATATACTTAATAGCAGTAGAGCATTATAATTCTCCATTAATTTCCCAGATTAGGGCTTCAATTTATCAGAATCTGAAACTAGGGTTTTCAGATCAAGTATTAGGGTTTCAGATTTGGAATTAGGGTTTTGTAATCAAATTGTTAAGATTAACCCTAATTAATCTTATAGTTATTTACACTTATGCCATTAAGTTCCCGATTTAGGGTTTCAAGCACCGAATTAGGGTTTCGGATTCCCGGAAACTGAAACTAGGGTTTCCAGAACCAGTTTCTAGGGTTTCTTATCACACGTTAGGGTTTTCTAACTGAACGTTGTTGTTCTTAATATATATTAGGGTGTTGACACAGATATAATTTATCTGGTCAACCCTTGACCCCTAACCACATTCTGAACACAGAACATAACCATAACACAGAACATAGCCACAAATACACTTAATCCTGAATAATTCACCTATATCCTTCACCGAATTTTTGAAATTCTCAAAATTCAATCCCAATAACATCAAACGCATACACTTATTTTCTATCTAAAGTCAATATTTGACCTTAAATCAATCATTTAAGATTTTAATAAATTGTCTAAATTCTCGGGTTGTCACATTCACCCCTCCTTCTAAGTATTTCCTCCCCAAAACTCCCCTTACACCTTACACCGTAAACCAAAAAGCTTACACTATTCACACATATCACATACTACCCAATTCACCACTCACCGAATAAAAGATTTAAAATTTTGTTTGTGGGGTCATATAAGATCATGAACTTATTTTCGGGCATCTATCAAAGATACTCAAATTTCTCGGTATCTATCAAAGATACTCAAATTAAAATATTCCTTTATATAAAAGGTTGATCCGCTTTCATCTTATTTGATTCGCGAACAAAACAATTTGGTTCGGGAAATTTCTTCGATAAACACTTGGAGTTTTTGAAAACATTTTTGAGAATGACGCGTCATGATGCATGCTTCATGTATTTACAAATTGGTTGAGGATTTCGCATCATTTGGTGATTTTGTTATACTACATCATACCGTAGTAGGGGTGGCGATCCTTAGATCACATTCAACACCAAGTAATTCTGCATAGATAACTCCATCATTTTTATCATCTCTGCACCAGGTCAAATGGTAAATAAGTGATAAATAAAAATAATTTTTTTTTTTTTTAAAAAAAAAAGGCACATAGTGCGTATTTATCTTGATGTCAAAATTGAAGTTTAGCAAAGCTAGGGGTTTAAGAAAACCTGAATCTCCACTAATGATCATTTGCTTAAACATTCTATCTATTCCTATTATCCTTAACACTCCATTCACACAACTATACCCAGTTCATAAAACCACACTTATGAGTTCATAACACGCCACAATTATATGAGTTCTTAACTTACCCTAGTCGACCTTTGGCGTCTGGTCATTTGAGGGCTCATAAACATTTCATATAACTATGAGTCAAGAATGTCACATAAGTATGAGTTCTAAGAACTCGTACTTAATCTTATATTCTCTACCTATGACCTATTTATCTCAGATATAACAACTAAGCGTGACACAACATTTCAATTATTACCAATGCCACCAACTAAGTAGTTTTTACACCAAGTACAATTCCCCCGCCATACAAGAAATCATACAACTTCGATTCTTGTATTACCACGAGTCCTCATTGAAATCCCCACCTAATACTTAACCCCTTCTCAATAATGTAATTTCATTTAATCCGTATTCATAATCCTTTTCTGAATCTGTACCATTCACACATCAATCATGCTTTAAACTTTTCAATCATCCGAATGATTCTTTCTGGTTGTCATAATTTTAACAGATCACGGGGTGATCTCATCGTATATATTACGATTCAATTCCATGTCTTTGATCATTTTGTTTTACGATCTCTCTATCCTCGCACTTTTTGTTCACCACTTACTCACTACTATTACCCGAGTTAGGGAACTCGTATCTTAACAACTTACCGATATTCATCTTTGAATCTTACCGACAACTAACTCTATGTGAGTTAGATCTTATCCTAATCACTGCGGTTATTGGTCTCAGGTATTGCTACCTAAGCTTCATAACCAACAAATTTGATACCAACTGTAGCGTCCCCCGAATCCCAGCCCTAAATCGCCGCGGATTCGGTTTTCTAATCATTCTATTACTGTTTGCAGAAGATATAAACATAACTTGTTTATACATTACATTACACACTATTCCCCAATGTTGAGTAACCTTAACTTATACACATTTCATAAACTATTTATTACATAACAATATTTATCACAATACGCTATTACAAACTAGTCAAGACTTTATAACCCAAGTTTGAACTTGGCTTTAATCATTTCAGATCCCAACGCATTTGCCTTATCTCTGCAATGTTTTATCATGATATATGAGGTGAACATGAAAGTTGCCTCAATAAAGTTTAAATACAACAATATAAGGATATATCATGATTGAAGAGTATGAATAATGGGCTTTGCTATAATTCATCAATATAATTGAGAACTAAGACGAACAAATTTTTGGTGAACAAGTTTTAAACATAAACAAACATTTCGAACCAACTGGTAATGAAGGTGATCGAAATTTTCATACCGACTTATACATGCAAGATGTACAAAATCTGAGTTTTCATGGCAATCAAAGAATGATTTAACCATAAGCTTGAATAAAACACTCTTATTAGAGTTAAGTAAGAACAAACTTGCCTCGAAAGCTGATTGATTCGCAACGCAATTTATAACGCTTTACCCGAAGACCTAATATTAATAATATAGATCTCCAATATTAGAATAATATCATCACAGTATAATATTGTTATATCTAAATACACAGAATAACCTAAACACATAACTCATAACCCTATAAGTCTATACAGCACACAAGACTTAGCCTCAGGTCAAACTATTTCAGTCTGACTTAAAACTGACACAATTCTATCATCCCGACGATCTAGTCGGACAATACTCGAGTTTAAGTTCAGTTAAACTCTTTCTAAACACTTAACAATTATCTCAGATAATTTTCTTAGCAGTCAAAACATTTTTTCTAGGCTCGTAATAATTTTCAGATAATTATTACCATTTATCATGATTTTCCAATCATTAAAACCGTATTTAACTAAATTAAATACCACATAATTCCTTAATCATTAATATTCATATATAAAATATTAATGAAAATCATTACATAATATTATAATATAATTATAATATCACAAAGTATTTTTAATATCTTAAAATCATAATTATATGTTTTTAAACACTTAAATCTATTATCCAGATAATTAATATTAATATTTTCATGCCAAAATATCAAAAGTTATATTTTATAACTCAAAATATTTTTATAACACTTAAATCATTTTTATATGATTTTTAAACTATTAATTTCATTTTTCCTTAATTTATTTAATATATTTATTAAATAAACTAATTACCATTAATAATAAATTATTAATAAAATTCATCACAAAATATTAAAAGTCATCAAAAATAACTTAAAATATTTTCTTTTACCATAATATTATTTTTCATGAATTAAAACTATTTTTCATAATTTATTTAATATTATAATTAAATAAATAAATACCTTTTATATTCCCAAAAATATTAAATATTTTTGAAATATATCCAAAATAATTAAAAACTATTTTTCAAAGATTTAAAATAATTTTTCGTAATTTAATATGTATTTTTAATAATTAAAACCATTTTTTCAATTTTTATTAATTTTCTTCATTTTCCTAAAATAAGCGTCGGTAAAGGGTTCTTAGCGACAAAAAGTGTCGCTAATTGTGTTCTTGGTGTTCTTGGCCAATTTCGGATCTTCATGTCGATTATGTGGTTGATGGTTCAACCGAGTCTAAAATTTTGATGTTTATGATTACGGGCCATGTTAAACATTGATCGTGTAGGGTTTATGTAATACTACAATTACCAACTTGTTTCATGTCCATTCAACATCGATCGAGAGATCTCGAGCCTCTAAACTTTTCGACAACATCGTTCTTGAGTTTCGGGTTTTCCGAAACTTCGAGCGATGTCGAGGGTCTACTTTTGAACCTTTAAATCTTAATCTTCCGGGTTCGGTTTATGTGATCTAGTGGTTTCATTTTGTAGTCCTCGATACTGTGGAACAATTATATAACAACATATCATCATATTATCATCATAACAAGGAGATCAAGGCTAGTCAAACTAGGAATCAGGGACCACGGTTCTTGAAGATGCGGGTTTCGTAAATCTTCAACCAGCTTAGTTGGTCAACGGTGGTTTGACCATGCATTTCTACGATCCACGGTACATATCTCCGAAAGTGATCTAATAGCATTACTTTGTAGTTCACATACCCTTCTACAACCTTCAATCAACAACATAGCCTAAACACTAGCATACGGCAAGATCTAAGGCACGAGAAAATATTGTCAGGCGAGATCCGAGTTTCGGGTTGCCCGAAACCGATTTCGTGATGGTCAACAATGGTTTGACCGCTTATATCTTTCGATCTACACTTGATCCGACCATGATTCCAGATTTTAGATCACAAAGTGCTCATGACATAGAACACATCAAAAACATAAAACAACACTACCCTTAATGGAGACACGGATTTAAAGGCCACGACATTCGAATGTCGGACCACTTTTTTTGAAAAATTTCCGGTTACAAAATTGCTAGATTCGAGCACTTTGATGTTAGGGATATGGGATTTTACAACCCAGATCACTAATAGACACCTTAATACACAACTTTGACCAATCAATTACAACATTTAACATCAAATCATGAGATTTCGAATTTTAGGGTTCATATACCTTTGAGCTTTGATTTTGATTTTCTGACATTGGATTACGTTTTGGCTTGCTACAAGATGATCATGCTTCATCTTTTCTTTTCTCTCACTCTAGATTTGAATTTTTAGAGAGAGGGTCTTGGAAGAAAATGCAAAATAAAGTAAGCATTATTTCTCTTTCTAATCTCTATAATATTTTGATTCATTGTATTTGGTTGGCTAGATGGTCGATTCTTTGAGATATATGCACATGCTAGGCTATATTTTTTGGTGAGCAACTCCCCTAAAAGTCAAAACCTACAACACCAACTCATTAAAATAAATAAAAAGGGCATTCTAGTCTTTTTGCATTTAATTTTTATGGCATTATGGACATTGTCCCAATCCCTTAGGGTTTAGGGTTTGGAGCATTTAAAGTTTAGGGTTTAATCCTTTAGGGTTTAGGTTTTAACCCTCAAATATTTAGCAACTTGGATTTCAAAAATTTTCTAATTAAATTTTAAAATAGAAAATTTTGATTTCTAATTATAATTAGGGCTTCCTAATTATATCATAATTTCCTAATCATGAATCATTATTTGCTAATTAGGACTATTTTATCCTAATTAAAATTGCTAATTACGCAAGTAGGGTCATATTTGTACATTATAATTTATAACCCAAAAATTAGGGTTTTCAATATAAAAATAATATTTCAATTTTTAGAAATTAGATTTCCCAATTAGATTAGGGTTTCTAATAACTTGACAATTAGGATTTATATTTTCTAATTAACATTGCAATTATAGCAATTAAATCCACCACTGTACAATTAGGGTTCAAAATGGTCATTAGGGTTTTCAACCCACAAATTAGGGTTTCTAATAATTTTCTAAAATAGAATTTAAATACTTGTAATTAGATTACAGTTTTCTAATTACTAAATCTTGAAAATTAGAATTAATATATCCTAATTAACATTAAAAGTATTAAATTAACACCTTCGTTTTCCCTAATTAGAAATTAGGGTTTTCAAATCCGTCATTAGGGTTCCTGACGGAAAAGTTTAAGTTCGATAATTTGAAATTAGGGTTTGCTAATTAATTAAGCGTTACCCTAATTAATATATACTTAATAGCAGTAGAGCATTATAATTCTCCATTAATTTCCCAGATTAGGGCTTCAATTTATCAGAATCAAACTAGGTTTTCAGATCAAGTATTAGGGTTTCAGATTTGGAATTAGGGTTTTGTAATCAAATTGTTAAGATTAACCCTAATTAATCTTATAGTTATTTACACTTATGCCATTAAGTTCTCGATTTAGGGTTTCAAGCAATTAGAATTAGGGTTTTGATTCTTTAAACCGAAACTAGGGTTTCGTAACCAGTTTCTAGGGTTTCTTATCACACGTTAGGGTTTTCTAACTGAACGTTGTTGTTCTTAATATATATTAGGGTGTTGACACAGATATAATTTATCCGTCAACCCCGATTTTAACCACATTCGAATACGTAACATAACCATAACACGTAACATAGCCACAAATACACTTAATCTCGAATAATTCACCTATATCCTTCACCGAATAATTTTTGAAATTCTCAAAATTCAATCCTAATAACATCAAACGATACACTTATTTTCTATTCAGGTTCAATATTTGACCTTAAATCAATCATTTAAGGTTTTAATAAATTGTCTAAATTCTCGGGTTGTCACATTCACCCCTCCTTCTAAGAATTTCGTCCCTAAATTCACCTTACACCTTACATCAGATACCAAATAGCTTACACTATTCACACATATCACATACTACCCAATTCACCACTCACCGTAATAAAAGGTTTAAAATTTTTCTTTGTGGGGTCATATAAGATCATGAACTTATTTTCTGCATCTATCAAAGATACTCAAATTTCTGCGGGTATCTATCAAAGATACTCAAATTTCTCCTAAGATTCATCAAAGATACTCAAATTAAAATATTCCCTTTATATAAAAGGTTGATCTGCTCAGTCTTATTTGATTCCGCAGCAAAACAATTTGGTTCGGGAAATTTCTTTCGATAAACACTTGGAGTTTTTGAAAACATTTTTGAGAATGACGTCATGATGCCGCACTGTATTTACAGTCCGTTGAGGATTTCGTCATTTGGTGATTTTGTTATACTACATCATACTGTAGTGGGCTGACGATCCTTAGATCACATTCAACACCAAGTAATTCTGCATTGATAACTCCGTCATTTTTATCATCTCTGCACCAGGTCAAATGGTACATAAGTGATAAATAAAAATAATTTTTTTTTTTTTTAAAAAAGGCACATAGTGCGTATTTATCTTGATGTCAAAAATTAAAGTTTAGCAAAGCTAGGGGTTTAGGAAAACCTGAATCTCCACTAATGATCATTTGCTTAAACATTCTATCTATTCCTATTATCCTTAACACTCCATTCACACAACTATACCCAGTTCATAAAACCACACTTATGAGTTCATAAACCGCCACAATTATATGAGTTACTAACTTACCCCTAGTCGATTTTTGGCGTCTGGTCATTTGAGGGGCTCATAAACATTTCATATAACTATGAGTCAAGAATGTCACATAAGTATGAGTTCTAAGAACTCGTACTTAATCCTATATTCTCTACCTATGACCTATTTATCTGTATATAATAACTAGCGTGACACAACATTTCAATTATTACCAATGCCACCAACTAAGTAGTTTTTACACCAAGTACAATTCCCCGCCCATACAAGAAATCATACAACTCACTCGATTCTTGACACGAGTCCTCATTGAAATCCCCACCTAATACTTAACCCCTTCTCAATACTTAATTTCATTTAATCAGATTCATAATCCTTTTCCGAATGCACTATCATTCACACATCAATCATGCTTTAAACTTTTCAATCATCCGATTGATTCTTTCTGGTTGTCATAATTTTAACAGATCACGGGGTGATCTCATCGTATATATTACGATTCAATTCCATGTCTTTGATCATTTTGTTTTACGATCTCCTATCCCTGTACTTTTGTTCACCACTTCTATTCACCACTATTACCGAGTTAGGGGAACTCAGATCTTAACAACTTACCGAGATTCATCTTTGAATCTTACCGACCAACCAAACTCTATGTGAGTTAGATCTTATCCTAATCATCATGTTATTGGTCTCGGTATTGCTACCTAAGCTTCATAACCAACAAATTTGATACCAATCAGATGCCCCCCCTAATCCCAAATTTCTAAATCGCCGCGGATTCGGGTTTTAATCATTCTATTATTGTTTTGTAAGATATAAACATAACTTGTTTATACATTACATTACACACTATTCCCCAATGTTGAGTAACCTTAACTTATACACATTTCATAAACTATTTATTACATAACAATATTTATCACAATACGCTATTACAAACTAGTCAAGACTTTATAACCCAAGTCGAACTTGGCTTTAATCATTTCCTCAGATCCGAACGCATTTGCCTTTTTATCTCGCAATGTTTTATCATGATATATAGGGTGAACATGAAAGTTGCTCAAAGAAGTTTAAATACAACAATATAAGGATATATCATGATTGAAGAGTATGAATAATGGGCTTGCTATAATTCATCAATATAATTGAGAACTAGCACGAACAAATTTTTGACTGAACAAGTTTTAAACATGAACAAACATTTCTGAACCAACTGGTAATGAAGGTGATCAGCCTTTCATACCTGACTTATACATGCAAGATGTACAAAGTACAATTTTCATGGCAATCAGCAATGATTTAACCATAAGCTTGAATAAAACACTCTTATTAGAGTTAAGTAAGAACAAACTTGCCTGAACCGTTGATTACCGCAACGCAATTTATAACGCTTTACCCGAAGACCTAATATTAATAATATAGATCTCCAATATTAGAATAATATCATCACAGTATAATATTGTTATATCTAAATACACAGAATAACCTAAACACATAACTCATAACCCTATAAGTCTATACAGCACACAAGACTTAGCCTCAGGTCAAACTATTTCAGTCTGACATAAAACTGACACAATTCTATCATCCCGACGATCTAGTCGGACAATACTCGAGTTTAAGTTCAGTTAAACTCTTCCTAAACACTTAACAATTATCTCAGATAATTTTCTTAGCAGTCAAAACATTTTTCCTAGGCTCGTAATAATTTTCAGATAATTATTACCATTTATCATGATTTTCCAATCATTAAAACCGTATTTAACTAAATTAAATACCACATAATTCCTTAATCATTAATATTCATATATAAAATATTAATGAAAATCATTACATAATATTATAATATAATTATAATATCACAAAGTATTTTTAATATCTTAAAATCATAATTATATGATTTTTAAACACTTAAATCTATTATCCGATAATTAATATTAATATTAAAATATTAATATTTTCATGCCAAAATATCAAAAGTTATATTTTATAACTCAAAATATTTTTATAACACTTAAATCATTTTTTATATGATTTTTAAACTATTAATTTCATTTTTCCTTAATTTATTTAATATATTTATTAAATAAACTAATTACCATTAATAATAAATTATTAATAAAATTCATCACAAAATATTAAAAGTCATCAAAATAACTTAAAAAATATTTTCTTTTACCATAATATTATTTTTCATGATTTTTCATGAATTAAAACTATTTTTCATAATTTATTTAATATTATAATTAAATAAATAAATACCTTTTTATATTCCCAAAAATATTAAATATTTTTGAAATATATCCAAAATAATTAAAACTATTTTTCAAAGATTTAAAATAATTTTTCGTAATTTAATATGTATTTTTAATAATTAAAAACCATTTTTTTCAATTTTTATTAATTTTCTTCATTTTAGAAAATAAACGTCGCTAAAAGGGTTCTTAGGCGACAAAAGTGTCGCTAATTGTGTTCTTGGTGTTCTTGGCCAATTTCCAGATCTTCATGTCGACACAGGTTGATGGTTCAATCGAGTCTAAAATTTTGATGTTTATGATTACGGGCCATGTTAAACATTGATCGTGTAGGGTTTATGTAATACTACAATTACCAACTTGTTTCATGTCCATTCAACATCGATCGTAGAGATCCGAGCCTCTAAACTTTTTTCGACAACATCGCTCTTGAGTTTCGGGTTTTCCAAAACTCTAATAAAGGTCGAGGGTCTACTTTTGAACCTTTAAATCTTAATCTTCGGGTTCGGGTTTATGTGATCTAGTGGTTTCATTTTGTAGTCCCGATACTGTGGAACAATTATATAACAACATATCATCATATTATCATCATAACAAGGAGATCAAGGCTAGTCAAACTAGGAATCGGGACACGGTTCTTCAAGATCCGGGTTTCCGTAAATCTTCAACAGATTAGTTGGTCAACGGTGGTTTGACCATGCATTTCTACGATCCCGTACATATCTCGAGTGATCTAATAGCATTACTTTGTAGTTCACATACCCTTCTACAACCTTCAATCAACAACATAGCCTAAACACTCAGCATACGGCAAGATCTAAGGCACGTAAATATTGTCAAGCGAGATCTCGAGTTTCGGGTTGCCTGTAAACCGATTTAAGGATCGGTCAACGCGGTTTGACCGCTTATATCTTCGATCTACACTTGATCCGACCATGATTCCGCTTTTAGATCACAAAGTGCTCATGACATAGAACACATCAAAACATAAAACAACACTACCCTTAACAGACATTTGATTTAAAGGCCACGACATTCGAATGTCGGACCACTTTTTGAAAAATTTCCAGATTTACAAAATTGCTAGATTCGAGCACTTTGATGTTAGGGATATGGGATTTTACAACCCAGATCACTAATAGACACCTTAATACACAACTTTGACCAATCAATTACAACATTTAACATCAAATCATGAGATTTCGAATTTTAGGGTTCATATACCTTTGAGCTTTGATTTTGATTTTTCGACATTCGATTCTGCTTCGCTTGCTACAAGATGATAATGCTTCATCTTTTTTTTTCTCTCTCACTCTAGATTTTTGAATTTTAGAGAGAGAGGGTCTTGGAAGAAAATGCAAAATAAAGTAAGCATTATTTTCTTTCTAATCTTTATAATATTTTGATTCATTGTATTTGGTTGGCTAGATGGTCGATTCTTTGAGATATATGCACATGCTAGGCTATATTTTTGGTGAGCAACTCCCCTAAAAGTCAAAACCTACAACACCAACTCATTAAAATAAATAAAAAGGGCATTCTAGTCTTTTTTGCATTTAATTTTTATGGCATTATGGATATTGTCTCAAACCCTTAGGGTTTAGGGTTCGAGCATTTAAAGTTTAGGGTTTAACCCTTTTTAGGGTTTAGGTTTTAACCCTCAAATATTTAGCAACTTGGATTTCAAAAATTTTCTAATTAAATTTTAAAATAGAAAATTTTGATTTCTAATTATAATTAGGGCTTCCTAATTATATCATAATTTCTAATCATGAATCATTATTTCGCTAATTAGGACTATTTTATCCTAATTAAAATTGCTAATTACGCAAGTAGGGTCAAATTTGTACATTATAATTTATAACCCAAAAATTAGGGTTTTCAATATAAAATAATATTTCAATTTTTAGAAATTAGATTTCCCAATTAGATTAGGGTTTCTAATAACTTGACAATTAGGATTTATATTTTCTAATTAACATTGCAATTATAGCAATTAAATCCACCTTTGCACAATTAGGGTTCAAATGGTCATTAGGTTTTCAACCCACAAATTAGGGTTTCTAATAATTTTCTAAAATAGAATTTAAATACTTGTAATTAGATTACGCTTTTCTAATTACTAAATCTTGAAAATTAGAATTAATATATCCTAATTAACATTAAAAGTATTAAATTAACACTCTTCGCTTTTTCCTAATTAGAAATTAGGGGTTTTCAAATCATCATTAGGTTCCCGATTTTAAAAGTTTAAGTTCGATAATTTGAAATTAGGGTTTGCTAATTAATTGCTGCTACCCTAATTAATATATACTTAATAGCAGTAGAGCATTATAATTCTCCATTAATTTCCCAGATTAGGGCTTCAATTTATCAGAATTTGAAACTAGGGTTTTCAGATCAAGTATTAGGGTTTCAGATTTGGAATTAGGGTTTTGTAATCAAATTGTTAAGATTAACCCTAATTAATCTTATAGTTATTTACACTTATGCCATTAAGTTCCCGATTTAGGGTTTCAAGCACCGAATTAGGGTTTCTGATTCCCGTAAACTGAAACTAGGGTTTCCAGAACCAGTTTCTAGGGTTTCTTATCACACGTTAGGGTTTTCTAACTGAACGTTGTTGTTCTTAATATATATTAGGGTGTCGATACGTATATAATTTATCCGTCAACCCTCAATTCCATAACCACATTACTCAACACGTAACATAACCATAACACGTAACATAGCCACAAATACACTTAATCTGAATAATTCACCTATATCCTTCATTTAATTTTTGAAATTCTCAAAATTCAATCCCAATAACATCAAACGCATACACTTATTTTCTATCTAGGTTCAATATTTGACCTTAAATCAATCATTTAAGGTTTTAATAAATTGTCTAAATTCTCGGGTTGTCACATTCACCCTCTTCTAAGAATTTCGTCCCAGAAATTCACCTTACACCTTAATCAGATACCAAATAGCTTACACTATTCACACATATCACATACTACCCAATTCACCACCACCGTAATAAAAGGTTTAAAATTTTCTTTGTGGGGTCATATAAGATCATGAACTTATTTTCTGCATCTATCAAAGATACTCAAATTTCTCGGTATCTATCAAAGATACTCAAATTTCTCGGGTATCTATCAAAGATACTCAAATTAAAATATTCCCTTTATATAAAAGGTTGATCTGCTCAGTCTTATT
This sequence comes from Panax ginseng, assembly GCA_020205605.1. Taxonomy (NCBI): domain Eukaryota; kingdom Viridiplantae; phylum Streptophyta; class Magnoliopsida; order Apiales; family Araliaceae; genus Panax; species Panax ginseng. The sequence goes on along the minus strand of CM035141.1, from coordinate 42,048,276 downwards.
TGATTCCGCAGCAAAACAATTTGGTTCGGGAAATTTCTTTCGATAAACACTTGGAGTTTTTGAAAACATTTTTGAGAATGACGTCATGATGCCGCAGATCAGATTTACAAATTGGTTGAGGATTTCGTCTATTTGGTGATTTTTGTTATACTACATCATATCAGAAGGTAATGGTCGAACGATCCTTAGATCACATTCAACACCAAGTAATTTCGCATTGATAACTCCATCATTTTATCATCTCGCACTAAAGTCAAATGGTACATAAGTGATAAATAAAATAATTTTTTTTTTTTAAAAAAAAAAAGGCACATAGTCATGATTTATCTTGATGTCAAAAATTAAAGTTTAGCAAAGCTAGGGGTTTAGGAAAACCCGAATCTCCACTAATGATCATTTGCTTAAACATTCTATCTATTCCTATTATCCTTAACACTCCATTCACACAACTATACCCAGGATTCATAAAACCACACTTATGAGTTCATAACTCCGCCACAATTATATGAGCTTTTCTTAACTTACCCTAGTCCGACCTTTGGCGTCCGATTCACGAGGGGCTCATAAACATTTCATATAACTATGAGTCAAGAATGTCACATAAGTATGAGTTCTAAGAACTCTTACTTAATCCTATATTCTCTACCTATGACCTATTTATCTCAGATATAATAACTAGCGTGACACAACATTTCAATTATTACCAATGCCACCAACTAAGTAGTTTTTACACCAAGTACAATTCCCGCCCATACAAGAAATCATACAACTCGACCTGCGACCACGAGTCCTCATTGAAATCCCCACCTAATACTTAACCCCCTTCTCAATAATGAATTTCATTTAATCCGTATTCATAATCCTTTTCCTCGAATCTGTACCATTCACACAAAGAATCATGCTTTAAACTTTTCAATCATCCGATTGATTCTTTACGGTTGTCATAATTTTAACAGATCACGGGTGATCTCATCGTATATATTACGATTCAATTCCATGTCTTTGATCATTTTGTTTTACGATCTCCTATACCTCGTATTTTTGTTCACCACTTACATTCACTACTATTACCGAGTTAGGGAACTCAGATCTTAACAACTTACCGAGATTCATCTTTGAATCTTCACCGACCAACTAACTCTATGTGAGTTAGATCTTATCCTAATCATCATGCGGTTATTGGTCTCGTGGTATTCCTACCTAAGCTTCATAACCAATGACTTTGATACCAATCAGTAGCGCCCTCTAATCCCAAATCCCCCAAATCGGCTGCGGATTCGGTTTTGCTAATCATTCTATTATCGTTGCGGAAGATATAAACATAAATTGTTTATACATTACATTACACACTATTCCCCAATGTCGAGTAACCTTAACTTATACACATTTCATAAACTATTTATTACATAACAATATTTATCACAATACGCTTATTACAAACTAGTCAAGACTTTATAACCCAAGTTGAACTTGGCTTTAATCATTTCTCAGATCCAACACATTTGCCTTTATCTGCAATGTTTTATCATGATATAGCAAGGTGAACATGAAAGTTGCCCAAAGAAGTTTAAATACAACAATATAAGGATATATCATGATTCAAGAGTATGAATAATGGGCTCATATAATTCATCAATATAATTGAGAACTAAGACGAACAAATTTTTTGGTGAACAAGTTTCAAACATGAACAAACATTTCGAACCAACCGGTAATGAAGGTGATCAAATTTTCATACGACATTTATACATGCAAGATGTATAAAGTACAATTTTCATGGCAATCAAGAATGATTTAACCATAAGCTTGAATAAAACACTCTTATTAGAGTTAAGTAAGAACAAACTTTGCTCGAATCGTTGATTATCGTAACGCAATTTATAACGCTTTTGCAAGACCTAATATTAATAATATAGATCTCAATATTAGAATAATATCATCACAAAGATAATATTGTTATATCTAAATACATGTAATAACCTAAACACATAACTCATAACCCTATAAGTCTATACAGCACACAAGACTTAGCCTCAGGTCAAACTATTTCAGTCTGACTTAAAACTGACACAATTCTATCATCCCGACGATCTAGTCGGACAATACTCGAGTTTAAGTTCAGTTAAACTCTTTCTAAACACTTAACAATTATCTCAGATAATTTTCTTAGCAGTCAAAACATTTTTCCTAGGCTCGTAATAATTTTCAGATAATTATTACCATTTATCATGATTTTCCAATCATTAAAACCGTATTTAACTAAATTAAATACCACATAATTCCTTAATCATTAATATTCATATATAAAATATTAATGAAAATCATTACATAATATTATAATATAATTATAATATCACAAAGTATTTTAATATCTTAAAATCATAATTATATGATTTTAAACACTTAAATCTATTATCCGATAATTAATATTAATATTAAAATATTAATATTTTCATGCCAAAATATCAAAAGTTATATTTTATAACTCAAAATATTTTTATAACACTTAAATCATTTTTATATGATTTTTAAACTATTAATTTCATTTTTCCTTAATTTATTTAATATATTTATTAAATAAAATAATTACCATTAATAATAAATTATTAATAAAATTCATCACAAAATATTAAAAGTCATCAAAATAACTTAAAATATTTTCTTTTACCATAATATTATTTTTTCATGAATTAAAACTATTTTTCATAATTTATTTAATATTATAATTAAATAAATAAATAATACCTTTTATATTCCCAAAAATATTAAATATTTTTGAAATATATCCAAAATAATTAAAACTATTTTTCAAAGATTTAAAATAATTTTTCGTAATTTAATATGTATTTTTAATAATTAAAACCATTTTTTCAATTTTTATTAATTTTCTTCATTTTCCGAAAATAAACGCCGCTAAGGGTTCTTAGGCGACAAAAGTGTCGCTAATTGTGTTCTTGGTGTTCTTGGCCAATTTCCGGATCTTCATGTCGATTCTGAGGTTGATGGTTCGAATCAAAGTCTAAAATTTTGATGTTTATGATTCGGGCCATGTTAAACATCGATCGTGTAGGGTTTATGTAATACTACAATTACCAACTTGTTTCATGTCCATTCAACATCGATCGAGAGATCCGAGCCTCTAAACTTTTTTCGACAATGATCGTTTCTTGAGTTTCGGTTTTCCGTAAACTCAATAAATGTCGAGGGTCTACTTTTGAACCTTTAAATCTTAATCTTCGGTTTGGTTTATGTGATCTAGTGGTTTCATTTTGTAGTCCCGATACTGTGGAACAATTATATAACAACATATCATCATATTATCATCATAACAAGGAGATCAAGGCTAGTCAAACTAGGAATCAGAGACACGGTTCTTGAAGATCCGGGTTTCGTAAATCTTCAACCCGCTTAGTTGGTCAATCGGTGGTTCGACCATGCATTTCTACGATCTCGATACATATCCGAAAGTGATCTAATAGCATTACTTTGTAGTTCACATACCCTTCTACAACCTTCAATCAACAACATAGCCTAAACACTAGCATACTGCAAGATCTAAGGCACGAGTAAAATATTGTCGAGCGAGATCTCGAAGTTTCAGGTTGTAAAACCGATTTCCGATGATCGTCAACGCGGGTTTGACCGCTTATATCTTTCGATCTACACTTGATCCGACCATGATTCCAGCTTTTAGATCACAGTGCTCATGACATAGAACACATCAAAAACATAAAACAACACTACCCCTTAACAGACACGGATTTAAAGGCCCCGACATTCGAATGTCGGACCACTTTTTTGAAAAATTTCCGGATTTACAAAATTGCTAGATTTGAGCACTTTGATGTTAGGGATATGGGATTTTACAACCCGGATCACTAATAGACACCTTAATACACAACTTTGACCAATCAATTACAACATTTAACATCAAATCATGAGATTTGAATTTTAGGTTCATATACCTTTTGAGCTTTGATTTTGATTTTTCGACATCGATTCTGTTTTTCGCTTGCTACAAGATGATCATGCTTCATCTTTTCTTTTCTCTCACTCTAGATTTTCAATTTTAGAGAGAGAGGGTCTTGGAAGAAAATGCAAAATAAAAAGTAAGCATTATTTCTCTTTCTAATCTTTATAATATTTTGATTCATTGTATTTGGTTGGCTAGATGGTCGATTCTTTGAGATATATGCACATGCTAGGCTATATTTTTGGTGAGCAACTCCCCTAAAAGTCAAAACCTACAACACCAACTCATTAAAATAAATAAAAAGGGCATTCTAGTCTTTTTGCATTTAATTTTTATGGCATTATGGACATTGTCCCAAACCCTTAGGGTTTAGGGTTTGGAGCATTTAAAGTTTAGGGTTTAACCCTTTAAGGTTTAGGTTTTAACCCTCAAATATTTAGCAACTTGGATTTCAAAAATTTTCTAATTAAATTTTAAAATAGAAAATTTTGATTTCTAATTATAATTAGGGCTTCCTAATTATATCATAATTTCCTAATCATGAATCATTATTTGCTAATTAGGACTATTTTATCTGAATTAAAATTGCTAATTACGCAAGTAGGTCAAATTTGTACATTATAATTTATAACCCAAAATTAGGGTTTTCAATATAAAAATAATATTTCAATTTTTAGAAATTAGATTTCCCAATTAGATTAGGGTTTCTAATAACTTGACAATTAGGATTTATATTTCCTAATTAACATTGCAATTATAGCAATTAAATCCACCAATGCATAAATTAGGGTTCAAAATGGTCATTAGGTTTTCAACCCACAAATTGGGGTTTCTAATAATTTTCTAAAATAGAATTTAAATACTTGTAATTAGATTACGGTTTTCTAATTACTAAATCTTGAAAATTAGAATTAATATATCCTAATTAACATTAAAAGTATTAAATTAACACTCTTCGTTTTCCCTAATTAGAAATTAGGGTTTTCAAATCATCATTAGGGTTCTCGATTTTAAAAGTTTAAGTTCGATAATTTGAAATTAGGGTTTGCTAATTAATTAAGCGCTACTCCTAATTAATATATACTTAATAAAGTTAGAAAGCATTATAATTCTCCATTAATTTCCCTGCATTAGGGCTTCAATTTATCGTAATCAAACTAGGGTTTTCGGATCAAGTATTAGGTTTTGATTTGGAATTAGGTTTTGTAATCAAATTGTTAAGATTAACCCTAATTAATCTTATAGTTATTTACACTTATGCCATTAAGTTCCCGATTTAGGGTTTCAAGCATCAATTAGGGTTTTGATTCTAAAAATCGAAACTAGGTTTCCGTAAACCGCTTTCTAGGGTTTCTTATCACACGTTAGGGTTTTCTAACCGAACGTTGTTGTTCTTAATATATATATTAGGTGTTGACACAGATATAATTTTATCCGTCAACCTCGACTTTCTAACCACATTCTCAACACGTAACATAACCATAACACGTAACATAGCCACAAATACACTTAATCCTCGAATAATTCACCTATATCCTTCACCGAATTTTTGAAATTTCAAAATTCAATCCCAATAACATCAAACGATACACTTATTTTTTCTATCAGGTCAATATTTGACCTTAAATCAATCATTTAAGATTTTAATAAATTGTCAAATTCTGTTGTCACATTCACCCTCCTTCTAAGAATTTCGTCCCTAAATTCACCTTACACCTTACAACGTAGATACCAAATAGCTTACACTATTCACACATATCACATACTACCCAATTCACCACTCACCCGTAATAAAAGGTTTAAAATTTTGTGTGGGGTAGTATAAGATCATGAACTTATTTTCTGCATCTATCAAAGATACTCAAATTTCTGCATCTATCAAAGATACTCAAATTTCTGTATCTATCAAAGATACTCAAATTAAAATATTCCCTTTATATAAAAGGTTGATCTCGCTTTCGATTTTATTTGATTCCGCAGTTGAAAACAATTTGGTTCGGAAATTTCTTTCGATAAACACTTGGAGTTTTTGAAAACATTTTGAGAATGACGTTATGATGCCGCATTGTATTTACAAATTCCAGTTGAGGATTTCGCCATTTGGTGATTTTGTTATATACTACATCATAATCAGTAATCGACGATCCTTAGATCACATTCAACACCAAGTAATTCAAGATTGATAACTCCATCATTTTTATCATCTCCGCACTGTGTCAAATGGTACATAAGTGATAAATAAAAATAATTTTTTTTTTTTTTTTAAAAAGGCACATAGTGCGTATTTATCTTGATGTCAAAATTGAAGTTTAGCAAAGCTAGGGTTTAGGAAAACTGAATCTCCACTAATGATCATTTGCTTAAACATTCTATCTATTCCTATTATCCTTAACACTCCATTCACATAACTATACCCAGTTCATAAAACCACACTTATGAGTTCATAACACGCCACAATTATATGAGTTTACTTAACTTACCCTAGTCGACCTTTGGCGTCCGATTCATTTGAGGGCTCATAAACATTTCATATAACTATGAGTCAAGAATGTCACATAAGTATGAGTTCTAAGAACTCGTACTTAATCCTATATTCTCTACCTATGACCTATTTATTCAGATATAATAACTAAGCGTGACACAACATTTCAATTATTACCAATGCCACCAACTAAGTAGTTTTTACACCAAGTACAATTCCCCGCCCATACAAGAAATCATACAACTCATTCTTGTTTAACACGAGTCCTCATTGAAATCCCCACCTAATACTTAACCCCTTCTCAATACGAATTTCATTTAATCCAGTATTCATAATCCTTTTCCTAATCTGTACCATTCACACACAAAGAATCATGCTTTAAACTTTTCAATCATCCGATTGATTCTTTCGTTGTCATAATTTTAACAGATCACGGGGTGATCTCATCGTATATATTACTTATTCAATTCCATGTCTTTGATCATTTTGTTTTTTACGATCTCCTATCCTCGCACTTTTGTTCACCACTTGCTCATTTCACTATTACCAGAGTTAGGGAACTCAGATCTTAACAACTTACCGAGATTCATCTTTGAATCTTACTGTAACCAACTAACTCTATGTGAGTTAGATCTTATCCTAATCATCTGCGGTTATTGGTCTCGTGTATTCTTACCTAAGCTTCATAACCAATAAACCTTTGATACCAATCAGAAGCGTCCCCAATCCCAAACCCCAAATCGCCATGGATTGGGTTTCATAATCATTCTATTATCGTTATGGAAGATATAAACATAAATTGTTTATACATTACATTACACACTATTCCCCAATGTCTAGTAACCTTAACTTATACACATTTCATAAACTATTTATTACATAACAATATTTATCACAATACGCTATTACAAACTAGTCAAGACTTTATAACCCAAGTTGAACTTCGCTTTTTAATCATTTCTCAGATCCCAACACATTTGCCTTTATCTCGCAATGTTTTATCATGATATAGTAAAGGGTGAATATGAAAGTTGCCCCGGCAAGTTTAAATACAAAATATAAGGATATATCATGATTGAAGAGTATGAATAATGGGCTTGCTATAATTCATCAATATAATTGAGAACTAAGCACGAACAAAATTTTGATGAAACAAGTTTCAAACATGAACAAACATTTTCGAACCAAACTGGTAATGAAGGTGATCACCTTTTCATACGATTTATACATGCAAGATGTACAAAGTACAATTTTCATGGCAATCAAAGAATGATTTAACCATAAGCTTGAATAAAACACTCTTATTAGAGTTAAGTAAGAACAAACTTGCTCAATCTGTTGATTATCGTAGAACGCAATTTATAACGCTTTACCCAAGACCTAATATTAATAATATAGATCTCCAATATTAGAATAATATCATCACAAAGATAATATTGTTATATCTAAATACACGTAATAACCTAAACACATAACTCATAACCCTATAAGTCTATACAAGACACAAGACTTAGCCTCAGTCAAACTATTTCAAATTCGACTTAAAATCGACATAATTCTATCATCCCGAGCGATCTAGTCGGACAATACTCGAAGTTTAAGTTCGATTAAACTCTTTCTAAACACTTAACAATTATCTTATAATTTTCTTAGAAATAAAACATTTTTTCTAGGCTCGTAATAATTTTCGGATAATTATTACCATTTATCATGATTTTCCAATCATTAAAAACCGTATTTAACTAAATTAAATACACATAATTCCTTAATCATTAATATTCATATATAAAATATTAATGAAAATCATTACATAATATTATAATATAATTATAATATCACAAAGTATTTTAATATCTTAAAATCATAATTATATGATTTTTAAACACTTAAATCTATTATCCGATAATTAATATTAAATATTAATATTTTCATGCCAAAATATCAAAAGTTATATTTTATAACTCAAAATATTTTTATAACACTTAAATCATTTTTATATGATTTTTAAACTATTAATTTCATTTTTCCTTAATTTATTTAATATATTTATTAAATAAACTAATTACCATTAATAATAAATTATTAATAAAATTCATCACAAAATATTAAAAGTCATCAAAAATAACTTAAAATATTTTCTTTTACCATAATATTATTTTCATGAATTAAAACTATTTTTCATAATTTATTTAATATTATAATTAAATAAATAAATACCTTTTATATTCCCAAAAATATTAAATATTTTGAAATATATCCAAAATAATTAAAAAAACTATTTTCAAAGATTTAAAATAATTTTCAGAATTTAATATGTATTTTTAATAATTAAAACCATTTTTTTCAATTTTTATTAATTTTCTTCATTTTTAGAAAATAAACGTCGCTAAAAGGGTTCTTAGGCGACAAAAAGTGTCGCTAATTGTGTTCTTGGTGTTCTTGGCCAATTTCAGGATCTTCATGTCGACATGAGGTTGATGGTTTGACCGAGTCTAAAATTTTGATGTTTATGATTCGGGCCATGTTAAACATCGATCGTAGGTTTATGTAATACTACAATTACCAACTTGTTTCATGTCCATTCAACATCGATCGAGAGATCCGAGCCTCTAAACTTTTTCGACAACATCGTTCTTCGAGTTTCGGGTTTTCCGTAAACTCGAACAAATGTCGTAGGGTCTACTTGAACCTTTAAATCTTAATCTTCGGGTTCTGGTTTATGTGATCTAGTGGTTTCATTTTGTAGTCCCGATACCAGGAACAATTATATAACAACATATCATCATATTATCATCATAACAAGGAGATCAAGGCTAGTCAAACTAGGAATCAGATTACGGTTCTTGAAGATCTGGGTTTCCTGTAAATCTTCAACCAGCTTAGTTGGTCAACGGTGGTTTGACCATGCATTTCTACGATCCCGATACATATCTCGAGTGATCTAATAGCATTACTTTGTAGTTCACATACCCTTCTACAACCTTCAATCAACAACATAGCCTAAACACTAGCATACAAGCAAGATCTAAGGCATACGTAAAATATTGTCAGCGAGATCCGAGTTTCAGGTTGCCTTAAACCAGATTTCGTGATCGTCAACGCGGTTTGACCGCTTATATCTTTCGATCTACACTTGATCCGACCATGATTCCAGCTTTTAGATCACAAAGGTTCATGACATAGAACACATCAAAACATAAAACAACACTACCCCTTAACAGACCACGGATTTAAAGGCCCCGACATTCGAATGTCGGACCACTTTTTTGAAAAATTTCAGATTTACAAAATTGCTAGATTCGAGCACTTTGATGTTAGGGATATGGGATTTTACAACCCAGATCACTAATAGACACCTTAATACACAACTTTGACCAATCAATTACAACATTTAACATCAAATCATGAGATTTCGAATTTTAGGGTTCATATACCTTTGAGCTTTGATTTTGATTTTCTGACATTGGATTCTGTTCTTGGCTTGCTACAAGATGATCATGCTTCATCTTTTCTTTCTCTCTCACTCTAGATTTCGAATTTTAGAGAGAGAGGGTCTTGGAAGAAAATGCAAAATAAAGTAAGCATTATTTCTCTTTCTAATCTTTATAATATTTTGATTCATTGTATTTGGTTGGCTAGATGGTCGATCACGAGATATATGCACATGCTAGGCTATATTTTGGTGAGCAACTCCCTAAAAGTCAAAAAACTCACAACACCAACTCATTAAAATAAATAAAAAGGGCATTCTAGTCTTTTTGCATTTAATTTTTATGGCATTATGGATATTGTCCCAAACCCTTAGGGTTTAGGGTTTCGAGCATTTAAAGTTTAGGGTTTAACCCTTTAGGGGTTTAGGTTTTAACCTCAAATATTTAGCAACTTGGATTTCAAAAATTTTCTAATTAAATTTTAAAACAGAAAATTTTGATTTCTAATTATAATTAGGGCTTCCTAATTATATCATAATTTCCTAATCATGAATCATTATTTGCTAATTAGGACTATTTTATCCTAATTAAAATTGCTAATTACGCAAGTAGGGTCAAATTTGTACATTATAATTTATAACCCAAAAATTAGGGTTTTCAATATAAAAATAATATTTCAATTTTTAGAAATTAGATTTCCCAATTAGATTAGGGTTTCTAATAACTTGACAATTAGGATTTATATTTCCTAATTAACATTGCAATTATAGCAATTAAATCCACCACTGTACAATTAGGGTTCAAAATGGTCATTAGGGTTTTCAACCCACAAATTAGGGTTTCTAATAATTTTCTAAAATAGAATTTAAATACTTGTAATTAGATTACAGTTTTCTAATTACTAAATCTTGAAAATTAGAATTAATATATCCTAATTAACATTAAAAGTATTAAATTAACACTCTTCGCTTTTTCCCTAATTAGAAATTAGGGTTTTCAAACCGTTATTAGGGTTCCCGACGGAAAAGTTTAAGTTCGATAATTTGAAATTAGGGTTTGCTAATTAATTAAGCTGCTACCCAATTAATATATACTTAATAGCAAAGAGAAAGCATTATAATTCTCCATTAATTTCCCGTATTTAGGCTTCAATTTATCGTAATCAAACTAGGTTTTGCATCAAGTATTAGGGTTTCGATTTGGAATTAGGTTTTGTAATCAAATTGTTAAGATTAATCCTAATTAATCTTATAGTTATTTACACTTATGCCATTAAGTTCTCGATTTAGGTTTCAAGCATCGAATTAGGGGTTTGGATTCTTAAACCTAAAACTAGGGTTTTAAATCCGTTGTAGGGTTTCTTATCACACGTTAGGGTTTTCTAACCGAACGCTGTTGTTCTTAATATATATTAGGGTGTTGACACGAGATATAATTTATCCTCGTCAACCTCGACCCCTAACCACATTCTCGAACACGAATATAACCATAACACGTAACATAGCCACAAATACACTTAATCCTCAATAATTCATCTATATCCTTCAATAAATTTTTGAAATTCTCAAAATTCAATCCCAATAACATCAAACGATACACTTATTTTCTATCTAGGTCTAATATTTGACCTTAAATCAATCATTTAAGATTTTAATAAATTGTCTAAATTCTCTGTTGTCACATTCAATTCTCCTTCTAAGAATTTCTATCCCTAAATTCACCCTTTTACACCTTACAATCAGATACCAAATAGCTTACACTATTCACACATATCACATACTACCCAATTCACCACTCACCGAATAAAAGGTTTAAAATTTTGTGGGGTATATAAGATCATGAACTTATTTTCTGCATTCATCAAAGATACTCAAATTTCTGCATCTATCAAAGATACTCAAATTTCTGTATCTATCAAAGATACTCAAATTAAAATATTCCCTTTATATAAAAGGTTGATCTCGCTCACCTTATTTGATTCGCAAGAAAAACAATTTGGTTCGGGAAATTTCTTTTCGATAAACACTTGGAGTTTTTGAAAACATTTTTGAGAATGAGCGTCGTGATGATGCCGCATCGTATTTACAAATTCATTGAGGATTTCGTCATTTGGTGATTTTGTTATACTACATCATACATCAGTAGTGGGTCGACGATCCTTAGATCACATTCAACACCAAGTAATTTCAGATTGATAACTCCATCATTTTTATCATCATCTCGCACTCAGTCAAATGGTACATAAGTGATAAATAAAATAATTTTTTTTTTTTTAAAAAAGGCATATAGTGCGATTTATCTTGATGTCAAAATTGAAGTTTAGCAAAGCTAGGGGTTTAGGAAACCCGAATCTCCACTAATGATCATTTGCTTAAACATTCTATCTATTCCTATTATCCTTAACACTCCATTCACAACTATACCCAGCCTCATAAAACCACACTTATGAGTTCATAACCTCGCCACAATTATATGAGTTCATTTAACTTACCCTAGTCCGACCTTTGGCGTCCGTCTCGAGGGGCTCATAAACATTTCATATAACTATGAGTCAAGAATGTCACATAAGTATGAGTTCTAAGAACTCGTGACTTAATCCTATATTCTCTACCATGACCTATTTATCTCGATATAATAACTAGCGTGACACAACATTTCAATTATTACCAATGCCACCAACTAAGTAGTTTTTACACCAAGTACAATTCCCCTACCATACAAGAAATCATACAACTCGATTGGCCAACACGAGTCCTCATTGAAATCCCCACCTAATACTTAACCCCCCTTCTCAATAATTTAATTTCATTTAATCCGTATTCATAATCCTTTTCCTCAATCAGACCATCTACACAAAGAATCATGCTTTAAACTTTTCAATCATCCGATTGATTCTTTCTCGTTGTCATAATTTTAACAGATCACGGGTGATCTCATCGTATATATTACTTATTCAATTCCATGTCTTTGATCATTTTGTTTTACGATCTCCTATCCTCGCACTTTTGTTCACCACTTTGTTCTTCACTATTACCGAGTTAGGGAACTCAGATCTTAACAACTTACCGAGATTCATCTTTGAATCTTACCTCACCAACTAACTCTATGTGAGTTAGATCTTATCCTAATCACTGCGGTTATTGGTCTCAGGTATTCCTACCTAAGCTTCATAACCAATAGCTTTGATACCAATCAGAAGGCCCCCGAATCCCAAATTTCAAATCGCCGGATTCGGTTTGCTAATCATTCTATTTTTGCGGAAGATATAAACATAAATTGTTTATACATTACATTACACACTATTCCCCAATGTCGAGTAACCTTAACTTATACACATTTCATAAACTATTTATTACATAACAATATTTATCACAATACGCTATTACAAACTAGTCAAGACTTTATAACCCAAGTCGAACTTCGCTTTAATCATTTTCAGATCCAACACATTTGCCTTTATCCGCAATGTTTTATCATGATATAGCAAGGGTGAACATGAAAGTTGCTCAAAGAAGTTTAAATACAAAAATATAAGGATATATCATGATCAAGAGTATGAATAATGGGCTCGCTTATAATTCATCAATATAATTGAGAACTAAGACGAACAAATTTTTTGATCAACAAGTTTCAAACATGAACAAACATTTCGAACCAACTGGTAATGAAGGTGATCGCCTTTCATACCGATTTATACATGCAAGATGTACAAAGTACAATTTTCATGGCAATCAAAGAATGATTTAACCATAAGCTTGAATAAAACACTCTTATTAGAGTTAAGTAAGAACAAACTTGCTCGAATCTGCTGATTATTAGCAACGCAATTTATAACGCTTTTACCCAAGACCTAATATTAATAATATAGATCTCCAATATTAGAATAATATCATCACAAAGATATAATATTGTTATATCTAAATACACGTAATAACCTAAACACATAACTCATAACCCTATAAGTCTATACAAAGACACAAGACTAAGCCTCGGTCAAACTATTTGGTCGACTTAAAAGCGACACAATTCTATCATCCCGATTTATCTAGTGGGACAATACTCGAAGTTTAAGTTCGCTTAAACTCTTTCTAAACACTTAACAATTATCTCAGATAATTTTCTTAGCAGTCAAAACATTTTTCCTAGGCTCGTAATAATTTTCAGATAATTATTACCATTTATCATGATTTTCCAATCATTAAAACCGTATTTAACTAAATTAAATACCACATAATTCCTTAATCATTAATATTCATATATAAAATATTAATGAAAATCATTACATAATATTATAATATAATTATAATATCACAAAGTATTTTTAATATCTTAAAATCATAATTATATGATTTTTAAACACTTAAATCTATTATCCGATAATTAATATTAATATTAAAATATTAATATTTTCATGCCAAAATATCAAAAGTTATATTTTATAACTCAAAATATTTTATAACACTTAAATCATTTTTATATGATTTTAAACTATTAATTTCATTTTTCCTTAATTTATTTAATATATTTATTAAATAAACTAATTACCATTAATAATAAATTATTAATAAAATTCATCACAAAATATTAAAAGTCATCAAAAATAACTTAAAATATTTTCTTTTACCATAATATTATTTTTTTTCTTAATTAAAACTATTTTTCATAATTTATTTAATATTATAATTAAATAAATAAATACCTTTTTATATTCCCAAAATATTAAATATTTTTGAAATATATCCAAAATAATTAAAAACTATTTTTCAAAGATTTAAAATAATTTTTTTCGTAATTTAATATGTATTTTTAATAATTAAAAACCATTTTTTTCAATTTTTATTAATTTTCTTCATTTTAGAAAATAAACGTCGCTAAGGGTTCTTAGGCGACAAAAGTGTCGCTAATTGTGTTCTTGGTGTTCTTGGCCAATTTCAGGATCTTCATGTCGATTCTGAGGGTTGATGGTTTGGCCAAGTCTAAAATTTTGATGTTTATGATTCGGGCCATGTTAAACATTGATCGTAGTAGGGTTTATGTAATACTACAATTACCAACTTGTTTCATGTCCATTCAACATCGGATCGGAGAGATCCGAGCCTCTAAACTTTTTCGACAACATTGCTCTTGAGTTTCGGGTTTTCCGAAACTCTCAAAGGTGTGAGGGTCTACTGAACCTTTAAATCTTAATCTTACGGGGTTGGTTTATAATGATCTAGTGGTTTCATTTTGTAGTCCCGATACCGTGGAACAATTATATAACAACATATCATCATATTATCATCATAACAAGGAGATCAAGGCTAGTCAAACTAGGAATCAGACACGGTTCTTCAAGATACGGGTTTTCGTAAATCTTCAACCGATTAGTTGGTCAACGGTGGTTTGACCATGCATTTCTACGATCCTGGTACATATCCTCGAGTGATCTAATAGCATTACTTTGTAGTTCACATACCCTTCTACAACCTTCAATCAACAACATAGCCTAAACACTAGCATACTAAGATCTAAGGCACGTAAAATATTGTCAAAGCGAGATCTCGAGTTTCAGGTTGCCGTAAACCGATTTCATGGATCGGTCAACGCTGGTTTGACCGCTTATATCTTCGATCTACACTTGATCCGACCATGATTCCGCTTTTAGATCACAAAGGTTTCATGACATAGAACACATCAAAAAAACATAAAACAACACTACCCCTTAATGAGACACGGATTTAAAGGCTCCGACATTGAATATCGGACCACTTTTTGAAAAATTTCCGATTTACAAAATTGCTAGATTCGAGCACTTTGATGTTAGGGATATGGGATTTTACAACCCGGATCACTAATAGACACCTTAATACACAACTTTGACCAATCAATTACAACATTTAACATCAAATCATGAGATTTTAATTTTAGGGTTCATATACCTTTGAGCTTTGATTTTGATTTTCCGACATTGGATTACATTCTTGGCTTTCTCGCTACAAGATGATCATGCTTCATCTTTTCTTTCTCTCTCTCACTCTAGATTTGAATTTTAGAGAGAGGGTCTTGGAAGAAAAATGCAAAAATAAAGTAAGCATTATTCTTTCTAATCTTTATAATATTTTGATTCATTGTATTTGGTTGGCTAGATGGTGATTCTTTGAGATATGCACATGCTAAGCTATATTTTTGGTGAGCAACTCCTAAAAGTCAAAACCCTCTGACACCAACTCATTAAAATAAATAAAAGGGCATTCTAGTCTTTTGCATTTAAATTTTTATGGCATTATGGATATTGTCTCAAACCCTTAGGGTTTAGGGTTTGAGCATTTAAAGTTTAGGGTTTAACCCTTTAGGGTTTAGGTTTTAACCCTCAAATATTTAGCAACTTGGATTTCAAAAATTTTCTAATTAAATTTTAAAATAGAAAATTTTGATTTCTAATTATAATTAGGGCTTCCTAATTATATCATAATTTCAATCGTGAATCATTATTTGCTAATTAGGACTATTTTATCCTAATTAAAATTGCTAATTCTGTAGTAGGGTCAAATTTGTACATTATAATTTATAACTTAAAAATGGGGTTTTCAATATAAAAATAATATTTCAATTTTTAGAAATTAGATTTCCCAATTAGATTAGGGTTTCTAATAACTTGACAATTAGGATTTATATTTTCCTAATTAACATTTGCAATTATAGCAATTAAATCCACCAATGTCTAATTAGGGTTCAAAATGGTCATTTGGGTTTTCACCCCACAAATTAGGGTTTCTAATAATTTTCTAAAATAAATTTAAATACTTGTAATTAGATTACAGTTTTCTAATTACTAAATCTTGAAAATTAAATTAATATATCACAATTAACATTAAAAGTATTAAATTAACACCATACGTTTTCCACTAATTAGAAATTAGGGTTTTCAAATCGTCGTTAGGGTTCTGACGGAAAAGTTTAAGTTCGATAATTTGAAATTAGGGTTTGCTAATTAATTAAGCGTTACCCTAATTAATATATACTTCAATATAGTGATGAAGCATTATAATTCTCCATTAATTTCCCGGATTAGGGCTTGATTTATCGAGAATGAAACTAGG
Organism: Panax ginseng; assembly: GCA_020205605.1. Taxonomy (NCBI): domain Eukaryota; kingdom Viridiplantae; phylum Streptophyta; class Magnoliopsida; order Apiales; family Araliaceae; genus Panax; species Panax ginseng. The sequence goes on along the minus strand of CM035141.1, from coordinate 42,031,311 downwards.
GTTTCGGATCAGTATTAGGGTTTGATTTGGAATTAGGGTTTTGTAATCAAATTGTTAAGATTAACCTAATTAATCTTATAGTTATTTACACTTATGCCATTAAGTTCCGATTTAGGGTTTGAATAGAATTAGGGTTTGGATTCAGAAAAGCTCAAACTAGGGTTTCAGAACCCGATTTCTAGGGTTTCTTATCACTGCGTTAGGGTTTTCTAAGCGTTGTTGTTGTAATATATATTAGGGTGTTGATTACGAGATATAATTTATCTTCATTGACCCTTGACTATAACCACATTACGAACACGAACATAACTTATAACACGAACATAGCCACAAATACACTTAATCTGAATAATTCACTATATCCTTCAATGAATTTTGAAATTCTCAAAATTGATCGATAACATCAATAACGTACACTTATTTTCTATCTAGGTCTAATATTTGACCTTAAATCAATCATTTAAGATTTTAATAAATTCAACAATCTAAATTCTCGGGTTGTCACATTCACCCTCCTTACAAGAATTTCGTCCCTAGAAATTCACCTTACCTACAAGTATACCAAATAAGCTTACACTATTCACATACGTATCACTCTACTACCCAATTCACCACTGCTTTAGGAATAAAGGTTTAAGAATTTTCTTTGTGAGGGTCGTATAAGATCATGAACTTATTTTCTCCTGCATTATCAAAGATACTCAAATTTCTCTGTATTCTATCAAAGATACTCAAATTTCTCGGTGTCTATCAAGATACTCAAATTAAAATATTCCTTTATATAAAAAGGTTGATCCTTTCAGGTCTTATTTGATTCCGCGACAAAACAATTTGGTTCGATAAATTTCTTTACCGATAAACACTTGGAGTTTTTGAAAACATTTTTTGAGAATGACGTCGTGATCTTGTACTTTGTATTTCTAAGTCAGTTGAGGATTTCGTCGTTTGGTGATTTTGTTATCTTACATCATACATCAGTGGGTTTGGCGATCCTTAGATCACATTTGACACCAAGTAATTACGCATTGATAACTCCATCATTTTATCATCTCTACGCTTTTGGTCAAATGGTACGTAAGTGATAAATAAAATAATTTTTTTTTAAAAAAGGCACATAGTCGCGTATTTATCTTGATGTCAAAAATTTAAAGTTTAGCAAAGCTAGGGGTTTAGGAAAACACGAATCTCCACTAATGATCATTTGCTTAAACATTCTATCTATTCTATTATCCTTAACACTCCATTCCACACAACTATACCCGATTCATAAAACCACACTTATGAGTTCATAACTGGCCCACAATTATATGAGTTTCTGAACTTACCTAGTCGACCTTTGGCGTCCAGATTTGTTGAGGGGCTCATAAACATTTCATATAACTATGAGTCAAGAATGTCACATAAGTATGAGTTTAAGAACTCGTACTTAATCTATATTCTCTACTATGACCTGTTATACTGTATATATAATAGCGTGACATAACGACATTTCAATTATTACCAATACACTGCAAGTAAGTGGTTTTACGCAAGTACAATTCCACCTCCCATACAAGAAATCATACAACTCGATTCTTGACCACGAGTCCTCATTGAAATCCCACCTAATACTTAACCCCTTCTCGTCCCAATTTCATTTAATCGTATTCATAATCCTTTTACGAATCGTACCATTCACACAATGATCATCTTTAAACTTTTCAATCATCAGATTGATTCTTTACGGTTGTCATAATTTTTAGCAGAGATCACGGGGTGATCTCATCGTATATATTACGATTGATTCCATGTCTTTGATCATTTTGTTTTCACGATCTCTATCCCCGCACTTTTGTTCACCATACATTTCACCACTATTACGAGTTAGGGAACTACGTATCTTAACAACTTGCAAGAGATTCATCTTTGAATCTTACAGGACAAACTAACTCTATGTGAGTTAGATCTTATCTAATCAACTATGCGGTTATTGGTCTCGGGTATTCTACTAAAGCCGTAACCAGCTTGACTTTGATACCAGCTATGGCGTCCCAATCGACCCCAATCATGGCGGATTCGGTTTCATATCATTTATTCTTTGTTTGCGGAAGATATAAACATAAATTGTTTATACATTTACATTACACTTATTCCCCGATGTCAAAGTAACCTTAACTTATACACATTTCATAAACTATTTATTACATAACAATATTTATCCTGATATCTGGCTATTACAAACTAGGCTGCACTTTATAACCCAAAATTTGAACTTGGCTTTAATCATTTCGTGTCCAAGAACACATTTGCCTTATACGCGATGTTTTATCATGATATAGCAAGGGTGAACATGAAAGTTGCCCGTGAGTTTAAATCTGACAATATAAGGATATATCGTGATTGAAGAGTATGAATAATGGGCATATAATTCATCGATATAATTGAGAACAACACGAACAAATTTTTGTTGAAACAAGTTTCAAACATGAACAAACATTTACGAACCAAGTGGTAATGAAGGTGATCGACCTTCGTACACGACTTATACATAAGAGATCTGAAAGTACAATTTTCATGGCGATCAATGACAATGATTTAACCATAAAGCTTGAATAAAACACTCTTATTAGAGTTAAGTAAGAACAAACTTGCTGAAGCGAATTTGATTCTTTGCGGCGCAATTTATAACAGCTTTGCGAAGACCTAATATTAATAATATAGATCTCGATATTAGAATAATATCATCACGGTATAATATTGTTATATCTAAATGCAGAATAACTTTAAACACGTAACTTCGTAACCACTATAGAAGTCATACGGCTACACAAGGGCCAGCCTCGTCAATTATTATTTCGGTCGACTTAAAAGCCCGTACACAATTATCATCCAGAAGTGATCTGGTCGGACAATACTCGAAGTTTAATTCGGTTAAACTCTTTCTAAACCTTAACAATTATCTCGAGATAATTTTCTTACTTGATCAAAACATTTTTTTCTAGGCTGTAATAATTTTACCGGATAATTATTACCATTTATCATGATTTTTCGATCATTAAAAGCGTATTTAACTAAATTAAATACCACATAATTCCTTAATCATTAATATTCATATATAAAATATTAATGAAAATCATTCGTAATATTATAATATAATTATAATATCACTGAAAGTATTTTAATATCTTAAAATCATAATTATATGATTTTAAACACTTAAATCTATTGTCAGATAATTAATATTAATATTAAAATATTAATATTTTCATGCCAAAAATATCAAAAGTTATATTTTATAACTTTCAGAAATATTTTTTATAACACTTAAATCATTTTTATATGATTTTAAACTATTAATTTCATTTTTCCTTAATTTATTTAATATATTTATTAAATAAACTAATTACCATTAATAATAAATTATTAATAAAATTCATCACAAAATATTAAAAGTCATCAAAAATAACTTAAAATATTTTCTTTTACCATAATATTATTTTCATGAATTAAAACTATTTTTCATAATTTATTTAATATTATAATTAAATAAATAAATACCTTTTATATTCCCAAAATATTAAATATTTTTGAAATATATCAAAATAATTAAAACTATTTTTGACATTTAAAATAATTTTTAGAATTTAATATGTATTTTAATAATTAAAAACCATTTTTCAATTTTTATTAATTTTCTTCATTTTAGAAAATAAGCGTCGCTAAAGGGTTCTTAGGCGACAAAGTGTCATTAATTGTGTTCTTGGTGTTCTTGGCAATTTCGGATCTTACATTATGAGATTCTGGGGTTGATGGTTTGGCCAAAGTCTAAAATTTTGATGTTTATGATTACGGGCCGTATTAAACATTGATGCGTGTAGGGTTTATGTAATACTACAATTACCAACTTGTTTCATGTCCATTCAACATCGGATCGGAGAGATACGAGCCTCTAAACTTTCGGACAACCTTTGTTAACTTGAGTTTACGGTTTTTCGGAAACTTCGAGCGATCGATCAGTCACTTTTGAACCTTTAAATCTTAATCTTACAGGTTGGTTTTATGTGATCTAGTGGTTTCATTTTGTAGTCACGATGCGGGAACAATTATATAACAACATATCATCATATTATCATCATAACAAGGAGATCGAAGGCTAGTCGAACTAGGAATGGGACACGGTTCTTGAAGATGCAGGTTTCCCGAAATCTTGACCATTAGTTGATCAGCGGTGGTTTGACCATGCATTTCTCGATCTGGTACATATCTGGTGATCTAATGGCATTACTTTGTAGTTCACATACCCTTCTACAACCTTGATCAACAACATAGCCTAAACACTAGCATACGGCCAAGATCTAAGAGCCGAGAAAATATTGTCGGTGAGATCGCGAGTTTACAGGTTGCCCGAAGCGATTTAAATGGCCAGTCAACCAGCAGTTTGATTGGCTTATATCTTCGATCTACACATGATCGACCATGATTCCGAGTTTTTAGATCACGGTGCTCATGACATAGAACACATCAAAACATAAAACAACACTGCCCCTTATGAGACCACGGTTTAAAGGCCACGACATTCGAATGTCGGACCACTTTTTTGAAAAATTTCGGTTACAAAATTGCTAGATTGAGCACTTTGATGTTAGGGATATGGGATTTTACAACCCGGATCACTAATAGACACCTTAATACACAACTTTGACGATCAATTACAACATTTAACATCGAATCATGAGATTTGAATTTTAGGGTTCATATACCTTTGAGCTTTGATTTTGATTTTTACGACATTGGATTACATTCTTGGCTTGCTACAAGATGATCATGCTTCATCTTTTCTTTCTCTCTCACTCTGAATTTGAATTTTAGAGAGAGAGGTCTTGAAGAAAATCTGAAATAAAGTAAGCATTATTTCTCTTTCTAATCTTTATAATATTTTGATTCATTGTATTTGGTTGGCTAGATGGTGATTCTTTGAGATATGCACATCTTTAGGCTATATTTTTGGTGAGCAACTCCTAAAAAGTCAAAACCTACAACACTGACTCATTAAAATAAATAAAAGGGCATTCTAGTCTTTTTGCATTTAATTTTTATGGCATTATGGACATTGTCCCAAACCTTAGGGTTTAGGGTTTGGAGCATTTAAAGTTTAGGGTTTAACCCTTTAGGGTTTAGGTTTTAACCCTCAAATATTTAGCAACTTGGATTTCAAAATTTTCTAATTAAATTTTAAAATAGAAAATTTTGATTTCTAATTATAATTAGGGCTTCCTAATTATATCATAATTTCTAATCATGAATCATTATTTGCTAATTAGGACTATTTTATCCTAATTAAAATTGCTAATTACTGTAGTAAGGTCAAATTTGTACATTATAATTTATAACCCAAAAATTAGGGTTTTCAATATAAAAATAATATTTCAATTTTAGAAATTAGATTTCCCAATTAGATTGGGTTTACAATAACTTGTGATTAGGATTTATATTTCTAATTAACATTGCAATTATAGCAATTAAATCACCACCTTTACATACAATTAGGGTTCAAAATGGTCATTAGGGTTTTCAACCCCACAAATTAGGGTTTCTAATAATTTTCTAAAATATAATTTAAATACTTGTAATTGAATTACGGTTTTAATTACTAAATCTTGAAAATTAAATTAATATATCTAATTAACATTAAAAGTATTAAATTAACACTTTCATTTTTCCCTAATTAGAAATTAGGGTTTTCAAATCAAATCATTAGGGTTTCTGGCGGAAAAGTTTAAGTTCGATAATTTGAAATTAGGGTTTGCTAATTAATTAAGCGTTACCACTAATTAATATATCTTAATAGCGATGAAGCATTATAATTCTCCATTAATTTTGATTAGGGCTTGATTTATCGAGAATACGAAACTAGGGTTTTCGGATCAAGTATTAGGGTTTGATTTGGAATTGGGTTTTGTAATCAAATTGTTAAGATTAACCTAATTAATCTTATAGTTATTTACACTTATGCCATTAAGTTCAGATTTAGGGTTTGAAGCACGAATTAGGGTTTGGATTCTAGGAAGGCTGAAACTAGGGTTTCGAGAACCGGTTCTAGGGTTTTCTTATCAGCGTTAGGGTTTTCTAGCTGAGCGTTGTTGTTCTTAATATATATTAGGGTGTTGACACAGATATAATTTATCTGGTGACCCTTGACCTAACACATTACGAACACGAACATAACCATAATACAGAACATAGCCACAAATACACTTAATCACGAATAATTCACCTATATCCTTCTTAGAATTTTTTGAAATTCTCAAAATTGATCCAATAACATCAACGTATTACTTATTTTACATCTGGGTTAATATTTGACCTTAAATCAATCATTTAAGATTTTAATAAATTGTCTAAATTCTCGGGTTGTCACATTCACCCTCCTTTACAGAATTTAGTCCCCGAAATTCACCTTACCTTACAAGTATACCAAATAACTTACACTATTCACACATATCACATCTACCCATTTTCACACTCACGAAGGAAAAAGGTTTAAAATTTTGCTGTGGGGTCATATAAGATCATGAACTTATTTTCTTGGGTATCTATCAAAGATACTCAAATTTCTCGGGTATCTATCAAAAGATACTCAAATTTCTCGGGTATCTATCAAAGATACTCAAATTAAAATATTCCCTTTATATAAAAGGTTGATCTTTCGGTCTTATTTGATTATGAATGAGAAACAATTTGGTTCGGAAATTTCTTTCGATAAACACTTGGGTTTTGAAAACATTTTTGAGAATAAGCGTCGTGATCTGTGCTTTGTATTTCACTGGTCCAGGTTGAGGATTTCGTCATTTGGTGATTTTGTTATCTTACATCATCTTTGTAGTGGGTGGCGATCCTTAGATCACATTCAACACCAAGTAATTTGCATTGATAACTCCATCATTTTTATCATCTACTTTTGGTCAAATGGTACATAAGTGATAAATAAAATAATTTTTTTTTTTTTAAAAAAGGCACGTAGTGCGTATTTATCTTGATGTCAAAATTGAAGTTTAGCGAAGCTAGGGGTTTAGGAAAACACAGATCTCCACTAATGATCATTTAGACTTAAACATTCTATCTATTCTATTATCATAACACTCCATTCACACTGACTATACCCGATTCATAAAACCACACTTATGAGTTCATAACTTTGGCCACAATTATATGAGTTCTGAACTTACCTAATCGACCTTTGGCGTCCAGATTCATTTGAGGGGCTCATAAACATTTCATATAACTATAGTCGAGAATGTCACATAAGTATGAGTTCTAAGAACTGCGTGCTTAATCCTATATTCTCTACCTATGACCTGTTATACATATATAATAACTAGCGTGACCTGACATTTCAATTATTACCAATGCCACCACTAAGTAGTTTTTACACCAAGTCTGATTCCTTGAAGGGTGGTCGACTGTATTTCCATGGCCAGGAAGCATACAGAAATCATACTGACTTCGATTCTTGAGCCACGACAGTCCTCATTGAAATCCCACCTAATACTTAACCCCTTCTCAATCTGAATTTCATTTAATCACGTATTCATAATCCTTTTACGAATCTGTACCATTCACACAACAATCATGCTTTAAACTTTTCGATCATCCAGATTGATTCTTTACAGTTGTCATAATTTTAACGAGATCACGGGGTGATCTCGCCATACGTATATATTACGATTCAATTCCATATCTTTGATCATTTTGTTTCGATCTCTATCCTGCACTTTTGTTCACCATACATTTCACCTTATTACTTTACGAGTTGGGAACTCTGTATCTTAACAACTTCAAGAGATTCATCTTTGAATCTTTGAGCCAACTAACTTTCTATGTGAGTTAGATCTTATCTAATCACTGCGGTTATTGGTCTGGGTAGTATTTACCTAAGCTTCATAACCAACGACTTTGATACCAATTTGTGGCGTCCCGAATCCCCCCAAATCGTGGCGGATTAGGTTTGCTAATCATTCTATTCTTTGTTTTGCGGAAGATATAAACATAAATTGTTTATACATTACATTACCACTATTCCCCGATGTAAAGGTAACCTTAACTTATACACATTTCATAAACTATTTATTACATAACAATATTTATCCAATGCTATTACAAACTAAATTTGCACTTTATAACCCATTTGAACTTGGCTTTAATCATTTCACATGTCAGAAACACATTTGCCTTATACGCGATGTTTTATCATGATATAGCAAGGGTGAACATGAAAGTTGCCTGACAAGTTTAAATACAATAATATAAGGATATATCATGATTGAAGAGTATGAATAATGAAGCTTGCTATAATTCATCAATATAATTGAGAACTAGCACGAACAAATTTTTTGGTGAACAAGTTTCAAACATGAACAAACATTTACGAACCAAGCTGGTAATGAAGGTGATCGACCTTTCATTACGACTTATACATCTGAGATGTCAAAGTACAATTTTCATGGCAATCGACAATGATTTAACCATAAGCTTGAATAAAACACTCTTATTAGAGTTAAGTAAGAACAAACTTGCACGAGCAGTTGATTCTTTTAGCATAATTTATAGCAACTTTACAAGAAGACCTAATATTAATAATATAGATCTCGATATTAGAATAATATCATCACGGTATAATATTGTTATATCTAAATACGAGAATAACCTAAACACATAACTTCGTAACCCTATAAAGTACATATGACACCACGAGACTTACGCTTTCGAATTCAAACTATTTCGGTCGACTTAAAAGCCTACATGATTCTATCATCCAAGCGATCTAGTAATTGGACAATACTCGAGTTTAAGTTGATTTAAACTCTTTACAAACATAACAATTATCTCGAGATAATTTTCTTAGCAGTCAAAACATTTTCTAGGCTCGTAATAATTTCGAGATAATTATTACCATTTATCATGATTTTCCAATCATTAAAAGCCGTATTAACTAAATTAAATACCACATAATTCCTTAATCATTAATATTCATATATAAAATATTAATGAAAATCATTACATAATATTATAATATAATTATAATATCACAAAGTATTTTAATATCTTAAAATCATAATTATATGATTTTTAAACACTTAAATCTATTATCAGATAATTAATATTAATATTAAAATATTAATATTTTCATGCCAAAATATCAAAAGTTATATTTTATAACTCAAAATATTTTATAACACTTAAATCATTTTATATGATTTTTAAACTATTAATTTCATTTTCCTTAATTTATTTAATATATTTATTAAATAAACTAATTACCATTAATAATAAATTATTAATAAAATTCATCACAAAATATTAAAAGTCATCAAAAATAACTTAAAATATTTTCTTTTACCATAATATTATTTTTTTCATGAATTAAAACTATTTTTTCATAATTTATTTAATATTATAATTAAATAAATAAATACCTTTTATATTCCCAAAAATATTAAATATTTTTGAAATATATCAAAATAATTAAAAACTATTTTTTGACATTTAAAATAATTTTTAGAATTTAATATGTATTTTTAATAATTAAAACCATTTTTTTCAATTTTTATTAATTTTCTTCATTTTTAGAAAATAAGCGTACGGCTAAAGGGTTCTTAGGCGACAAAAGTGTCGCTAATTGTGTTCTTGGTGTTCTTGGCCAATTTCGAGATCTTAAGTATGCCGATCTGAGGTTGATGGTTTGGCCAAGTCTAAAATTTTGATGTTTATGATTAAGGCCATATTAAACATTGATGCGTGTAGGGTTTATGTAATACTACAATTACCAACTTGTTTCATGTCCATTCAACATCGGATCGGAGAGATCTGAGGCCTCTAAACTTTTCGACAACCTTTGTTCTTGAGTTTACGGGTTTTCGAGCTTCGAGCGATCATCAGTCTACTTTTGAACCTTTAAATCTTAATCTTACAGGTTGGTTTATGTGATCTAGTGGTTTCATTTTGTAGTCACGATGCGGGAACAATTATATAACAACATATCATCATATTATCATCATAACAAGGAGATCGAAGGCTAGTCGAACTAGGAATCGGGACACGGTTCTTGAAGATCTGGGTTTCAAGGAAATCTTGACCGATTAGTTAATTCAGCGGTGGTTTGACCATGCATTTCTCGATCTGGTACATATAAGGTGATCTAATAGCATTGCTTTGTAGTTCACATACCGCCTACAACCTTGATCAACAACATAGCCTAAACACTAGCATCGGCAAGATCTGAGCACGAGAAAATATTGTCGGGCGAGATCTCGAGTTTACGGGTTGCCCGAAGCAGTTTCGTGGTGAGTCAAGCATGATTTTGACAGCTTATATCTTCGATCTACACTTGATCCGACCATGATTCGATTTTAGATCACGGTGCTTTCATGACATAGAACACATCGAAAAACATAAAACAACACTGCCCTTATGAGACGCGGATTTAAAGGTACGACATTGAATGTCGAGACCACTTTTTGAAAAATTTCGGTTACAAAATTGCTAGATTGAGCACTTTGATGTTAGGGATATGGGATTTTACAACCCGGATCACTAATAGACACCTTAATACACAACTTTGACGATCGAATTACAACATTTAACATCAAATCATGAGATTTGAATTTTAGGGTTCATATACCTTTGAGCTTTGATTTTGATTTTACGACATTGGATTACTGTTCTTGGCTTGCTACTGAAGATGATCATGCTTCATCTTTTCTTTCTCTCTCGCTCTAGATTTGAATTTTAGAGAGAGAGAGGGTCTTGGAAAAAAATGAAAATAAAGTAAGCATTATTTCTCTTTCTAATCTTTATAATATTTTGATTCATTGTATTTGGTTGGCTAGATGGTGATTCTTTGAGATATATGCATCATCATGCTAGGCTATATTTTTGGTGAGCAACTCCCTAAAAGTCAAAACCTCTGACACCGACTCATTAAAATAATATAAAAGGGCATTCTAGTCTTTTTGCATTTAATTTTTATGGCATTATGGACATTGTCCCAAACCCTTAGGGTTTAGGGTTTGGAAGCATTTAAAGTTTGAGGTTTAACCCTTTAGGGGTTTAGGTTTTAACCCTCAAATATTTAGCAACTTGGATTTCAAAAATTTTCTAATTAAATTTTAAAATAGAAAATTTTGATTTCTAATTATAATTAGGGCTTCCTAATTATATCATAATTTCTAATCATGAATCATTATTTGCTAATTAGGACTATTTTATCCTAATTAAAATTGCTAATTACAGTGAAGTGAGTCAAAATTGTACATTATAATTTATAACCCAAAAAATTAGGGTTTTCAATATAAAAATAATATTTCAATTTTAGAAATTAGATTTCCCAATTAGATTAGGGTTTCTAATAACTTGACAATTAGGATTTATATTTCTAATTAACATTGCAATTATAGCAATTAAATCCACCCTTTGTACAATTAGGGTTCAAAATGGTCATTAGGGTTTCAACCCACAAATTAGGGGTTTCTAATAATTTTCTAAAATAGAATTTAAATACTTGTAATTAGATTACGGGTTTCTAATTACTAAATCTTGAAAATTAAATTAATATATCTAATTAACATTAAAGTATTAAATTAACACCTTCGTTTTCCCTAATTAGAAATTAGGGTTTTCAAATCGTCATTAGGGTTCTGACGGAAAAGTTTAAGTTCGATAATTTGAAATTAGGGTTTGCTAATTAATTAAGCGTTACCACTAATTAATATATATATAATAGCGATGAGAGCATTATAATTCTCCATTAATTTCCCGATTAGGGCTTCAATTTATCGAATTTGAAACTAGGGTTTCGGATCAAGTATTAGGGTTTGATTTGGAATTAGGGTTTTGTAATCAAATTGTTAAGATTAACCTAATTAATCTTATAGTTATTTACAACATATGCCATTAAGTTCTAGATTTAGGGTTTAAAACCGAATTAGGGTTTGGATTCCGGAAGCTGAAACTAGGGTTTCGAACCGATTTCTAGGGTTTTTCTTATCACTGCGTTAGGGTTTTTCTAAGCTGAGCGTTGTTGTTCTTAATATATATTAGGGTGTTGACACGGATATAATTTATGGTCGACCCTTGACCATAACCACATTACGAACCAGAACATAACCATAACACGAACATAGCCACAAATACACTTAATCTGAATAATTCACTATATCCTTCAAGAATTTTGAAATTCTCAAAAATTGATCAATAACATCAATAGCGTACACTTATTTTCTCTCTGAAGTACAATATTTGACCTTAAATCAATCATTTAAGATTTTAATAAATTGTCTAAATTCTCGGGTTGTCACATTCACCCCTCCTTACAAATTTCGTCCACGAAATTCACCTTACCAAGTATACCAAATAGCTTACACTATTCACACGTATCACATCTTACCCGATTCACCACTCACGAATAAAGGTTTAAAATTTTCTTTGTGGGGTCGTATAAGATCATGAACTTATTTTCTCGGTATCTATCAAAGATACTCAAATTTCTCGGGTGTCTATCGAAGATACTCAAATTTCTCGGTATCTATCAAAGATACTCAAATTAAAATATTCCTTTATATAAAGGTTGATACACTTTCGGTCTTATTTGATTCATGACAAAACAATTTGGTTCGGGAAATTTCTTTCGATAAACACTTGGAGTTTTTGAAAACATTTTTGAGAATAGCGTCGTGATGCATGCTTTGTATTTACGGTCAGTTGAGATTTCGTCATTTGGTGATTTTGTTATCTTACATCATCTTGTAGTGGTGGCGATCCTTAGATCACATTCGACACCAAGTAATTACTGCATTGATAACTCCATCATCATTTTTTATCATCTGCTTTTTGGTCAAATGGTACATAAGTGATAAATAAAAATAATTTTTTTTTTTAAAAAAGGCACGTAGTCGCGTATTTATCTTGATGTCAAAAATTGAAGTTTAGCAAAGCTAGGGGTTTAGGAAAACACGAATCTCCACTAATGATCATTTGCTTAAACATTCTCTCTATTCTATTATCCTTAACACTCCATTCACTTTGACTATACCCAGTTCATAAAACCACACTTATGAGTTCATAACTTTTGCCCACAATTATATGAGTTCTGAACTTACCTAGTCGACCTTTGGCGTCCAGATTCATTTGAGGGGCTCATAAACATTTCATATAACTATGAGTAAAGAATGTCACATAAGTATGAGTTCTAAGAACTCGTACTTAATCTATATTCTCTACTATGACCTATTTATACGTATATAATAACTAGCGTGACCTGACATTTCAATTATTACCAATGCCACCAACTAAGTAGTTTTTTACACAAGTACTGATTCCAGCCCATACTGAGAAATCATCTGACTCGATTCTTGACCACGAGTCCTCATTGAAATCCCCACCTAATACTTAACCCCTTCTCAATCTGAATTTCATTTAATCCAGTATTCATAATCCTTTTACGAATACATGCCATTCACCACGACAATCATGCTTTAAACTTTTCAATCATCAGATTGATTCTTTACGGTTGTCATAATTTTTAGCGGATCACGGGGTGATCTCATCGTATATATATTACGATTCAATTCCATATCTTTGATCATTTTTGTTTCACGATCTCTATCCTGCACTTTTGTTCACCCTTACATTTCACCACTATTACGAGTTAGGGAACTACGTATCTTAACAACTTAGAGATTCATCTTTGAATCTTCTGAGCCAACTAACTCTATGTGAGTTAGATCTTATCTAATCAACTGCGGTTATTGGTGAGGTATTCTACTAAGCTTCGTAACCAGCGACTTTGATACCAAGCTATGGCGTCCCAGAATCCCACCCCAAATCATGTGCGGATTCGGTTTGCTAATCATTCTATAACATTTGCGGAAGATATAAACATAAATTGTTTATACATTACATTTACACTATTCCCCAATGTCGAGTAACCTTAACTTATACACATTTCATAAACTATTTATTACATAACAATATTTATCTGATACTATTTATTACAAACTATTTGCACTTTATAACCCAGTGAACTTGGCTTTAATCATTTCATGTCCGAACACATTTGCCTTATCTGCGATGTTTTATCATGATATAGCAAGGGTGAACATGAAAGTTGCCCGACAAGTTTAAATACAACAATATAAGGATATATCATGATTGAAGAGTATGAATAATGGGCTTGCTATAATTCATTGATATAATTGAGAACTAATGCGAACAAATTTTTTGGTGAACAAGTTTCAAACATGAACAAACATTTACGAACCAAGCTGGTAATGAAGGTGATCGACCTTTCATACACGACTTATACATGCAAGATGTACAAAGTACAATTTTCATAATGATCGACAATGATTTAACCATAAGCTTGAATAAAACACTCTTATTAGAGTTAAGTAAGAACAAACTTGCACAGAGCAGGTTGATTCTTTGTAGCCTTGATTTATAACGCTTTGCAGAAGACCTAATATTAATAATATAGATCTCGATATTAGAATAATATCATCACGGTATAATATTGTTATATCTAAATACGAATAACTAAACACATAACTTCGTAATACATAAGTCATCGACACATGAGACTTAGCCTCGGGTCAAACTATTTGATCGACTTAAAAGCGACACAATTCTATCATCCGGCGATCTAGTCGGACAATACTCGAGTTTAAGTTGGTTAAACTCTTTACTAAACCATAACAATTATCTCGAGATAATTTTCTTAGCGATCGAAAACATTTTTCTAGGCTCGTAATAATTTTGGATAATTATTACCATTTATCATGATTTTCCAATCATTAAAAGCCGTATTTAACTAAATTAAATACCACATAATTCCTTAATCATTAATATTCATATATAAAATATTAATGAAAATCATTACAATAATATTATAATATAATTATAATATCAAAGTATTTTAATATCTTAAAATCATAATTATATGATTTTAAACACTTAAATCTATTATCAGATAATTAATATTAATATTAAAATATTAATATTTTCATGCCAAAATATCAAAAGTTATATTTTATAACTTAAAATATTTTATAACACTTAAATCATTTTATATGATTTTTAAACTATTAATTTCATTTTTCCTTAATTTATTTAATATATTTATTAAATAAACTAATTACCATTAATAATAAATTATTAATAAAATTCATCACAAAATATTAAAAGTCATCAAAAATAACTTAAAATATTTTCTTTTACCGTAATATTATTTTTCATGAATTAAAACTATTTTTCATAATTTATTTAATATTATAATTAAATAAATAAATACCTTTATATTCCCAAAATATTAAATATTTTTGAAATATATCAAAATAATTAAAAACTATTTTTGACATTTAAAATAATTTTTGAGAATTTAATATATATTTTAATAATTAAAAACCATTTTTTCAATTTTTATTAATTTTCTTCATTTTAGAAAATAAGCGTCGCTAAAGGGTTCTTAGGCGACAAAGTGTCATTAATTGTGTTCTTGGTGTTCTTGGCAATTTCGGATCTTATTGTAGCCGATTCTGGGGTTGATGGTTTGTAAAAGTCTAAAATTTTGATGTTTATGATTACAGGCCATATTAAACATTGATCGTGTAGGGTTTATGTAATACTACAATTACCAACTTGTTTCATGTCCATTCAACATCGGATCGGAGAGATCTGAGCCTCTAAACTTTTCGACAACACTTTGTTCTTGAGTTTACGGGTTTTCGAGCTCGAGCGATGTCGAGTCTCTTTTGAACCTTTAAATCTTAATCTTGCAGGTTCGGTTTATGTGATCTAGTGGTTTCATTTTGTAGTCACGATGCGGGGAACAATTATATAACAACATATCATCATATTATCATCATAACAAGGAGATCGAAGGCTAGTCGAACTAGGAATCGAGGACCACGGTTCTTGAATTTACAGGTTTCCCGAAATCTTGACCGATTAGTTAGTCGGCGGTGGTTTGACCATGCATTTCTCTCGATCTGGTACATATGTCGGGTGATCTAATAGCATTACTTTGTAGTTCACATACCCTTCTACAACCTTGATCAACAACATAGCCTAAACACTAGCATCGGCGAGATCTAAAAGCCTGAAGAAAATATTGTCGGGCGAGATCGAGTTTACGGGTTGCCCAGAAACAGTTACGTGTTGGTCAACCATGGTTTGGCCGCTTATATCTTCGATCTACACTTGATCCGACCATGATTCGATTTTAGATCACGGTGCTCATGACATAGAACACATCAAAAACATAAAACAACACTACCCCTTATGAGACCGCGGTTTAAAGGCCACGACATTGAGATGTCGGACCACTTTTTGAAAAATTTCGGTTACAAAATTGCTAGATCGAGCACTTTGATGTTAGGGATATGGGATTTTACAACCCGGATCACTAATAGACACCTTAATACACAACTTTGACCGATCATTACAACATTTAACATCAAATCATGAGATTTGAATTTTAGGGTTCATATACCTTTGAGCTTTGATTTTGATTTTACGACATTGGATTACATTCTTGGCTTTTTCTGAGATGATCATGCTTCATCTTTTCTTTCTCTCTCCTCTCTAGATTTGAATTTTAGAGAGGGTCTTGGAAAAAATGCAAAATAAAGTAAGCATTATTTCTCTTTCTAATCTTTATAATATTTTGATTCATTGTATTTGGTTGGAGATGGTGATTCTTTGAGATATATGCACATGCTAGGCTATATTTTTTGGTGAGCAACTCCCTAAAAGTCAAAACCTACAACACTGACTCATTAAAATAAATAAAAAAAGGGCATTCTAGTCTTTTTGCATTTAATTTTTATGGCATTATGGACATTGTCCCAAACCCTTAGGGTTTAGGGTTTGGAGCATTTAAAGTTTAGGGTTTAACCCTTTGGGGTTTAGGTTTTAACCCTCAAATATTTATGACTTGGATTTCAAAATTTTCTAATTAAATTTTAAAATAGAAAATTTTGATTTCTAATTATAATTAGGGCTTCCTAATTATATCATAATTTCTAATCATGAATCATTATTTGCTAATTAGGACTATTTTATCCTAATTAAAATTGCTAATTACATGTAGTAGAGGTCAAATTTGTACATTATAATTTATAACCAAAAATTAGGGTTTTCAATATAAAAATAATATTTCAATTTTTAGAAATTAGATTTCCCAATTAGATTAGGGTTTCTAATAACTTGACAATTAGGATTTATATTTCTAATTAACATTGCAATTATAGCAATTAAATCCACATTTTTTGTACAATTAGGGTTCAAAATGGTCATTAGGGTTTTCAACCCACAAATTAGGGGTTTCTAATAATTTTCTAAAATAGAATTTAAATACTTGTAATTGAGATTACGAGTTTTCTAATTACTAAATCTTGAAAATTAAATTAATATATCTAATTAACATTAAAAGTATTAAATTAACACCTTCGTTTTTCCTAATTAGAAATTAGGGTTTTCAAATCAAAATCATTAGGGTTCTGACGGAAAAAGTTTAAGTTCGATAATTTGAAATTAGGGTTTGCTAATTAATTAAGCGTTACCCTAATTAATATATATATAATAGCGATGAGCATTATAATTCTCCATTAATTTCCCAGATTAGGGCTTGATTTATCGAGAATGCGAAACTAGGGTTTTGGATCAAGTATTAGGGTTTGATTTGGAATTAGGGTTTTGTAATCAAATTGTTAAGATTAACCCTAATTAATCTTATAGTTATTTACACTTATGCCATTAAGTTCGATTTAGGGTTTCAAACCTTAGAATTAGGGTTTGGTTCGGAAGCTGAAACTAGGGTTTCGAACCGATTTCTAGGGTTTCTTATCTGCGTTAGGGTTTTCTAGCTGAGCGTTGTTGTTCTTAATATATATTAGGGTGTTGACACGGATATAATTTATCACGGTCGACCCTTGACCTAACCACATTACGAACACGAGAACATAACCATAACACGAACATAGCCACAAATACACTTAATCTGAATAATTCACCTATATCCTTCACAAGAATTTTGAAATTCTCAAAATTGATCGATAACATCAAGCGCATACACTTATTTTCTATCTAGGTCTAATATTTGACCTTAAATCAATCATTTAAGATTTTAATAAATTGTCTAAATTCTCGGGTTGTCACATTCACCCTCCTTACTAAAATTTCGTCCAGAAATTCACCTTACACTATACCATAGTATACCAAATAGCTTACACTATTCACACATATCACATCTTACCCGATTCACCACTCACGAGAATAAAGGTTTAAAAATTTTCTTTGTGGGGTCATATAAGATCATGAACTTATTTTCTCGGGTGTCTATCAAAGATACTCAAATTTCTCGGTATCTATCAAAGATACTCAAATTTCTCGGTATCTATCAAAGATACTCAAATTAAAATATTCCTTTATATAAAGGTTGATCTGCTTTCGGTCTTATTTGATTCAGCATGACAAAACAATTTGGTTTCGGGAAATTTCTTTCGATAAACACTTGGAGTTTTGAAAACATTTTTGAGAATAGCGTCATGATCTTGCCTTTGTATTTCTGGTCAGTTGAGGATTCGTCATTTGGTGATTTTGTTATCTACATCATCTTGTAGTGGGGTGGCGATCCTTAGATCACATTGACACCAAGTAATTACGCATTGATAACTCCATCATTTTTATCATCTCTGCACCAGGTCAAATGGTACATAAGTGATAAATAAAAATAATTTTTTTTTTTTAAAAAAGGCACATAGTGCGTATTTATCTTGATGTCAAAAATTGAAGTTTAGCAAAGCTAGGGGTTTAGGAAAACCTGAATCTCCACTAATGATCATTTGCTTAAACATTCTATCTATTCCTATTATCCTTAACACTCCATTCACCTGACTATACCGAGTTCATAAAACCACACTTATGAGTTCATAACTTTGTACAATTATATGAGTTCTGAACTTACCTAGTCGACCTTTGGCGTCCAGATTCATTTGAGGGCTCATAAACATTTCATATAACTATGAGTCGAGAATGTCACATAAGTATGAGTTCTAAGAACTCGTACTTAATCTATATTCTCTACTATGACCTATTTATACGTATATAATAACTAGCGTGACCTGACATTTCAATTATTACCAATGCCACCAACTAAGTAGTTTTTACACCAAGTACAATTCCCGCCCATACAAGAAATCATACAACTTCGATTTTGAGCACGAGTCCTCATTGAAATCCCACCTAATACTTAACCCCCTTCTCAATCTGAATTTCATTTAATCGTATTCATAATCCTTTTACGAATCTGTACCATTCACACGACAATCATGCTTTAAACTTTTCAATCATCCGATTGATTCTTTACGGTTGTCATAATTTTAACGAGATCACGGGGTGATCTCGCCATTATATATTACGATTCAATTCCATGTCTTTGATCGTTTTTGTTTCACGATCTCTATCCTGCACTTTTGTTCACCATACATTTCACCACTTATTACGAGTTAGGGAACTACGTATCTTAACAACTTACAGAGATTCATCTTTGAATCTTCTGCAGCCAACTAACTCTATGTGAGTTAGATCTTATCTAATCACTGCGGTTATTGGTCTCGAGGTATTCCTACCTAAGCTTCATAACCAATGACTTTGATACCATTTATGGCGTCCCCAGAATCCCGGCCCCCAAATCATGGCGGATTCGGTTTGCTATCATTCTATTCTTTTTTTGCGGAAGATATAAACATAAATTGTTTATACATTACATTACACTATTCCCCAATGTGAGTAACCTTAACTTATACACATTTCATAAACTATTTATTACATAACAATATTTATCACAATACGCTATTACAAACTAGTTGCACTTTATAACCCAAGGTGAACTTGGCTTTAATCATTTCCTGTATCCGAACACATTTGCCTTATCTGCAATGTTTTATCATGATATAGCAAGGGTGAACATGAAAGTTGCCCAGCAAGTTTAAATACAACAATATAAGGATATATCATGATTGAAGAGTATGAATAATGGGCTTGCTATAATTCATGATATAATTGAGAACTAACACGAACAAATTTTTGGTGAACAAGTTTCAAACATGAACAAACATTTACGAACCAATTTGGTAATGAAGGTGATCGACCTTTCATACACGACTTATACATGCAAGATGTACAAGTACAATTTTCATGGCAATCGACAATGATTTAACCATAAGCTTGAATAAAACACTCTTATTAGAGTTAAGTAAGAACAAACTTGCTGAGCGAAGTTGATTCTTTTAGCATGATTTATAACGCTTTGCAGAAGACCTAATATTAATAATATAGATCTCGATATTAGAATAATATCATCACGGTATAATATTGTTATATCTAAATACAGAATAACCTAAACACATAACTTCGTAACCTATAAGTACATCTTTTACAAGACTTAGCCTCGGGTCAAACTATTTGGTCGACTTAAAAGCGACACTGATTCTATCATCCAAGCGATCTAGTCGGACAATACTCGAGTTTAAGTTGGTTAAACTCTTTCTAAACTATAACAATTATCTTAGATAATTTTCTTAGCGATCGAAACATTTTTTCCTAGGCTCGTAATAATTTTGGATAATTATTACCATTTATCATGATTTTCCAATCATTAAAAGCCGTATTTAACTAAATTAAATACCACATAATTCCTTAATCATTAATATTCATATATAAAATATTAATGAAAATCATTACATAATATTATAATATAATTATAATATCACAAAGTATTTTAATATCTTAAAATCATAATTATATGATTTTTTAACACTTAAATCTATTATCAGATAATTAATATTAATATTAAAATATTAATATTTTCATGCCAAAATATCAAAAGTTATATTTTATAACTTTCAAAATATTTTTATAACACTTAAATCATTTTTATATGATTTTTAAACTATTAATTTCATTTTTCCTTAATTTATTTAATATATTTATTAAATAAACTAATTACCATTAATAATAAATTATTAATAAAATTCATCACAAAATATTAAAAGTCATCAAAAATAACTTAAAATATTTTCTTTTACCGTAATATTATTTTTTTCATGAATTAAAACTATTTTTCATAATTTATTTAATATTATAATTAAATAAATAAATACCTTTTATATTCCCAAAATATTAAATATTTTTGAAATATATCAAAATAATTAAAAACTATTTTTGACATTTAAAATAATTTTGAGAATTTAATATGTATTTTTAATAATTAAAAACCATTTTTTCAATTTTTTATTAATTTTCTTCATTTTAGAAAATAAGCGTCGCTAAAGGGTTCTTAGGCGACAAAAGTGTCGCTAATTGTGTTCTTGGTGTTCTTGGCAATTTCGGATCTTAAGTAGCCGATTCTGGGGTTGATGGTTTGGTAAGTCTAAAATTTTGATGTTTATGATTACGGGCCATATTAAACATTGATCGTGTAGGGTTTATGTAATACTACAATTACCAACTTGTTTCATGTCCATTCAACATCGGATCGAGAGAGATCTGAGCCTCTAAACTTTTCGACAACAACTTTGTTCTTGAGTTTACGGGTTTCGAAGCTTCGAGCGATGTCAGTCTACTTTTGAACCTTTAAATCTTAATCTTACGGGTTGGTTTATGTGATCTAGTGGTTTCATTTTGTAGTCACGATGCGGGAACAATTATATAACAACATATCATCATATTATCATCATAACAAGGAGATCGAGGCTAGTCGAACTAGGAATCGGGACACGGTTCTTGAAGATGCAGGTTTTCCGAAATCTTGACCAGTTAGTTAGTCGGCGGTGGTTTGACCATGCATTTCTCGATCTGGTACATATCGAGGTGATCTAATAGCATTACTTTGTAGTTCACATACCCTTCTACAACCTTGATCAACAACATAGCCTAAACACTAGCATCGGCAAGATCTAAAGCCGCGAGAAAATATTGTCGGCGAGATCGAGTTTACAGGTTGCCCGAAGCGATTTACGTGTTGGTCAATCAATGGTTTGACGCTTATATCTTCGATCTACACTTGATCGACCATGATTCGATTTTAGATCACGATGCTCATGACATAGAACACATCAAAAACATAAAACAACACTACCCGCCTTGAGACCGCGGTTTAAGGCTACGACATTGAATGTCGGACCACTTTTTGAAAAATTTCGGTTACAAAATTGCTAGAATTGAGCACTTTGATGTTAGGGATATGGGATTTTACAACCCGGATCACTAATAGACACCTTAATACCACAACTTTGACCGATCAATTACAACATTTAACATCAAATCATGAGATTTGAATTTTAGGGTTCATATACCTTTGAGCTTTGATTTTGATTTTACGACATTGGATTACATTCTTGGCTTGCTTCTACAAGATGATCATGCTTCATCTTTTCTTTCTCTCTCACTCTAGATTTGAATTTTAGAGAGAGAGGTCTTGAAGAAAAATGCAAAATAAAGTAAGCATTATTTCTCTTTCTAATCTTTATAATATTTTGATTCATTGTATTTGGTTGGCTAGATGGTGATTCTTTGAGAGATATATATCTTGCTAGGCTATATTTTTGGTGAGCAACTCCCTAAAAGTCAAAACCTACAACACCCGACTCATTAAAATAAATAAAAAAGGGCATTCTAGTCTTTTTGCATTTAATTTTTATGGCATTATGGACATTGTCCCAAACCCTTAGGGTTTAGGGTTTGGAGCATTTAAAGTTTGGGTTTAACCCTTTAGGGGTTTAGGTTTTAACCCTCAAATATTTATGACTTGGATTTCAAAAAATTTTCTAATTAAATTTTAAAATAGAAAATTTTGATTTCTAATTATAATTAGGGCTTCTAATTATATCATAATTTCTAATCATGAATCATTATTTTTGCTAATTAGGACTATTTTATCTAATTAAAATTGCTAATTCATAGTAGAGTCAAATTGTACATTATAATTTATAACCCAAAAATTAGGGTTTTCAATATAAAAATAATATTTCAATTTTTAGAAATTAGATTTCCCAATTAGATTAGGGTTTCTAATAACTTGACAATTAGGATTTATATTTCTAATTAACATTGCAATTATAGCAATTAAATCCACATTTTGTCAATTAGGGTTCAAAATGGTCATTTAGGGTTTGACCCACAAATTAGGGTTTCTAATAATTTTCTAAAATAGAATTTAAATACTTGTAATTAGAATACTGTTTTCTAATTACTAAATCTTGAAAATTAAATTAATATATCTAATTAACATTAAAAGTATTAAATTAACACCTTCGTTTTCCCTAATTAGAAATTAGGGTTTTTCAAATCCGTCGTTAGGGTTCTGACGGAAAAGTTTAAGATTCGATAATTTGAAATTAGGGTTTCTTAATTAATTAAGCGTTACCCTAATTAATATATATATAATAGCGATGAGAGCATTATAATTCTCCATTAATTTCCCGATTAGGGCTTGATTTATCGAGAATCTGAAACTAGGGTTTTCGGATCAAGTATTAGGGTTTGATTTGGAATTAGGGTTTTGTAATCAAATTGTTAAGATTAACCTAATTAATCTTATAGTTATTTACACTTATGCCATTAAGTTCCGATTTAGGGTTTGAAACCTTAGAATTAGGGTTTGGATTCAGGAGAAGCTGAAACTAGGGTTTCGAGAACCGATTTCTAGGGTTTCTTATCTGCGTTAGGGTTTCTAAGCGAGCGTTGTTGTTCTTAATATATATTAGGGTGTTGACACGGATATAATTTATCTGGTTGACCCTTGACCCTAACCACATTACGAACACGAACATAACCATAACACGAGAACATAGCCACAAATACACTTAATCTGAATAATTCACCTATATCCTTCACAAGAATTTTGAAATTCTCAAAATTGATCGATAACATCAAGCGCGTACACTTATTTTCTATCTAGGTCTAATATTTGACCTTAAATCAATCATTTAAGATTTTAATAAATTGTCTAAATTCTCGGGTTGTCACATTCACCCCTCCTTACAAAAATTTAAGTCCCAGAAATTCACCTTACCTACAAGTATACCAAATAGCTTACTTATTCACACATATCACATCTTTGATTCACCACTCACGAGATAAAAGGTTTAAAATTTTCTTTGTGGGGTCATATAAGATCATGAACTTATTTTCTCGGGTGTCTATCAAAGATACTCAAATTTCTCGGAGTATCTATCAAAGATACTCAAATTTCTCGGTATCTATCAAAGATACTCAAATTAAAATATTCCTTTATATAAAGGTTGATCTGCTTTCGGTCTTATTTGATTCCATGACAAAACAATTTGGTTCGGAAATTTCTTTCGATAAACACTTGGAGTTTTTGAAAACATTTTTGAGAATAGCGTCGTGTGATGCTTACTTGTATTTTACGGTCAGTTGAGGATTTCGTCATTTGGTGATTTTGTTATCTTTACTACATCATCTTGTAGTGAATTTGGCGATCCTTAGATCACATTCGACACCAAGTAATTACGCATTGATAACTCCATCATTTTTATCATCTACTTTTTTGGTCGAATAGGTACGTAAGTGATAAATAAAATAATTTTTTTTTTTAAAAAGGCACGTAGTGCGTATTTATCTTGATGTCAAAAATTGAAGTTTAGCAAAGCTAGGGGTTTAGGAAAACTGAATCTCCACTAATGATCATTTGCTTAAACATTCTATCTATTCTATTATCCTTAACACTCCATTCTGACTATACCCAGTTCATAAAACCACACTTATGAGTTCATAACTTTGGCATACAATTATATGAGTTCACAGACTTACCTAGTCGACCTTTGGCGTCCAGATTCATTTGAGGGCTCATAAACATTTCATATAACTATGAGTCGAGAATGTCACATAAGTATGAGTTCTAAGAACTTCGTACTTAATCTATATTCTCTACTATGACCTATTTATCGTATATAATAACTAGCGTGACCTGACATTTCAATTATTACCAATGCCACCAACTAAGTAGTTTTTACACCAAGTACAATTCCCCGCCCATACAAGAAATCATACAACTTCGATTCTTGACCACGAGTCCTCATTGAAATCCCCACCTAATACTTAACCCCCCTTCTCAATCTGAATTTCATTTAATCAAGTATTCATAATCCTTTTACGAATCTGTACCATTCACACTTTGGCAATCATGCTTTAAACTTTTCAATCATCCGATTGATTCTTTACGGTTGTCATAATTTTAACGAGATCATGGGGTGATCTCGCCGTATATATTACGATTCAATTCCATGTCTTTGATCGTTTTGTTTTCGATCTCTATCCACTGCACTTTTGTTCACCACTTACATTTCACCCTTATTACGAGTTAGGGAACTACGTATCTTAACAACTTACAAAAGATTCATCTTTGAATCTTCTTGAGCCAACTAACTCTATGTGAGTTAGATCTTATCTAATCACTGCGGTTATTGGTCTCGGTATTCTACTAAGCTTCATAACCAGCGACTTTGATACCCATTTATGGCGTCCCGAATCCCGACCCCCCAAATCATGGCGGATTCGGTTTGCTAATCATTCTATTACTTTTTGCGGAAGATATAAACATAAATTGTTTATACATTACATTATTACTTTATTCCCCGATGTCGAGTAACCTTAACTTATATACATTTCATAAACTATTTATTACATAACAATATTTATCACAATCTGCTATTACAAACTAATTTGCACTTTATAACCCAGTGAACTTGGCTTTAATCATTTCACATGTCAAGAACACATTTGCCTTATCTGCGATGTTTTATCATGATATAGCAAGGGTGAACATGAAAGTTGCCGACAAGTTTAAATACAACAATATAAGGATATATCATGATTGAAGAGTATGAATAATGGGCTTGCTATAATTCATCAATATAATTGAGAACTAGCACGAACAAATTTTTGGTGAACAAGTTTCAAACATGAACAAACATTTACGAACCAATTTGGTAATGAAGGTGATCGACCTTTCATACATGACTTATCATCTGAGATGTCTACAAAGTACAATTTTCATAGCAATCGACAATGATTTAACCATAAGCTTGAATAAAACACTCTTATTAGAGTTAAGTAAGAACAAACTTGCACAGGCAGATTTGATTCTTTGCTTAGCAATTTATAACGCTTTGCAGAAGACCTAATATTAATAATATAGATCTCGATATTAGAATAATATCATCACGGTATAATATTGTTATATCTAAAATACAGAATAACCTAAACACATAACTCGTAACCTATAAAGTCTATCACACACAGAGACTTAGCCTCGGGTCAAACTATTTCGATCGACTTAAAAGCGACACTGATTCTATCATCCAGGCGATCTAGTCGGACAATACTCGAGTTTAAGTTAGGTTAAACTCTTTTAAACACTTAACAATTATCTCGAGATAATTTTCTTAGCGATCAAAACATTTTTCCTAGGCTCGTAATAATTTTTGGATAATTATTACCATTTATCATGATTTTCCAATCATTAAAACCGTATTTAACTAAATTAAATACCACATAATTCCTTAATCATTAATATTCATATATAAAATATTAATGAAAATCATTACATAATATTATAATATAATTATAATATCACAAAAGTATTTTAATATCTTAAAATCATAATTATATGATTTTAAACACTTAAATCTATTATCAGATAATTAATATTAATATTAAAATATTAATATTTTCATGCCAAAATATCAAAAGTTATATTTTATAACTTCGAAATATTTTTATAACAACTTAAATCATTTTATATGATTTTTAAACTATTAATTTCATTTTTCCTTAATTTATTTAATATATTTATTAAATAAACTAATTACCATTAATAATAAATTATTAATAAAATTCATCACAAAATATTAAAAGTCATCAAAAATAACTTAAAATATTTTCTTTTACCGTAATATTATTTTTCATGAATTGAAAAACTATTTTTCATAATTTATTTAATATTATAATTAAATAAATAAATACCTTTTATATTCCCAAAATATTAAATATTTTTGAAATATATCAAAATAATTAAAACTATTTTTGACATTTAAAATAATTTTTTTGAATTTAATATGTATTTTAATAATTAAAAACCATTTTTTTCAATTTTTATTAATTTTCTTCATTTTAGAAAATAAGCGTAAGCTAAAGGGTTCTTAGGCGACAAAAAGTGTATTAATTGTGTTCTTGGTGTTCTTGGCAATTTCGAGATCTTCGTGTGCCGATTACGGGGTTGATGGTTTGGTAGAGTCTAAAATTTTGATGTTTATGATTACAGGCCATATTAAACATTGATCGTGTAGGGTTTATGTAATACTACAATTACCAACTTGTTTCATGTCCATTCAACATCGGATCGAGAGAGATCGAGCCTCTAAACTTTCGACAACCTTTGTTCTTGAGTTTACGGGTTTTCGAAAGCTTCGAGCGATGTCAGTCTACTTTTGAACCTTTAAATCTTAATCTGCAGGTTGGTTTATGTGATCTAGTGGTTTCATTTTGTAGTCACGATGCGGGGAACAATTATATAACAACATATCATCATATTATCATCATAACATGAGGAGATCGAGGCTAGTCGAACTAGGAATCGGGACACGGTTCTTGAAGATCTGGGTTTCCCGAAATCTTGACCGATTAGTTAGTCGGCGGTGGTTTGACCATGCATTTCTCGATCTGGTACATATCGAGGTGATCTAATAGCATTACTTTGTAGTTCACATACCCTTCTACAACCTTGATCAACAACATAGCCTAAACACTAGCATGCGGCAAGATCTAAGGCACGAGAAAATATTGTCGGCGAGATCGCGGTTTACAGGTTGCCCGAAGCGATTTACGTGGCCAGTCAGCCTTGGTTTGGCCGCTTATATCTTCGATCTACACTTGATCCGACCATGATTCGATTTTAGATCCACGGTGCTCGTGACGTAGAACACATCAAAAACATAAAACAACACTACCCCCCGCGAGACCACGGTTTAAAAGGCCACGACATTGAATGTCGGACCACTTTTTGAAAAATTTCGGTTACAAAATTGCTAGATTGAGCACTTTGATGTTAGGGATATGGGATTTTACAACCCGGATCACTAATAGACACCTTAATACACTGACTTTGACCGATCAATTACAACATTTAACATCAAATCATGAGATTTGAATTTTAGGGTTCATATACCTTTGAGCTTTGATTTTGATTTTACGACATTGGATTACATTCTTGGCTTGCTTTCTGAGATGATCATGCTTCATCTTTTCTTTCTCTCTCACTCTAGATTTGAATTTTTTAGAGAGAGGGTCTTGGAAGAAAATCTGAAAATAAAGTAAGCATTATTTCTCTTTCTAATCTTTATAATATTTTGATTCATTGTATTTGGTTGGCTAGATGGTGATTGATTTGAGATATATGCACATGCTAGGCTATATTTTTGGTGAGCAACTCCCTAAAAGTCGAAACCTCTGACTTTTGACTCATTAAAATAAATAAAAAGGGCATTCTAGTCTTTTTGCATTTAATTTTTATGGCATTATGGACATTGTCCCAAACCCTTAGGGTTTAGGGTTTTGAGCATTTAAAGTTTAGGGTTTAACCCTTTAGGGTTTAGGTTTTAACCCTCAAATATTTAGTGACTTGGGATTTTCAAAAATTTTCTAATTAAATTTTAAAATAGAAAATTTTGATTTCTAATTATAATTAGGGCTTCCTAATTATATCATAATTTCTAATCATGAATCATTATTTGCTAATTGGGACTATTTTATCCTAATTAAAATTGCTAATTCTGTAGTAGAAGTCAAATTGTACATTATAATTTATAACCCAAAATTAGGGTTTTCAATATAAAAATAATATTTCAATTTTTAGAAATTAGATTTCCCAATTAGATTAGGGTTTACAATAACTTGACAATTAGGATTTATATTTTCTAATTAACATTGCAATTATAGCAATTAAATCCACCTTTTTGTACTGATTAGGGTTCAAAATGGTCATTAGGGTTTCGACCCACAAATTAGGGTTTCTAATAATTTTCTAAAATAGAATTTAAATACTTGTAATTAGATTACGGTTTTCTAATTACTAAATCTTGAAAATTAAATTAATATATCTAATTAACATTAAAAGTATTAAATTAACACCTTCGTTTTCCCTAATTAGAAATTAGGGTTTTCAAATCCGTCGTTAGGGTTCTGACGGAAAAGTTTAAGTTCGATAATTTGAAATTAGGGTTTGCTTTAATTAATTAAGCGTTACTACTAATTAATATATATATAATAGCGATGAAGCATTATAATTCTCCATTAATTTCCCAGATTAGGGCTTGATTTATCGAGAATCTGAAACTAGGGTTTTCGGATCAAGTATTAGGGTTTGATTTGGAATTAGGGTTTTGTAATCAAATTGTTAAGATTAACCTAATTAATCTTATAGTTATTTACACTTATGCCATTAAGTTCCGATTTGGGTTTTGAAGCTTAGAATTAGGGTTTGGATTCGGAAAGCTGAAACTAGGGTTTCAGAACGAGTTTCTAGGGTTTCTTATCTGCGTTAGGGTTTTCTAAGCTGAGCGTTGTTGTTCTTAATATATATTAGGGTGTTGACACGGATATAATTTATCTGGTCGACCCTTGACTAACCACATTACGAACACGAACATAACCATAACCAGAACATAGCCACAAATACACTTAATCTGAATAATTCACCTATATCCTTCAAGATTTTTGAAATTCTCAAAATTGATCCCAATAACATCAAAGCGCATACACTTATTTTCTATCTAGGTCTAATATTTGACCTTAAATCAATCATTTAAGATTTTAATAAATTGTCTAAATTCTCGGGTTGTCACATTCACCCCTCCTTCTAAAATTTAGTCCCAAAATTCACCTTACCCTACAAGTATACCAAATAGCTTACACTATTCACACATATCACATCTTACCCAATTCACCACTCACGAATAAAGGTTTAAAATTTTCTTTGTGGGGTCGTATAAGATCATGAACTTATTTTCTGGGTATCTATCAAAGATACTCAAATTTCTCGGTGTCTATCAAAGATACTCAAATTTCTCGGTATCTATCAAAGATACTCAAATTAAAATATTCCTTTATATAAAGGTTGATCTGCTCGGTCTTATTTGATTCATGACAAAACAATTTGGTTTGGAAATTTCTTTCGATAAACACTTGGAGTTTTTGAAAACATTTTTGAGAATAGCGTCGTGATCTTGCCTTTGTGTATTTTACGATCAGTTGAGGATTTAAATCATTTGGTGATTTTGTTATCTTACATCATCTTTGTAGTGGTGTGGCGATCCTTAGATCACATTCAACACCAAGTAATTCTGCATTGATAACTCCATCATTTTTATCATCTCTGCACCAGGTCAAATGGTACATAAGTGATAAATAAAAATAATTTTTTTTTTTTTAAAAAAAGGCACATAGTGCGTATTTATCTTGATGTCAAAAATTAAAGTTTAGCAAAGCTAGGGGTTTAGGAAAACCTGAATCTCCACTAATGATCATTTGCTTAAACATTCTATCTATTCCTATTATCCTTAACACTCCATTCACACAACTATACCCGATTCATAAAACCACACTTATGAGTTCATAACTTTGGCCACAATTATATGAGTTTCTGAACTTACCTAGTCGACCTTTGGCGTCCAGATTCATTTGAGGGGCTCATAAACATTTCATATAACTATGAGTCGAGAATGTCACATAAGTATGAGTTCTAAGAACTTCGTACTTAATCTATATTCTCTACTATGACCTATTTATACGTATATAATAACTAGCGTGACCTGACATTTCAATTATTACCAATGCCACTGACTAAGTAGTTTTTTACACCAAGTCTGATTCCATACATCTACAGAAATCATCTGACTCGATTCTGAAGCCACGAGTCCTCATTGAAATCCCACCTAATACTTAACCCCTTCTCATCTGAATTTCATTTAATCAAGTATTCATAATCCTTTTACGAATCTGTACCATTCACCTGACAATCATGCTTTAAACTTTTCAATCATCAGATTGATTCTTTACGGTTGTCATAATTTTAGCGAGATCACGGGGTGATCTCATCGTATATATTACGATTCAATTCCATGTCTTTGATCGTTTTGTTTCACGATCTCCTCATCCTGCACTTTTGTTCACCACTTACATTTCACCACTATTACGAGTTAGGGAACTACTGTATCTTAACAACTTCAAGAGATTCATCTTTGAATCTTGCAGACCAACTAACTCTATGTGAGTTAGATCTTATCTAATCACTGCTGCGGTTATTGGTCGCGGTATTCTACTAAGCTTCATAACCAAGCGACTTTGATACCATTTATGGCGTCCCGAATCGGCCCCAAATCATGGCGGATTCGGTTTGCTATCATTCTATTCTACTTTTTTGCGGAAGATATAAACATAAATTGTTTATACATTACATTACACTATTCCCCGATGTCGAGTAACCTTAACTTATACACATTTCATAAACTATTTATTACATAACAATATTTATCACAATCTATTTATTACAAACTAATTTGCACTTTATAACCCAAGTGAACTTGGCTTTAATCATTTCACATGTCGAACACATTTGCCTTATCTGCGATGTTTTATCATGATATATGAGGGTGAACATGAAAGTTGCTTGATGAGTTTAAATACAACAATATAAGGATATATCATGATTGAAGAGTATGAATAATGGGCTTGCTATAATTCATTGATATAATTGAGAACTATACGAACAAATTTTTGGTGAACAAGTTTCAAACATGAACAAACATTTACGAACCATTTGGTAATGAAGGTGATCGACCTTTTCATACGACTTATACATCTGAGATGTACAAAGTACAATTTTCATAGCAATCGGCAATGATTTAACCATAAGCTTGAATAAAACACTCTTATTAGAGTTAAGTAAGAACAAACTTGCACAGAATCGTTGATTCTTTAGCGCAATTTATATAACGCTTTGCAGAAGACCTAATATTAATAATATAGATCTCGATATTAGAATAATATCATCACGATTATAATATTGTTATATCTAAATATGCAGAATAACCTAAACACATAACTTCAGCAACCTATAAGTCTACTCATTTTACTGAAGACTTAGCCTCGGGTCAAACTATTTGGTCGACTTAAAAGCGACCTGATTCTATCATCCAAGCGATACAGTCGGACAATACTCGAGTTTAAGTTCGGTTAAACTCTTTCTAAACACTTAACAATTATCTCGAGATAATTTTCTTAGCGATCGAAAACATTTTCCTAGGCTCGTAATAATTTTGGATAATTATTACCATTTATCATGATTTTCCAATCATTAAAAGCCGTATTTAACTAAATTAAATACCACATAATTCCTTAATCATTAATATTCATATATAAAATATTAATGAAAATCATTACATAATATTATAATATAATTATAATATCACAAAGTATTTTAATATCTTAAAATCATAATTATATGATTTTTAAACATAAATCTATTATCAGATAATTAATATTAATATTAAAATATTAATATTTTCATGCCAAAATATCAAAAGTTATATTTTATAACTTTCAAAATATTTTATAACACTTAAATCATTTTATATGATTTTTAAACTATTAATTTCATTTTTCCTTAATTTATTTAATATATTTATTAAATAAACTAATTACCATTAATAATAAATTATTAATAAAATTCATCACAAAATATTAAAAGTCATCAAAAATAACTTAAAATATTTTCTTTTACCATAATATTATTTTTCATGAATTAAAACTATTTTTCATAATTTATTTAATATTATAATTAAATAAATAAATACCTTTTATATTCCCAAAAATATTAAATATTTTTGAAATATATCAAAATAATTAAAAACTATTTTTGACATTTAAAATAATTTTGAGAATTTAATATGTATTTTAATAATTAAAAACCATTTTTTTCAATTTTTATTAATTTTCTTCATTTAGAAAATAAGCGTCGCTAAAGGGTTCTTAGGCGACAAAAGTGTCGCTAATTGTGTTCTTGGTGTTCTTGGCAATTTCGAGATCTTATTATCGGATTCTGAGGGTTGATGGTTTGGCCAAAGTCTAAAATTTTGATGTTTATGATTACGGGCCATATTAAACATTGATCGTGTAGGGTTTATGTAATACTACAATTACCAACTTGTTTCATGTCCATTCAACATCGGATCGGAGAGATCGAGCCTCTAACTTTCGTGACAACCTTTGTTCTTGAGTTTACGGGTTTTCGAAACTTCGAGCGATGTCAGTCTACTTTTGAACCTTTAAATCTTAATCTTACAGGTTCGGTTTATGTGATCTAGTGGTTTCATTTTGTAGTCACGATGCGAGGGAACAATTATATAACAACATATCATCATATTATCATCATAACAAGGAGATCAAGGCTAGTCGAACTAGGAATCGGGACACGGTTCTTGAAGATCTGGGTTTCCCGGAAATCTTGACGATTAGTTAGTCGGCGGTGGTTTGACCATGCATTTCTCTGATCTGGTACATATCTGGGTGATCTAATAGCATTACTTTGTAGTTCACATACCCTTCTACAACCTTGATCAACAACATAGCCTAAACACTAGCATCGGCAAGATCTAAGGCCACGAAGAAAATATTGTCGGCGAGATCGAGTTTTGGGTTGCCCGAAAGCAGATTTCGTATTTGAGTCAACAGCAGTTTGACCGCTTATATCTTCGATCTACACTTGATCCGACCATGATTCGGTTTTAGATCACGGTGCTCATGACATAGAACACATCAAAAACATAAAACAACACTACCCCTTAGCAGACCACGGATTTAAAGGCCTGACATTGAATGTCGGACCACTTTTTGAAAAATTTCGGTTACAAAATTGCTAGATTCGAGCACTTTGATGTTAGGGATATGGGATTTTACAACCCGGATCACTAATAGACACCTTAATACACAACTTTGACCAATCAATTACAACATTTAACATCAAATCATGAGATTTGAATTTTAGGGGTTCATATACCTTTGAGCTTTGATTTTGATTTTACGACATTGGATTACTGTTCTTGGCTTGCTACAAGATGATCATGCTTCATCTTTTCTTTCTCTCTCACTCTAGATTTGAATTTAGAGAGAGAGGGTCTTGGAAAAAAATGCAAAATAAAGTAAGCATTATTTCTCTTTCTAATCTTTATAATATTTTGATTCATTGTATTTGGTTGGCTAGATGGTGATTCTTTGAGATATATGCACATCTAGGCTATATTTTTGGTGAGCAACTCCCTAAAAGTCAAAACCTACAACACTGACTCATTAAAATAAATAAAAGGGCATTCTAGTC
Organism: Panax ginseng; assembly: GCA_020205605.1. Lineage (NCBI taxonomy): Eukaryota > Viridiplantae > Streptophyta > Magnoliopsida > Apiales > Araliaceae > Panax > Panax ginseng. The sequence goes on along the minus strand of CM035141.1, from coordinate 41,996,825 downwards.
TTTTTGCATTTTAATTTTATGGCATTATGGACATTGTCCCAAACCCTTAGGGTTTAGGGTTTGGAGCATTTAAAGTTTAGGGTTTAACCCTTTAGGGTTTAGGTTTTAACCCTCGAATATTTATGACTTGGATTTCAAAAATTTTCTAATTAAATTTTAAAATAGAAAATTTTGATTTCTAATTATAATTAGGGCTTCTAATTATATCATAATTTCTAATCATGAATCATTATTTGCTAATTAGGACTATTTTATCCTAATTAAAATTGCTAATTCTGTAGTAGAGGTCAATTGTACATTATAATTTATAACCCAAAAATTAGGGTTTTCAATATAAAAATAATATTTCAATTTTTAGAAATTAGATTTCCCAATTAGATTAGGGTTTTAATAACTTGACAATTAGGATTTATATTTTCTAATTAACATTGCAATTATAGCAATTAAATCCACCTTTGTACAATTAGGGTTCAAAATGGTCATTAGGGTTTCAACCCCACAAATTAGGGGTTTCTAATAATTTTCTAAAATAGAATTTAAATACTTGTAATTAGATTAGGTTTTCTAATTACTAAATCTTGAAAATTAAATTAATATATCTAATTAACATTAAAAGTATTAAATTAACACCTTCGTTTTCCTAATTAGAAATTAGGGTTTTCAAATCCGTCGTTAGGGTTTGACGGAAAAGTTTAAGATTCGATAATTTGAAATTAGGGTTTTGCTAATTAATTAAGCGTTACCCTAATTAATATATATAATAGCGATGAAGCATTATAATTCTCCATTAATTTCCCAGATTAGGGCTTGATTTATCGAGAATACGAAACTAGGGTTTTGGATCAAGTATTAGGGTTTGATTTGGAATTAGGGTTTTGTAATCAAATTGTTAAGATTAACCTAATTAATCTTATAGTTATTTACACTTATGCCATTAAGTTCGATTTAGGGTTTGAAACCTTAGAATTAGGGTTTGGATTCGGAAGCTGAAACTAGGGTTTCGAACCGATTTCTAGGGTTTCTTATCTGCGTTAGGGTTTTCTAAGCGAGCGTTGTTGTTCTTAATATATATTAGGGTGTTGACACGAGATATAATTTATACGGTGACCCCTTGACCTAACCACATTACGACGAACACGAACATAACCATAACACGAGAACATAGCCACAAATACACTTAATCTGAATAATTCACCTATATCCTTCTTAGAATTTTGAAATTCTCAAAATTGATCGATAACATCAAACGCATACACTTATTTTCTATCAGGTCTAATATTTGACCTTAAATCAATCATTTAAGATTTTAATAAATTGTCTAAATTCTCGGGTTGTCACATTCACCTCTCCTTACAGAATTTAGTCCAGAAATTCACCTTACACCTATAGTATACCAAATAGCTTACACTATTCACACATATCACATCTTACCCAATTCACCACTCACGAATAAAGGTTTAAAATTTTTCTTTGTGGGGTCGTATAAGATCATGAACTTATTTTCTGGGTATCTATCAAAGATACTCAAATTTCTCGGGTATCTATCGAAGATACTCAAATTTCTCGGTATCTATCAAAGATACTCAAATTAAAATATTCCTTTATATAAAGGTTGATCTGCTTTCGGTCTTATTTGATTAGCATGACAAAACAATTTGGTTGGAAATTTCTTTCGATAAACACTTGGAGTTTTGAAAACATTTTTTGAGAATAGCGTCGTGATCTTGCTTTGTATTCTACGGTCAGAGTTGAGGATTTCGTCATTTGGTGATTTTGTTATACTACATCATCTTGTGTAGTGGTGGCGATCCTTAGATCACATTCAACACCAAGTAATTACGCATTGATAACTCCATCATTTTTATCATCTACTGCGCGGTCGAATGGTACATAAGTGATAAATAAAAATAAATTTTTTTTTTTTTAAAAAAAGGCACATAGTGCGTGTTATCTTGATGTCAAAAATTGAAGTTTAGCAAAGCTGGGGTTTAGGAAAACACAGATCTCCACTAATGATCATTTGCTTAAACATTCTATCTATTCTATTATCCTTAACACTCCATTCACACTGACTATACCCGGTTAAATAAAACCACACTTATGAGTTCATAACTTTTGGCCACAATTATATGAGTTCTGAACTTACCTAGTCGACCTTTGGCGTCCAGATTCATTTGAGGGCTCATAAACATTTCATATAACTATGAGTCGAGAATGTCACATAAGTATGAGTTCTAAGAACTTCGTACTTAATCTATATTCTCTACACATGACCTATTTATACGTATATAATAACTAGCGTGACCTGACATTTCAATTATTACCAATGCCACCAACTAAGTAGTTTTTACACCAAGTACAATTCCCGCCCATACAAGAAATCATCTGACTCGATTCTTGACCACGAGTCCTCATTGAAATCCCCACCTAATACTTAACCCCCTTCTCGTCTGAATTTCATTTAATCCGTATTCATAATCCTTTACGAATCATACCATTCACCACGACAATCATGCTTTAAACTTTTCAATCATCAGATTGATTCTTTACGGTTGTCATAATTTTAACGGATCACGGGGTGATCTCGCCATTATATATTACGATTGATTCCATGTCTTTGATCATTTTGTTTCGATCTCTATCCTGCACTTTTGTTCACCACTTACATTCACCACTATTACGAGTTAGGGGACTCTGTATCTTAACAACTTCTAGAGATTCATCTTTGAATCTTTGCAGAGCCAACTAACTCTATGTGAGTTAGATCTTATCTAATCACTGCGGTTATTGGTCTCGGTATTCTACCTAAGCTTCATAACCAGCGACTTTGATACCAGTATGGCGTCCCGAATCCCGACCCCCAAATCATGGCGGATTGGTTTGCTAATCATTCTATTACTTTTTTGCGGAAGATATAAACATAAATTGTTTATACATTACATTACACACTATTCCCCGATGTCGAGTAACCTTAACTTATACACATTTCATAAACTATTTATTACATAACAATATTTATCAATGTCGCTATTACAAACTCATTTGCACTTTATAACCCAGTGAACTTGGCTTTAATCATTTCTGTGTCAGAACACATTTGCCTTATCTGTGATGTTTTATCATGATATAGCAAGGTGAACATGAAAGTTGCTTGACAAGTTTAAATACAACAATATAAGGATATATCATGATTGAAGAGTATGAATAATGGGCTTCTTTATAATTCATCGATATAATTGAGAACTATACGAACAAATTTTGGTGAACAAGTTTCAAACATGAACAAACATTTACGAACCAAGTGGTAATGAAGGTGATCGACCTTTCATACGACTTATCATCATGCAAGATGTACAAAGTACAATTTTCATGGCAATCGGCAATGATTTAACCATAAGCTTGAATAAAACACTCTTATTAGAGTTAAGTAAGAACAAACTTGCACTGAGCGTTGATTACATAGCGCAATTTATAACGCTTTTTAGAAGACCTAATATTAATAATATAGATCTCGATATTAGAATAATATCATCACGATTATAATATTGTTATATCTAAATACAGAATAACCTAAACACATAACTCGTAACCTATAAATACATCATTTTACAAGACTTAGCCTCGAGGTCAAACTATTTGATCGACTTAAAAAGCGACACAATTCTATCATCCAAGCGATCTAGTCGGACAATACTCGAGTTTAAGTTCGGTTAAACTCTTTCAAAACCTTAACAATTATCTCGAGATAATTTTCTTAGCGATCAAAACATTTTTCCTAGGCTCGTAATAATTTTGGATAATTATTACCATTTATCATGATTTTCCAATCATTAAAACCAGTATTTAACTAAATTAAATACCACATAATTCCTTAATCATTAATATTCATATATAAAATATTAATGAAAATCATTACATAATATTATAATATAATTATAATATCACAAAGTATTTTAATATCTTAAAATCATAATTATATGATTTTTAAACACTTAAATCTATTATCAGATAATTAATATTAATATTAAAATATTAATATTTTCATGCCCAAAATATCAAAAGTTATATTTTATAACTCAAAATATTTTTATAACACTTAAATCATTTTTTATATGATTTTTAAACTATTAATTTCATTTTTCCTTAATTTATTTAATATATTTATTAAATAAACTAATTACCATTAATAATAAATTATTAATAAAATTCATCACAAAATATTAAAAGTCATCAAAAATAACTTAAAATATTTTCTTTTACCATAATAATATTTTTATGATTTTCATGAATTAAAACTATTTTTTCATAATTTATTTAATATTATAATTAAATAAATAAATACCTTTATATTCCCAAAAATATTAAATATTTTTGAAATATATCAAAATAATTAAAAACTATTTTTGACATTTAAAATAATTTTTGAGAATTTAATATGTATTTTTAATAATTAAAAACCATTTTTTTCAATTTTTTATTAATTTTCTGCATTTTCAGAAAATAAGCGTCGCTAAAGGGTTCTTAGGCGACAAAAGTGTCGCTAATTGTGTTCTTGGTGTTCTTGGCAATTTCCGGATCTTCATGTAGCCGATTACTGAGGGTTGATGGTTTGGCCGAGTCTAAAATTTTGATGTTTATGATTACGGGCCATGTTAAACATTGATCGTGTAGGGTTTATGTAATACTACAATTACAACTTGTTTCATGTCCATTCAACATCGGATCGGAGAGATCTGAGCCTCTAAACTTTCGACAACCTTTGTTCTTGAGTTTTGGGTTTTCGAGAAGCTTCGAGCGATCGAGAATCTACTTTTGAACCTTTAAATCTTAATCTTACGGGTTCGGTTTATGTGATCTAGTGGTTTCATTTTGTAGTCACGATGCCAGGGAACAATTATATAACAACATATCATCATATTATCATCATAACAAGGAGATCAAGGCTAGTCGAACTAGGAATCGGGACACGGTTCTTGAAGATCTGGGTTTCCCGAAATCTTGACCGATTAGTTAGTCGGCGGTGGTTTGACCATGCATTTCTCTGATCTGGTACATATCTGGTGATCTAATAGCATTACTTTTGTAGTTCACATACCCTTCTACAACCTTCAATCAACAACATAGCCTAAACACTAGCATACGGCAAGATCTAAAGGCACAGAGAAAATATTGTCGAGGAGAGATCGAGGTTTACGGGTTGCCCGAAGCAGATTTTCGTGTTAGTCAACATGCAGTTTGGCCGCTTATATCTTCGATCTACACTTGATCCGACCATGATTCAGTTTTAGATCACGATTGCTCATGACATAGAACACATCAAAAACATAAAACAACACTACCCCTTAACAGACCACGGATTTAAAGGCCACGACATTGAATGTCGGACCACTTTTTTGAAAAATTTCGGTTACAAAATTGCTAGATTGAGCACTTTGATGTTAGGGATATGGGATTTTACAACCCGGATCACTAATAGACACCTTAATACACAACTTTGACCAATCAATTACAACATTTAACATCAAATCATGAGATTTGAATTTTAGGGTTCATATACCTTTGAGCTTTGATTTTGATTTTTACGACATTGGATTACATTCTTGGCTTGCTACAAGATGATCATGCTTCATCTTTTCTTTCTCTCTCACTCTAGATTTGAATTTTAGAGAGAGAGGTCTTGGAAGAAAATCACAAAATAAAGTAAGCATTATTTCTCTTTCTAATCTTTATAATATTTTGATTCATTGTATTTGGTTGGCTAGATGGTGATTCTTTGAGATATATGCATCATGCTAGGCTATATTTTTTGGTGAGCAACTCCCTAAAAGTCAAAACCTACAACACTGACTCATTAAAATAAATAAAAAAAAGGGCATTCTAGTCTTTTTGCATTTAATTTTTATGGCATTATGGACATTGTCCCAAACCCTTAGGGTTTAGGGTTTGGAGCATTTAAAGTTTAGGGTTTAACCCTTTAGGGTTTAGGTTTTAACCCTCAAATATTTAGCAACTTGGATTTCAAAAATTTTCTAATTAAATTTTAAAATAGAAAATTTTGATTTCTAATTATAATTAGGGCTTCCTAATTATATCATAATTTCCTAATCATGAATCATTATTTGCTAATTAGGACTATTTTATCCTAATTAAAATTGCTAATTCTGTAGTAAGTCAAATTTGTACATTATAATTTATAACTTAAAAATTAGGGTTTTCGATATAAAAATAATATTTCAATTTTTAGAAATTAGATTTCCCAATTAGATTAGGGTTTCTAATAACTTGACAATTAGGATTTATATTTCCTAATTAACATTGCAATTATAGCAATTAAATCCACCATTTTCTACAATTAGGGTTGAAAATGGTCATTAGGGTTTTTGACCCACAAATTAGGAGTTTCTAATAATTTTCTAAAATAGAATTTAAATACTTGTAATTAGATTACGGTTTTCTAATTACTAAATCTTGAAAATTAAATTAATATATCTAATTAACATTAAAAGTATTAAATTAACACGCCGTTTTTCCCCTAATTAGAAATTAGGGTTTTCAAAATCGTCATTAGGGTTCTGACGGAAAAGTTTAAGTTCGATAATTTGAAATTAGGGTTTGCTAATTAATTAAGCGTTACCTAATTAATATATATAATAGCGTGTGAGAGCATTATAATTCTCCATTAATTTCCCAGATTAGGGCTTGATTTATCGAGAATCTGAAACTGGGGTTTCGGATCAAGTATTAGGGTTTGATTTGGAATTAGGGTTTTGTAATCAAATTGTTAAGATTAACCTAATTAATCTTATAGTTATTTACACTTATGCCATTAAGTTCGATTTTGGGTTTCAACGCGAATTAGGGTTTGGATTCGGAAGCCTGAAACTAGGGTTTCGAACCGGTTTAGGGTTTCTTATCTGCGTTAGGGTTTTCTAGCTGAGCGTTGTTGTTCTTAATATATATTAGGGTGTTGACACGAGGATATAATTTATCTACAGTCGACCGCCGACCTAACCACATTACGAACACGAACATAACCATAACGAGAACATAGCCCACAATACACTTAATCTGAATAATTCACCTATATCCTTCATAGAATTTTGAAATTCTCAAAATTCGATCGATAACATCAATAGCGTACACTTATTTTCTATCTAGGTCTAATATTTGACCTTAAATCAATCATTTAAGATTTTAATAAATTGTCTAAATTCTCGGGTTGTCACATTCACCCCTCCTTTACAAATTTAGTCCCAAAATTCACCTTACCTGCTACATAGTATACCAAATAGCTTACCACTATTCACATATCACATCTTACCTTGATTCACCACTCACGCGAATAAAGGTTTAAAATTTTCTTTTTGTGGGGTCGTATAAGATCATGAACTTATTTTCTCGGGTATCTATCAAAGATACTCAAATTTCTCGGTATCTATCAAAGATACTCAAATTTCTCGGTATCTATCAAGATACTCAAATTAAAATATTCCCTTTATATAAAAGGTTGATTTGCTTTCGGTCTTATTTGATTAGCGACAAAACAATTTGGTTCGGAAATTTCTTTTCGATAAACACTTGGAGTTTTTGAAAACATTTTTGAGAATAACGTCGTGATCTTGCTTGTATTTTCTGGTCAGTTTGAGGATTTCGTCATTTGGTGATTTTGTTATCTACATCATCTTGTAGTGGGGTGCGATCCTTAGATCATTCAACACCGAGTAATTACGCATTGATAACTCCATCATTTTATCATCTACTTGCACCGGGTCGAATGGTACATAAGTGATAAATAAAAATAATTTTTTTTTTAAAAAAAGGCACGTAGTGCGTATTTATCTTGATGTCAAAATTGAAGTTTGCTTGAAAGCTAGGGGTTTAAGAAAACTGAATCTCCACTTTAATGATCATTTGCTTAAACATTATCTATTCTATTATCCTTAACACTCCATTCACACAACTATACCCAGTTCATAAAACCACACTTATGAGTTCATAACTTTGGTACAATTATATGAGTTCTGAACTTACCTAAATCGACCTTTTTGGTCGTCAGATTCATTTGAGGGGCTCGTAAACATTTCATATAACTATGAGTCGAGAATGTCACATAAGTATGAGTTCTAAGAACTGGTACTTAATCTATATTCTCTACTATGACCCTATTTATACGTATATAATAACTAGCGTGACCTGACATTTCAATTATTACCAATACCAGACTAAGTAGTTTTACACGAAGTACAATTTCACTTCGTCTGAAAAATCCTGACTTCGATTGAGCCAGCGAGTCCTCATTGAAATCCCCACCTAATACTTACCCCTTACCAATCCCAATTTCATTTAATCCGTATTCATAATCCTTTTACGAATCTGTACCATTCCTTGCGGCAATCGTGCTTTAAACTTTTCGATCATCAGATTGATTAACTTTGCAGTTGTCATAATTTTAACGAGATCACGGGGTGATCTCATCGTATATAATACGATTCAATTCCATATCTTTGATCGTTTTGTTTTCGATCTCTATCCACGCACTTTTGTTCACC